>CM030362.1:151098521-152567834 GCA_017893485.1 Hemerocallis citrina
CGAGGCACCCGGTGAGTCTCTGCACATCTTTAACACTAGAAGGGGGAGCCATGTTGAGTATGGCTTGGATCTTCTCAGGGTTGGCCTCTTTGCCCCTTTGGCTGACCATGAACCCCAAAAATTTGTCGGATGAGATGCCGAACACACACTTGTTCGGGTTCAGTCTCATATTGTGTCTCCTCAACACGTTAAAAGTTTCTTGGAGATCAAAGACATGATCCGATTTGCTGACGCTCTTCACCAACATATTGTCTACATAGACTTTTATGTTCCGCCCAATCTGTTCCTTGAAGACCTTATTAGCAAGGCGTTGATAGGTGGCACCAGCATTTTTAAGCCTGAAGGGCATGACCCGGTAGCAATATAGGCCCTGATCGGTAACGAAAAAGGTCTTTGGAATGTTGGGAGGAAACATTCTTATCTAATTGTACCCCGAGAATGCATCCATGAAGCTTAAGAGTTCGTGGCCTGAGGTTGCATCAATTAGGGCGTCAATGCTCGGGAGCGGGAATGGATCTTTGGGGCAGGCTTTGTTTAGATCTGTGAAGTCAATACAGATCCTCCAGCTCCCGTTGGTTTTCTTGACCATCACGATATTGGACAGCCATTCCAGATAGTTAACCTCCTGTATGAACCGAGCTCTAAGGAGTTTCTCAACCTCCTCCTTGACATCCTGCTGGCGCTCGGGAGTGAATTTATGTCGCTTTTGCTGAACAGGTCTGGCCCCCGAAGTGACACTAAGGTGATGCATGAGGAGCTCTTCGGAGATTCCTGGCATGTCAGTAGCAGTTCAGGCGAAGAGGTCTCAATTTCCACTTATACACTGGACAATGTCGGAGCGAACGGGAGGTGGAAGGACTTTGCTAATCTGGAATTTCCAGGTCGGATCTCCTTCTGAGAAGGCCACCTCTTCCAGCTCATCGACCGGCTCCGATATAGGTGGGCTACTCCCTTGGGGAAGTTCAAGAGCTTCGAGGGAAAGGACCGGTCCTCCCACCGAGGTCATGTAGCATTTGCGGGCAGCCTCTTGCCTCCTTCTGACTTCTTCCACGACCGCTGTGGTGGGGAATTTCATCTTCATGTAGTAGGCCGAGGGTATGGCTTGGAGAGCAACTAGGCCTGGTCAGTCCAGAATGACGTTGTAGGCGGCTTTCACATCCACCACCATGAAGTCCATCGGCTCGGTTCGAGTGGTTAGAGTTTTGCCAGTGGTTACGTCGAGGGTTATGACACCCTCGATCGTCACTGACACTCCGGTGAAACCCTGGAGGGTATAGCCGGCGGGCTTCAGTCGATCCCTAGAAAGCTTGAGCCCCTGGAAGGCCTCTAGAAAGACAATGTTGACTGAACTGCCGTTGTTGACCAGGACCCGTCGCACGTCAAAGTTGGGCATGTGGAGATTTATTACCAATGCATCACAATAAAGGGTTCGGACGCCCTCTAGATCTTTATCTGAAAAAATGACTGGGACCCCAAGGCCTCTAGGGGAGGATGGTTTTTCACAGAATTTACTTCCTGGACGAAGGCTTTTCGAGAGGAGTTGGAATCTCCCCTCATTAGGCCTCCATGGATGAGATGCAGGACGACCTCTGGTTCGGTGTCCGGGGTCTATGTGTGTCACTCGGGTCGCTTATTAGCCCCCCCGGGGGCAGAGGAGGATCTGCCCCATCCTTTCTCATGAACCTGGAGAGTTGCCCTCTCTGAATAAGGACCTCGATCTTAAGGCCCGACAGTCATCCGTGTCATGGTCGTGGTCGTGGTCCCTATGGAAGCGGAACCACTTGTCCCTATTTCTCTTTTTGCCCAGAGTGTTCATATTTGGAGGTGGTGGGAGAATACCCTCCTTCCTAACCTCCATCAGGATGGCTGAGACGCTTGCGTTGAGCGGAGTGAACTTCTCGAAGCGGGAGGGGGGGCGATGCTGGCCTCCGTTGTCCTTCAGAGCTTCTTAGCTCCTTCTTCTTCTGTGCCCTTTCATGTTTTCCAGGAGACCGGATCGGGCCCTAGGAGACAGGATCGTCGGAACCCTTCCTGACATTCCCGGCGGGGGATCCCATCATGGGTTAGCCTCTCATCTAAGCGGGTCCGAAGATCTACTCCATACTACTTGTTGACGATGATGTGCCGGAGATCCGTCGGCGTGGGGGAACTGTGCGAGGCCATGGAGTCGGACGAGGGGTTGTGTACAGACACATGGTCGCGATGAGGAGGTTGCCCCTGTCGACTCCGGCGGGAGGGCCCCACGAGATCCCCTTGTGGCCCCTGAAGAGCCTGCTGGGGCTGAGGTTGTTGAGGAAGAGATCGTCCAGGCTACAGTTGCTGGATGGGTTGAGGGAGAGGCTGTCCAGGCTGCTGGACTTGTTGAGTGGGGGCCACCTGGACTGGAGGAGGAAAAGGAGCGGGAGTGGCCCTGCGGTTAGAGACCGTCATCTTCCCCTTCTTGGGAGGCATGGCCTGAAACTAGTTTGGCTGATGAGATAGAACTGGATCGTTGTCTCTGTTTTTCCACAGACGACGCTAATCTATTGCTACTGATTTTCGGTGTGGGAGCAAACAGATAAATTTGTGGGTTCTTTGAGGAAAATAATAGAGCGAACCTGTTGACCTTCACATACGTGTTGACTTGTTTCTTGCCGCTGCTGCGAACCTGTAAAAAGTTCGATACACCGGGATGAATTCCGACGACAAATCCTCCGACGCTCTTGTCAGTAATCTCAAAGATTAAGAAAGAGCTTTAGGTAGAAAAATGTTGATTACCTTGTCACGGTGGGGAGAGAGGGGTATTTATAGTCGCCTTAGGAACCAGTTTCGAGATAAGGGTAAATCTCTACTTCCGGATGTTTATTGATAAGATTGAGAGGTTAGACTCGTTTCATGATAAGCGATGGTTAAAACCGCCTCTTAGAGGTAATCACGAATTTAAGTCCCTCTTTATCCATCTGGGTTGGTTTGCAACGGGTTGCTACCCATATCCAGTAGGATAGATCCGTTTTTGGCCTTTTCGACTTTGAAGAATGACCTAGTTCTCCATTCGGACCCATTTGTAGGCGGAATTACCGCTTTACTCCTGCGAGTTTTAAGATTCGTGCCTGATTTGAACTATTCCGATTTAATCTTTTTTTAGCCATATCAGTCAACTATCAATATTACTATATTTTTTTTTCATTATTTTAGATGACATACTCCAATAAGTAGGAAAAGAAAGAATAGGTAAAAAGTCTCTAATAAAAGTGTGACATCTAAGATATTAGAGAAAATGTTACTGAAGTTGGCGGTAGTACAGTATTAGGCCGGCCTCTCTGAGTCTTTCTCACTCACATCAAGGATTGCTTTGCTGTTTTGTCAAACATTGACAACGAAGAAGTCACAATCTTGGTGCTTGAACCGGAGCTTTGTTCCACGTCACAGCACACAGTGTTGAAGCTGTAGATGAGATGAAGACAGGATAGGCAGAGAATAGTTATTAAGCTTGCATTATACTAATGATTCACAATGTGATTTTTTTGCCTCATTTTGTCTTTTCCATCTATCCAATCAAACCTTCTTCTAAAAGTCATTCAAACTAATCATTGAATTGAAGAGGGAGAGAAAGAGTTTAGATATATTTTTTGTTTTCTTGTGCACCCGAGCAAATCCCGATTTTGTCGGTTAATATCGCATAAATTGCTATTTGCATATACTTCCTTTCCTGATAATGTTGAGTTCACTTTAAAATAGTCTTGTTTATTTGATTGATTAACCCGGGTTAAGGCTGTACTGGGGTTAGTTTCTCAATATAAGTACTGGGGTTAGTTTCTCAATATAAGTTAATGTCCCAGTATACACCCCCGTCTTCCCTTTTGGTGGGAGAGGTCCTAAATTCCCAATATAAATTAGATGTTTTTCGCCTATTTCTTTACCCGCCCGCCGGCCCCGTCCTTATTATCTCAATATAAATTGGGTCGGGTCAAATTCAAATTGGATCTGAGTTTTGGGTCACATCAATTTGATTTGGTTACGGTGTGGCTGTACTTGGGGACAGTGTGGCTGTTGATGGCGATCCTGTGGTTGGGGATTGATGCGGTTTGTTTTTGGGAGGCATGTGGATGCACCAGGTGTGAGTTCTTACTCGATTTGTATTGGTGGAGGGAGCTCCTGTGCGGACGACCCTCAGCCGGGCGAACGGTACGGAAGTAGGCAGGAGTGAGGTGGAAGCTGGATGCTCGGTTCAGATCGGGAGGCTCGGATCCGAGGTCTCGTGTACCTGCAGACGGTTTAGGAACACCGGGGTTGGTCCCGGTGGCAGACCCTCCAACGATCTAGTCAGCTACTGAGAGAGAGTAACAGTAACTAGGGTTTTGGTGGGAAAAGTTTCATTACCTTGTTAAGGGGTAGGGGTCTGGTATTTATAGGAGAAGCCAACCGGGTCTGGATCCGTTTGGGGTCGGGTCTGGACCCGGTTGCCCGTAGGGTTGAAAAGGTGGAAATCCGGACGGTATAGGGCTGACGTGGTAAAGACCCGAGCGGTTTTCAGGCTGATGTGGCAGAGGCCCGGGCGGTTTTCCGATGCTGGCGTGGCGGATCTGAATAATCTGGAGGTGCACATATTCTGAGGGGATCCTGTGGCCCAAGAGGGGCCACGTCATCCAACCCATATCACAAGCCCCACACTCCTGGAGGGCTGGGTGAACCAGCCGTGTAGGAGTGGTTCTTTGCCTTTATAGGAAGAGCAGGGTAGAGGGTGCGGTGAGAAAGTAGGATCTGCTACTTCTAGAAGAGGCCAGGGGATAGGAGGAAGGGATCCCTCATCGGAGTTTGCGTAGGACACTGTGTAGGAGGGTCGGAGTGACGCTTGCCGAGCCTGTGGGTCGGCAGACGAGCCGTGGGGATCAGCGGACGACCCTCTCGTTAGTTGGAAGAGCGAAGGGACGTCATGATTTGTCCGTTTGAAGCTCGGTTTGCCGAGCATCTGGGGTCGGCAGGCGAGTGCCGAGGGTCGGTAGGCGAGCGCCTAGGGTCGGCAGGCGATCCTCTCGCTAGTTGGAAGAGCGAGGGGGCGTCGAGGTGGATCTTGTTGGAGCTCAGTTCGCCGAGTCGTCCGGGATCGATAGAGGAGCTCCAAGGGTCGGC
This sequence comes from Hemerocallis citrina, assembly GCA_017893485.1. Classification (NCBI taxonomy): domain Eukaryota; kingdom Viridiplantae; phylum Streptophyta; class Magnoliopsida; order Asparagales; family Asphodelaceae; genus Hemerocallis; species Hemerocallis citrina. The sequence continues at coordinate 151,103,631 of CM030362.1, forward strand.
AACCGAGCTCTTGCCTGAGAAATGTTGATGGTCGGTGGGCGAGCTCCGAGGGTCGGCGGACGAGGCTCTCGCTAGTTGGAAGAGCGAGGGGGTGTCGAGGTCGATCTTGTTGGAGCTCAGTTCACCGAGCATATGGGATCGGTAGACAAGCCCCTATTTGTGGGACAAAGGAGGGTTTTAGGGCTCGCGATCTTATCCGCACTCCGAGCCTCTTGTGAATGGAGGAGGGCTCTTGGGGCTCGCGATGTTATCCGAGCTCCGAGCCCCTTTGGATGGAGGAGGGTTTTTGGGGCTCGCGATGCCATCCGAGCTCCGAGCCCCATGTGAGTGGAGGAGGGTGCTTGGGGCTCGCGGTGTCATTCGAGCTCCGAGCCCTATGTTGAATAGAAGAGGTTATCTGGGGCTCGCGGTGTCATCCGAGCTCCGAGCCCCCTATGAATAGGGGATGGCTCCGGGGCTCGCGCTTTCATTCGGGCTCTGAGCCCCCTATGAATAGGGGATGGCTCTGGGGCTCGCGCTTTCAACCGAGCTCCGAGCCCCCTGTGAATAGAGGATGGCTCCGGGGCTCTCGCTTTCATCCGGGCTTCGAGCCCCCTGTGAATAGGGGATGGCTTCGGGGCTCGCGCTTTCATCCGAGGTCCGGGCCCCTACACTTGGTAGCAACAACGGAATGATTTTATTTGATTTAATGCCTTTGGGAGTAGAAGTCTTGACGGCTGGCGTTGGTAACCGGTCTCTGAGCCTACCGTGAGATATGGGATGATGTTTGTGGCTCGCGATGCCATTCGAGCTCCGAGCTTCCTGAACAATAGAGAAGGGAGTTGTGGCTCGCGATACCATCCGAGCGTCGACCCTTCTGTGAAATAGAGGAGAAATTGTGGCTCGCGATGCCATCCGAGCTCCGAGCTTCTTGAATACGAGAGAAGGGAGTAGTGGCTCGCGATACCATCCGAGCGTCGACCCTTCTATGAAAATAGAAGGAGAATTGTGGCTCGCGATGCCATCCGAGCGTCGACCCTTCTGTGAAATAGAAGAGGAATCTGCGGCTCGCGATGCCATCCGAGTGTCGACCCTTCTATCAAAATAGAAGGGGAATTATGGCTCGCGATGCCATCCGAGCTCCGAGCTTCCTGGATAATAGAGAAGGGAGTTATGGCTCACGATGCCATCTGAGCGTCGACCATTCTGTGAAATAGAGGAGGAATTGTGGCTCGCGATGCCATCCGAGCTCCGAGCTTCTTGAATACGAGAGAAGGGAGTAGTGGCTCGCGATACCATCCGAGCGTCAACCCTTCTGTGAAAATAAAAGGGGAATTGTGGCTCGCGATGCCATCCGAGCGTCGACCCTTCTGTAAAATAGAAGAGGAATCTGCTGCTCGCGATGCCATCCGAGGGTTGACCCTTCTGTGAAAATAGAAGGGGAATTGTGGCTCGCGATGCCATCCGAGTTCCGAGCTTCCTGAATAATAGAGAAAAGAGTTGTGGCTTGCGATGCCATCCGAGCGTTGACCCTTCTATAAAATAGAGGAGGAATTGTGGCTCGCGATGCCATCCGAGCTCCGAGCTTCTTGAATACGAGAGAAGAGAGTAGTGGCTCGCGATACCATCCGAGCATCGACCCTTCTGTGAAAATAAAAGGGGCATTGTGGCTCGTGATGCCATCCGAGCGTCGACCCTTCTGTAAAATAGAAGAGGAATCTGCGGCTCGCGATACCATTCGAGCGTCGACCCTTCTGTGAAAATAGAAGGGGAATTGTGGCTCGCGATGCCATCCGAGCTCCGAGCTTCTTGAATAATAGAGAAGGGAGTTGTGGCTCGCGATACCATCCGAGCGTCGACCCTTCTGTGAAATAGAAGAGAAATTGTGGCTCGCGATGCCATCCGAGCTTCGAGCTTCCTGAATATAAGAGAAGGGAGTTGTGGCTCGCGATAGCATCCGAGCGTCGATCCTTCTGTGAAATAGAAGAGGAATCTGTGGCTCGCGATGCCATCCGAGCGTCGACCCTTCTAGACTTGCGGAAAACTGTTTGTTGGAAAAAGGCCTAGGGGTAGTTGGGTAATTTCACGCTCACTGCTGACGTCATGAGTGCAGGAATCGAAGTGACTCCAGATCTTAGCGGCCGTCAGATCTTGATGATTTGAGATCCAACGGTCAGATCTAATTGCGGAAATCAAGGAGTCACTTTCTCCCTATAAATCCCCCCTCCCCTTCCTCACTTTCTCTTTATTTCTTTACTCACTTTCTAATTTTTCAAGAACAGGATCTTACTTGCTGTCGGCAACTTATTTCGGTGATCGCACGGATAATGCTTCAGGTTAGTATTTCTGCTCCGTAATGTCGCGATCTCAGTCCGGATCCGAGGCTAGCTCGTCGGGCTGCACCGCGATGGAATCTGAGTCAGAGACGTCTTCGTCACTCAGTAAATATAAGGTCAAGGAGGAGGTCCTGACAGACCCTGGGTTGGATAGTGGTGATGATGTAGCCTTCATAGTATCGCCGCTGAGATCCCGAAGGCTGGGGAAGGAGCCGGTTGTCGAGGGCGAAGAGGAGGAGGAAGAGGAAGATGTTGATGACGAGGGTGACGAGGGAGAGGAGGATTAGGAGGATCAGGACATCGAAGGTGAGGAGGAGAACGAGGAGGATTAGTATCCCGAGGGTGAGGACGAGGACGAGGGGGACCAGGATTTTGAGGTTGAAGATGAAGACGAGGTGGATCAGGATCCCGAGGGTGAGGACGACGACGAGGGGGACCAGGATCCCTAGGTTCATGGCGTTTAAGGAGGTGCTGGGGAAGGCATAGCAGGAGGCTTGGTCGGGGTCGGAGATGACCTTCCGCCTCTTCCACCTTTGTCGATGCCGTCTCCCAAGAGGAAGGCTCGTCTCCGTCAGAAGAAGAGGAAGCTAAGTATTCCCGACAGTCCCCCTCCACCGGATGAGTATGCACCTAGACCGGGGCTCGAGTTTCCCCGGGTCTCCTTCAAAAATCCGGGGTCGATCCGGACGTACCCAGATGATATCAAAGACATCGACCCTGCCCTTCCTGTGCCAGGTGAAGAGAGTCGTATGAAGATTCGGATGGATAGCATCCCGTGTATCTTAAGGGCGGATTATCTCCACATTCTAAGGGCCTCCTACTTCATTCCGCAGGAGTTTAAGGTCTTCATTCTGAGCCCTGACGTTCGACCCACCACGACTCTTATGCCGGGCTACTGTATGTTTCCTGAGGATGCCTTTGTTTTGGGACTGAGGCTGCCACTGCACCCCTTCGTCAAGAGGGTTTTGAACTGGGCAAAGTTATGCCCCATGCAGTACGGCCCAAACTCTTGGAAGTATTTGATTTGCTTTATTCTGAAGTGCCAAGAGAAGGGGGTGAAGCCGAGGTTGACGTACTTCCGAGCCATCCTAGGGATCAGCTCGCTCGGAGATCAGGAGGGGATATTTTACTTTTTGCCTAGGCTGCACAAGAAGGCCATGTATGGCCATTCGGATTCCATAAAGGGGTGGAAAGAGAAGTATTTTGTGGTTCGGAGTGAGAGGTCTTGGGGGATACCGACCAGGTGGAGTTTCTTCAAACCGAACCATAAACCTCCGAAGCGAAGCGACTTGACAACAAAGGAGTGGAAGAGGGTGGAGAAGATAGTAGTGGGGCACAGTATCGCGTGGCCTCGAGTGACCGAGCTACACCTTGCTCGGGCCGGACTGAGCCCAGCCGACCCTAGTATGTTTCGTTCTGAATTCTTGCATCTTTCTGCCTTTGTGTTAACGTTAGCCCTCTTTCTTTCATTTTTGCAGAGATGACTTTCCAACAGGTGGACGACAGGCGAGCCTTGCTAGCCGTCGCTGTGAAGACGAGAGCGGAGCAGAAGAAGAAGGCAGAGCAGGAGAAGCTGGCTGTCCAAGGTAGGGGGTCCGGCAAGGGACCAGCCCCGGTAGTCGAGGAGCCTTCTCCTGCGAAGATGGCTAAGAAGCATCACCCCCCTACGCTGGTGGTAATTCGGACAAAACTGTCGATGCCCCGGGGAAGAAGCTTCCCCCACCTCAGCCCACAGCCGAACAGATGGTGGACCAACAGGGGCTGCAGCCCTTTGCTCCCGATTGGTCGATCGTGCAAGGGGAAACTCTGCTCGAAGGACCCATATCGATTGAGTTCGTCACGAAAGCCACCACCGAGCGTGATCGGATGCCTCTGGCAGTGCAGAGGGTGGACCAGGCCTTCGTGCGGTGGTCCCAGGCGCACGTCTCTGTGAGTTAGTACGGCACTTTTTATGTTTTTGAGCTTGGTGGAATTTTTTCTGATCTTTTCCCCTCGGACAGGCGATGCTCCATGGCCAGCACTTCCAAAAGTGCTTGGAGAATGAGATTTACGTGAAGAGGAGGAACGCGGAGAAGTACCTCCGCAAGCTGAACAAGGCCACCGACGATTTGAAGGAGGCTCAGAGTATGGCAGCCGTCCACGAGGCCCAGATGGGCCTCGCTCTGTGACATCCACAAGAAGGACGTGGAGCGCCTCGAGGAGAAGATCAAAGAGGAGGCGCTGATGGGGCGGAAGGCGTTAAAGAGGATGGAGACTGCCTCGGCGGAAGCCCTGATCATGGCGCAGGACGAGGTGTATGATCAGGCCAAGGAGCACTTCCGGATGATTTATCCGGAGCAAAATGTCGATCATCTCCACTACGGCTGGTAGCCGAACCTTCTGCTGACCCCTGGCAGCGATGAGGCGGGGGGCATCCATGCTGAAGAAGAGGTGCCCCCCTCAAGAGTAGACTAGTTTTTTTTTTCTTTCTTTTTTTATGTAAATGCCATGAGCGGACTGACCACCGCGGTTTTTGTATCGCCAATTTTTGAAAGAAATGAAATATACTTTTTTGGGCCGAGGCTTCGTGACTTGTGCATTTTCTCGCTCTCCTTGTGATAGTTTGTTTTTTCTTTTCTTTTGATAGAAGCACGAGGTCTTGGGGGCCGACCTTGTTTCCGCAGAGGAATCCCTGGTCCGAGCAGGGAGGAAGGCCATGGAGGTAGCCTTGGCTTGCTAGCGAAAACAGGCTCGGGACCGAGCGGCCACAGTAACCTATTTCATGAGCAAGTCTAGGGAGCTCGGTCTGGAGGTGGCTCGTCTGAGGAAAGCCATAGCCGACCGGGACTGGTGGGTAATCGAGACGGAATGGTCCATCTCGGATGCCTCGAGCGGACGGTCGCTTCGGAGTCATTCCTTCGGGAAGCCGTTGTTGAGAAGGAGTTGAAGATCCGCAGGCTGAAGTTGGTGTTGGGCACGGGTTTGATTGAGGAGGCGAGCAACTCGACCCTGGCTCGGTCTCCGACATTTTTATTGGAGGGCGGCCAGCCAGAAGATGCGGGAAGCTCAGTGGCAGGGATCCCTTCCCTGGTTGGTCCGACCGAGCGTGAGGGTAGCCCCGAAGGGAGCGCCGAATTTGAATTTTAAGCCGGATGTGAGTGAGTTGTAAGCTTTGCACTATCTTTGTACTGTCGTTCATTGAGTTGTAAGCAATGAGAAATAATAAGAGCATTCGCTTTTCTGAACCTTGAGTCTTGTTGGGCGAGAGCGATTGCCGAGCTCGGCACGCAGGAGGTCGCCGCTGAGGTGACTTGCTGCAAAGGGCGCATATGCAGCGGCATTTCGTCTTTTGCTAAGTCATTAATGGTGACGTTTCGCCTTCCCATGAGCATTTATGGTGACGTTTCGCCTTCCACCGTTTGGTATTCCCAGACGTAATAACTGCGTGCTTCAGGGGGCTATATAACCCCCATTCCCCCCTTGTTGGTTGCCAAGAAGTGAGAGTGGCTGATCTACCGCTCGACTGGGGTGCCTGCCGTAGGCGGGCACCCCAAAGTTAATACTTTTTCGAGGGCTCCGGATTGGAGGCACACCAATCACCCTCAAACAATTCAGAGTTTGGGCCTTGAGGGCCGTAAGACCCCGGATTGCTCGTTGGTGAGTGGTGGGCCGACCAATTGGTTTCGGAGGTTAGGAGAGAACTGAGGGTCGGTGGCTCCCCTTCCATCCTCAAACAGTTCGGGGTTTCGATTTGTGAAAGCGGTAAACCCCGAGTTGTTCGCGGGCAAGAGGAGGGTCTACCAATCGACTCAAAATTCGGGGCATCTGCCCAAGGCGGACGCCCTAAACCTTAATGAAAAATTTTGTTGAAGCACTCGTGGGGGTAGGTCGTCGCCGAGCGTATGGGTTGAGGTGCTTTGAAGAAAGCCCCGGCCTAGCTCGGGGTCGACGCCGAGCTCCCGAACTTGTTCTCATGACGATGGTACGGGTGTAGCCGACAGTTGTCGCCTCGTGTATAGGTTGATGGGCTTGAAGAAGCCCAAACCATGTTAGGGACAGGTGCCGAGCCCCCACACTGGTGAGAAAGCCAATAGCAGGCGTAGCCAAGGGTCGTCGCCGAGCGTTAAGGTCGAGGTGCTTTGAAGAAAGCCCCGGCCTTGCTCGAGGTCGACACCGGACTCCCGCACTTGTTCTCAGGAAAGACGGCACGGGTGTAGCCGGCGGTTGTCGCCTCGCACATAGGTTGATGGGATTGAAGAAGCCCAAACCATGCTAGGGACAGGTGCCGAGCCCCCACACCGGTGAAAAAGCCAGTAGCAGGCGTAGCCGAGGGTCGTCGACGAGCATTAAGGTCAGGGTGCTCTGAAGAAAGCCCCGGCCTTGCTCGAGGACGACGCCGAGCTCCTGCACTTGTTCTCAGGAAAGACGGCACGGGTGTAGTCGGCAGTTGTCGCCTCGTGCATAGGTTGATGGGCTTGAAGAAGCCCAAACCATGTTAGGGACAGGTGCCGAGCACCCACACCGGTGAGAAAGCCAGTAGCAGGCATAGCCAAGGGTCGTCGCCGAGCGTTAAGGTTAGGGTGCTTTGAAGAAAGCCCCGGCCTTGCTCGAGGTCTATGCCGAGCTCCCACACTTGTTCTCAGGAAAGACGGCACGGGTGTAGCCGGCGGTAGTCGCCTCGTGCATAGGTTGATGGGATTGAAGAAGCCCAAACCATGCTAGGAACAGGTGCCGAGCCCTCACACCGATGAGAATGCCAGTAGCAGGCGTAACCCAGGGTCGTCGCCGAGCGTTAAGGTCGAGGTACTTTGAAGAATGCCCTGACTTTGCTCGAGGTCAACGCCGGGCTCCTGCACTTGTTCTCAGGAAAGACGGTACGGGTGTAGCCGGCGGTTGTCACCTCGTGCATAGGTTGATGGGATTGAAGAAGCCCAAACAATACTAAGAACAGGTGCCGAGCCCCCACACCGGTGAGAAAGCCAGTAGCAGGCGTAGCCGAGGGTCGTCGTCGAGCGTTAAGGTCGGGGTGCTTTGAAGAAAGCCCCGACCTTGCTCGAGATCGATGCCGAGCTCCCGCACTTGTTCTCAGGAAAGACGGCACGGGTGTAGCCGGCAGTTGTCACCTCGTGCATAGGTTGAAGCCTAAACCATGTTAGGGACAGGTGCCGAGCCCCCACACCGGTGAGAAAGCCAGTAGCAGGCATAGCCAAAGGTCGTCGCCGAGCATTAAGGTCAGGGTGCTTTGAAGAAAGCCCCGGTCTTGCTCGAGGTCGATGCCGAGCTCCTGCACTTGTTCTCAGGAAAGACGGCACGGGTGTAGCCAGCGATTGTCGCCTCGTGCATAGGCTGATGGGATGGAAGAAGCCCAAATCATGCTAGGGACAGGTACCGAGTCCCTACACCGGTGAGAAAGCCAGTAGTAGGCATAGCCAAGGGTCGTCGCCGAGCGTTAAGGTCGGGGTGCTTTGAAGAAAGCCCCGGCCTTGCTCGAGGTCGATGCCGAGCTCCTGCACTTGTTCTCAGGAAAGACGGCACGGGTGTAGCTGGCGGTTGTCCCCTCGTGCATAGGTTGATGGGATTGAAGAAGCCCAAACCATACTAGGGATAGGTGCCGTGCCCCCACACCGGTGAGAATGCCAGTAGTAGGCGTAGCCAAGGGTCGTCGCCGAGCGCTAAGGTCAAGGTGCTTTGAAGAAAGCCCCGGCCTTGCTCGCGATCGATGCCGAACTCCCACACTTGTTCTCAGGAATATGTGTAAGTGAAGCTTTTTTGGTTCGCGATGTCATCCGAGCGTCGAGCCCCAAGCTTGTAAGGAAAACTTTTCTGGCTCGAGATGCTATCCGAGCGCCGATCCTCAAGCTTAAAAGAGATGCTTTTCTGGCTCGAGATGCTATCCGAGCGCCGAGCCTCAAGCTTATAAAGGAAGCTTTTCTAGCTCGAGATGCTATCCGAGCGCCGAGCCTTAAGCTTGTAAGGAAAGCTTTTCTGGCTCGAGATGCTATCCGAGCGCCGAGCCTCAAGCTTGTAAGGGAAGCTTTTCTGCTCGAGATGCCATCCGAGCGCTGAGCCCCCAGCTTGTAGCGGAAGCTTTTGTGGCTCGCGATGCTATCCGAGCGTCAAGCCGTGTTTTATTAATGGTAGTCAAAAAGAAGCCAAAAACTTATTTTAAGAAAGCTGGCATATTTACAACAACTAGAAATTTTTACAAAAGACAAGGCACGACGTGCCGATTACATTCTTCATAATTTTTACATGGGGCAGAGGCTAATCCCCTCCTCCTAAGAATTTGATGAGGTACTCCGCATTCCAGGGCCTCTTGATGGCCTTGCCCTCTGAGTTGGTAAGGTGGTAAGTCCCTGGGCACACGACCTCCGACACTCTGTAGGGGCCCTCCCAATTTGGGGTCAATTTTCTTTTCTGCCCGGGGTTGGATACCGCCAGCTTTCGGAGGACGAGGTCTCCGAGTTTGATGTCGGTAGGGCGCACCTTCTTGTTGTAGAACCTTTCAATCCTTTGTTGGTAGATGCTCCTTCTAATGGCGGACTTCTCCCTGACCTCGTCTATGAGGTCCAGGTCGGCTCGCAGCTGTTCAGAGTTACTTGCCTCGTCGAAAGCCATGATCAGGGGTGAAGGGATCCCGATCTCCAAGGGAATGACGACCTTCGCGCCGTATGTGAGATTGAAAGGCGATTCTCCTGTGGAGATTCTCTTTGTTGTTCGGTGAGCCTAGAGAACGCTTGGCAGCTCGTCGACCCATAATCCCTTAGAAGAGTTATCGAGTCATTTCTTGAGGCCGTCGAGAATTTGGCAGTTCGCGTTCTCGGCCTGACCGTTTGACTGGGGATGGCATACCGAGGAGAAGCGCTGCTGGATCCCGAGATATTCGCAAAACTTTCGGAAGTGCTTACCTGCAAACTGAGTTCCATTGTCCGTGATGAGCACCTGTGGGATCCCGAACAGACAGACGATGTGTTTCCAGAAGAACTATTGGGTCTATTGCTCGGTGATCGTTGCTAATGGCTCTGCCTCGATCCACTTCGTGAAGTAGTCGATCGCTACTATGAAAAACTTTCTTTGGCCCATTGCCTTTGGAAATGGGCCTACCAGATCCATCCCCCACATTGCAAAGGGGGTCGGACTGGCCATGAAACAGAGATTTGCTTGTGGAGCCCTCTTCATGGGGGAGAACCGTTGACAAGGACCGCACTTCTTTACTAGGGCGAAGGCATCTTGCAGCATAGTGGGCCAGTAGTACCCGTGATTTAATGCCTTCCGCGCTAGCGAAAGGCTTCCCATGTGGCATCCGTCGATCCCCTCGTGTAGCTCCTTGAGGGCATACTTTGCTTCATCAGGGGTCAGACAGCGGAGGTAGGGTCTGCCATCCGTTGTTGTGTAGGACCTTTTAAAGAGGGTTGCGTCGATTAAGGTGAACCTATCTGAGCGGACCCTAACTCGCCTTACTTCGGCCCGGTATTCGGGGAGCTCTCCCTTGATTAGAAATTCTTTGACAAGAGTGGTCCAGTCGTCGGGAGGGGCTCCGTATTCAACGCACAGAGCCACAGGGAAGTCTGTGCTTGGTTTCAATAGGACTTCAACCAGGACGGTCCGGTCGAGGCCTTCAAAGGACGAGAACGCTAACTTTGACAGGGCATCTGCCTTGGCGTTCTGCTCCCTGGGGATCCTTAAGACGGCCGATACGTCGAAGGACGTTAATAGTCGTTGGACCACGGCCAGGTATCTGATCATCCGATCGTCACGGGCCTCGTACTCCCTAGTGATCTGGTTGACCACAAGCTGGGAGTCACTAAAGGCCCTGATCTGTCTGGCGCCGGCCTGATGAACCAGGATGAGCCCGACGATCATGGCCTCGTACTCGGCCTCGTTGTTAGAGGTCGGAAAGTTGAGGCGAAGGCAGTATTGAAGGAGAAAACCGTCCGGCCCCCAGAATGATGCTCGCACCACTCCCTGCTTCGCAAGAGGAACCGTCGATGTAAACTTCCCACATCTGGTCGGCTTCCTTGCCTGTCGGCTACTCGGAGATGGTGCATTCTGTGATGAACTCAGCGAAGGCCTGCCCTTTGATGGCCATCCTTGGCTGGTAGCCGATGTCGTAATGACTGAGCTCGATCGACCACTTGACTAGTCGCCCCGAGCCCTCGGGCTTATAGAGCACCGCCTTTAGGGGTTGATCCGTGAGTACCTGGACCGAATGTACCTAAAAATATGGACGGAGCTTTCGCGCGGCCATGACCAAGGTATCTGCTACTTTCTCTATCCTGGAATATCTGGTCTCGGTGTCGAGCAGGACCTTGCTCACATAGTACAGGGGCTTTTGGACCCCTTCCTCTTCTCGAATGAGAACGGCGCTAAGCACGTTCTCCAAAGCTGAGAGGTAGAGCCAGAGTGGCTTGCCTGGTTCGGGCTTGCTGAGGAGAGGAGGGTTGGTGAGGTACTCTTTTAAATGGGCAAAGGCCTCCTGTTGTTGAGTACCCCATTTGAACCCTCCGGTTCCACACAGCGCTTTAAAGAACAGAAGGGACTTCTCTCCAGGCTTGGAGAGGAAACGACAGATGGCCGCCAATCTCCCCGTTAGTCTCTGGACTTCTTTGACGTTCCTGGGAGGGGCCATGTCTATTATAGCCTGGATTTTTTTAGGGTTCGCCTCGATACCGCGCTGGCTGACGATGAAACCGAGGAACTTTCCCGAGGAGACGCCGAATGCACACTTCGCCAGATTGAGCCTCATGTTGTGGGTTCGAAGTACCCCAAAGGCCTCTTGCAGGTCGGCGACGTGATTCTGACCCTGTTGGCTTTTGACGAGCATGTCATCGACGTACACCTCCATGTTACGCCCGATTTGATCTTTGAAGACTCGGTTAACGAGCCTCTGGTAAGTAGCACCGGCGTTCTTCATCCTGAAAGGCATAACCCGGTAGCAGAAAAGTCCTCTGTCTGTGATGAAGGACGTCTTGGCGATGTCGGGAGGAAATATCTGAATCTGGTTGTAGCCTGAGTGTAATACCCTAATTTTTCATTTAATGAAAAATTATTTATTTTGCACGTAGTGTGCACGTGCAATATTTTGGTTAATATTTTCATCAAGATGAGTAAAGATATTTTAATATGTGCTTTTAATTATTTTATACAAAAGCCTTATTTTAATTGGATGAAAAGCCTTTTTCTTTTAAAAGCCCAAAATGTAATTTATTTATTTTATTTTAAAATAACTATTTTGGCCCATAAACTATTTTTATATAATTTGTCATGTAGAATACAATTTAAAGACTATATTATTTTTATACAAAAATTTAATGCACAATTTTTGGGCCTAGTTGCATGCACGTGCACTACACGTACACGTGCAATATGCACTTTCCTTCATGGCCGGTTGCATTCTTTTGGAGGGAAATCAAATTTGTAATGGTGATCATGGTGTGGTGGTTACTTGGTTGTGGGTAGTTATTGCAACTCCTACTTGCATCCTAGCCTTCCATCTTACAACCAACCAATTGATCCTAGCCCTCCATTCTATTTGATTTTTAGTATAAATACCCCCCCCCCCCCCCCCCCCCCCCCCGACTAGTTATTTTGTGCTTAATATTTCTTCCAAACCTATAGTCTAATAGTATTATCTAGTAGTATTTTGTGAGTTAAAAGATTGAGTTATGAGTGGGTATTGTGCTTGCTTTCAATCAAGAAGGAGAGGCCGGCTATTCAAAGGAGGAGAGCTCGGGTTGGTGCTTTTGGAGGCTTGTGCGCGCGTGTACAAGGAGGAGAAGCATTTCGTTGCAAGGACATTCGTCTAGGAGATCAATAGTGTACTTTCTTCAACAAGGTGGGTAAATTTTCCCTATTTCTAAAGTAGGAATGCATGCTAGTTTAATTAGAAAGAACGAAGCATGAAAATGATTAAGAATAGCACACTTTAATTGGGAAAAATAACTTCTTGAATGATTGAAATGTGGATATGCAAATTTATATGTGGCTCTATTATTTGAGTTGTATGTGAATTGATTAGAATCATGGATTGATTGATAAAAACACATTTATTACTATCAAGAATTGCACACAAAAGTTAGTAGTTTGATAATACTATTTCATGTGTTAAATAGATCTTTTGTGTTAATGTGGGCATGAATAATTTAAAATATGAGTTTGTATGTTGGGTAAATGATTAAAGACAGAGAATTAATGTGAAATTTGTTGATAAAAAGATTAGAATGCTAAATGCGAAGAAATGTCGAAAAGAGAAGAAATATAGTATTATAATGTAGAATTTGAATTAGTTGTATGAAAATATGTTTTAATTGTTACAAAAAATATTTTGCTCATATTGAGATGTAAATTATGTGAGGAGAAAATTTTATTGTGGTGATGATGATAAACAGATAAGAATCACATGGTTGTGTGGACAATGTACATATTGTAGTATGGCAAAAATGATGTGTGCTTATTGAAGAACAAAATAAAGAAATGATTTTTTTAATTCGAAATTAACCCTGTTCAGTCGACCAAAGGTATGTAACAGTCGACTGTACTGAACACGAAAAGTTGTATAGTTGAACTACCCAGGACAGCCGACTGGTATGAATGACAGTCGACTCTCCTGTAAATGATAATTGAGATTTTGAACACTGCGGAACAGCCGACTGACCATGTGCAGCAGTCGACTCTTCCGAGCGATTATTGAAGAACTTTATTTGACTGAACAAGTCGACTGGATGAGCTCCAAGTCGACTGTTCAGAGTACTTTTGGTATATCAGAAATTCTATGATTTGTATATAATAAAGGTTATGATCTTATGTTGATTATTGGTTATGACAGTAAATTCTATTTGTCTTTGTGTGAATTTACATGAAGTGAATCATTTATTAGAATTTGTGAAAGTTGTATGAATGTGAAAGCTATGAACATGAAAAAGAAAATCTATTATGATTATGAAAAGTGAACTTATGAGCTAGTAACGCTCAATGTTGGAAATTGTGAATTTGAATTGAAACAAAAGAGTAGCTAAGTCTCCCCCGGCAATTGGAAAGAAATGAAATGAATTGAAATGAAAGACCAAGGTTGGTCATGTTTGAATGAATGAATAAGTCCGGTTTAGTGGAGAGGCTAACTCTAGAGCTTTGATTTTGTTCATAATTCTAATAAAAACTAAGGATTAGTACATAGTGGAGACGTGATGAAAGTAGGAGAAAAACACGAGTATGAGGGCCATCGGATTGGCGGTGTGAGAGTGATCCACAGGCTGCCTGCTTGATGCGTCAAGACATGGCGTGGGCACTACTCCAGAATTATCGTCCCGGTGGCAATGCTTGTGGGGTGTTTGGTGATTGCAAGAGGATCGTGTGCCATGATGTGAGGCTGAATTACCACAGGCTGTCTTCACGATGCGTCGTGACATGACGTGGGATTCCCCTCCAGAATTTTCTGTACACGAGCTTGTACTCATAGATCATCTAAGATACCTACCGTAGTTACAGTAGTAGTTTAAGTCATGGCGAGGGATTGAACCCTACAAAGATGAAGAACGATTAAGGGCTTGCCCTTGTACCTATGTAGTATGGGATGCATAGAATCCGAACAAGTGCGCATTAGTGTCATCTAATATAAATAACTGCATTCAGGACTAAGTTCACAATCACAACACGACATCAATAGGGTAGCCCCTTTAGTTTGATATGTGACAAGTTTGTGTTTGTTAAATATGGAAAATAAGTTATACTATTTCCGGCATAGAGAGGATGACCGTGTATAATGATCGTCGGTTGAATAAACTGACGTACCCACAGTCTTATATGCAGGTAAATGGCTTGAGAAAGATTAAAGAGGAACAAATGCTTAAAGATTACTCAATGTTGTTGTATATTTGTTTTCATTGTTGTAAAATTTTACTTCCGCTGTGCAATGTAAATGTAATATTGATGTAAACTCTGATGTAAAGTGAAAAGTTCAAATTTGCTTGTAAAATTGTACTAAAGGAAGCAGAAAGATCCTGTAGAACATCTCGAATTCAGTGTATTTGGGATTCGGGGCGTTACACTAGGAAGGCATCCATAAAGGATAAGAGCTCGTGACCCGATGTGGCGTCGATAAGGGCATCGATACTGGGGAGGGGGAACAGATCCTTGGGGCATGCCATGTTGAGGTCGGTGAAATCTATGCAGATCCTTCAGCTTCCGCTCGCTTTCTTGACCATGATGACGTTCGCCAGTCACTCAGGGTAGCTGACCTCTTGTACGAAACGCACAGACAAGAGCTTGTCTACTTCCGCGTTCACCGCCTGCTATCGCTCGGGAGCGAACTTACGCCGCTTTTGGACAACCGGCTTCGACCCGGGGATCACGCTGAGTTTGTGCATAATGAGATCCGCGGAGATACCGGGCATGTCAAAGGGTTTCCAGACAAAGTGGTCGTCACTGCGGCGAATGCAAGCGATCAGGGCGGACTTGAGGTCGGGCGCGAGGGAGCAGCTTACTCGGAAGTGCTTCGACGCGTCCCCTGTCTCGAATGAGACATCCTCTAGCTCGTCTGCCGGCTGTGGTTCTGGCTGGGTCCTCTCGGGCACGAGTTCGAGGGCATCGAGGGGAAATACACTGCTCCCGATGGCCGTCATGTAGCACGAGCGTGCTGCTTCTTGATTTCCTCGGACAATGCCGACACCAGTGTTGGTAGGGTACTTCATCTTCTGGTGGTAGGCTGAGGGAACCGCCTAGAGCGAGCAGAGCCCGGGGCGACCGAGTATGGCATTGCAGGCTGCCATGACGTTCACAACCATGAAGTCCATGGACTCAGTTCTCCTGTTCGGGGTCGTACCCACCGTGACGTCTAGGGTGACGATCCCCTCTATTGTCACTGGGATGCCAGAAAATCCGTGCAAGGTATATCCGGCTGGCTTTAGCTTCTCATATGAGAACTTCAAGTTCTCGAGTGCTTCCAGGAACAAGATGTTGACTGAGATCCCGTTGTCTATAAGGATTCGCCGGGCCTCGAAGTTTGCCATGCAGAGGCTGATGACGAGTGCGTCACAATGAGGGAGCCGGACTCCCTCCAGATCTTCCCCCGAGAAGGAGATAGGAAGTTGCTGGACCCGGGGGGAGAGAGGGCCCTGGACGGTGTTGACATTCCGGACGAATGCCTTGCGGGAAGTGTTGGATTCCCCTCCCATGGGCCCTCCGTGGATGCAGTGCAAGATTGCCTGACCCTCAGGCTCCTCGGGCTCAGGATCCCGCTCAGGGCGCTATCAGGGTGCTCAAGGAGGAGGGGAATCCCTCCTGTTTCTGGTATCCCTCTGTTCTCGGGCGCCTTCTCTTTTGAATTCTCGGAGGTACCCTCATTGGATGAGGGCCTCAATTTTGTCCTTCAGGGCACGGCAACGATCTATGTCATGCCCGTTGTTCCGGTGGAAGCGGCAGTAGAATCGCTGATCCATCTTCTTGCTAGTGTTGTTGGACGGTCTAGGGGGGAACTGCACAAGGTCGTTGTCTTCAATCGCTAAGAGGATTGTCGACACGTTCTGCGTCAGCGGAGTGTACCTCTCGAAGCGGGGGACCATCGGAACCTTCTTCGTGGTGCCCCCATCTCTCGGAGCTTTCTTCGCTGGCTCGACCTCATCAGCCTTGTGCTTCCCCTTCCCGGGAACTTCTTTCAAGTCCTCTGGATTCAGGGCCTTTTCAGCCCGAATGTACTTTTCGACCCTATTGAGGAGGTCGAGTAAATCTATCGGGGGCCTCTTTGCCAGGAAGGCCTTCAGCTGTCCGTGATGGACATTATGCCGGAATGCTACCGAGGCGACCCCTGGGTCGGGGAGGAGACCGATCTCGCCTCAGTGGTGAATCTTCAGACGAACACTCGGAGCGACTCTCCTTCCTTCTGCCGGAGGCCAAGTAGGGTCGCACTTGTCCTTTCGGCCTTTCGGCTTGTCACAAAGTGGGCGAGGAAGTTGCCCTACAATTGGTTGAAGGAATGGATGGAGCCGGGGGTGAGCTTCGAGAACCACTCCCGAGCCAGACCCCGGAGGGTGGTAGGGAAGGCGCGGCACAAGAGGGGATCTGATGCACTGTGAATCATCATGAGGGTTTCGAAGCCCTCCATGTGATCAGCAGGATCGACCTTCCCGTCGTAAGTCTCGAATTGAGGTGGACGGAAGTTCCGGGGTATTTCTGCCCACAATATGGTGGTGGAAAACGGAGGTCGAATGGGACTGTATCCCTGGGCCGGCCTCGGCCCGCCGTCCCCGAAGTGGTCGAGGCGGTCCTCCATTTCCTAGAGGCGCTTCAAGATGTCGTCGTCATACTCCGGCTGGACGGTCAGGCTGCGGGACACGCTGGCCTCGGCATCCGAGCGGAAGCGAGAGCGGCAGATGCTGCCATCGACGGGGGGTCCCCGGATGGCCTCCATGATCTCTTTTCGGAAGTCTTGAAACTCCTGGTGGGTGACAGGAGCTCGCTCGGCTCAGTTTTGCTGAGCCGATGGGCGCCGGCCGACGCGACTGAGTGCTGGCCCTCGCCCTTGGGACGGAGGTTTGGGATGGTTCGGGGCCGAGTTGGAAGCGGCCCCTCCTCTAGACCGGCTGGCCTGTCTATTCTGAATAACCCCCCATAGGTCGAGCTGGACTGGTTGGGAGGCACCCGGTTGGGGTCTGTGACTGACCCTCGGGTTGTTGGAAGCCTAAGTGTCGGCATCGACGCCCTGTGGAGGCACGTCCTGCCAACGGACTGAGGTAACAGCTCTCGTGGCTTTGGGTGCCATGTGAGCTCGGGTTGATGGGGTACCGTTGATGGCTGAGCTCAGGCCGACGTCTGAAATAGAGTTTTCCACAGACGATGCCAACCTGATGCGGTTTGTTTTTGGGAGGTGTGTGGATGCACCAGGTGTAAGTTCTTACTCGATTTGTATTGGTGGAGGAAGCTCCTGTGCGGACGACCCTCAGCCGAACGAACGGTACGGAAGTAGGCGGGAGTAAGGTGGAGGCTTGATGCTCGGCTCAGATCGGGAGGCTCAGATCCGAGGTCTCATGTACCTGCAGACGGTCAAGGAACACTGGGGTTGGTCTCGGTGGCAGACCCTCCGACGATCTAGTCAGCTACTGAGAGAGAGTAACAGTAACTAGGGTTTTGGTGGGAAAAGTTTCATTACCTGGATAAGGGGTAGGGGTCTGGTATTTATAGGAGAAGCCAACCGGGTCTGGACCCGTTTGGGGCCGGGTCTGGACCCGGTTGCCCGTGGGGTTGAAGCGGTGAAAACCCGGGCGGTATAGGGCTGATGTGGCAAAGGCCTGGGCGGTTTCTGGGCTGACGTGGCAGAGGTCCGGACGGTTTTCCGACGTTGACGTGGCAAATCTGGATAATCTGGAGGTGCACGTATTCTGAGGGGATCTTGTGGCCCAGGAGGGACCACGTCATCCAACCCATATCAGGGATAATGTGGCTGGTGATGGCAAAAGAGTTGCGAATCGAAGTACTTGGTAGAAATTGGTCGGGGTTAAAGTTAGGATTTGATAGGGAGAAATTTTTATGTATTAACATCTAAACATGTAGCGCCCCGATTTCCATATAATGGGAAACCAATACACGAGCCAGGACCTTTTCATTCAATTAGTCACAATACACAGAAAAACAGGAGAATTTAAAACTTTTCATTCAACACCCAATGTATTACAAGTCTGAATATTATACAACTGCCATACATTACAATAGTGTTACAATAATACCTTTACATTTCCAAGTATTACAACCTTCAACATCTTACATCAGAGTTCTTCCAACTAATAGATAATCAATACATATACTGCAGCGGAACTAAACATAACACTGACTCCTTGCTTTCCTCTCCTTGAGTCCTTCTGAATCTCGCCTTTGTACTTCGGCGATCCAGTACCTATGGAAGTGGGGACATCAGTATTCACTGACGGTAAAGGCTGATCATATAGCAGCGAATCTCCCAAACAATATACAAAATATAGCAATGGTGTTGGTGTAGTTTAAGTGTTCGTGAGTGCTATGACTAGACTCTAATGTGATATTTAAATAGAACTAGGATGCTCCCTATTCTAACGTCAGCAAGTCTCCGAAGCAACATGCAGCCCATACTACATGCGACCCCATCTCAAGCCGTTTCTCCATATATAGGGATTTGAACCCGCGTTACGAATGCTAATTGTACACAACCTGTTCCTGACAATACTCCATGACTCTGTAAGGTTGCAGAAGGGATCAAGTCCCCCTATGCAGTCTGCTTATGGTGTCTCCGTTTTCCACTACTACCCGGCATGCCGGACCTCACTCCAAACCAGACGATCCCAGTGTATCAGGCCTCGTTCCTAAATCAAACCATAGGGTCTCGCAAGCGCAGGGTAGCGCGAAGCCTACCCTGTGACACCCTCTGGGGTCTCGCAAGCGCAGGACTGCACCATGCATCCTGTGGCACCCCAGCCACGGTATTTCAGAAATGAACAGCGCGAGATACGCAACCCGTGCTCTCAACTTGTGAGATGCCACCGTACGTATCCCTTTGACGGGAAGGTACAACCCAATATCACCGCCTAAGGCCTCCCTCAAGGGACAAGTTGGTCGTAAGGTTCCCCCTACAACCAACTCCTCTCTCTTCGGCAAGGGTCTGAGCAAAATGACCTTTATAAGTCACTACCCTAATGATGTCCCTGACTCGACGATCCTAGGGACGATAATATTATAAACATAACATGCTAGGCCATAAATTAGGCTTCGCAAGACAACTCTACTAGGCTGCTCGACCTAGAATCACCAGAACCCCTCAGGATCCGGTTCGTGGCTCATCAATCCAAAACTTCGGCCATGCGAATATACATGCATGCCGCTACCCTAGACTTGGATTTCGTCTATACTCTGGTCCTCGATCAACCTACCCTGGTTAAGATTCGACGGTACACAAGGAGTGACTCCTCCACAGTTTCTTAGGGTAAGAAAACAAATGTCTTGATGGTCGATAGCCCTTAGGGTGGTAATATCACCCTAGACGAACACAACGAACTGTGTACTAGCTTAACAAGCTATACACGAGTAACAACCACATAGGAACTAATAAGCTACGTATGAAACAATAACTACCTACGAGCCAGGCGGGCCTCGTAGGAGACAACAACGTACATACCAGCCTAAATATGCCGCGTATGAGACCAACAGCTACGCACGGGCCGGTCGAGCCGCGTACGAGACAACAACCTACATACGAGCCAAATAAACTACGTATGAGACCCACAGCTACATACGGGCCAGTCGAGCCACGTACGAGCACAACCATATGCAAACAACCATACAGGTAATCAATCTTAAAAGCAACCAAACGTGCTCACTAGCAAACTTGATCTTCTATTATTAGAAGCAACAGAAGAATCTACTAATAGTCTATGATCGGTATTCCACTAAGGAAGAACCGAAGGCGACATAACAGCCTTTATCAACTAACTATTACTAGTGGTCTTCCCAATCCTTATTACTTCGACCTATAGTGCCTTAAGCATGGCATACAATTGCAAGCATCTTTCTACGACAATCTAATTATATAACAGAACCACTCACCATAGTACTCCTAAGTACGAATATGATTAAGCATGTGCTTATATCAATCTTAGCATGAAAATCACTATGATCTAGACATGAAGTCCACTACGGTCAAGCATAGGTTATAACTTGAGCGTGAACGCTTACTACTTATCATGACTAATCACCGCAACCCAAACATGGATATATAACTAGTATGAACATACAACATTCCAAGCATGGTAGGTATTCTAACATTAATCCTACAACATTCTAAGCATGCATTTAAACTTTAGCATGGTATGCCTCATTCCTAGACATGGTATGCTACTTTAACATTAACATATGGCATGGTGTACATTTTAGTAACATTCTAGTCATGTATACTAGTTGAGTATCAATCTACAACATAGCACGAGTTTCTACAACAATTCTAGCATGGATAGAACATAACATAAAATCACTACAACTAACCATGGATAGTTACTTTAATCTAAGCATGAATATCTACTATATTTTAAGCATGAGTATCATTAGCATGGATACCGTTAACTTAACATAAACCATCATTAGCATGGTCATCTACTAACTTAACATAACAATAATTAGCATGACATCTACTAACTTAGCATGAATAACGATTAAGCATGATCACCTACTAACATAGCATGAACATATACTTATCTAAGCATAGATATCATGTAAGCATGAATATTTATTTGATCTAGCATGGTATACTACCTTCCTACAATTAAACTAACATGGTATACAATTTTTCTACCATTAATCTAGTATGGTATACAGTTTACCTATAAGCATGTGAGTATGGATAATTTAATCTAGCATGATATACCACCTTCCTACAATTATCTAAGCATAGATAAATGAAACTAGCATGGTATACTACTTTCTTACAATCATCTAAGCATGAATCTTCTTAAGCATGAATAACTACTAGTATGAACATACAACATCCCTAAGTATATATATATATACACTTTTAACATGGTAAGTAATTTTATCATGGATCCTACAACATTCTAAGCATGTAGAAAGACTTAGCATGGTACATATTATCCCTAAAGATGGTAAGTAATTTTATCATAGATCCGACAACATTCTAAGCATAAATAAATTAATCTAAACATGGTACGAAATTCTTAGAATGAATCCTAGAACATTCTAAGCATAAATAAATTAATCTAAACATGGTAGGAATTTTAGAATGAATCCTACAATATTCTAAGTATAAATAAATTAATCTAAACATGGTAGGAATTTTAGAATGAATCATACAACATTCTAAGCATGAATAAATTAATCTAATCCAATCTTAGCATGGTATTTACTTTATTTTAGTAAGAACATAAACTAAACATCTACAACTATCTACTACTACTACTACTTTATGTTAATCATGAACATAAGCATCTACAACTATCTACTATTACTACTACTTCATTTTAACCAAGAATATAACATACAACTATCTACAACTACTTCTTTTAATACTCACTACTACTTCTTTATTTTAACAACATACCACTACTACTTTATTTTAACAACATACTACTACTATTTTATTTTAACTACATGCTACTACTACTTTATGCTACTACTTATTTTAACAACATACTACTACTACTTTAATTTAACAACATGCTACTTTTATTTTAACAACATACTACTACTACTTAAATGTCTACTAATCTTTATTAGTATTTATTTATTACTAGTGATCATAAAAAAGAGATCTTTTCATTCATTCTACAACTAGTGAGTTAGATTAGTTTCTTTTTCCTAAATCAAAACTAACATCTAATGTATGTTCTTTTTACTCAAGATTATTAAAGAAAAATAACAATAACAAAATAAAGTAAGAACCCTCATTTGGTTCAACCAACCATATGCTTATCTTTTAGTCCAAGTCCAATACAAGTCCTACAACCAAAAATGGTTGTATAAAGTCCATATGCTTTATGTATAGTTCATATTCAAGTCCTACAACCCCAAAATGGTTGTATGTACAAGTCTATATGTATGTGTCATTTTAGTCCACAAAACAACTACTACTGCTACAAAGATTCGATCTTTATGTGTATTAGCACTACCATTTGTTCTTTTCTTTTCATGTGGTTATTACTCTTAATATTCACAAACATACAAATAAGAATTCCATACAACCAAATTACTAAAACAACCACACCAAAAAGAAAGTAAAACAAGGAGGGTAAGAAGAAGAAGTCAATCAACAATACAACAACCAAACAAACAAACAAACAACCAAACAAACAAATGGAGAACCCCCACCTAGTTCTCTTTGTTGGAAGAACTTGCTAGCTAAAACTTCTCCTTCCCCTAGCTTTTAGAATCTCTAGGAAAAACCTACAAGAAAACTCTCTTGTTAGAATCTACTCTTTCTTTTCCTTTCCTTTCTTTCTTTGTGTTTTCTAAAATGAGACAAGGTGGAGAATGAGGGGGTATTTATAGGAGGGGATAGGAGGGGGAAAGTGTAAATGTGCACTCACATTTGCATTTTGGCCCTCCCTTAAATTGGGGGTCGGCCATGCCCTAGGAGAGGTAGGGATGAGGTGGAGGTATGGTGAGGGTATGGTGTTATGTGGGGGAGGTGTTATGTGAGGGTTTCTAGAAGGGTTTTCTTAACCTTCTCATGCATACTTAACCTAGGTTAAACACATATAAACCCTAACAATCTAATAGGTTTTGTCATAACAAAACAAGTGTTGTCCAAAAATACACAACACACAATTTGTATAACGTACTAATCGACATACTACACGTATGTGCGCATATATGTCTGTATACTGAAAATCTTCGCATAATCCGTATAAAATAATTTAATCTCGGAAATAATAATAAAATAAATTCTATTATTAGTTCGGAAGGTCACGGTACCAATTTGATACAATACGGATGTATACTGACCGATATCTGGGTACAGATAATGTCTATGAATAAACCGGGTGAAAATAACCAAAATATTCTAATTTTGGAATAATAATAAAATAATAATAAAATAATAATTTATACACGGTAATATCCGTCCGGGATATTACAATACTCCCTCCTTAGAATAGTTTTGTCCTCAGAACTACGTTAAGTTAGGAAAACAGGCAACATCCATACCTTAATAACTCGGGAAAAGAAAGCTTATGCTGCTTTCCGGCTCCCAAGTGGCTCATTCACGAACTGGTTCCCCAAAGAACCCGACCTTTGCAATTC
The DNA here is from genome assembly GCA_017893485.1 of Hemerocallis citrina. Classification (NCBI taxonomy): domain Eukaryota; kingdom Viridiplantae; phylum Streptophyta; class Magnoliopsida; order Asparagales; family Asphodelaceae; genus Hemerocallis; species Hemerocallis citrina. The sequence continues at coordinate 151,126,688 of CM030362.1, forward strand.
GGTAGCTACTCCCTCCTTAGAATAGGACGTGTCCTGAATTCGTTTCTGTTCGTCGTCCAGCTCTGTAGTTTAGACAGATTTTTTAGAGAGAGAGAAAGATTTATACCGTCTCGTGAACTCTTTGGCTTTTGTCGACGGTAAAGACAGCAACAACAACAATTAGCAAGTCAATGGATTTGGGTTTTTTGTGATTTGGAACAATAGGGTTTTTGATTTGGGGATGCAGCCGCAAGTCGATGGAGATGGGTGGACGAGAAGGTTAGAGAGGAGGTTGGTCGGAGTAATCGAAGGCGAGGAGGTTGGATACGGAGAAGACGAGATAGAAGACGAGATAGGGTTTGGAGTTTTCCGATTTGGAAACTAGGGTTTCCAATTTGGGGATGCAGTAGTTCTGTAGAGGTGAAGACGATGAGGATAGGAAGAGGAGAAGGTGGGAGATGAAGTTGGTTGGAGTAATCGATGGTGACGGCAATGAGAAGAAATTTTGCCGACGATTAGACGAAATTTCGATGGCTGAAGGGGAAGGGCTTTTAAAAAAATTAAAATTGGACAAGCTGAACTGAATGGGTATTTTAGAAGGTTAGGGTAGTTTTTTTTTTAAGTATATAACTATATATATTTATTAAATAAATATATTATAAACTAAGCGGATATCCGTATCCGAATCTGCTATTTTTAGGAATATCCGTATCCGTATCCGTATCCGCATTTTTTGGATGTGGATATCCGAATCCGTATCTGTATCCGTCCGGATATGGATTTTTCATATCTTTATCCGCAAAAATTTCGGATTCGGATACGGATCGAATCGGATATATCCTTATCCGAGAGCATCTCTAAAAAAGACCCAACTCATTTTGAGTCCTGTTTCTTAATTTGTTATAAATATATTTTGTTAAAAACATTGTAATCGATTACAGTGGTAAATTCACTAGTAAGTTTATTTACTGGTAAACAAGTGGTTGAGATTTTGAATTAATAGAGGGAATAAACAACCTAGATCGGAAGTCGAATTTTAGAAAAAAAATTTGAAAAAAACATTGTAAGCAATCAATTGTGTCTATAAGCAGCATGCTACATGGAGACAAGGGAGATATGTGTGTTATGTTAAACTAAATGATAATCATGTTTCTTTTATAACTAGTTAATCAATGGATGCAATAAGCACCTTTCTATGTCAAAACACTTTGGAGTGCTCAACTTCTTAATTAGTGATTGTTCAAACATAATCATACATAATCTATATTTTAAGTTAGCGGCTGAGGCCTGTAGAGAGCGAAGCGACAAAACACAAAGAGCTGAGAAAAGGTTACAAAACTATATAGGTTCTATCTAGTCTACAAATCAACACCAAGATGGCAATTGGTAGGCTTGCAATCAGCAAAAAATAATTGGTAGGCTTGTCTGCTCATACTCTTAATTTCAGCAAGTAGAACAAAAGGGGCCTCAAAGTAGGGTTCATCCTTTTTTTTAAATACATATTTAAAACCGTGGGTTAAAAATTCTTGGTATTTCATTAATAAAAAATTAACAAAATAAATAATTAAAGTATAATGAAGAATATAATTCAAAGCTTAATCTTTATACAATAAACTAAGCACAAATTCAAATATATATAGTTGACTCATCGACAAGTACAAGTAGTTTGTCATCCATATTTAATATGCCAAGATTTAATCTCAACCTTCCAGGTTATGCCAACATCATAGTAAATCAAATCCCAAACCTACTCGAAGCAAAACTTGAAAGAGGAGCTGAGTAGCCTATTACCTACTCTACCAAGACTCAAATGAGCAACTCAACACCTATTGCTAGCATCGTCTGTAATCTTCATGTCACTCCTACAAACTCAATAAAAATTGGTACAACCACGAAACAGAGTCAAAGGCCACCAAAATCTATCGTGGTTGCATGTCAACTAATTCCCGAAGCTTCAACAATTGCTCTCAACCATGTGCCCTAACCTTCCTTGGATACACCAACATGGATCACGTTGTCCCAATTTATTGCCTAAACCCTATGAGCTACAACAACATCACCCACTTTGATCCGATTCAATGCCCTCGCCTTCATGGCTACACCAACATCCACAAAAAATCCCGATTTAGTGTCTTAGCCTTCCTTTGGTTCCGCTTAACATTGAACAATTCGACCCGACTTCTGCCTTAGCCTCCTGGGCTATACTTGCTAGTGCCCTATCCCTCCTTGGTTGCACCAATATCGATGATCAACACTCGAATCAAGGTAGAAAGAGACGATCCATGTTCCCAAACCTTTCGAATTCATGGTGAATATCATGATACCCCAAACCTTTAAAATCCATGATGAATACCATGATTCCTTTTAAGAAACACCAAAACATGTAAATCTACCGTAAGAAGCACAATCCACACCCTCAAATACTCATTCTTGCAAAATCCATCCACCACGACAAAAGATCCGGTCGGCCATTCCCACCATGACAACAATTCGGCCAACCATCTTGCCTATGACATCAAATTCGGCAAGCATCCCCACTATAGGTCTATATAGAACCCAAGGCAAATTCATCTCCACCTTTGAACCCTTTGATTTGGATGTGCCGGGAAACTAGAAGAAGAGGGGGGAAAATGGGCAAATAGAACCTCATCTCCCCTCAGATATGAGAGATTAAAGTTATTGGATGTGTTTCATCTTGATGTGAACTCTGCTTTCTTCAAATCTTAGTAGGGTTCATCCTTGGAAAAGTAAAAGTTTTGCTCTTTAGGTTTTTAAGGGAGTGTTTCTGTATGGTTACATATTCCCGAATAACTTTTGCTATGTTCGCTGCACTTTTTTTTCCTACGTATCTTGTTTTGGATATGTGAAGCTCTTCAGCGAAAAATGTGCATTGCATGAGCTCGTAAAATTGCATGTGCCAGATAATTCAATAGGGTGCACTCTTCTAAAATTTGTTGATTATGAGGAATAGTGCTTTCCCATGGCCGACCAAGTTTCATCAATGCAATCATGTTTAGAGTAAAGAAGGAAATCCACAATAATCCATATTTACAGATTTCTGAACAAATCCTTGATCTTATGCCTAAGGAATGTAGGGGGGAATGCATCCCATGATCTACTGAAAAACTGTGAAAAGAGCATGAGGGGTTATTCATTTTAAAGCGCATGTCAACGCTCCAATACTTTGGCCTTAATTACACATTAAAGCCTAGACTGAAGCAACTGAGCAAGCTACATTGATAACGAATCAATGATAATATCTAATGTTGAAAGGGTGTAACTAAGCCAAAGAATAGTTATAGGTTCGTAGGCCAAAAAAAAAAAAAAAAAACTAAGCACGAGGACAGTAGTAGTAGTAGTACATGAAGAAGAGTGTTGTAAGGATTTGAATGCGATGGTTTGGAATCTTGATGTACTATCTTCTTGTTCAGCTATCTATATGATCTATTTGTATGCGACAAGACAAAATCGGAGCATATCAAATTTGGCATCAATGAATCTATCTGAAAAATCAAGAGGAGATTTCACTAAACCTAATAGGTTTTTCACTAAGTCAATAACCTTCTTCTATTTCGCTTTGTACCTGATAAATTAAATGCGATGACTCTTATGACCTACCTGTTGCCGCTAAATCTGGTGTGGGGGCAAACAGATAGTATTTGTGGATTCTTGGAAAACTTGAATAGCAAACCTGAAATCTGTTCTGCCGGAGTTTGACCGTTGACTCCCGCCGTTCACCTGTAAAAAGTGCGAGACACCGGGGTTGATCCCGGCGACGCACCCTCCGACACTCAAGTCAGTAATCAGGAATAATTATAAAAGAGCGTAAATTGGCAAAAGATTGATTACCTCTTAATGGAGATGGATGGGGGGTATTTAAAGGCGTCTTAGGGATCATATTAGGAATGTAATCCCTCTGATCTGATAAGGAATCAAGTCCTCGTAATCAGCCAAGGAATGTGATCCCTGATTTCCCGGTGAGAGGATAGACACGAATCAGGGCCGTTGATTTGGCTGAATCAGAGACCCTAATTCTATCCTGCTGGACTGGGTTTGTTTCAGGTTGGGACCCGTACCCAGTTGTGGTTGATCCATGCGCGGGCCATTGGATATTTGGAGAGGAGATCCAGTACCCGTCTCAGACCCGGTTGTAAGTGAAATTACCGTTTTACCCCGGGGCTTCGAGATTCGTGCCCGATTTGGACGGTTCCGATTTAACCCCATTTTTAGCCATATCACGAGCCCCCCACTCCTGAAGACTGAGTTTGATCAGCCTTTGAGGAGTAGTTTCACTGTTTTAATGGCTGGCGGAGTTGAATCAGAGTCCAAATGGAAGGTCTTGAATCTCGAAGGAGATAGTGTGGTGATTTTTCAAGTTGGTTGCACTCTGAGTTGTTCTTGAGCTTTCCTGGATGTTTGGTGATTTTTATCTATTTTTTCGGATTATTTATTTAATTTTGTGAAGTGTTAACCAATCGTTAGAGGGTCTTAACAACACGTTTTAGGTAACAATTGTTCGTTCAGGCGCTCAAGAATATACCCTCGAATTTATAATTATTTCCTAGGATTTTTGGTTAATTTTTCCGAATTTTTAGTAATTTTTTCTCAATTTTTAAATAAATAAAACGATTTAAATAAATAAAAACTAATTTTCAATACCTATTTATGGCGTGGCACGATCTGAGCCCTCCATCAGCGTCGAACGCAATTTTCTGGGCGATCGGACGGTCCATGTTCCTCGGCAGATAGTTTCTCCATATGAAAGGGTCGGCAGCTCGGCTCCTCAGCTCGGCAGATCGGCTCGGAGCCTTTGGATCTGCCGAGCTACGTGGCACGATCCTGAGCGTCCATCTCAGTGCGGATCCCCAAAAAATGCTATCTTGTCATTTTGTGAACGTGGCAAGATTTATGCCGTCCATCATGTTTGAGCACATTTTTTGACAAGATCCAACGGCTGAGGAGGATCAGCCTCTTTTTTCTCCATATGTAGAGGTCGGTTCCTCGTCCCCTCAGCTCAGCAGTTCAGCGTCGTAGGCCGAATAAGTGCTCCGATAAGATGTTCGGTCCGACCAAGTAGCTCGAAGGCTCGACCAAGCTGTTCGGTAGCTCAGCTAAGCGCTCCGGTGGCTTAATTCTTTGTCTACTGTATTAGTGGCTCGGTGGTCCAGCCCAGCTGTTCGGTAGGTCGGCTCGGAGCCTCAGGATCTGCAGAGCTACGTGGCGCGATCCTGAGCGTCCATCACGTCGTGAATCACGAGGACAGGGTTCAGATCACGAGAAAACGTTATCTTGTCATTTTATGGGTGTGGCTCTATCTGAACCGTCCATCAAGTTTTGACACAAATTTTGGAACGATCGGACGGTGATTCGTCCTCGGCAGAATTTTTCTCCATATGTGAAGGTCGGTACCTCGGCACCTCGGTTCGGCTCTTCCTGCAGCTTGGCTCGGGGCCTCAGGATCTACGAGCAACATGGTGTGATCCTGAGCGTTCATCACGGCGTGAATCACGAGGATGGGGTTCAGATCACGAGAAAACGTTATCTTGTCGTTTTGTGAGCGTGGCTCTATCTGAACCGTCCATCAAGTTTTGACACAAATTTTGGAATGATCGGAAGGTGATTCGTCCTCGGCAGAATTTTTCTCCATATGTGAAGGTCGGTACCTCGGCACCTCGGTTCGGCTCTTCCTGCAGCTTGGCTCGGAGCCTCAGGATCTGCCGAGCTACGTGGCATGATCCTGAGCGTTCATCACGGCGTGATTCACGAGGATGGGGTTCAGATCACGAGAAAACGTTATCTTGTCGTTTTGTGGGCGTGGCTCTATCTGAACCGTCCATCAAGTTTTGACACGAATTTTGGAACGATCGGACGGTGATTCGTCCTCGGCAGAATTTTTCTCCATATGTGAAGGTCGGTACCTCGGCACCTTGGTTTGGTTAGAACGGCTGCTCAGTGCTGCGTCGAGGTGTTTGATTGCCGAGGGATGGAGCTATTTTGAAGAGTTCTTGTCTTGGGCCGTCGCCGTCCTTCGACCTAGTAGCTTGGTTGCTTAACCAAGCTGTTTGGTAGCTCGACTACGCACACCGGTGGCCGGACGATGAAGTTGAGCGATTAGAAGAGTCGTAACTCTCCGTTTTGGCATTTTGCTTTCTCTTAGTGGGCCTTTAAATGCCCAAGGAAGCCCAAACGTCGCTTTGGGTTATAAATTCTCACTCCCCCACCCCAGAGCTCATTTCTCACTTTTCACTCCAAGTTTTCGCTTTTACTCCCCTGTGTGCTCTACTAGCGGCGATTTTAACTCCAAGGCGGTTGCGTTAGTTGTCGAGTGGGCCAGGCGATTTCCGGCAAGCTAATTCTGACCGTGAACATCACATCAAGGTCAGTTTATTTGCCTTAGCCTTTTTTAGAGATGTCAAGAGTAGACTCGGAGAGTGAGGCCTCGTCCTCGGGCGATAGCAGCGCCGAGGAGAGGAGGCGAATGGAGATCCGAAGAAAGGGGAAGGAGGTGGCCGGGTCGTCCGTGGCCGAGGTGAAGAAGAAGAAGGAGAGGACATTGGGCCAATCTCCTGTAGTCGAGGAAATTGTGGAGACCGAGAGGCGAGCCCCTGAGTCGGGCCGGTACCCCAGTGTACTGTCCGGCCATGCCGGAGTCAGGCAATACGAGGGCGACCTTATGAAGAAGGCGATCATAGGACGGTCGGCAGTCTACGAGGAGAATAACCCGGTTCTGACCACCGAGGTGGATGAGATTGCGTCGGTATTATCCGAGAGGGACCTACTCCGGATCAGAAAAGGGTTCGCCATCCCTCCGGAGTACAAGCTGATCCTCCCCGGCCCTGGGATGCGAGCGAACTCCAAACTGTCATCGTCGGATATGTGTATGTTCGACTACGACTCGCTGAATACCGGATTGTGCTTTCCTCTGCACCCATTTGTGTTAGAGGTCCTCCAGTGATACTGCCTGGTGCCGACCCAGTTCATGCCGAACACCTGGCACCACGTGAATGCCTTCTTGCTGCAGTGCCGCAACGCCGAGGTCGAGCCAGACATGACGATCCTTCGGAGCCTATATCGGGTTCACCAGATGCACAAGACCGAGCATCGCTACTACCTGTCACCCCGGAAGGGCGTTAGGCTTATAGAGAATCCGGACTCGATACAAGGTTGGAAGGAGAAGTTCTTTTGTTGAGGGAGCCCTCGATGCTGAAGATTCCGACTCAGTGGAAAGTAGAGGTGCTGAAGTTTGCAAGGGTCGACCCGGTACTGACAGCGGCCGAGGAGGAAGTGGTGGGGAAGATCATGGCTCTCCCAATGTTGAGCTGGAGGGAACTGACCGGGGAGGTGCTACACTGGTCGGGCCTCAGTCCGATCGACCTGAGTATGCTCCTGACATCTTGTAGAATAATTTTTTTTTCTTCTAAGTTTCTTGCTCATTTTTCTAACACGCTGCTTGTTTTGTTGTTTGGAACAGAAGTGCCGAAGATGGATTTTCTGGGGATGATGAACGAACGAAGCAAGGTTGTCGACGGAAGGAAGTGGAAGAGGCCGAGCACGATAGCTTCGTCCGGCCGACCATCTAAGGCTCCTTCGGCAGTTGCTCCGCCTACTGCCGTTCCTGTGGCCACCTCGCTAACGGTGGTCGTCTCCGCCGACCCCTCGCCTCCTGCTGCGTCTGCCATGGCCGGTGGGGACTTCAACGTTTCGGCAACGCTGTCGCTCGAGGCTCCGCCCCTGACCATTCAGGCCGAGGAGATCCTGACCGAGCAGCATAAGAAGCTGTTCATCCCCGACTGGCGAGTGAAGAACCATGACGGCTTCCTCGGGGACTCGCAGATGTGTATGCAGGCCGTCAAGCACTTAGCAACCCCGAAGGATCGAGCCGCGCTGAAGGCGGGGACGACGGCCGATGACACCTACGAAGTCGCTCGGTCGCTTGTATCGGTAAGCTTTGCATTCCATGTTTTTGAGAATTTCTAAAGTCTGCTGTTCGACTTTTGCTTTGCTCTTACTCTCCTTTTTCTTCAGCAGGCCACCTGTCACTTCGGCCACCTCCTCTAGGAGTTCGCTGAACAGGAGAGGGAATTGAAAGCCGCCAGCGACAAGGACAGGGCGAAGAAGGCAAAGGCAGTTCGGCATCTCGAGGCGGAGCAGCGATGTTCGGACGGCTTGGTGGTTCGAGTTGCCGACCTCGTAGCAGGCCTGGAGTGAGCGAAGGGGCAGCTTGCTGAGGAGGTTGCCAAAGTTGCCAAGGCTGCCGAGGAGCTGGTGGCATCGGCGAAGGCTCTAGCGGAGGCAAAGGCGGAGAAGGACACCGTGGTGGCAGTGATCAGGGCCGAAGTCGAGGCTGAGGCGAACGCGCACATGGCCTCCAACATGGAGAAGTCCTACGAGAGGGCGCTCGACCATGTCCAGGACCGCGTTCCCGGCTTTCAGCGGGTCGGATACAGGCTGTGGCCCGGACCTGTGGCAGAGGGGGAAGAGGAAGAAGGCGAAGAGGAGGAAGGCGACAAGGAGGTGGCGGGACAGCGGGACGAGGAAACGCCTGCCGACCCTGAGACCGTGGTGGTTGACCCCCAGGCCGGGGCGACGAGGAATGAGGGGCCGTCTGGCGAGGCACCTGTGGTCGAGCCGACGACGCAGGTGGACCCCTGATCTCCTCGTCTTCTGTAATTTTGTTTTTCCTTTTTTAGAATGTAACGCCTTTTTGCAGACTGGCCACCGCCTCTTCTTTATGAATGAAAATCTTATTTCAAATTTGTCTAAGTGTTTGGCTCGGACTTTAGTCTTTCAATGTGATGTTCTCGTCTTTCAGATCATCGAACATGCTCCAGATACCGCAGCAGCTCGGCGACGTGCTGAACTGTTTAAGAAGTCTCGCAAGGCTCACCTCGAGGGCGAGATCAAGCTGATCCGGAGGGTGCTGTTCAATGTGGAGAAGAAGAACAGCGAGCTGCTGGTCGAGGTACACCACTTGCGGATAGCCGAGGAGGAGCTCTCGACGAAGGAGGAAGAGCTGGCCTCGGTGCTGGCCGAATGGGACGATCTTGCGAAGAAGGTCGAGCATCTGTAGAGGGTCACGATCGACTAAAGCATCGAGGTGACCAATTTGCGTCGCATTATATCTGATAGTGCTAAGCACCCTGGTTCGGCGAAACTCCCTCGATTCAAGATTCTGGTTAAGGACGACACTTTGAAAAACAGGATCGTCGAGCTCGAGGAGGAAGTGGCTCATCTGAAGCCTCAGCCAGTGAGGACTAACGTCCGCAGCACTTCGTGCACTCGCGAGGAGAGCGAACAAGGGATCTTCTTTTACAAGCTAGCGACTCGTGCTCCCGTCGTTGGTCAGACTGCGGTCGATGCCCAGAGCGGTGTAGCTGTTAGCTCGAGCGGAGCCTCGGTCGGAGCCACTGTCAGAGTTAGCGGCGAAGAGGCATCCCAGTTCGTCGGCCTAGAGACGAGCTCAGAGATGAAGCGACGAAAACCCCGATTGTCTCTTAATCGGAATGTCCCCATTCCGAGGAGGCACTGAACAAGTTGTAACCTCTTTTGATTTCTTGCATCGTCTTTTTTGTTGTAACTTCTTGCCTTGTATATTTATCAAGTTGTTTTAATAAAATCGTAGTTCGTCTGCTCATTGTTGTGCCATAGTTGCCTTACTCTTGAAACGAACCGTAAGAACCAATCGTTAGCTTCTTCGAGCGTTCTAACCGTAGAACTCTTGCCTTAGCTGTAGAACTTTAGCTCTTGCTCGGGGTATACCGAGGCAACCTTGTACTTCGGTAGTACGCATTCCTCGGCCGCTCGGTTCGGGATACTGAGGGAGTGCAGTCGAGCCGAGCGTTGGACTTCGAACTCGCCGTTAGCGCGTGGCCCAATCTGAACGGCCGATCACGATCATGGCACGAATCACGAGGCGGGAGGCTCGAGTTTCCAGAAAACGCTATCTTGTCGTTTTGTGGATACGTGGCACGATCTGATCCGTTCATCATGTTCTAGTATGCATTTTGAGACGATCCAATGGTGATTCGTCCTCGGCTGAATTTTTCTCCATATATGGAGGTCGGTTCCTTGTCCGCTCAGTTCGGGATACTGAGGGGGTGCAATCGAGCCGAACGGTGTACTCCGAACCATCGTTGGAGTCGTTCAATGATTGTGGGAGCAGTTCCGAATGGTGAACTACTTCTAGCTCGATTAAGAGCGAGCTTGCGAAGTAGAATCGAACCAAGTGTTGGACTTCGAACCATCGTTAGAGTTGGTCAACGGTTGTGGGAGCAGTTCCGAATGGCAAACTACTTCTAGCTCGCTTAAGAGTGAGCTTGCGAAGTAGAATTGAGCCAAGTGTTGGAATCCGAACCATCGTTAGAGTTGTTCAATGGTTGTGGGAGCAGTTCCGAATGGCGAACTACTTCTAGCTCGCTTACGAGCAAGCTTGCGAAGTAGAATCGAGCCAAGTGTTGGACTCCGAACCATCGTTAGAGTTGTTCAACGGTTGTGGGAGCAGTTTCGAATGGCAAACTACTTCTAGCTCGCTTAAGAGCGAGCTTGCGAAGTAGAATCGAACCAAGTGTTGGACTCCGAACCATCGTTAGAGTTGGTCAACGGTTGTGGGAGCAGTTCCGAATGGCAAACTACTTCTAGCTCGCTTAAGAGCGAGCTTGCGAAGTAGAATCGAGCCAAGTGTTGGACTCTGAACCATCGTTAGAGTTGTTCAACGGTTGTGGGAGCAGTTCCGAATGGCAAACTACTTCTAGCTCACTTAAGAGCGAGCTTGCGAAGTAGAATCGAACCAAGTGTTGGACTCCGAACCATCGTTAGAGTTGTTCAACGGTTGTGGGAGCAGTTCCGAATGGCGAACTACTTCTAGCTCGCTTAAGAGCGAGCTTGCGAAGTAGAATCGAGCCAAGTATTGGACTCCAAACCATCGTTAGAGTGAAGAGCAAAGAGCAGAGAGATATTTGCACAAGTAAAATATGAAAAACTTTCTTTATTGAAGACTACTAGTCGGCCGCTTCTGAGTTGCGAGCCGTTATTACACATGAGAAATAAAGAGGGAAGATACAGGGGATAGGAGAGGAACGGTTCGACATCCCGGAATACTTAGAGAGGTGTCGGGGCACTTTCTTGGTATTTCAAAAGATGGTCGGCATTCCAGGTCCTAGGGATTTCTCTGCCCTCGAGGTCTTCGAGACGATAAGCTCCAGGCTGAACTACTTTCGTGATCTTGTAGGGTCCCTCCCAATTAGGAGCTAGCTTACTCTTCTGACTAGGGAAGGAGACAGCTAGCTTTCTAAGGACTATGTCCCCTTCTTTGAGATAGGTAGGTCGGACCTTCTTATTGTATGCCAACTCGATCCTCCTCCGATAGCTCTGTTGGCAGATTGATGCACTTTCTCTTAGCTCGTCTATCAGGTCTAAGCTTGCCTGAAGGTCTCTGGCGTTCTGTTCTTCGTTGTAGGCTGCAAGGTGAGGAGAAGGTATTCCGACTTCAAGAGGAATCACAGCCTCGGACCCATAGGTGAGGTTGAATGGGGACTCTCCTGTGGGGGTCCGTTTCGTGGTGCGGTAGTTCCACAGCACATTGGGGAGCTGATCGACCCATAAACCTTTGGAGCACTTATTCAACCTCTTCTTGATACCGGAGAGAATCTGCCGGTTAGCATTTTCCACTTAGCCATTTGACTGCGGATGGGAGACGGAGGAGAAACGTTGCTGGATGGTGAGGTCTTCACACAGAGCTCGGAACGCAGCCTCAGTAAATTGGATTCCGTTGTCTGTTATGAGGACCCGGGGGACACCGAATCGGTAGATGACGTTCTTCTAGAAGAAATGAAGCACCTTGTTCTCTGTGATTGTTGCCAGAGGCTCGGCCTCTATCCACTTCAAGAAATAGTCGATCGCCACGACTAAGAACTTGAACTGGCCTGGAGCTGGAGGGAACGGCCCTAGTAAATCCATCCCCCACATAGCGAAGGGGATAGGACTTGATAGGGAGGTGAGCTGAGCTTGTGGGAGGCGACGAATGTTTGAATACTTCTGACAAGAGTCGCATTGCCGAACGTGTCGCTCGGCATCTTAGAGGATAGTAGGCCATAAGTAACCGTAATTCAATACCTTCCGAGCTAGGGATCTGGACCCTGAATGTGCCCCGCCAATGCCTTCGTGGAGCTCCTGTAAGGCATAGTCAGCTTGTTCTGGGGAGAGGCATCTCAAGTATGGCCTGCCGTCCACCTACGAGAAGGAGCGTTTATACAAGACCCCCTCGACTAGGGTATACCGCTCTGCTCTGGTTCTTATTCGGTGAGCCTCCTTAGGGTCTTCAGGGAGGAGCCCGTCCCTTAGGAATTCCACCAATGGCTTCATCTAGTTATCTTGCAGTAGGACCGGCAGCGACTCCACTGAGTCGAGGGTTTCGTCTTCTGTACTTGGTTTCAAGAGAATCTCGATCAAGACGGTCTGCTCGAGACCTTAGAGGGAGGAGGAGGCTAACTTGGAGAGGGCATCGGCCTGGAAATTCTCTTCTCGGGGGATCCACTGGATGAGCGCTTCTTCGAACCGGGCCATGAGAGCTTGGACTTTAGCGAGATACTTCGCCATCCGATCGTCTCATGCCTCGTACTCGCCCAAGACTTGATTTACCACCAGTTGAGAGTCACTATAGATTCGGAGGCACTGCGCCCCTACACTTCGGGCCAGTCCGAGATCGGCAATTAGTGCCTCATACTCGGATTTGTTGTTTGAGGCCTTGAAGTTCATGTAGAGGGCGTACTGGAGGACGAAATCATCTGGGCCTGCCAGAATGACCCCAGCTCTGCTCCCCTCATTGCAAGAGGAATCATCCACGAAAATCGACCAGATATGAGGTCCGTTCGTCGCCTGGCTAACCTCGGGAATGGTGCTCTCGACGATGAATTCTGCTAAGGCTTGAGCCTTGATCGCAGTCCGGGGCTGGTATGAGATGTCGTGTTGGCTTAGCTCGATTGACCATTTCATGAGACGGCCGGAGGTCTCAGGTTTGTGGAGGACTTGCTTCAGCGGTTGGGCGGTAAGGACGATCACCGAATGGGACTGGAAGTAGGGGCAAAGCTTTCTCACCGCCATGATTAGGGCATACGTCATCTTTTCTATCTTTGGGTAGCGGAGCTCGGCATCGCGAAGCACCTTGCTCACATAGTAGATGGGCCTTTGAGCCCGGTTTTCTTCCCTTACTACAACGGCGCCAAGGGTCTGCTCGGAAGCAGCCAAGTAGAGGTATAGGGTTTCGCCTGGAATGTGCTTGCTGAGTAGAGGAGGGTTGACGAGATAATCTTTCAGCTGGTCGAACGACTCCTGCTGCTGCTGACCCCATTCGAAACCTTTAGCCCCCCTGAGGGCCTTGAAGAAGGGGATGCACTTCTCCCCAGACTTCGAGAGAAAATGCCCTATAGCGGCTAGGCGGCTTGTTAGCCTCTGAACTTCCTTAACGTTCTTGGGAGGGGCCATGTCTAATATGGTCTTGATTTTCTCAGGATTAGCTTCGATTCCTCGTTGGCTGACCATGAAGCCGAGGAACTTTCCTGACGAGACTCCGAATGCACACTTGTTCGGATTAAGCCTCATGTTGTGCTTTCTCAGTACACCGAACGCCTCCTGTAGGTCGGCCACATGGTCGGTACCTCGGATGCTTTTCACAAGCATGTCGTCGACATACACTTCCATATTACGACCTGGCTCTGAAAGACTTTGTTAACAAGGCGCTGGTAAGTGGCACCAGCGTTCTTCATTCCGAACGGCATCACCCTATAACAGTAGAGGCCCTGGTCGGTAATAAAGGAAGTCTTCGGGATGTCCGGGGGAAACATTCGGATTTGGTTGTAGCCAGAGAAAGCATCCATGAAGCTGAGGAGCTCATGGCCCGATGTGGCTTCGATGAGGGTGTCGATGCTCGGAAGAGGGAACGGGTCTTTGGGACATGCCTTGTTCAGATCAGTGAAGTCGATACATATCCTCCAGGTCTCATTCGACTTCTTTACCATGACTACATTGGAAAGCCATTCCAGGTAGTTAACCTTCTGTATGAACCGAGCCTTTAGAAGCTTGTCTACCTCTTCTTTGATTGCCTGCTATCGCTCGAGAGCGAACTTGCGTCGCTTCTGTTGGACTGGCTTGGACCCAAGTTCAACGCTGAGGTGGTGGACCAAAAACTCCTCGGAGATTCCCAGCATGTCGGCAGTGGACCAGGCAAAAAGGCGCGGTTCCTCCGAATGCACTGCACTATGTCGGAACATAGGACAGACAGGAGGGTCTTGCTAATGAAGAACTTTTGGCTCGGATCATCCTCCGAGAAGAGCACCTCTTCCAATTCATCCACCGGCTCGGACGTTGGTCGAGCGCTCTCCTGGGGGATCTCTAAAGTTTCGAGGGAGAGGACCGGACCCCTGGTGGAAGTCATGTAGCACTTCCGGGCCATCTCTTGATTGCCCTTGACCTCCCCTACTCCTGCCCGGGTAGGGAATTTTATCTTGAGGTGGTATGCCGAAGGAACGGCTTCTAGGGCAGCTCGGCCGGGTCGGCCTAGGATGATGTTGTATGGAGCTGGGACATCAACGACCATAAAGTCCATCGGCTCGGTCCGGGTGGTAGGAGTTTTGCCAGCAGGTACATTAAGGGTGATCACCCCTTCGATAGTTACTGGCACTCCCGTGAACCCGTAGAGAGTGTAGCTGGCCGGTTTGAGACGATCCCGGGATAGCTGAAGACCTCGGAAGGCTGAGAGGAAGAGAATGTTCACGGAGCTTCCGTTGTCTACTAGGATCCTCTGCACTTTGAAGTTTGCCATACGAAGGTCGATAACAAGTGCGTCACAATGGGGAGTCCTAACCCCCTCGAGATCTTCATCTGAGAATGTGACTGGGACACCAAGGCCTTTGGGTGGAGGGGTGCCGTGAACAGAATTGACCTCTCGGACGAATGCCTTTCGAGAGGAGTTGGAAGAGGCTCCCATGGGGCCTCCACGGATTAGATGCAGAATGCGCTCCTCCTTGAAATCGGGGGTTTCATCACATCGCTCGGAACGCTTGTTAGCCCCCCGAGGCGGAGGAGTAGAGCGATCTGTTCGATCGTTTGTTCTCAGAAATTTGGCCAACTGCCCCCTCTGGATGAGGGCCTCTATCTCGTTCTTTAGCGCCCGACAGTCGTTGGTGTCGTGGCCATGATCTCGGTGGTAGCGGCACCACTTGTCCTTGTTCCTCTTCTTGGATGGAGTGTTCATCCTCGGAGCGGGAGGTATGACCCCTACCTTCTCAACTTCTATTAGAATGGTGGAGACATTGGTAGTGAGAGGAGTAAATTTCTCGAACCTGGGGGGAGGGCGGCGCTGACCGATATTATCCTTCTGAAGCTTCGTGGCCCCTTCCTCTTCAGTTGTCTTTCTTTTTGTCCCGAAGGCAGATCCTCCAAAGTCCGGGAGATATTCGTCTTCCTCAGCCCGAATATACTTTTCGCACCTAAAAAGGAAGTCGGCAAAGTTATGCAAGGGCTTTTAGCAAGGGACGAGCGAAAGTTAGAATTGAGGACGTTGGATTGGAATGCGACGGTTGCAACTGATTAATCGAGGGAGGCGATGGATCTGACCTCTGCAGTAAACCTCCTCACATAGTCCCTCAACTTTTCTCCCCTCTCCTGACGGAGGTGGAGCAACGAGATGCTGGTCTTCTCTATGCGTCTGCTACTCACGAAGTGGGTTATGAAGAGGGTTTCGAACTGCTCGAAAGAGAAAATGGAAGATGGGGCGAGACGGGAGTACCATTCCCGAGCCGAACCCTTAAGAGTAGCGGGGAAGGTTTTGCAGAGCAATGCATCGGAAGCTTGGTGGATAAGCATAAGTGTCTTGAAGCTTTCGATGTGGTCAACGGGGTCCGACTCCCCCGAGTAGGTTTCAAACTGCGGAGGCTTGAAACCCCTTGGGATAGGAGCTTCCATGATGGTTCGGGAGAAGGGAGGTCTGCTGGGGCGGACGGTCCTTCCTCTCGACTCCTCCTCTTTGTCCATCTGGCCGAGGCGCCTCTCCATCTCGTGGAGACGGCGGTAGAGAGCATCGTCCCTCCGGTGATAGTCAAACGAGCCTCTGGACTTGTCTTCATAGGAGGGGGAGCGGGGACTACGGCGACGGTAGTCCTCGGAACGGTGAGGACTGGGATTATGTTGGTGGTGACTAGGAGCTGGAGGAGGAGTTAAGGACCGATGGCGAGGACTTGAGATCCGTGGGGGCGTAGGAACCCTCTGGGCATTATTGTTGTTGGGTCGGAGGTTGAGAGCTTGCAACACCGTTGCTTGAAATTGCTGGAACTCGGCACGAGTGATGGGTGCCTCATCGTTCCTCGGATGTTGCCGACTGGTAGGGGAATGGGGTCTTCTCCTGTGATTCTTGGGGGACTTTCTCCGCCCCCTTCGAGTAGGGGACCTTCTATAATCTCGACGGTGAGGATATCGCTCATCCGGATGTTGTTGGCGGGAGGCTCCCTCTCGGGCCCGCTTTTCATCCAGACGGCGGCGAAGATCCTTATCCTTCTGCCGATTGAGGATGGTGTTGCGGAGGTCGGAAGCTCGGGGATTGTGGGAGGCCATAGAATCTGAAGAGGCATTGTGGATGGAGACATGGTCCTGATAAAGAGGTTATTTTTGCGGGTTGGGACGCGAGACCCCTGCACCGGCATTTTGAGGACCGGAGAGACCTTTAGGGAGTTGCTGATTCGGAAGAGGAGGCTGGTCCTGTTGGGGAGGGTTCTCGGCTTGAGGCGAAAGTTGCCCCTGCTGCTGAGCGGGTTGGAGGGGGACCTCCTGTTGCTGATCGGGGTTGGGTCCGCGGATGGACCCCCTGGATCTTACCTTTCTAGGCGGCATGGCTGGAGAAGATCTGACAGATGGGAAGAGGGGAGGCTGCTATTCGTTTGTGTTCCCACAGACGGTGCCAATCTGTTGCTGCTAAATCTGGTGTGGGGGCAAACAGATAGTATTTATGGATTCTTGAAAAACTTGAATAGCAAACCTAAAACCTGTTCCGCCGGAGTTTGACCGTTGACTCCCGCCGTTCACCTGCAAAAAGTGCGAGACACCGGGGTTGATCCCGGCGACGCACCCTCCAACGCTCAAGTCAGTAATCAGATTTGATTATGAAAGAGCGTAAATTGGCAAAAGATTGATTACCTCTTAATGGAGATGGATGAGGGGTATTTATAGGTGTCTTAGGAATCAGATTAGGAATGTAATCCCTCTGATCTGATAAGGAATCAATTCCTCATAATCAGCCAAGGAATGTGATCCCTGATTTCCCGGTGAGAGGATAGACACGAATCAGGGCCATTGATTTGGCTGAATCAGAGACCCTAATTCTATCCTGCTGGACTGGGTTCGTTTCGGGTTGGGATCCGTACCCAGTTGTGGTGGATCCGTTCGCGGGCCATTGGATCTTTGGAGAGGAGATCCAGTACCCGTCTCAGACCCAGTTGTAAGTGAAATTACCGTTTTACCCTGGGGCTTCGAGATTCGTGCCCAATTTGGACGGTTCTGATTTAACCCTATTTTTAGCCATATCACTAAAGAAGAAAATCCACAATAATCCATATTTACAGATTTCTGAACAAATCCAAGATCTTATGCCTAAGGAATGTAGGGGGGAATGCATCCCATGATCTACTGAAAAACTGTGAAAAGAGCATGAGGGGTTATTCATTTTAGAGTAATGCTAGAGCCACTACCAATTTCACTACATTTCTCTTCACTACCTTAGGTGGCACACTCCAATAGGTAGGGGATGATAGAGTAGGTGGGAGAATTCTCCAATAGGAGTATGCCACATAAGGTAGTGAAGGAAATGGTAGTGAAATTGGTAGTGGCTAAAGCATTACTCTTCATTTTAAAGCGCATGTCAACGCTCCAATACTTTGGCCTTAATTACACATTAAAGCCTAGACTGAAGCAACTGAGCAAGCTACATTGATAACGAATCAAGGATAATATCTAACGTTGAAAGGGTGTAACTAAGCCAAAGAATAGTTATAGGTTTGTAGGCCAAAAAAAAAAACTAAGCACGAGGACAGTAGTAGTAGTAGTAGTACATGAAGAAGAGTGTTGTAAGGATTTGAATGCGATGGTTTGGAATCTTGATATACTATCTTCTTGTTCAGCTATCTATATGATCTATTTGTATGCGACAAGACAAAATCGGAGCTTATCAAATTTGGCATCAATGAATCTATCTGAAAAATCAAGAGGAGATTTCACTAAACCTGATAGGTTTTTCACTAAGTCAATAACCTTCTTCTATTTCGCTTTGTACCTGATAAATTAAATGCGACGACTCTTATGACCTACCATTTTACTGAATAGGGCATCAATGTATATAATGAACAATCATGTAACTGGGCATGATCAACTTGTTGGGATATTATGGATCCAATACACAAGAACAAGGGTTTGAAGAAGAAGAAGAAGTGAGGCAGCAAATAGCAGCAGCATGAAACAGTAGCAGCAGACTTTTAGTGGTCTGCTCATAATTGTAGTCGACCGCAAGTGGTCTGGACTGCTCTATGACTTGAGGAAAGGCAGTCGAACGCAAGCTTTTAGGCATGCTTTCTGATTTCACGCAGTGGCGTTGATTTGGGAATTCGGTCAACGACCGAGATCTAATTCATTATAATCCTATATATATTGTATGTTGTACGATTCTAGGGTTATTCCAACATTGTGAGAGAGTTTGAGCTACTGTTCTTGAGAGATTAGAGAGGAGATCAACTCAACACCTTGAAGGTGAGACCTTGAGTGAGTGTAAACATGTTTTTCTTTAAATTTTATAGTGAAAATCGCAGGAGTGCCTCTATGTGGAAAAGTAGCCATTGCACTGGGTGAACCTCGATAAAAATCTCATGTGTTTGCGTGTTATTGGCTGCATTTGTTTGTGTTTCTTTGATTTCGGTTACTTGTTGCATCTCGGTTTAGAGTATTTGACTCATCAATGTGGTACCGGAGCACTAGGTTGGTTTGAGATTGGAGATAAAAGGAAATTTGAAAAATTCGATGGAACAAAGTTCCTATTGTGGATAATCCAGATGATAGCGTATCTCTGACAGAAGAATTTAGATGATCCCTTGTGTGGCATGAATCAAAAGAAGTAGAGCTAGATGCAGTTGTGTTGGCAGCTTCGAATTGTTTGGATTAGAAGACGCTTGGGTAAATTCAATTGGCGTTAAGTAGGAAAATGTTGTTCTATGCTGAGAAGGAAAATACTGCAAAGGAGACAATGGATATTCTCACGGATATGTATGAAAAACCGTCCACATCGAATCAGATTCTTCACTTGAAGAAGTTAGTCAACATGAAGTTGTCAGAGAGAGGTTCAATAGTAAAGCATGTGAATAATTTCTGTATGGTATACAATCAATTGGAATCATCAGGGTTGAAGGTTTTGGAGAGAGCACATGCATTGTTACTACTATTTAGTCTCCCTAAGAGTTACGATCCAGCAGAATAAACTATCACAAGTACTATAACTGATTCAACTACTATGAAGGATGTTGTGAGCATCATCATGAACGAGGAGGTGAGAAGGAAGAGAAATGAAGAGTCTTCATCATCTTCTAGCAATTCTGTACTGTCAATTGAGAACTGTGAGATAGGCAATAACAATGGGAGGTCGAAAAGTAAAAATCACAGGTCAAAGTCTAGAGCAGAAAGTTGCTAAGGTGAGTGTTGGCACTATCATAAGCCGAGACACATGAGAGACCAATGCGAAGAGTATAAGAAAAAACAAGTGAGTTACACGGAGCTAATGTGGTAAGCAACAAAATTCCCTTAGATAATTTATGTTTATCTGTTGTGGTTGATTTGATGCAAGATGATTGGTTTATAGATTCATGTGCTTCTTTTACCTCCATGGTGGATGCTTTTGAGAACTATATGGCTGGTAATTTTGGTTCAGTTACATTTGGGAATGGGCAAAGATGCCCAGTTGTTGGAAAAGAAACAGTTACAGTGAAAGCTCATAGTGGTGGGCAACTTGTCTTGCATGAAGCAAAATACGTTCCAGACTTGAGGAAAAAATTTGATCTCAACTAGCAAATTGGATATTGAAAGACTTACGACAACATTTGGACATACAGTGGAAGATTGCTATAGGTGCTATGTTAGTGGAAAAAGGAAAATGCGTTGACACGTTGTACTTGCTCAGAGGATGTGATTAAGATGATAACATTGCTACAGCATCAACAAATAATTCTTTTTTATTCTTTGGCATGTCAAGTTGAGGCATCTAGGTGAAAAAAGGGTCAAGCAGCTTTGTTCTAGAGATCTTTTGTCAGGGCTAAAAAAGGTTGAGATGGATTTTCTGTGAGAATTGTATGATGGAAAAACAGAAAGCAGTTAGTTTTCAGATAAGTGGGTGTGAGAAGAAGCTTGGAAAGCTAGAGTTGGTACTTACAAATGTGTGGAACCTGGCTCATGATTCTTTTATGGTGAAAAAAGATACTTTGTCACATTTATCGATGATGCAACTTGGAAAAGTTTAGGTTATTGCAATTTGTGAGAAGTCTGGGGTGTTTGAGACATTTAAAGCTTGAAGGGACAGAGTTGAGAGTGAGACGGGTTGCATAGTGTAAGAAATAGTAAAATTAGAAAACATTGGTGAGTATACAAGTAAACAATTTAGTGATTCTTTAGCACAGGCAGCTATCCAAGGAATCAATACAGTTCATAGAACTCCATAAGAAAAAATAGTGGCAAAAAGAATGAACAACACGATACTCGAGAGAGCGAGATGCATGAGGCTTCATGCAGGTCTTCCTATCCATCATTGGCAGGTACAATGGATATAACAGTGTACTTGATCAACCGTTGCTCATCTAGTGCCCTTGATAGGCGCATACCGCAAGAACTATGGTCAGATAAACCTGTTAATTATTCGCATTTAAAAGTTTATGGTTGTATTGCCTATTCACTAATTGACAGGGAAGAAAGAAAGAAACTAGATTCACAATCCAGAAAAGTGTGTTTTCATTGGCTATGACAGCTATCAGTATGATTACAAACTTTGGGACTTTGCTGATAATAAGGTTATTCGCAGCAGGAATGGGGTTTTCAATGAAAAGTCTTGTATAAAGATAGGCACATGGATCATGGCAATACAACAAGTTCAGATCCAGAAATAGTTTCAGCTTCAGAATCTGAAGACGGTCCTAGTGATGGGGCCTCTACAGTGCAGCGACAGGTACAGATACCATTGGCAGCATATGAGGCTAATGATGAGCCTATTAGGATATCCAAGACGAGCAGGTAGAGCCAGAGCCATTCGGGAATTCTGAACTAATCGATGAACCAGTACTTGCTTTAAAAAGATCGATACGAGAGAGAAGGCCAACAAAGATATTTGGTCCAACAGCCAACACAGTTCCTGAGCATGTATTCAGTAGGATTCAGCCATGAAGTATGAGATGAACTCCTTGATATAGAACCAAACTTGTAAGTTGCCTAAGTTACCTGCAGGAAAGCATGCTCTTATGAATAAGTGTAGTTTCAGAATCAATGATGATACAGATGGTAGGTAAAGATACTAGGTGAGACTTGTTATAAAAGAGTTTTTTGCAAAAAGAAGGTGTTGACTACAGATATATTTTTGCTCTAGTTATGAAGATGGCTTCGATGAGGGTTTTGCTTTGTATAGTGGCAGTGAAAAATTTTGTACTTACAGCAGTTGGATATCAAAACAGCTTTTCTCCATGATGATGTAGAAGAAGAGTTGTACATGAAGCAACCGATAGGTTTTGAAGTCAAAGTAAAGGAATATATGGTTTATCCACTGAAGAAGAGTCTATATGGGCTCAAACAGGCACCACAACAATAATATTTGAAGTTTGATTGTTTCATGAAAGGAAAGAGATTCGAAAGATGTAAATCAGATCATTGTGACTATGTGCACAGGTATACGGCACTGATACAATAATTTGGCTTTGTATGTGGATGATATTCTCTTGGAAGGTTCATGTATGTAGAAAATTAATGATGAGAAAAGATGCTAGATTCTCAGTTTTCTATGAATGATTTGGGAAAGGCAAAGCAAATTTTTGGCATGAAAATTACTAGAAACAGGTGAAGTAAGAAGGTTTGATGTAACAAGTGGATTATGTAAAGAAAGTGTTGAAGCAATTCAATATGGATGGTGCGAGACTAGTTACTTATCCCTTGGGTGCACACTTCAAGTTACTATGGACTTGTGTCCTACATTGGAGGCATAAATGGAGGAAATGACTGCAGTTCCTTATACCTCAGTAGTTGTTAGTCTTATGTATGCGATGATGTCTGCTAGACAAAATATCGCATATGCAGTGTGTAATACCCTAGATTTCTAGATAGGGTGTGTGCATAAAGTATTTGATGAAATTCTTGAATGAAAGATAGAAAGTAGTAGGAAGTTTAGTCCCACATAGGCGGTAAAATAGGGTAACTAAGTATATATATTAGGTTGCCCAAGATCCAAGAGTACCAACAAAGCTATGGCACTTTTGGTGATGCTATACCTTGTGGTGGGGCCATGGTTTAGGTTTTTCAGGCCGTGTAGGAAAGACGATTAGCAACCACTAGGTGCATGTGGAGCTATAGCACACTAGTTAAGGCCTCCAAATCATGCTCACAAACGGCGGACCCGGGGTGTTACAACTTTGGCATCAGAGCCAACTTTCTAGCACCGATAGTGAGTAACACATCAGTTAGAAAGGAAAAAGTCATCGATTAAGCACTACTCCGAGCTTAGCTAGGACGCTAGTATTAAGGAGGGGAGGGGGGGTGTGAATGTAATACCCCAGATTTCTAGATAGGTTGTGTGCATACATAGCATGAAATGTCCGAATAAATGTTTATGCATATGAACTGTTTGATGAAATACTAAATGAAATGTAGAAAGTAGTAGGAAGTTTAGTCCCACATAGGTGGTAAAATAGGGTAACTAAGTGTATATATTAGGTTGCCCATCATCCAAGAGTACCAACAAAGTTATAGCACATTTGGTGAGGCTATGCCCTGTGGTGGGGTCGTAGTTTAGGTTCTTTAGGCCGTGTAGGAAAGACGATTAACAACCACTAGGTGCGTGCGGAGCTATATCACACTCGTTAAGGCCTCCAAATCATGCTCACGAATGGCGGATCTAGGGTTTTACATAGTGGGAGTTGTTAGCTGGTATATGAAGAATCTAGGTAAATATTGTTGGAATACAGTGAAGTGGATTCTTAGATATCTTGCAGGCACTTCAGATTATTCTCTATATTTTGCGGTGATTCATTGCGAATACATGGTTATGTTGATGTGGACTATTGCAGTGATCGTGATGGTTGTAGATTATTACAGGATATGTGTTCACAGTTGATGGTACAACTGTAAGTTAGGCTTCTCAGTTACAGAAGGTTGTAGCACAGTCCACGACAGAGTCAGAATATATGACACTTACATGGTCTTCGAAGGACATGTTATGGATTTCGGAACTCATGGGTCAGTTGTGTAGAAAGCAACCCATATGTGATCTATGGTGTGACAGTCATAGTTCAGTATTATTGGCAAAAAACTCGGCATTTCATGCTAGGACTCGACACATAAAGGTGAAATATCACTTTATTAGGATGGCAGATTAAAAGAAGTTGTTGAATCTATCAAAGATTAGTGGCACAAAGAATCTAGCTGACATGCTCACAAAGGTAGTGGATAGCAAGAAACATCGGTTTTGTTATTCCGCTATTGAATTATCTCCAAGTTGATTAATGGGAGACTCGTAGAGGTATATGCTTTGAATAGGCCAAAAGGGAAATGAAGAACATGTTAGACATTTCGTGTATATGCCTCCAAGTGGGATATTATTGGAATTAGATGGATCGAATACACAAGAACAAAGGTTTGAAGAAAGAGAAGAAGCGAGGCAACAAGCCGCAACAGCTGTTAGGTCAAAATTGCCGAATTGGATAGAGACCCAACAACTCGTTCTTCTTCGGAGAATTCTGCAAAATAAGTCGGAATTCTAACAAGCAGAAAAGAATAAAAAAGAAGAACAACAAAGAATTTTCGGAACCAATATTAGTTAGATAATAGGAAAATTATAAAACATGTGCCTCTTTATATCTCTCTTTTCTCCCTATGATTACAATGATCTTTCAATTAGTTAGATAGTTTATTTCTTTTCTATTGGGAATACTTAGATACAATCTTTTCTCATGTATTTATAGAGTAGTAACCTTGAGATATTTGTTAGGGTTGTAATGTTTTACTTAGTCAAATATATTCTCCCTTATCAAGTTAGGAATAAATCATAATAAATATTTCAAAATAGTTATAAGAAATTGTATCAAATATTTATAATATAGAAATATATAAATATAAAAGAAAATAACCAAAAAATAAAGATTCTAAATCTTAGAGAAATATTTTAGGCATATTTCCAACAATCTCCTCCTTTACTCAAATATGATTCTCCTCCTCCAATTAGAATGTAACTACCGTTTTCGTTCTTTTTCTTTTTGCCTTCATTGTAATATTTTATTTGTGAGTGGAATAAAATACTCAAATTTTTTCCTTGGTCATCTCAATTAAATTTTGTTCATGAACTATTCTTTTCTTCTTGTTGGGCTATCTATCTTGTAGATTTTATTTTGTGGGATTGTGATTTTTTGTTGATCCATATTACCTTCAAATTCATCTCTTATTGAACCCAACACCCAATTGCATTTAATTCTAAACCAAACCCATTATTATTGGATCATAACCCAATCACCAAACAACCTAATTGTATTCTATATATACTACCCTAACGCAAACCCTAAACACAACCTAAAATTCTAACCCTAGCCATCTCTTTCTCTATCCTCTCCCGACCATCAGCCTTCCTCATCCTGTCGCGCCACTCCAGCGACCTCTAATGTCCCCTCCCGGCGACCTAGTCGCCGACCCCCCTCCCCCCGCAACACCCAATCCCGACACCCTGCTCTCCCCTTCCCTTCCGACTACTGCCTGCACCGAGAACCCAACAGCCACCAGTCGATGTCGTGCTGCCTTACCACCAGCGATGCCGCCTTCCTTCCTTCGCCCAAGCCAGCGACCATCGAGCCTATCCGCAGTCCCCTCTTGTTCCTGCCAAGCCCTTGCTGTGTTGTTCTCTCGTGCACATTGTGTGCACGTAGTTATTCGCAATTCATTTTCGTTGCTTCGGGATTCTCATCCTGTTATTCTTTGGTATTCGAATTAATCATCCATAGGACAAGTCACTTTCCTCTTGAATTGAATATTGTATCAAATTCAAGTTTTTATTGAAATTCCGCAAGTAGATCCTAATTGTTCATCGTATCGTATACTACTGTTCCTCTTTCATTGAGTATATTGAGTGTTTACACGAGCTAACCCAAATATCCTCGACATCGTGCCTTTGTTGACTCCAAATATTGAATCTTTCATGCATTCATGTAGTATTGATAGTAGGGTTTATTCATACAAACAACACACAAATAAATTATTGTAGAATTGAATGTTAGGTTGTGTACTTGAATGATCGATTGATGATTTGTTGTTGTTAAACTAGTGCATGTGTGTATTCGTAATCGTGTGTACCATGCTATTGTGCCTACCATTCTGATTATAAGATTTATTGACTAATTGAATTGGAACCCATCATGTTAGATCGCTTTATTTCATGAAAAATATTGAAAATCTGTATGTTTACTGTCCGTCTGGAATTTGTGAGACGTTATCGACCCAGTATTTGACATCAAAATTAATAACTTTCTGAGCAAGAGTTGTAGCCCTAGGTTTCTAGATTCCAGAACATCTAAAATCTTTGAATTCCAGGTTGTATTGCAAAAGTTATGGTAATTATACTACTGCTGCGTTTTATTTCCAGAATTTCAGTTTCATATATGTTTTCATGTTTAAACTATTAAAAAGCTAAGTTAATGTTGGAATGATGCTCTGATAATTTCAAGAATATTAGTTAACATGTTTACGAGTTCAATGAATATTAAAAATGAATTTATAATTGAGTTTTCGCTGATGCTAAAGATATAACAACTTGATGTCGATTTTCAGTCAGAACATATAATCTGTAAAGAATGATGTATTTGACCTAGCTACTTGTTTGGATTTTGTGTGTTGGAATCATTGAAAATTCTAGGTTCCAGAACTTCTAACGGATTCAGTTTTTGGTTTCTGTAACAGCAGAAAAACTGATTTTTGTACAGTGACCTCTCGCTGTTGAGAATCGTGTTTTCTAGATTTTCTTAATATAATTATATATATATCATTTTATTGCATGAATTGAAGTGTATGTATTGCATTGCATGATCCTAATGTGCTATTATCATCATTCTATTTGTCTCATCTAAAGTTATCATCTTATGTTCTTCTATCGTTACTATCGTTCATCTAATATCTCTAAATTGCATAAAGTATTGCTTGCATCGATAAAATAATTAAGAAGCCGGGGTTTAAGGGTTTGACTTGAGTAGTGAATAATATAGAAAATGTGTCGGCCAGTATTTTATCGATTGATTGTTGGAGTGCTGACTACGGCACCCCAATCTTTCGTGTATTGTTTCAATGTATCGTTTCAGTGTATCATTATAGTGTATTGTGCAACAAAGTTGCTATCGTATCAATGGTTATCGTACCGACACATGATCTATAGAATTCACTACTAGAATCTAAACGACATTGATTGTATGCATCGAAACTGTAGTATGGGATGCAGTAGTACGTGCATTAGTTAGGTTAAAAATTAATAGACTTAAGAATTAACACAATATCGACATTGCATACTGAACATCACCATTTCTATTGATATCGAATATTGACTAAGTGATATTGACATTAACCATTGAACATTGTCATCGAATATTGAATCATCATTTATACCAGTTGCATTGACTATCATTGATATCGATTATTGCTATCGTCAATTATCATTGATTCCTATTGACCCTTTGAATTCATTATTATATCGTTATTCTATTGTTTCTTTGGTTTCTCTACTTGTAGTCCATGACTTGCTCTAAGCACATTTTTTTCTCCTCTTTTTAGATGGAGTGTTCACAGGTGATCAAGGAGAATTACCTGTATGAATTGGAGAACAAGTTTTCTAAAGATTTAATGCTTTATAGTTGATTGTTATTTCATTGGACTTATTGTATTGGAAACTTATTATAATTGTGGTTGGATTTATTATTGTATTGGGCTTATGACCCAGATATTATTATTTGTTTTCAGATATTGGATTTTGGTTATTTTGTATTGTCTTATTCCAAGTATTAATGTTCATGTGGTTGTTCTTATTGCCTGCAAAATTATTTTATGTTGTTATTATTGTTGAGTTGAATGGGTAAACAACTTATGGATGATGCATGTCATTTGCTGGGCTAATGCCATGTACTTGTGTT
The DNA here is from genome assembly GCA_017893485.1 of Hemerocallis citrina. Lineage (NCBI taxonomy): Eukaryota > Viridiplantae > Streptophyta > Magnoliopsida > Asparagales > Asphodelaceae > Hemerocallis > Hemerocallis citrina. The sequence continues at coordinate 151,154,092 of CM030362.1, forward strand.
CCGTATTTTTGTGAAGCTGGGCGTGACAAGGTTTTTAGTTCTATCATAGCCCGGGTTTGGATGATATATCAGTCAAACATGACTAATATGTAGAGGTTTGGCTCTAACTAATATATTAGTCAGATTTGGGTTTTAATCGGTTTAACTCAACAGTATGTGCAATACGAGAATCACATGGATGATTGATAACCAACTTATGATCTTGATGCTAACCATTTGATCTTTATTGCAGACCATGGCTACAAAGGGTGCTTCATCTTCCCGAGCTGGGGATGATCTGTCTGATGAGACGACTGTTGCACATATGATGCAACAGATGATGCAGATACAACGTGAGCACACTAAACTGATGGGGGTGGCTTGAAGGTACCAATAAGGAACCCATTGTACCTGCACTCGGATCGCTGCCACCGGGATCTGGTAATGTGGCAGATTTCATGAGGCTCCATCCAGATAAATTCTCGGGCACTGAGGATCCGCTTGAAGCCGAGCAATGACTTATTCAGACTGAGCAGTTGTTGATCGCAACATGAATCTCGGATGTCGGCCGTGTGGATGTCGTGAGCATCCAGCTTGTTGATCTTTCCCACATCTGGTGGCAAGCTAAGGCTGAACAACTGGGGCGACCCATCCACTGGGCCATCTTCACTGAGAGCTTCCTTACGAAGTTCTTCCTAATGCCACCAAGAATGAAATGGAATGGTAGTTTGTCTCACTAACTCAAGTTGGTCAGATGGTGTTTATTCATGCTTTTTCGTTGTTATTTCATAAAGTACCGATATTAAACTAAACATTGTCTTGAATCGGGGAGTCAGGCCATGGATGAGTACGCTGCAGAATTCACCCGACTGAGTCATTTTGCTACTTCTATGGTGGCGAATGATGAAGATAGAGGGCGTCATTTCTTGTTGGGCTTGGATATTGAGATTCAAGACCGCCTTGCTGCCCTGCAACTTCGTTCTTATGTTGATATCTTGTATGCTGCTAGAATTCAGGAGCAGACTAGTACGAGGAAGCATGCCATTCAGCGGCCTGTTCTGCACCCTGTTGCTCCCAAGCCTTCTGGAGGGCCTATTAGGAGGCCAGTTCCGACCCTTCCAGCTAGGGCATTGCCGTACCCCCTTCTGTTCAGAGGTCGGACCTAATCTTTTCGCACTGTCGGAAGACTGGGCATTTGTGCCAAGACTGCAGGATAGCAAATCGCCTGCGTCTTTTGTGTGGAGGCAATGATCACATGGTTCATGATTGCCCAAGGGCCAGACCCCTTACACTAGTTAGAGGTTCCACTCCGCAGGAAGTGCTTGCTCGTGGTCAGGACAGACCACCACTCCTACCTTAGAGGCAGATTTTTGATAAGAGGAGAGCCGCTTCTAGGGGTAATCTTCCTACAGGTCGTGGTCAGGCCTGCAACTTGACTATGCAGGATGCTGAAACTGCTTTGGGCATTGTTGCAGGTATATCTTTAGTTGTGTTTTATTTTTCCCTTGCTATCTTGTTATTCTATTTTGTTGCTTTATCATGTTATCCTTCCATCCATGCCTGTCTCTTACATTTTTCTTTCTGCATATTGTGTTCTCATCTTTGACTTCTTGCTAGGCATTATCCTTGTTCACTCATTTTCCGCTCATGTTCTTTTTTACTACGGTGCTACTCATTCCTTTGTTTCCTCCCACTTCGTCAACCTACATCATTTGGCTAGTAGCGCTATGCCAGCATCATGGAATATCACTACAGGTGGAGGTGTTGTCATGTGTTCTCAGATCTGTGAGCAGAGTTCCATGATTATTGGTGGTGTTGATTTTGTTGACGATCTGATTGTCATCAACAATTCTAGTTTGATGTTATCTTGGGGATGGATTGGCATGGTGTTACTCATGCTGTAATTGACTACCGTGTGAAGAAGATGGTGTTCCGAATGCCAGGGCGTCAGGAATTTGAATTCTGTGCCAGTGAAACACCGCTTGGTTGTGTGGAGAAGTTGGCAAGTCAAGAAGCTGGAGTGATGGATGAAGTGTGTGCAGATGGTGATGTTGCACCATTGGTTGTGTGAGACTTTCTAGATGTTTTTCCTGAGGAGTTGTTGGGATTACCGCAAGACGGTGAAGTGGTGTTTAGTATTGATGTTCAACCGGGTACAACCCCGATCTCTATGAGTTCGTACAGAATGGCTCCTGTTGAGCTGGCTGGGTTGAAGGAGCAGATTCAGGAGTTGCTGAATAGAGGTTTTATCAGGCCGAGTGTCTCGCCTTGGGGAGCTCCGGTACTATTCGTCAATAAGAAGGATGGTAGTCCCAGGTTGTGTATTGACTACCGTGAGCTAATTAATGTCACAGTGAAGAACCGGTATCCACTGCCAAGGATTGATGACCTATTTGATCAATTGGAAGGCGATTCTGTATTTTCAAAGATGGATCTTCGTTCTGGTTACCATCAGGTTAAGGTGAAAGCCGAGGATGTGCAGAAGACTGCCTTTCATTCAAGATATGGGCACTATGAGTTCTTCGTGATGCCTTTCAGAGTTACTAATGCTCCAACTATGTTGATGAGCTTGATGGATTGGGTTTTCTCTCCCTTCCTGGACAAGTTTGTTGTGGTGTTCATTGATGATATCCTTGTCTATCCTCGGAACCGTGATGAGCAAGCTGAGCACTTGAAGGTTATTATGCAAACATTGAGGGAGAATCAGCTGTATGGGAAGCTTAGCAATTGTGAGTTTTGGCTAGATCGTGTGGTATTCTTGGGCCATATGATTTCTGGTGATGGAATTTCTGTCGATCTGTCCAAGATCTCTGTAGTTAAGGATTGGCCGACGCCGAAGTTAGTATCTGAAGTTCGGAGTTTCCTTAGTCTAGCAGGGTACTACAGGAAGTTTATTTCGGATTTTTCAAAGATTGCCGAGCCATTGACCAAGTTGACTGGGAAAGTTAGAAGTTTGTGTGGGATGAGTCCTATGATGAAGCCTTCGCTGAATTTAAGAATCGGTTGACATCAACACCTGTGTTAACCAAACTGAATAGATCAGGAGGTTTCTTAATTCACTGTGATGCTTCAGGAAGAGGTTTAGGTGCTGTCTTGATGCAACGAGGCAAGGTTGCCACATATACTTCTAGGCAATTGAGGCCGCATGAGAAAAATTATCCTACACATGACTTTGATCTTGCAGCTGTGATATTTTCCTTGAAGCTTTGGAGGCATTACTTTGAGACCGAGTGGAGATTTTCACTAACCACAAAAGTCTCAAGTACGTGTTCACTCAAAAGGAGCTGAATATGAGGTAGAGACGATTGTTGGAATTGATGGCAGATTATGATATCAGTTTGCAGTATTATCCTGGTAAGATTAATTTGGTGTCTGATGCCTTAAGCAGAAGACCGGTCGCCATGGTTCTAAATGAGCAGGATGAGCTTGTGGAAGCCATGAGGAGATTAGATTTGGATGTGGTTCTGCCTGGTTCCGAGCAGAGTTGTATGGTGCTTCAGTTACAGACGTCCTTGGTGGATCAGATTAAAGAGGCACAGTCTGGTAATGAGCAATTGCAGAAGTTTCGAGCTGAAGTCGAAGCAGGTTCAAGGACTAATAAATATTCACGAGTATGGATCTCTCTGCTTTGGGACCCGTCTATGTGTTCCGAAGGGGGATGTCACACCCCGCTTCCCAAAAATACGGAATACGAGCGCGTGACAAAGCCCAGCGAATGATTTTCATCATTTATGAGCTGTAAGATCGACTCAGCATCATAACAAGAATATAACAAAATGTACATAACCATGCATACATGAATAATTTATTAATCAACAGAACATAATTGAAACAAATAATAATATCCCAAATAGTTTTCAAATCTGGATCAAAAGATAAAACTCGAGACTATAAGCCCGTTACAAGATTCAAGTAGCAAAAGAAATAAATAACTCAAAAAAATATATATTTAAAGCAAGTCTTTTCTCCCAGCGAAGCCTAGAACGTCTGCTCACCAATTCCAGCAGGCAATTCATCTCCAAAGTCTGTATATATAAATATAAAAAAAAGGAAAAAATAGATAAAACAAGACAAACGCCCTTAGTGCAAGTTAGGGCCGCAAGTAGTACAAGCAAAGGTATAAAAACAAGTGCAAGAAATATGGAACAAGATTTAGAATCAAGAATGTATAACATAATATAATAGGTATGCAACAAGTATGGAGATTCAAGAAACTAGCTAGTAAGAAAGACAACTCAAGTGACAAGATTGGATAACAAATACTAGTAGTGGAACAAGTAACAAGTGAGCATGTAGTTGTATCAAGTATCAAGTAACAAGTATCACGTACAAGTATCAAATAACAAGTAACAAGTCTCAAGTAATAAGTCTCAAGTAACAAATCTCAAGTAGGGTATCAAGTGTGTACAAGTGACTAGTTAATCTTAAGTCTCATGTTTAATTCTATCTAGGTAACACTTCATGCATCCATACTTTTACTACATGGTTGCTACATACAATCAGTTACATTTAAGCCTAGTGGTGAATTTTATAGGACGGTGTACTCAGGTACAAAGTATCAAGCAAGCAAGGTTCATGAATACAAAAATAATGTAACAAGTTCACGAACCAAGTACAAGTTCGTGAATACACTAACAAGTTCAAGAACCACACAGTGGGTTCATGAATACAACAAGTTCATGAGCCAAGTAATGGCTTCATAAATACATCAAGATACAACAAGTTCATGAACCAAGTACTAAGAAACACGGCCCCCTTTCGAGTACACTTACCTATATCGTCCACCACTATAGTCTTTCCCTTAAACTCCGGCTTGTTATTTATTATTATTATTAACCAAGCATGAAAGTGTGCAAAACAGGTCAAGTAAACAGGGTCAAGAATATGGAACAAGTTTAAGATAATTATAAAGCATATTGAGGGTCAACACAAATTAAGATTATCAAGAACTACGAGAATTACAGTTCTGAATAGCATCACATTGCTGCACCAAAACCGTGATTCCCATTTCTACAAGATAGAAAATATGGATCCGTCAGAAGGCCTAGAAACTAGACTCCTTCCCGGTTCCATCGCATATAATTAAGACACATAAAAGTTGTAGCAATTGATGTCAAAACAGCAAACTATACAGCATTTGTGTTCAGCCAGAATTTGTAAAACTGAGTTTATACATATGAAACAGGGTTGAAACGTCGTTAATTAATTCAGAGAAAATTAGATAATGTTCTCTAGGGTGTTCAGTATCAGCATGAAAAATTTCAAGTCATTTACTTACTGGTAGCATAGTTAAAATAATTGTAAACCAAAGTGGTGCAGCAGTTTTTATGAATCTGCGATTACCGATACAGCAGCAGTAAAACTACGATATCTCCTAAACCCTAACTTGGAATTCGAAAATTCTGGATGTTATTGGCAACTAGACACTTGGGGCTACATTTCATATTCAGAACTCAATTTCAGATTCTGGCCAAGACAGGATAGAAACTAAATAAGACACTTTTTTACATGAAATGTATCATAATTATACTAGTTGTGAACAAGTGTATCAACGAAGGGTTGTGACTCTTAGATCATGTAATAGATAAGGCAAAACATGAGATCATCAACAATATACAAAGAGGAGTCACATTTACAATCTTCTTGTCGTATTTTCAAGAAAAAGCTTGTACTAGAAAACGAAATGTACAAGAAGATACTTACCTTGGGGTGTAGACGATAATCCGACAGAGGAATAACGAGAACGGATCCCAACATGGATCTTGATGGCGATCAAGATCAGACCAACAGACAGCTCAGATCGGATCTTGATCAGATTTGATGATGGTGGGCTGAGATGTGGTCTGATGGTGATGATCAGATTTGGTCGATGATCTTGATGTGATCTGATGGTTGGGATTCAAACAACCCCTTACTTCTTCCCTCCTTCTTCACAGCGGTAGAGAGAGGGAGAGTGACTCCGGCGGCTATGGCGACAGCGACATCGAGGGAAGCTCGACGTAGGAAGACGGCGGCATCGTCGTCGATGATGAGGTGGTGATGATGGAGCGGTGCTCTGTTCTTGAAGGAGAAAACAGAGCGATGGCGGGGGGGAAAAGCTTTAGGGATACGGGGATGGCGAGGTGACGAGGGGAGCTGTCGACGAAGAGTGACGACGACTTTGGGGGTAGAGGATGGGAAGACGATGATGGATAATGGCGAAGGTGGGTTTCGATGGCAAGGCGAGATGGGTTCGGGAGTGAGGTTGGAAACGAAGAAGTAGGGGATGAAGATGAGGTTTGTCGGGGCTCGATGGTGAGGCGGCGAGGAAGGGAAGGCGAGGAGGTGCAGGATTGGGTTTTCGGAGCAGAGTGCGGGGAAGAAGGAGATGAACAGCGGTGAATAGGCGGCTGCTGTGTATTAGGTTAAAATAGTATTAGGTTTAGGGTTAGGGTTAATTAGGTTATGGGTTTAAATAGTATAGGGTTTTGGGTTGTGGTTATTGGATAGCGGGTTTGAGTAGGATCCAACAGGAGATTGAGTTAAAATTCACTCTACTTAGGGAAAATGAAACAGATGAGGTGGAACAGTCAAATCTCCATGAAGAACAGCAAATTAGATCTGATAAGAATAATGCAATTGCAAAATATTGGCACAGAATTGAGCCGAAACAAATGAAATGATTTTATTAGGATTGGAAACAAAATACAGATTTTTGATTGATAAAAGAGTACAGGGAAATGAAATACAGCAGAAAATACAAATATAGGAAACAAGGGTTACAAATCCTACCTACCTTACAACAAAATTTCGTCCTCAAAATTTGCTTAGGCGATACATAGGACAAGACAAAAACAACTTGGGAAATAACAAAATAGAGAGTTAAAGAGAACGGACAAGCAGTGGCAACACCAGAAAAAGAAAGAAGTGGATAACAACGATGTTAAGTGGAATGCATGAAAGAAAATAAACAATATCAGAAGGAAAGAAACAACACAAGATAACCAAGGAAGAAGGGAGCAGTAGAACTTGAATCAAAGAGATAATGGATAGGGAAGAATTGAATTAAATAACAAATAAATAGAAGAGGATGATTGTAAGGAATAGAGAATAGCAACCAATACAAAGAAGAAGAAGCAACAAGGAAATTCTAGGACCTATGGGTTATGAGCCCACCACGCTTCTGCTGCGCCACTCTGATCGTGATGTCCCAAGCAACATACATGTCGTTGTAGGACACATGACACCAATCGACGAACCGAGCAGGAAGACAAGACTGAGACACCAGGATCAAGGAGAGTATGGGCTCAAGATAGATATAAATAAATAATGCAAAATGAATATAAAGTTTGGCTTCAATCTAAATAATTAAAAGATATGCTATAGCTCAAAACTAATAGGCTTCAACAAAAATAATTATAACAATAATAATAATAACATTAATAATAATAAGAATAAAAAAATATTAACAATACTGGTAAGAATAATAATGCAAGACAGAATATAATTTGGGTTCAACATTTTTTTTTTGAATGAAGGTAATTCAATATTAACAACAATAATAAAATAATGAAAACAACAATAATAATAGCAATGGTAATATCAATAATAATAATGATACCAATAATAATAACGAAAACCATAGCAATAATAACAACATTATAAAACAAAATAAGAATTGGCTTATCAACTCTATGAATAAATCAAACAGGAATATATATAGTCGATCAATTATAAATGGAAAGTGAAGTCAAAATACACCATTAATCCCCAATCGTAAGAAAATAGGAAGAGTATTCACATAGAATAAGAAGTCAAAAGTGAAGTGATAAAACCTAAATATAAAAAGGTTGATAACCATACAAACAACAAAGGAACACAAACTTTAAAGGTGAGATAAAATATATATATATAGTTTTCGAAAAATAACCAGTCAAGATCTATAGAAATACGAACAAATTTAGCTAAATAAAGAAAATATTAATAACAATGAATGTAAAAGACATATAATAAATAGTGAAGGTTGACATTATAATCAATACTCGAAAAACACATTAAAGGGGAACGAGCAAATTAAGCCAAAATATATATATGCAAGAAGACTTAAAAGGAGTTCATTATATATTACAAAAGTAAGCGTCAAATCATTAATTAGGACGTGGAAACAAAAGTAAGTGAGAAATCTAAAATGTTAAAAGAATTTGAAAACGGTGGCAATAAATAGTAATTCACAAAAGAACAAAAACTTAGTGTAACGCCGTGAATTCCAAATAATGCCGAATTTGAGATTCCACAAGATCTTTACTTCACTTCGTACAATTTTACAAGAAAATTAAAACTTTTTCAATAATACATCAGTTACATTACACTTTGTTTACACAGCGGAAGAATAAAAGATTACAATGAAATAAATACAACATCTTTAAATAGAACAATATCAGCATATCTACTTTATTGCTTCATGGACTTCCATTACCTACATGTAAGACTGTGGGCACTCAGTTGATTACAACCGACGAAATGTTATACACAACTATCCTCTCTATGCCGGGAATAGTATAACGATCTTCATACTTTAACAAACCACAAACATCTTGAAATGAAATAAAGTGTAGAAATGTGATTACTCTAAACATGTAAGTGCATGTCATGCCTTAATGCCTAATGCACACAATTTTATACTAGGATGACATTAATGCACACTTGTTCGGATTATATACATCACATACTACATAGGTCCGAGGGCAAGCGCCTACGTACTCCACAATAAAGGGTTCGATCCCTCACCATGAAACTACCCAGTAATAAGACAAAGTTAAAATGTTCCACGAGTACGGATCCCAGCCCCGGGGAACCGCTGCAACAAATCCCCCGCCCGACTGTTATACAAACTCCTCGTCGTGCGAACCTCCCACAAGTGCCCCTCTAGCCCCGGTATACGTATATACATGGAGAATGATAAACTATCCGCCCGACTACGCATAGTTCGGGATTTAAAATAAAAGTTCGTCTCTCACGAGGCAACCACAATCCACCAACTGGGTCTATAGCCCCGGTGAACCGCCGCAACGAGCCCACCGCCCGACTATATAGAGTGCCCCACTTACGTTTCCCTAGGTCAACTACATCTTCACTTATGTGCCTAAAATTTATTTTAGTTCAAGACATGAATGTGTTATCACCCTAGAATCAGTTTTACCTCCTACTGGATTTGTTCACAAAAGTACGAGATCGCCCGACGGCATTATCTCGAAGAAAACTCTCAAAATCTTTCTTTCAAAATCACCGGTAACCGAGGTCTTACTAATTCTTAATCATAAACTTTCATGTACAAGAAGCATGGGTACACGTACCATTTAATAGTCATGTTTTAAACCAAGATAATTTCATCTTACAACTCATTCACAAAAATACATAGTCTTGTCATCATTCATGATCTAGTCATTTTCAAACATAAAACAAATCATCTCTATCTCAAAAGATTCAACATTATAAACTTCTATAAGCAAATTAAACAATTCCACATCTCAACATGAGTATATTTACAAAAGAGAGTTTTATACTTGTTACCCATCTTTCCTTCAAAGGATCTTTTACAAAGAAAATTAATAATAATTCTTTGGAGTTATAACTCATTAAACCACTTATACTTCATTTATATTTTCTCAAAATATACCATAAAATCTTATAACTTACTCTAATTATCACTTCAAATTTATAGGAAGAAATGAGTTTTTAATTAAGAGTCCTTCTCAAAATGTGAAAAACAAAGGAAAAAAAAAGAAAACCCAGGGCCGGGTTTGAACCCCTGAACCCAGGCCGAGGCACACACAGAGCCCAAGCCAATGCCGCTCTAACCAACAAGTCCATTCGAACTTTGTGTCTAATTTCATTTCGAATTACTTATGTATACTCTTTCAGTTTCGGAATTTATAAAAAAAAATATAAAAGCAACTATCAAGTTTTGAACCTAGAACCTCTTTCAACTAAGCTCTATATTGCACTGGCTAACCAGTAAGACTAAGTATATTTTCTGTTTAGAAATTTCACTAGTGCTCTTTTGTTTACACTATTCTGACATCTAATTCTTTTTCAAAAAATTCATTTTTATAACGATTCTATCTTTTAGGATTAATAGATAAATTTTCTTTTGGAACTGAACTGAATCAAAATACAAAAAAAGACAAGTTCAACTTATTATTTAGGTATGTCTTTTCAATTATTTTCTCCTTACTTTATAAAAATTTGTATTTCTCGACAAAACTCGAATTTATAGAAAATCATGTTTAGTTTAAAAATCCACCATCATAAAAAATAAAATTCTTGTTGCAAAAAGGACCAATTGTATCTCTAAATCGATCTTGGACATCACAAATGTTTCTTCATGTGAAAACTAGTATCTTTTACAATGTCGACAAGTCAAGTATAATAAAATTTATCTTTCCTTTAGTCATTAAGTTTCTAAGCATATGTAACAATCATTCATACTCATCATACAATTGACAAACAAGAATTTGCAATTATTCTACCATGGTCTATGTGATTATTTCTTTACTTTTAATTTCCATGATATCAATCAACTACTAAGTTTCAACAAAATCATTGCATGTTATACTAGCATTTTATCTACACATATCACATTCAATTTTTATTCTATTCATTAAACTATTAGCATGGTAACAACAAAATCATTTCATGAGATGCTAGCATGGATTCTTTTCAACAATATCTCATTCAATCTTTCACTACTCATTAAACTATTAGCATGCAAATCCTACTTAGAAAGCATAAGAACACCCACCTTAAGTGAAGCTTGAACAATTGAAAGGAATGATGGGAACACTACTTCTAGTTCCAAGACAAACTCCTAGCAATGACTTCTCCTCCTAGCAAGCTCCCTCTCCTAGCAATGGCTCCAAGCACAAGAACTCTCGCTCTCTTTCTTTTCTTTCTCTTACTCTTATTTGTTTTCTTTTGGTGTGTGGAATGAGAAGAAATCAGTGCTTATTTATAGGTCTAGGTTAGGGTCTCATTTGCAAAATTACACAACCTAATAAATTATTCAAATTTAATCTCCATCTCTTCATTCCTCAACTCATCCTTCAACCTCTCTAATTTCCTTAACTCCCAAAACTCCCAACCTCTCATCTCCCCACTCCTACAAGCCTTAACTCTCTCATCTTGTCCAAAAAATGGTCCAAATACATTTGTGTGTGCATGCACACATGCACAAACAAATATGAACACATTTTTATAACTCTAAATGTGGACTATAGTTTGTAACTTATTATGTATTAGTGCATACTTAACGTAATTTGTGATTTTTATAGTGGGCTTGCTAAATGGGCTCTTTACTAATTAATCAATTTAATCATCTAGTGAGCTCTCCTCCTAATAGGCTAGATTTTAATCTATAGGTCCATGGATCAAAGGAAGGCTAATTAAAACTTATGCATGCTAAAGATTAGTAAATGAGAACAACAAATGAAGATAAAAATTTGCACGTGCATCATACATTCAAAAAATAAAAAATGCATTTTAATCAAAATCGGGAAAAATAAATTTTTATTTTATAAAACGAGTTCGAACATGTAAAATAAATAATCAATACACATAGAAATATCACACTTAGTGATGGAAAAATACGTAGTTGATACGTGCATCAAAAACACATAAAAAGCACGTAAAATACAGAGACTGAAATATTGCATTTGAGTGAACAAAAATAAGATAAAATCAATACGAAAAATGCATAAATAGTTGGTAATCAAAATACGTGGTGAAAATACGTTATAAAATACACGTGCGTAACACACAAGGGCAAAATTGTAATTTTTAATTTTGCGGGGTGTTACACTTAGACCATAGTTGATGTACTCACTCTTAACATAAATGAAAAAAATATTGTAAACACAAAATAGAGTAAAATCAACTATACTAGTTCAAATTGTATGGAAACATAAAGGGTAATTGTATAAACAAAATGTCATAAAAAAAATATTTTTTTACCATTAGTTTCATTATATAAGTAAAAAGTCTTGAAATATCAATTAGCAAATAGGTAGAAAATCTTGCCTCCTTAACATCAAGTGGCATGTTTGCCTTCACGACATCAGGTTGCAGGTTGCCGTTTGGATATTCAATTGCACATTTTGCCTCCCCGACATCCAGTTGCAATTTGTCTCCATTGACATCGAGTTGCATATTTGCTATCTCGACATTAGGTTGTACCAAAATAGTGAAATGGAAGATGTACCTTCCATATGCACAGGGATATGGGACATTTAATTTAAGTATGATGTTATGTTTTGAAATTTGTGATATGAAAATAGTAGAAAAGTAAGAAATATAGTTGAAAGTCACAAAATGGAATATCAAAATAGATGTATATATTATAAATATCAACCATAATAGTACAAAATAGTAGTAGTGAGAATGATTTATAAAAATAGAGAGAAAACGGAATGGAATACATGCATAAGCACAATGCAAATGTGAATGAGAAAATAAATATGCAGTGTAGTAAATTTACACAATAAATATATCATAAAAATATACAGTAATGTAGGAATTAAACAAGTCTCTAACATGTCGTTGAAGATCCACCGATGCTGATCAACGAACCAAGCGGGAAGAAAAGAATGGATAGCACCAAAATTTAAGGAGAACAGGATAGGAAAGAAACAACTAGTATGATACACAATATGAATCAATAAATGAAGATGAATGCTAGGCACGGAAAGCAATGAACGACACACGAGCTGAAATAAGAAGAAATCAACGAGGCAAGCAGAAATAAGAGATTGCTTGCACCGGAATCAAAAGAACATGAGTACGGAAAGAATAAATTTATACCCAATATGGAATCAACAAATCAGGACGACTGTAAAAAATAGAAGGAAACAAGGAATCAAAGAATTGAATATGAAGGGATCAAAATGAATGGGGTAAGACTACTGTCCAGATCGAGTTGATTATCAAATTGTTCAAGTGATTGCAAGACCTGTTTAATGTTGAGTTAATCCTGACTGAGTCAAGCCTGTCTAATGTACTAACACATTATTCAAACCTGAGCTCTGATACCACTAAAAACCTTATCACGCGCCGCTTTCCAAAAATACGGAATACGAGCGCGTGACAAAGCCCAGCAAATAATTTTCATCATTCATGTGCTGTAGGATCGACTCAACATCATAACAAGAATATAACAAAATGTACAGAACCACGCATGCATGAATAATTTATTAATTAACGGAACACAATTGAAACAAATAATAATATCCCAAATAGTTTTTAAATCTGGATCAAAAGATAAAACTCGGAACTATAAGCCCGTTACAAGATTCAAGTAGCAAAAGAAATAAATAACTCAAAAACAAAATATTTAAAGCAAGTCTTTTCTCCCAGCGAAGCCTAGAACGTCTGCTCACCAATTCCAGCAGGCAGTTCGTCTCTAAAGTTTGTATATATAAATATATAAAAGAAAAAAAATAGAGAAAACAAGACAAACGCCTTTAGTGCAAGTTAGGGCTGCAAGTAGTAAAAGTAAGGGTATGAAAACAAGTACAAGAAATATAGAACAAGATTTAGAATCAAGAATGTATAACATAATATAATAGGGATGCAACAAGTAGGGGGATTCAAGAAACTAGCTAGCAAGAAAGACAACTCAAGTGACAAGATTGGGTAACAAATAATAGTAGTGGAACAAGTAACAAGTGAGCATGTAGTTGTATCAAGTATCAAGTATCACGTACAAGTATCAAGTAACAAGTAACAAGTCTCATGTAATAAGTCTCAAGTAACAAGTCTCAAGTAGGGTATGAAGTGTGTACAAGTGACTAGTTAATCTTAAGTCTAATGTTTAATTCTATCTAGGTAGCAGTTTATACATCCATAATTTTACTGCATGGTTGCTACATACAATCAGTTACGTTTAGGCCAAGTGGTAGACTTTATAGGGCGGTGTACTCAGGTATCAAGTATCAAGCAAGCAAGGTTCATGAATACGAAAATAATGCAACAAGTTCACGAACCAAGTACAAGTTCGTGAATACAATAACAAGTTCAAGAACTACACAGTGGGTTCATGAATACAACAAGTTCATAAGCCAAGTAATGGCTTCATGAATACATCAAGATACAACAAGTTTATGAACCAAGTACTGGGAAACACGGGCCCCCTTCTGAGTACACTTACCTATATCGTCCACCACTATAGTCTTTCCCTTAAACCTCGGCTTGTTATTTATTATTATTATTAACCAAGCATGAAAGTGTGCAAAACAGATCAAGTAAACATGGTCAAGAACATGGAACAAGTTTAAGATAATTATAAAGCATATTCGAGGGTCAACACAAATTAAGATTATTAAGAACTACGAGAATTGCAGTTCGGAACAGCATGACGTTGCTGCACAAAAAATGCGATTCCAGTTGATACAAGATAGAAAATATGGATCCGTCAGAAGGCCTAAAAGCTAGAATCCTGTCCGGTTCCAATGCATATAATTAAGACACATAAAAGTTGAAGCAATTAATGTCAAAACAGCAAACAATATAGCATTTGTGTTCAGCCAGAATTTATAAAACTAATTTTATACATAAGAAACAGAATTGAAACTTCATTAATTAATTCTGAAAAAATTAGGTAATGTTCTCTAGGGTGTCCAGTACCAGCATAAAAAATTTTAAGTCATTTACTTACTGGTAGCATAGTTAAAATAATTGTAAACCAAAGTGGTGCAGCAGTTTTTATGAATCTGCGATTACCGAAACAGCAGCAGTAAAACTGCGATACCTCCTAAACCTTAACTCAGAATTCAAATATTCTAGATGTTATTGGCAACTAGACACTTTGGGCTACATTTCATATTCAGGACTCAGTTCAGGTTCTGGTTTTATCGGGGTCGAAACAACAAGCCAAGACAGGACAGAAACCCAATAAGACACTTTTTGCATGAAATGTATCATAATTATACTTGTTGTGAACAAGTGTATCAACGAAGGGTTGTGACTCTTAGATCATGTAATAGATAAGGCAAAACATGAGATCATCAACGATAAACAAAGAGGAGTCACATTTACTATATACTTGCAGTATTTTCAAGGAAAAGCTTGTACTAGAAAACAAAATGTACAAGAAGATACTTGCCTTGGGGTATAGACGATAATCCGATGGAGAAATAACGGGAATGGATCCCAACACGGATCTTGATGGCGATCAAGATCAGACTAACGGACGGCTCAGATCGGATCTTGATCAGATCTGATGATGGAGGGCTGAGATGCGGTCTGATGGTGATGATCGGATTTGGTCGATGATCTTGATGTGATCTGATGGCTGGGATTCAAACAACCCCCTACTTCTTCCCTCCTTCTTCTTTACAGCGACAGAGAGAGGGAGAGCGACTCCGGTGGCTATAGCGGCAGCGATGTCGAGGGAATCTCGACGCAGGAAGACAGTGGCGTCATCGTCAACGATGAGGTGGTGACGATGGAGCGGTGCTCTGTTCTTGGGGGAGAAAACTGAGCGATGGAGGGGGGAAAAGCTTCACAGGGATACGGGGATGGCTAAGCGACGATGGGAACTGTCGACGAAGGGCAACGACGACTATGGGGGTAGAGGATGGGAAGACGACGATGGATAATGGCGAAGGTGGTTTTCAATGGCGAGGCAAGATGGGTTTGGGTGTGAGGTTGGTGACGAAGAAGTAGGGGATGAAGATGAGGTTCGTCGGGGCTCGATGGCGAGGCGGCGAGGAGGGGAAGGCAAGGAGGTGCGGGATTGGGTTTTCGGAGCAGAGTGCAGTGAAGAAGGAGATGAACAGTGGTGAATAGGCGGCTGCTATGTATTAGGTTAAAACAGTATTAGATTTAGGGTTAGGGTTAATTAGGTTAGGGGTTTACATAGTATAGGGTTTTGGGTTGTGGTTATTGGATAGCGGGTTTGAGTAGGATCCAACAGGAGATTGAGTCAAAATTCACTCTACTTAGGGAAAATGAATTAAATGAGGTGGAACAGTCAAATCTCCATGAAGAACAGCAAATCAGAGCTGATAAGAACAATGCAATTGTAACAAATATTGACACAGAATTGAGTAGAAACAAATGAAATAATTTTATTAGAATTGGAAACAAAATACAAATTTTGGATTGATAAAATAGTACAGGGAAATGAAATACAGCAGAAAATACAAATACTGGAAATAGGGGTTACAGAGGAAGTCAGGCAAAAGCTACTCGAAGAAGCTCACCATTCGCCATATTCTATTCATTCCGGTGGTACGAAGATGTATTGGGATTTGACGTTTCATTTCTGGTGGCATGGTATGAAGAGAGTCATGGTGAGATTTGTTTCACAGTGTCTGATCTGTCAGCAAGTGAAAGCAGAACATCAGAGGGCAGAACATCAGAGGACTGCTTTTTCAACCTCTTCCTATTCCGGAGTGTAAGTGGGAGAACATTACCATGGATTTTGTGACTGTTTTGCCTAGAAGTCCCAAGGGTCACAATGCCATCTGGGTAAATTGTGGATCGCTTGACGAAGAGTGCTCAGTTTATTCCCTTCAGAGTGGGTCAGTCTACGGAGAGCCTTGTAGAGAAGTATATGCAGGAGACTGTCAGATTGTATGGGGTTCTTATCAGCATTGTATCAGACAGAGACAATAGATTCAGATATCAATTCTGGAAGAGTCTTCAAAACAATCTTGGGAGTAAACTGAGATTCTGTACTGCATTCTATCCGCAGATAGACGGACAATCGGAGAGAACTATTCAAACATTGGAGGATATGTTGAGGTCGTGTGTTCTTCAGTTTGAGGGGTCTTGGGAAGATCATTTACACTTGGTGGAGTTTTCATACAACAACAGCTACCAAGCAAGTCTTAAGGCAGCTCCGTACGAAGCTTTGTATAGTCGGAAGTGTAAATCACCAATGTGCTAGGATAACATTTGTGAGAGGAAGCTTTTGGGGCTAGAATTGATCACGAGGACTGTTGATGTAGTGGCCTAAATCAGGAAGTACCTTCAGGCATCTCAGGACAGACAAAAGAAATGGGCAGACATTCATAGGAGGCCGTTGGAATTTGAAGTGGGTGATCATGTGTACCTTAAGGTATCACCATGGAGAGGTGTTATTCGATTTGGAGGTAGGGGCAAGCTAAGCCCTAAATTGTAATATCCCGGACGGATATTACCTCGTATAAATTACTATTTTATTATTATTTTATTATTATTTTATTATTATTTTGTTTTAATTCCAAAATCAAATTATTTTGGTGATTTTTGCCGGCCCGTTCACAAACATTGTTTGCACGCATATATCGGTCGGTGTACATCCGAAGTACATCAAATTGGTAGCGCGATCCTCCGAATTGATAATAAAACTTATTTTATTATTATTTTCAAATTAAACTATTTTATGAGAATTATATAAGGATTTTTAGTATACACATACATACACATATACACACATTGTATTGTACCAAATTAGTACATTATACAAAATATGTAGTATGTACTCTTGGACAAGGCACTAATCTTGTCATGACAACTTAATTAGATGGTTAGGGTTTGATTAGGAGGCTTAATCTAGGGTTTTTGTATGCATAAGGAGATTAAGTAAAAACCCCTTCTAGAAACCTTATCCCTTTACCATGCTTCCACCTCATTTCTAGGCCATACCCTACACCTCACCCCTACCCTCCTACAAGCATGGCCGGTTGCTTCTCTTGGGGGGTTTTGTGCATAATGTTGAGTGCACTTTTGCACTCTCCACCATTCTCTCCATCTATAAATACCCCCTCCTTCTCCACTTGTCTCATTTTTACAAAACAAAAGAAAGGAAAGGAAAAGAAAGAGAGAACCTCATTCTAACTTGAGAGTTTTTCTTGTAGGTTTTTCCTAGGAGTTCTAAGAGCTTAGGGGAAGGAGAAGTTTAAGCAAGCAAGTCCTTCCAACAAAGAAAAATTAGGTGGGGGTTTCTCCACCTTCTCTATGTTGTTTAAAATGATGTTTTTGGGTTCCTTCTTCTTCTTACCTTCCTAGTTTTGTCTCTTTTTGTTTTGGGGGTGTTTTTCTTGTGATGTGATTATGTGTTGTTGTTTTTTTTATATGTTATAGCTTAAAAAGAGAAAGAGATAAGTAGTAGTAAAGAACCAAAAAGGTTGAATCTTTATAGTTGTAATTGTTGTTTTAGTATTATGGATTGGACTAAAATGAACACATACACATGGACTTGGCATATACAACCATTTTTTGTTGTAGGATTTGAATGAGGACTCATACATAATCATATGACATAATGTATACACCACTTTGTGGTTATAGAACATAAACTTGAATTTGGACTAGAAAGAATGCATATGGTTGGTTGAACCAAATGAAGGTTCTTACTTTATTTTTATTATTGTTATTTTCTTAAGTAAAAAGAACCTAAATTAGATGTTAATTCTAATTATGAAAAAGAAATTAATCTAAAATCACTAGTTGTAGAATGGTTAAAAAGATCTCTATTTATGATCACTAGTAATAATAAGAAATCAATGCTAATAAAGATTTAGTAGATATTTAAGTAGTAGTATGTTTAAATAAAGTAGTAGTAGTATGTTTAAATGAAGTAGTAGTAGTATGGTTAAATAAAGTAGTAATAGTAGATGTTAAAATGAAGTAGTTATAGATGTTATATACATTTTGGTAGACACTTATGGTTAAAATGAAGTAGTAGTAGTAGATGTGTATGTTCCAAATAAAATGGTTGTAGTAGATGTCTACACAAAATTGTAGAAAAGGTTTATGTTTTATGGAAGTGGTAGTAGATGTTATGTTGTAGTGGACATTGTGTTTAATTAAATTGTAGTAGATGCATATGAACATTAAATGGATGTTTATGCTTATATTGAAGTAAGTATCATGCCTAGATAGTTGTAGGAAAAATCATGCACCATGTTAGATTGTTGTTCATGCTTGGTTAGTAGACATTCATGCTTAGGAATGTGTAGGATTAATGTTAAAATTATAAACCATGCCCATGATGTGTATCTTATTATAGGAAATACATTCTTGAAGTTGGTATCATGTTGTAGGGATTATTATACCATGTTAGTTTAATTGTAGGAAAGTTGTATACCATGCTAGATTAATTGTATACCATGTTAGTTTAATTGTAGGAAAGTTGTATACCATGCTAGATTAATGGTAGGAAAGTTGTATACCATGTTAGTTTAATTGTAGGAAAGTTGTATACTATGCTTAGATAGTTGTAGGAAAGTGGTATATCATGCTAGATTAATTTATCCATGCTTACATGCTAGTAGGAAGGTTGTATACCATGCTAGATTAAATTATCTATGTTTAGATAGTTGTAGAAAAGTGGATATCATGCTAGATTAATTTATCCATGCTTACATGCTAGTAGGAAGGTTGTATACCATGCTAGATTAAATTATCTATGTTTAGATAGTTGTAGGAAAGTGGATATCATGCTAGATTAATTTATCCATGCTTACATGCTTATAGGAAAGTTATATACCATGCTAGATCAAATAAATATTCATGCTTACATGATATCCATGCCTAGATAAGTATATGTTCATGCTATGTTAGTAGATGATCATGCTTAATCATTATTCATGCTAAGTTAATAGATGACCATGCTAATTATTGTTTATGTTAAGTTAGTAGATGACCATGCTAATGATTGTTTATGTTAAGTTAATAGATGACCATGCTAATGATTGTTCATGCTAAGTAGTAGATGATTATGCTTAATCATTATTCATGCCAAGTTAGGAGATGTCATGCTAATTATTGTTCATGCTAAGTTAGTAGATGTCATACTTAATTGTTGTTCATGCTAAGTTAGTAGATGATCATGCTTAGATGATATCTATGCTTAAATAGCGTATGTTCATGCCTAATATTGTTCAAGATCTAGCTAGAAGATACTCATGTTTAACAAATGCCATGTTAGATTAAAGTAGGAATTAATCTACCATGTTTAGAATGAGTACGAGTTATAACTCATGCTTAGGAATATTGTAGGTTAATGCTAATTGTATATCCGTGCTTGGGTTGTGATGATTAATCATGTTAAGTAATGAAGATCCATGCTTAAGGTGGTAGTAGAGATATATACTCTAAGTAGTAAGTATTTACGCTCAAGTTGTAACCTATGCTTGACTATAGTAGACTTCATGTCTAGATCATAGTGATTTTCATGCTTAAGCTTGATATAGGCACATGCTTAAATCATATTCGTACTTAGGAGTATTGTGGTGGGTGGTTATGTTATGTACCATAATTAGATTGTCGTACGTAGATGCTTGCAATTGTATGCCATGCTTAAAGTGATATAGGTTGAGGTAATAAGGATTGGGAAGATTACTAGTAATAGTTAGTTTGATAAAGGTTGTTATGTCGCCTTTGGTTTTTCATTGGTAGAATACCGATCATAGACTATTAGTAGATTCTTCTGTTGCTTCTAATAATAGAAGATCAAGTTTGCTAGTAAGCACATTTGGTTGCTTCTAGGTTGATTACTCGTAGGGTTGTTTGCATATGGTTGTGATCATACATGGCTCGACTGGCCCGTATGTAGCTGTGGGTCTCATACGAAGTTATTTAGCTCGTATGTAGGTTGTTGTCTCGTACGCGGCTCGACCGGCCCGTGCGTAGCTGTTGGTCTCATACGCGACTTATTTGGCTGGTATGTACGTTGTCATCATACGCGGCTTATTTGGCTGGTATGTACGTTGTCATCATACGCGGCTTATTTGGCTGGTATGTATCTTGTCATCATACGTAGCTTATTGGCTCGTATGTGGTTAGTTACCGTGTGTAGCTTATTAGCTAGTACGCAGTTGTTGTGCTCATCTAGGGTAAAATTACTACCCTAGGGCTATCGACCATCAGGACATGTGTTTTCTTACCCTAAGAAACTGTGGAGGAGTCACTCCTCGGGTACCATCGGATCTTAACCTGTGTAGGTTGATCGAAGACCGGAGTATAGACGGAATCTAAGTTCAGGGTAGTGGCATGCATATATATTTGCATTGCCGAGGTCTTGGATCGATAAGCCACGAACCGGATCCTGAAGGGTTCTGGTAAGTCTAGGTTGAGCAGCCTAGTAGAGTTGTCTTGCGAAGTCTAAATTAAGGCCTAGCACGTTGTGGTTATAATATTGCCTCCCTAGGAGTGTTCAAGGTTAGGAACATTATTAGGGTAGTGACTTATAAAGATCATTACTTAAACCCTTTTGCCTTGAGAAGGGTCGCATGTAGTATGGGCTGCATGTTGACTTCGAAGACTTGCTGACATTAGAATCGGAATCATCCTAGTTCTAGTTAAAAATTGCATTAGAGTCTAGTCATAGCACTCACAAACACTTAAACTACACCAACACCATTGCCATGTTTTGTATGTTGTTTAGGAGATTCGCTGCTTTGTTATCAGCCTTTAAGCGTCAGTGAATACTGACGTCCCCACTTCCATAGGTACTGGATCGCCGAAGTACAAGGGCGAGATTCAGGAGGACTCAAGGCAAGAAAAGCAAGGAGTCAATGTCGTATTTAGTTCCACTGTAAAATGTGTGTTGATCATCTATTAGTTGGAAAGTACTCTGATGTAAGATTTTGAAGGTTGTAATACTTGAAAATGTAAAGGTAATATTGTAACTCTATTGTAATGTATTGCAGTTGTATAATGTTCAGACTTGTAATACATTGGGTGTTGAATAAAAAGTTTTAAATTCTCCTGTTTTTCTGTGTATTGTGACTAATTGAAGAAAATGTCTTGGCTCGTGTCTCGGTTTTCCCAGTATTGGAAATCGGGGCGCTACATAAATTCATTGGTCCGTTCGATGTGGTGGAGCGAATGGGCAAGGTTGCCTATAAACTTGCGTTGCCGCTATCTCTATCTGGAGTGCATGGCATCTTCCTTGTCTCCCACCTCAGGAGGTATGTCAGGGATGATAGTCATGTTATCAACTACTCGGAATTGTCTGTTCGACCAGATTTGTCCTGTGAGGTACATAAGTTTTCGATTTTGGACCGACGGGAAAAGATTTTGAAGAATAAGGTCATTAGGTTGGTTCGAGTTGCTTGGAATCCTCACTCACCGGGTGAGTCGACTTGGGAGCTTGATGAAGAGATTCAGAAGAAGTTTCCCCATCTTTTTGTGTAGTTCTTTTCTTTTCTTTTCTTTGGGGTTACCCTATTACCACTTACTTAAATTTCGAAAACGAAATTTTATTGTAAGGTGGGTAGGATTGTAACTACCGTTTTCGTTCTTTTCCTTTTCCCCTTCATTGTAGTATTTTATTTGTGATTTGAATAAAATACACTATTTTTTTTCTTGATCATCTCAATTAAATTTTTTTCATGAACTATTCTTTTCTTCTTGTTGGGCGATCTATGTTGTAGATTTTATTTTGTGGAATTGTGATTTTTTTGTTGATCCATATTGCTTTCAAATTCATCTGTTATTGAACCCAAGACCCAATTGCATTTAATTCTAGACCCAAACTCATTATTATTAGATCCTAACCTAATAACCCAACAACCTAATTGTATTCTACATATACTACCCTAATGCAAATCCTAAAAACACAACCTAAAACTCTAACCCTAGTCGTATCTCTCTCTCTCTCTTTCCTCTCTCGACCGTCAGCTTTTTTCTTCCCGTCGCACCACTCGAGCGACCTCCTCTACACCCTCCCGGTGACCTAGTTGTCGAACAACCCCCCCGCAGCACCCAATCCCGACACCTTGCTATTCCCCTTCCCTTTCGACTACCGCCTGAACTGAGAACCCAACAGCCGCATGTCGACACCGCACTGCCTTTTTGCCAGCGATGCCGCCTTCCTCCTTCCGCCGAAGCCAGCGACCATCGAGCCCAGACGCTGTCCCCTCTTGTTGTTGCTAGAGACCTTGTTGTGTTGTTCTCTCGTGCACATTGTGTGCACATAGTTATTCTTGATTCGTGTTCGTTGCTTCGGGTTTCTCATCCTTTTATTTTTTGGTATTCGAATTAATCGTCCACAAGGCAAGTCATTTTCCTCTTAAGTTGAATATTATATCAAATTCAAGTTTTTATTGAAATTCCGCAAGTAGATCCTAATCGTTCAACGTATCATATACAATTGTTCCTCTTTCGTTGAGTATATTGAGGGTTTACACGAGCTAACCCAAATATCCTCGACATCATGCCTTTTATGACTCCAAATATTGAATCTTTCATGCATTCATGTAGTATTGATAGTCGTGTTTATTCATACAAACAACACACAAATAAATTATCGTAGAATTGAATGCTAGGTTGTGTGCTTGAATGATCGATTGATGATTTGTTGTTGTTAAAGCAGTGCATGTGTGTATTCATAATCGTGTTTACCATGCTATTGTGCCCACCAAGCTGATTATAAGATTTAGTGACTAATTGAATTGGAACCCATCATGTTAGATCGCTTTATTTCATGAAAAATATTGAAAATCTGTATGTTTACTGTCTGTCTGAAATTTGTGAGACATTTTCGACCCAGCATTTTGACATCAAAATTAATAACTATGAACAAGAGTTGTATCCCTATATCTCTAGTATCCAGAGCATCTAAGATCTTTGAATTCCGAGTTGTATTGCAAAAGTTATGATAATTTTACTACTGGTGCGTTTTATTTCCAAAATTTCAGATTCATGTATATTTTCTTGTTTAAACTATTAAAAAGCTAAGTTAATGTTAGAATAATGCTCAGATAATTTCCAGAATGTTATTTAACATGTTTAGGAGTCCAATGAATATTTTTAATGAATTTATAATTGAGTTTTCGCTGATGCTAAAGATATAACAACTTAATGTCGATTTTCATTCAGAACATATAATCTGTAAAGAATGATGTATTTAACCTAGCTACTGTTGTCGGGTTTTGTGTTTTAAATACATGTTGGAATCGTTGGGAAGTCTAGTTTCTAGAACTTCTGACGAGTTCAGTTTTTTATTTCTGTAGTAGCGGGAAAACTGATTTTTGTACAGTGTCCTCTCGCTGGCCTAAATTGTATTTTCTAGATTTTCTTAATATAATTATATATATATATCCTTCTATTGCATGTATTGAAGTGTATGTATTGCATTGCATGATCCTAATGTGCTATTGTCATCATTCTATTTGTCTCATCCAATGTTATCATCCTATTGTTCTTCTATTATTACTATCGTTCATCTTATGGTTCTAAATTACATAATGTATTGCTTGCATCGATAAAACAATTAACACGTCGGGGTTTAAGGGATTGACTTGTGTAGTGAACAATATAGAGACTGTGTCGACTAGTGTTTTATCGATTGATTATTAGAGCGCTGACTACGACACCCCAATCTTTCGTGTATCATTTCAGTGTATCATTGTAGTGTATTGTGCCACAAAGTTGCTATCGTATCAGTGATTATCGTACCAACACATGATCTATAGAATTCACCACTAGAGTATAAACGACATTAATTGTATGCATCGATCCTGTAGTATGGGATGCAGTAGTAAGTGCATTAGTTAGGTTAAAAATTAATAGACTTAAGAATTAACACAACATCAACATTGCATATTGAACATCATCATTTCTATTGACATCGAATATTACCTAAGTGATATTGATATCGACCATTGAACATTGTCATCAAATATTGAATCATCATTTATACCAATTGCATTGACTATCATTGATATCGATTATTTCTATCATGCATTATCTTGGATTCCTATTGACCCATTGAATTTATTGTTATATCGTTATTCTATTGTTTCTTTGCTTTCTCTACTTGCTGTCCATGACTTGCTCTAAGGATATTTTTTCTCTTCTTTTTAGATGAAGTGTTCACAGGTGATCAAGGAGAATTACCTGCAGGAATTGGAGAACAAACTTTCTAAAGATTTAATGCTTTCTAGTTGATTGTTATTTCATTGGAATTATTGTATTGGAAACTTATTATCATTGTGGTTGGATTTATTATTGTATTAAGCTTATGACCCAGATATTATTATTTATTTTCAGATGTTGTATTATCATCTTTGGTTATTTCGTATTGTCTTATTCCAAGTATTATTGTTCATATGGTTGTTTTTACTGTCTTCGCAATTGTTTGTATTGTTATTATTGTTGAGTTGAATGGGTAAACAGCTTATGGATGACGCAAGTCATTCGCTGGGCTAATGTCACGTGCTTGTGTTCCGTATTTTTGGAAAGCGGGGTGAGACATAGAAGGTCTTTATGTGTTAGCAAGCTATGTGTACATTGCTTGGCTAAATGGGTCGGCGACTTCAACATGGCTCCCTTTCTTATTGGCTCCCATCACCTCTGCAGGATTTTTAGCTAGTTCGTACATCCTTCTCGGTTCAACACCGAGTTGGACATCTTACAAACATAGATCACTATTATTCATATCTCCTACTAAATCGACCTCAGCTTGATTAGATGTTGTATTCTTCATCTTACACTAATTAATTTTGTGTCCCATTTTCTTGCATCTATAGCACTGTTTATTCTAGAAAAGCTTTGGGCAATTCTTGTAGTATGTCCACTTGATAATGGTAAAATTGCAACAAATCAGGGTCGTACGATTCCAGCACGGGTCTTAAGGCTTATACATGCAGATTAACAGTAACGGACCTCTCTAACAGGTCCTAGCCTTCTTCAGGCCCATTAACAAAATATGGACTTTCAAGCCCATTAGAAGCGACTGAGCCCACCAAGAGAGACACCCAGCCCATGAGGGTTGTAAGTCAAATCCCTTGTCCCCACCAAAAGAGTAACCGATTCTATCTTTTAAGGGGGAAAATCTACAGGAAATAACAGATTTATGTCAATCTCCTAACTATTTCTCAGGCCTATAAATACTCTCTCCCCTCGCTCAGTCAGAAGGTAATCAAAAATTTCTCTTTCAAACTCGCTTTCCCTCTCTACTTTTGGACTTGAGCACCGAAGGGTCGGTCACCGAGGCCAATCCCCGTGTTTCAGGCTTTTGCAGGTCCTTTGGCTGCATCACCAACTATTGGATTCAGATCAAGGTCCTCTTTCAACGATCCAGTTCCAATCTCAGGAGCTTTAACCACTTTTTATGGCAATGATCAAATGTTAGATATTTAATAGTTTCCTTCAAAATATAAACTCACTATATGTTTGCTCGCAAACAAAAATAAGCAGCAACACCACTCTTCTTGCAGTAAGTACACTCTTTCGAATCTGCAGGGTTCTTCCACTTTTGGTCTTCTGTGACAGCAAGCCCATGATCAATCATGGGCTCATCTCAAGCGAGCGCCATCTTCATGACCTCATTGGATAGGAGAGAGGATGTGACTTCTTCCAGGGAAATCATTTCTCTTCCATGTAGTAACATCACACGAGATGCTCCAAGGATGATAGTTTTGATTCTAAAAGTAGTAGTGCCTGATCTTCATCATCAATGAAAATATTAATACTAAATAATTCAGAAACAAGTTTATTGAACTCACTAATGTGTTGTTGGAGGGTGTTATTCTCTACTTTAGTACAATTATAGATCTTCTTCTTTATGTAGAGTTTGCTTGTGAGGGACTTCGTCATGTAGATGGATTCAAGCTTTGACCATATCCCAGCCGCTGAGGTTATTCAAAATTTTCTTTTGTACTCTTTCAAATTCTCTTTCCATATTTAGAATGGATTCAAATTCTATCTTTACATTTTGTTTTGATATATTATGGTGGTGTATTTTTTTCCCTTCATAACATATTAGTTTATTTGTGGGATATTCTAATTCTAAAATTTATTAATTAAAATTAGAATAACCAACTGATTGTAAAATTGAGTGATTATAAGACAGTTGCTAAATTTGTGAAGATAATTTCAATTGGTTTTGTAATGTGTGATTGCTAAGTTCCGATGGGCCGAATTCTTTTTTACAACTAAGGGCTCAAAACTAATTTTTTGCTCTTATATGTTAAATAAGTATATATATGTAAGGTTTTAAAAACAAATTAATAAGAAAAAAAAATGTTTTATATTCAAATTTGGAGGGGAGGTTGTGTGTAAGTACTAAATATAACTAAAGATGCTTTTGTACAAAATTTGAAGGGGGGGCTAAAGGGATACAAACTTAAACCTGGAGTGGAATTTTTGCAACTCGGGGGGAGCGGGGGGAGGGGGGGCATTTTGCCCTTCTAGCCCCTTAAGAGCACCGTCCCTGGTTGTAGATCAATTCATCAGAAAGAAAGAGTCGTATTGCAGACACTGCCATGCAGTCGGAAGCTTCCCAATCTTCAACCTTCACTCCCGATTTCTCCTTCCCGAGCAAGACTCTGTCAAGCACTTCTTCCACTAGCATGTCTTCCATTTTGACTTTCCATATTTTGGAGTACATCGTGCCATCAACTTTCTCCATTCTAAAACGAGTTGTTGAAGTGGTGTTGGAAGTAAACGCATTCACCTTCGGTTGGGTCCTCTAACATGTCTCTCTAATACCAGTTGTTAGGTCAAAATTGCGGAATTGGATAAAGACACAATAACTCATTCTTGTTTGAAGAATTTGGTAAAATAAGTTGGAATTGTAATAAGCAGAAAAGTATAAGAAATAAGAACAAAAGAGGAATTTCAGAACTAATATTAGTTAGATAATAAGGAAATTACAAAACATATGCCTCTTAGTCTTTCTCTTTTCTATCTTTGATTACAATGATCTCTCAATTAAATAGCTAGTTTCTTTCTTTTCTATTGGGAATACTTAAATACAATCTAATCTCCCTATATTTATAGAGTAGTAACATTCAGATATTTGTTAGGGTTAGTAGTCTTTTACTTAGGCAAATATATTCTCCATTATTAAGTTAGGAATAAATCCTAACAAATATCTCAAGATAGTTGCAATAGATTGTATCAAATATTTCAAATATATAAAGATATAAATCTAAAAGAAAATAACCAAAGAATAAAGATTCTAAATCTTAGAGAAATATTTGAGGCATATTTTCAACAACAGCAGTGAACTTACAGTCGACTGCTCATAATTGCAGTTGACCGCAAGTGGTGTGGACTCTCTCTGACTTCAAAGTAGTCGACTACCAGGAGGGTAGTTGACCACAAGCTATCAGACATGCTCTCTGACTTCACGACTCTCATAACAGTCAACTGCAATCGACTGCAATGGCACATACTCGGGAATTTAGTTTACAACTAAGATCTAGTTAATTGTAATTTTATATATATTGTATGGTGTATGATTATATGGTTATTCCAACATTATGACAGAGTTTGGGTTGCTGCTATTGAGAGAGCTTAGAGAGGAGATAAACCCTACACCTTCTGGGTGAGATCTTGAGTGATTGTTAACATGTTTGTCTTCATATTCTATAGTGGAATTCACAAAAGTACCTCTACGCTGAGAAGTAGCCATTACACTGGGGAAACCTCGATAAAAATCTCATGTGTTTGCGTGTTGTTGGCTGCATTTATTTGTGTTTCTTTGATTTTGATTACTTGTTGCAACTCAGTTTTGAGTATTTGACTCATCACAATTGGTAATTTATTGATCAAGTAAATCTTCTCATAACCTTTTGCAATTTGGAAAACATCAATTTTAAGGGAGTCATCTTGTCTTTCTATTAGTTATGCACCAAACCCAAGGCAACAATGGTTAGAAAGTCTAGTCCTAACAAAATAAATCGTCGCTACTACAACCACCATAACTCTCGTTGCCACAACCATCTTTACCATAGTGACCATTGCACTGTGAGATTTTGTTCTATCCCATTTCCAAGATCACATTAATCTAATATCTAATCTAATCTCAAATAAAATAATAGGAACAAAAATCAATAAGTTTACCTTGAAGTTTCGATTTTTTGTTTCTTCTCCTTCAATTCTAACTCTAGTTTTTTCTCTTATTTTTTTCTATATCCTGGTGGGAGGCACAAGAGAGACAACTTGGTTTTACCCTTGTTCTCATATTTATAGAGGAGATGAAAGACTAGAGTTAGGAACTTTAGGAAATCCTAGTTGGGATAAAATTACAATATTGTCCACTATGTATTTCTATTTTGCTCCCTAACTAAAATCTAAATTATTATTAGACCCCTATCACAATATAGTACTACAAGACACCCCCCTTCTTTACCGATATTCACAAATGCACCCTTGGAATTCGTGATACCACCTCCATGGGTCAATTTGTAACTTAAACCTTGTTTTCACATTTAACATTTTATACGATCTGACAATGACTCTAAAATTTAATTTTTACAAAAAAAATTAAAAAATTGTATATAATAAATTATTTTTTCTGTAAAATATACTTATGGGATTTTACTGTCAGATTATAACCTTCGTTAAATGAATAAGGGAATATCTTCTCTTTTTAGAGATAGGATTTCGTATTGCAAACATGTCCCCACTTTCTAATAAGACACATCCAATACATCGAGGTATTGGTCTAGAAAGTCTCACTTTTTGATTTATCAAAATGCGCGATATTAAAAAAACGAGTTCACTATATGCTCAGGATTTAGAGGTCATGTTTATATTACCTTTAACGATAACACTGTCTTGTGGTTATTTACAAGTGTAATTATTCTTTGTTCCATCAATTCGTACTAAACGAACTAGTACAACAAGTTCGAGTCGACCCTCTGACTTATTGTGCTACAGTCTGTTAAATAGAATATCCAGTTCTATCATAGCTTGAGAATATGTTCTTTGTAGATAGACTTAATTACTATGCAATATGGACCTTATTAATGTACAATATCAATATCTGTGAATAAACTAAAAATTGCTCTAATAATAAAATGAAAAATAAATAAATTTATTTCCGTCTAATTATATAACCCTACATGCACTACCAATATGATGCAACATCCGCACAGACTCGTAGACTGACATATGGAACCACCAAGTTGCTGTACCACATCATGTACTTCATGAAGCATTTGTCCACATAATACCTCCGACTCTACATGACCTCATACATACATATGAAGTCTGCTTGTCTGCTTCTACTTGCCTTATTTATTTACATTACTATTGTGAACATCTTTCTCCTTCCGTTCCCTAATTTTTTCTCTTCTTTTAATAGAACTAGGTTTGCCAGTTGACACGTGCCTACGGTACGTTTTCGAAATGGTGCACCTTATTTGATCATATAAAATAGTTTTGGTGGTCCAGCAAATTAATTGAAGTAGCAAACATAGAGCAAAAAACATGTTATATGATTTTTTTGATTTTTTTTTGAATTATTTTTAAAGTTTTTAAATTTTTAATTTTTTTAGATTTTTTAATTTTTTTAAAACTTTAAAATTTTTATTTTCTTAATTTTTTGAATAGAAGGGGGAGGGAGAGAGAGAGAGAAAAAATATATAGGAGTTGTTTTGGGTGAGAGATTTGAATTTGAGTTTTGGGGAAAACTTTTGGGGAATTTGAGTTTTGGGGGAAACTTTTGGGGGAAAAATATGTTTTGTAAGATTAGATCTGGACCTTTAATTTTTGGGGGATTGAAGCAGAGCCACTTGATAGCTTTCTTTGTGTTTTATTATATAGATAGAAGAAGATAAGCCTGCACCTCCCTTGAAACTTCTCAAATGACTTTGTTTTGTTCGGATGACACTATCAAGGCATTAATAAATGCCCTCACATCACCTTCAAATGGAGATAAACAGAAGCCTATATTCACTTTCACTTTAATATTACTATAAACTTATCTATATAGAAGAAGAAGAAGACTCTCCAAGTCTTAAGCAAAGCTAGAGAAGGGGAAGAGAACACAGCATGTGCTGGTCGGTTCAACATATCTCTTCTGCTTCCATTTCATTAATTACAATCGTCTCTCTGTTTTCTAACTCTCTTTGTTCTTTAATCCGTAGAATGTGAAGACTTATCGGTTCTTAAGAATTGGTGGTTTCTGAACTCAAATGAACCTTCTTCATCTTCATCTATAAAGGTTAAAACCAAGTTCTATGTATAACTTGTACACCAATTGTTCAAACTTATCATGCTTTGTTCTTAATATTTGTATTTGATTGTTTTTGTTTGTGTAGTTAAGTACTATTGAATCATGTCAACTGTTACTACTTTACAAGCTCGGGTTGGGCGGGAAAAACAGAGATATGAGGACAAACTACGGCTAGTCGCAGGGTATTGTGCTGTTTTTCTTGTTATTTCGTTAACATGATTAATAACAAGCACAAACACTTGGTTCCATCAATTCTTATCTTGTTTTGTTTTGGTCTTATCAGATGCATACCCTACAGATTAAAGACTGGTGTTGAAAAAAAATTTGCGACTGGTTTCGGTGATGAGGTGGAAGTGCTCATGATTTCTACGCCAAATCGGCATGACCTCGTCTTTCCTAAGGTGATAGACAGTCATGATTTTGGATTATTGTTCTTCTCTTGCTGAGTATGACTGATTGGTTGTTTGGTTATATCAGGGTGGGTGGGAGAATGATGAGACTGTAGTTGAAGCAGCATGTCGTGAGGCTCTAGAGGAAGCAGGAGTGAGAGGGATAATCAACGTAAGTTGGAAGATTTTGCGTTACAAAGTTGTTTATGAACCTGTAATCAGAATTATGCCGTTTCATGTTAAATTTGCTTCATCTCATGCATTTCATAAGACGATGAACTCTGCCAGGAGTGACAATCATGTTAAATTTGGTACACCTCATGCGTTTCATAAAATCTCAGTCATTTTGTTGCTTGTCCTAAGACGGGGGGATGGGGAGGAGGATTGTGTTAGGTAGTTGACAGCTAACATAAAAAATAGTCGGGTATGTACATGCAATGAATCTTGATGATAACTCATTGTTGTATAACTATAAACTACAGGAAACAGAGCTGGGGATTTGGGAGTTCAGAAGCAAGAGTAAACAGATTAGTTGCAGCGAGGAAGGTACCTGCAAAGGTTACATGTTTGCTTTGGAGGTTACTGAGCAACTTGAGTCTTGGCCAGAGCAGGATACTCACCATCGAAGATGGGTACATAATTCAGACATGATTCCCATTATTTTTCTTTGCAGAATTTAGGATTATAGCACGTACTAAGTTTTGTTTTGAAAACAGGTTAGTGTGGATGAAGCATGGGAACTATGTCGTTATGATTGGATGCGAGATGCTATGAAAGCCTTTTTAATGTTTCCATCAACTAAGCCTATGACTGTCATATCTACAAGGTATAGGTCTGATCCCTTGCCGCTCTTTTGCTTCCGCAAGCCTTCTGAAACGCGGACGGTTGATAGTGCCATCAATGCACTTTGTTGATGAAAGATTTTAGCAAGATCTGTGATAAACTATGAGGGCTATGATTATCACAATTGTACGTCAAGTTCTTGTTGTAGGTTACGATATGCATTTAGATGTAAGTACTCTATGTTGGATTGGTGCATTCTTATGTTTCCTGTGTTTGTGTTCTCTTGTAAGGATAAGTTGATTTCTACTAAATCCAAATCCTATGAGATTAAATGAGTAGTTTAGCCATGCATGTTGGTTTATGTCTTGCATACTATGGTTTGATGTGAAGAGAAGACGATGAAGCGAGAAGAGGTGAAGCTTCATTGAAAGAAGAAGAATATGCTATGCAGGTTAGTGTAAGTCAAGGGATTGACGGTCGACTGCATCTGTCAGAACTCTGTGACTTCAGATGAGCTCAATACGGTTAGCTGCACCATAAAGTAGTTGACCGACATCGGTGTCTCGCAGTTTATTGGGCTGTTCTTGGAGAATCTTTGGATCCATCTTCCCCCTCCAAGTTAGATTGTACGGCTCCTATCTTATGATTATCTCTTCAGAATATATCGGACAGGTATTTTATCAAGACTAAAGCCTAGGATTTCTCTAGATCTTTATATATTGTAATAGTCTTCATTGAGAGAGGTAGTACTTCATTTGAGAGTTCTCCATTATAAACAATAGATTATCTTCTAGTGAGCCTTGAGAGATAGATAAGTTCATGGTGAGAGTGTTTATATCTCTTGTATTTTCTCTAGTTGAATAATATGTCCTTTATTTTCCCCCAAATTAGGGTGCGCCCAAATCGGGACAATATTTTGTGCTTTGTGCATTTGGTTTGATCTACTTGTTTGATTGTACATTGGATCAGTTGTCGCTTCTAGATCCTAAAGCTCCATACGCCTGCACCAAATTTCTAACAACTTGTATTAGAGTTTCGGCTGACGAGTTCATTGGTGAAGATGATAGATTAAAGTTTCATGAAGATCAAGTAGTTCGACAGGAAGATCAACTTTAATCTCTGGAAGGTGGACATGTACGGCATACTGGTTCAAAAAGGCTTACATCTAGCTTTAGAAGGAGATAAAGGAAGCCATTCGACACGAAGCAGGAGAAGTGGAATGACATTTGTTTAATAGCCTTGAGTTTAATCTGATTGTCACTGACGGACGAGGTTAAGTGCAACTTTCTTAAGGAGAAAAGTGAGGCAAGTCTGTGGGCAAGACTCAAAACTAACTATTTGGATTGTCATTAATGGATCAGATGTACTGGAAGAGAAAAACTTTTTCATTTCTCAATGAAGGAAGGTATCGTTCTTCAAGATCATATTATGGAGTTCAATTTCGAATTGTGGGGGATAAATGCAGATGATCTAAAAGAAGAGGATAAAGCTTTCAACTTGATATATTCATTGCCAGATTCGTACGAGCATTTGACAATTATCGTGCTACACGAAAAATCTACCAAGGAAAGTCTTTCGGTGGCCGATGTAATCAAGGGCTTGAAGGATGACGAACTTAGGAATGAGACTTAAAAATCAGGGTATACTTCCAATAGTTGCTTAGAAGTGGATGATCATTCAATTGGAAGTGAAAGTGTGCATAAGGATGTGTCAGTTGCCGATATTGCAAGAGAACTGGACATTACAAGAGGGATTGTTATAAATTGTTGAATTAGAAGAGCGCCAATGTTGTCAGTGCCGCTGAACCAGGTAAAATTTTTGATTGTCTTCTTGTTTCAAATTCTTTAGATGTGGATTCTGGCTGGTTTCTTGATTCAGCTAGTTCTTCTCACATATGCTCCTAGAGGGAGATATTTTTTACTTACAAGTCTACAACAAGGCATTGTGTGAGAATTAGGATTAGTGAGATTTGTGACGTAATAGCTGAGGGAGAAATTGAATTGGAGATGCTGGATGGAAAAGGGTACACACTAAAGGAGGTCATGCATATTCCTCTGCTGAAACGAAATCTGATATTCTTGGGAACTCTGGAAGAATGGAACTGCATGTACATAGGTCGAGGTGGAATTCTAACCATTTGGAAAGGTTGTCATAAGGTGATAAAGGGAAAGTGTAACTCCTGTTTCCTGTATTTGTATTTTTCTACTGTATTTTCCATTCCTTGTACTCTATCCATCAATTTGATAACCGTATTTTTGTTCCAGTTCTAATAAAATCATTCATTTGTTTCGACTCAATTTTGTGCCAATATTTATTGCAAATTTCATTGTTCTTATCAGCTTTGATTGTTGTTCTTCATGGAGAGTTGACTGTTTCACCTCATCTATTTCTTCTTCCCTAATTATGGTGAATTTTGACTCAATCTCCTGTTGGATCCTACTCAAATCCGCTGTCCTATAAACCACAACCCAAAACCCTACTATACAAAACCTAACCTAATTAACCCTAACCCTAACCTAATCACTGTTCTACCCTAATACACAGTAGCAGCCTCCCCGTCTCCTTCTTCCTTTGCTCTCAATCGAAACCCAATTTAGTGCTTCGTCCCTGGCCTCGCCGACTCTCCAACTTCCTCCGACCTTCCACCATCGTCGTCGTCATCCCCTACCTTCGCCATTACCCATCGCCTCGTCTCTCCACCTTCGTCGACTACCGACCCATCACCTCCATTGGAACCCACCTTCGCCATTACCCATTGCCTTACCCATCCACCATCGTCGTCATTAACCCCCACTGCAGAATCCCTCCTCGCCCTCGTCGCCGTCCAATAACCCCGAGCACCCCGCCATTCACTCCTCTGTTTTTCCACCAAAACAGAGCCTCGCCGTTGCCACCACCTCGTGCCCTCGCCATCGTTACCCCAGCACTCGCTGCCGCCGCCTTCCTGCGTCGAGCTCCCCTCGACGCTGCTACCGGTCGCTGCCTGCCGCTGCCGCAATCACTCTCTCTCTCTCTGTTGCTGAAAAGAAGGGAGAGGAGAAAGGAGGTGAAGGGTTGTTTGAATCTTAGCCATCAGATCGCATCAAGATTCGAGCCAGATTTTGATCATCACCATCTGATCGGATCTCAGCCCTCCTTCAGCAGATCTGATCAGATCCGATCTGAGCCGTCCGTTGGTCTGATCTTGATCGCCATCAAGATCCGTGTCGGGATCCGTTCCCATTATTCCTCCATCGGATTCATCGTCTACACCACAAGGCAAGTATCTTCTTGTACATTTCGTTTTCTAGTACAAACTTTTCTTTGAAAATACTGCAACTAGATTGTAAATATGACTCCTCTTTGTTTATCGTTGATGATCTCATGTTTCGCCTTATCTATTACATGATCTAAGTGTCACAACTCTTCGTTGATACACTTGTTCACAATTATGATACATTTCATGTAAAAAGTGTCTTATTTGGTTTCTTTCCTGTCTTGGCTTGCAGTTTCGACCCCGATTAAATCAGAATCTGAACTTGAGTCCTGAATATGAAACTTAGCCCCGCATGTCTAGTTTGCCACCCTTTCGGTGGAATTGAATTCTGATTTACGGTTTAGTAGATATCACAGTTTTACTGCTGCTGTGTCTGTAATCGCAGATTCATAAAAACTGCTGCACCACTTTGGTTTACAATTATTTTAACTATGCTACCAGTAAGTAAATGACTTGAAATTTTTCATGCTGATACTGGATATCCTAGAGAACATTCTCTAATTTTCTTAGAATTAATTAATGAAGTTTCAAACGTATTTCATATGTATAAACTCAGTTTGACAAATTCTAGTTGAACACAAATGCTGTATAGTTTGCTGTTTTGACATTTTTTGCTACAACTTTTATGTGTATTATTTATATGCGTTGGAACCGGGCAGAAGTCTAGTTTCTAGGCCTTCTGACGGATCCACATTTCTATCTTGTAACAACGGGAATCGCAGTTTTGGTGCAGCAACGTCATGCTGTCTAGAATTGGAATTCTCGTAGTTCTTGATAATCTTAATTTGTGTTCTCTCGAATATGCTTTATAATTATCTTAGACTTGTTCCATGTTCTTGATTATGTTTACTTGACCTATTTCGCACACTTTCATTCTTGTTTGATAATAATAATAAATAACAAGCCGGGGTTTAAGGAAAAGACCATAGTAGTGGACAATATAGGTAAGTGTACTCGGAAGGGGTCCCGTGTTTCCCAGTACTTGGTTCATGAACTTGTTGTATTTTGAGGGTATTCATGAGCCATTTACTTGGTTCATGAACTTGTTGTGCATTCATGAAATCACGGTTGGTTCTTGAACTTGTTAGTGCATTCACGAACTTGGTTCGTGAACTTGTTACATTATTTTTGTATTTATGAACCATGCTTGCTTGATACTTGATGCTTGAGTACACCACCCTATAAAATCCACCATTAGGCCTAAACATAACTGATTGTATGTAGCAATCATGTAGTAAAAGTATGGATGTATGAAGTGCTACCCAGATAGAATTAAACATTAGACTTAAGATTAACTTGTCACTTATACACACTTGATATCCTACTTGATGCTCGTTATCTGAGACTTGTTACTTGAGACTTTTTATTTTTCACTTGATACTTGTACGTGATACTTATTACTTGATGCTTGATACCATTACATGTTCACTTGCCACATGTTCTACTACTAGTATTTGTTACCCAATCTTGTCACTTGAGTTGTCTTTCTTGCTAGCTAGTTTCTTGAATCGCCCTACTTGTTGCATACCTATTATATTATGTTATAAATTCTTGATTCCGAATCTTGTTCCATATTTCTTGCACTTGTTTTCATACCCTTACTTGTACTACTTGCAGCCCTAACTTGAACTAAAGGTGTTTGTCTTGTTTTCTCTATTTTTCTTTTTTTATATTTATATATACAAACTTTGAAGACGAATTGCCTGCTGAAATTGGTGAGCAGACGTTCTAGGCTTCGCTTGAAGTAAAGACTTGCTTTAAATATTTAGTTTTTGAGTTATTTATTTCTTTTGCTACTTGAATCTTGTAACGGCCTTATACCCGAGTTTTATCTTTTGATCCAGATTTGAAAACTATTTGGGATATTATTATTTTCTTTCAATTATTTCTGTTGATTAATAAATTATTCATGCATGCGTAGTTGTGTATATCTTGTTATATTTCTTGTTATGATGATGAGTCGATCCTACAGCTTATGAATGATGAAAATCATTCGCTGGACTTCGTCACGCGCTCGTATTCCGTATTTTTGGAAAGCGGGGCGTGACAAAAAGAGGGGGTGTTGGGCCAGCCTAGCACAATCTTTACAAGCTTTTTGGGAACAACAATTTTTGCGCAAGTGTTTCTAAGCCTGGTGTTCCTAAAGCGTCATCTAGTATGCCGTCACTAGAATCATCAAAGCGAGACAACAACATTCGAATATCGTTGAGATTACCTCAGGGTATATGGAGTTCGTGCGGAGAGCGGCACCTTCATGTTATGCCTACTGGGGTATGCCTTTGAGGGACAAACCAATTTGAGAAATAAAGGTGGAGGATAGAATCAACTAGCAGAAGAAGCCTCTGAACCGGGTTTGTTTACAGATGGAAAAAGAGTCTACAGGCGATTAGTCACACAATGTTGGGAGCATGAGCATGCAATCCAATATGGAGATTGTTGGGTTTATGTCTTACATATTTGTTCGATCAGAAGAAAAGGCGATGAAGCAAGAAGAGGTCGCAGCGTCATTGGAAGAAGAATAATAAGATGTTGTGCAGGATGGTATCAGTCAAGGGAAGAACTCTCTGACTTGAGATGAGTTCAATACGGTCGACTGCACCATAGGGAAGTCGACCGACATCAGTGGCTAGCAGTTTATTGAGCTGGTTCTTGAGGAATCTTTCGGAATCATCTTCTCCAAGTTTGATCGTACGACTTCTATCATATGGTTATCTCTTCAGGATATATCACACTGTTATTGTATCAAGAATAAAACCTAGAGTTTCTCTACATCTCTGTATATTGTAATAGCCTTTATTGAGAGAGGTAGTACTTCATTTGAGAGTTCTCCATTGTAAACAACAGATTATCTTCTAGTGAGGCTTGAGATATAGATAGGTTCTTGGTGAGGGTGCATGTAACTCTTGTATCTTTTCTAGTTGAATAATGTCTCCCTTATTTTTCTCCCGGATTAGGGTTCGTCCAAACCAGAACAATATTGTGTGCTTAGTTTAATATACTTGTTTAATTGTTCATTGAATTATTTTTCGCTTCTCGCTCCTAAAGCTCCACTCTGCTGTGCCAAATTCCTAACAAGCCACTCCACTTTCCTCATGGCTATGTTTTCAGTCATCTTACTGACTTTAAAGTAAAGAATTAGGCAATCCACTTGAACACTTGAACTTGATCATGGACCAATTATGGTTTCAATTACTGTAACAATATATTGAAGCTAGTTAAAGGAACACTAGTAATCTGCATGTAGGATGCCCTTCCTAATAAATATATATTTTTTTAAAGTAAATACTAAGACGTAATCTGGTTTCGAACCTGAGATCTCCCTTTATTCATCACACACTCTTTACAAATTATCCCTAGTGGCACCAATTTTTATTTTATATGAGTGGCACTTTTGTAAATAATTATGTCATAAATAAATTTGAACTTTGAGGGTATTATGATAACTAACAACAGATGAGTAAATGAATGGTTAAAATAACACCCACTTAAAAATAGATGGTAGAGATTAGATAGTTGATTGCCAACAAATTACAGTTTATCTACAAATTATACAACTCTAACTCTCAAATTATAGTAATACTAGTAATATGCATGTGCTTTGCACGTCCTAATAAAAATATATTTTTTAAAGTAAATACTAAGACTTAATCTAGCCTCGAACCTGAGACATTTCTTTATTCATCACATACTCATTACAAATTACCCCTAGTGGCACCCACTTTTATTTTATAAGTGACACTTTGTAAATAATTTTATCGTAAATAAATTTAAACTTTGAGTGTATTATTATAGCTAAACAGTTTAGTAAATGAATGGATAAAATAACTCCCACTTAAAAATGAATGGTTGAGATTAGATAGATAATTGTCTACAAATTACAGGATGGCTGTAAATGAAAACTCAAACTCTCCTTTTATAATATTTAAAGATTAGATTAGCTAGTAATAAATGAGGCCAACAACATTTTTATTGTAAGCGTACCGTTTGAAGAGGAAAAGTTTTCTTTTAAAAAGGAAATAAAAGATAACATTTTCCAAAAAGAAATAAGAAAAAACAACATGTACTTTTAAAAATATATATATACAAATAATTCTCTCAACCTTCCATCACTCACTCTCCCTCCTATTAATGACCCTACCGATGGATCAAAACTCCGAAGTTGTGGTAAGGGTGAGAATTTTAATATTTATATTCTAACACATCCAGACCTGAACTATACGCAACGGTATGTTTTTTTTTTTCAATCCTCATTTAAATTGCGCAGCCGGTAAGATTCGAACCTGGGTTGTTCTGATACCATATTAATGATTCTACCGATGAACCAAAACTCCGAAGTTATGATAAGGGTGGGAGTTTTAATATTTATATTCTAACAACCTCCTTCTCGGCCACCAGTGTTGCCCGCTCTGCCAAAATCTCGATTCTCGAGTGATGTGCAGCTTTATCAGCTGCAGCCTCCCCTACAACTTTAACTGCAGGGTTCATCATCACTGCATCTTGGTAAAGGGTATAAGATCACCGTATCTCCAAAAAGTAATATCACACCGTCATTTTATATCATGTAACACACTCTGCTGCTTAGTATGGATCAGGGTTTTTCTGCTTCCTCTATTGCTTAATATTTTATTTTTATGAAAGGTGGAAAACTAACACCCATTTACATTAGGATTTAAGATACAATGAAAGATTTTAGTAAAATATAATGAAGTAGAACATATATTATTTAGTAAAATACAGAACACTCATTTCGCTATTTTTTTTATTAATGAAACACGATGGGATCAGCCATCTTTGAGTCAAAAATAAAAAATAAAAAAATTAATGTAACGAAGTATATTACAACAAAAAGTAGTCAGTGTAGTGAATAAAAAAAGAGAAGTCTTTGTAGGAAAATTGAAAAAAACAAAGTTACAATAACAAGTATTTAACTCGCTACTTGTATACAATCTACATTGAGGACTCATTCATCTATACCACCACAACCGGTACAACAATTGCAATGGCTTACACAATTAGGGGTAGGAAAGCGGACAATGTTCACAAGATTCAACAGTAAGGAGGCTTGGCAAGCCTACCAAGCATAGGATGGTAAAGGAGGTTATTAAGGGTCAATGATATTGTATGTATGGAGGAGACTAAGTTGCCTCAACCAAGGACCGGGTTCCTCGGGGCATTAAAATTAAATCACATTAGGGAATGGTGGTCTAAAGACGCTTAGGGAGCGTCAAGGGGGGATAATGGTTGGGATCAATAGCAGTAATGAGTTACTGGATTGTTGGGTGGATAAATTCATTGTATTGGTAGTGGTTCAAAGGAAAGCAGCTGGGTGGCAGGAGACAATCATGGCAGTGTATGGACTGAATGACAAAAGTAAAAGGCAAGAATTTTAGGACGAGTTAGCCGACATCAGATGGAGTTCGCCCTGGGTTTTAGGCGGGTATTTTAATGTAGTTTGGAACGCGCACGAAAGGAAAGGAATAAGGTAATGACCATGACAGAAGAAAGTTCAATCAGATCATCTCCAGCCTCTTGTTGATTGAGATACCGGTCAACGATCGATGCTTTATGTGGTCTAATCACCATAGGTCACCAACTCTTGCAAAGCAGGACATGATTCTGGTTTCAGTTGATTGAGAGTCTCAATTTTTGTAGGCAATGGCGAGGTTGTGCATTCGTAGTACTTCAGACCCTGTTCTCATTATCATAGGCACGCGAGAAGAGGAGAGAAGGAGGAACAAATTACTTTTCTTTGAGAAAATGTGGCTTATTAGTGGGGAATGTGATGACCTAGTCAAGGCTAGCTAGGTGGAGGAGGCAAACCTCGCGAATCCAACGGCGAGACTTATGAAGAAACTTTCAAGACTAAGAAGAAGGTTAAGAAAATGGAATAAGGTCACATTTGAAAATGTGTTACAAAGATATCTTGAAAGAGAAAGAAGATCTAGAGAAGGAGGAGGAGATTATGGCTTGGATGACAACCAATTTTGAAGGTTGGCCGTGCATAGTCAGGAAGTTCTGGAGACTTATAGTAAGAAAGAGGTCATGTGGCATCGACAGTCGAGGGTGAGAGAGCTACGAGAAAGGGATGCAAACACAAAGTACTTTAATAAGGTAGCTAGCATGTGATGTAGGAACAACTGCATTCATTTCCTAAAAATTGTGGGGATGGTAGTCTCAAATGAACAACGAATAACTAAGCATATTGATGCTACTTACAAGGAGCTTTTTGTTAATACTATGGGAGGGCATTGCGAGTGAGCAGTAGACCTTTTGGAGGCATTAGATAAAGATCTCCAACGTAGAGTTATGGCCCTCCATGATCTAGTTACAAGGGAGGAGATGAAAGTGGTGGTTTGGGGCCTAGGTCAGAAAAAAGCACCAGGACCAAATGGGTTCCCTATCTTCTTTTGTTAACGGTTCTGAGACACCGTGAAGAGGATATTACAGATGTCATGAATGCTTTTTATGAGAGAACCCTGGAAATGGAAAGAATGAATTACACCAGCATATGTCTGATTCTGAAAAAGAAGGTGGTCATCAAGGTCAGGGATTTCAGGCCAATCGACTTGTGAAACTGTTCAGTCAAGATTATCTCCAAGATTTTGGCTAATAGGTTGAAGGGTTTGATAGGGGATATCGTGGATAAGTATCAGACAATGTTTATAGCAAGAAGTGATATTTTGGAAGGCATGGCATTGGATCAGAAGGTAATCCAGGATTGCA
Organism: Hemerocallis citrina; assembly: GCA_017893485.1. Classification (NCBI taxonomy): domain Eukaryota; kingdom Viridiplantae; phylum Streptophyta; class Magnoliopsida; order Asparagales; family Asphodelaceae; genus Hemerocallis; species Hemerocallis citrina. The sequence continues at coordinate 151,196,162 of CM030362.1, forward strand.
AAAGGCGAAGGGTGGCAGATTTTCTTCTGAAACTAGACTTCGATAAGGCATACAACAAAGTGGAATAGGCTTGTTTGGTGGAGATCCTTAGAATGCGAGGATTCGAGAATAGGTGGACCGGATGGATAGATACTTGGTTATAGACAACCAACGTTTGCATCCTAGTCAATGAGATATCGAGGAAGGAAATCAAATGCCGAAGGGGCCTTCGGCAGGGGGCTCCTCTGTCCCCACTATTGTTGATGCTAGTAGCAGAAGGTTTGCATTGGATGCTCTACTCCTATAGGGAGAACGGGTTGATTACTGGGCTGGGCCTGAAGAGGGGGGTCTCCACCGTAATGAATGTTCAATATGCAGACGACTCTCTCATATTTGGGGAATGCGACATAGCATATGTTACTCTCTTGAAGTGGGAACTATATATTTTTTAGGATTGGTTTGGACTTAAGGTGAACAAATCACCATCACCTTTATGGGAGATACAAGAGAGAACGGTTCTATGGTTGCAGCTATACTGAACTGTCCGGTACAGAAGTTGTCACTCAAGTACTTTGGTTGGCCAACAAGGAGTGGGACTCTAAGAATTGTGGACTAGAACAAGCTTATAGAGAGAATTGCTAATAGGCTATAAGGATGGAAAGGAAAGATGCTTTATTTTGGCCGTCATTTGGTTATGCTTAATTCAGTGATCAACTAATACTACTTTACTTCTTGTTGTTGTTTGAGATACCGATCTTGGAAACAAAAGGATAGATAGGTTAAGACGCCAGTTACTTGTGGAATGAGTCAGGGACAGATGGGAAAGGATATCCGTTGATCAAGTCGAGGTTGGTATGCAGACAAAAGTAGTTCAGATGATTGGGAGTTATCAACCTTCGATAAATGAATCAAACACTATTATGCAAGTCGTGGTGGAAACTCAACGTACGAAAGAAGACAAAGTGGACAACATTAGTCAATGTAGTTTACCTCAGAAAGAGAAGCTTCACTAAGACAGAAGAATAACGCATCCATGTCTGGATTTTGGCAGGGAGTTCACGCACAAAAGACATTTTCCTAGCAGGAACAACTTTCTCTATTTGAAACGGAGCAGATATATGCTTTCGAAAAGACAGGTGGTGTGGCCATGTGAACCTAAAAAGAAGAATCCCGAAGGCATATAAGTACATAGCAGATAAGAACAAAAGGATGGCGAGATAGTGACGGAACGGCGCCTGGTGGCCGATGATGACTAGACATCCTAGCAAGGAGGCGAGGAGCCAGAAAATGGAACTCATTTATTTATTGCAAGACTAGAATCCAACAAGCGAGGACCATCAAGACATAGTCATTTGGAAGGGTTGGAAAAGGAGGAAAGTTCTCTTTCAAATCTGCAAAAGGAGGAAAGTTCTCTTTGAAATCTGCATATGAACTAGTCAATAATGGGGGACTGCGGCTGACGAACCCAATTTGGAAGGTTAAGGTACCGCTCAAGGTCCGCGCCTTCAGCTAGCTGGCCATCCAAAATGTTATTCTCACTAGGGATAATTTGGCAAGGTATAATTAGCAAGGACCGAGAAACTGTGTCATGTATGGTCACGACGGATAAATGGTGGACCACCTGTCCAGGTCTCGTTGGTATGCAATACTACTATGGAGCGAATTGTTGCACCGATTATTTATATCTGCACCCCTACAAGATTCCGTTCAATCTGTTTGGAGATGTTGGAGGGAACTCAATGTTTGCAGGAGCGACATTGAGATTTTGAGGATTGTGGTAGCGGCCACTTGTTGTTGGTTAGAAAGGAACAATATAACTTTTAGACCCACACACAACAATCTCATACATCAACAATTATCAAACATGATAACAGTTAATATTGTATTTTGGTCACAAACGGCATGTACTGAGGCTAGAAAGACGGTCAAGGAGAAGTATGCAGATGTCACTACTTCCACATATGAGGCAGATTTTGAGGACATGTGGGGACACAAGACAACGAGTGATCGGCATGCGGAGATTGCTGACTACATCCATGGGAATGTGGTCTTTTTGGATATTCTGGGCCTTTTCGGAGCATGCTAGCACCGATTTGTTAATATATATATATATATATATATATATATATATATATATATATATATATATATGGTTTGTTGTTTTCTTTTAGGCGGGGAACACTTCTTGTATATGGATGTGCTCTCTTTTTTGTTTGGCGGAGAATGAGTATCATGATCCTGCATGTTGGGATGCATGAACGTCATACTCCATCTTTTGGTTGTATTTTCATTGACAACTTATTAATGGAACGTGGGGAAACTTTATTCCCACTGTTTACCCCAAAAAATTTGCAATGGCTTGCACATCAGGAATCATTCTGGTTTTGACATCAAAATAAAGTGTCATCTTCTTATGCATTTGTTAGTGGCAAACAACTGATTTCAAGGAAGGCGCCTTAAAGCTTATTGTGATATCAGAAATAAGTGAGATGTCACCTGAATAATTTCTATTGTGGTCTTGACCTTTGCATGGTAATTTGTTTGATTAATTGCATCATTCTTCTTACTCTCACAATCAAGTGACGAAAGGAGAACTGATACTGCAGCATCTTAGCAAACCATGAAATGATCATAAGAAAACATCACATAACACTTAAGTGCTAATTGTTGAGAAATTTGGGTTCTCAAATACCCTAAAACTCTGATAGTAACCAATCCACAGGCAACAAGAAGAACTCAAACACCACACACGAAATATATGAGAAAGAGGAGAGGCGACTTCATTGGTATATGAAGAAGATTACAACTTGCACTCTCTGAGATCACACCAAAACTATGGATCTTAATCTCCCATAAGACTCAAAAAAACATGTCATTTCTATCTTGAATCTATCTATCTGTGTCAACCCTGGAGAACACACAACATTACCTTTATATTTATGAGTACATTTAGATCCTAAAAATACCCATAAAATAACCCGAAACATGGAACTTAACCTAATGGAGAGCAATTGCAGTCGAATGCCCCTACTTGCAGTTGATTGCAGCTCTCAGATTGTTGTTTTTGCTGGTCTCTGTTTCCGGTGCAGTCGACTGTGCTTTTGGCCAATCGACTGCTATTGTGTGCTAGAGTCTTTCTCTTGAATGCATTCCACCTTCAACAATATCCACCTTAGATTGTATTCTACCGCTCTACACGAGATTGAACTACCTGTCTTGCATTCCTTCAATCCTCTCTACTCCATCCTTTTTCCCCCTTATAGAGGCCTCCATTTTCCCCGACCGCTTTTCCTTCTTGTTATCTAACGAGAACTTGGATGAATTTCAATCCACCCTGAAATGTGGCATCAATCTTTACCAACTGAATCACCTTCTCGTTCGACTCCCATATCTTGTGATACCTCACATCAATGTACTTCATACGACTATGATACACACTATCCTTCAACAAATGAATACCACTCTCACTGTCACCCGATATAGGATTCAAATCCTGTTGAACCCCAAACTCACCAACTAATCCACTTAACCACTTGGTTTCCTTTTCTGCCTCTACTGCTGCCATTTACTCTGCTTCCGTAGTTGATATTGCAACTGTCCTACAATGATGACTTGCGACTGATAGAGCCACCGCACAAAGTGAATATAGAACCAATTAGAGACCTTCTCTAATCTAAATCCCCAGCATAATCAGCATCAACGAATCCCTCCAAAACAGTTGGACTTCCACGCTGTAACAAAAGTCCAACTCTTGGAATTCGACACCGTAACAAAAGCCCAAATATCACTAAACCTCTCAATTACCGAAAGACCCACTTCACATCTTCCTAATGTTGTTTTCCTAGGTTTGACATAAACCTGCTAACCAAACTCATCGCATAGGATAAATCTGGACGTGTACATACCATAGCATACATGAACTATCCACTGCATTCACATATGTTATCCGATACATTTCCTTAACCTCCTCCATAGTTGGACACAAACTAAAGGACAATCTAAAGTGACCGGCAATAGGGGTAGTCACCGGTTTCACACTTCCCATGTTGACCTTATCCAGAATCTTCTTAATGTACATGCCTTGGGAGAGCCATAATTTTCCTGTCTTACTGTCTAGATGAATCTCCATCCGAAGAATCTTCCTTGTTGGACCTAAATCCTTCATGTGAAACTCCTCTCTCAACTGAACTTTTAGTTGTTTCACGGCTCATATACTTCTTGCAGCTATCAACATGTCATCCACATATAAAAGAAGATATATGAACGAATCCCATTATTGTTTGAAGTAAACACAATCATCATACTCGCTTTGAATGTAACCTGACCTGATCATAAAAGACTCGAACCTTTTATACCGCCTTGGAAACTGCTTCAACCCATAGAGAAAATGCCTGAGAATGCAAACTTGATCCTTTCTACCATGCTATATAAAACCAACCAGTTGCTACTATAGATGTCTTTCTCTAACTTTCCTTGCAGAAAAGTTGTTTTCACATCCATATGTTCAAACTCCATATCCTGATCGACTACCACTGCAATAAGCACTCGAATCAACGCATATTTCAATACAGAAGAAAATATATCATTATAGTCCACCCTTTACCTCTGAGCAGAGCCCTTGGTGACAAGCCTCGCCTTCTACTACTCATACTATCTTTTCCTGTAAACCACTTGCTTACTGGCAGGTAAGATCCTAAGTATGATCCTTACGAAGTGACTCCATCTCTTCTGTCATACCTAGTAACCACCTATCATTCTCACTGCAATCAATGACTTCCTGATATGTACTTGGATCAACTTCCTCTTTCACTAGTGCAAATGCAACGAAATCCTCATAACCATACCTGATTGGTGCCTTATGGGATCTCCTTTATCTATCTCTGGCTAACTTAGTAACTTGTAAGTGTTATCCTGTAACAAATCATCGTCACCAACTGTATCCTCCACCTGGGCACTTGCAGGATCATTATGTGCCTTAGTGCACGCTTCTTTACTTGTTTTCATGGAATCTTTAACCTCCACCTTAACTGGATAAGTCTTCACCTGCTCCTGTTGTGTCATCTCTGATCTGTGTTTCCTGCAATATTGACATCTCATCAAACACAACATCTCGGTTGACAAATGATTTCTTCCTTTCCGAATTTCAAAGCTTGTAACCTTTCACACTTATTTGCAACCATATGAAGTAGCAGGTCCTTGACTTTCATTCCAGTTTGGTCCTTTTATTTGCATCCACTATAGCATATGCCGAACATCCAAATACTTTAAATGAATCATAATAGACTGACTCCCCTATCCACACCTCTTCTAGGATCTTGAAGTTAATGGCTGTGGATGGTGACCTGTTGACCAAATAGCATGCATGATTAATTGTTTCCTCCCAAAAATTAGCTTGCAAGCCTAACTATAAACTCATACTTTGGGCCCTTTCTAAAAATGTCATGTTCATGTGCTATGCCACCCATTTCTATTATGGTCACCCAATTACTGTAAGTTGCTGCTCAATTCCCTAAACTGAACAAAATTTCTTGAATTTCTTGGAGGTGTATTCGCCTCCATTATCCGTCTTCAAGAATTTCACATGTCGTCCTGTCCGCATCTCCACTATTATTTTGCACTTGTACCTTTCAAAACCTTATGAATTTTGTTTGAAGAAATACCACAACACTTTTATGGAGAAATCATTTACGAAGATGACAAAAAAGAAAGCTCCCCCTTTGACTGAACTAGCACATGACCCATACATCTAAATGATACACTTTGTCTTATGTAAGACTGTATTAAAACTGACCTTACTTTGCTTCCCCATAATGCAATACTTGCAGAGATCAAGTTTGCACTCCCATATACCCGATAGTAACCTTTGGTCATGAAGTACCATTAAACATTTCTCGATCATGTGTCCAAGACATAAATGGCAAAGTCTTGAGTAATCCTCCTCCTGTTTCTCCGATGTCCCGATTGAAGCACCACCAGTCACTATGCTTCCATCGATATAGTACAAATTTGCCTGTCGGTCCTCTAATGAGAGTCATGGCTCCCTTGCTCACGTTGAGAACATTCCCTCCAGCCGCAAACCTGCACCCCTCCACTTCTAATGCACCAAGAGAAATTAGGTTTTTCTTCAACTTCGGAGCATGCCCCACATCAATGAGAGTTCTAACAATGCTGTCAACCATCTTCAACCTTACAGTTCCAATTCCAACGGTTTTACAAGTATAATTGTTTGCCATTAGAACCAACCTCTTTTAGGGCACATATGATAAGAACAGCGACAATAAAGAATCTAACTACCTGAGAGACTATCCCCGACATCATGAACTATCAAGTCATGTGGCTTCTGATCACCTGTCAGAACCTCCTTAATTTGATTAACTTCTTCTTTCCTTCTAACAGGAAGAGTCCTTGCTAACAAAATCTTAACCCTTATCTTCCATAAAGAGAAATATTTCTTCCTGTCAAATTTCTACACCTCGATCATGTCGCTTATTCATCTCGATGTCATACAAATCTTTGATCTAGCCAGAAGGTTCTGATACCAATTGTTGAAAAATTTGGGATCTCAAATATCCTACAACTCCGAAAGTAACCAATTCATGAGCAACAAGAAGAACTCAAACACCGCACATGAAATATATGGGAAAGAGGAAAGGATAATTTATTTATATATGAAGAAGCTTACAACATACACACTCCGAGATCTCACCAAAACAATGATTCTTAATCTCCCTGAAGACTCTAAAGAAAACAAGTTGTTTCTATGTTGAATCTATCCGTATGTGTTAACTCTACAGAAGACACAGCATTACCGTTACATATATGAGTACAATCAGATCCTGAAAATATCGATAAAATAACTCAAAACTCCTCAACTTAACCCACTGTGGACGAGGAAATTGCAGTCGACTGCAGCTCTTAGACAGCTGCTGCTCTCTGTTTCCAGCGCAGTCGGCTGTGCTTTTGGCTAGTCGACTAATGTTGTGTGCTGTTATCTTTCTCTTCTTTCTCTTGAATGCAATTCATGTTATTATTTCTACCAAATTTGTGACAACCATTCAATACAAACAACCAAGTAATTGGACCAAACCAAGCACACAAAGCACATAATTTTGTCCCGGTTCGGACGAACCTAATTCGGGGGAGAATAACTGAGATATTATTCACATAGAGAAGATACAAGAGTTACAATCACTCTCACAAGAACCTATCTATCTTTCAAACCTCACTAGAAGATACTTTGTTGTTTACAATTGAAAACTCTCAGATGAAGTACTTGATACTTTTGGCACACCTCTCAATGGAGGTCATTACAATATTATATAGAGATCAAGAGAAACCCTAGGCTATAGTCTTGATAGAATAACCATCAGATATACCTTGAAGAGAAAACCACATGATAAGAGCCGTACGATCTAACTTGAAGAAGAAACTGGGCTCAAATAATACTGTAACTGCCGCCGCTTGTGGTCGACTACTTTGGATTCCACCAAGTCAGGGAGCACCCGAGAGCATGGTAGTCAACTGCCATTATTAGCAGTCGACTGCTCCCTGTGCTGCTTTCTTACTCCTCCTGCTGCTGCTCTTTTCTTATTTCACTATTCGCTTCGAACCTCTTCTCGCTTCACTGTCTTCTATTCACATCAAACCTAGTATGCAAGACATAAACCCAGCATTCTCCCCTTTTAACACTAATTAACAACTTGGAGCAAAAGAAAGGGATTGCGTCATAGCTTAAGTAGGCCTCTTAGAATTCAAACATTAACTATAAATCAGAACACTCAATAAATTCTGAATAGAGGATGTAAAAATAGGTCTGTTTATTATACAGAGGGAACATAGCATGACTGTGATCGCCTATCTCACCACAATCATTTGCATTTTCACATATAGTTGGAACACTAAACAAGAGTACTTCTGATATTGCTAAAAATGGGATTAAATCGAGACCGTTCAAATCGGGTACGAACCTTAAAGCTCTCAGGGGTAAAACGATAATTTCCACCATAAACGGGTCTGGATTGGGAACTGAGTCTTTCTTCAAAGCCCAATAATCCAAAAACGAATCTATCCTATTAGGTATGGGTAGCAACCCATTACAAACCAATTCAGATATTTAAAGAGTAATTCAAATTCATTGTTATCACTAAGAGGCGGTTTAAACTCTACATCTTATCCAAAAATATCGGGACATAGAGATAAAGGATTATCTCTAAACTGTCTCTTAAGGTGACTATAAATACCCCCTCCCCCCACCATAACAAGGTAATTAATCTTTTTCCACATAAACGCTCTTTCATAATCTTCCTGATTTCTGACTTTAGTGTCGGAAGGTTTGTCACGCCCCGCTTCCCAAAAACACGGAATACGAGCGCGTGACAAAGTCCAGTGAATGATTTTCATCATTCATAAACTGTAGGATCGACTCAGCATCATAACAAGAATATACCAAAATATACACAACCACGCATGCATGAATAATTTATTAAACAACCGAAAACAATTGAAACAAAATAATAATATCCCAATAGTTTTCAAATCTGAATCAAAAGATAAAACTCGGGACTATAAGCCCGTTACAAGGTTCAAGTAGCAAAAGAAATAAATAACTCAAAGAAAACAAATATTTTAAGCAAGTCCTTTTTCCAAGAGAAGCCTAGCATGTCTGCTCACCAATTCCAGCAAGCAACTCGTCTCCAAGTCTGTACGTATAAATATAAAAAGAAAAAAAATAGAGAAAACAAGACAAAAGCCCATAGTACAAGTTAGGGCCGCAAATAGTAAAACAAGTATAAGAAATATGGAACAAGATTTGGAATCAAGAATGTAATAGGGATGCAACAAGTAGTGTGGATTCAAGAAATTAGCTAGCAAAAAAGACAACTCTAGTGATAAGATTGGATAACAAATACTAGTAGTAGAACAAGTGACAAGTGAACATGTAATGGTATCAAGCATCAAGTAACAAGTATCACGTACAAGTGTTGGGTAACCAGTAACAAGTGTCAAGTGTCAAGTTGTCAAGTACAAGTATCAAGTAGCAAGTGTCAAGTATTATGTTCAAGTATCAAGTCTCATGTATCATGTAATCAAGTATAAAGTAAGCATGTATCATGTTCAAGTATCATGTATTAAGTCTTGTAGTTATTACTATCTATATAGCACTTCATGTGCCATCCTTTTATCACATGGTTGCTACATTCAATGTAATTTCGTTTAGGCGAAGTGGTAGAGTTTATAGGGCGGTATACTCAGGTATCAAGTATCAAGTAAGCCATGCTCATGAATCAGGTAATCATATAACTAGTTCATATGTCAAGTCATAACAAGACAAGTCATGAATCAAATATATACTAGTTCATGAATCAAATAATATACTAGTTCATGAATCGGATAATAATATACTAGTTCATAAATCATATAATATACTAATTCATGAATCGGATACAATATAACTAGTTCATGAAGCATATATCAAGTGAGAAAAACAGGCCCCCTTCCGAGTACACTTACCTATATTGTCCACTACTATGGTCTTTTTCTCAAACTCCGGTTTATTATTTATTATTAACATCAAGTAAGCATGAAAGTGTGCGAAAACATGTCAAGTAAACATAATCAAAAACATGGAACAAGTCTAGACTAGGTAGGATACATGTTCGAGGGTCAAAACAAATCAAAGTATCAAGAACAACAAGAATTCCAAATCTGGACAGCATGACGTTGCTGCACCAAAACTGCGATTTCCGTTACTACAAGATAGCAAATGTATATCCGTCAGAAGTTCTAGAAACTAGACTCTTGCCCGGTTCCAATGCATATAATTAAGGTACATAAAAGTTGTGGTAACATGTGTCAAAACAGCAAACTATACAGCATTTGCGTTCAGTCAGAATTTGTGAATCTGAGTTTATACATATGAAACAGGGTTGAAACATTATTAATTAATTTTGAAAAAATTAGGGAATGTTCTCTAGGGTGTCCAGTAACAGCATGCAAATTTTTTAGTCATTTACTTATCGGTAGCATAGTTAAAATAATTGTAAACCAAGGTGGTGCAGCAGTTTTTATGAATCTGCGATTACCGACACAGTAGCAGTAAAACTGCGATATCTCGTAAATCGTAACTCAGAATTCAAAAATTCTGGACGTTATTGGCAACTAGACACTTAGGGCTACATTTAATATTTAGGACTCAAGTTTAGATTTTGGTTATATCGGGGTTGAAACATCTAGCCAAGACAGAACAGAAACCAAATAAAACACATTTTGTATGAAATAAATTAAAATTTTACTAGTTGTGAACAAGTGTATCGACGAAGGGTTGTGACTCTTAGATCATGTGATAGATAAGGCAAACCATGAGATCATCAATGATAAACAAAGAGAAGTCACAATTTAAAATCTACTTGCAGTATTTTTAAGGAAAAGCTTGTACTAGAAACGAAATGTACAAGAAGATACTTGCCTTAGGGTGTAGATGATGAATTCGATGAAAGAGTAACGGAAATGGATCCCGGGCAATGAGCACGATCGGCACAGATCTCGATGATCAAGATGATGACCAAGTTGAAGATCAAGCAAATCCAACGGTCGAGATCGAACATAAGATATATAAGAATTAGAAGAGTACCAAAAGAGTAAATATACCATGATTGACAATTTGACGAATAAGAACGAAAAGTGGATCAAATGTTTAACTCACCAAGTAGAAGACGAACGAGATGATCGAGGGCCGATATCAAGTATGATTGGTCGATCGGATAGTTGAGATCGAAGATCAAGATCAAGATGATGATCACGATCGCGATGATCAAAAGAGATCTGACAGTCGAGATCAAGATCTTGATGATGATGGAGACGATGATCACGATCGCGATGATCAACGATCGAATGGCCTAGATCCAATGGCTTGGTGATGATCAAATGGAGGATCAGATGACCAGGATCAAAACCAAGGGGGACATGATCATGATGATCAAGATGATCAGAGAATCGGACGGCCAGGATCAAGAGATCAAGATCTGATCGAATGGAAGGCCCACAATTGACATGATCAAAACCCATGATTAACCATCAACTCCAAGGTTTTTGGCTCTGGCTTGGCAGGGACAGGGCTACCAGCATGGTGGCAGGGGGAGAAGCGCGCCAACTGGCTGGACGAGAGGACGACGGCGAGCGGGGAGTTTGCTCACTGCTGCATCGGGAGGGAGACAGTGTGACAAAGGGTCACGCTGTGGGGGTGCTGCCGAGGTGAGGGTGCGGCGCGGAGGAGACGGGGAGAGGCAGTTGTGCAGGTGGCTGTGCCGACTGATGTGGCACAGGGTGGGGCTTTGCTGGTGTCAGAGGGCGGTGCAGCGCTGTGCCAAGGGGGGTCGGCAGTCGAGAGGAGGATGCGCCGGCGAGGACTCCGCTGATGACGGGAGCACAGGGGGATGGGATGACGGAGGTGGGTCAGGTGCAGCGGCGGCTGCGGGAGAGGAGAAGGGAAGGTGAAGAGGTAGAGGGGGGCGACTGTATAGTTGAAATAATAGGGTTAGGGTTAAAAACAGGGTATTTATATAATAGGGTTGTAAACGGGTTAGGGGTATGATAACGGGTATGGGTAAACAGGTAAATTAATGGGTTTGGGGATAATAACGGGTTTGGGAAATGGTTTAGTTGATGGGTTTTGGGTTTTAAATGAATGGGTATAGGGTTTTAAATCCACTAGGAAAATTATAGGGTTTTAGATAATAATAAATCAATAATAATACCATGGTATAAATAAATCAAATAGTATACAAAATCCAATAAGAAAAATAAAATAACTAATATGATATAATTTATGAAATAGTGTGATTTACATTACAATATAGAATTTATTTAAACAACTACAAATATAATTTATAAATAGAACTAGATTGATAATAACAATAGTAATAATACTAATAACCTTAATATAAAAATTGTTTGAAAATAACACTAAATACAATTAATGAAAAGAAATGGATTCTAACAGGAGATACAAAAAATATTTTTGAAATAAAACGAATTTAAGAAAACGAATTTTTTTATTATAAAGAACCAAACTCAGATTACACACGGAAAATACGGATTTGGGGAAACAGGGGTTACAAGGTTCATCGTCAGGATCCATCCCGGTGTATCAAACTTTTTGCAGGTCAACGGCACCGGCAAGAAACCAATCAACTGCCTGTGAAAGCCAACATGTTTGCCTTATTCGTTTCCTAAAGAATCCAAAAATTCATCTATTTGCTCCCACAACAAAATCAGCAGCAACAGATTGGTACCTTCTGTGGGAAACGAAAAGCAATCCAGCTTTACTGCACCAGTGATGTTGTTTCCCAAGCTATGCCTCCGAAGAAGGGGAAGACACCGGTCTCCAGCTGCAGAGCCACTCCTGTTCCTTCTCCTCATCCCCTTCATGATATCCTCCTGCAACCCATCCAGCAAGTCCAGCAACCATAGCCTGAACAGCCTCTCCCTCAACCTATCCAGCAACCACAACCTGGACAGCCTCTTCCTCAACAACCTCACCCCAGCAGGCCCCTCAAGGGCCTTAAAGGGCAGCCCCGGGGGGCTCCTGTCGAAGTCATCAAAGGCAACCTCCTCTTCACGACCTTATCTCAGTACATAATCCCTCATCCGACTCCATGGCCTCTCACAGTCCTCCCACGCCAAAGGATCTCCGACGTGTTATTGTCAATTGGCAACATGGGATAGATCTCCGGAACGAGGGGCTGACCCATGACGGAATCCCTCATCGTGAACAACAAAGGGTCCTCTGATTTGGTCCCCTAGAGCTCGACCCCCCCAAGGCCAGACCGCAGAAGATCGAACTCTCCTAAGAGGCAGAGGGAGTCACTCCCGCACTGTCATAGAAGGAGCTGCACCCCGACTGGTCGATCCGCCCGAAGGGACCACCGAGATTAGGAGGCACCTGTCACAAGGGCGGAGTTCCAAGATTTTCAAGAAGCCGTTCTGCGGGCCCTCAATGTTGCTCTCAACCACGATCAACGGGCGCCTAGTCCTCAACCTGCCCCAAGCCATCACCATCGCACTATCAGTCTTCTTCCGTATGAGGATGAGTCCCGAGAATCAGCAAGATTTGACCGGAGGGAGGACTCGGTCTACCACCGTCTCAACAAGATTTAGAGGCACCTTGGCAAGCTTGACAGAGAAGAGGAACAACTGGCGAGGAATTTTTGCCCAAGCAGGCCTCCGTTCTCCCGAACCATCATGGAAGCCCCGGTCCTGGAAAACATCAAATCCCTCACTTTAAGTCATATAACAGGGAGTCAGACCCCGCTAACCACATCGAGAGTTTTAAAACTCTCATGATGATCCACCAGGCTTCGGATGCACTTCTTTACAAAACCTTCCCGGTCATGTTGAAGGGGCCTGCGAGAGAATGGTATTCCCAACTCGCCCCTACCTCCATTTTCTCCTTCGATCAGTTGGAGGGGCTCCTCCTTACCCATTTTATGAGTATCCATCGCGCTGAAAAAACAAGTGCACCTTTGTTGGCACTCAGCCAAAGGAAGGGTGAGCGATTAACAGACTATGTCAAGCATTTAACAACAGAGGACAGGTCAATCGCCTCCCTAGACCAGTCGGTGGCCTCTGCTGCTTTCCTACACAACATCAACCACGCCGACTTGAAGGCATCTCTTGCTAAAAAACTGCCTCAAGACGTCTCGGAACTCCTGCTGTGGAGCGAGAAGTATATTAGGGCAGAGGAGGCCCTCCTCCTACCTGATCAGAAAGAGCCCCTGTCCGGGAACAAACGGAAGGGCACTGAAGAAGAAGGGGCTAAGAAGATTCAGAAAGATAATGGTGGTCAGTGCCGCCACCCCTCCCCATTTTGAGAAGTTTACTCCACTTAACGCTAGTGTTTCAGCCATCCTGATGGAGGTCGGGAAAGTAGGTCTGCTCCCACCACTTTCGAAGATGAATACACCAGGCAAGAAGAGAAACAGGGACAAATAGTGCCGCTTCCATAGGGATCACAGCCACGACACGGATGATTGTCAGACCCTCAAAGACGAGATTAAAGCCCTCATTCAGAGAGGGAAACTTTCTAGGTTCATAAAGAAGGACAGGGTAAATCCTCCTCCACCTCCCAGAGGGGCCAATAAGGAAACTGAGTGACCTGTCGAGACCACAGATTCTAAAGCAGAAGCTTTCCTACACCTCATTCATGGAGGCTCAATGGGGGGAGATTCGAACTCCTCCCGAAAAGCCTTTGTCCGAGAGGTGAACTCGGTACTATAATACCCCAGTTTGGCAGCGAACAGTCGACTGGTCGATCGTACAGTCGACTGGTACTGCATATTTGAGACGGATTTGAAAAGGATTTGAGAAATTTAGTCCCACATGGGAGGTGCACAAAAACTAATTTGAGTATAAATATAATTAGCCAATGATCAAGAGTCACCTAATTGGTTAACCACCTTTTGAGAGGCAGCCTGTGGTGGGCAGTTGTACTACATAGTATCTAATTTGTCTTCTAAAAATAATAAAATTATCTGAGTATTGGGGCGGGGCGTTACAAATGGTATCAGAGCCGACTTTCGACACCGGGTGTAGTAGAGGTCAGTATGATTTGCGGTGCTGAGAGTCATTGATCTCCGGGGTCGGGTATATTCTGCGGTATTGAGAGTCACAGGTAGTGATTGATAGCCGGGTATCTGATCTGCGATGTTGAGAGTGATTGATCTCCGGGATCTAGGACTATACTACATCGGCTAGAAAGGGCGGATCCTACACTAGATGTTTGCCCTGCACTCAGCGAGGACGCTGATTTCTAAAGGGGGGTGTATGTAATACCCCAGTTTGGCAGCGAACAGTCGACTAATCGATCGTACTGTCGACTGGTACTGCATATTTGAGACGGATTTGAGAAGGATTTGAGAAATTTAGTCCCACATGGGAGGTGCACAAAAACTAATTTGAGTATAAATATAATTAGCCAATGATCAAGAGTCACCTAATTGGTTAACCACCTTTTGAGAGGCAGCCTGTGGTGGGCAGTTGTACTACATAGTATCTAATTTGTCTTCTAAAAATAATAAAATTGTCTGAGTATTGGGGCGGGGCATTACAGGTACAGAACCATCCTCCCCCCAAGGGCCTTGGGGTTCCTATTACCTTTTCTGACAAGGATTTGGAAGGCGTACGAATGCCTCATTGTGATGCTCTTGTAATAAACCTCCATATGGCCAATTTCGAATTATGCCGAGTCCTAGTCGACAACGACATTTCGATTAACATCTTTTGTCTAGAAGCTTTCCAGGGTCTCAAGTTGTCTAAGGATCGACTCAAGCCCACCAGCTACACTCTCCATGGGTTCTCTAGGGTGTCAGTGACGATCGAGGGAGTGATAACTCTCGATGTAACCGTTGGAAAAACCCCGATCACCCGAACTGAGCCGATGGATTCATGGTGGTAGACGTGAAGGCCGCTTACAATGTCATTCTGGGCCGACCCGGCCTAGCTGCTCTTCAGGCCGTACCCTCAGCCTACCATATGAAGATGAAATTCCCCACTACAGCAGGGGTGGGAGATGTCAGAGGGAACCAGGAGACGGCTTGCAAATGTTACATGACTTTAGTAGGAGGGCTGGTCCTCTCCCTTGAAGCCCTCGAGCTCCCACAAGGGAGTAGCCAAGCCATCTCTGAGCCGGTCGACGAGTTGGAAGAAATAGCCTTCTCAGAAGGAGATCCGACCAGGACATTCCAAGTTAGTAAGGTCCGTCTCCCTTCCGTCAAAACCGACATTATCCAATGTATAAGGGGAAATTGCGATTTATTTGCTTGGACCGCGACCGACATGCCTGGAATTCCCGAAGAATTTCTCATGCATCACCTTAGTATTGCTCCTGGGGCCAAACCTGTCCAGCAAAAGCGACGCAAGTTCGCTTCCGAAGCTAGTATGCAATCAAAGAAGAAGTAGAAAAACTCTTGAATGCCCGGTTCATACAGGAGGTCAACTATCCCGAATGGCTGTCTAACGTTGTGATGGTCAAAAAGGCCAACGGGCCTGGAGAATTTGCATTGATTTCACAGATCTGAACAAAACTTGCCCGAAAGATCCTTTCCCTCTCCCGAGCATTGATGCAACCTCCGGACACGAACTCTTGAGTTTCATGGATGCCTTTTCCGGGTACAACCAGATCAGGATGTTCCCTTCCTATATTCCAAAGACTTCGTTTGTAACCGACTAGGGTCTATACTGCTACCGGGTCATGCCCTTTGGGCTAAAGAATGCCGATGCAACTTATCAGCGCCTTGTCAACAAGGTCTTCAAAGAACAGATCGGCCGGAACATGGAGGTCTATGTAGACGACATATTGGTAAAAAGCATCAACAAATTGAATCATGTTTCCAATCTTCAAGAGGCCTTTGATGTGTTGAGGAGACACAACATGAGACTAAACCCGAACAAGTGTGCCTTCGGCGTATCATCCGGCAAATTCCTTGGGTTCATGGTTAGCCAAAGAGGCATAAAAGCCAACTCGGAAAAGATTCAGGCCATACTGAACATGGCTCCCCTTTATAGTGTCAAAGACGTATAGAGACTCACAATACGCCTCGTGGCCATAGGGCATTTTCTCTCCAAGTCAGGAGAAAAATGTCTCCCGTTCTTCAAGGCCCTTAGAGGGGCGAAAGGCTTTGAGTGGGGGCAACAACAACATGAGTCCTACGATCAACTCAAAGCCTATTTAGTCAACCCCCACTCTTGAGCAAGCCAAAGCCCGGGGAAGTCCTCTATATATACCTCGCTATCTCAGAACAGATTCTCAGTGCCATCCTGGTAAGAGAAGAAAATAAGATGTAAAAGCCAATCTACTACGTGAGCAAGGTCCTTAGGGATACTGAACTCCGTTATCCCAAGGTAGAAAAGATGGCCTATGCGTTAGTCATGGCAGCCTAAAAGCTCCACCCCTACTTCCAGTCCCACTCGATGGTCATTCTTACCGACCAGCCACTCAAGCAAATTCTCTACAAGCCCGAAACTTCGGGGCGCCTTATGAAGTGGTCTATAGAGCTGAGTCAACATGATATCAAATATCAGCCCCGAACTGCTATCAAGGCACAAGCCCTGGTGGAATTTATAATAGAAAGCACTATCCCTAACCCCAACAAGGTAATAGAGGAACCCCCGATCTGGATCATCTATGTTGATGGGTCCTCATGCGCTAATGGGAGTGGGGTTGGGGTCATCTTGACCGGCCCCGATGACTTCGTTCTTCAATACTCACTCCACATTAATTTTCGGGCATTAAACAACGAGGCTAAATATGAGGCTCTCATAGCCGGTCCATGTATGGCACGCAAGGTCGGGGCCCGGTGCGTTAAAATATTCAGTGACTCACAGCTAGTAGTAAACCAGGTATCGAGGGAGTATGAGGCAAGAGATGGTTGCATGGCCAAATATTTGGCCAAGGTCAAAAGGCTGCTGGCCTCGTTCGAAGATGCACAACTCCAGCGAATCCCTCAAGAGGAGAATGCACAGGTAGATGTCCTCTCAAAGCTAGCCTCTTCTTCCCTCCAGGGGTTAGAACAACCGTCTTGATAGAATTCCTCTTGAGACCTAGCATTGAGGTAGAAGGTCCCGAACTGATGGAGACGCTGCCCTTAGCACTCGGGGAGAATTGGATGAGGCCCTTGCTCGAATTTCTCAAAGATGGAATCCTCCCTCCAGACCCTAAAGAGGCTAGAAGAATCAGAACCAGAGCCGAGCGATACATGCTCATTGAAGGGGGTCATGTACAAGCACTCTTACACTCAAGTGGACGGCAGACCTTACTTGAGATGCCTCTCCCCCAAGGAGGCCCAGCATGCTCTAAAGGAGACCCATGAAGGGATGTGCAGCGCTCATTTAGGAGCAAGGTCCCTCGCCCGCAAAATCATAAATTACGGATACTTCTGGCCCACACTCCTTAGCGATGCCGAACAGCACGTTCGTCAATGCACCCCCTTGCAAAAGTTCTCAACAATTCAGTGCTTACCACAAGCCCAGCTATCCTCCTTATCCAGTCCAACCCCTTTTGCAATGTGGAGGATGGACTTGCTCGAGCCATTCCCTCCAATGTCGGGCCAGCTGAAGTTCCTTGTCGTTGCAATTGACTACTTCTCCAAATTGATCGAAGCCGAGCCTCTAGCGACGATCACTGAGAATAGAGTCCAGCTGTAATTTTGGAAGAACATCGTCTGCAGATTCGGTGTACCTCGAATCTTGGTAACAAACAATGTGAGCCAATTTACAGGAGTAGCCTTTCGCAATTTTTGTAAAGATCTCGGTATCCAGCAAACCCGCAATCCAACGGTCAAGCAGAGAACGCCAATAGGCAAATTCTCTCCGTCCTAAAAAAGAGACTGGACAAGTCTGCCAAGGGATTATGAGTCGAGCAGCTCCCCAATGTGCTTTGGAACTATCGCACTACTAAGAGGACCCCCACAGGCGAATCTTCCTTCAACCTCACTTATGGCTCCGAAGCCGTCATCCCACAGGAAGTTGGCCTACCTTTGCTACGCTTGATTGCCTTCAATGAAGAGCAAAATTCGAACCAGCTTCGGGACAACTTGGACCTCATCGATGAGATCCGAGAAAGATCCTCCATCCGTCAGGAGATTTATCGACGTAAGATTGAGCACTCCTTCAACAAGAAGGTCCGCCCCACTAATCTCACAGAAGGAAATTTGATGCTTAGAAAGCTATCAATTTCTTTCCCGAGCAAGAAAGGCAAGCTATCACCTAATTGGGAAGGGCCATATAGGATCTCCAAAGTTGTCCGCCCTGGCGCTTATTGTAACGCCCCGATTTCCGTACACTGGGAAATCGTGACATAAGCCAGAATCTTTTCTTCAATTAGCCACAATATACAGAAAAGACAGGAAAATTTAAAACTTTTTATTCAACACAAATGTATTACAAATCCGAATGTTACAAAATTGCAATACATTACAACAGTGTTACAATAATACCTTTACAATCCCAAGTGTTACAACTTTCAACATCATCAGAGTACAATGAATAAAGAACAACACTTGGTATTCTACTTGGATGGTTTCCAACAAATAAAATAATTTACAACAATTATTACAAATGAAATTACAACATATTTACAGCGGAAAACTTTAATGAAATCAACTCCTTGCTCTCTCGCCTTGAGTCCTCCTGAACCCTGTACCTGTACTTCTGCAACCCAATACCTGTACCTCTGCAATCCAGTACCTGTACTTTTGTAATCCAGTACCTATTGAATTGGGGACGTCAGTATTCACTGACGCTTTAAGGCTGATAACTAGCAGCGGATCTCAACTATAGCAAAACAGATTGATGAAAAGGAAAACGTGTATATATATTTGATATGTCAGTGTATGCTATGCCTTAGACTCTAATGCAAGACTTATTAATGCAAGGATGCTCTTATTCTAATGCAAGCAAGTCTTCGGAACGGTATGCATCCCATACTACATACGCACCATCTCAAGCCGTTTCTTTATATATAGGAATTTGAACCCACGTTATGAATTCTACTTTGTACACAATCCTGTTCCAGATAATACTGTTGGATCCTGTAGGCGAGGCAACAAACACTAGAGGGGGGGTGAATAGTGTTAATTAAAATAAACTACGGAATAAATAATTTTTCTTCGGTGCAGTCGACTTAAGAGTGAACCAGTCGACTGAGATGACCAAATAAAAGAAAATTCAAACAACTCTGTGCAGTCGACTTAAAGTTGAGATAGGCGACTGAAGACACAGTTAAAATTTAAAGATACGAGACTGACCAGTCGACTGATAATATGCTGAGTCGACTGTCCAGACAAGTTTCACAGAACTTAAACAAACAGAAAAAGTAAATGCAAGTGCAAGAGAAACAATCACAGAGTACACACGATATATCCTGGTTCGGTCCTTCCGACCTACATCCAGTCCCCAAGCAACCCACTTGAGATTTCCACTATTCTTGAAAAACAAGTTTACAAGAATACCCTACGACGTTCAGACAACAACCTTGTCTAACCCGTTGTCCTTTCTCTCAACCAGAGAAAGCAGACCCACTCTACAACTAAGAGTAAAACGACCGACTCTACAACCTAGAGTCTAACTCTCCAACCGAGAGCAAAAGAAACAATAAAAAATTTACAGTCAACCTATAGCCTTGTTTGTGTTATGTGATGTAGAACGTGGCTAAAAAGAGGTCGACTTCTATACCCAGTCCAGAACGAATTCCGATGTTATACTGGACTGAGTGTAGAGAACCAGAGATTTAGAACTTGAAAGCTTTTTCTCTTAAACACTTGGAAATTCTCAAGAGTGCTCGGGATTGTTAACAATGTTATTAGATCTTTTCAGTGAGTTCTGAACTCTTTTTATAGAGTTGAACTCCTGGACATTGGGAGACAGTTATTCCAACTGTCAACCAACGAATCTAAGAGCTTCTAAATTTGCAAATTGATTTTGAAAACAGAAAACGGTCAAAAGCACTCGAACAATCGACTGGGTTGCCATAATGAGTCGACTGGTCAGAGTTTGAATAAATTTATACAGTTTTGTACTGCCAGTCGACTGATAGAAGCATCGGTCGACTGGTACTCAACATTTAAATTATTTCAAACTGTTTTTGACCTTATTTTTGATGTTTTAAAAACACACGTTGTAAAATAGTGAGTGTATGTGTGTGTGACAAGGCTTTACATCATACTAAGACTCAACAAAAATAAGATTACATTGTTTACAAGACATGACTATAATTGACACTTTTAAGCTTGAGACTTTGGCTTGAGTCTTGAGTCTTGGCTTGAGTCTTGAGTCTTGTCTTGAGTCTTGAGTCTTGAATGAAGCTTTAACCATTGTCTTTATCTGGAGCCTTTGTGCTTGTCATGCCCCGCTTCCCACTATACGGAAATACAGGCACGCAACTGAGGTCCAGCGAATGATATACATCATCCATAAGCTGTGCAATTACAAGCTCAACAAGATATTTATAACACATTTACGCAGACAAATATAAAGATCACATGAGCTGAAAATAAAATAACCATCATCCAGATAATACATCAACATCGGGTCAAAATGCCCGGGAATACAAGGTGCCATAATTAAAACAGTACGATGAACAGTTCGCTATAACAACTAGATAAAATAGCGACTGAAAGAAAAACAACATGAAGTAGTAACAAAGCAGCAATGATCATCTAGAGAGTCTGCTCATCTGGTCCATCAATACCTGTATAATCATTAACTCAAAGAAAAATAGAAAAGTTCCCGTTAGAGCAAGTTTCGGGCAGCAAGTAGCAACAAGCAGAAAAAGGGGTAATATAACAAGATATAACATGGAAGAAACAAGAAGTAGAAGTACAAATACAATATGGAAGTAAGTAAGGAATTGGGACAATATGATCATGTAAGTAATAACGGTAACCAGTGTATTCTAGACTTCAACATATAAGCAATTGATAACCTAGGCTCAGTTAATCGATAATCATGTAATCAAGGATCGAGAGTCATGTAATCAAGAGCCATGTAATCAAGAATCATGTAATCAAGAGTCTTGTAATCAATAGTCATGTAATCAAGAGTCATGAAATCAAGAATCATATAATCAAGAATCTTTTATCGGTTTTATTAACTTATCTAATGCACGCAATCCTGTGTCCCATACCACAAGTTCGGTGCATATCAATCATGTGACGTTTAGACTTAAGTAGTGAATTCTATAGGATCATGTACTCGGGTCTTCCAGTGATAGTATCAAGACATGTAATCATGAATCATGTAATCGAGAATTATGTAATCAAGAATTGTGTAATCAAGAATCAAGAATCAAGAATCAAGAATCACTATTTCGGGAAACACGGGCCCCCTTCCGAGTATACTCCCCTATATTGTCCATTACTAAGCCGTACCCTTATAACCCCGGCTTGTTATTCTTTTATAATTAATTATGAACATGCAATTGGTACGACTAGTGGAACAGTGTAATCGAATAGTTTAGTCAAGGAAAATATCAAGGGCAGTAATCATGGACATGAGACGTAAAACGAGTATATGTATCGAGAGTAGTTATTATAGAATTATCAAGTGGTATAAAATACATTCTATCAACCTATTATATCTATGCAAGTTATTATTACAAGAACAATAATACACTCAGTTCATTAAATATGAAAAGTAACGGGTTTATATGCAAAAATGTATAGATGAATTTTTAGACAACTTGACATATCTGCATTCAAATCAACTTTTCCGTTGTTACAGAAAAGCAAATCCAATTCCGTCAGAGATTCTAGAAATTAGACTCTCCCCCGGTTCCAACGCATATTCACACGATACATTCTAAGGACAGTAGCGATGCGTACAAATTCATTCTTCGCTGGTTTTGATGTTTCGCGCGCATTCTGGAAATTCGGAGTCACAATACTAAAACTGCGATATCTCACAATCTATACATCGGATTGAGAAATTGTAGGATGTTTCGGATATCTAGACTCGAAGGGCTACGATTTTCATGTAGAAAGTTTTTCGATCCAGTATCGGTAGCATGGTCAAATTCTCAGTACAAGATACCATTCGTAATCCCGTGCAGGTTCAGAATTCACAATATGACAGTACTAAAATCGCGATATCTCACAATCTATACATCCGATTGAGAAACCGTCAGATGTTCTGGATTCGGGACTCGATAGGCTACGATTTCCACGTAGAAAATCTTCAATCTAGTATTGGGAACATGATCAAATTTTTAGTGTAAGGTCAAGAAATTTTAGAGATAGTAAGGTTGAATATTCGATATTCGATAACACGATTCGAAATGTGTTAACGGTTCACTCTTGAGTTGATATAGTATGGAACAAGTGACTAGAACAGAGTTTGACAATAAAATATGATGATAACTAGACTACTTGCCACGAGTCAAAGGAAAATGCTTGTACGAGAACAAAAATAGTGTACAAGGTACTTGCCTTATAATGTGACGATTATGGTGGTAGTGTTAACCACAGAAGGAAGCGACGTCGGCAACGGACGGCAGCACAACGGCGGTAAGAATGGCGGTAAGACGGTAGCTAACGGTAGCAACGGTGAGCGACGACAACAACAAGGTGGCGCGGCGTCGGGTTATTTTTCGGGGTTCACGGGATCGTAGAAGCGGAGTCGTTGGCTCGAAGGTGGAATGTGAAGTGGAGCTTGGGCGTTGCTTGCTCTCGGATGTGGAGGCAGAGGAAGAGAAGAAGGGAAAATGAAGAAGAATGGGATGTAGATAGGAGAAGAGAAGAGGTGGGAGGTTTTGCATGTGTGTGTGTGTATTTATAGAAAGGGAGTGATAGGAGGGGGTGTAGAAAAATCAAACATGTGGGTGGAAAAATTGACAAGTTAGGCGTAGAAGGAAAAAAAATGAGGGGTTAGTGGGGATTAGGTTGGAAACTAAGACCAAGGAGGAGAAGTCAGTAGAAGTTAGGCTATAATTAGGCAGTAGGAGAAAAAATGGGAAAGTGGATTAGGATTAGGATTAATCAGGGTTTAAAATTTGTATTTAAACTCTAATCGAAAAATCACAAAATTATAGAATTGATCAGAAAAATATTCTGGCTTTAGGTAAAGAGTCCAAAGAGAAAAATAAAACTGATCTGAAAAGTGAAGTACAAAAATTTACGTAGTAAAATACGTACAACTGGGACAGGGAGTTACAATCCTACCCACCTTACAAAAAAATTTCGTCCTCGAAATTTACTTAGGCGAGATATAGGATAGCTAAGAATGCAATACTCTTCAACTGAGAGTACAACAAAAGATAAAAGAAACAAAGAGTACAAATGCACGAATACAACTAAAGACAAATTGTGCATCCTCAACTGAAGGAATCAACAATTTAATGTCTAGGCTCAGAATCTGAACCACCGACATCGCTAACATCCCAATTCAGCTGAGTCACAAGCTCATCTCGCTCTGGCACATACTCCTCCAATTTTTTTAGTAACTCCTTAGGCGATGAAGCTGAAATCAAGATGTGTCTGGCCTTACTGGATATAAACTCCTCAGCCCTAGCTGAATCTATAAAGGACAGAAGTGAGTCGTAATATCCATTAACATTTAAAAGTCCCACTGGTTTGCTGTGGATCCCTAGTTGAGCCCATGTGATCACTTCAAACAACTCCTCAAGTGTTCCATAACCTCCGGACAAGGCTATGAAAGCATCAGCAGCTCGAGCCATTTCGGCCTTCCTCTCGTTCATGTTAGAGACAACTCTAACATCTCCCACAGTTCTCCCAGTAATCTCTTTCGGCATCAGGGACTTGGGAATCACTCCCAAAACATGTCGGCCACCAGCACGAACGGCGTCAGAAACTAGGCCCATCAATCCTATGCTCCCACCACCGTAGACGAGATCGATATTTCTTTTTACAAGCTCCTTGCCGAGCTCGATCGCGGCTTCTTGGTAGCTAGCTCTTTTGCCAGAGCTACTGCCACAAAATACACAAATCCTACCAAATCTCGGTGAAGATGAAGAAAGCGTCATCTTCTTTCCTGCTTCACTTTCTTCTTCCACCAATTTTCTCTTCATCCCCGCTACCGATTCTTGATCTCTTCTTTCCATTTGCCAAGAAAATCCGAGCTCCTACTCTCTCTTTCCTTCTTGCTCCCGCCTCTGCTATCGGATTCTCACTATTTCTCTTCACTAAAGATTGCTCCCGAGTTGCCTTCTTCTTTCTTTTCTTCCCTTTCTTCCCCGACCTCTCTCTCTCTTTCTTTCTTCTCCGACTTCTCTTTCTTTCTTCTTCCTCTTTCTTTCTCTTTTTCTTCTTTCTCTTTTTCTTTCTTCTTTCTTTGACTTCTTTCTCTCTCTCTTTCTTTCTCTTCTTTTTATTTCTTCTTCTTCTTGTCTTTTCTTCATTAATGTATCGTCCCCTATAACCGGCCTATGATCAGTATCTGCACTTCGGCCCCTATCCATTCCAAATATAACATTGAACCTTGAGTTGTTGATAACGATGAAGTTTGCTTTGAAATTCATTCCACGAATCAATAAGGTACTCTACTACGCTTCCGCTGCGCCACTCTGATGGTGATATTTCTAGATGCTGATATCACGTGATAGCGATCGATGAATTGAGCAGAATTAAGAAATTGGTCACACGAAGATATTGGTTGTCAAACTTATTTGGTAAAGTGGGCCACACCCACCAAACAATGTTGAAAAATTGTGGCAAGATAGGTGCCGCAAGGAAAAATGGGAGAAACAGGAAAGAATAATTTGTCAGTTACTCATTTCTCATTCCTATAAATGAGAGGTTTAGGAAGAAGAAAAATTAAGCAAGATAAGAACAAGAAACAAGCAGAAAAGAAGAAAAAGAATAGAGTGTTGTAGCTCCATCATTCGTTGCATCTCCTGGAGGATGGCGACGATCTCCGATAGTTCATCCCTGGGTGTAGAAGTCGAAGAGTCTCCGTGAACCATAGTCTGAAATGTATATTCGAATGGGGTAAATCTCCAGATGGCAAGTTGGTTATTAACATTCATGTGATCCACGTGATGTGTATATTGTTGAGCTTAGCATGGTTCGAGCCTAGGCTCTGATACCACTAAAAACCTGTCACGCCCCGCTTCCCACTATACGGAAATACAGGCACGCAACTGAGGTCCAGCGAATGATATACATCATCCATAAGCTGTGCAATTACAAGCTCAACAAGATATTTATAACACATTTACGCAGACAAATATAAAGATCACATGAGCTGAAAATAAAATAACCATCATCCAGATAATACATCAACATCGGGTCAAAATGCCCGGGAATACAAGGTGCCATAATTAAAACAGTACGATGAACAGTTCGCTATAACAACTAGATAAAATAGCGACTGAAAGAAAAACAACATGAAGTAGTAACAAAGCAGCAATGATCATCTAGAGAGTCTGCTCATCTGGTCCATCAATACCTGTATAATCATTAACTCAAAGAAAAATAGAAAAGTTCCCGTTAGAGCAAGTTTCGGGTAGCAAGTAGCAACAAGCAGAAAAAGGGGTAATATAACAAGATATAACATGGAAGAAACAAGAAGTAGAAGTACAAATACAATATGGAAGTAAGTAAGGAATTGGGACAATATGATCATGTAAGTAATAACGGTAACCAGTGTATTCTAGACTTCAACATATAAGCAATTGATAACCTAGGCTCAGTTAATCGATAATCATGTAATCAAGGATCGAGAGTCATGTAATCAAGAGCCATGTAATCAAGAATCATGTAATCAAGAGTCTTGTAATCAATAGTCATGTAATCAAGAGTCATGAAATCAAGAATCATATAATCAAGAATCTTTTATCTGTTTTATTAACTTATCTAATGCATGCAATCCTGTGTCCCATACCACAAGTTCGGTGCATATCAATCATGTGACGTTTAGACTTAAGTAGTGAATTCTATAGGATCATGTACTCGGGTCTTCCAGTGATAGTATCAAGACATGTAATCATGAATCATGTAATCGAGAATTATGTAATCAAGAATTGTGTAATCAAGAATCAAGAATCAAGAATCAAGAATCACTATTTCGGGAAACACGGGCCCCCTTCCGAGTATACTCCCCTATATTGTCCATTACTAAGCCGTACCCTTATAACCCCGGCTTGTTATTCTTTTATAATTAATTATGAACATGCAATTGGTACGACTAGTGGAACAGTGTAATCGAATAGTTTAGTCAAGGAAAATATCAAGGGCAGTAATCATGGACATGAGACGTAAAACGAGTATATGTATCGAGAGTAGTTATTATAGAATTATCAAGTGGTATAAAATACATTCTATCAACCTATTATATCTATGCAAGTTATTATTACAAGAACAATAATACACTCAGTTCATTAAATATGAAAAGTAACGGGTTTATATGCAAAAATGTATAGATGAATTTTTAGACAACTTGACATATCTGCATTCAAATCAACTTTCCCGTTGTTACAGAAAAGCAAATCCAATTCCGTCAGAGATTCTAGAAATTAGACTCTCCCCCGGTTCCAACGCATATTCACACGATACATTCTAAGGACAGTAGCGATGCGTACAAATTCATTCTTCGCTGGTTTCGATATTTCGCGCGCATTCTGGAAATTCGGAGTCACAATACTAAAACTGCGATATCTCACAATCTATACATCGGATTGAGAAATTGTAGGATGTTTCGGATATCTAGACTCGAAGGGCTACGATTTTCATGTAGAAAGTTTTTCGATCCAGTATCGGTAGCATGGTCAAATTCTCAGTACAAGATACCATTCGTAATCCCGTGCAGGTTCAGAATTCACAATATGACAGTACTAAAATCGCGATATCTCACAATCTATACATCCGATTGAGAAACCGTCAGATGTTCTGGATTCGGGACTCGATGGGCTACGATTTCCACGTAGAAAATCTTCAATCTAGTATTGGGAACATGGTCAAATTTTTAGTGTAAGGTCAAGAAATTTTAGAGATAGTAAGGTTGAATATTCGATATTCGATAACACGATTCGAAATGTGTTAACGGTTCACTCTTGAGTTGATATAGTATGGAACAAGTGACTAGAACAGAGTTTGACAATAAAATATGATGATAACTAGACTACTTGCCACGAGTCAAAGGAAAATGCTTGTACGAGAACAAAAATAGTGTACAAGGTACTTGCCTTATAATGTGACGATTATGGTGGTAGTGTTAACCACAGAAGGAAGCGACGTCGGCAACGGACGGCAGCACAACGGCGGTAAGAATGGCGGTAAGACGGTAGCTAACGGTAGCAACGGTGAGCGACGACAACAACAAGGTGGCGCGGCGTCGGGTTATTTTTCGGGGTTCACGGGATCGTAGAAGCGGAGTCGTTGGCTCGAAGGTGGAATGTGAAGTGGAGCTTGGGCGTTGCTTGCTCTCGGATGTGGAGGCAGAGGAAGAGAAGAAGGGAAAATGAAGAAGAATGGGATGTAGATAGGAGAAGAGAAGAGGTGGGAGGTTTTGCATGTGTGTGTGTGTATTTATAGAAAGGGAGTGATAGGAGGGGGTGTAGAAAAATCAAACATGTGGGTGGAAAAATTGACAAGTTAGGCGTAGAAGGAAAAAAAATGAGGGGTTAGTGGGGATTAGGTTGGAAACTAAGACCAAGGAGGAGAAGTCAGTAGAAGTTAGGCTATAATTAGGCAGTAGGAGAAAAAATGGGAAAGTGGATTAGGATTAGGATTAATCAGGGTTTAAAATTTGTATTTAAACTCTAATCGAAAAATCACAAAATTATAGAATTGATCAGAAAAATATTCTGGCTTTAGGTAAAGAGTCCAAAGAGAAAAATAAAACTGATCTGAAAAGTGAAGTACAAAAATTTACGTAGTAAAATACGTACAACTGGGACAGGGAGTTACAGTGCTTGTTCATTTGCTCAGCTGTATAGTAGTGAGTCATTTGTGTATAGCACCTGCAATTATAAAGTATAGCAAGGATACATGTGCAATGTGTTGTGATCATCAAAATCAAGAATCAACATTCTCCCACTTTTTGATGATGACAACACAATAGCTGATAATAACAAGAAAATAATACAAGCATAGTAATGATATGCTCCCCCTATTAAAAACACAACATGCATACATAAAGATGTATTATAAAATAGATTGTATCAGTCGACTTATAAGAAAAGCAGTCAACTGATCAGAGAAAGAATAAACATATACACAAAAAACACAAATACAGTAACATCAGTTTACTTATACTTTTAGCAGTCGACTTACCAGTGAAACAAAAAAATACACAGAACAATCAGAATAGAACACAGTAAACATCTAAGAGGTATTTCTCCCCCTTTGTCATCAACAAAAACAAAAAATAACCAGTCTTTTGCAGAAATAAACACAGAAATAACTGTCTTATACAGAAACTAACAAGTTCATCAATACATAGAAAATAAGGAAAAATTACATAAAATAAAATTAAAAATAATTCAATCGTCATCTTCCGAGTCTTCATCAGCAGCTTGAGATGGAGGGGAAAATTGAGAAGTAAAGAGGTTGGTTAGGTGGGTAATTTTGGAGTCAAGAGAGTCAAGCTGAGAATCAACAGAGATTGAATGTTCCATAAGATAATTGACACATTGATAAAGAGTAGATGGATCTTCATAATGAGCATGAGGACAAGATGAACTAGAAGATGCTGAAGGTCTAGCAGAAGATGCCAAAGGTACTTGTGAGGGAGGAGGAGACCTAGGTGAAGTTCTAGGAGGAGGGTCAAGAAGCTTCATACAGGCTAAACTAGCACGATCGAAGCATTCATAGTGCTTAACGACATTGATCTCGGAGTCGAGATCAATATCATAAGCCTGAAAGACCCTGGTAAGGAGACCTCCAAAGGGTAAGAAATGAGTATGATTTTGTTCAAGTTTGGAAAAGATGACACGACCCCAATTTATGACAATCTTGCCAAAAATGGCATAAACAGCTTGTTGCAGTTCCATAGAATACTGATCATAACTTCATCGTTTGGGAAGAATGTTATAAGCAAGTATTCTTGCAACCAATTTTGCAACAGGTGTTATATTTTTACTAGTCATTGGGGGTCCATGATTGGGCAAAAATATTTTAGATAAAACAGAGAAGTCATCAAGGATAATGTCACCTAGATCGAGTCCCTCGTCATCAATACCCATTATGAGATTTATTCTCTCGGGTGTGAGAGTCATCTTAGTATTTTTGACAGAGGAACGGATAATAACATCTCCATCTTTCTTTTGAACAACTCTCATGTTCGTGTAGAAAAGATAGATAAGTTGGGGATAATAATCGGGTTGATTTGCTAAAGATAGATAGTCATAAAGACTACAGTTTTTGAAAAAGGGAACTAGGTTAAACCGATCTAAGTCACTAAAATTGACAAAACGACCTGGAAAAATGACAATTCTACACATAAGATACCATCGTTCTAATAGATCAGGACTTAAAAGATATTAGGAATAATCTTGTGATGATGAACTAGCATCATGAGATCTTTTAGAACGTTTGGGTGCCATAAGAAAAGAGCAAAGGGAAGATTTTACCAAGAGGAAGAGAAAGAACAACTAGGAGTCGAGCAGCAGCAGCACGGCAGTCGACTTCTTCTTCTTCTCTGGACTTAGGGTTTCGAATTTGGGGGTAATGGTAAAAGGTGAAGAAGGAGGCTCGGAGAAGGGTTTTTAACTGAAGATAGATGGCTGTGATTGAAGGGGAAGAGATCAATGGCTGATGGAGAGAGTCACGGGTGAAAAGAAAAAGAACTTTCATCTCAAAAACTGTGTGATGAATCGTCGCTGAAGACAATTGAACTCGCGACAGTCGACTGATAGGGTAGAGCAGTCGACTTAGTCGAGAAGAAAATAAGTTTTGATATCAACATATCAGTCGACTGGGGGAAAATTCAGTCGACTGGTAAAAGATAAAAAATAGGCACACAAAACATACAGTACAGTCAACTTAATAAAAACACAGTCGACTTAACAGATGAAATTTTCAACAAATATCAGTAAAATTACATATTCCTAGTTCTCTTCTTAAGTTAATAAAAGTATCTTCTTTAAGGGGTTTGGTAAAGATATCTGCTACTTGTTTATCAGTAGAGATAAAGTCTAAAGATATATCTCCTTTTAAAACATGATCACGTAGAAAATGATGTCGAATATCAATATGTTTCGTACGTGAATGTTGAACCGGATTTTTAGATAGATTAATTGCACTGGTATTATCACACATAATTGAAGGTTTTTCAAATGAAATACCATAATCTAATAAAGTTTGTTTCATCCACAAAATTTGTGCACATGCCAAACTTGCAGCGATATATTCAGCTTCTGTAGTTGATAGAGATATTGAATTTTGCTTTTTACTGCACCAAGAAACTAGTGAATGTCCCAAAAAGTGACATGTTTCACTAGTGCTCTTGCGATCAGTCTTACTACCAGCAAAATCAGCATCGCTATATGACAAAAGTTGAAAATTATCGGTGCGTGGATAAAATAAACCAAAATCAGATGTGCCTTTAATGTATCTTAAAATTCGTTTCACAGCTTTTAAATGAGACTCTTTAGGACTAGACTGATATCTAGCACATAAACATACGCTGAACATAATATCTGGTCTACTTGCAGTAATATATAAGAGTGAACCAATCATACCTCTATAGAGTTTTTGATCAACACTCTTACCTAATATATCTTTGTCAAGGGTAGTAGTAGTAGCCATAGGTGTGGATTTACTACTTGTACTATCCATGTTAAACCGTTTGAGTAATTCCTTTGCATATTTTCCTTGATTAATAAATATGCCATTTGACAACTGTTTAATTTGAAGTCCAAGGAAATAATTGAGTTCACCCATGTGGCTCATCCCAAACTCGTTTTTCATGGTGTTAGCAAACTCTTGACATAGATTATTATTAGTAGAACCAAAGATTATATCATCAATATATATTTGTATGATTAAGATATCATTCTTAACTCTCTTAATAAACAAGGTAGTGTCTACTTTACCTATCTCGAATCTTGTTTCTAAAAGAAAAGTTTTCAGACGATCATACCAAGCACGAGGTGCTTGTTTAAGACCGTACAAAGCCTTTTTCAATTTATAAACATGTTCTAGGAATCGTTCATGTTCAAAACCTGGTGGTTGTTTAACATAAACATTCTCTTTAATGAACCCATTAAGGAAAGTACTTTTAACATCCATTTGATAAAGTATAAAATTCATGAAACAAGCAAAAGATAATAAAATTCTAATTGATTCTAGTCTAGCAACAGGAGCATATGTTTCATCAAAATCTATACCTTCTTCTTGATTATACCCTTGAGCAACTAGTCTAGCTTTGTTCCTTACAACTTGTCCTGATTCATCTAACTTATTTTTGAATACCCATTTGGTACCAATAATAGTCTGATCAGGAGGTCGTGGAACTAAATTTCATACATCATTCCTTATAAATTGGTTTAATTCATCTTGCATGGCATTCATCCAAAATTCATTCTCACAAGCTTCTTGTATATTTTTAGGTTCAAAATCCGACAAGAATGCTGTATGAGAAATCATATTAATATGAGAACGTGTCTGAATACCATGGGAGATGTCACCAATTATTAAGTCATGAGGATGATCTTTAACTTCAACAAAAGATTTTGGTAAAGTTGAAGATATCACAATAGGATCAGTCGACTTGACAGGTTCTTCAGTCGACTACTTTGCTTCAGTCGACTGGGAGTCCTTATCAGTCGACTTATCAGCCAGACTAGTTTGTTCTAAAGATTTAATCACATTATTTAAAGGTGATGAATCAGTTTCATCATCTTTATTTATATTTGATGAAGGCAGAGATTCATCGAATGTAACATGCATTGACTCTTCAATAGTCATTGTAGACTTATTGAAAATTCTATATGCTTTACTCCTATTTGAGTATCCTAAAAAGATACCCTCATTAGATCTAGGATCAAATTTATCTAGATTATCTTTAGTGTTCAGAATAAAACACTTACAACCAAATGTCTTAAAATAAGAGACTTTAGGAATTTTGTTAAAAAACAACTCATAATAAGTCTTGTTTAGCTTAGGTCTTATAAAAATCCTATTTAAAACATAACAAGCTGTAGCAACGGCTTCAGCCCAAAAGTACTTTGGTAAATTGCTTTCAACAAGCATGGTACGTGCGCATTCTTGCAAAGTCCTATTTTTCCTTTCAACTACTCCATTTTGTGGTGAAGCTCTAGGAAATGCAAATGAATGTGTTATACCATTCTTGTTGCAATATTCTGTAAATGTTTCATTCTCAAATTCTCCACCATGATCACTTCTAATAGTGACTATGGTTAGAGATCTTTGGTTTTGAATACGTTTACAAAAATTTGCAAATTCATCAAAAGCATCATTCTTATGTTTTAAAAAGAATGTCCAAGTGAATCTCGAAAAATCATCTACTAAAACAAATACATATCTACTTTTATTTAAAGAAGCAACTCTAGTAGGGCCAAATAAATCCATATGAATTAATTCGAGCGGCCTACTAGTAGAAATTACTTCTTTTGTTTTAAAAGTGGATTTGATTTGTTTTCCTAGTTGACATGCATCACATAACTTATCCTTTTTAAAGGATAGTTTTGGCAGTCCTTTAACTAGGTTATACTTAGATATTTTTGAGAGATTCTTCATATTCACATGTCCAAATCTTCTATGCCAAAGCCAAGAGTCATTGTTAGAAGCTATTAAACAAAAATCATTTGAAAACTCAATTGTATTCAAACACAATTCATAAATATTGTTTTTGCGAAAACCTTGAAAAATGATATTTTGCATAGTAGAGTCATAAATCAAACATGCATCTTTTTCAAATACTATTTTATATCCTTTATCACACAATTGACTAATACTTAACAAATTATGTTTTAATTCACTAACTAACAACACATTTTCTATAGTGGGGTTAGAATTTTTACCAACCATGCCAATACCTATGACTTTTCCTTTGTTGTTATCACCAAAGGCAACTGTTCCTCCATCGATGCTTTGAATGGTGGATAGAAGGTTGGCTTGTCCAGTCATATGTTTTGAACAGCCGCTGTCAAGTATCCAGCGATCTTTCTTGGGTACCTATAAAATATTCAAGGTAAATATGGTACCCTTTTTATTGGGTCCAAAACATATTAGTTTGGGGGAAACCAAACCCATAATGAGTTTGATTTTCCTCCATAAGCAGGAATATAATTAATAGAATTACACACATTTAATAAATATGAATTGATATACGCAATTCTATCATTCTGATTTAAGTTAACTGGAACCCATACAAATTTGTTCTGTCCAGTCGACTTTACAGTATCCTTCAGTCGACTTCTAGTGTGAGTCAGTCGACTGGACGATGCGACAGGTCGACTTATATGAGGTTTTGATCTTGTTGAATAAGATTCAATTCCTCTGGACAGACGACTGATGGATGGACTCAGTCGACTTAACCGAACGTCAGACTTACTTTTATCACTAAAATTTATTACCTTAGACTTTTCAAAGAATTCATATAATTTATGTATAACACTAGAAATAGATTCTGATTTATTTCTACTAGTGTTTTTAGAAGAAGATTCTTTTATAGAAGAATTTTTGAAACCAAGACCATACTTTTGACTAGATTTTACTTGATGATGAAGGACATCATTTAAATTCTCTTTGCCTTTGTTAAACTTAGACACGTTCTTGGATATCTCTTCATAATTCTTTTTTAAAGATTCAAGATCAGTATCTAAACTTGCAATGCGAGAATTTAAAGATTTCACTTCCTTATCAAGGTTAAGATTTTCTTGAGAAAGTGTTTGATTGACTTTCTCTAGATTCTTAACTCTAATCTTTTCCTTTTTCAACTCTTGAAAGATTTCATTAAAAGCATCAAGTAAATCTTCTGAATCAAAATCATTACTTACATGATCTTGTGAAGCCATAAAGCACATGTTTGCAACTTCATTGTTTTCATCAGTTTCTTCTTCTGAAGAAGAATCACTGTCATCCCAAGCTGCTTGGTAAGCCTTCTTGTTCTTGACAAACTTATTCTTTGTGTACTTGTCCTTCTTGAAGTTGGATGTTTTTCTGTTGTTCTTTGTATTTTCTAGGGGACAATCCTTCTTCATGTGACCTGTTTTATTGCAACTGAAACAAGTAGGAGGATCATTAGAATCTCTAATTTTGGAATTGAACTTACCTTTCTTTAAGAATTTTTTGAATCTTCTAGTGAACATTGCTATCTCCTCTTCATCTTCTTCCTCATCTTCTAAGTCTATCATTGCTTTAAAAGCCAATGATTTCTTCTTTGCCTATTGTGATTCTGCATCCTTCTTTCGCTCTTCAATTTGAACCTCGTACGCCATTAGATTTACCACAAGATTCTCAAGAGAAAGTTGTGACAAATCATTTGCTTCTTCAATTGCAGTGGTCTTCTTTTCCCATTCAGGAGTGAGTGCACGAAGGACTTTTCTAACCATCTCTGCTTGAGTGTATGTCTTTCCAAGTGCCACAAGTGAGTTTGTAATATCAGTAAATCTGGTGATCATCTCGGACACAGTTTCATTTTCCTTCATGCGGAACATCTCAAACCTGTGAACAAGAACAGAGATTTTAGATTCTTTCACTTTATTTGTTCCTTCATGAGTTACCTCGAATGTATGCCAGATTTGATGTGCGGTTGTAGCATTTGATACACGGTTGAACTCCTCCTTTGTGAGAGCACAAAATAATGCGTTCATTGCTTTTGCATTATTCATAGTTTGGTTCTTCTGATCATCATTCCATTGTGCATATGGAATAGTAGGGGCAGTGTATTCCGTCTCCTTCATGTGCCATATTTCATAGTTGATTGATTGGAGGTAGATCCTCATTCTGCACTTCCAATAATTGTAGTTTGTTCCATCGAAGAGCGGTGGCCTTTGTGTAGATTGGCCTTCATGGTACTGATTAGTATTTGAAGTAGTTGCCATAGCCTGTAACCTTGGTCTGATACCAAGTGTTGGATCCTGTAGGCGAGGCAACAAACACTAGAGGGGGGTGAATAGTGTTAATTAAAATAAACTGCGGAATAAATAATTTTTCTTGGGTGCAGTCGACTTAAGAGTGAACCAGTCGACTGAGATGACCAAATAAAAGAAAATTCAAACAACTCTGTACAGTCGACTTAAAGTTGAGACAGGCGACTGAAGACACGGTTAAAATTTAAAGATACGAGACTGACCAGTCGACTGATAATATGCTGAGTCGACTGTCCAGACAAGTTTCACAGAACTTAAACAAACAGAAAAAGTAAATGCAAGTGCAAGAGAAACAATCACAGAGTACACACGATATATCCTGGTTCGGTCCTTCCGACCTACATCCAGTCCCCAAGCAACCCACTTGAGATTTCCACTATTCTTGAAAAACAAGTTTACAAGAATACCCTACGGCGTTCAGACAACAACCTTGTCTAACCCGTTGTCCTTTCTCTCAACCAGAGAAAGCAGACCCACTCTACAACTAAGAGTGAAACGACCGACTCTACAACCTAGAGTCTAACTCTCCAACCGAGAGCAAAAGAAACAATAAAAAATTTACAGTCAACCTATAGCCTTGTTTGTGTTATGTGATGTAGAACGTGGCTAAAAGAGGTCGACTTCTATACCCAGTCCAGAACGAATTCCGATGTTATACTGGACTGAGTGTAGAGAACCAGAGATTTAGAACTTGAAAGCTTTTTCTCTTAAACACTTAGAAATTCTCAAGAGTGCTCGAGATTGTTAACAATGTTGTTAGATCTTTTCAGTGAGTTCTGAACTCTATTTATAGAGTTAGAACTCCTGGACGTTGGGAGACAGTTATTCCAACTGTCAACCAACAGATCTAAGAGCTTTTAAATTTGCAAATCGATTTTGAAAACAGAAAATGGTCAAAAGCACTCGAACAGTCGACTGGGTTGCCATAATGAGTCGACTGGTCAGAGTTTGAATAAATTTAAACAGTATTGTACTGCCAGTCGACTGATAGAAGCATCGGTCGACTGGTACTCAACAGTTAAATTATTTCAAACTGTTTTGACCTTATTTTTGATGTTTTAAAAACACACATTGTAAAATAGTGAGTGTATGTGTGTGTGACAAGGCTTTACATCATACTAAGACTCAACAAAAATAAGATTACATTGTTTACAAGACATGACTATAATTGACACTTTTAAGCTTGAGACTTTGGCTTGAGTCTTGAGTCTTGTCTTGAGTCTTGAGTCTTGAATGAAGCTTTAACCATTGTCTTTATCTAGAGCCTTTGTGCTTGTTCATTTGTTCAGCTGTATAGTAGTGAGTCATTTGTGTATAGCACCTGCAATTATAAAGTATAGCAAGGATACATGTGCAGTGTGTTGTGATCATCAAAATCAAGAATCAACAAATACGTGACTGGTGAGGTTGCAGGAGGGTCAAGTCCCACCAATGCAGTACGCTTATGGTGTCTTCGTTTGCCACTACTACCCGGCGTATCGGACCTCACTCAAAAACAAGGTTGTAGGTACGGTCTAGTTTCGTTACTGCAGTCACTATAATGGTGATCGTGTTTGCCACTATTGCCTGGCGTATCGGACCTCATTCAAAAACCAAATAACATAGGGTCTCGCAAGCACAGGGTAGCACGAAGCCTACCCTGCGGCACCCATAAGTCACGGTATTTCAGGAATTAACAGACGAGATACGCAACCCGTGCTCTCAACTCGTGAGAAGGCACCATGTCTATCCCTTTGATGGGAAGGTACAACCCAATAACACCGCCTAGTGTCGGCCTATAGGACATGTCGGATCATAAGAAATCACCCTTAAAACCAACTCTTTTCTTTCGACGAATAATGATAATAAGTAATGGTTAAGTAGTAATAGTCATAAGTTACTATCCTAATGATGTCACTAACCCTGAACAATCCTAGGGATGACAACAGTATAATCACAACATGCTCGGTCTTAAGTTAGACTTCGCAAGATAACTCTACTTGGCTGCTCAACCTAGACTTACCAGAATTCCTAAGAATCTGGTTCATGGCCTATCAATCCAAGACCTTGGCAATACGAACGTATTCACATGCTACTACCCTGAACTTGGATTTCGTCATACTCCGGTCCGCGATCAAACAACTTGGTTAAGATCTGATGGTACACGCGAGTGACTCATCCACAGTCCCTTAGGAGTAAGGTAAACACACGTCTTGATGGTTGATAGCCCTAGGGTAATGATATCATCCTAGATGAGCACAACAAACTACGTATTAGCTAAGCCACATACAAGCTAACCAAACACATACGAGCCAAACAAACTATATATGGAACTAACAACTACATACGGGCTACGTGAGCCACGTAAGAGACAACAACATACATACGAGCCAAATAAGCTACGTATGGGACCGACTGCCACATACGGGCATGTCGAGCCGCGTATGAGATAACAACATACATACGAGCCAAATAAGCTAAGTATGAAACCAATAGCTACATACGGGCCAGTTGAGCTGCGTATGAGCAAAACCACATATAAAAACAACCATAAAGGTAATCAACCTAGAAGCAACCAAGCATGCTTACTAGCAACTCTTGATCTTCTATAATTAGAAGCAACAGAAGAATCTATTAACAGTATAATACAAACATACTATCAAGGAAAAGCCCGAAAGCGACATAAAAACCTCCCGACAGCATAGAAGCAACCAGAGCTACGCTTGTCGGAATTCGACAGAAATATACTTTTTAGAAAGGTAAGAATATCTACCACAACTCTCCAGTGGAACACTTTTTCAGATTCTATAAGGAATCCAAAATTCGGTCCATTGAACACACGCAAATAGTTTACCCAAACTGTAGATTTTCAACAAAAAGTTGAAACTTCGCAAGCTAGTAACTTTTGCTCTACTTGTCGGAATCTAACGAAACTGGATATTTCAAAAAGGTGGGAACATCTACTAAAACTTCTCAGTTGACCAGTTACTCAGATTCCGCAAGAAAATCCAAATTCCTACCTATCGAATATACGCAAACAGTTACCAAACTACCGATTTTCAACAAAAAGTCGAAACTTCCGTAGTTTGTAACTTTTGCTCTACTTATTGGAATCTAACAAAACTGGATAATTTGAAAAGGTGGGAAAATCTACTAAAACTTTCCAGTTGACCAGTTGCTCAGATTCTGCAAGGAAATACAAGTTCCTACCCGTCGAACATATGCAAACAGTTACCAAACTACCGAATTTCAACAAAAAGTCGAAACTTCCGTAGTTTGTAACTTTTGTTCCACTTATCAGAATCTAACAAAACTGGATAATTTGAAAAGGTGGGTAATGTACTAAAACTTTTCAGTTGACCAGTTGCTCAGATTCCGTAAGGAAATTCAAATTTCTACCCATCGAACATACGCAAACAGTAACAAGAATAGCACTTAACCCAAGAGAGCTGAAAACTTTCAAAGCCCATAACTTCTACTCCGCTTATCGGAATTTAATCCAAGAAGTCAAATTGGAAAGGGGAGAGTCTCTACTACAACTCTCTAGCTGGCCCGAACCTCAGATTCTACAGGTAAGACACTTTAAAACCTTAAAGAAGCAAAACATCAAGAACCCAGTCAAGATAGCCAGCTGCTGTACTTTGCAAACGGTATAACTCCTACTCCGCTTATCGGAATTTAACCCGATAGGTCAGTTAGGAAAGGGGGGAGACTTTACTACAACTGCCTAGTTGGTCCGAACCTCAATTTCAACCAGTAAAACCCTCAAAAATGACAAACAAACACAACAGTAAGCAACCTATCGAACAGCTAGTTGCTGTATTTTCCCAAGACCATAACTCCTATTCCGCTTATCGGAATTTAATCCGAGAGGTCAATTCGGAAAGGGGAGAGTGTCTACTACAACTCTCTAGTTGGTCCAAATCTCAGATTCAACCAGTAAAACACTCTAAAACTATAAGGAAGTCAAACAGACACAATTTCAACCTGCCGAAATACACAGCCAGCTGAAAACTATCAAAGCCAGTAACTTCTACTCCGCTTATCGGAATTTAACCCGAGAGGTCAATTTGGAAAGGGGAGTCTCTAATACAACTCCCTACTTGGGCCGAACCTCAAATTCATCAAGTAAAACCCCAAAAAATTACAAAGAAGTGAAACAGTAAGCATTCAATCCGACAGCTATTTGCTATATTTTGCAAAGACCATAACTCCTATTTCATTTATCGGAATTTATCCCGAGAGGCCAATTCGGAAAGGGGAAGATGTCTACTACAACTCTCTAGTTCGTCCGAACCTCAAATTCATCAAGTAAGATACTCAAAAGTATCAAGCAACCAAAACAGCAATGTTCAGCCAAACAGCTAATTGCTATTTTTGTAACGGTCATAACTTTTACGTCTCTTATCGAAATTTAACTCGAGAGGTCAATTCGGAAAGGGGAAGATGTCTACTAAAACTCTCTAGTTGGTCTATACCTTAGATTCCGTAAGGAAGACCAATTCCCAGCCCCCCGAACACACTGCGACATAATCCCCATAACAGTGAGTCCACTGTTTTGGCTCAAATCTCGCTGTTTTGGGAAAACGGCTCGTTTCACCCATCGAAATGAATCCAAAAAATTTATAAAAATTACCGCATGCTACTAACATCTAGGAGAACCCCCCACATAGATTTCGGATGAATATTCCACCGTTTACATGGTTAATTAAAATCAACCCTACAACCCTAAAAACCGATTCTTTATGCCTCTAATTTGTGTTCTACCACTTCAAATTTTATATGCTCTTTAATCTAACCCCTATGAACATTAAATTAACTCCATACAACAATATACAACAAGAATAATAACCCTAATACCTAAAAAACACATGAGATGAGAAACCCCCACCTTAAACTTGGTTGGAAGGACTAGCTTGTTTCCTCCTCCTTGCTCCTTGTTCTTGCACCTTAAGAACTCCACCATGAAGAAATGAACCCATGAAAAACTCTCTTTTTTTCTTTTTATTCTCTCTTTCTTTTCTTTTCTTTTCTTTTCTTTTTTTCTCAATCTTTTCTAAAACAAAAACTAGGTAGAAGTAGAAGACCTAGTAGAAAAATGAGATGAGATTTGAGATTGGAGATGGGGAAAAACCAAATGGAAGGGTTATAACCCTAGGGGAAGCTTGAGGCGGCCAAAAATGGAAAGGGGGAGTTTGGGGGTGTTTTATTAGGAAATGGGTGAATTTTTGTGGTGAGAAATGGAGCTAAGTGTCATGTACACTTGTGGCTTAACAATTGAGTGATTTATTTGCAAATAAATCTTGCAATCAAGCCCTAATCCATCTCATCCCTCCATCTCATCATGATGGATAAAAAATAAACTATCATTTTCCTAAATCACATACTACACGATTTGTTCAAGCGCCCGAAATCGACATGTTTCAAATCCGTGCATATATCTGATTATACAGATAATTTTCGTTCGTAAAAACGAACAAATCAGTAAAAAAATAATTTATTTCCGAGAAATAAAAATAAAATAATTTTATTACCGGCTCGGAAGATTCCAGTATCAATTTGATACAAAACAGTCGTATACCGACTAGTATATATATATTTTTTTGATGAATCGGATAGAGCCAAACGGCTCCAGCCATCAAAAAATATATATTAATCAATAAAACAGTTAATAAACAATACAAATAGTCAAAGGTTTTACAAGATGTAAAACAGAAGAAAGCGAGCAAGTAAGAAAAACAATAAGCGAGCGATTAAGAAAAACAATAACAGACTCAGCATTAGCATAGCAGAGGGTGGAACCACCGCAAGATGCACCATGCCGTTACCCGAGAGCAGGGCAACCGGCCCGGAAAAGCGAAAAAGCCAGCCCGTCGCGCTCGAGAGACCCCAAGAATAACGACGCAATCAATGCCGAAAACGACCTGCCGAACCAAGATGGAGGAACTACGCCCATAACGGCTAGCAACCGCAAGACCCAAGAAATCGCAAGCAAACAAGAAGCCAGGGACACCACTAAACTTGATGATGGGAGCGAAAATTGAGGAAGACAGCCAAAAGGCGGATCAAAAAATTGGGAGACCAAACAGCCTCACACAACTGCACAAGGCCCAAACCTGCAAAGAGAAACCGGATTGCCAAAACCGAGGCGAAAGAAAAATGCCAAAACTCAGGTGCGCACATGAGGAAGCGCTGACACTGAAGATACTTTTTTAGCTAATAAACGCGCACTCACGCGAATAGGCAAGTTAGAATAAAGTTTCTTCTTGTAATTCCTCTTAGCGGGGGGAGGATCGACTTCCCCCAGTAGGAGCGAGCTCCTGCCATGGGCAGGTCCGGTTGTGTCGACTTTGGTAAGGCTCTTAGCGGGGGAAAAGAGACTGGACGAAGCTAGCAAAAATCAAGGTCTGAAATTAGTTTGAAAAGAATGACGAGAAATGTAGGATACTCCACGATTCGATTGGTGCACGAACCCAATCGAACTACGAAACCAAGAATGGCAAGCCCTAAAAGGAGAACATAAATCAAACTTTTTATCCCGACTCAAACTCATCAAAGGCCTCACAGCA
The DNA here is from genome assembly GCA_017893485.1 of Hemerocallis citrina. Lineage (NCBI taxonomy): Eukaryota > Viridiplantae > Streptophyta > Magnoliopsida > Asparagales > Asphodelaceae > Hemerocallis > Hemerocallis citrina. The sequence goes on from CM030362.1 coordinate 151,238,252, forward strand.
CTAAAATGGGGGCGATACTGAAAACTGCCTGACCGAGGAAGGGGAGCAAGTTTTGTGAACTCCGAGCGATCCTTAAACAGGGACGCAAAATTAGGATACTGACGAGTCGCAAGAGAAGCATCGTGAGCAACGAAGGGAGGCGTGGGGGTAATAGGTGTTTAAGGCACCACAACCGAGGCACCCAACTCCTTTCCAGGATCACGACTACTCTTCCTCGCGAGGCATGAATAAAGCATGCTCATAAAGAGGGGACAAATAAGAAGGGAGAGACGTTTAGCCAGAAAAGTTCTAGCCAAAACATGATCCTTATCCAAACTCGTAAACGGCGAATACCCCACAACTTTAGAATGGGGATGAGCCTGATAAGAACCCAACTGAGGGAAGGAAACAAGTTTCGAATGAACCTTTCGATCCTTAAATAGACTAGAAATATTGGGAAGCTGAAGAGTGCCAGAAGTTGCATCACAATCTGAGCGATCATTGAAAGAGTTCGAATCTGGATAAGGAACATCCGCAGTGGGGACAAAATTCTTTTTAGACTCATAACTAAAGTTCCTCTCCAAACATGCATTAAGCTTGCCTTTTAAGAGATGATAGTTAAGAAATAAGAGAAGTTTGGCCGGTAATGGTTTGCCTCTGGGTAAACCAAGAAGTTTTTGAAGAGAATAACATCGCCTTCGTGAGTGACCATGCTTGTCACAAAAGAAGCACTTTATTTTGTTCACGCACTCTCGTTGAATATGCCCAGGCAGAAGGCACCTGAAACAAACCAAGAGTGGGGCGGGCCAACAAGAAGAATGGTCCAACGGTGAAGTGGGTGAGCCAAGAGAGCGACCCAGTTTAACGAGTCTATATTTTTTATCGACCTCGACCCAAGACGGGCACAAAGAGACCATGGCTCAAAACCAGTGAAGGACAGTGGAAACTGATATAGAGAGGATCAGTTACTGCAAAGGAGGCTGAAATAGCCAGGCTAACGGATCACTACAGATCCAGCACCAAAATACAAATGTAATACAATGCAATATACCAACCGAAATGCAAGAAACGGGGGATCGGAAAGATCAAAACCACAACGATACAGAACTAAGAGGAGATCAGAGAGAGTAGATAATAAGCTACAGAGAGATTAGTAAGAAACTAACTTGCATAAATAACTAAAACAGAAATTGTATAAGAGGGACGAAAGTGATAATAAGAAGTATCGACCGAAATAATAAATCGGGGCTGTAGGGCTGCGCAGATCACCAGATTGCTCTAGGAATGCGCGGGGCCGAGCACCGCCAAACCAGAGGAACAAGAACAAAACAGGGGGACAAGGGAAAGGGTTGAAACCGCTCTCAAGCAAAAACGGATCGAAGACAAAACTGAAAATACTAGAATTAAATAGTAACGGAGAATAGAATAAAAAATACTTACAGAGCTACTAGCAAAGGGAACGAAGTCAGACTCCGAGAGAGGGAGAGGCTGCTGCAGCTGGACCGGGGAAGCCCGGATCTTTGAAAGTGAGAAGCGCTGCTCCACGAGGAGACAGGGAGGGAGCGGTTGAAGCGGGAGATAAAAAAGGAATGAATCCAAAGATCCACTGGAATCGAACAGGAAGGGATCAGCCCGCGCGCCGAACGGATCCGAAAGGATCAGATCAAGAGACAGGAAGTCCACAAACTGAACTACGAAAGAGCGCAGGCAACCAGACAGGTAGGACTATGGCTGCGGGGGAAAATGCTCAAGACAATGGGAGAGAAGCAGCCTGAGATCTGGAGATGCTAATCAAAGCCGGAGGGGACCAGTATATATACATATATAATGTTTATTAGCAAAACCAGGTGATATCCACCAAAATATTTCAATTCTGAAAATAAAAATAAAATAAAAATTTTTAATATCTGCCTGGTATTTTCCAGAGGTTTTTCTCAAAAACGAATTTTTCAAGATTTTGTACAAGTGTACAAAACTGATACAATACCTATATATACTTATTAGTATATATGTCCAGGTAAGTTTTTATTTGAAAAACCAAGTAATTTTCCATTAAAAATATTTTAATTTAAAAATAATAATTATACAAATATAATATCCGTCCGGGATATTACACTTATCAACTTGAAGACCCCGAGGGGCAAAAGAGTACCAAGAACATGAAATGCGGAATACTTATTGAAGTACCAAGAGGTTGTTTGAACACCGCTCCAAGCAACTTCTAATCCTAGAGCTTTTCTAAGTTTATTTTTCTTCTTATTTAGTTGATTTTTCAAATGTAATAATGGCTTGCAACTCAGAAGCAGCCACTTAGTCATCTTTAATAAAAGAAGTTTACTTTCTCAGAAAACCTATTGTCTAAATGTTTTAGTTGTCTTACCTCTTAAAAACAAGTTCGGAGTTCAACATTTGGTTCGATGCTATTTTAGCTACTTGCGAACAAGCAAGTATGAAGTAGCTCATCATTCGAAATTGAAGGCACAACTGTTGAAACTCTCTTAACAACAAGTTCGGAGTCCAATACTTGGTTCGATGCTATTTTAGCTACTTGCGAACAAGCAAGTACGAAGTAGCTCACCATTCGAAATTTCGCCCACAACTGTTGAAAATCTCTTAACAACAAGTTCGGAGTTCAACACTTGGTTCGATGCTATTTTAGCTACTTGCGAACAAGCAAGTACGAAGTAGCTCACCATTCGAAATTGCTCCCACAACTGTTGAAACTCTTTTAACAACAAGTTTGGATCCCAACACTTAGTTCGATGCTATTTTATCTACTTGCGAACAAGCAAGTACGAAGTGACTCACCATTCAAAATTGCTCCCACAATTGTTGAAAACTCCTTGACACAATGTTATCAGGTGAAAGAAGCTCGTTTGACTAAAATATTGTTCAAACACTTACAAATAATTTTGTTCCATTACAAGTTAAGGTACAAGTCTTATTCAAAGACTGCTACAAACATTTTGTTCCACCGAAGATGGAGATACAAGTCTTATTCAAGGCTACAGGCTCCTATAGAACTATAAAGTCTCCATCAAACTCCTCCTAGGGAGTGGTACACTTCTATTAAGAGATACGCGGAGGCGATGAGCGCCAGCCGCTCCCTCGTGGCCTCCGAAGGGATCTCCAAGCCTGCGAGTCGAGTGACACCATCGGAACCCATAGACTGAGATGTCGCTCCAACAGATGCTCCGCTCGAGAGCCGGCCACTCTGCTTTGAGCAACCTTAGGATTTTGCAAAAGAGGAGGCGAACGACACACTAACTCATGAACGATCTTCCTCGGGCGTACTCGTCTCGAGGACACGAAGTGCTTCTAACGTTACTCCCTTCAGAAAGTAATTGCAGACGAAGATTCTCCGCCTCTAACTCCACGACCCGTTCCTTGATAGAGTCATCCGTCACCCTGAGCTTCAAGCGAAGCACTCAGCCCGAACTAACCCCCCGTGAGACATCGGAGATAGTCCTCCGAAGATGAGCCGCTTCCAAACTCTTCTCGAGCACCACGTTCTTCAATCCATCCCTCTCGGATCTCACTTCGAATAAAGAGTGGTGAAGAAACTTGAGCCTCAAACCCTGGCTGACAGCCATCGAAGGATAAGCCTCTTCACCGCCATGGGGCACTTCACGAATTCTCTCTTCGAGATGCCTTATCTCGATATCTCGGAGAGCTAAGGTCAACCTCAAATGACTTAACTCCTATTCCACTTTAAAAAGCATCTCCCGAAACAGAGTGAGCCCTAACATCATAATGCGTAGCTTAGAGCGGGGATCTGATACCTTGCTACCCTGGGGAAACCAATCAAAGAGAGAAATGTAAAATGCCCGGACTTCGAATAAAGCGACAAGATAGTTCTAATTTCTAACTCTAAGGAGGCTAAGTACGGAGTCCGAGTGGAGCTACAAAGTTGAGCCTAAGTTCAAATGCTAGTAAACTAATGAATTTTAAGCCTCGCAGTCAAGCACTAAGTCCAAAAATCCCATTTCATTTCCAAAAAGAAGATACAAGAGTGGTGGCCAGTCCGTTATAAGGCATGAGTACAAAAGTGCTGAGAAAAATAACAAGTGCAGATACAAAAGGTCAAGGAGCCACCTTGGGGGGCTGCTCCGCGATCGCCTCCGGTACCTCCACGGTCGCCGACTGAGGATCCACCACGACATCCTCCTCTTCCTTTCCTTCTTCTTCTTCTTCTTCATCACCTTCATCGGGCGCCCTCTGCCCCCTCGGCCACTTCGCCTTCAAGAAGAGTGTACAAACTGTACCCCGAGCTGTCGAAGCGAGGGACACGTGCTGTAATACCCTGAATTTTATTAAATGAGAAATTGTTCATTTTACACGTTGTGCACGTATAATTTTTGTATAAATATTTTTTATATATATAAAGTGATTTTCTATAACATGAACAAATAATTATTTTCTTTTCTTCTCTTTATTTTTAAGCCCATTTTTAAAAGCCTAAGCTTATTTTTCTAAACTAAGCCCAACCTAATAAATTAAATATTTTTCTAACACATGAGTCTAAAAGCCTACTATTTTGAAGACCATAAATTAATTACTCTTTTAATTGCCTTAACTTGTCATGTAGACATATTTTGTAGACAATTAATTAATTTATAATGTACAACTTTTACTATGGGACACTAATTGGGACACGTGCATGCACATGTGTGTGCAATGCACACCCAAGGGGGCCGGATTATGCATGGAGAGGAGTGGGGGAGTGGAGTTGTGTGGATGGGTGGTTATTTTCCCATGGGTGGTTGCTACAACTTCTCAATATATCCTAGCCATCTATCTACAACCATCTAATGCAATCCTAGCCCTCCATTTCAACCTAAAACTGGTATAAATACCCTTCCCTTTTATGCATACAACACTAAGAATTTTTGTAAAGAAAGAAAGAAATATATAGGGGAGTAAAAGATTGAGAAGCATTGGTAAAAGATTAGTGAGTGTACTTTTGTGTGTGTGTTCCAAACTAGAGGAGGCCGGCTAGCATCCAAGGAGCTTGGAGAGGCTCGGGTTTCAAATCAAGCATCGAGGAGGAGAAGGCACTTGCAATACACTCTAGGAGGAGAAGGCCACTTTCTTGCATTCTAGAAGCTTTCAATTTACATTTCTCCAAATAGGTGGGTGTTTTTCATACTTCTAGATCTAGATACCAAGCTAGGGATGATTTGATGAAATTATTATGAAGCAACTAGTCGAAATTGGAACCATACTTGTTTAGAGATGGAATGGTAACTTAGAGAATGTTTGATAGAATGATTGTTAATGGATGAATTGTGAATTAAAGAGCTAGAAATCACCATATTGTCATGCTACATGTTCTAAATTGAATTCTATGATGAAATTTGTACTTATGAGACAACTAGTTGAATTAAATGCTTTATGTGTAATTGATTGCTTAAAATAAAGTTTTTTTGTTGTAGAAAGATGAGAAAATTGTATCTTAATTATTGTAGGTTGCTAATGAGTAAAAGAACAAGGGAATATAGTAGTTGTGAAAATTTTAACTCTAAAGTATAAAGAAATATGATGTTTGTTCTCAATGTCGAAATTATGGACATAGAACATAAAGTAGGACCAACATACATGTTTTATAAAGTAAATAATGGTTATAAAAATACTGGTTTACTGTAAATTCATGTTTGTTAAAATCCAGAGATTTTTGCTTTCAAAAGAGAAGAAAAAGAAACAAAATCGTTTAGAGAATTATAAAATTTAGAAATGAACATAGAGCAGGGTTATAAACAACCCAATGCCTTTTGAAACAATCTGGTCCATTAGACCAAGTGGTTAGCGGTGCAAAGGCATTTACTGCAGCCGTGAACAGACTTAGGGGTCTCTGGTTCGAAACACAAGCCCTGTCTTTTAATTTCAATTTTTTTTTGAATAAAAACCCAAATCCGAGAACAAAGCTTATCTCATTAAAACCCGCTTCACATATCGCATAGGCGTCTTAGCCCATTTGGCTTGCGGTGGCTGTTGACTTAGCTCAGGTTGCAGGTTCGAATTTGGCTTTCGGCAGTTTTGAACATTTTTTTTTTATTTTTGAGTTTAAAATCGAATTTTTGACTCTTAAAAATCCCCAAAAAAAATACTACAATTATTCTAAAAATATGTAGATCTTGTAAAAAATATTTGAACACTATTTATACAAAATAAAAATGAGTTAGAGGTGAAAATTGGGTAGAATTCCATTGAAATTTGTATTTTTTTTTAATTATAAAAGTAATCTATTTTATGAGAAATTATACTAAGTGGTAAAGGATAATTTTTGAAAGAAAGAAAATTCAAATGTGTTCTCTATGGACTCTCATTGTTAAATTAAGTATTGTTTATGAATGAAAATATGACTTTTTGACCTTTTGAATTAAATAAATGAAACGAACATTAGTAGGAGAATCAAATAAGGTTAGTGTGGATTAAAATGAGACTAAGAAAGTTTTGTAGAAAGAATAAACTATTTGAGTTTGACATGTTGAATTTATTTATTTTATGCATGATGTTGCACATGAAATTGAAATTTAATGACTTGATGAATTTTATGAAAGAGCATGAATATACAAGTGTTATGAACATGAAATGAAAATTATGATTATTCATGAAAGAGAACTTATGAGTATAAATGGCTCAATGTTGTCATTATGAGTTGAAATTAAGAACTAGGGTGTAGCTAAGCCTTATACCGGCAATAAAAGAAATATTGAGATGAAATTTGAAATGAAAAGACCAAGAGTTGGGTCATGTGAAATGAATGAATAAGACCGGTACAGTGGGAGTGCTAACCCTAAGGGATTGATTTTGTTCATGATTCAATTAAAGTAAGGATTAGATACATAGTGAAGATATGATGAAAGTAAGAGAAAAACATGAGTATAGGGGCCATTGGATTGGCAACGTGAGAGTATTCACAGGATGTCCCATGATGTGTTATGAGTAAGACGGGGATACTTCTCCAGAGTACCGTCCCGGTGGCGACGTTCGTAGGGTGTTTGGTGACTGCGAGTGGTGACATGTCTATGGTAGGAGGTGGATTACCACAGGATGCCTGCATGATGAGTCATGTGACAGTGCTTTGGGATTCTCTCCAGGGCGCCTAGACATGAGTTCGTAGGTCATAGAACATTTAGAATACTTATCGTAGTTACAGTAGTAGATTAAGTCATGGCGAGGGATTGAACCCTACAAGATGAAGAACGGTTAAGGGCTTGCCCTCGGACCTATGTAGTATGGGCTGCATAGACTCTGAACAAGTGTGTATTAGTGTCATATAGCAGAAATAATTGCATTAAGGACTAAGTGCACATTCACAATACGACATCAATAGGATAGTCCCTTTAGCTTTGTTTGTGAACAAGTTTGTGGTTTGTTAAGTATTGAGAATCGTTATACAGTTTCGGCATAGAGTGGATGGCCATGTATAATATTTTGTTTGTTGAATGAACTGACGTGCCCACAGTTTCTATGCAGGGTAACGCACATGAAAAAGACTAAAGAAGACTTGATGCTTAAAGATTATTCAACTGTTGTTGTACTTCATTCATTGTTGTAAAATTTGCATCCTCTGTAAAAATATTAATGTAAATGTAACTCTGATGTAAAGCAAAGTTTTATTTCCTTGTAAAATTGTACGAAAGAAGTGTAAAGATCCTGTGGAACTTCAAATTCAGTTGTGTTTCTCTCTGATTTATACTTCTTCTCCTCCTTTCTCTAAGATGGTGGACCACTTCGACCCAACTGGAGATGGCGATTGGAACATCGTTGAGGAGGATTACTACCTGGGGCAAGCTGATTCAGACGAAGAGGATCCTGAAGAATTTGAAGAGGAATGGCCTGAGCCCTGAGAGATCACTCCACCTCCGAATTTATCTGATGACTCCTCTGACGAGGAAGAACCAGTTTCAAGTAGTCTTATTGTATCTCTTCAAAGGCAGGATGAGACTCAGAGGGAGAGAGCAGAGCTGTTGCAGGTGCAGTGTGCGAAGAGCAAGGAGAGCATTGCCGTTCTCAGTCATCGTGTTTGGGAACTCGAGAAGAGGAAAAACATGTACGATGTATTGAAAGAAGAGGTGGCAGTACTACGGGAAGAGCTTCGAGAATCCAAGAGGAACCGTAGGAACTAGACTGTTGTATCTTCTTACTGCTTTCTTTTGATGTTAGAAATGTTTTAAATTCGAATGTATAAAGTTTGGAATTCAATGAAATGAAAAGCTGATTTATAACTCATGTTTTATACTTCGAATTTAATGGATTTTATGCATCAGAATATGGCTAGAAGAGGAGCTCGAAATGGAGGAGGATTGGACTTGGAAACGGAACTAGCGAGGGTCTATCAGACGCTCAATGCCGTTGCCAAGAATCAGAATCAGGAAAGGGTGCCTGCGAATCCAGTACCTCAATCAAACTCGTGGAATCATTCAAACGGATGAAACCACCGGTGTTTGAGGGGAATTCAGACCCTGACACGGCTGATAATTGGATCCGACAAGTAGAGACTATCTTCGAAGTCTTGGAGACTCCGGTGGGCAGCAAGGTGAAGCTGGCTGCACTGTAGCTCGAGAAGGATGCGGCTGTGTGGTGGCAGTCGATAAAGCAGATGATGGGGGACATTATTCTTGGCTGGGAGGAATTCTTGGAGGAATTTCACAGTCATTATTTCCCCTCAGACATCCTGGAGAAGAAGGCCATAGAGTTTCTGGCGGTGCAGCAGGGCGGCATGTCAGTTAGGGAGTATGAGACAAGATTCACTCAGCTCTCTAGGTATACATCCGAACTGGTGATGGACGAGGCGAAGAAGGCTCGAAAGTTAGAGCATGGGTTGAGGCCAATCTGGGATCCAGGATGATACCCCTCGGTATCATGAGGTTTGACAAGATGGTCAAATAAGCGGTAGCCACGAAGGCGGACATGGAGCAGTTCCACGCTGTTCAGAATCGGAGAAATAACTGGAATGTGGGGAAGAGGCCCGTAGTTGCGGGAATGTCAGGGGACAGCTGCCGGCTAAAAGGTTCAAGCCTACGGGTGCGAACGCTGTTCAAGTGGCAGGAAGACCCGGGAATACTTGGATGAGACCTTCTGTGACTTGTTTTAACTGTGAAGAGATAGGCCACTACAAGTCTCATTGCCCCAAGCTGCAGGATGTCGTTCGTAATGGACCAACTCAGCAGGCCGGGAAGAATTCGTACTAGTAGGGGCGAGTATTTGCCTTGACTGAAGCTGACGCTGATGAGGTGGATCACATCATCACTGGTACGAGTGAGGGTGTTTAGGAGTATTTTTCTGTTGTCTCTTTTCCCGCTTATTTAAGAAACTGTTATGTAACGAGTGTGTGTTATGTAACAGGAGAATTTTATTTGAATGGAAAGAAAGCGGTTGTTTTATTCGACACTGGGTCCTCTCATACTTTTGTATCACCTAAATTTGCTAAAGTTACGAGAGTCGAACCGAAAATATTTCTAGGCAAGGTTTTAGCAGTTGCTACTCCATCAGGGGAGACTTTAACCACTGATCAGTACTATGCGGACTGCGAGATCGTGATTGGAGATAGAATTTTTGGGATTGATCTGATCAAGCTGATTGTCTTGGGAGTCGATGTTATCATTAGCATTAATTGGATGTTGGTGTACAGTGCAAGCATCGAGTGCAAGACCAAAGAAGTAACAGTGAAGGCTCCAGGTGGACCTGAAGTCACTTTCTAAGGAAAGAGGAGATGTTCTGGTCTGGTGGTAGCTATCTGCAAGAGGGATGTTCCTGTAGAAGTGCAGCAAATTTTGGTGGTTCGGGAATATCCGACTGTGTTCTTGGAAGATTTGCCTGGGTTACCCCGCATCGTGATGTGGAGTTCAGCATCACTATTCAGCCAGGAAGTGCACCTATTTCCAAGACACCGTACAGGATGGCGTCGGAGTAGGATGAGATCAAACAGCAGATTGAGGAACTGTTGGAGAAAGGCTCTATTCAACCGAGTGCGTCACCTTGGGGAGCACCGGTGCTTTTGATAAAGAAGAAGGATGGTTCGATGAGGATGTGCATCGATTACCGAGAGCTGAATAAGGTTACTGTTTAGAATAAGTATCCTATTTTCTGAATTGATGACTTGTTCGACCGTCTACAAGGAGCTGTTGTTTTCTCCAAAATAGATCTTCGATCAGGATATCATCAAGTTCGAGTGAAAGCTGAAGATGTGCATAAGACTACATTTAGAACTCGACACGGGCATTACGAATTCTTAGTTATGTCGTTCGGAGTGACGAATGCACCTGCAATCTTCATGGACATGATGAACAGAGTTCTGAGGCCGTTCATTGATTCTTTCGTCGTAGTGTTTATCGACGATATTCTTATGTACTCCATGTCGGAGGAGGTGCACACGGGGCATCTAGCAGCAGTTTTGAAGAAGCTGGAAGAGCAAAAGATGTATGCCAAGTTCTCCAAGTGCGATTTCTGGAAATCTGAAGTAGCATTCCTAGGTCACATCCTTTCTAAGGAGGGAGTGGTAACTGATCCTCAGAAGATAGAGGTAGTGAGAGATTGGGCAAGGCCTACTACAGTGAAGGAAATCAGGAGTTTCCTTAGATTGACAGGATACTACAGGAGATTCATTCAGGGTTATGCTCAGTTAGTCGTGCCGCTCACTGGCTTGACCAAGAAGAATGTGAACTTCAAGTGGACCGAGCAGTGCGAGGCAAGCTTTCAGGAGTTGAAAGAGAAGATGACGACTGCACCTATTTTGGCATTGCCTAGAGCAGGTATTGAGTATGATGTTTACAGCGATGCTTCACATCGTGGGCTCGGTTGTGTCTTAATACAAGAAGGGAAGGTGATCGCTTATGGGTCAAGACAACTACGACCACATGAGAAGAATTATTCGACTCACGATCTGGAGTTGGTTGCGATTATCTTCACCGTAAAGTAATGGAGACACTATGTGTATGGTGAGAAGCTGAATATGTACACAGACCACAAGAGCTTGAAGTATATTTATCAGCAGAAGGATCTGAATCTGAGGCAGCGGAGATGGTTGGAAGTGCTTGAGGACATGCATCCTGAAATTAAGTATCATCCTGGGAAGGCTAATGTTTTTGCTGATGCACTTAGCCGCAAGAGCAGTTTGGCCAGTTTGATCATGACTCAGAAGCATCTGGCAGAGGAATTGGATCGGGCTGGTATTGAAGTTGACTTGCAAGGCTTGGGAGCATCCTTAGCTCAGTTGAGGCTTCAGCCTACGCTGAATGGAAGGATTATTGCAAGTCAGAAGAAAGATGCTGATATTCTGAAGATGAAGGAGCAGATTGTTGCAGGCAGGTTGTCCGGAATTCAAATCAGGGATAAAGTGTTGTGGTTTGGAGAGAGGCTGTGTGTTTCGGATCTATCGGACTTGAAAGAAAGTATTCTTCAGGAGGCACATGCTACTCTTTTGTCAGTACATCCTGGGAGTACTAAGATATACAAGGACATTAAACAGTATTTTGGGTGGACAGGTTTGAAGCGGGATGTGGCTGAATTTGTGTCGAGGTATGAGATTTGTCTGCAAGTCAAAGCCGAGAATCAGAAATCAGGAGGTCTATTACAACCGTTACCTATTCCGGAATGGAAGTGGGATAACATCAATATGGATTTCATCACGGGTTTGCCCAAGAGTTCAAAGGGCAATGATGCGATTTGGGTCATAGTCGATCGACTAACCAAGTCCGCTCACTTCTTGGCGATGAAACTCACTTCGTCAATGGACAAGTTAGCTGAGCTGTATGTTGGTGAGATCGTCAGGCTTCATAGTGTTCCATTAACCATTGTGTCTAATCGGGATGCACGGTTTACTTCGCATTTCTGGAGGAATCTTCAAACAGTTTTGGGTACCAAGACGGATTTCAGCACTGCTTTCCATCCTCAGACCGATGGGCAGACCGAGAGAGTCAACCGTACTCTTAAGGACATGCTTCGGCGTTGTGTACTAGACTTTGGAGGTAGTTGGGAAAGGCATCTAGCTTTGGTGGAGTTTGCCTACAACAACAGTTTTCAGACTAGTATCAGGACGGCACCGTATGAAGCTTTGTATGGCAGGAAGTGCAGAACGCCGGTTTGTTGGTTCGAAGTTGGGGAGCGTCAGATGTTTAGGCCTGAGATTGTGCAGCAAACCTCTGAAAAGATTGATCTGATCAGGAAGATGTTGGTGGATGCTCAGAGTAGGCAGAAGAGCTATGCAGACAACCGAAGGAGGGACCTTGAGTTGGAGGTTGGTGACTTTGTCTTTCTGAAGGTATCGCCCAGTAAAGGCGTGATCCGATTTGGCAAGGGTGGAAATTTAGCCCCGAGGTTCATAGGCCCGTATAAGATATTGAAAATGATCGGGAAAACTACTTACTGGCTTGAGTTACCGGAAGAGTTGTCTCAGGTGCACAATGTCTTTCATGTGTCTATGCTGAGAGGTTACATTCCAGATTCGAGTCATCATTTGCCTGAAGTGCCGGAGGGTTTGCAATTGGATATGAGTTACATTGACCTTCCAGTTGAGATTGCTGATCGTCGGGAGAAAGTTTTGAGAAATAAGACGATAACGATGGTCAAGGTTGTCTGGAGAAACCAGTTGGTTGAAGAGGCTACTTGGGAATCTGAGGAGAGGATGATGAAGAATCATCCTGAGCTCTTTGTTTGATTTTTATTTTATTTTCTTTCTTCTTATTGTGTTTTGTTTTCTCACCTTTTTATTGTAGTTCCGGGGACGGAACTATTCTAAGGAGGAAGTGTTATAATACCCTGAATATTATTATATGAGAAATTGTTGATTTTACACGTTGTGCACGTACAAATTTTTGTATAAATATTTTTTATATATATAAAGTGATTTTCTATAACATGAATAAATAATTATTTTCTTTTCTTCTCTTTATTTTTAAGCCCATTTTTAAAAGCCTAAGCTTATTTTTCTAAATTAAGCCCAACCTAATAAATTAAATATTTTTTTGACCCATGAGTCTAAAAGCCCACTATTTTGAAGCCCATAAATTAATTACTCTTTTAATTGTCTTAACTTGTCATGTAGACATATTTTGTAGACAATTAATTAATTTATAATGTACAATTTTTACTAGGGGACACTAATTGGGACACGTGCATGCACGTGTGTGTGCATTGCACACCCAAGGGGGCCAGATTATGCATGGAGAGGAGTGGGGGAGTGGAGTTGTGTGGATGGGTGGTTATTTGCTCGTGGGTGGTTGCTACAACTTCCCAATGTATCCTAGCCATCTATCTACAACCATCTAATGCAATCCTAGCCCACCAATTCACCCTAAAACTAGTATAAATACCCCTCCTGTTTATGCATACAACACTAAGAATTTTTGTAAAGAAAGAAAGAAATATATAGGGGAATAAAAGATTGAGAAGCATTGGTAAAAGATTAGTGAGTGTACTTTTGTGTGTGTTCCAAACTAGAGGAGGCCGGCTAGCATCCATGGAGCATGGAGAGGCTCGGGTTTCAAATCAAGTATCGAGGAGGAGAAGGCACTTGCAATACACTCTAGGAGGAGAAGGCTACTTTCTTGTATTCTAGGAGCTTTCAATTTTCGTTTCTCCAAATAGGTGGGTGTTTTTCATATTTCTAGATCTAGATACCGTGCTAAGGATGATTTGATGAAATTATTATGAAGCAACTAGTCGAAATTGGAACCATGCTTGTTTAGAGATGGAATGGTAACTTAGAGAATGTTTGATAGAATGATTGGTAAAGGATGAATTGTGAATTAAAGAGCTAGAAATCACCATATTGTCATGCTACATGTTCTAAATTGAATTCTTTGATGAAATTTGTACTTATGAGACAACAAGTTGAATTAAATGCTTTATGTGTAATTGATTGCTTAAAATAAAGTTTCCTTGTTGTAGAAAGATGAGAAAATTGTATCTTAATTATTGTAGGTTGTTAATGAGTAAAAGAACAAGGGAATATAGTAGTTGTGAAAATTTTAACTCTAAAGTATAAAGAAATATGATGTTTGTTCTCAATGTCGAAATTATGGACATAGAACATAAAGTAGGACCAAAATACATGTTTTATAAAGTAAATAATGGTTATAAAAACACTAGTTTACTGTAAATTCATGTTTCGTAAAATCTGGAGATTTTGCTTTCAAAAGAGAAGAAAAAGAAACAAAATCGTTTTGAGAATTATAAAATTTAGAAATGAACAGAGAGCAGGGTTATAAACAACCCAATGCCTTTTGAGACAATCTGGTCCCTTAGACCAATTGGTTAGCGGTGTGGTGGCATTTACTGCAGCCGTGAACAGACCTAGGGGTCTCTGGTTCAAAACCCAAGCCCTATCTTTTAATTTCAGTTTTTTTTAATAAAAACCCAAATCCGAGAACAAAGCTTATCTCATCAAAACCCCCTTCACATATCGCATAGGCGTCTTAGCCCATTTGGCTTGCGGTGGCTGTTGACTTAGCCCAGGTGGCAGGTTCGAATCTGGCTTTCGGCAGATTTGAACATTTTTTTTGTTGATTTTTGAGTTTAAAATCGAATTTTTAACTTTTAAAATTCCCAAAAAAATACTGTAATTATTCTAAAAATATGTAGATCTTGTGAAAAATATTTGAACACTATTTATACAAAATAAAAATGAGTTAGAGGTGAAAATTGGGTAGAATTCCATAGAAATTTGTATTTTTTTTTGAATTATAAAAGGAATCTATTTTATGAGAAATTATACTAAGTGGTAGAGGATATTTTTTGAAAGAAAGAAAATTCAAATGTGTTGTCTATGGACTCTCATTGTTAAATTAAGTATTGTTTATGAATGAAAATATGATTTTTTGACCTTTTAAATTAAATAAATGAAACGAACATTAGTAGGAGAATCAAATAAGGTTAGTGTGGATTAAAATGAGACTAAGAAAGTTTTGTAGAAAGAATAAACTATTTGAGTATGACATGTTGAATTTATTTATTTTATGCATGATGTTGCACATGAAATTGAAATTGAATGACTTGATGAATTTTATGAAAGAGCATGAATATACAAGTGTTATGAACATGAAATGAAAATTATGATTAATCATGAAAGAGAACTTATGAGTATGAAAGGCTCAATGTTGTAATTATGAGTTGAAATTAAGAACTATGGTGTAGCTAAGCCTTATACCTGCAATAAAAGAAATGTTGAGATAAAATTTGAAATGAAAAGACCAAGAGTTGGGTCATGTGAAATGAATGAATAAGACCGGTACAGTGGGAGTGCTAACCCTAAGGGATTGATTTTGTTCATGATTCAATTAAAGTAAGGATTAGATACATAGTGAAGATATGATGAAAGTAAGAGAAAAACATGAGTATAGGGGCCATTGGATTGGCAACGTGAGTATTCACAGGATGTCCCATGATGTTTTATGAGTAGGACGGGGATACTTCTCCAGAGTACCGTCCCGGTGGCGACGCTCGTGGAGTGTTTGGTGACTGCGAGTGGTGTCATGCTTATGGTAGGAGGTGAATTACCACAGGATGCCTGCATGATGAGTCATCTGACAGTGCATTGGGATTCTCTCCAGGGCGCCTAGACATGAGTTCGTAGGTCATAGAACATCTTGGATACTTACCATAGTTACAGTAGTAGATTAAGTCATGGCGAGGGATTGAACCCTACAAGATGAAGAACGGTTAAGGGCTGCATAGACTCTGAACAAGTGTGTATTAGTGTCATATAGCAGAAATAATTGCATTAAGGACTAAGTGCACATTCACAATACGACATCAATAGGATAGTCCCTTTAGCTTTGTTTGTGAACAAGTTTGTGGTTTGTTAAGTATTGAGAATCGTTATACTGTTTCGGTATAGAGAGGATGGCCGTGTATAATATTTTGTTAGTTGAATGAATTGACGTGCCCACAGTTTCTATGCAGGGTAAAGCACATGAAAAAGACTAAAGAAGACTTGATGTTTAAAGATTATTCAACTGTTGTTGTACTTCATTCATTGTTGTAAAATTTGCTTCCGTTGTATAAATGTTAATGTAAATATAACTCTGATGTAAAGTAAAGTTTAATTTCCTTGTTAAATTGTAAGAAAGAAGTGTGAAGATCCTGTGGAACTTCGAAATCAGTTGTATTTGGAATTTCGGGTGTTAAACGTGCTTCCACATGTTTAAGGGCCCTGGCAAAGGACTGTTCCATGTTAGCCTGCATATGCGCTTTTGCCTCGGCCCTAATCGCCTCCGCAGCCGTTTCCACTACCGCTTCCTTCTCTCTCGCCATGTCTTCGACAGCCTTCACGGCTATGTCCCTCTCCTTGTCCGCCCTCTCCCTCTCCTTGTCCGCCCTCACCATATCCAGAGCGGTATGCTCGTTTGCCTTTGCCTAGGCAGACTCGAGAAGGATGATATGAGCGGCCTGAGACTCCCATAGACGCTGCTCCGCCTCGTACATCTTTACGACCTTGGCTCTCTCCAACCGATCATTATCACTTGCCACTTTGAGCTCCTTCTCTTGTTCGGCGAACTGCTCCAAAAGGTGGCTAAAGTGGCACGTGATCTACAAAAAAAAAAATAAGGGAAAAACTGAGTTTAGCACAAGGGAAATTCATATGTTACGAGAGTCCAAATAACTGCTCACCGACATGGTCACCCTAGCAATCTCGAGGGCATCGTCGCCCACGGTCCCCGCCTTCAACGTTGCTCGATCCTTCGGGGTTGGCAAGTGACGAATCGCCTGCATGCTCATAACAGAGTCTCCTAGGAAGCCGTCATGCTTTATCGATGGTGAATTCTTCGGCTAAGGGGCCAGGAGGGGCAGACAGGACAAGAGTGACAGACGGGCAGACGGAGTGGAAGAGGGGGATTCCAAGTCAACCACCGCAGCTGCCGCCACCGAGCCCTTCCTAGTTCGGCCTGACGATGGCCTTACCGTCGTTTTCTTCCTCTTCTTTTTATCGATGCCCTTCCCACCTACTCCTCCTTGATCAAATAGCATCGCTCGGAAATCCATATCAGGGGCCTCTACAGGAACAAATGCCAAAAAGTTAGCGCACGAAGAAAGCAAGATTATAAGAACGAAAAACAAAGGGAAATATCATAAGCATACTGGAGTCGATCGGACTGAGACCCCCACCGATGAGAACCTGCTCGGTTATATCCTTCCAACTCAAGGTAGGGCAACCGAGGAGTTTCGAGACGACCTTATCTTCCTCCAGATTCAATATGGGCTCGGCCTTCGCCCACCTCGGCACATCCTCCCTCCATCTCGTAGGAAATGCCACGGTTTGCTACCTCAGATCAAGAAAAATTTCTCTTTCCAAAACTTGATGGAGTCCGGGTTCTCGATCAATTTATCACCCCGTGTGGTGATAAATAGTACCGCTACTCCATTTTTCTCATGCAATTAATCCGATAAAGACTTCGGAGGACGTTGAGCTGGGGCTCAGCCCCACTGCTTGGCACTAGAGTATGAAGCCAATGACATGCTGCCACATGTTTAGCATGTACTGAATAGGACTCAGTCCATACCACCACAAATACCTCGGTCATAAATGGTGGTAGGGGTAGACGAAGGCCGGTGTTGAGCGCATCAAATAGGAAGATGCACGTATCTGGCGAGGTTGCCGAACACGCTCGGAACCCCGAACCCAGAAGAAGGAGGGTAAACTCCGTCGGTATCATAAAGCTTCTTCTGATGCGCAGCAAATTCCTCTCCATGAGAACCGAAGGGATGTTGTCAACCTTGGAGCGTTCCCTCGGCTTGTTATCCTTGTATGAAGCCAAGCTTCTGTAGACCACCTTCGCGAGAAGATCGTCGGAGTACTCTCTGACTCTCCCGAGGCTAGACAGAGTAGACGGTAGCCTTACCAACTCCCCCACTCTCCTCACCTCCTCCACTATCGTCTCGACAACCATCGACCCAACAACTGTAACACCCCGAATTCCAAATAAGTATGAATTCGAAGTTCCACAGGATCTTTACACTTCATTTCGTACAATTTTACAAGGAATTTAAAACTTTTATTACAACAAAGTCTATTTACATCATAACCAGTGGAAAGTAAATGAAATACAACAATGATAAATGTACAATGGTAACAACATTAGCATTTAAGTAATCATCAGCATCAAATTCATCATTATATCTTCTTGTAAATTCCATGTCCTGCATACGAAACTGTGGGCACGTCAGTTGCCTACAATCGACGAAATATTATATACGGTCATCCTCGCTATGCTGAAAGTATAACGATTCTTTAATACTTTAACAATCACAAACTTGATTACAAACAAAGCTAAAGGGGGACTATTTTATTGATGTCGTGTGTGCTTGTGCCCTTAGCCTTAATGCAGTTATTTATATATCATGACACTAATGCACACTTGTTCGAACTTATGCATCACATTCTACATAAATTTGAGGGCAAGCCCTTAACCATTCTTCATCTTGTAGGGTTGAATCCCTCGTTATGAGTTTAACTACTGCGGTAAATACGGTAAGTATCTTAGATATTTTATGATTTATGAGCCCATGTCCAGACAGCCTGAAGGAGAATCCCACGTCATCACATGACGCATCATGCAGATAACCTATGGACAATTTGCCTCCGTCATGGAGCGAGGTCACTACGAAGTCACTAAACACCCCACAAGCGTCGCCACGGTCCCGATAATTCTGGAGATGTATCCACGTCATGACATGACGCATTATGCAAACAGTCTGTGAACACTCTCACACCGTAGATCCGAGGCCCTCATCTTGTGTTTTTCTCTTACTTTCATCACATCTTCACTATAGTGTGGTCCTTAAGTTTTTAATTTATTTTAGAAGAAAATCATCACAACCTAGAGCTAGCTTACCTTACCGGACTTAAACCAAACAAAAGAGACAGTCAGCCCAACTGGCTACTTCTCAAGAGATGCTCAGCCAACACTAGTTAGCTCTCAAATTCATTAATAAATACTGCCGGTTTCTAAGGGTCTTGCCTAGCCTCTAGATTCCAATAACTATCTCGTTCTAGAGATTAACAATATGTTATATTCAATCTCAAATAATACCTCAATTTCTTTATTCACAATCTCTTTCTCAAAGAGAAACATTTCTTTATAATCTCATAACATAAAATAATTCAATTCAACTTCTTTTATGAATTTAGTCACTTATAGCATTGTGTGCAATTCAAATAATGTTAATCAAATGTTAATAATCATAAAATCTCATCGAGTAGAAATCTAATTGCATTCCAAAATTTTCATTTTTTTTAAATTATACAAAGCCGCATTTTAAGTAGAATTATCAAGTTCTTCATTCCATAGTTTTATTATAAAAACACTTTTAATTCTCACAAATATATGAAAAAATATTGTGGAAATATTTTTTATAAAGTCTAAATAATTTTATGGGAATATTAGAATTTTTCCCAATTTTTATTGCACCTTAAAACTCTTAAAACTCAAAATATATCAAAAAAGTATTAAAACAAGGAAAGGCAGTGGTTGGATTCGAACCCAGGACCAAGACCAAACCCCGCCCAGCTACAGTAACAGACCCAAAGCGCACCCGAAGACCAGAAAGGCCAACAGCAGATAGCGAAAGGAAGAACACTTCAACTGCACTTATACAACATTACTGTGTATTGGTTCAAAAATCAATTTTTTTAATAAAATAGAGCCTTACCCAAGACTCGAACCCATGCCAACTCCATAGTGCCAGAGCGCCTACCCACTGAGTCAAAGCTTAGATCACAACATATATGCGGTTAAATTCCTTAAGTATTCAGTCTCGGCCCAATTCATTTATTTAAAACATAACAATCAACCGAACTTCGATTCATCACGCCAATTTTATTTACTCATACCACACACTTCAAAAGTACAGTAACAAATATTTACTGATTGTTCATGTATCAACGCAAATTTTCCGCAATTTAAAGATATGTAACAAAATTAAGAACATTCCAAACGCCATACGTGTTCACTAAATTGTAAAGTATTATTCTACTACACATTCGTAGAATTCTTTTTCTTTTTACACTACAACATATATGCCATTTGATAGCATTTTGTAAATGCTATTAAAAACATATGACAACATTTTGCAAATGCTATCAAAGCCCCTGCTATGGTAAGTTTATAGCGTTTCCGCGAAACGCTATAAAAAGCACAGCGTTTCGAAAACGCTATAAAAACCATAGTGTTTCGACAAACGCTATGGTATTTATAGCATTTTCAAAACGCTATAAAAAGGATAGCGTTTCGACAAACGCTATGGTTTGTATAGCATTTTCAAAACGCTATAAAAACCATAGCGTTTGTCAAAATGCTATGGTTTTTATAGCATTTTGAAAACACTATAAAAACTATCAAAACGCTATAACCATATAATTTTTTTGTTGTATCTATCTAGTATTGATACCGGTTGTGGATCTTGTTTGCTCTGTGGTACATGATATCTGCCACTTGTGCTTTCACATGTCGCTCCCAGTAGACATCAGTTTCAAAAACAAAACAAATTAGAAATTATATAAACTCGAAAATATAAGAATCAGGCATGTAACGCATGTCACTCCCAATGGATATCAGTTTGAAAACTAAAATAGCAAATTAAATAAACTTGAAAATAAAGAATCAGATGGGCAAACTTGAAAATAAAGAATTTGGACTAGGGTTTGTGGAGGAAAGGCCGAAGGGTATTGGATTTGGATTGGCCGATCGGGGGAGGAGTTGGGATTTTGAGATGGAATTGGATTATTTAGAAATTTCCAATCTACCCTGTCTATTCAGTTTATTTACGGATATAATAGCGTTTCTAAAATGCCATTAAAAGTACAACATTTCTAAAATGTTGTCGTAGCTAAGAGTAAATTTCGAAATTAATCAAAGACAGCATTTACTTCAGAAATGCTATTATTGGTCACATTCAACAGCATTAATATTTAAATGCTATAATAAATCTGCTGTAGAAAGCTATATATGTTATAGTGTTAATGGCAATTAACATGATGAGAATTTTCCCCAAAATTTTAATATCAATTCTAATCAAGCGAAATTTTAGCTTCTCTTCACAATTTTCCTAAAATCTTCTTATACAAAAAAATTAGAATTTTTCATGGCATTCTATCTATTATTTTGCACAATTTGAATTTCTAATTTCACATACTTTAATTTCACATACTTTAATTTCACTTACAACCTGCTTCATAAAATTTTCATCTAACATGCATTTTTTTCATCAATCACAAATTTTTAGCTTTTTCTTACAGCGTGCATCATATCAAATTTTAGAGAGTAAATTAAGCAATTCACATCTACCATTGTAACATGAATCTCCTAAACACACATTTAAAGTACAATTTAGAAAGCATATTGAAACACCCACCCAAAAAAGCATTGATTTCTTAGCAATTGAACTCCAAAAGAAACCTCACTCTGCCTCGAAATCCGCGCACCAAGGCAAAACATCCAAGTTAGCAAGCTCACTGATCACCTCCGCCCATGAACAGTGACCAACTCAGAGCACACCTATATATATATATATATATATATAATGAATAGCTTATAAGATATATATGTATATATATGTATGGTGAGTAGGTGGAGAAACAAAGTGGGGTTGCTGGATTGGATTTCGGCAGAGCAAGGAAGAAGGGGAGGATGAGGAGAGTGAGGATTAGGGGTATATATATATATATAAAGTAATTATAGGGTGGTTAATGTAACTAAATTCCCATCTCTCTCCTCCACTACTCCACTCACGCCAAGAACAAGTCAGCCCAAAAATTCCACCCGGCTACTCTCCTTGGTGTGCACAATGCACGTGTGCATGTGCACGTGCTTTGTGTACACCACAAAATGAATTATTTATTTAAATTAACACATATGTATATATATATATATATAAGATGCATATAAAATTAGTTTAATTAAAAATTATAGTTTTCATACATGAATAAAATAGACACACACACACTTCTAAATTTCATTTTGAAAAAGAAGGCAACTAACACGTGCATTGCAAACACGTGCGTCACACGTAAAAATATTAACATACAAAATCGATTTTATTAATGGAAACATATTTAATGATAATCGAAATACAATATAAGAAAAATATACTTATTAATTTTTGTATATTCCACAACGTAATCACTAAGTATATAGAAAACACGTGCACCGTACGTATAAAAATATTTTAATTAAAATAAGAGAAAATTGAATTTCTATTTATAAAAAAAATTCGAATAAGTCATAAAATAATTGATTGAAACACATAGAAAATATTACATGTAGCGGTGGAAAATACGTAATCGATACGTGCATCGATAACATGTATAAAACACGTAAAAACATAAATATTGAAATTTAATATTTGAGTTGACTCAAAATATGATTTTGAGAAAATGGAAAATGCATGTATATTCGGAATACAAAATTCGAATTAAAATACGTTACGGATATTACCCATAACAGTACAAAATACACGTGCGTAGCACATGAGGGAAAATTTGTCATTTCAAATTTTACAGGGTGTTACAACAACCTCCTTCCCCTTGTCCATGGTTGGGGGGACTGCCAGCAGCCGATCACTTCCTTGGTTCGAGGTGGAGGTCTCATTCCGTGACAACACCCTAGACATTTCGTAAAATATATAAAATAAAATATATATTTACCTTGATGTGACAGCTACGATCGGAAAAGATCACCGGAAAGCACTAACGATTGGCTGCGAATGCCAGTTGAGTCACCCAGCAGTAAGAAATTTCTACTAGGAGTAAAAAGAGAGAATGCGAAAATGAGGGGAAAAGTGGAGACTTATAGTGAAAGAGGGGGCACCGCTTGGGCTTCTGAGAGCTTTGGAGCCCCGAAACTGCTAGAAAACCCATCAGAATGCTAAACAACAAAATTTGTAAAGGCGAGAACACGATACGATGCCCAAAACTTGTTGACCAGTCAGACCGCCTCATGATTCGCACTGGATCTCCATCAATGGCTCAGATCAAGCCACGTAGCTCAGATCTAAAATTCGAGGATCCGAACTATCTGTAACGCCCCGGATCCCCATTACCGGGCATCAGTGATGCAACCAGAATCTTTTTCTTCAAATGCATCTCAACGCAGTAAATAATACAGAATATAAAAACTTTTATTGCCATCAGAGTTATTACACCATTAGTTACAACTGTTGTACTGCTCTTTGAACAAGGAATACAAATTACATTAACTTGTCATAGATACTACAATGTAACGATTACCGTCTGCCACCCAGAACGGTAACCAACAACTCTCTACTGGAAGCTCCACCGAGCGGTCATGCTGCTTCCCTGAGATGCACCCTGTAGCTCGGACCTCCCGATGCACTACTCTGATATTCTGGCATTTGTTCGAATGGTAGGCATGTACACTGCACCTCCACTTGGATGCCCTGCTGGCCTTGGATTTTCTTGCACTCACAACCCGGTATCCAGTACCTAATTGAGTAGGCACGTCAGTAATTTTACTGACGCAATGCTGATAAGAAAACAGAAATCTCCAACTAGACAAATCGAGATTTAATGCAAACAGAAAAGTGACTAAAGGGAAGGAAAGTGGAGTCGGGTCAAGGGTGTCCGTGTATGGTAAGCCCTAGTAATCTAATGCACAGGTCAGGATGTACTTAAAATAAATACAAGAAAAACTTTGGAAATGTATGCATCCCATACTACATACTTTTCAAATCAAGTCGTTGTCTCCAAGTTCAGGGTTTTGAACCCTCGCCATGCATCCTACTCTTGTATTCGTCCTGTTCCTGATAGATGGATCGTGGTTGATGAGATTTGTCATGGCCCGTTTCCCAAAAATATGGAATACAAGCACGTGACAAAGCCCAGCGGATGATTTTAACATCATCCGTAAGCTGTAGGATCGACTGAGCATCACAACAAGAATATAAAAACATATATATACAACCAAGCATGCATGAATAATTCATTAAGCAACAGGAAATAATTGAAAACAATTAATAATGTCCACATAGTTTTCAAGTCTGGATCAAACGTAAACTCGGGACGTAAGCCCGTTACAAGTCTTATACGGCAGGAGAAATAAATACCTTAAGGAAAGCAATTATTTAAACAAGTTCTTTCTCCAAGCGAAACCTGAAATGTCTGCTCGCCAATTCCAACAGGCAATTCATCTCCAAAGTCTGCTTAATAAATATAAAAAGGAAAAACAGGAAAAAACAAGAGAAAATTCCCTCAGTGCAAGCTAGGGCCACAAATAGTGAAAACGAGTACAAGTAATGGGGAATTGGAATCAAGAATGTAACAGAGATATAACAAGTAGTGGAAAGAACCAAGAACTAGCTAACAAGAAGGATAACTCAAGTAAACAGGCTGGATAACAAATACTTGTGGTAAAACAAATGACAAGGGAACACATAGGGTATCTAACCTCAAGTGACAGGCATCTAGTTCAAGTGTCAGGTATCAAGTCTCAAGTTGTCAAGTATCAAGTAACAAGTTATCAAGTATCAAGTAACATGTATCCAGTTCAAGTTTCATGTATCGGGTTTCATGTATCAAGTTTCATGTATCATGTAGTCAAGTATCGTGTAAGCAAGTATCATGTTCAAGTCTTGTAGTTATTACTATCTAGGTAGCACTTCATGCATCCATACTTTTACTATATGGTTGCTACAATCAAAACAATTTCGTTTAGGCCTAGTAATGGAGTCCATAGGGCGGCGTACTCAGGTATCAAGTATCAAGCAAGTGATCAATCATGGACTCTAGGGGTGGCCCCCGTAGGCTCTAGAGGTGGCCCCTGTCACCCATAACGTGGCACTTAGTTCTACGTGGCACTTAGTTCCATGTGATCTCAAGTATATATCATGTAATCATATAATGGGCTCTAGAGGTGGCCCCCGTAGGCTCTAGAGGTGGCCCCCGCACCCATGACGTGGCACTTAGTTCTACGTGGCACTTAGCTTCATTTAACATAAAATTATGGGAAATACGGGCCCCCTTCCGAGTACACTTACCTATGTTGTCCACTCTATATTTCTCCCTCAAACCCCAGCTTGTTACATTTGTTCAGGCAGAATTGTGTATTTGAGTTTATACATGTGAAACAGGGTTGAAATAATGTTAATTAACTCTAAGAAAAATTGGGGATGTCCTAAAGGGTGTCCAGCAACCCCATATGAAATTTCATGTCCAACGCTTGTTGTTTACAGCTAAACTAACTCGCAAAGTAAAGGTGTGCAGCAGTTTTGCGAATCTGCGTCTACCGACACAGCTGCAGTAAAACTGCAATAACTCCTAGACTGTAACTTCGAATTCGAAACTTTCGGAGGCTATCGACATCTAGACATCTAGATCTACATTTTCTATTCAGGGCTCGGGTCCAGATTCTAATGTTAAATGGGTCGAAACAGCAAAAGAAGATTCAGGACAGCACATGTGGGAATAACTTACTAGTATAGATTACATGGAAATTTGTCATTAGGCGTCTAAGTTATTGTGATATAAAATACAGAATAATGGTTGTCAAAACAGCAAGTAATAATTATCTTCCAAGTCAAATGGTTGCAAGATCATCAAATACAAAATATAACCTGTGTCTACAAATCTAGGGCTCCTTAATTCTTGTGTCCATATGTTCAGGGGTAAAAGAGTCCAAGTAATTATAATTTAACACAATGAAATTTTTGTGACTCTTAGAATTATAAAATTTTGGAGGATTGATATTGATCAACAACGATAGTCAAGGAGGAGTCACAATTCTAACTATTTGTAGTATTTTTCAAGGGATGCTTGTACTAGAACAATTAAATTGTACAAGGGATACTTGCCTTAATTGACGACGATTAGATCTGCTTGTTGAAGAAAATTGGATCGAAAAAATCCCGAGCGAAGTCTCCCAAAAGCACGTGTTAAGCACGTGCAAAAATCAACCGTAGATCGAGTTTTCCCCCACACCGGATCGGCCGAAACTGCAAACAGGAAGTTCGGGATCTGGCGTGCCAAAACACGGAACAGCGAATCCCTCCAATCAGCACTCTCCCGCACACCGGATCGACGCCCAAACAGCAATCAGCGATTTCAGATTCGCTGCGCCAAAACAGCAAAACACCAGAGCACAGCCAATCCGATTGCGCCCTCGCACCGGATCAGGCCGAACAGGGGTCAGCAACACCGGATCTCCTGTGGCGAAGCAGCGAACAGCGATCAGCGTGGCACGAACTTGGCACGATCCAACGCCTGAGATCAATTCCCGCCAATTCCTCCCTTCTTCTTCGTTCTCTTCTTCGACGAAACAGAGCTCGAGAGAGAGGATCTCGGCGGCAGCTAGCGGCGATCGGCGAGGCAGCTGCGGAAGCTTCGACTGACGACGCGACGACTGGGTAGGTCGACGGCGACGACTGGCAGCGACACTGCTTCTTGGATTCGAATAGGGGAGGAGTCGGAGGATGTGTTGACGGTGTTGGTGGCGACGGTGGTTGCGAGGTAATGGGTAGGCGGATGGAGAAGACGATGAGCGGCGCAATGGCAGAGAGTTAAGGCAAAATGGTGGGGGGTTGAGCTCGGGAGTTGGGTAATGGCGGAGTTGGATTGGGTTCGGGAGTTTGGGTTCGATGGAGGATGGTGATGGCGGAGGTCGTGGTGATCACGGGTTGACGAGGCGAAGGTCGTGGTGATCACGGGTTGACAAGGCGAAGGTCGTGGAGGCGATTGGAGATGGGGATATAGGGTTGGCGATGGATGCAAAAAATCTGAGGAAGGAGAAGAATGAAAGCAGCGGGGGTTAGTTTTTAGGGTTACACAGTAAATGGGGGGGTTAGGGTTAGGATTTAAATAGTATAGGGTTTCGGGTTTGTGGGTTTTAGGATATCCGTTTCGAATAGGACCCAACGGGAGAATTGGTCAAAATGTATCAAAATGGGGATTGAAGAGATAAATAAGAAGAAACAGCCAATTCTTCATGAAGAAGGACCAAGGAGCACATACAATTGAATTAGATAAAATGACCAAAATTTGAGTCGAAACAAGATAATGATTTTATTTGAAAGGAACAAGATACGGGATCTAAAATAGATAAAGAGTACAATTGAGCAAAATACAGTATAAAAATACAAATAGGGAAAACAAGAGTTACAAGGTTGTAAATTAATCGGTCACATCCGTTTCTGCAGTCACTTAGTTGTGTCTCGGTTTGCCACTAGTGCCCGACTCTCGGACCCCACTCAAAAGTTGTGACGAACTTAAAGATACACCGCATCATACCTATGGTGCCAAGGATTCATAGGACCACAGTCCATATGACCCGTTTGTGTCCACCAGCATCGAACTTGATGGCCTCGAAGGTTTAATTCCCCATATCCGCCAGGAAATCTCATCCCATTTTTACTACGGTACTTCAAGAATCAATAGTATAAGATATGCACTGCAGCACGTATCCCTAATGACAGGAGAGTACAACACCCGACTACTAGTCGCTAGAAACTAATGCAGCTTATAGGTGACGGCAAAATCTAACTGACATTAAGTCTACCTAGACATGTTACAAAGGCATGGTCACCAACTGATTCCTATTCTAAGTTATGCCTAGTCTCAAGAGGTTTCCCTACTAGAAACCCTCGTTCCTGTCTATCAACCTACGGCTCCGGCGATGCGATCACTTGCTCGCCACTCGTCCTCAACTCGGCCCGTGATCATCTCCCATGATTTCGTCGGCATCCGAGTTAGTCACTTTTGATCATTTAAGGAGGAAGTCCCCAAGTTGGCCTAATGGTTGATAGATGTAGGCAACTAACTTAGACAAGGTTGACGACTCAAATATCGTTCAAGTCACTACCCGTGTCTTAACAACCTAAGACACCAAAATAACAAGTATTGGGGTATAGAAATACCCCCCCTAACTCTCAATTCAACACTTGAGAGTTGAGGACAAGTCATACACATGCAAAGGGACCACTTCTAAAGGTGGCTGGATCCGTCCAGTACTTCAAAAATCATACACGACATTGATCAACAATGTCGAACCTGACTGGTCTGTCAAAATAACAATAATTACGGGAATCACATTCACCGATTCCCAATACCTTCACCGGTTATCGACCATAACCTCGGCCCGTGACTCTCAGTGAGTAGTCCAACGGCACCCAAAAGATACATAAAAATTGTGAATGAAGGCAACATACAAAAATACTAATCCTCTGACCATTGACAAACTCCGACATCAAGACACCAGATCACAAGATCGACCATATACCCATACTCTCAACCTACTCATGTCCACCATGAGGGCTAAGCATAGGAAACTTATCTAAGTCCCAAATGAAGTGCCAAAACATCTTAATTCAATAGCTCATGGTCACCATACTGTGTCATGCAGAGAAATTTATAATCAATCTTCCAATCATAAGCTGTAATGATGACTCAAGCTACACTCATTGAAATCCAACAAAATTTGGTTTTCTAAAAGGGTAGGAGACTTTACTGCAATCCTCTAGTTAATGACTCCCTCAAATTCTTTAAAGAACTCAAGTCCCTCGAGTTAATACATGTTTGAAGTCAATCAAGACAGCAGGTTGCTGATCTTGTAACATCCATAACTTTCAACATACAACTCGGAATAGCATGATATTACCCAATCTAGAAAGCTAAGATTATGAGTTACAACTCTCTAGTTAACACTTTCCTCAAGTTCAATCATCTTGACACTATAATAACCTTAACCTCATATACTCTCAGTTGTATATTCCTTAATGCACTTGCTGCACTTTCCCAACATCATAAAAATTTGCTCACTCATCGGAATTACTCGATTCCGAATTCTATGGAAAGGTGGGAGTGTCTACTACAACTTTCTAGTTGGACACATTCACAGATTCATCCATTAAAGTCCTCAAAAACTTCAATCTCTATCAGCATACACACAGGAAATGAGTTTTCTCTACGAAAACCAAATTCTTCAAGTAAGACAGGTTCTGCCCCATCTAAAAAAATCGTAACTTTTGCTACACAAACTGGAATTGCAAGATTCTAGATGTTTTGGAAAGCTACGACTCTCTACTAAGATTCTCTAGTTGATCATTCTTCCAAATTCTCATCACACAATTCCAGAATTACACGAATTCACTGATTACTCAAAAATTGGACTGAACTGAACATACCGTACTCAAAAATCAATATCGATTCAACCACAAGTCCAATGCTTATGAAATTTTATATTCAATAACTAGACATATACAAGATCAATACCCCAAAATTTTAGCTCCTGAATCATAATATCCTAGGAGTTATGCAATTTCGAACATGGATCAAAATCAGCCATCACAGCACAGAGACAGCAGCTCTCCTTCATGCTACGCAATTTTGTAACTATCAAATAGGGTATTAAACCTTCTTAAAAAAATTCTTAAATTTGTTACACTAATAGTAGACATATACAAGATGCCACATTCCAAATTTCATCACAAAATTCCATACCGATTGAGAGATACAATTTTTCAAAGTTCACACTTCCATCTACGTAGCTGCAGTTTTCCCCCTCAACCAGTCGAGCAAACAAATATGTTAAAAATAGAAAATAAATTCCAAATATTCTAAAATTTTAAATACATTTATTTAACATATACATATAACTTTTCCTTTCAGGTTCTGACTCAAAATTTTTTATAGATATTGAGTTACGAATTTTTGAACTCGATTCGCTGATTACCCAAAACTGCCAATTCCCTTAACTCCCTGTTTTGGAAATGAATTTCGTAAACCCCCCAAATAAAATCTGAAAAATCCGAAATAATTCAAGCTTGCTCTATATATATTCAAGATCAACCACTAAAAATTTGGAATCAAAATTCGAATGCATCACCACATTACAAATTTCCAAACATAACTAAGTTCTTAATCTAAAAATTGCAATTCTACCACAACTTTCCATTCAAGCCAAAAATTTCAAGTACAACCATTTCTACTCCATGTCTACTACTAACAAGCATTCAAACAAGCACCTTAATTGCACAATTTAAATAAATACAAATTAAATAAGAAGTAGTTTAGAAAACACCCACAAGTTTATTGAAGAAATGAAGAACATCTTGCTTCTAGCTCCTCCTCCTCTGCAATTCTTCTTCTCCATCTCCTCCTAGTGCTTTCCCCTTAAACCTACAAGAGAAAATCAAACTCTCTTTCTATCTTTCTTGATAATAGGAGAAGTAGGAGAAGTAGAAGAAGATGGAGGGTTGGGTTTTGGATGAAGTAAAATGGAGATGGGAGATTTTTGGATTTCGACCATGGGGGATTGGGTTTCTTTGCTGCCGAAAATGGGAAGAAAGAGAGAAGGGTAGGTCGGTGGATGAGTGGGAGAAAGGAAAATGAGATAAGGAGTAGGGATTTTGACACTTAAATCCCTAGAAGTTTCAAATATTGATTGGATTTGTTTGCACTGGGACTAAATCTCCACCCTAGGTTTTATTTGATCATCAAGATCAAAAATGAGAACTTTTGGTTGTGTGTGATTCTTACACATCCTACCAAGTATACATGTAATCATATCATATACAATCCAATCACGATATACATATATTCATATATGTATATATACCTTCATATACAAATAAAATATTTATTTGTAAAATAAAATATAAGAATATATATTATAAAAATATTATTTTTCCACAGATTGTCTCGTTAGAACAATCGAAACAATACACACAATTTAATTGAGAAGATATCCTGAATATACCTCACCGGGTTCAGAATATGTAATATATCTGAAATTTCTCAATTAAAATCAATTGTTATTAGAAAAATACATAAGCGTGCAATTCTCAACTGTGCACGGATTACAATGCAAAATAGCTATATGCTATTTTGCGGGGTATTACATCACTCCCTCCTTAGAATCGTTCTGCCCTCAGAACGACGCTAGTGGAGAGGAAAACAAAACACAAACATCGATGGTTCATGAGACATTTTTCTGAACCATCTCCAGTTCTTCGAGTGATATCCCCGCTAAACTGGTTTTCTACCAAGTTGAACTATTGTTCTTCAGTCTTCTGGACAGACCCACCATGAATTTGATGCTGACATTCTTCTGCTTCTGCTCTGGAGTAGACAATGGCTGCATTACCTTGATTTATTCTTGTCTGCAAGTGATGTTGATTTACTCATTGATTACGACTGCTGTTGGTTGGTGACCACTCCCTCCTTAGAAAGGACGAAGTCACACATTGCCAATTCAGTCCCTGAGCAGCTCCTCTTGGTGACCTTGCTGAATTGTTAACATGATTGCCCTATGTCTGGGCGAGATTTCCTCCTTGGCGTGCTCCTGGTGGTTGCTTAATCATAAGCTGATCTTGGAGAACTCTTCCGCTTTTGAGAATGATTGAGTTGATCGTTGACAGATCCTTCCTCGAGCCCAGTCTTGATTAGTTCCTGGTAATGGCGTCTGGTTCATGCTAATTTCTACCAGTGCCTTCCTTGGTAGGTCGCGAATTCTAGTCTCGGTATTGAGCTTGTCGATGTGGCCTTATCGTTCTTTCCCAACTTTTGTGCTACCATTCGTCCTTACTTTTCGTTTGACTGCAGACTTGTTACCTGCACATCAGGTTACGAATTGGCTTTTTCGACATCTGGTTGCAGATTTGCCTTCTAGGCACTTGATTGCAGACTTGCCTTCCGATATCCAGTTGCAGGTTTGCCTTCTGGACATTCGGTTGCAGATTTGCCTTCCGATATCCAGTTGTAGGTTTACCTCCATTGATTTCTGGTTATAGACTAGCCGCCATTGAACACGACTACATCAAGCTTTGTTAGTGAAGAATGAAATACGTTGGGACTAGTTCAGATATAGGGAGGATCACAATCATAAGTTGGAAAGATCACGCCTCATAATTCACACTGGATCTCCATCAACGGCTAGGATCACGCCACGTAGCTCGAATCTAAAATCCGAGGATCCGAACTACCGAGCGTGAAAATGGCGAAGAACATCGCCTCATGATTCGCGCTTGATCTGAATCGACGCCTTTGATCGTACCACGTAGCTTGAATCTAGAATCCGAGGATCCGAACTACCGAACATCGAAATGGGGAAAACGCTTAGCTCTCGATGCGTGCACATGATCAGAGCGCCCAGATCGAGCCATGTCAACTAGCACCAGATCAACTGTCTGATCGTTCGGAAATTGGCGCCAGCGACACGATCGGTGCTCCAGATTGCGCCACGTCATTATTTAATTGATTAATTCTTTTATTTTTATTATTAATTCGAATTAATTATTTAAAAAATGAAAAAACTAAATAAAAGTTCAAGAAAATTAATAAAAAATTCTTTAAAATAGTTATAAATTCAGGAAAAATATTTTTGAACTCCTGGATAAATAATTATTAATTAGAACGAGTAATTAATACTTTTTGAAAATAGATTGTTATTTCGCAAAATTGAATAAATGATTCGAAAATAATTTAAAAAATAGAAAAAAATCATTGAAAAATCTTGAAGATCCCACCAACATGTTTGAATACGAGGCGGGCTCAATTGAACGTTGTTAAGCCTCGTGAGCGATTCTAAAGCTCCTAAAGAACTCCGATAAAATCTCGTACGCCATTAAACCCAAAAAACTACTCCTCAAAGGCTGTTAAACTCAGTCTTTGGGAGTGGGGGGCTTGTGATCTGGCTAAAAATGAGATTAAATCGAGACCGTTCATATCGGGTACGAATCTTAAAGCTCTCAGGGGTAAAACGGTAATTTCCACCACAAACGGGTCTGGATTGGGAACTGGGTCTTTCTTCAAAGCCCAATAACCCAAAAATGGATCTGTCCTATTGGGTATGGGTAGCAACCCGTTACAAGCCAATTCAGATATTTAAAGAGTAATTTAAATTCATAGTTATCTTTAAGAGGCGGTTTAAATTACCTCTCTTATCATGAAACGAGTTTAAACTCTACATTTTATCCAAAAACACCGGGACATAAAGATAAAGGATTATCTCAAAACTGTCCCTTAAGGCGACTATAAATATCCCTCCCCCACCATAACACCATAACAAGGTAATCAATCTTTTTCCACATAAACGCTCTTTCATAATACTGACTTGAGTGTCGGAGGATTCGTCGCCGGAATCCATCCCGGTGTATCGAACTTTTTGCAGGTCAATGGCAGCGACAAGAAACCAGTCAACCGCCAGTGAAAGTCAACAGGTTTGTCTTATTCGTTTTCTAAATAATCCACAAATTTATCTGTTTGCTCCCGTACTAAAGTCAGCAACAACAACTTCGGATGGAAATTAAATAGTTTAGATACGACTTCAACAGTTGAGCCTGTCATTGATGGTTCTACTACTGCATCGAACGAAAGGTTCTGGGAATTTCCTAATGCTCGGTTTTGAAGTGGTTCGATTTTTTCTTTGCCACTGCCACCACCGGCGACCACTATACGAAAACTGTCACCATCACTCTTCGTCAGCACAACTATTATTGCCAAAACTTCCATCACTATGAACTAATTACACTTTGTTATATGACATGCAAACTCAAAAGAACTACATGCAACATATATGATGCTATATCATATACAAATTCTAAGACTGACATGCAGGACCGTCTTATGTATCGTAGTTATATCTACATCAGTAACATTACGTATATCATGTACAATTAGCATACAGCCACTTAACTTACCAAGTTCCAACATGTATATGACTCCCTACTTCTGTCAATTACATTGCAATTCCTTTTTCTGAAAGAAAATTACATTGCAATTCCTACATAGTAGCTTTCTCCTAACCTTTACTAGTAATTTATATGTGCGAAGCACGTTTTAATAATTAAAAAAATAAAAATAAAAACTTTGACGTAGAGAGAATTTGAACCGGTACCTCCTTCATATTAATTATGTACGTGTGTTGCACATGTTGGACGAATGACAAAATGACAAATGACACTAAAGTCGTCTCCCATTATAATATTGGAGATATTTTTTTCCTTCTTTCAAAAAAACTGTACACCTTCCTTGAACCTTCTCAGACGACGTTAAGTTCCACATTTTGTAAAGAGGCATCATCCAGAAACAAAGCAGAGATTCACTTTTATTTAATAGTTAATTACTGCTACAAACTTATCTATTTTGTTCTAAATAGAGCTCTTAATCCTCAAGTAGTTTGACATATCGCTTCTACTTACGTTTCATTTTGATACCCCACTACAAAAGAAACTCGATTTTCCGGCGTTTTTTTACGTCTTTACCGGCGTTTTTTTACGCCGGTAAAACTTTTCCTGGCGTTTATAATAGCGCCGGTCCAAATGCCGCCGAATCGAGCGTCGCTGAAAGGAAGGGGTCTACACCGGCGGTTTTACTGGGCGCCGGTAAATGTGGAACCTACACCGGCGGCTTGAAAACGCCGGTGTATTGAGTCCTCTGAGTGTCGTCTTTTACCCCCCAGTGTACATTCACCGGCGGCTATAAACCGCCGGTGTTCATCAATTTACCGGCGGCTATAAACCGCCGGTGTTCATCAATTTACCGGCGTCTATAGAAACGCCGGTGTAGAACGAACGTACACCGGCGGTCTGTGACCGCCGGTGTATGTGCGTTTATGACTGCCCGCTTTTCCCTACTCACAAGAACCGGCGTGATCAAAAACGCCGGTAAACCTAACTACACCGGCGTTTATCAAACGCCGGTGTTCCTTTTTGCCGTTACATCTGACGATATTCACCGGCGTCTAGCGGCCTACACCGGCGTTTGTGTGACCGCCGGTCTATCGCACACTGCAACTAATTCAATAGATAGACCGGCGTTTTAAAAATCCGGTCTAGCTATGCCCGTTTGTATTCCTTTCTCCGTTTTCCGTTCGATTTCAATTCACAGTTTCTTTTACAAAACCTGTAAACTAATTCATAACTACTGATTCAACCAATTTCATTTTATATTAATGCGCAAATGACAACCAAACTCAAAAATAATAAAGTTTAGCACGTGTCATATCCCAAATATCTCAACAAACTAATTAACAGTGTCATAATCACAACCAAATTCACCGCAAAATTAACAGTCATAATCACAACCAAATTAATAGACCGACGAACATCCCAAATATCTCAACATCCCAAATATCTCAAGTCTGACAAATATCCCAACTAAACCGTCTGACATAACTCTCATCCAAAAAAAATAGTCTGACATAACAGCAAGGAGGACATAAGAACAATCATACAGCAAGGACACAAGAACAGCAAGGAGGACCACGGATTCATACCCTCGAGGAGCTTCAGTTCTGATCATCAGAATTTTCTTCATCTGGGCGACCGCTCTGTGAACAAAAAAAAACAATAGTTTAGTTCAACAGTATACCACAATACAGAATATACATATTTTTTGAACTTGCAAAAAAATCTAACTGTATCTTAAATTATAAGATCAAAGTGCCAATTGCAAATGGAATTGTTGATGATATATAGAGAGGTAAAATAATTACATTGCAATGCTAAAAATCCGGTACTTAATTTTGTTTTTTAAATATATCTAAAATAACAAAACAAATGAAAATTCAGTATCTAACTTGAAAACTCTATATTCTCTCCCTTGATTGGGAATATCCACTACCTAAAACAGTAAAACAAATAAAAATTCAGTATCTAAGCATCTCTTTCATGGATTGTTCAGACAATCCATGAAACTGTCATCGTGGACGGAAACCAAATATAAAAAAAATAAGAAAAATAAGATAGGGCTCATATCAAGTGTATTTTTAGGGAACTGTCATCGTGGAAGGAAACCAAATATATATAGAAGCCAGAAATGGAAACAGAAAGAAGAATGCTAGAGACTTTGGATACACCAGGCTAACATAGCGGCATTTTCCTCATCTCTCTCTCATCCCTTGTTTCCCTTCAGCACACGAACACAAAGAGACATCAGCAACAACAGCAAGAGCGACAAGAACAACAATAATAATAAATTATTATGAACAAGATGTCTCTATATGGGTTTCCAGATCTCCACTCGAGCCTACTCTTTCTAATCACAGCCCAATTAAGAACATAGATAACATCCACTAAACAATCCAATCATAGCCCAGTCAAAATTTGCCATCCTAGATCCAATCATAGCCCAGTTAAAAAAACCATGCCAAAGATTGCAATCAGGTTACATTAACAGTATCTGAAAATGAAAATTTCTCCATTATCCGAGCTTATATGTTGCTCTCCAACTATATCGCAAAATCCAAGTGTTGTGCATATCCGGTCGGAAGATTTTGGCATACGTACCTATATACCATCCTCAGTTCACAGTGAACCCTTTTTTGGTATAAAAAAAAACATGCCAAGAAGACAATCAGGTGCATGAAATCAGCTTCACTAACAGTTAAGTGAACATAGGACCAAAAAATAGACTTAGAAGACCATCAGGTTTGTGAAATAAGTTTCACTAACAGTGAAATTAAGAAACTGGGGATGCTATGCAGCATACTTAGTTTGGAAGTGAACCCATTTTGTGTTAAAAAAACCATGCCAAAGATTGCAATCAGGTTACATTAACAGTATCTGAAAATGAAAATTTCTCCATTATCCGAGCTTATATGTTGCTCTCCAACTATATCGCAAAACCCAAGTGTTGTGCATATCTGGCCGGACCATTTTTGGCATACGTACCTATATACCATCCTCAGTTCACAGTGAACCCATTTTTGGTATAAAAACAAACATGCCAAGAAGACAATCAGGTGCATGAAATCAGCTTCACTAACAGTTAAGTGAACATAGGACCAAAAAATAGCCTTAGAAGACCATCAGGTTTGTGAAATAAGCTTCACTAACAGTGAAATTAAGAAACTGGGGATGCTATGCAGCATACTTAGTTTGGAAGTGAACCCATTTTGTGTTAAAAAAACCATTTTTGGCATACGTACCTATATACCATCCTCAGTTCACAGTGAACCCATTTTTGGTATAAAAACAAACATGCCAAGAAGACAATCAGGTGCATGAAATCAGCTTCACTAACAGTTAAGTGAACATAGGACCAAAAAATAGCCTTAGAAGACCATCAGGTTTGTGAAATAAGCTTCACTAACAGTGAAATTAAGAAACTGGGGATGCTATGCAGCATACTTAGTTTGGAAGTGAACCCATTTTGTGTTAAAAAAGCCATGCCAAAGATTGCAATCAGGTTACATTAACAGTATCTGAAAATGAAAATTTCTCCATTATCCGAGCTTATATGTTGCTCTCCAACTATATCGCAAAACCCAAGTGTTGTGCATATCCGGCCGGAAGATTTTGGCATACGTACCTATATACCATCTTCAGTTCTCAGTGAACCCATTTTTGGTATAAAGAAAAACATGCCAAGAAGACAATCAGGTGCATGAAATCAGCTTCACTAACAGTTAAGTGAACATAGGACCAAAAAATAGCCTTAGAAGACCATCAGGTTTGTGGAATAAGCTTCACTAACAGTGAAATTAAGAAACTGGGGATGCTATGCAGCATACTTAGTTTGGAAGTGAACCCATTTTGTGTTAAAAAAACCATTTTTGGCATACGTACCTATATACCATCTTCAGTTCTCAGTGAACCCATTTTTGGTATAAAAACAAACATGCCAAGAAGACAATCAGGTGCATGAAATCAGCTTCACTAACAGTTAAGTGAACATAGGACCAAAAAATAGCCTTAGAAGACCATCAGGTTTGTGAAATAAGCTTCACTAACAGTGAAATTAAGAAACTGGGGATGCTATGCAGCATACTTAGTTTGGAAGTGAACCCATTTTGTGTTAAAAAAACCATTTTTGGCATACGTACCTATATACCATCCTCAGTTCACAGTGAACCCATTTTTGGTATAAAAACAAACATGCCAAGAAGACAATCAGGTGCATGAAATCAGCTTCACTAACAGTTAAGTGAACATAGGACCAAAAAATAGCCTTAGAAGACCATCAGGTTTGTGAAATAAGCTTCACTAACAGTGAAATTAAGAAACTGGGGATGCTATGCAGCATACTTAGTTTGGAAGTGAACCCATTTTGTGTTAAAAAAACCATTTTTGGCATACGTACCTATATACCATCCTCAGTTCACAGTGAACCCATTTTTGGTATAAAAACAAACATGCCAAGAAGACAATCAGGTGCATGAAATCAGCTTCACTAACAGTTAAGTGAACATAGGACCAAAAAATAGCCTTAGAAGACCATCAGGTTTGTGAAATAAGCTTCACTAACAGTGAAATTAAGAAACTGGGGATGCTATGCAGCATACTTAGTTTGGAAGTGAACCCATTTTGTGTTAAAAAAACCATTTTTGGCATACGTACCTATATACCATCCTCAGTTCACAGTGAACCCATTTTTGGTATAAAAACAAACATGCCAAGAAGACAATCAGGTGCATGAAATCAGCTTCACTAACAGTTAAGTGAACATAGGACCAAAAAATA
Organism: Hemerocallis citrina; assembly: GCA_017893485.1. Classification (NCBI taxonomy): domain Eukaryota; kingdom Viridiplantae; phylum Streptophyta; class Magnoliopsida; order Asparagales; family Asphodelaceae; genus Hemerocallis; species Hemerocallis citrina. The sequence continues at coordinate 151,276,640 of CM030362.1, forward strand.
GCCTTAGAAGACCATCAGGTTTGTGAAATAAGCTTCACTAACAGTGAAATTAAGAAACTGGGGATGCTATGCAGCATACTTAGTTTGGAAGTGAACCCATTTTGTGTTAAAAAAACCATTTTTGGCATACGTACCTATATACCATCCTCAGTTCACAGTGAACCCATTTTTGGTCAAATTCAAATGCCAAGATGACAATCAGATGCATGAAAATAAGCTTCACTGACAATAAAACAAAATGGGTTCACTTCAACAACAGCAACAACAGCAAGAGGGAACCAAATATAGAACAATTGGGTTTTGAATGGAGATTGTAGTCATAGATCAATTCTTCATAGAAGAAAAATACGAATAGGGCTCATAGCAAGTGTAGTTTTAACTGGAATTGTCATCGTGGAAGGAAACCAAATATAGAAGCCAGAAAGAGGAATGGTAGAGAATGAGGATACACCAGGCTAACATAGCGGCATTTTCCTCATCTCTCTCTCATCCCTTCTTTCCCTTCCCAAAACACGAACACAAAGAGACATCAACAACAACAACAAGAGTGACAAGCACAACAATAATAATAAATCATTATGAAGAAGATGTCTCTATATGGGTTAAGAACACAGACAACAGCCACTGAACAATCCAATCACAGCCCAATCAAAATTGGCCATCCTGGATCTTAATTAAATAAGCTTCAGTAGTAGTAAAAGAAGATGGGGATGCTAGCAGCAAACTCAGTTTGGAAGTGAACCCTTTTTTGGTTAAAAAATCAACACAAAGATGGCAAACAGTTTACTTTAACAGTATCTTGAAATGAAAATTTCCAAAGATGCCTCAGTTCACAGTAAACCCATTTAGTATCAAAAAAACATGCCAAGAAGACAAGCAGATGCATGAAATGAGCTTCACCAACAGTGAAAGAGGATGGGGATGCTAGCAACTTACTCAGTCTGGTGGTGAACCCATTATTTGATCAAAAAATCATGCAAAAGAGGGCAATCTGCAGGATACCTTAACACTACCTTAAAATGAAAATTTCTCCATTAACTGAGCTTAATTATATGTTGCTCCACTAATTGTTGTGCCCAACCAAATCTAAAACCAACTTGTTGTGCAAATCACAGACCATTTTGGCGTACGTAGCTATAGCATCCTCAGTTCACAGTAAACCCATTTAGCATAAAAAAAACATGCCAAGAAGACAAGCAGATGCATGAAATGAGCTTCACTAACAGTGAAAGAGGATGGGGATGCTAGCAGCATACTCAGTCTGGTGGTGAACCCATTATTTGATCAAAAAATCATGCAAAAGAGGGCAATCTGCAGGATACCTTAACACTACCTTAAAATGAAAATTTCTCCATTAACTGAGCTTAATTATATGTTGCTCCACTAATTGTTGTGCCCAACCAAATCTAAAACCAACTTGTTGTGCAAATCACAGACCATTTTGGCGTACGTAGCTATAGCATCCTCAGTTCACACTAAACCCATTTAGTATCAAAAAAACATGCCAAGAAGACAAGCAGATGCATGAAATGAGCTTCATTAACAGTAAAAGACCATGAAAATTTCCAGTATCTAAGCATTTATTTTTCTATTAATTCTTCATCCCAACTAAACCATTCAAGTTAAGGAAATCAAGATGCATCTATCTGAAAAATATGCTAAGTTTGGAAAATAAGAGAAATCAAGAAATGATACCGAAGAGAGAGAGAGAGAGAGCGGAGGAGGGAAATCGAAAATACGAATAGGGCTCATAGCAAGTGTAGTTTTAACTAGAATTGTCATCGTGGAAGGAAACCAAATCTAGAAGCCAGAAAGAGGAATGGTAGAGAATGAGGAAACACCAGGCTAACATAGCGGCATTTTCCTCATCTCTCTCTCATCCCTTCTTTCCCTTCAACACACGGACACATAGAGACATCAGCAACAACAGCAAGATCGACAACAACAACAATAATAATAAATTATTATGAACGAGATGTCTCTATATGGGTTTCCAGATCTCCACTCCAACTCGTCTCTTTCTAATCACAGCCCAATTAAGAACAATTGGTCACAGTCACTTTTAAAGAAACATATATGCTCAGATAATGGAAATTTTCATTTTAAGATACTTTTAAAGTAACCTGATTGCCATCTTTGGCATGATTGCCATCCTCATCTTCTTTTACTGTTAATGAAGCTTATCTCATGCATCTGATTGTCATCTTGGCATGTTTTTTTTAACAAAATGGGTTCACTGTGAACTGAGGATGCTATAGGTACATATGCCAAAATCCTCCGGATATGCACAACAATTGGGTATTAGATTTAGTGCAGCGATGAACAGGGCTCATATCAAGTATAATATTACGGACTGTCATCGTGGAAGGAAACCCATTTAATATATAACAAGAGGGGATGGTAGAGAATGAGGATACACCAGGCTAACATAGCGGCATTTTTCTCATCTCTCTCTCATCCCTTCTTTCCCTTCAACACACGGACACATAGAGACATCAGCAACAACAACAAGAGGGGATTGGTCCAACAAAAAGTATAGATTATAATAAACGAGATGTCTCTATTTGGGTTTCCAGATCTCCACTCCAGCCCTTTCTTTCTAATCACAGCCCACTTAAGAAAATTAGATTTAGTTGGGCTCAAGAATTAGTAGAGCAACATATAAGCTCAGGTACTGTTAAAGTAACCTGCAGATTGCCATCTTTGGCATGATTTTGTAACAAAAAATGGGTTCACTGTGAAACTAAGTATGCTGCTAGCATACCAAAATCCTCCAAATCAGTACAACAACGCGGCTGAACAAACCTTATCAGCAGGTCATACAATGTCATCTAAGCATGTTATGTGCCAAAGTGGGATTGGTAATACAATGCATGAACGACACGTATTAGTTGTTTGTGAGTATGCAATAGGGTGCAGCTATGAACAGGGCTCATATCAAGTGTAGTATTACGGACTGTCATCGTGGAAGGAAACCCATTTAATATGTAAGCCATATATGGAGCCAAAAAGAGGGATGGTAGAGAATGAGGATACACCAGGCTAACATAGCGGCATTTTCCTCATCTCTCCCCTCATCCCTTCTTTCCCTTCAACACACGGACACATAGAGACATCAGCAACAACAACAGGAGGGGATTGGTCCAACAAAAAGTATAGATTATAATAAACGAGATATCTCTATTTGGGTTTTCAGATCTCCACTCCAGCCCTTTCTTTCTAATCACAGCCCTCTTAAGAAACATAGACGAAATACTTATAGACGACAGCCACAATGCACACTCACAAACACTAGTACGTGTCTTTCATGCATTCAAGACCATAATCTCTTTAAAAAAACCAATTTAAATACTTACCCTGAGTGGGAGTTGGGACTGCTGCCCTATTAAATTGGCCATTTGTTCTTGGAGGAGTGCAACTTGTGCCTTTAAAGCAGTCATCTCCTCGTCCCGATTGCCACTTGAACTAGATTCACTCCGTCCAAATAGCCGCGAGGGGGTTGGTCCCAGGCCCATACCACGGACACGTCCATGCCTCTCCTTTCCCCTAACATCGGTCAAGGCAACTCTCTGCCAGGTACGCCAATCTGGGCGTGCCGCCGTAGGGTCCGAATCTGAAGCAGAGGAGATTTCATCATACCTTTTCCGAGCGTTAGTCTGTAAAAGGACATAACAATCAGAGTTAAAAGCAGATGAAATTTCGACTACTCATTAGATATTAGTTCACAAATTACCAGAATCCGTGCTGCCTCAGGGCTCGCATACGTCCCATCCTTTGATTTGTGGGTGGCATCAAAAAAGTCAATGTCCCCAAACTCCGTAGGCCCCCCCAAATCTTCTGCCTATATATTAGTAAGATGAAATGGTTATAAATAAATAACTGTAAGTAAAAAATTGTTCAATACTATTGCGCCTACCAATTCTTTCCGAACCAGAGCGAAGCTCTGTGTACCAGCGGTGTGCAGCACTAGCTGCTTTGACCGACTGGCAGCTCCCACCTCCGCCCTTTTCTGTACATGCCACAATGAAGTTAACAGAAAAATTCATTATAGCCGCCATACAACCACATACTCATTAGATTTTTGTGTGTTTAATGTAAATACCTGACCGATCGCCGAACTCCAGTAGTGCACAAGAAATTGCCAATCTGAAGGCTCCACATTTTCTGGCACATTCACTGCATTCTCCTCCTCTGAAAGGTCTTTGTTATAAAACTTCGACTTCAATTCACTCTTGTGGTCCCTCCACTTCTTGGAGAGTGACTTTTCAACCCAAGGCGTAAGAGAGTCGGGGAACGAGAAGTATTGCTGCAAAATTCATTACCCATCACTAATAATACATATTTCAATAATAATTTTTCGCCGACCAATTATGTATTTTAGATGAGAAATACCTTGATTGTCGTAATAGCAGTGGCCTTTGTGGTGGTTGGCACCTTCGGCCAACTCTCGTATGACAAAGGAAGTATGCGGGGGTTCCTTGCTATAACCCCAATGAAGGAAGAAAATTTGCTGGCGTTGTCGCCAACCGGTTGCCCAACATCGTTCGCCTCCACCTCGATCCTTTCATCATTCTGAAGCCTCCAAACATTCGTCATCTTAGTCCGCCCACGATGTTTTTTGACAGTGGGCGGCGTGCTACCCTCACCCTCTTCTGTTTGACTGCCACTATTATGTAGTGGCTGCTCATCCCCATGGCTCTCGTTGCCATCATTTATATTTAACCTCTTTCCACGCTTCGGCATGTTGTACCTGTCAAGGATTCAAATACACACATGCCAAGAAGACAATCAGATGCATGAAATCAGCTTCATTAACAGTGAAAGAAGATGAGGCCTATGCTAGCAGCATACTTAGTTTGGAAGTGAACACATTTTTGGTTAAAAAATCATGCCAAAGAGGGCAATCAGGTTACTTTAACAGTATCTTAAAATGAAAATTTCCATTATCCGAGCTTATATGTTGCTCTACTAATTCTTGAGCCCAACTAAATCTAAAACCCAATTGTTGTGCATATCTGGAGGATTTTGGCATACAGCTATAGCATCCTCAGTTCACAGTGAACCCGTTTAATATCAAAAAAACATGCCAAGAAGGCAATCAGATGCATGAAATAAGCTTCATTAACAGTAAAAAGAAGATGAAAATTCTAGCAGCATACTTAGTTAGGAAGTGAACCCATTTTTTGTTAAAAAATCATGCCAAAGATGGCAAACAGGTTACTTTAACAGTATCTTGAAATGAACATTTTAATTATCTGAGCATATATGTTGCTCTACTAATTCTTTAGCCTAACTAAATCTAAAACCCAATTGTTCAGCATATCCGGCGGATTTTGGCATACGTAGCTATAACATCCTCAGTTCACAGTGAACCCATTTTGGTTAAAAAAACTTGCCAAGATGACTATCAGATGCATGGAATAAGCTTCTTTAACAATAAAAGAAGATGAAATTTCTAGCAGCATACTAAGTTTGGAAGTGAACCCATTTTTGGTTAAAAAATCATGCCAAAGAGGGCAATCTGCAGGTAACTTTAACAGTTTCTTGAAATGAAAATTTACATTATCTGAGCATATATGTTGCTCCACTAATGGTTGTGCCCAACTAAATCTAAAATCGAATTGTTGTGCATATCCGGACCATTTAGGCATACGTAGCTATAGCATCGTCAGTTCACAGTGAACCCATTTTATATCAAAAAAACATGCCAAGAAGACAATCAGATGCATGAGATCAGCTTCATTAACAGTATAAGAACATGAAAATTTCAACATGCATCTATCAGAAAAAAAATGCTAAGTTTCAAAAATTAGGGGAATCAACAGATGATACCGAAGAGAGAGAGAGAGCGGGGCGACGAGCGCGGAGGGGGGGGGGAGATAGAGAGAGAGCGGGGCGACACGGTCGTTTCCGTTCGACGATTCACCTCCAAATCGGGATAGGGAGGAGGGAAATCGAAAATGGCGAAGGGAAGAAGGGACGATGACGAATGTTCGAAGGCCGTCGAAGAGGACGAAGCGGAGGAGGCAAACGCGCGAGAAGTAGAGCGAGGAAGGAGGGAAAACGAAGCGCCTTTTTTTTTATTTTTTGGGGGTTTGGGGAAATGGCGAGCGAAAGGTTAGGGTAGATGGGATTTATCGCAGCTTTTCACCGGCGTTTTAATTAGACACGCCGGTGAATCATACACTTCACCGGCGTTTTTAAATAAAACGCCGGTGAATACGCGGATTCACCGGCGTTTTAATTCGGCCGCCGGTATATAACCATCCCATCTGGTGGCCCCATTCCTCATCGCTACCTACCTCGGCGTTACTAGTAAAACGCCGGGGAATAATCGCCGGTAAATCTGGTTTCTTTTGTAGTGCCCCTTTTTCTGTGTAGTGGATTCAAAGTTGAAATGAAGCTCCTTCATCTTCTTCATCAACTTATTTTAAATAATGTATATAATAAAAAACTATTACACCATTAAAAGGAGGTGAGAAACATATATGCATGGTCAAGGGTCATACAAATACCAACATAAAGGTTACATGTACACCATCCTTATAATGTAAATGGCTTATTTATATCTTTATTTTCATGTAGTTAAAATCAATTGAAAAATGCCAAATTCTGATCCTCCCTACAAGTTCAAGAGTGATATTGTTGTATGTCAAGTGCTTCCTGTGGATTAAAACCTAGGATATGCATTCTATGTTAATACTATATGTTGCAACGGTACAATGTTATCCTCTGCTTGTTGCGTTTTATGGATAAGTTGATTTCTATTTCGTTCAAACTGGTAGAGAAAATCCAAATTCTACAAGATTGATTAATTTAGGCACCACGCTTTCCTGATGACTGCGTTCAGCCATCTATTAGACTTCGAAGTATAAAAAAAAAAGGGCACTTAGACTATATCAACGATATATATTGTAGCTTATAGCGGAACATAGTCAATGAGGATTTTTTTCCCAAAATGACCCTTTTTTGAAAGTTTTTTCCAAACTGTCCTATTTTTTATTTTTGTTCCCTAAATGACCCACTCGCTTTTTGAAAAAGCGAGTTTGGTTAAAAATAACTCGCTTTTCAAAAAACGAGTCTAGAACTTTTAATCTTCGAAATGTTAGACTCGCTTTTTGAAAAACGAGTTATTTTTAACCAAACTCGCTTTTTCAAAAAGCGCGCTGAGTTATTTTGGTAAATATTTTCGAAAGTGAGTCAGCTTGCTAAATACTTTTAGAAAGTGGATTAGTTTGATAAATAATTTCAGAAAGTAGGCTATTGTGGTAACAAATTCTTTCTATATCACAATGTCACTTGGTCTTCTTTAGACCACTAATATGAAATCGTTTGTCAGGACTTTCTATATCACATTGTCACTTTATTATCTTTGGTCATGATTTTATAAATTTAGCAACTGTTTAGCAGTAGTCGAGGATATACATAGCTTGACGTTATTTCAGTATACACATAATTGGTGTGTTTTAAGTTATCGAGAATGAGCCCATAGATACTCTCAATCTCCGGTATACACATAATTGGCTTTTGATCTATCAATCATATGCGATGAGTTCTTGCGTCAAAAATCTCACACTCGCTTTCTGAAAAAGCGAGGGTGGTTAAAATCTCATCTCTTTTTCATCAGCACACCTATCAACCAAAATAGTTCACCATTAGGTCACGATCTTAGAAATCAGATCCAATGGTTAACAGATATGAGCCTCGACAACAATCTTAACATTTACCCATCCAAATACTGAATTGGCATATGTTGATGCTCCTACCAATAAAACAATGGACAAATCATAAACAGAATGAACAATTCATAAACAACAATATAAACAAACGAAAGAAAAGTGATCAAGAGAGAAAATTTCTTCTTTGTTAGAAAAAAATAAACTCGGGCTTTCAAAACAAGCGCAAGAAATACAAAACAATATATTATGAGCAAACCTTAGTCTGCTGACAATATTCAGAACTAGAAAACAATGTCTTCTTCCATTTCTACTGTGAAGAGTTCAAATCTTGGCCCCTTCAATGTTTGCTTTCTTTTTATTGCAGCCATGGAAAATTAAAATTAGGTCCTTACGTTGGCCTTAATTTTTTTGATTTGGACATTTGAAAACATTCTATTTATAGTTATTTAATGAAAATTTTCATTAAATAAGGCCAACTTTAAGGCCAACGTAAGGCCAACTTTCATTTTCATTAAATAACTATAAATAGAATGTTTTTAAATGTCCAAATCAAAAAAATTAAGGCCTACGTAAGGACATAATTTTAGTTTTCCATGGCTGCAATAAAAAGAAAGCAAACATTGAAGGGGCCAAGATTTGAACTCTTCACAGTAGAAATGGAAGAAGACATTGTTTTCTAGTTCTGAATATTGTCAGCAGACTAAGGTTTGCTCATAATATATTGTTTTGTATTTCTTGCGCTTGTTTTGAAAGCCCGAGTTTATTTTTTCCTAACAAAGAAGAAATTTTCTCTCTTGATCTCTTTTCTTTCTTTTTTTTATATTGTTGTTTATGAATTATTCATTCTGTTTATGATTTGTCCATTGACTTATTGGTAGGAGCATCAACATATGCCAATTCAGTATTTGGATGGATAAATGTTAAGATTGTTGTCGAGGCGCATATCTGTTAACCATTGGATTTGATTTCTAAGATCGTGACCTAATGGTGAACTATTTTGGTTGATAGGTGTGCTGATGAAAAAGAGATGAGATTTTAACCACCATCGCCTTTTCAGAAAGCGAGTGTGAGATTTTTGGCGCAAGAACTCAACGCATATGATTGATAGGTCAAAAGCCAATTATGTGTATACCGGAGATTGAGAGTATCTATGAGCTCATTCTCGACAACTTAAAACACACCAATTATGTGTATACTGAAATAATGTTTGTATATTCTCGTCTACTGCTAAACAGTTGCTAAATTTATAAAATTATGACCAAAGAAGATGAAGTGACAATATGATATAGAAAGTCCTGACAAACGATTTCATATATAGTGGTCTAAAGAAGACCAAGTGGCATTGTGATATAGAAAGAACTTGTTACCACAATAGGCCACTTTCTGAAATTATTTATCAAATTAATCCACTTTCTAAAAGTATTTACCAAGATGACCCACTTTCGAAAATATTTATCAAAATAATCCAGTGCGCTTTTTGAAAAACCGATTTTGGTTAAAAATAACTCGCTTTTTCAAAAAGCTAGTCTAACATTTCGAAAATTAAAAGTTCCAGACTCGCTTTTTGAAAAAGTGAGTTATTTTTAACCAAACTCGCTTTTTCAAAAAGCAAGTAGGTCGTTTAGGGAACAAAAATAAAAAATAGGACAGTTTGGAAAAAACTTTCAAAAAAAGGATCATTTTGGAAAAAAAATCGTCAATGAGACCCATCAACATTTATTGTAAGATGACATTTTCAACAAAATAATAATAATAATAATAATAATAATAATAATAATAATAAAACAAATAGACATTTACTTAGTGTTCCACGTCACTGCTTCCTCCAGGGCCAGCGCTGAGTTCCCGAGGCCCAAGGAGGCCCGAGGCAAACTCCCGAAATGGACCTCCCATATATTTTTTTTAAAACATGTATATAAAAAATTTGCACATTGTTTAAAGCAAAATATGCAAAATATATATCATCGAATAACTGAGAAGAAAGAGCCAAAGAGGGTTTGTTTTAAATGTGAGTTTTGGGTTTCGGGTTTCGGGTTCAGGGTAAGGATTTCGGTTTTGAATTTGATTGTGAGTTTCGGGTTTAAATTTCTATTGATTTAAATGTGGATTTGTTTTTAAATCACCTAAATTTAAAGTCTCAAATTCAATCAAGTCTAAACCCAAATAATTTAAACAAAATTTTAAAGTCCCAAATATTTATTTTTTGGAGCCCTAATAACAATTTTTTTTACGCACAAAATATGTGCCTATATTTACAAGAAAAGTACAAATTTGAAGGCATATAAAATTACAAATTATCAGGAGGTGTGAGGCGGTAGGCTCACCGACCTCAAGGGTGCCGGCCCTGGCTTCCTCATTTAGGTGTTTTAAGAAGAGGAATTCCACATCATTGATTCCTCACTGGGGAATTTTGGGAAGAGGAGAAGACGGTGGCTGATGTGGATGTCGATTGATAACTTAGAAATTCTTAATGGCCGTGAGCCAAACTGAGAAGAAGGGAATGACATATTAAGTGAGTTAGATATAGATTTAGACTTCTCTCACCCACAACCAAATGACAAATGAATAATGAAGGGGTACTGTTTAATAATGAGGATGAATAATGAATGGGTATTGATATGGCTAAAAATGGGGTTTAATCGGAACCGTCTAAATCGGGCGCGAATCTCGAGACCTGAGGGTAAAACGGTAATTTCACCCACAAAAGGACCAAAACGGATATTGGATCTGCCCTCCTAGGGCCCAATAATCCGCGAATGGATCCACCACCAAGAGGGTGCGGGTCTCAACCCGCTGCGTACCCAATCCATCAAGATAGAGTCAGGGTTCCTGATTAAATACGATCAACGGCCCTGATGGACGTCTATCTTTTCACGGGGGATTAGGGATTAAATTCCTTATCTGATTACAGGGAATATATATTGTCAGATTACCTTCCTCATCTGATTATGGAGGACATTCCTTATCAAATCACGGGGATTACATTCCTAATCCGTTCCCTAAGACGCCTATAAATACCCCCCATCCATCTCCATTAAGAGGTAATCAACTCTTCACCAGTTTTTACGCTCTTTCATAATCTCTTTGATTACTGACTTGAGCGTCGGAGGGTGCGTCGCCGGGATCCCCCCCGGTGTCTCGCACTTTTTGCAGGTGCACGGCAGGAACGACGAACGAGGCCCGACGGAAAAGGTACGCAGGTTTTCCTATTCAGTTTCCCCAAGAATCCACAAGTTCTATCTGTTTGCCCCCACACCAAATTTAGCGGCAACAGATTAGCGCCGTCTGTGGGAAACAAACGAATAGAGACCTCTTCCCTTCCCGGTGAACAGGTTTTCTCCTGCCATGCCGCCTCGCAAAGTTAGATCTAGGGGCTCCAACCGAGCGCCCAACCCTGACCAGCAAGAAGTCCTTCCTGATCCCGCTCAGCAACAAGGGCAACTCCCTCCTACCATAGAAGAGCCGCTCCAACGGAACCCTCCACCTCCTGATCCAAAGGGGCCTAACCCCCAGAAACAGCCCCTTCACCAAGAGAACATCTCCATCCACAACGCCTCCAGTGCTTCCATGGCCTCCCAGCACCCCCGGGCCTCTGGTCGCCACAATGCCCCTCCCAAACGCCCGGAAGATGATGACCTTCGTCGCCATCTGGATGAAAAGCGGGCTCGGGGGGAAGCCTCCCACCAGCAAGAGCGATCCCCCCGTCACCGAGAGCACAGGAGGTCCCCCATCCGAAGAGGAAGAAAGGACTCCCCCGATTATCACCGAAGAAGGCATTCTCCCGCAGGTCGGCAGCAGCCTAGGAACAATGAGGCACCCATCACCCGTGCCGAGTTCCAGCAGTTCCAAGCAATGGTACAACAGGCCCTCAACCTCCGTTAAAATCCCAATGGGCCGAGGGCCCCATCCCCTCCTCCGGTCCGAAGCCCTCGCCAACGGTCCCCCTCTCCTCGTCCTGCACCAACCAACTCCCGGCGCACCCTGAGTCCTCGTCGCTCCCGAAGTGACCGCCGCCGCAGCCCTCGCTCCCCCTCATACGAAGACGAGTCCCGTGGTCCGGCAAATTACCGTCGGAGGGATGACATCATGGACCGCCGTCTCAACGAAGTGGAAAAGCTCCTGGGTCAGATAAACCGAGAAGAGGAACTCAGGGGGAGGACCCTACGTCCTAGCCGGCCCCCGTTCTCCCGAACCATAGTGGATGCCCCTGTACCGTTCGGTTTCAAACCTCCCCAATTCGAAAATTACACCGGCGAGACCGATCCAGTTGATCACATCGAAGGCTTTAAGACTTTGATGCTCCTCCACCAAGCTTCCGATGCCCTCCTCTGCAAAACATTCCCCGCGACACTCAAAGGTCCGGCTCGAGAATGGTACTCTCGTCTCGCCCCGGCATCGATATTCTCCTTTGAACAGTTCGAAACCCTCTTCATCACCCACTTTGTCAGCAGCCGAAGGACCGAAAAAACCAGTATCTCACTATTGCACCTCCGTCAGAAAAAGGGGGAAAAACTGAGGGACTACGTGAAGAGGTTCACAGCCGAAGCTAGAACTATTGCCTCCCTCGACCAATCGGTCGCTACCGCAGCATTCCAATCCAACATTCTCAATTCCAACCTCCGCTCCTCCCTTGCCAAGAAACCCCCACATGACTTTTCCGACCTTCTTCTTCGCACCGAAAAGTACATTCGGGCCGAAGAGGCCGAGCAACCCCCCAACTGGGAAGTGCCCGCCTCCGGGCTTAAAAGGAAGGGGGCAGAAGAAGAAGGAGCCAAGAAGCTCCAGAAGGATAATGCCGGCCAGCGCCGACCTCCCCCTAGATTTGAGAAGTTCACTCCCCTCAACGCTAACCTCTCGGCCATCTTCATGGAGGTCGAAAAAGACGGGGTCTTGCCTCCAGCTCCCAAAATGAATACTCCCGCCAAGAGAAGAGATAAAGAGAAATGGTGCCGCTATCACCGGGACCACGGGCATGACACCAACGACTGCCGTGCTCTGAGGAACGAGATCGAAGCCCTTATCCAGAGGGGACAGCTGACGAAGTTTGTAAAAAAGGACCGAGCCGAGCTCCCTCTCCCGCCTCGGGGGGCTAACAAGCGTCCGGAAAGAGAAGAGACGCCAGACTTCGAGGAAGAGCGAGTCCTCCACCTCATCCATGGGGGTCCGATGGGAGGCTCCTCGAACTCCTCCCGAAGAGCGTTTATCAGAGAGGTCAATTCAGTCCGAACCACGCCTCCTCCCAAGGGCCTCGGAGTGCCAGTTACCTTCTCCGACGAAGATCTCGAGGGAGTCCGTATCCCGCATTGTGACGCTCTCGTCATCAGCCTCCACATGGCAAATTTCAAAGTGGAGAGGATCTTAGTCGATAACGGCAGCTCCGTCAACATCCTATTCCTCTCCGCTTTCAAAGGCCTAAAGCTCTCCAGAGACAGACTCAAACCCGCCGGTTACACTCTCCATGGGTTCACGGGGGTTCCGGTAACTATAGAAGGGGTGATCACCCTCGATGTAACTGCCGGACAGACCCCTACCACCAGAACGGAGCCAATGGACTTCATGGTAGTGGATGTTCCCGCTGCCTACAACGTCATTTTGGGCAGGCCCGGCCTCGCGGCTCTGGAAGCAGTTCCCTCGGCATATCATCTGAAGATGAAATTTCCCACCCGATCCGGGGTCGGAGAAGTAAGGGGAAATCAGGAGCAGGCCCGGAAATGCTACATGACTTCGACCCTTGGGCCCGTCCTCTCTTTAGAGACCCTGGAAATTCCCCAAGATTCCACAAGACCGACCTCCGAGCCAGCGGACGAACTAGAGGAGGTGCTCTTCTCCGAACAAGAGCCGACCCGCAAGTTCTTCGTAAGCAAGGCCCTCCCGTCCGCCCTATACTCAGATATTGTGGAATGCATCCGAGACAATCAAGACCTCTTCGCATGGTCCGCAGCTGACATGCCCGGTATCTCCGAAGAACTCTTAGTCCACCGCTTGAGTGTTGATCCGGGGTCCAAACCGGTTCAGCAGAAGAGGCGTAAGTTCGCCCCCGAGTGACAGCTCGCTATTAAAGAAGAGGTAGATAAATTGCTGAAGGCCCGATTCATACAGGAGGTAAACTACCCTGAATGGTTATCGAACGTAGTAATGGTGAAGAAGTCCAACGGAACATGGAGAATTTGCATTGATTTCACCGACCTCAACAAAGCCTGTCCCAAAGATCCCTTCCCTCTACCGAGCATCGACACTCTGATTGACGCAACCTCGGGACATGAGCTTCTAAGCTTCATGGACGCTTTCTCGGGTTACAATCAGATAAGGATGTTCCCGCCGGATATCCCAAAGACGTCTTTTGTAACCGACCAAGGCCTTTATTGCTACAGGGTCATGCCATTCGGCCTAAAGAACGCAGGGGCAACATACCAGCGCCTCGTCAACAAAGTTTTTCAGGCTCAGATCGGCAGAAACATGGAAGTGTATGTCGATGACATGCTGGTGAAAAGCATCCGAGGTGTTGATCATGTGACCGACCTCCAAGAAGCATTTGATGTTTTAAGAAGGAACAATATGAGACTCAACCCGAACAAATGTGCGTTCGGTGTCTCATCAGGCAAGTTCCTCGGCTTTATGGTTAGCCAACGAGGAATAGAGGCGAATCCGGAGAAGATCAAGGCCATACTGGACATGGCCCCCCCTAGAAATGTCAAAGAAGTTCAGAGGCTGACTGGTCGCTTAGCCGCCATAGGGCGCTTCCTGTCGAAGTCCGGGGAGAAGTGCCTCCCGTTCTTCAAAGCCCTCAGGGGGGCTAAAGGATTCGAGTGGGGGCAGCAGCAACAAGACTCCTTTGACCAGCTTAAAGCCTACCTCGTCAATCCCCCTCTCCTTAGCAAACCAGTACCCGGCGAACCGCTCTACCTCTACCTCGCGGCTTCCGAACAGACGCTCAGTGCGGTCTTAGTCAGAGAAGAAGAAAGGGCTCAGAAGCCCATATACTACGTCAGCAAGGTGCTCCGGGATGCCGAACTTCGGTACCCGAAAATTGAGAAAATGGCGTATGCCCTGGTAATGGCCGCGAGAAAACTTAGACCCTACTTTCAGTCTCATTCGGTGGTTGTCCTTACCGACCAGCCACTGAAACAGATTCTTCACAAACCCGAGACTTCTGGTCGCCTCATGAAGTGGTCGATCGAGCTGAGCCAGCACGATATAAATTATCAGCCTCGGACTGCAATCAAGGCACAGGCGCTGGCCGAATTCATAGTTGAGACTACAATCCCCGAGTCTGGCCAAGCAGCAAAGGGACCCCCCGTCTGGTCGGTCTATGTTGACGGGTCCTCTTGTAATGAGGGTAGCGGGGCAGGAGTCATCCTGGCAGGACCAGATGGCTTCATCCTCCAATACTCACTCCGGATAAATTTCAAAGCCTCGAACAACGAGGCCGAATATGAAGCACTAATAGCCGGGCTTCGAATGGCCCGAAATGCTGGGGCACATCGGCTACAGATTTTCAGCGACTCCCAGTTGATTGTTAACCAGGTCCTCGGCGAGTATGAAGCCCGCGACGATAGAATGGCTAAATACTTGTCCAAAGTAAAGAGCCTCATGGCGCTGTTCGACGAGGCTCTCATCCAAAGGATCCCCAGAGAAGAAAATGCTCAGGCCGACGCCTTATCCAAGTTAGCCTCCTCCTCCCTTCAAGGTCTGGAACAGACCGTTTTGATAGAAGTCCTCCTAAAGCCGAGCATAGAGGACGAAGCGCCAGACTCCGTTGAAGCATTGCCCGTCCTCCTCGAAGACAACTGGATGAAACCCATTGTCGAATTCCTGAGGAACGGACTCCTCCCTGAAGATCCGAGGGAAGCACGAAGAATTAGGGCCCGAGCCGAGCGTTTTACTTTAC
The DNA here is from genome assembly GCA_017893485.1 of Hemerocallis citrina. Classification (NCBI taxonomy): domain Eukaryota; kingdom Viridiplantae; phylum Streptophyta; class Magnoliopsida; order Asparagales; family Asphodelaceae; genus Hemerocallis; species Hemerocallis citrina. Next base: position 151,292,207 of record CM030362.1, read on the forward strand.
TCGAAGGCATCTTATACAAACGCTCCTTCACCCAAGCAGATGGTCGACCGTATCTAAGGTGCCTCTCCCCCGAGCAAGCCGACTACGCCCTACAGGAGCTCCATGAGGGGATCGGCGGAGCCCATTCTGGATCCAGGGCTCTGGCGCGCAAGGTATTGAACTATGGATATTACTGGCCCACTCTCCTACGGGACGCCGAACGACACGTTCGGCAGTGCAGCTCCTGCCAAAAGTATGCAGACATCCGACGTCTTCCGCAGGCACCGCTGACCTCCCTATCAAGTCCCGTTCCCTTCGCTATGTGGGGGATGGACTTACTGGGACCATTCCCTCCAGCCCCCGGACAGCTAAAGTTCCTAGTCGTGGCAGTCGACTATTTCTCTAAGTGGATAGAAGCCGAGCCCCTGGCTACGATCACCGAACATAGGGTCATTCAGTTCTTCTGGAAGAATGTGATTTGCCGGTTCGGCGTTCCCCGAGTCATAGTCACAGATAACGGGACACAGTTTACTGGAGCCGCCTTCCGAGCCTTGTGTGAAGACCTTTCCATACAACACCGATTCTCCTCCGTCTCCCATCCCCAGTCGAATGGCCAAGCTGAGAATGCCAACCGACAGATTCTTGCAGGAATCAAGAAGAGGTTAGACAAGTGTTCCAAGGGACTATGGGTCGATCAGCTGCCAAACGTACTCTGGAATCACCGCACCACCAAGCGGACCCCAACAGGCGAGAGCCCATTTAATCTCACCTATGGGGCCGAAGCCATCATCCCCCTAGAAGTCGGGATACCCTCTCCTCGCCTGATCGCTTATGAAGAAGAGCAGAATGCTAGAGAACTCAGAACAAGCCTAGATCTGATAGACGAAATCCGAGAGAGAGCTGCCATACGCCAGCAAGCTTACCGAAGAAGGATCGAGCTGGCATACAACAAAAGAGTCCGCCCAACGGACCTCAAAGAAGGGGATTTAGTCCTTCGGAAGTTGGCCATATCATTCCCCGGGCAGAAAAGCAAGCTGGCCCCGAACTGGGAGGGACCGTACAAGATCTCGAAAGTAATCCGCCCCGGTACGTACAAGCTAGAGGATCTCGAAGGCAGAGAAATTCCCCGGACTTGGAACGCCGACCATCTTTTGAAATACCAAGAGAAGGCAACTACGTCTCTCCAAGTAACTCGAGATGTCGAACCGTTCCCCTCCTTTCTCTAGTCATAGTTTGTCCTTTTTGTGCTTTCTTTTACTATTGTAATAACGGCTAGCAACTTTAGAAGCAGCCGATCATTAGATGTTAATAAATGAAGTTTCTTCATGTTTTCACTACTATTACATCCCTCTGCTTGTAACTCTTTAATGTCACAATGGTTCCGGAGTCCCACACTTGGCTCGATTCTACTTCGCGAGCTCGCTCCTAAGCGAGCTAGAAGTAGCTCGCCATTCGAAAATGCTCCCACAGCCGTTGAATGGTACGGAGTCCAACACTTGGTTCGACCCTACTCCGCAAGCTCGCTCCTAAGCGAGCTAGGGGTAGTTCGCCATTCGAAATTGCTCCTACACCCCTTAAACTGACAATGGTTCCGGAGTCCAACACTTGGCTCGATTCTACTTCGCGAGCTCGCTCCTAAGCGAGCTAGAAGTAGCTCGCCATTCGAAAATGCTCCCACAGCCGTTGAATGGTACGGAGTCCAACACTTGGTTCGACCCTACTCCGCAAGCTCGCTCCTAAGCGAGCTAGGGGTAGTTCGCCATTCGAAATTGCTCCTACACCCCTTAAACTGACAATGGTTCCGGAGTCCAACACTTGGCTCGATTCTACTTCGCGAGCTCACTCCTAAGCGAGCTAGAAGTAGCTCGCCATTCGAAAATGCTCCCACAGCCGTTGAATGGTACGGAGTCCAACACTTGGTTCGACCCTACTCCGCAAGCTCGCTCCTAAGCGAGCTAGGGGTAGTTCGCCATTCGAAATTGCTCCTACACCCCTTAAACTGACAATGGTTCCGGAGTCCAACACTTGGCTCGATTCTACTTCGCGAGCTCGCTCCTAAGCGAGCTAGAAGTAGCTCGCCATTCGAAAATGCTCCCACAGCCGTTGAATGGTACGGAGTCCAACACTTGGTTCGACCCTACTCCGCAAGCTCGCTCCTAAGCGAGCTAGGGGTAGTTCGCCATTCGAAATTGCTCCTACACCCCTTAAACTGACAATGGTTCCGGAGTCCAACACTTGGCTCGATTCTACTTCGCGAGCTCGCTACTAAGCGAGCTAGAAGTAGCTCGCCATTCGAAAATGCTCCCACAGCCGTTGAATGGTACGGAGTCCAACACTTGGTTCGACCCTACTCCGCAAGCTCGCTCCTAAGCGAGCTAGGGGTAGTTCGCCATTCGAAATTGCTCCTACACCCCTTAAACTGACAATGGTTCCGGAGTCCAAAACTTGGCTCGATTCTACTTCGCGAGCTCGCTCCTAAGCGAGCTAGAAGTAGCTCGCCATTCGAAAACGCTCCCACAGCCGTTGAATGGTACGGAGTCCAACACTTGGTTCGACCCTACTCCGCAAGCTCGCTCCTAAGCGAGCTAGGGGTAGTTCGCCATTCGAAATTGCTCCTACACCCCTTAAACTGACAATGGTTCCGGAGTCCAACACTTGGCTCGATTCTACTTCGCGAGCTCGCTCCTAAGCGAGCTAGAAGTAGCTCGCCATTCGAAAACGCTCCCACAGCCGTTGAATGGTACGGAGTCCAACACTTGGTTCGAACCTACTCCGCAAGCTCGCTCCGAAGCAAGCTAGGGTAGTTCGCCATTCGAAATTGCTCCTACACCCCTTAAACCGACAATGGTTCCGGAGTCCGCCAAACGAGCTAGGGACAGCTCACCGTCCTAAAAAAACGCTCCGACGACGTTAACCTAATCAAGCAAGTGCACAACTCGGCTCGACGTTACTTCGCGACTCCACTCATGATCGACCTAAAAGAAGCTCGCCATTCGGAGTTCGACAGTTCAGAAGTTACCCCATGACAGACAACATTCACAGCAATAAAACACGCAAGTTCGGCAATAACGCATTTATTAATGAAACAGATGTGATACAAAGGCAAACACAAACAGGAGCACGACTCAACAAGGATATTTACAATACCGACTCGTCACACTTAGCGAAAAGCAAAAAAAAAAAAGAGAGCAAAGAACGCGCGGAACCGACCACTTCAGCGCTTCTTCGGAGCTGGAGCATTCCGCTTCAAGGACACTCGAGAGTGACGACGCTTGTCCCCGGAGCGCGACCCCAAGCCGGCAAACTGGGACGTATCCTCGGCACCGCTCCTGGCAGCTACGCCGACAGACGCCCCGCTCGAGGAGATTGCCACCGAGCTCTGCGCGTCCCCCGGGCTTGGTTGGCCGATCCGCTGACGGGTCGCCATCTCATAGAAAGTAATGCCCCGCTCACTCTCAGCACGAGTGCATGACGTGCTTCGAACGTTGACCGGCCCTGAATGTGGCTTCAGACGAGCCACTTCCGCCTCCAACTCTGAGATCTTGTCCCGCAACGAGTCGTCTTTAACGTCGACTTCGAAACGTGGGGGTATCGCGGAGTCCGGCACTCCAGATCGACTAGCGACGAGGCGCCGAAGGTGGGTGACTTCGATGCTTTTATCCACCGTCGCCCTCTTGAGCGCTTCGACTTCAGCAGTCAACTCGACTCGTTCAGTCGTCAACTTGGCCACCTCGGCCGTCAGCCCCTCGCCCTCACTCCGGAGCTTCGCCTCTACGGACTGCAGATGCTGTATCTCGGAAAGCAACTCGTCCTTCTCCGCTGTTATTTTGGACAAATTATGACGGATGCACTGAACACGAATCTCATTACTGAAATCAGTGGGCAAGTGTTCACCTTCGGGTATGAGCTCGGCGATTCGGCTTTCCAAACGACGAATCTCGATATCACGCCGGCCAAGGACGAGCTGGAGATGCTTCCTCTCGCTCTCGGCTCGGCGCAATCCGAGCTCGACCTCATAAAGTTTCTCCCTACACCTAGCCAGACACAGCCTCGTCGCCCCTAGGCCAGCTTCGGCTTTAACCTCTTCGTCCGGGCGGGAAAGCTCGACGTCTTGGGGGATTACCATAAGCTGCAAAGAAATCGGAGCAATCAGCGAAAACGTTGAGCGTGGCCGAAGCACCGCACTTGGAAAAATTTTCATCTCTAAAAACAAAGTTTGACGGTTCGGCAAAAGAGGGGGCATAAAACAGAAATTTCCGAGCACCAACACTTGCAAAAATTTTGATTTCATTTACGTCAAAAGAAGCGGTGGCCAGTCCGCTATTAGGCATTACAAAGTTCGATAAAAAAAAAAAAAAGAGAAAAAGAGCAGAAACAGCCAAAAACAATAAAACGAGAGGCGGATTCAGTGCTCGACCTCTTTCCCCGGGCGACGAGGCGGAGTAGGGGTCGACTTCGCCGAAGGAGACGCCGCCGCCAGTGGAGTGGCCGTGGCGCTCGGGACCTCGCCAGTAATCCCGGCATCGGCATCAGCGCCGTCCTCCTCCTCCTCCTCCTCTTCCCCTTCGGACTCGGGGTCGAAGCCCTCGACGTGTCCGGGGAAGAGTCGCCATCCCGAGACGTCCACCCCGGGGTACGCCTCTCGCACCCGGTCGAGGGCAGTGGCGAAGGCCTTCGCCATGTTCTGCGCGAGGTACCCCTGGGCCTTCTTCAAGGTGGCGTCCTCCACCTCCTTCACAGCCGCCGCCTGCTTCGCCTCGGCCTCGGCCAACTGATTGGCCGACCCCTCCTTCTCCCGACGCAGCTCGTCCTCCAGCCTCTTCACTTCGGCCTCGAGGTGCTGGATCCTCGCAGACCGGCCTTCATGCTCGACTCGGAGCTTGTCGAGCTGGTTCGACATCCGAGCCTTCTCGTTCCGAGCCTGGTCGGACTCTTGCTTCAGCTCCTTCTCGAGGGCGGTCAGCCGTTCGGTGAGGTGACCGAAGTGGACGACGATCTGCAAGGGAAAGAGGAAGAACTCAGAGAGTTAGAAAAATTTTGTGATTCAAGATGAAACGAATGAAGGGAACTCGGAACTTACCGATACCGCCGAACGAGCGATCTCGATCACGTCGTCGCCCTGCCTCCCCGCGTCCATGGCGGCGCGGTCCTTCGGGGTGGCGAGATGCTTGACGGCCTGCATACTCGCCAACGAGTTCCCGAGGAACCCATCGTGCCTCCGGACCTGCCAGTCCGGAATGTGGATCCGTTTGTGCTCCTCCGTCAGGAGCTCCTCGCCTGCCACGGTCAACGGCGGGGTCGGCATGGCGAGGGCGGCGGCGATGGGGAACTCGCCCGCAGATGCTGGAGCCGAGGTCGACACCACGGCGACGACCGGGTCGTCGGCAATCTCCACCGCCTGGACGGGGCCCTCGATCCTCGGCGCCTTTGAGGATGAGGGCAGCTTCGACGCTACCCTCTTGCGCTTCCTCGGCGCCTTACTGGCGAGTCCTGCCCTGAGCGCCAACACCGCCTCGTAGTCCATAGATTCTACATCAAAAGAAAAAAAAATTTTTGATTAGCACAAAAGAAGAACAAGGCAGCAAGTACGGAAAAAAAAGAAGAACTTGGCGAAAAGCCGCGTACTAGGATCTACGCGGCCGAGCCCTCCCCTGTAAAGAACGTCCTCCGTCAACTCCTTCCAGTCGTACTTCGGCCGGTCGAGAAGGGTCCGAACCGCCCCTTCTTCTTCTACTGAGAGTCTCGGCAGCGCCGTCGCCCTCTTGGTCACCCCTTCTGCCCAATTGGTGGGGATCGGCCAGGCCTCTCGACTCCGCACGACGACCCACTTCTCTCGCCAGTGCTTGATAGAGTCCGGGCAAACCACGAGCCTGCCGCCGTGCCTCGGAGTCAGATAATACCGGTACTCCGACTTGTTCCCTTGGTGGAGCCGGTATATTGTCCGAAGCACGTTCAGCTGCGGTTCGATCCCCGCGGCCTGGCAATGGAGAACGAAGCCATTAATCACTCGCCACGCGTTCGGCATGAGCTGAATAGGGCAGACCCCGTACCAGCTCACCACGGTAATTGCGAACGCGTGGAGAGGTAGCCGGGCACCGGCGATAAAGGCATCAACCGGCCAGCAACACATGGTCACTGGCAGCGGCGAATTGGCCCTAACCCCGGGGCCCGGCAGCATGATTTCGTACTCCTCCGGGATGAAAAAAGCGTCCCGGATCGCCACCAACTCCTCCTCGCGCAGGATCGACGCCGCATCGTCCGCCTCCGTCGTCTCCCTCGCTTCATTCTCCTCGAAGGTCCTCTCCCTCCCATGGATGATTCGTTCGGCCTGGTCCTTCGGGAGCTCCCGGACCCTGTGTAGTCCTGTCAGCGGACCCGGCAGCTGTCCGAACTCTCCCATCCTCTTCGGATCCTCGACAATTGAATCCTTGCCGAACACCTTGCCCTTGGTTGGAGTCGGAGTCGAGGCTTCGGCGCCTATAGGGGAGGACTCGGACCCAGAGACTTCATCTGAGACAGAAGCTACAGACATAGTTTATAAATTACCTCGAGAGAAAGAGCTGCCGAAAAGCTTCACCTGAGCTAACGCCGTGCCGGAAAAACTTGCCTGAAACACTAGAGAACGCCTGAACAAATGAGAGGAGAAGTGAGAAATGAGGGGGGGTGAGGATTTATAGAAGGGGGGCACGCCCCACGAGGCTAATGGGCTTGTACGACCGGCCCATCTAAACCAAGCGGCGGAGCGATCCCAATCGTCACCTCGTTAACCGCAGCGAATCATGAGATGCATTTAATGCTATCCCATCTGATGGAATCCCAGAGGTCACAGCATTTAATGGGCGTCCCATCTGTCAGGGTTGTCAGAATTGTCAGAATTGTCAGACGTTCAAATGGCGCACAGAAGAGACAAACTCACATAAACGACAAGTCTGCACGCTCGGCACCCACTGCCGAGCATTCGTGACACCGACCCTGTTATAGGGGAAAAAGTCACGCTCGGCACCCACTGCCGAGCATTCGTGACACCGACCCTGTTATAAGGGAAAAAGTCAAGCTCGGCACCCACTGCCGAGCATTCGTGACACCGACCCTGTTATAGGGGAAAAAGTCACGCTCGGCACCCACTGCCGAGCATTCGTGACACCGACCCTGTTATAGGGGAAAAAGGCACGCTCGGCACCCACTGCCGAGCATTCGTGACACCGACCCTGTTATAAGGGAAAAAGTCACGCTCGGCACCCACTGCCGAGCATTCGTGACACCGACCCTGTTATAGGGGAAAAAGTCACGCTCGGCACCCACTGCCGAGCATTCGTGACACCGACCCTGTTATAGGGGAAAAAGGCACGCTCGGCACCCACTGCCGAGCATTCGTGACACCGACCCTGTTATAGGGGAAAAAGTCACGCTCGGCACCCACTGCCGAGCATTCGTGACACCGACCCTGTTATAGGGGAAAAAGTCACGCTCGGCATCCACTACCGAGCATTCGTGACACCGACCCTGTTATAGGGGAAAAAGTCACGCTCGGCACCCAATGCCGAGCATTCGTGACACCGACCCTGTTATAGGGGAAAAAGGCACGCTCGGCACCCACTGCCGAGCATTCGTGACACCGACCCTGTTATAGGGGAAAAAGTCACGCTCGGCACCCACTGCCGAGCATTCGTGACACCGACCCTGTTATAGGGGAAAAAGTCACGCTCGGCACCCACTGCCGAGCATTCGTGACACCGACCCTGTTATAGGGGAAAAAGTCACGCTCGGCACCCACTGCCGAGCATTCGTGACACCGACCCTGTTATAGGGGAAAAAGTCACGCTCGGCACCCACTGCCGAGCATTCGTGACACCGACCCTGTTATAGGGAAAAAGTCACGTTCGGCACCGCTGCCGAGCGTTCGTGGCACCGACCCTGTTATATGGAAAAAACAGGTTCGGCACCGCTGCCGAGCGTTCGTGGCACCGACCCTCTTATAGGGAAAAAACCGGTTCGGCACCGCTGCCGAGCGTTCGTGGCACCGACCCTGTTATATGGAAAAAACAGGTTCGGCACCGCTGCCGAGCGTTCGTGGCACCGACCCTCTTATAGGGAAAAAACCGGTTCGGCACCGCTGCCGAGCGTTCGTGGCACCGACCCTCTTATAGGGAAAAAACCGGTTCGGCACCGCTGCCGAGCGTTCGAGGCACCGACCCTCTTATAGGGGAAAGACAAGTTCGGCGGACCGCCGAACTCGCTCCTGACGCTCGCAGTCCTGCCGAACTCACTTCCCTCTCTGGAAAAGCTCGCCGAACCGCATATGGACCTCGGCCCCTTCGCCAGCGAACTCTAGGGGGGTCTAAAGCGTGCTCCAAGTATACAAGACCACCGAATGACGAATTGACACTTTGCGAAGTTAATAAGATATCCCTGCAAGAATACCACATGACCATCAGAGTTCAGGAGCGACTCAGAGTTCAATCCGCTTGAAAAATCACCAAACTACCTCCTTCGAGATTCAAAACCTTCCGTTTGGGCCCCGATACAACTCCACCAGCCATTAAAAAACTGCTAAACTACTCCTCAAAGGCCGATCAAGCTCAGCCTTTAGGAGTGGGGGGCTCGTGATATGGCTAAAAATGGGGTTTAATCGGAACCGTCCAAATCGGGCGCGAATCTCGAGACCTGAGGGTAAAACGGTAATTTCACCCATAAAAGGACCAAAACGGATATTGGATCTGCCCTCCTAGGGCCCAATAATCCGCGAATGGATCCACCACCAAGAGGGTGCGGGTCTCGACCCGCTGCGTACCCAATCCATCAAGATAGAGTCAGGGTTCCTGATTAAATACGATCAACGGCCCTGATGGACGTCTATCTTTTCACGGGGGATTAGGGATTAAATTCCTTATCTGATTACAGGGAATATATATTGTCAGATTACCTTCCTCATCTGATTATGGAGGACATTCCTTATCAAATCACGGGGATTACATTCCTAATCCGTTCCCTATGACGCCTATAAATACCCCCCATCCATCTCCATTAAGAGGTAATCAACTCTTCACCAGTTTTTACGCTCTTTCATAATCTCTTTGATTACTGACTTGAGCGTCGGAGGGTGCGTCGCCGGGATCCCCCCCGGTGTCTCGCACTTTTTGCAGGTGCACGGCAGGAATGACGAACGAGGCCCGACGGAACAGGTACGCAGGTTTTCCTATTCAGTTTCCCCAAGAATCCACAAGTTCTATCTGTTTGCCCCCACACCAAATTTAGCGGCAACAGGTATGTTAGGATTGTGTCCTGTATACTCGTTTTCAGATTAGAATAAGGTAATATGAAGAACGGAGGTTGAAGCGTCGAAGTGAGTAGAAGGAGAAACAACAGCAACAAGGGTGCAGGCTAGTTGCCGTCGACCGGTCTTGGTGACAATCGATCGCACCCCCAGACTGCTCGAAGTACAGGGAAAGTCAGAGAGTGGTACGGTCGACCGTCAGCGGTGCTGTGTTCATTTTTGTGCTTCGATTTGTTAGGTCGGTTCAGCCCAATCTTCAACTCCAAGTCAGATCGTGCGGCTCCTATTCAGTTACTTTTTTTCCAGATTATATCAGACGACTGAAAATCAAGATTAGACCTAGGTTTTCTCTCTATTCTTCTATATATATTGTAAACTCCTCCAATATGAGAGTGAGTACTTCATAAATTTTTTCTCCATTGCAAAGAGAGCCTCGAGAGAGAGATAGTTCTTGGTGGGTGAGTTTAATTCCTTGTGTCAAGTGAATCGGTAACTCCTTGTAATCTCTTCTAGTTGAATATCAGATCTCCCTATATTTCCTCTCGGATTAAGCAAAAACTAACTGGAATAAGTCATCGTTGTTGTGTTTGTGTTAGTTTGGTGGATATACTTGCTTGCTCAATTTATTCACCTCGTCTACTTCGACTTCTTCATCACTCTAATTAGTTCCACTGCGACCAGAGGGCATTTGTTAACTCCCCAATCTGAACAACTGGTATCAAAACTTCAGGTTGCCGAGTTCCTTGGTTAAGATGATAGGTCACAGTATTTTGAAGACCAAACAGTTCGATGGTAAGATCAATTTCAATCTTTGGAAGACTGACATGTATGATGTTCTTATTCAAGAACGGTTGCAGTCAGCAGTCAAGAAGAAGAAAAAACCAATTGATATGAAGGATGACGTTTGGAAAGATATTCGTGAAAGAGCCATAAGTCTGATCCGACTATCCTTGGCGGACAAGGTCAAGTGCAGATTTCTTGAAAAAACTGACACAGCGAGTTTGTGGGAAAGACTCATTGCTGACTACTCCGGTTCGTCGTTATTAGATCGGATGCATTAGAAGAAGAAGTTATTTTGTTTATCTATGAAGGAAGGTACCGATCTCCAAGACCACATTACAGAGTTCAATAAGGTATTATCTGAACTTAAGGCGATCAACGCAGATGTGTGTGAGGAAGATGAAGCTCGAGGTGGAGTTCTGTCTGTTTTTGAAGGTCATCGTGAAGTGATTAGAGGTATGAGAGTGGTTGGGCCAAGCCAACACAATCTCTATAAGATTTATGGAATTCAGAAATCCTGCGCATGTAGTTCTTTTTTCATTATTCCCGTAAGCTCAGCTAGTTTGCCGCAACTAGAATCATCAAGACGAGACCATGACATTCGAATATCGTCGAGAGGTGGAGAAAGCCTACGGGTAGGTGGAGTTCGTGCTGAGTTTAGCAACTTCGTGAGTACATCATCGGAGGTGTGCCTTTGAGGGGCGACACTGGATTTGGTGAGATTGGGTAGAGATCATTTCAATTAGAAGAAGAATCTATTGTTCTAAGTTTTCTTTGCAAGTGGAATTTGTTAGAGGTTGGAGATGAGTAACACATCATGTGATAGCAATCGTATGCAATCCAAGATGGAGTTTGTTAGGATTGTGTCTTGTATACTCGTTGTTCAGATTAGAAGAAGGTAATATGAAGAACGGATGTCGAAGCGTCGAAGTGAGTAGAAGGAGAAACAGCAGCAGCAAGGGTACAGGCTAGTTGCGGTCGACCGGTCTTGGTGATAGTGGACCGCACCCCCCGACCACATCCCCGACCGCTCGAAGTAGAGGGAAAGTCAAAGAGTGGTACGGTCGACCTGTCTTGTTGGACGATCGACCGTTCGCGGCGCTGTGTTCGTTTTTGGGCTTCGATTTGTTATGTCGGTTCAGCCCAATCTTCAACTCCAAGTCAAATCGTGCGGCTCCTATTCAGTTACTTCTTTTCCAGGTTATATCGGACGACTGAGAATCAAGATTAGACCTAGGTTTTCTCTCTATTCTTCTATATATATTGTAAACTCCTCCAATATGAGGAGTATTCCATAGATTCTTTTCTCCATTGCAAAGAGAGGTTCGAGAGAAAGATAGTTCTTGGTGGGTGAGTTTAATTCCTTGTGTCAAGTGAATCAATAACTCATTGTAATCTCTTCTAGTTGAACATCAAATCTCCCTATATTTCCCACGGATTAAGCAAAAGCTAATCGGGATAAGTCATCGTTATTGTGTTTGTGTTAGTTTTGTGGATCTACTTGCTTACTCAATTTATTCGCCTTGTCTACTTCGATTTTCTCATTGTTCTAATTAATTCTGCTGCGACCAAAGAGTGTTTGTTGACGCCCCAATCCCAACAGGGTATTATTTAATGATGAGGATGGGAAAGATAGTGCATAACCATGAGGGTGGAGAGATGAATCAGAACAGAGAACGGTCGCGCCTCTTTCACCCAGCCACACGAAATGTTTGAGATTTATGGAATCATTATACTTCCTTGAGGTATATAACACACAACCACATAACTATATTTTATTTAAAAAGATATTTACAAACAAATCTCTATACTTCTCATCACTCACTTTCACTTTCTCCTTGACCATCAACATCACATGCCTCTTACGACAGCTTTAATCTTTGTCACCTTCCTCTCTCTAGAGTAGGACGAGCATTTTCAAGATTTATAGCACACAACGTATGTAGCTGAAAGAATGAGTAGTCCTATCCTAAATTAAATATATATAATTTTACTAGAATTTAATTTTATATTGGTTATCTCCATTAATATCCTAGTCAAAATTAAATATTTGAACACAGATAAAATTGCAATAATCTGATAGAGTGTTTTTATTATGAGTTATCATATGAAATTTTAAATAAAACTATTTCATATATGAAATTGAAACAACCATACAAAATTTATGATTTGTTCATACATTTGTCTTTATATGCAAAGTATATGATCACCGTGTCTTTATCTGCAACCAGTAATCTGTACGTGTTCTAATTAATTTTTTTTATATTATATATAAATAATAAGACGTTATCTTGTCTCGATCTCGAATATGAGATCTTTATTTACTTATCACATACTCTTTATAAATTATCTCTAACAGCACAAACTTTTATTTTATATGAGAGATACTTTTGTAAATAATTATGTCTTAAATAAATTTGAACTTTGAGGGTATTATGGTAACTAACAACAGTTGAGTAAATGAATGGTTCATATAACTCCCACTTAAAAATGAATGGTTGAGATTAAATTGGTTGAATGTCTACAAATGACAACCCCAACTCTCACATTATAATATTAGATTGTGTGGTGTAGATTTAACTGAGGTTGAATACATACAAATTACAGGTTGTCTACAAATGACAACTCTCCCATTATAATAACTAGTAGTTTACACGTGCGTCTTAATTAATATAATTTTTTTAAAGTAAAAAAAAAAAAAATCAGATTTGATCTAAAACCTCATTTACAATAGTTATGCACGTGCGTTGCACGGGTTGGTAGAAGGACAAATTACACTAAGGCCTTCTCCCATTATAGTAGTAGAGATATAGATTATAGATAAGTAATATCACACTATCATTTTATACCGTAACACACTCCAACTATTGCTTAACTAGTAATGTGCATGTGTGATGCACGTTCAAATTTTTAAAAAATTATATAGTAAATAATAAGATGTAAACTGATCACGAACCTAAGACATCCCTTTACTCATCACTTACTCTTTACAAATTACCCTCAGTGGCACAAACTTTTATCTTATATGAGTGACACTTTTGTAAATAATTATGTCATAATTAAATTTGAACTTTGACGGTATTATAGTAACTAACAACATGTAAGTAAATGAATGTTTAATATAACTCTTACTTAAAAATGAATGGTTGAGATTAGATGATTGAATGTCTACAAATGACAACCCCAACTCGTCTTTTATAATATTAGAGACTAATAATTTGCACGTGCGATGCACGTTCTAATTATATATATATATATATATATATATATATATATATATATATATAGTAAATAATAAGACGAAATCTGGCCTCGAACCTGAGACATCCATTTACTCATCACATACTCTTTACAAATTACACCTAGTGCTACAAACTTTTATTTTATATGAGTGACACTTTTGTAAATAATTATGTCGTAAATAAATTTGAACTTTAAAGGTATTATGGTAACTAACAACAGTTGGATAATGAATGATTAATATAACTCCCACTTAAAAAAAATGGTTAAGATTAGATGATTGAATGTTATAAATGACAACCCCAACTCTCCTATTATAATATTAGAGACTAGTAATCTGCACGTGCTATGCACGTTCTAATTTTTAAAAAAATTATATAGTAAATAATAAAATGTAATCTGTCCTTGAATCTGAGATATCCCTTTACTCATCACATACTCTTTACAAATTACTCATAGTGGCACAAACTTTTATTTTATATGAGTGAGACTTTTGTAAATAATTATGTCGTAAATAAATTTGAACCTTGAGGGTATTATGGTAACTAACAATACTTGGGTAAATGAATGGTTAATATAACACCCACTGAAAAATGAATGGTTGAGATTAGATGGTTGAATGTCTACAAATTATATGTTGTCCACAAATGACAAACCCAACTCTCACATTATAATATTAGATAGGGGTGGGCATCGGTCGGTATCCGACCTAATATGGATCATCCACCACCGATCCAAAGAAGATCGGTTTTTAGTTTTCTCATCCGCAACCAATCCGAGCTTTAATTAGATTGGTTTCCAACCAAGCCGATTAAGCCCGGTTTGGATTAAATTGGATGGTCAGTTTGGCATGCTACTTTTCACCTCCAACATCATTCACAATTTCGTTGAAATTGAAAAGATCAACTTCAATCCAACTTAAGAAACAACCTGCTATTTATTGTTTAGAAATGAATTTTAAAATAAAGATTCATAAAACCACAAGCTACTAATGAATTTTTACACTAATTGTTTGAGATGGTGACGTTTAAATGGGTGAGATACATTGCTTTTTCACCTGCATATTTCTGTAATCTTAGTTTGTTCTCATAAAAGAACCATCAATAACCATAGGTAATTGAATTTCAGGCAATAAAAAAGATTTAGAAAATAATTTATGCTTGGCTTTATTAAAGTATCTACTAAATGTTGCATCAACTTCATTATTCTGTTAAGCTGAGTTACACTGTAATTCAAGCATTTCTCAACAACATAACACACATGATTATAGAGATCCAAAATATAGGTAGAACAACTGCTCGGTTTGTATTAAAGAAATTAAAGGAGACGTTCGTATCTCCAAGAAAATGAGAAATGACTATTTGTATATTCAAGAAATTAAGAGAGAACTAGATTTTTTATGGACTAATGCATAGAGATATGGTCGGTTCGGTTTCATCGATTATTTGAAATCTCCATCTAACAACCGATCCGGTCCAGTTGGTTATTGAAGATCAAGAATCGAACCAACCAAAACAACCAATTGGTTCGGTTAAAAACCGGTCAGTTCGGGTTGGATTGGTTCGGTTCGGATTGGTCGGTTCGGATAATAGTTGTCCACCGCTAATATTAGATTAGATATTAGATATTAGAGATTAGAGATTATTATTAGAGATTAGAGAGATGGTTCTGGGTTTTTTTCGCATCTTTTTTGCTTAATGTGACACCTTCTTTTTTATTTTAATTTTCTAATTTTTTTTTTTTTGATGTGAAATTTTCTAATTTTAATAAGCGGAAAATTTACATCCTCCTTCATTAGTAAGATATAATGCAATATATTAATTACAACAAAAGTAGTCTTTGCATTGAGTCGGAAATCTTTTATTAAAAAAAATAGTCACTTGTAGTAAATTGAAAACAACGAAGTTACAGTAAGAATGAGCAAATATTTAACTTGGTATTAATACATACGTCTATTATTGACAACTCTTGTCTTTCTACCACTTTGGAGCAATTCGTGTTTGTTTACTAATATGGCTAAAAATATGATTAAATTGGAACCGTTCAAATCAGGTACGAATCTTAAAACTCTTAGGGGTAAAACGGTAATTTTCTCTACAAATGGGTCCGAAATGAGAACTAGGCTTTTCTTTGAAGCCCAATAACCCAAAATCAGATTTGTCCTATTGGGTATGGGTAGCAACCCGTTACAAACCAATTCAGATGTATAAAGAGTAATTCAAATTCGTGATTATCTCCAAGATACGGTTTTAACCAACTCTCTTATCATGAAACGAGTTTAAACTCTACATCTTATCCAAAAATACCGAGACATAGGAATAATTCCTTATCTCTAAATTGTCTCTAAAGTCGACTATAAATACCCCTCTCCCCCACCATAACAAGGTAATCAATCTTTCTCCACAAAAAGCTTTTTCATAATCTTCCTAATTACTAACAAGAGCGTCGGAGGGTTCGTCACCGGGATACATCCCGGTGTATCAAACTTTTTACAGGTTCACGGCAGCAGCGAGAAACCAGTCAAACGCGGTGAAAGTCAACATGTTTGCTTGGCAAGGGATACCCTGAGGTTGTCGTTGGTGACGTTTGATTGGAAAGAAGCATAGGCCACCGACTGGTCTAGGGAGGCGATGGACCGGGCCTCAGAGGTGAAACGCTTAACATAGTCCCTCAGCCGCTCGCCCTTCCTTTGATGGAGTAATAGTAAAGAGGTGCTTGTCTTTTCAGCGCGATGGCTACTCACGAAATGAGAAAGGAAGAGCCCTTCGAACTAATCGAAGGAGAAGATGGAGGCAGAGGCGAGGCATGTGTACCATTATCTTGTTGGCCCCTTCAGCATGGCCGGGAAAGTTTTGCAAAGAAGCGCGTCCGACACCTGGTGGATCATCATAAGAGTTTTAAAACTCTCGATGTGGTTAGCGGGGTCCGACTCCCCGTTGTATAACTCAAAGTTAGGGGGCTTGAAGTTTTCTGGGACCGGGGCTTCCATGATGGTCCGGGAGACGGAGGTCTGCTCGGGAAAAAATTCCTCGCCCGTTGTTCCTCTTCTCTGTCAAGTCGGTCAAGGCGTATCTTCATCTCGTGGAGACAGCGGTAGACCGAGTCTTCCCTTCGGTCATATCTTGTTGAGCCCCAGGACTCGTCCTCATGCGGAAGGAGACTGGGAGTGCGACAATGATAGCTTGGGGCAGGTTGAGGACTGGGCACCCGCTGATCGTGGTTAGGAGAAACATTGAGGGCCCTCAGAACTGCTTCTTGAAACTGCTGGAACTCCTCTCTTGTGACGGGTGCCTCCTGATCTCGGTCTTCTCTTGGAGCAGATCGACCGGTCGGAGTGCGGCTCCTCCTCTGACCGCGCGGGGTTGACTCCCTCCGCCTCATGGGAGAGTTAGATCTTTTGCGGTCCGGTTTACGGGGAGATCAGGTTCTATGGGACCGAATTGCTGGACCCCTTTTATGTTCACTGCGGGGAATCCCATCATGGGTCCATCTCTCATCCAAGCGGGTCCGAAAATCTATCTCATGTCGCCGATTAACAATAATGTGCTGGAGATCCTTCGGCATTGGAGGACTGTGAGAGGCCATGGAGTCGGATGAGGGGTTATGTATCGAAACATGGTCATGATGAGGAGGTTGCCTTGGACGACTTCGGCGGAAGGGTCCCGCGGCAGCTCCTTGAGGCCCTTGAGGAGCCTGCTGGGGCTGAGGTTGCTGAGGAAGGGGCTGTCGAGACTGCGGTTGCTGGACATGTTGAGGGAGAGGTTGTCCAGGCTGCGGTTGCTGGACTTGCTGGACGGGTTGTGGAAGAACCTACTGAAGTGGAGGAGGAGAAGGAGCGAAAGTGGCTCTGCGGTTGGAGACCGTCGCCTTCCCCCTCTTTGGAGGCATAGCTTGAAACTACTTTCGCTGATGAAATAGAGTTGGATTGCTTTTCGTTTTCCACAGACGGCGTCAATCTGTTGCTGCTGATTTTGATGTGGGAACAAACAGATGAATTTTTGGATTCTTCGAGGAAACAAATAAGAAGTCTCCTTGGGATTTCTTAGAACTCCTGCTTAGGAGTGAGAAGTACATCCGAGCGGAAGAGGCTCTCACCCGCCCCACTCTTGAGGGATCGTCCCCCGAAAACAAGCGGAAGGGCGCTGAAAAAGGAGATAAGAGGATCCAGAAAGATAATGGAGGCCAGCATCGCCCTCCTCCCCGCTTCGAGAAGTTTACTCCACTCAACGCGAGTGTCTCAACCATCCTGATGGAGGTCGGGAAAGAAGGTTTCCTCCCACCACCTCCGAAGATGAACACACTGGGAAAAAAGAGAAACAGGGACAAATGGTGCCGCTTCCACATGAACCACGGCCATGACACGGATGACTTTCGGGCCCTAAAAGACGAGATCGAGGCCCTTATTCAGAGAGGGAAACTTTCCTGGTTCGTGAAAAGGGACAGGGCAGATCCTCCTCCGCCCCCTAGGGGGGATAATAAAAGAACCGAGCGGCACACCGAGACCCCGAATTTTGAAGCTGAAGCTATCCTACATCTCATACACGGAGGCCCAATGGGGGTAGATTCGAACTCCTCCCAAAACGCATTTGTCGAAGAGGTGAATTCCGTGCAGAACCATCCTCCCCCTAAGGGCCTTGGGGTCCCTGTTACTTTTTCAGATAATGATTTGGAGGGTGTCAGAACGCCCCATTTTGATGCTCTAGTGATCAATCTCCACATGGCCAACTTCGATGTATGTCGGGTCTTGGTTGACAACGGTCGTTCGGTCAACATCCTTTTTCTAGAAGTGTTCCAGGGTCTTAAGTTGTCCAGGGATCGACTCAAGCCCGCCGACTACACTCTTCACGGGTTTGCCAAGGTGCCAGTGACGATCAAGGGTGTCATAACTCTAGAGATAACCGCTGGCAAATCCCCAATCACCCAAACCGAGCCGATGGACTTCATGGTGGTAGATGTGAAGGATGCTTACAACGTCATCCTGGGCCGACCAGGCCTAGCTGCTCTCCAGGTTGAACCCTTAGCCTCCCACCTGAATATGAAGTTCCCTACCACGCCAGGGGTAGGAGAAGTCAGAGGGAGGATGTGGCTCACAAATGCTACATGACTTCGGTAAGAGGACCGGTTCTCTCCCTTGAAGCTCTTGAACTCCCCCAAGGGAGTAGCCAACCTATATCAGAGCCGGTCGATGAGATGGAAGAGGTCGCATTCTCAGAAGGAGATCCGACCATAACATTCTAGATTAGCAAAGTCCTTCCCCCTCCCGTAAGAACCGACATTATCTAGTGTATAAGAGGAAATCACAATCTAGTCGCCTGGACTGCGATCGATATGCCTGGAATCTCTAAGGAGCTTCTCATGCACCACCTTAGTGTTGCGTCTGGGGCCAAACTCGTTCAGCAAAAGCGATGCAAATTTGCTCCCGAATGCCAGCAGGAAATTAAAGAAGAGGTGGAGAAACTATTGAATGCCCGGTTCATACAAGAGGTCAACTATCCCGAATGGATGTCCAATGTCGTGATGGTCAAAAAAGCCAACAGAAGCTGGAGAATCTGCATTGACTTCTCGGATCTAAACAAAGCCTGCCCCAAATATCCATTCCCACTCCTGAGCATTGATGCCCTGATTGATGCGACCTCAGGCCACGAACTCTTAAGTTTCATGAATGCATTTTCCAGGTACAACCAGATCAGGATGTTCCCTCCAGATATTTCGAAGACCTCTTTCGTAACAGACCAGGGGCTATACTGCTACAAGGTTATGCCCTTCGGGTTCAAGAACGCCGATGCCACCTATCAGTGCCTTGTTAACAAGGTCTTCAAAGAACAGACTTCACAGAACATGGAAGTCTACGTAGACGACATGTTGGTAAAGAGCGTCAGCAAATCGGATCATGTTTCCGATCTTCAAGAGGCTTTTGATGTGTTGAGAAGACACAACATGAGACTGAACCCAAACAAGTGTCCCTTCGGTGTCTCATCCGGCAAATTCCTTGGGTTCATGGTTAGCCAAAGAGGCATAGAGGCCAACCCGAAAAAGATTCAAGCCATTCTGAATATGGCTCCTCCTTCAAGTGTCAAAGACGTACAGAGGCTCACAGAACGCCTCGCGGCCATAGGGCGTTTTCTCTCCAAGTCCGGAGAAAAATGTCTCTCGTTCTTCAAGGCCCTTGGAGGGGCTAAAGGCTTTGAGTGGTGGCAACAGCAGCAAGATTTCTTTGATCAGCTCAAGGCCTATCTAGTCAACCCCCACTCTTGAGGAAGCCGAAGCCTGGGGAAGTCTTCTACATATACCTTACCACTTCGTAGCAGACTCTCAGCGTTGTTCTGGTGAGAGAAGAAGATAAGATGCAGAAGCCAATCTACTATGTGAGCAAGGTCCTCAGGGACACCAAACTCCGTTACCCAAAGCTAGAAAAGATGGTGTATGAGTTAGTCATGGCAGCCCGAAAGCTCCACCCCTACTTCCAGTTTCACTCAGTGGTCGTTCTTATCGACCAGCCGCTTAAACAAGTTCTCTACAAGCCCGAGACCTCGGGGCGCCTTATGAAGTGATCCATAGAGCTGAGCTAACATGATATTTACTATCAACTCCGAACCGCTATCAAGGCCCAACACCTAGCAGAGTTCATAGTAAAGAGCACAGTCCCTGATGCCAGCAAAGCAATAGAGGAACCCCCATTCTGACCCGTGTATGTTAATGGGTCCTCATGCACTGATAGGGGCGGAGCAGGGGTCATCCTGACTGGCCCTGATGATTTTGTTCTCTAATATTCACTCTGTATCAACTTTCGGGTGTCTAACAATGAGGCTGAATATGAAGCCCTTATAGTCGGCCTGTGTATGGCTCGCAAGGCCAGGGCCAAGCGCGTCAAGATATTCAGTGACTCGCAGCTGGTAGTGAACCAGGTATCAGGGGAATACAAAGCACGAGAAGGTCGCATGGCCAAATACTTGGCCAAGATAAAAGAGCTACTGGCATCTTTTGAAGATGCACAACTCCAGGGAATCCCCCGAGAAGAGAATGCGCAAGCGGATGCCCTCTCAAAGCTAGCATCTTCTTCCCTTCAGGGGCTCAAGCAAACCGTCTTAATAGAAGTTCCCTTGAGGCCTAGCATCGAGGAAGAAGATCCCGAACCGATGGAGACGCTGCCCCTAGAACTCGGGGAGAATTGGATGAGACTCATGTTCGAGTTCCTCAAAGATGGGATCCTCCCTCTAGACCCTAAAGAGGCTCGAAAGATCAGAACCAGAGCCGAGCGGTACACACTCATCGAGGGGGTTATGTACAAATGCTCTTACACTCAAGTGGACGGCAGACCCTACTTGAGATACCTCTCCCCCGAGGAAGCCCAGTATGCTCCAAAGGAGGTCCATGAAGGGATGTGTGGCGCTCATTTGGGAGCAAGGTCCCTCCCCCGCAAAATCCTGAATTATGGATACTTCTGGCCCACACTCCTCAGTGATGCTGAATAGCACGTTCGCCAATCCTCAGCGATGTTGAACAACACGTTTGCCAATCCTCAGCGATGCTGAACAGCACGTTCGTCAATGCGGCCCCTGCCAAAAATTCTCAACAATCCGCCGTTTACCACATGCCCAGCTTTCCTCTTTATCCAGTCCAACCCCTTTTGCAATGTGGGGAATGGACTTGCTCGGGCCTTTCCCTCCAGCGCCGAGCCAGCTGAAGTTCCTTGTCTTGGCAATCGACTACTTCTCTAAATGGATCAAAGACGAGCCTCTAGCGACGATCACAGAGAACAGAGTCCAGTGTTTCTTTTCGAAGAACGTTGTCTGCAGATTCGGTGTGCCTCGAATCTTGGTATCGGACAATGGGACTCAATTTACAAGGGTAGCCTTTCGCAATTTTTGTACAAACGTTGGTATCCAGCAACAATTCTTCTTGATCTCCTACCCGCAGTCCAACGGTCAAGCAGAGAACACCAATCGACAAATTCTCTCCGGCCTGAAAAGAGATTGGACAAGTTTGCTAAGGGTTTATGGGTCGAACAGCTCCCCAATTTGCTCTGGAGCTATCGCACTATTAAGAGGACCTCCACAGGAGAATCTCCCTTCAACCTCACTTATGGCTCCGAAGCCGTCATCCCACTAGAAGTCGGTCTAGCTTCCCCCCGCTTGATTGCCTACAACAAAGAGAAAAATGTGAATGAGCTTCGTGGTAACTTGGACCTCATCGATGAGATCCGCGAGAGATCCTCCATCAGGCAAGAAATCTATCGACGTAGGACTGAGCAGTCCTACAACAAGAGAGTCCGCCCTACTAATCTAAAAGAAGGAGATTGGGTGCTCAGAAAGCTATCAATTTCTTTTCCAAGCAAGAAAGGCAAGCTGGTGCCCTATTGGGAATGACCATACAGGGCCTCCAAAGTTGTCCGGCCTAGTGCATATCAACTTGAAGACCCGGGGGGCAAGAGAGTACCGAGGACATGGAATGCGGAACACTTGTTGCAGTACCAAGAGGGTGTTTGAACACCGCTCTAAGCAACTTCAACTCCTAGAGCGTTCCATGAGCATTTTTAAAGTTGTTTCTTTTTATTCAGTTAATTTTTTAAAGTGTAATAGGGGCTTGAAACTCAGAAGCAGCCACTTAGTTATCTTTAATAAAAGCAATTTCCTTTCTCAGAAAATCCATTGCCTCGATGCTCTGGTTGTCTTTCCCCGAAACGTATACTAAGTACAAAAAAACTCTCTTAAACAACAAGTTCGGAGTCCAACACTTGGTTCGATGCCGCTTTAGCTACTTGTGACAACTGTTGCTCCCAGAACTGTTGAAACACTCTTAATGATAAGTTCGGAGTCCAACAGTTGGTTCGATGCCGCTTTAGTTACTTGCGAACGAGCAAGTACAAAGTATCTCACCATTCGGAATTGCTCCCACAACTATTGAAACTCTCTTTTAACGATAAGTTTGGAGTCTAACACTTGGTTCGATGCCGCTTTAGCTACTTGCGAACAAGTAAGTACAAAGTAGCTTACCATTTGGAATTGCTCCCACAACTGTTGAAACTCTCTTTCAATGACAAGTTCGAAGTCCAACACTTGGTTCGATGCCGCTTTAGCTACTTGCGAACGAGCAAGTACAAACTAGCTCACCATTCAGAATTGCTTCCACAACTGTTGAAACTCTCTTAACGACAAGTTCGGAGTCCAACACTTGGTTCAATGCCGCTTTAGCTACTTGCGAACGAGCAAGTACAAAGCAGCTCACCATTCGGAATTACTCTCACAACTGTTGAAACTCTCTTTTAACGACAAGTTCGGAGTCCAACACTTGGTTCGATACTGCTTTAGCTACTTGCGAACGAGCAAGTACAAAGTAGCTCACCATTTAGAATTGCTCCCACAACTGTTGAAACTCTCTTTTAACGACAAGTTCGGAGTCCAACACTTGGTTCGATGCCGCTTTAGCTACTTACGAACAAGCAGGTACAAAGTAGCTCACCATTCGGAATTGCTCCCACAACTGTTGAAACTCTCTTTCAACGACAAGTTCGGAGTCCAACCCTTGGTTCGATGCCGCTTTAGCTATTTGCGAACGAGCGAGTACAAAGTAGCTCACCATTCGGAATTGCTCCCATAACTGTTAAAATTCTCTTGCGAAAGTTAGCAAAACACAAATTCTTCAAAGAAGCTCGTTACCAGACTCGAAAAATGCGATATATTATTCCATCAAAATTGAAGATACAAGTCTTATTCAAGACCAAGAAGTCATACAAGACAAAAAGATTACAAAATTGGAGATACAAGTCTTATTCTAGCCCTAAATTCTTCTAGGGAGGGGGACGCTCCTATTAAGTGATACACGAGGGTGGCGAGTGCCGTGCTGATCTCGCCTCGTCTCCACGGAGGTCTCTAAGCCAGCGAGCCGAGTCGCATCGTCGGCACCCAAGAGTCTAACAGTTGCCCTGACAGATGCCCCACTTGACGAGCCGACCACTCCACTTTGCGCATCACCTGGATTCCACAAAATAGGAAGCGAACGAAGTGCTAACTTGTGGAACGACCTTCCTTGAGCATACTCACCTCGAGGCAGGAAGTGCTTCTAACGTTGCTCTCCTCAGAAAGCCATCGCAGACGAAGATTCTCCGCCTCTAGCTCGACGACACGCTCTTTCAGAGAGTCATCCATCACTTGATCTTCATACGAGGCAATCTTCCCGAACTACTCCCTCACGAGACCTCAGAGATAGCCCTTCGAAGATGTGCCCACTCCAGACTCTTCTCGAGCACCATGTTCTTTAATTCGTCACTTTCGGATCTTGCCTAGAATAAAGAGTGACAAAGGAATTTGAGTCTCAAGCCTTGGCTGACGGCCATTGAGGGGCAGGACTCCTCGCCTTCGGGTGGCACTTTGCGAATCCTCTCCTCAAGGTGCCTCATCTTGATGTCTCGATGAGCTAGGGTCACCCTTAAATGACCCACCTCCCGCTCTGCTTTATAAAGAATTCTCGAGAGCGAGCTAGCCCCAACTTGATGATGCCTAGCTCAGAGCGGAGACGTGGCACCTCGCTATCCTAGGAAGTCAACCAAAAGAAAGCGTGAATTACTAAAATTGAGAAGCCACATGATGGTGATATGGCTAAACGGAGCTACTACAAAGCGATCCGAAAGCAAACAAGCCCACAACTATTTCGAAACTTCACAACACTTCTTCAAAAAAAAAAATCATTCAACTTCATCAAAAAGGTAAAAGAAGCGGTGGCCAGTCCACTATAAGGCATCTAAACAAGTGCATACGAGAAGAAAAAAGAGCGAATAAAAAACATGGACAAAGATGTTAAGGAATCAGGGGACCACCTTAGTAGGCATCTCCAAAGGTGCTGTGACACCACGTCCGTCCTCCTCGGTTGTCTCCGCGGGGGTTGCGTGAGGGTCCTCGGCAACATCCTCCCCCTCATCCTCTTCTTCTTCTTCTTCCTCTTCTTCAACGATCCCCTCGGTCGTAGGAGCAGTCTCGCCTTCAAGGAGATCGTAGAGGCAGTCCCCCGAGCCGTCGAAATCGGGACGCGTGCTTCCACATGCTTCAGCACCCGAGCATGGGACTGCTCCATGTTCGTGCGCATGTGCAGCTTCGCATCAGCCTTGATCGCCTCTGCAGCTACTTCAACTGCAGCCTCCTCCTTCACTGCGTCCTCAGTGGCCTTCGCAGCCATCTCCTTCTCTTTGTCGGCTCTCTTCGCCTCTCTGTCCGCCCTCTCTTTCTCTAGAGAGGTCTGTTCGTTCTCCGCAGCCAAGGCAGCCTCAAGGAGCTAGATTTGAGCCGCCTGAGACTCAGACAACCTTTTCTCCACCTCGTACATTTTCACAACTTTGGCACGCTCTGACCTATCTTTATCGTGCGCCGCCTTAAACTCCTTTTCTTGTTCGGCGAAGTGCTCCATAATATGACTAAAGTTGCAAGTGATCTACATCGACAAAAACAATAAAGAAGTTTAGGCACGCAAGTCACCCAAGAAAAAGGGAAGGGGAAAACTCAATTCATCGACATGGTCACTTTAGCGATCTCGAGGGCATCGTCACCGACCGTCCCTGCCTTCACCGCAGCGCGATCCTTCGGGGTCGGATGCCGAACTGCTTGCATACAGCTGACGGCATCCCCAAGAAAACCGTCGTGCCTCATCACACACCAGTCAGGGACGAAGAACTTCTTGTGCTCTTCGGTAAGAATTGTCTTCGCTGCCATCGTTAGAGGGGGGCTTCGAGCGCCAACACCTGCTCGATGGAAGTTCCTTCGGTAGCCCAGGCTGAGGAGGTAGATGGGGTAGGTGGTTCGGATTCCAAATTGACCACCGGTGTCGCCAACACCGGGGCCTTCACGACCTTGGCAGACGGCGGCCCTGAGGTCGTCCTTTTTCTCTTCCTCCCATCGGGGGCCTTGTTGGATACCGCCGACCGGCCCGATAGCATTGCCCTGAAATCCATGTCAGTAGTCTCTGCAAAAAGAAAAATGAGGAGATGGGCATGTGAAAAAGTTAAACAAAAACTAAGAAAAAATGAAGAAAAAATGCGAAGTGTACTAGGGTCGATCGGACTGAGACCCCCACCGAAGAGGACCTCTTCAGTTAACTCCTTCTAACCCAGAGGCTCGCGAGCGAGGAGTTTAGATACGATCTCATCCTCCTCCATAGTTAATGCCGGCTCTGCCTTTGTCCACTTCGGCACCTCCTCCCTCCACCTTGTGGGAATATTCCACGGCTCGGCACCTCGCATTAGGAAATACTTCTCCTTCTAGAATTTGATAGAGTCGGGGTTATCTATCAGCTTCACACCGCGGCACAGCGATAAGTAGTACCGATACTCCACCTTGCTCTTCTGATAAATACGGTAGAGCCTTTGGAGAACCGTAAGCTGAGGCATGACCCCTATCGCTCGGCATTAGAGCACGAAGCCGTGAACATGCCCCCACATATTCGGCATATAATAAACGGGGCTCAGGCCATACCACTGCAGCACCTCAGCTACGAATGGGGAAAAAGGCAGATGAAGACCGACGTAGAAGGCATCGAAAGGGAAAGTGCATGTGTCAGGGGAGCTCGATGTACAGTCTCGAACACCGAGACCCGGGAGAAGAAGACTGAAATTTTTCGGTATCATGAAGCTACTCCGAATCCGCACTAAGTCCTTCTCCATCCACATAGAGGGGATGTCGTCAACTTTGGAGTGTTCCCTCTGCCTGCTTTCATCATATGAGACCGGTCTCCCGTACACCACCCTGGCCAGAAGATCGTCAGAGTATTCTCAAACTCCACCAAGATTCAATAAAGGACCCGAAAGCCTACCCAATGCCTCTGCTCGCCTCTCCTTCTCCACAATCGTCACAGATTTCACTGCTATCGCCACCCCCTTTCCCTTGTCCACCTTCGGAGCTATAATCAATGGCTGATCCCCTTCGTGGTCCGAGGTGGAGGTCTCACTCCCTGAAGAAACCCTAGACATCTCGCAAAATATATAAAAGAGAATATATATTTACCTTGATATAACAGCTACGGTCGAAGTTTTTCGCCGGAAAACCAAACGCTTAGCTGCGACCACTAGTTGAGCCACCCAAGAGTGAAAGACAATTATCAAGAGTAAAAATGTGAAGAATGAGAAAATTGAAGGGGGGGTGAAGACTTACAGAGATTGAGCTATGCCGCTTGGGCTTCTGAGACATTTGGGCCCCCAAGAACAGTAAAAAGCCCAAGAAGCACTGAATACTAAACGACAGAATGCGTAAAGACAGAATTTCAAACGGCGCCATAAATTCGCTGATAAGCTAATCGTCTCAATAATCACTCTCGATCAAGATCGAATGACTCAGTGTGAGTCACGTCCCTCGGAGCCAAACTCCGAGCAAACGTGGCTCCGAGCGTGAAAATGGAGAAAACTCTCCCTCGATAATCACGCTCAATCAAGATCCAAGGGCTCAGTGTGAGCCACGTCCCTCGGAGCCAAACTCTGAGCAAACGTGGCTCTGAGCGTGAAAGTGGGGAAAACACTCCCTATATAATCGCGCTCGATCAAGATCCAAGGGCTCAGTGTGAGCCACGTCCCTTGGAGACAAACTCCGAGCAAACGTGGCTCCGAGCGTGAAAGTAGGGAAACTCTCCCTCGATAAACATGCTTGATCAAGATCCAATGACTCAGTGTGAGCCAGATCCCTTGGAGACAATCTCCGAGCAAACGTGGCTCCGATCGTGAAAGTGGGGAAAACTCTCCTTCGATAATCGCGCTCGATCAAGATCCAAGGGCTCAGTGTGATCCACATCCCTCTGAGCCAAACTCAGAGTAAACGTGGCTCTGAGAATGAAAGTGGGGAAAACTCTCCCTCGATAATTGCGCTCCATCAAGATCCAAGGGCTCAGTGTGAGCCACGTCCCTCAGAGCCAAACTCCGAGCAAACGTAGCTTCGAGCGTGAAAGTGGGGAAAACTCTCCTTCGATAAACGTGCTCGATCAAGATCTAATGACTCAGTGTGAGCCAAGTCCCTCGGAGCCAAACTCCAAGCAAACGTGGCTCTGAGCGTGATAGTATGGAAAACTCTCCCTCCATAAACATGCTCGATCAAGATCCAATGACTTAGTGCGAGCCACGTCCCTCGGAGCCAAACTCTGAGAAAACGTGGCTCCGAGCATGATAGTAGGGAAAACTCTCCCCCAATAAACGCGCTCGATCAAGATCCAATGACTCAGTATGAGCCACGTCCCTCGGAGCCAAACTCTGAGAAAACGTGGCTTCGAGAGTGAAAGTGGGGAAAACTCTCCCTCGATAATCGTGCTCGATCTAGATCCAACAGCTCAGATTGAGCCACGTCCCATGGTGCCAAACTTCGAGCAAACGTGGCTCCGAGCATGGAAGTGGGGAAAACTCTCCCTCAATAATCGCTTTCGATCTAGATCCAATGGCTCAGATTGAGCCACGTCCCTCTTAGCCAAACTCTGAGTAAACGTGGCTCCGAGCATGGAAATGGGGAAAATGCCCCCCTCTCGATGCGCGCTCACAATCGGAGCGTCCAGATTACGCCACGTCATCAAACAGCAGATCCACCATCAGATCGTTCAGAAAATCGCAACAGACTTGATCAACGCCCCAGATCGCTCCACCTCGATATTTATCCAATTAATTCTTTTTTTATTATTAATTTTAATTAATTATTTAAAAATTGCAAAAAATAATTAAAAAGTCAAGAAAATTAATTAAAAATTCTAAAAAATAATTATAAGTTCAGGAAAATATTTTTAGACTCCTGGATAAATAATTATTAATTAGAACAATTAATTAATACTTTTTGAAAGCATATTGTTACTTCGCAAAATTGGATAAATAATTCGAAAAAATAATTTCAAAATTAGAAGAAAAAAAATCCAGAAAATTCGCAAAATCATTCTGGGCACTTTACAAACTCTGATTGACACCGTTATACCTCGAGTAAGATCCAAACTCCCTTAAGAACTCCGATAAAATCCCGTACGCCATTAGAACAATAAAACTACTCCTCAAAAGCTGTAAAACTCAGTCTCTCGGAGTGGGGGGTCGTGATATGGCTAAAAATAGGATTAAATTGAGACTGTTCAAATCGGACACGAATCTTAAAGCTCTCAGGGGTAAAACGGTGATTTCACCTGCAAACGGGTCCAAAATGGGAACTGGGCTTTTCTTCGAAGCCCAATAACCCAAAAACGGATATGTCCTATTGGGTATGGGTAGCAACCCGTTACAAACCAATTCAGATGTATAAAGAGTAATTCAAATTCGTGATTATCTCTAAGAGGCGGTTTTAACCAACTCTCTTATCATGAAACGAGTTTAAACTCTACATCTTATCCAAAAACACCGGGACATAGGGATCCTTATCTCTAAAATGTCTCTAAAGGCAACTATAATCTTCCTGATTACTGACAATAGCGTCGGAGGGTTCATCGCCGGGATCCATCTCGATGTATCGAACTTTTTGCAGGTTCATGACAGCGACGAGAAACCAGTCAAACGCCGGTGAAAGTCAACAGGCTTGTTTATTTGTTTCCTCGAAGAATCCACAAATTCATCTGTAGTTTGCACCCACACCAAGATCAGCAGCAGCATTTACCACTCCAGAAACAATTACTTTACCGATAATTATGCTACCATAACATCCATGTTATACACATCTACCACAGCGGGTATGACAACTGCAATGGTTCATATACCTGGAATCGTTCAGATTTTGACATCAAAATATATGTTATCTTCTTATTCATTTATTAGTGGCAAACATGATATTGCAAAGAAGACACCTTAAAAATCTTATAGGATATCGAAAATAAATGAGAGATGTTTACTTGAAGAATTTCTACTATGATCATGATCTTTTGCATGGTAAAATATTTAAGTGCATCATTCTTCTTACTCCCGCGACCATGTGACAAAAGAAGAACTAATACAACCAAACAATTTACCAAACCATGAGATGATCAATAAGATAACACTTCCATGCTAATTACCAAGTTGGAGCAAACGAAGGGGATTGCATCACAACTTAGGTAGACCTCTTAGAAATTAAACATTAACTATAATTTAGAACACTGGATAAATTATAGAGGATGGTAAAAAAAAAGGTCTGTTTATTGTACAACGGGAACATCATAGGAACATGATCACCTGTTTCACCAAACTCTTCTACATTTTCACATAAACTAGAATACTAAAACAAAGAGAGTTCTCCTGGACATAGCTAGTTTAGATAGAGAATTCTATAATTGAGCCTGTAATTGATGATTCCAGTACTTCTACTAAATCAAACGAAATGTTCCGGGAAATTTCCTAATTCGCATTTATGCATTTGTTTGATTTTGTTTAATTGCCACCACCAACCTAGAGGCCGCTATAGCATAACGTTCACCATCACTCTTCGTCAGCACACAATTATCTTTTGCAAATCTTCCATCACTATGAACTAATTGCACCATCCATGCTATATACCAACATGCAAATTCAAAGAACTAACATATAGTAACATATATGGAAATTCTAAGACTGACATGCAGGACTGTTTTAATTATATATCATAGGTACATCACTGTCACGTATATCATGTACAGTTGGCTTTTTTCAACATACAGCCATACTAACTTCCAACATATGAAGCACTACTTGTCATATAAGTAAATTACATTGCTATTCCTACATAGCTTTCTTCCTCTATAATTTTTTTTGCTTTTCAAAGAAAGTGTGCACCTTCCTTGAACATTCTCAAACCACTTTAATTTTATTCCACAATTTGTGAAGTGGCATCAACTAATTCCTTTACATCATATTCAGGCTAGAAATAAAGCAGAAGTTCAATTTTATTTTATATTAGTATAAAGTTATCTATTTGATTCTATAAATAGTGGAACTTATGCCTCAAGCAGGCCAAAGAGTACAGTTTGACACATCAGTTCTACTTACATTTCATTTTGATATAACTTGTCTTCTGTTAGTGGATTGTAAGGTGAAATGGACCTCCTCATCTTCTTCATCATCTTATTACAAATATTGTATAATGAGAAGATGGAGAATAACATAGCAAAGAGTCATACAAATAGAAATATAAAGGTTACATGTAAACCATGTGCATCCTTCTAATGCTAATTGTTTATTTATTTGTTTGTTTTCATGCAGTTAAAGTGAATTGAATAATGTCAAACTCTGCTCCTCTACAAGCTCGGGTTGGGCGTGAAAAGCAGAGATATGACAACAAGATACGGCTGGTTGCAGGGTATTATGCCAATTCCTTTTTGTTTCGCTTTTTATTTAACGTGACTGACAAACAACAAGCACAAACACCAGACTCCGAGCGATAAAGCATGTTACACTATTGTATACATATATATTTGAATGATTAGATAGATAAGGATGGAAGATCAATCATACATAGTTTTTTTTCGTATAGTTATCAACTAGATTGGATTGTATATGGCAGTGATGATAATTTAGTAGTGTAACATATGGAATTATGATGCAAAGTAGTATGTCTGAAGATTATGTACATGTGTTGAATTTGAACTAATTCCTACCTAGTTGTGGTCTTATCAGATGCATACCCTACAGGCTAAAGATTGATGTTGAGAAAAATATTACCAATGGCTTATATGATGAGTTGGAAGTGCTCCTAATCTCTACACCAAATCGGCATGATCTAGTCTTTCCAAAGGTGATAAACTCTCTCCCTTCGGTTTTTTGTTTTTGAGTTTACGATGGTATCAAACCATCTTGTTGAACCATATGATATATAAAGAAATCATACAAAATGTCCCCAAAATTTTAAGTTTTTTCAGATGTATTATACAAATATACTGCCAGGCCCCTTGGAACATCTCCAATCATTTTCTATTTTTCCATTTTGGCAATAAAATTGGCAAAAGAGCGCTGCAATCGTTTGCTATTTTGTCAAAATTTAGCAAACGAGGAACAGGACCTTCTCATATTTGATAAACGAATTTGGCATCGGACGAAGGAACATGTTTCGTCCAATAATTTTTTAAATATTTTTTTACTGTTTTCTTTTTTTACATGTTCCGTCCTAATTTTAAAAATTTTATTTTAAAAAACATGTCGGACGGTTCAAAAGAAAAAAACCAAAAGAAGGAACGGACGCAAACAACCTTCTATGTCCTATTTCTCATTGATGGAAAATTTAATCCAGGTCCAGTTCCCACCATTCTTTGCATAACAAGCCCAAGACCATGTCAAACCATGTTTAAAAAAAATCCTTCAAAGTCTATTTTGCCAAATAATTTTTTTCAAAGTTATCTTAATTGGTTGGACCGAACATGTTGTCCATTTGTTTTTCTCTTTTGCTATATTATAGCAAACGATGACTGCAACAAAACACAGATTTTGCCATATGCTATTTTGCCAAATTGTAAACGATTGGAGATGCTCTTAATAAAATAAAATAGAACATCCTACTAAATACACCACAAAGTATGAGGCTCCTGTTTATTTCCCCTTGTCGTGCTTACTGAAAATGGAATTAATTGAAGGATTTGGTGAACAAGGATGGAGACAATGACATTTATAAGTTGTTTACTTGTAAAATTGGTCCTTTTTTTAAAATTATTCCATTTTGTGTAGTTAGTTTGTTGAGAATATCTGAAGGTTGTATATATGGTTGTTGCTTGTCAGGGAGGATGGGAGAATGATGAAACAGTAGTTGAAGCAGCACGTCGCGAGGCTTTGGAGGAAGCAGGAGTGCGAGGAATAATTGAAGTAAGTTTGATTGTCAATGCACTATGGGTTTTTTTTTCTTTTTTTTTTTCCATCAATCTTGGTGTCAACATATTTAGGTTCAAATTACTTACTACTTATAAAAATCTTACCATGTACAGGACAAAGAGCTAGGGATTTGGGAGTTCAGAAGCAAGAGTAAACAGAATAGCTCTAGTGAGGAAGGAACTTGTAGGGTTTTCATATTTGCAATGCATGTACTTGAGCAGCTCGAGTGCTGGCCAGAGCAGGATACTCACCAACGTAGATGGGTACATAATTTTTTCCAATCACCTTAAATCCATTTCAGAAATCAACTATAAACCTTTAGGACACACCATGTATTGATCTTGTTAATGAGCAGGTTAATGTGAACGAAGCATGGGAACTATGTCGTTATGATTGGATGCAGGATGCTTTGAAGACCTTTATAAGGCTTTCATCTACTAAGCCTACACTGGCATTACCCACTCCCAGTGTGTCTGTATCTGATAGTTGTGCTCTTATGCATCAATAACAGCATATTTTGTGCTCTTTCCTGATCTACAGTTCAGAAAACTACTCTTGGATTACTGGGAGGGGTATGCATGCGTTCTAAATTTTAAATATCTAATGTAAATACTATATATGTGTTGGATTGGTACACAGACTACTATGGTATGGTTGTGTATGAGTAATTTTTTGGGTCCAGCTTGGTATAACAAACCCGAGTCCCACAAGGTTGGTTAGGACTTAGGAGTATACCTTCTACTAAACTTTGGTTGCGCGAGGTTAGTGTACCTTAATGAAATGTAGGAGCTATATATGTTGTTATGACTAGACGCGAGATGCTCTGAATGCCTTTTTTAGGTTCTCATCAACTAACCTATAATGGCATATTTTGATGGAATTTTATATACACTTAAAAACATGCATAAAACATTAATAACAACCCAAAAACATATCTCTATGATTCTAGATCCTAATCATGTTGCAAAGGTGCTTTAATATAAAATCCTAAATCATGAAACTATAGATCTTTGCTAAATCAAAAGAAGAAAAACATTAAAAGCGGAAGCACTAACCTGAAGCCATTGATGGAGATTGCGCAGAGAGTTTGGATCTTCCTATATGATACGCACTTCTATGAGAGGTCGTCTATCTATTCTTCTGTTGATGGGATGACAGATGGAATAAGAAGATGCGTATATATAGGGGACCATAACCTTAATTGATAATTATTGATTTTCATTTTTGCCCATCACAAAATAAGAAATTTACTTTACGGTCTCTACACGTGTTATATCACACTTTAAATTATATGCTTTTAACCCATTACTTAAACTTGATTAGATCACTTTAATTTGGGTTAGATTTTAGAATAGCAATTATACATTTAGTCACTTATGTGAGCCCACATAGATTATTTTCCAATAATCTCCCACTTGGGCCACATATGTTACTCCTTATAAATGTACATACTTTATGAGCTCAAAATTTTGCTATTACAACCAAAAGCATAGCCAAACAATCTCGTCCATTAATCCTATAAATATAGGATCAAAGCAATTTTCGTTACATTTATCGTAACTAAATTCATCAATGGTCACATATATCAACATAATCAAATGACATAGATCAAGTGTGAATGTGTAGCATGGAAATTTCATGCAATGTGATCTATACACATGCCTATTTCCAACTGGTCCTCTTTAAAACTTAAGTGAGATCAGAACCAAAACATGACAAATGAGTGAAAAAACTGAATTCTTTATTTCTAATCATAAAATAACCAAATGTATAAATGTCGCACACAACATAATACAAATAAAATACAAACTCCCACTAAATCATGATATCCTCAAATAATATAACACCCATATGAGCAGTATGCTCATAAAAGACCTTGGGTGATAATCCCTTTGTGAGTGGATCCGCTATCATGGAGTTTGTCCCAATGTGCTCTATGGACATCTGTCTACTTTGCCCTCTCTCTTTCACAACTAGAAACTTTATGTCAATATGTTTCAACTTTGTCGAACTCCTGTTGTTGTTGGAATACATCACTTCTGACTTATTGTCACAAAATAACTTGAGTGGTTTTTCTATATTTTCCAAAATGTGCAGCCCAGTGACAAAATTCTGTAGCCATATTCCATGATTCGATGCCTCATAGCATGCTACATACTCTGCTGCTATAGTGGAAGAAGCTATAAGTATCTGTTTGATACTTTTCCAAGATATAGCTCCTCCAGCTAACAGGTAAATATAGCCTGATGTAGACTTTTTGCTATCTTGGCACCATAGTGAAATCAGAATCAGAATACCTTATGACCTCCAAATGATCTGATTTTCTATATGTGAGCATGTAGTCTTTTGTTCTCTGAAGATACCTCATGACCCTCTTGGCTGCTATCCAATGGTCCATACCAGGTTTTCTTAAATACCTGCCTAACATCCCAATAATGTACGCAATATCCGTACGCGTACATACTTGAGCATACACTAGACTCCCAATAGCTGATGTATAGGGGATCTTTTGTATTTCCTGAATTTCAAGGTTACTTTTAGGACACTGATTGAGACTAAATTTATCTCCTTTAGCAACAGGGGTATCTCCTGGTCTTACAATCTTGCATTGTCATGCCCCGCTTCCCAAAACACAGAATATAAGCACGTGACACAACCCAGCGAATGACTTGCGTCATCCATAGGCTGTTGATGATCCAACTCAACAATATAAACAAGTAATAAAACAATCACGCATGCAATGAAAGAATAATCACATAAATAACAACATTAGAAATTAATGCATAAAAATAACCAACATCAAAATAACTCAACATTTGGAAATCTAACGAACAATATTCAGGTTGAAGCCCACAATACAAAGAAATAGTATTTGTCCAATTTTATTAAAGTCATTAAATAAAACAACATTATTTTAGCGGCGCAGTAAAACATCTCCTTCACCAATGCTGCTCTTCTATTCCGTCAGGTAAATCTCCTTGATTACCTGTAAGTTGCTCATCTAAAGAGAGGAAAAAGAAAGTCCTTAGAGCAAGTCGTGGACATGCAAGTGGAGAAACAGAGAACCAATGACAATGGTGGTATAGCAATGAATTTAATAAACGATGAAATCAATAGTGTTGAACAGTGACAAAGAGGTAATAGTATAATATACAATAACTATGATTTATCACGATAACGATAAACAATATCA
Source organism: Hemerocallis citrina (assembly GCA_017893485.1). NCBI lineage: Eukaryota > Viridiplantae > Streptophyta > Magnoliopsida > Asparagales > Asphodelaceae > Hemerocallis > Hemerocallis citrina. The sequence continues at coordinate 151,327,403 of CM030362.1, forward strand.
ATAATGGTAATAATAACGATAACACTGTTCAATAAGATAACAATATGCAATGATAATGTGATGAGAGCCTTAGGTCTATTATTCATTTTTTAATCCTAGCTAATGCACGTACTACTGTGTCCCATGTGTGCCATACCACAGGTTCGATGCATACAATTAATTTCGTTTAGACTAAGGTGGTAGATTCTATAGTTCATGTACTCGGGAACAATATTCAATAATGACCGATGACTGAATCAATCGAGATACTGAAGTCAGTAATCTGCAATTAACCGATGACCAATATAACCAATAGACCGATAACCGATAGACCGATAATTAGGGAAACACGGGCCCCTCTTCCGAGTACAGTCACTATGTCATCAACTACCCTAATCAACCCTTAACCCCGACTTGATTTACTTTCTTTATTCAATTAGCATACAATAATGCGATTAATAAGGGACACTAGTAAAGGTGACAAAACAACCCTAAGATCATGCAATATACTATATACAATCAAATACACTAAAAATAACATTATAGATATAATTATATATTATTAGACATAGGAACCCAATTCTGGACAGCAGTAGGTTGTTGTACCAAAATCAGAATTTTCGTTGCTACAGGACAGAAAATGTGGATCCGTCAGGTGGTCTAGAAACTAGACTCCTGCCCGGTTCCAACGCATACTTAAAGTCTACAAGTGATAACGATAGCTAGGCGAAATTCAATGTTCTTTACAGATTTTAGTTTCTGGCTGGGTGTCGATGTTGACTAATTTCAGTTATAAAGGCTGTAAATAATCATTACAAAAATCAGTAAAAATAATTTTTAATACCCTAAGCATGTTATCTACAAATTTGTAATTTATCTTGGCCATATTTGATCATTAATTCACTTAATTTATCAGCCTAACATGGGATATACATGAATCTGTAATTACAGCGCAGTAGTAGCAAAAGGGTCATAACTCGGGCGATATAAGTCGGAATTCGAAAATTCTGGTGTCTATTGAAATTTAGACAATTAGGGCTACGTTTCATATTCAGGAAGTGACTGATTTTAAAGAAGTTATCTAAGTCGAAACAGCACGGTAAGTTTCAGGTTGGCGTAATTTCCAGAATAGTCAACATGTTTATTTTGAATAAAACGGTTAAAAAGTTAAGAATGATAAATTGGAGTTTAATAATCATAAATCACAGTGAGCTAATCCTATGTGAACATAGTATTAGGATATATGATGTCCATAACTCTACTAATTACGATCAACTAATTTATCGATAGCAATCACATGAACAATCAAACCTAATATACAATCTACAATAGTTGTCTTTAATGTCATGAGATGAAATGTGATAATAATTTCCTATTCTTATATTCAATAACTAACTATATGGGTGCATGTAAGATCCATATACATTAGAGACAAAAAGGCGGCACGAAGTCGAGATTACCACTTGGATTCGCTCGTGTAAATCCGTGGTATCCCAATGATAGATACAATAACATTTTACGATATTCGATACGGATCCACTTACGGAATTCAATAAAAATATCGAATATGATACAATAAATATTCGATAAGAAATGACTTGCCTTTTTGACGATTCCGAAAGAGAATAATCCGGCGAACTCCGAAAATTATGTGCGAAATACGTGCAAGAAAGTCCAAGTAAACAAACCAACAACTCAGCAAAACTCCACAGCGGATCAGGTCCAATCACGGGACAGCAAAAAGGGAAATCCGCCATGCCAAAACACAGAACAGCGGAAACCAACCAATGGAGATCTTCCCCCACACCGGATCGGGACGAACAGCAAACACCAAACTAGGATTCGCTACACCCAAACACCAAACGGCGATGGCAGCCAATCAGGTCCCGTCTCCTTCTTCTTCAACGGCGAGAAAGAGTGAGAGCGCGCGAACGGGCGGCGACGGCACGGCGTGACCGCGGCAATGAAACTTGCGGAGAGGCGAGGTGGCTGACGGCTGCGGTGCTCGGATGGCGAGTGACGGCGCAGGGGAGCTGCACCGCGGTGAGGGCGAGCGAAGCAACGATGCTCTGTTTTTGCATCGAAAACAGGGGCGATTAGACGAGGAGGGGGGCTCGGTGATGGGTTAGGCAGTGGATGACGAAGACGACGATGGAGATGGCGGGGTGCACCGGAGATTGGGGATGAGCGGTCGGGAGGTTGAGCGGAGGAGAAGGAGAGATGGGGAAGTTGGGTTTGGTTCTGTTTTGGTTGAAGACGAAACAGAGAGAGGGAGTGAGCAGGAGGTTGAAGATGGCGATGACGGGGCTGACGAGGAGAGGCGGCGAGGTGGTTGTGAGGTGGAGAGGTAAGGGCGGTGGCTCGGGGTGTTTCCGTTGGGTTCAGTGGGTCTTTGAAATGGGGAAGATGAGAGAGAGGGAGGAGAAGGAAGGTGGAGTTGGGCTTGTGTTTTTTTTTCGTTTGGGTTTTAATCAGAGAAGGGGGGAGAGAGAGAGAGTATAGGGAGAGAGAGTGTGAGATATTATAATATTAAAAATTAATACTGATATGGTATTAAAGTGAGGAAAGATTGTAGAGAGGGGGGAGTTGCGGAAATCAATAACTATTAGTGGAGGAGAATTAAATGAGATATTTTAGGAAGAGGGGGTTACGGGATTACAATCAATAGGCTGATACTGAGGAGAATTAAAAGTGATTAAGATTGTTATAACTCTATGTTAATGGGGAGGGATTTAATTTGGGGATTGATTAGGAGTAGATCTGGTCAACACACAATTAAGAGAAATTGGGTTAATGGGTTTGAGTTGGAAAACATATTTGGGCTTCACAACTTAAATAAGCAATGTAAATCAATGAATATAAATTGGGCTTAAAATAAACAATTAAGTTTGAGCTTCAAATTAAATAATTAAATAATGCAAAATAGGTCAAGATCAATTGGGCTTTAAAAATAATAATAATAATAATAATAATAATAATAAAGACCAAGACAATAGAAGTAATAACAACATCACTAATGTTAATGATAACAATAATAATAATACTAATAATAAGAATAACCAATATTAATAAAAATGATAACAATGACAATACTAAAAATAATAGAAATAACAATGAAAATAACAAAATAATAATAGCAAGGTTAGTTAAAGGAATTGGGTTTAACAAATTATTAAAGAAGTTCCGAATATTTTTAGTTTGGCTAAAATAAAAATAGTTGATCAATTACAAAATAGAAAGTAAGGTAAAATATACTCTTATTCAAAATAAACATAATTTCCTATCAGAAATATTTTAAATAGAAAAGTTAAAATGAATTTAACACAACTAAATTCATGAATAATTCGGAATACAGAAAATAATTCAGAAATTATATATTTACGGGAACGAGGGTTACATGCATGCCAAACCTTTTGAATACTTTATCGATGTATCCCTTTTGTGATAATCCTAGAATACCTCGAAAACGATCTCGGTGTATCTGAATTCCTAATACAAAAAAGGCATCCCCAAGATCCTTTATCTCAAAATGCTTGGACAGAAACCTTTCAGTTTCATGCAATAAATCTATATCATTAGTGGCAAGCAATATGTCATCGACATATAGTTTTAGAAATATATGCTTACTCCCACTGAACTTGTGATACACACAATCATCAACTACATTCATCTCAAAACCAAATGAGACAATTACTTGATGAACTTGTGGTACCATTGACGAGAAGCTTGCTGGAGTTCATAGACAGATTTTATCAATTTGCAAACCATATTCTTTGGATTTTTCGACACAAAATTTTCTGGTTGCACCATATAAATTGTCTCGTCAATGTCGCCATTGAGAAACGATGTCTTGACATCCATCTGATGTAGCTCAAGATCAAGATGAGCAACAATTGTCATAATTGTTCTAAACGAGTCTTTCAATAAAACTGGAGAGAAAGTCTCTATAAAATCAATGTCTTCTTTCTGAGTATAGCCTTTAGCTACAAGACATGCCTTATACCTATCCAAATTACCATTTGCATTCCTCTTGGTCTTAAATATCCATTTACAACCAATTGTTTTGCACCTTTTGGTAATGGGACAAGCTCCCAAACTTTGTTGTCTTGCATAGACTTATACTCCACATTCATGGCATTCATCCACTTTTGAGAGTTACAACCTTTCATGGCCTGATAAAATGTGATTGGATCATCCTCCATCATTCCATTGTCATCCTCATGTTCTTGGAGAAATACAATATAATCACCCGGAATAGCATTCCTCCTTTCTCTCGTGGATCTCCTTAATGGCACTGGTTCTTGAGGTTGTTGAGTTTGTTCTTTTGGAACAACTACCTTATTTTGAATGGGGGTTTGTTCAACATTGTATTATTGAGGTTCCGAATTCACTTCTTGATCAATAATAGGTGTGGGAACCTGAATATTGTCAAAAGTGATAGTAGGAATTGGGTTTGTAATTGAATCCAATTCCTCATCAAAAGCAATGTTCGTAACCTTATTTCTCCCCCAAACTCAACTTTCTCAAAAAATGTTGCAGTTCCTGTCTAAAAAATATTCCTAAGTGTGGGATCATAAAACTTATAGCCTCTAGATCGTTCAGAATAACCAATAAAGTAGCTGCTCACTGTTTTGGAGTCCAATTTCTTTTCATGTAGCCTGTAAGACCTTGCCTTAGCTGGACATCCCCGAATGTGAAAGTGCTTTAGACTAGGCTTTCGACCTGTCCAAAGCTCATAAGGTGTTTTTGCAGCTGCTTTAGGTGGTACTTTATTGAGAATGTAAGCTGCTGTCTTTAATGCTTCTCCCCAGAGGGAATCAGGTCAGGTGGAATGAGCAACCATACCCCATACCATATCCTTAAGAGTCCTTTTCTAATCCTTGAAATTTGTTCCATTAAGTATGGGAATAAAATTGATGTTAGTAGTTATTGAGGCAGCAGATGATAAACTAGCTGAATATTGAACAAAAAATAAACAAAATAAGCTCACATGAGAATTCATATAAAACAATAAATTCAAATAATGGTTAATCTCATCTCAAGATACCAGGCACAACATTAATATCAAGTCTTTGGACAGTAACATTAACTGTAAGCGGTACTCTTGTTGTAATAATCAAATATTGACAATAAATCCTATCAAATAATAAGTCATTCTTTGGACTGACTTATTGTTCACATGGAATAGCTTATAATTGTCACATATTTATTACCACAGATGTGTATGAAATTCGGCCAAATATCAACTTACCTTTGGGTCAGTTAATACACGAATGAATTATAAACACACAATCATCTTGATATTTTAAATAAATTAATTTACACAAAAGATGTCACTTTGGCAATATTTTGTTTCAATTGATCTATTCAAAATATTAGACATTCATAAGATAAACCAAAACCATAATTTGAATTTAATTGTTTTCCAAAGTTTTATCTTTTCCTTGATTTGTGTAATTATACTTTATTTTACATAGATAACAACTAGATAATATCTTTTTAAAAAAGATAACAAAACCATAAAGAAAATGTGATGTATATCTATCTGAAATAATAACAAAACCATAACTGAACCATATCTATCTACTGTTATGATAATATCAAAATGGATCAAAAAAACATAACCCAAAAATTAATCAAAACGTAACAGAAAATTAATCAAAAACATAACAGGAGAGCACAGTAGCCCAAAACCCCGAGCCCCACTACACATGGCAGCACCCCCTTCAGCGGGTCCCACTGCTCACGTCACCGCTGTACAATAGCATTTGTTGTTTCCTCCTGGGCAGGTCCCATGTGACGTCAGCAGATGTCAGCCGCAGCTGTGCACTCTGCTTGCCATCTCGTGGGCCCCTATCCCAACAAATCCTTTTTACTGATACTTGAGAAGATTTAACAAATAAATAGTACAACTTAAAAGAACTTCCTCCTTAAATTCGCATTATGAACCACTAAACTCACAGATCCAAACAAAACATCCAGAAAATAAAGTGGTAGGACCCAAAGGAATTACTTGCATGCGAATTTCTTAAGTCATTGATAAACAACATATAACCATATCTTTAAAATAAATCGTTATCAAAAAATTGGGCCCCACCGACCCCACCGGCATATTACCTCAAGACTCAATCACTTCCAAATCAATATTATGACAGAAGTATTCATTTTTCCCTTTCCAACATTGCTTTATGGCTATGACATTGCCATTAATCGGAAGAAAAAAAAAATCCTTATCAAAAAACTAAACCACGTTCAGTAAGTTTACGTTTTTTTTAAAAAAAAAATCTATGCATTTAATTCAATGATAATTTTATACTATAAAAGCAGTTTCCACTTTCATGCTTAAAACTCAAAAAGATGGAGAAGGAAATAAACCATAAAATAAAACATTAATCCACCAAATTTATGCTATGTATACTTGTTTATTAAAAGCGTCAAAAAAAGGCATTTAACTAAACAAGTAAAGTGGCTTAGGGAATTGAAATTGGATTAGGACAAAAGGGGGTTCAGAGAGTTCATGGCTTTTAAAGGTATTGAAGGAATCCTTATCAAAAACTAAACCACGTTCAGTAAGTTTACGTGTTTTTTTTTTTTTTTTTTTTTAACCGGGTGGGGGCCCACCTCATGCCACGTCAGCGATGCTAACGGTACCAAGCAGCAGCATGTGTGCCTCTTAAACCGGGTGGGCCCCAGTTCAGCCATTAAATCCGCACAACCACTCCTATAGAAATTTCTATAGAACACAGCTCTATTAATTCTATCCATATCTGAAGCCATATCTTAAATCATCTTTATCAAAATCCAATACCGTATTCATCATTTCAGATATGACGGTTTCGGGGTTTTTTTTTTTTTTTTTTTTTTTGGTTCATATCTGAAGCAATTGATCCAATTACTTCAACAATTAAATTCATTAATTGAAATTCTTAAACAAGAAGATCAAATAGAACCCTAAATTTCTTAAGTTTCTTGAAACAAAAAACCTAAATTTCTTTAAACAAGAAACCCTAAATTTCTTAAACAAAAATCATCAATTCTTCAATTAATTCAGTAAAGATGGCTCTGATACCAATTGATGAAATTTTATATACACTTAAGAACATGCATAAAACATTGATAACGACCCAAAAACATGTCTCTATGATTCTAGATCTTAATCATGTTGTAATAGTGCTTTAATATAAAATCCTAAATCATGAAACTATAGATCTTTGCTAAATCAAAAAAAAAAAGAACATTAAAAACGAAAGCACTAACCTGAAGCCATTGATGAAGATTGCGCAGAGGGTTTGGATCTTCCTATATGATATGCACTTCTATGAGAGGTCGTCTCTCTATTCTTCTGTTGATGGGATGACAGATGGAATAAGAAGATGTGTATATATAGAGAACCATAACCTTAATTGATAATTATTAATTTTCAATTTTGCCCATCACAAAATAAGAAATTTACTTTACGGTTTCTACATGTGTTATATCACACTTTAAATTTTATGCTTTTAATCCATTACTTAATCTTGATTAGATCACTTTAATTTGAATTAGATTTTAGAATAGCAATTATATATTTAGTCACATATGTGAGCTCACATAGATTATTTTTCAACATTTTTTTCTACAAGGTCTATGACTAATCCCTCGCTGATCTTTTGCTTCTGCAAGCCTTCTGATACAGGGAGGATGGATAGTGCCATTAATGGATTGAGTTATTGAAGGTCTGGGAATAAAACAAAGGCATTTAAAGTGGAAATTGTCAGTGTATGTTAAACTCTAGTTGTTGGTAAGGATATACATGCTAATGTAAATACTCAGTTGGATTGGTATAATCTAATTTCTTCTCTGTTTTGGGATGTGTATTATGGATAAGTTTGATTTCTATTTGGTCCTAGGTACGTAGAGAAAACCCGAATCTTACAAGGTAAATTAGTTGTCTAGACTCTCCATTTAAATCCAACTGTAGATTATTTGGATTGGACCTATGAAGCTAAACTTAAGGGCACATAGTTAATTAGTACCAATAAATTGGAACAAAGAGAAACATTGTCAAAGAGATTCGGTTTCAGCAAATCATTCAAAAAGTTTTTGTAATATCAGAGCATCTCCAATGCCCCAACCGGGCTCTAAAGTCAGTCTTCAAAATGGAGATGCTTCAAAAAAATCTCCAAATTTGAAGACTTTTTGGAGCATCTTCAAATCACTATTTACTATTAGCATTTTTCATTTTATCATTTTTTACCTTAATATCTTTTTAAGAATTCCTTCCATAATCTTTAATTAAAATGTGTACTATATATTTCGTGAATATATCTTATATATTAAACCAAATTTTATTATTTTGGTACAGTTGAAAATGTCTCGACGATACCTTTAAAATGAGACTAATTTTGCATATTTTTTTATTGTTTGAAAAAAAATAATTGATACAATATTTATAGTCAATATTATTTAGTTATTTTGTATTAGCTTAAATTAAAAAATTTATTTGATTAATGTTATATATGATATTATTAAATTAATTCCTAAATAATTTTACACTTGATTATTTTATATTGTTACTACAAGTAAAAAGTTCATAATTTAAAATTAGTTCCAGAAAGTACTAATATTAGACTTGTTTTAAAGCTTTCAGCGAGATATTTCCAACAGCATAATTTTTTTTCCCAAATAGATTAATAATATAAGCAATTTAATGTAAAATTATTTACAACAAAACTAATCAAAAACTCTTTTTTTTCCAAAAATTTATATTATATAAATTATAGAGGGGCATGGTTGGAGTGCCCCTTTATTTTCTCATCTCTATAATGGAATATTTTCAGGAATATTTCATTATAGAGATGAGAAATAAAGACCCCCATTGGAGATGCTCTCATCTCATACTTACATCTATGAGAATCCGACAGTAGCTCGCATATGAAATCTTTAAACTCGATACAATCAGAAAACATGGGTAATTTTTCAGAATAACTATTTACCAAAAGGGTTTTTTCCGTAGAGGCCACCGGCAATTTTGTTAATTCTAAATAAGTCACCCATAATTCTCTATTTCCATAAACACCCAACAATGTGGGTCCCACTCAAAAAAAAGAGAATCAAACATAAAATTACCCATGAAGTCAAGAAAATTTTGCCGTGCTGCCCCACTTTTTGAAAATATTTGACGCTTTGTCCTACTTCCGAAAACAATTAGTAGCACTGGTAACGGGTCGGGTCGGGTCGGGTAGCTCAATACCCGGACCCGGACCCGGTCATTGACGGGTCCAAATACTGGACCCGGACTCAGATCCATGAAATTCGGGTCCGGATCCGGGTCCGGTTCCCCACAAGAAATGTTACCCGTTCGCTTTCGGGTCCGGGTCCGGGTCCGGGTCCGGGTCCGGGTCCGGGTCCTATTTCTAATCACGGGTCCGGCTCGGTTCCGGGTCTTTAAAGCATAACACAATATTACATAATACGACTCGTGACTGCCATAATCAGTGAGTGCCACTCACTGACTCAAAATTGTTTCTTCTGTCATCTAGTTATCGTAGAATTGATTCTTCTGTCATCTAACTTCTTACTATTCATTCCTGTTATGTGCTATGCTCATATTGGCCCTTGTTTTTTTTCATATTTACATGTATCTATATGTTCTTTTCTTGCTAATCTAATTGTTCTAACTTCTTGATCTCTGGACTAATAATTCGATTCTTTGGTTCATTGTTCTTTGAGAAATTTGGTGGGTTTTCGTAATTTCATCTAATGAGCTTCATGGTTTTTTTTCTCACAGTTTTTTTTCTGCTTGCTTTGCTTGTATGTCTTTTTAAAATTCTTACTTAGTATTATTATTTAATAAAATTCTCAGGTTTTGTTTTTTGGTTGGTTTTTCGTGCTTTTATAAGTTTTTCTGTTACTTTTTATTGTCTACATCCTACACAGCTCTGTTTTTCCTCACTTCCAATTCTGAAGCATACAACCTGCTTGACATTTAATTTGATTATATAAGATAACATTACTGGCTATGTCTTCCCTCCCTAGTCTTCCTTCTTCCCTAATTCATAATCGGAAGCTTTCTGATTCTTCAGTTTATACTCCAAATCATTAATCGACTATTTCCCATATAAGCTCGTATATACAATCAGTCTTGTTTAGCAAAAAAGAAATATATAGTCAGTCTTCTATGGGAAGAAATTAATCTCATGATCTAATATCTCAAGACTAGGTTTGAAGTGACTCCTAATTCTCTGTTTTTAAAATTTTTGCTGGCCTAATTCTCCTTTTTTTAACATTCTATTTTATGCAAGTTTTTCTGCTTGTTCTTCTTACATGATTCACGATCCTATATACTCCAAATTCTGTCATGCACATCTCTATTTACCTAACCATTTTCTCTCAGTAGGATCTGCTGCATACATATGGCACTAGTAACGGGTAACGGGTCGGGTCCGGGTCGGGTCCGCTTCGTTTATTGATTAATTCTTTATTGCGGGTCCGGGTCCGGGTCGGTTCCAATTTTAGGGGACCCAGACCCTACCCGAAATTTCAACGGGTAGTTATTTAGGACCCATACTCTACCCAAATTAGATCGGGTCAGTTCCGGTCCAACGCCGGGTCCGGGTCGGGTCCGGGTCGGGTCCGGGTTTCGGGTTTTATTATCAATGCTAACAATTAGCGATCTGTCCCTGTTTAGAACACGTCAGCATAAATCGTTATTGGACATAACGGCATAGGTTATTTACGTGCTGTTATTTCTAATAACGACATCTATTTTTTTTTTTGATACCGTTATTTGAAATAACGGCATCAGTATATTTTTCTTACGAGCAAAAAATTAATGAAGAATTCGGGGTTGCTAACTCCGGATTAATCTTTGAATATAAATTCAAATATATTCATCCTTAGAAAAACTTCAAACTAGCGGATTGGCTCATCCAAGCTAGCATTGAATCACTCTGACTCGGCTAATATGTAGATTTCCATTTAGATTTTAAAATTTTGGGGAGGTCGACAGATTCGGGTGAATAGCATTTTAAGAACCACCACAAGTGGCCTAGTGGTAAGAGCGATGGGACTTGGAGTGTGCTCCTCCAAGATCCTGGGTTCGAACCCTACGGTTCCCATAGATGGGGATTAAATACCTTTGGGTGGCCAGTGACCGCTATGCTAGATGGGCTGGCGCACAAACCCAACCAAAAGGTTGGGGCTCCTTGTCACGGGACTGGGATTAGTCTGACCCAAAGAGGGGGATGGAACCCAGTATAATCAAAAAAAAATAGCATTTTAAGAAGGGCCATATTGAAAATTTTCCTCTCCCCTTAATATCTGCCACATCACTCAGAATTTCTCAAATTCCCCGTAATCTTCAAATATCCAAAAGACAGATAAAAGGAAAATAAAGGAAAGAAATGATCTTTTATTTGGTTATTTCTCATTATTGAAACACGGTGATAATAATCATCTTTTGACATAAAAATTGGAAAGAAATGATTGAGAAAATGGAGAAAGAAAAGGAAAGATGAAAAAGAGAAACGAGAATGATACGGTTTGTTTTTGGGAAACGTGTAGATGCATCAGGAGTGAGTTCTTACTCGATTTGTATTGAAGGAGGAGACACCTATGCAGACGACCCTTGGCTGGACGAACGGTACCGAGGTAGGCGGTATTGAGGTGGAGGCTGATGCTTGGCTCGGATCCGAGGGTCTTGTGTACCTGCAGACGGTCTCAGAACACCGGGGTTGGTCCCGGTGGCAGACCCTCCGACGATCTAGTCAGTCACTAGGGGAGAGTAACAGTAACTAGGGTTTGAGTGGGGGAAAATTGGTTACCTGGAGAAGGAGTAGGGGTCTGGTATTTATAGAAGATCTCAACTGGATCAGGACCCGGTTGCCCGTGTAGCTGAAGCGGTGGAAACCCGGGCGGTTTAGGGCTGACGTGGCAGATGCCCGGGCGGTTTTCCGACGCTGACGTGGCGGATCTGGAGATTCAGGAGGTGCGCGCATCCTGAGGGGATCCTGTGGCCCAGGATGGGCCACGTCATTCCTAACCCATATCACAAGCCTCACACTCCTGTAGGGCTGGGTGAACCAGCCATGTAGGAGTGATTCTTCGCCTCCGTAGGAAGAGCAGGGTGGATGTTGGGGTGAGAAGGTAGGATCTGCTATCTTCTGAAGAGGCTAGGGGGTAGGAGGAATGGATCCCTCATTGGAGTTTGCGGGAGGCTGTGTAGAGTAGTAGGAGAGCCAGAGCTACGCTCACCGAGGCTTGGGGGTCGGCAGACGAGCCCAAGGGGTCGGCAGACGAGCCTCAAGGGTCGGCAGACGACCGCCTCGCTAGTTGGAAGAGCGAGGGGACGTCGAGGCCTCCCGTTGGGGCTTGATTTGTCGAGCATTAGGGGTCGGCAGACGAGCTCCTAGGGTCGGTGGACGATCCCCTCGCTAGTTGGAAGAGCGAGGGGACGTTGAGGTCATTTTTGTGGGAGGTCGGCTTACCGAGCGCTTGGGGGTCGGTGGACGATCCCCTCGCTAGTTGGAAGAGCGAGGGGATGCTGAGGTCGTTTTTGTGGGAGGTCGGCTTACCGAGCATTTGGGGGTCGGCAGACGAGCTCCTAGGGTCGGTGGACGGTCCCCTCGCTAGTTGGAAGAGCGAGGGGATGCTGGCATCGTTTTTATGGGAGGTCAGATTACCGAGTGCTTGGGGACCAGAGGTGGGCTCATGGGGCTCGCGGTGCTATCCGAGCTCCAAGCCCCTCTGAGTCAAAGGAAAGTAGTTTGGGGCTCGCGGCGCTATCCGAGCTCCGAGCCCCTCTGAACCAAAGGAGGGTAATTGGGGCTCGAGATGCTATCCGAGCTCCAAGCCCCTCTACATCAAAGGAGGGCAGTTGGGGCTCGCGGTGCTATCCGAGCTCCGAGCCCCTCTGAATCAGAGGAGGGTAGTTGGGGCTCGAGATGCTATCCGAACTCTGAGCCTCTCTACATCAAAGGAGGGCAGTTGGGGCTCGCGGTGCTATCCGAGCTCCGAGCCCCTCTGAATCAGAGGAGGGTAGTTGGGGCTCGAGATGCTATCCGAGCTCCGAGCCCCTCTACATCAAAGGAGGGCAGTTGGGGCTCGCGGTGCTATCCGAGCTCTGAGCCCCTCTGAATCAAAGGAGGGTAGTTGGGGCCCGAGATGCTATCCGAGCTCCGAGCCCCTCTACATCAAAGGAGGGCAGTTGGGGCTCGCGCTTCTATCCGAGCGTCGACCCTTCTGTGAAATAGAAGGGAAATTAGTGGCTCGCGCTTCTATCCGAGCGTTGACCCTTCTGTGAAATAGAGGGGGAATTATTGGCTCGGGCTTCTATCCGAGCGTCGACCCTTCTGTGAAATAGAAGGGAAATTACTGGCTCGCGCTCTATCCGAGCGTCGACCCTTCTGTGAAATAGAGGGGGAATTACTGGCTCGGGCTTCTATCCGAGCGCCGACCCTTCTGTGAAATAGAAGGAGAATTATTGGCTCGGGCTTCTATCCGAGCGCCAACCCTTCTGTGAAATAGAAGGGGAATTATTTTTTCTTCTCTCCGAGCGTCGACCCTTCTGTGAAATAGAAGGGGAATTATTGGCTCACGCTTCCATCCGAGCGTCGACCCTTCTGTGAAATAGAGGGGGAATTATTGGCTCGGGCTTCTATCCGAGCGTCGACCCTTCTGTGAAATAGAGGGAGAATTATCGGCTCGTTCTTCTATCCGAGCGCCGACCCTTCTGTGAAATAGAAGGGGAATTATTTTTTCTTCTCTCCGAACGTCGACCCTTCTGACTTGTCGAAAAAGCCTTTTTTGGAGAGAAAAGGTGGAGGGGCAGTGGGGTAATTTTATGCCTATTGCTGACGTCTTGGGCGCAAAGATCAAAGCGTTTCCAGATCTTGGTGGCCGCTGGATCTTGCCAGTTAAGATCCCACGGCCAGATTTTTTTTACGAAAATCGAGGAGTCGCTTTTCCTCTTTAAAACCCCATCCCCCTCCCTCATTTCTTCATCTTCACTTTATTACTCACTTTCCAACTTTTAACAAGAGCGGGAATCTTACTTGCCATCGGCGAGATTTTCCGGTGACCGTAACTTCCTACGCTCCAGGTTAGTACTTTCTTTTTTAGTAATGTCGCGAACTCAGTCTGGGTCCGAGGCTAGCTCGTCAGGCCGTACGGCGGGGGAATTCGAGCAGGAGACATCCTCGTCCTTGAGTAAGTATAAGGTGAAGGAAGAAGTTCTGACCGTTCCTGAGTCGAACGATGGTGATGACATAGTCTTCATTGTGTCCCCATTGAGGTCCAGAAGGCTGGGAAAGGAGCCCATGGATGAGGGTGACGAGGAGATGGAGGGCGAGGGGGACGAAGAGGACGAGGAGGATGAAGAGGACGAGGAGGAACAGGATCAGGAGGAGGATTATGAGGAAGAGGAGGTGGAAGGTACGGAAGGCGAGGAGGAAGACGAAAGATGATCAGGGTGCCGAGGGTGACGAGGAAGACGAGGAGGATGAGGTCGATGAACGGGAGGCTGCCCAAGGAGACGCTAGCCGGGGCACGGCTGGAAGGCCGACCGGTGTCGGAGGAGATCTTCCACCCCTTCCCCCTTTGTCGATGCCGTCACCCGAGTGGAAGGCTCGTCCTCATCGGAAGAAGAAAGTTTTGACCATACCACACAGTCCTTCCTCGCCAGATGAGTACGCACCGAGACCGAGTTTCGAGTTTCCCCCGGTCTCCTTCAGGAACCCAGGGTCGATTCGGATGTATCCCGACGACATTAAGGACATCGAACTGATCCCTCCAATGCTGGGCAAAGACACTCGGGTGAAGATCCGCGCTGATGGCATCCCGAGCATTCTGAAGGCGGAATACCTTAACATTATTATGGCCGCCTACTATATTCCGCGGGAGTTCGAGATCTTCCTTCCGAGCCCCGGTATTCGGCCCACCACGGCTCTGGCGCCGGGGTACTGTATGTTTCCCGAGGACGCCTTCCTCTCGGAGCTGAGGCTGCCTCTGCATCCTTTCGTGAAGAGGGTTCTGAACTGGGCGGAGTTGTCACCAATGCAGTACGGTCCGAACTCCTGGAAGCATTTAGTTTGTTTCATACTGAAGTGTCAAGAGAAGGGAGTGAAGCCGAGGCTGACGTATTTCCGAACTATTCTTGGGATTGGTTCGCTCGGAGATCAGGAGGGCATTTTTTACTTTTCATCGAGGCCGCATAAGAAGGTTATGCACGGTCATCCGGACTCTATAAAGGGGTGGAAAGAAAAGTATTTTTGTAGTTCGGACTGAGGGGTCTTGGGGAATTCCGACCAGGTGGAACTTCGTCAAGCCGAAGCACAAGCCTCCGAGGAAGAGCGACTTGACCGCCAAGGAGTGGAAGAGGGTGGAGAAGATAGTCGGGGGGCACAGTATTGCATGGCCTCGAGGGACCGAGATTCACCTCGCGCGGGCCGGACTGAGTCCTGCCGATCCTAGTATGTCTCTTTCCGAATATGTTCATTTTCCTGCCTTCGTGTTAACGTTAGCTTTTCTTCTGTGTTTTTGCAGGGATGACTACTCAACAGGCGGACGCGAAGAAGCTTTTGCTCGCTGTCGTCGAGAAGGCGAGGGCAGAGAAGAGGAAGAAGGCCGAGCAGGAGAGGATAGTGGCCGAGAAGCAGAAGCTGGCTGCGCAGACCGGGGCGTCCTCCCAGGTGCTGGCCCCGGTGGCCGAGGAGCCTTCCCCAGCGAAGAGGGCTAAGAAGCACCATTCCCATTCCCCCCACTCGTCGAGGGCGGCTCGAGATGCTGCGGGTGGTTCGGGCAAAACCGTGGATGCCCTGGAAAAAGGGCTCCCCTCTCTTCGGCCGTCCGCTGCGGAAATGGTGAGCAAGCAGGGTACGCTGCCATTTGCCCCTGATTGGTCGATTGTGCGGGGGGATTCTCTGCTTGATGGGCCCGTGGCGGTCGAGTTCGTCTCGAAGGTCGCCACCGAGCGCGATCGGATGGCCCTGGCGGCGCAGACGGCGGACCAGGCCTACATGCGGTGGTCACAGGCAACCATCTCGATAAGTTTGCTTGGCTCTGTTTTACTCAATGACTTGGAGTTTTTTCTGATCTTTCTCTCTTCGACAGGCGATGCTCCATGGCCAGCACTTCCACAAGTGCTTGGAGAAGGAGATATACATCGAGAGGCGGAATGCGGAGAAGTACCTCCGCGACCTGAACAAGGCCATGGATGAGCTGAAAGAAGCCCGGGCGATGGTGGCCGTCCACGAGGCCCAGATAGAGTCGCTCTGCAAGATCCACAAGCAGGACCGGGAGGACCTTGAGGCGAAGATCGCGGCCGAGGTGGCGAAGGGGAAGAAGGCACTACAAGAGATGGAGTCGGCCATGGGGGAGACCATCATGGTGGCGCAGGATGAGGCGTACGAACAGGCCAAGTCCCACTTTAAACAGATCTACCCCGAGCAGAAAGTGGACCATCTCTACTACGGATGGATGCCGAACCTTCCTCCCACCCCGGGGGGCGACGATGCGGGGGGCAATCAGGTCGATGAAGAGGTGCCAAACCCCCCTCAAGAATAGATCTTTTTTTTTCTTGTTTTGATGTAAATGCCTTGGGTGGACTGGCCACCACGGCTTTTGTATCAAATTTTTTGAAAGAAATGAAATTTATTTTTTGTGCCGATCCTTCCAGACTTGTGTTTTTTGTGATGTTTGTTCTCGTCTTTTGATAGACGCACGGAACCTGTGTCGCCCTCCCCGTTGTTGCCGAGGTACCTCTAGATCGAGCGGGGGAGGAGGCCACGGAGGCAGCTTTGCTTCGTCAACAGAAGCAAGCTCGGGACCGGGCTGCTGCCGTTAACTATTTTCTGAACAGGTCCAGGGAGCTCGGCTTGGAGTTGGCGCGCCTGAAGAAGGCCGTAGCCGACCGGAACTGGTGGGTTATCGAGACAGGATGGTCCCTTTCGGATACTTCGAGCGGGGGGTCGGCTTCGAAGTCTTTCCTTCGTGAAGCCGTAGTCGAGAAGGAGCTGGAGATCCGCAGACTAAAGCTGTTGTTAGGCGCTGGTCTGATAGAAGGGGCCAGCAACGCGACCCCGGGGCGGTCTCCGATATTTCTACTGGATGGGGCGTAGCCCGAAGATGCAGGAAGCTCGGTGGCGGGAGTGTCTTCCCGGGCCGGTCCGGCCGAGCATGATAGGAGCCCTGAATTCGAGTTCCCAGCCGAGTGTGAGTGAGTTGTGAGCTTTTTCCTTGTATTTCTACCGACGTTCATTGAGTTGTAAGCAATGAGTAATGAATAAGAACATTTGATTTTCCACGCTCTGATCATCTTGGTTGTTAGGAACGGTTGCCGGGCTAGTTGCGCAGGGGTCGGCTCCGAGGTGACTTGTTGCAACGGGCGCGACGGTCGCGGTGTTTAGCTTTTCGATAAGCAATAACTGGCGACGTTTCGTATTCCCATGAGCATTTATGGCGACATTTCGCCTTCCTTCGTTTTGCATTCCCAGATGCAATAAATGAGGGCCTCAGGGGGCTATATAATCCCCCACTCCGCTTGTTGGTTGTCAGGCAGTGAGCCGTCTGACTCGGGTGCCTGCCAAAGGCGGGCGCCCAGAGTATATAATATTTCCGAGTACTCCGGACCGGAGGCACACCGATCACCCTCGGACTATTCGGGGTTCAGGCTGTTAGAGCCGTGAGACCCCGGGTTGTTCGTTGGTGAGCGGTTGGCCCACCGATCGGTTCTGGGGTTCGGAGGGAGCCGAAGCGTGGAGGCTTTTCTGCCGTCCTCGAACAATTTGGGATTTTGGACTCGTAAGAGCCGTAAACCCCGAGTTGTTCGGGGGCAAGAGAAGGGTCAGCTGAATAGCTCGAAGGCTCGCAGCGTTTGTTCCGGGACGGAGAGAGCAGCGGGTCGATCGCCCCCTGCCATCCTCGAACAGTTTGGGGTTTAAGCTTGTAAAAGCCGTAAACCCCGAGTTGTTTGCGGGTGAGAGGGTGGTCAATAATTCGACTCGAGGCTCGGGGCGTCTGCTGAAGGCGGACGCTCTAAATCTTAATAAAATTTTGTCAACACATATTTGTGGGTCGTAACCGAGCGTGGTGGTCGAGCGGCTTTGAAGAAAGCCGTGGCCTTACTTCGGTTTGTTGAGCCTACAAGTTTGTGAGAGAACCAGTTGTAAGGGTTTCGAGATCGCCGCCGAGCGTCAAGGTCGCGGTGCCTTGAAGAAGGCACCCGCCTTGCTCGGGGCCGACGCTGAGCTCCAGCACATGTATGCTGAGCCCCCATACCGGTGAGAAAGGCAATTCCGGGCGTAGCAGGGGTTCGCCGCCGAGCGTCAAGGTCGCGGTGCCTTGAAGAAGGCACCCGCCTTGCTCGGGGCCGATGCCGTGCTCCAGCACATGTTCTCAGGGAGAGACGGTGCGGGCGTGGCTGGCGGATGTTGCCTCGTACATAGGTTGATGAGCTTCAAGAAGCCCAGACCGAGCAAGGGACGGATGCCGAGCCCCCATACCGGTGAGAAAGACAACTGCGGGCGTAGCAGGGGGTCGCCGCCGAGCGTCAAGGTCGCAGTGCCTTGAAGAAGGCACCTGCCTTGCTCGGGGTTGACGCCGAGCTCCTGCACATGTTCTCAGGAAGAGATGGTGCGGGCGTGGCTAGCGGATGTCGCCTCGTACATAGGTTGATGAGCTTCGAGAAGCCCAAACCGAGCGAGGGACGGATGCCGAACCCCCATACCGGTGAGAAAGACAACTGCGGGCGTAGCAGGGGGTCGCCGCCGAGCGTCAAGGTCGCGGTGCCTTGGAGAAGGCGTCCGCCTTGCTCGGGGTCGACGCCGAGCTCCTGCACATGTTCTCAGGGAGAGACGGTGCGGGCATGGCTGGCGGATGTCGCCTCGTACATAGGTTGATGAGCTTCAAGAAGCCCAAACCGAGCGAGGGACGGATGCCGGGCCCCCATACCGGTGAGAAAGACAATTGCGGGCATAGCAGAGGGTCGCCGCCGAGCGTCCATGTCGCGGTACCTTGGAGAAGGCACCCGCCTTGCTCGGGGTCGACGCCGAGCTCCTGCACATGTTCTCAGGGAGAGACGGTGCGGGCGTGGCTGGCGGATGTCGCATCGTACATAGGTTGATGAGCTTCAAGAAGCCCAAACCGAGCGAGGGACGGATGCTGAGCCCCCATACCGGTGAGAAAGACAATTGCGGGCGTAGTAGAGAGTCGCCCCGAGCGTCAAGATCGCGGTGCCTTGGAGAAGGCACCTGCCTTGCTCGGGGTCGACGCCGAGCTCCTGCACATATTCTCAGGGAGAGACGGTGCTTGCATGGAGGAAGCAGAGTTGTTTGATTGGATGCACGTTACCAAAAAAAAAAACAATCAGGCCGAGCCACCCGAGCACTGAGCCCCAAGCTTGTACGAGAAGCTTTTTGGGCCCGCGATGTTATCCGAGCGCCAAACCCCAAGCTTGTAAGAGAAGCTTTTTGGGCTCACGCTGTTATCCGAGCGCCGAGTCCCAGGCTTGTGAGAGAAGCTTTTTTGGGCTCGCTACGTTATCCGAGCGCCGAGCCCCAAGCTTGTAAGAGAAGCTTTTTGGGCTCGCAATGTTATCCGAGCGCCGAACCCCAAGCTTGTAAGAGAAGCTTTTTGGGCTCGCGCTGTTATCCGAGCGCCGAGTCCCAGTCTTATGAGAGAAGCTTTTTTGGGCTCGCGACGTTATCCGAGTGCCGAGCCCCAAGCTTGTAAGAGAAGCTTTTTGGGCTCGCATTGTTATCCGAGCGTCGAATCCAAGGCTTGTAAGAGAAGCTTTTTGGGCTCGCGATGTTATCCGAGCGCCGAATCCAAGGCTTGTAAGAGAAGCTTTTTGGGCTCACGATGTTATCCGAGCACTGAGCCCCAAGTTTGTGAGGGAAGCTTTATAGGCTCGTACTGTTATCCGAGCGCCGAATTTCAAGCTTGTAAGAGAAGCTTTTTGGGCTCGCGATGTTATCTGAGCGCCGAGCCCCAAGCTTGTAAGAGAAGCTTTTCGGGTTCGCGATGTTATCCGAGCACCGAATCCAAGGCTTGTAAGAAAAGCTTTTTGGGCTCGTGCTGTTATCCGAGCGCCGAACTCCAAGTTTGTAAGGGAAGCTTTTTGGGCTCGTGCTGTTATTCGAGCGCCGGGCTCGAGATATGTTCTTTATTTGTTACAAAATATGAAGCCGTGGGCTTGTTTTAAGAAAGCTGGCATATTTACAATATATTTGAACCTTACAAAAGACTGGGCACGACGTGCCGATTACAATCATGATAATTTACATGGAGGCTACTCTCCTCCTAAGAACTTGATTAAGTGTTCCGCGTTCCAGGGCCTCTTGATGGGCTTGCCTTCGGCACTAGTCAGGCGGTACGTGCCTGGGCGCACGACTTCAGAGACTTTGTACGGGCCCTCCCAATTTGGTGCCAACTTTCTCTTCTGGCCGGGATTGGATACCGCCAGCTTTTGGAGGACAAGATCTCCGAGTTTGATGTCAGTTGGGCACACCTTCTTATTGTAGAACTTCTCAATTCTCTGCTGGTAGATGCTTCTTCTAAGGGCGGACTTTTACCTGACCTCGTCTATGAGGTCCAGGTCGGCCCGCAGCTATTGGGAGTTGGCGACCTCGTCGAAAGCCATGATTCGGGGTGAAGGGATCCCGATCTCTAAGGGAATGACGGCCTCTGCGCCGTATGTCAGATTGAAAGGGGATTCTCCCGTGGGGATTCTCTTTGTTGTTCGGTGGGCCCAGAGGACACTGGGTAGCTCGTCGACCCATAACCCCTTGGAAGAGTTATCGAGTCGTTTCTTGAGGCCATCGAGGATTTGACGGTTCGCATTCTCGGCCTGACCGTTAGACTGGGGATGGCACACTGAGGAGAAATGTTGTTGGATCCCGAGGTCCTCGCAGAACTTGCCAAAATGCTTGCCCGCGAATTGAGTCCCATTGTCCGTGATGAGTACCTGCGGAATCCCGAACCGACAGACGATATGTTTCCAGAAAAACTGCTGAGTATGTCGTTCGGTGATCGTTGCTAATGGCTCGGCCTCGACCACTTGGTGAAATAGTCGATCGCCACAATGAGAAACTTTCGCTGGCCCGTTGCTTTCGGAAATGGGCCTACCAAATCCATCCCCACATAGCAAAGGGGGTCGGACTGGCCATGGACCGGAGGTTCGCCTGAGGAGCCCTCTTCACTGGGGAGAACCGTTGGCAGGGGCCACACTTCTTCACTACGGCGAGGGCGTCTTGCAGCATAGTAGGCCAGTAATACCCGTGATTTAACGCCTTCCGTGCTAGTGAACGGCTTCCCATGTGACATCCGCCGATCCCCTCATGCAGCTCCTTGAGGGCGTACTTGGCCTCGTCTGGGCTTAGGCAGCGGAGGTAGGGTCTGCCATCAGTTGTTGTATAGGATCTTTTGAAGAGGGTGGCATTGATGACCGCAAACCTTTCAGATCGGACCCTGATCCGCCTCGCTTCAGCTCGGTCTTCGGGGAGCTCTCCCTTGACTAGAAAGTTTTTTATAAGAGTGGTCCAGTCGTCAGGAGGAGCTTCGTCTTCGACGCACAGAACCTCCGGGGAGTCTGTACTTGGCTTCAACAGGACTTCAATCAGGACTGTGCGGTCGAGGCCTTCAAAGGATGAGGAAGCCAATTTCGATAGGGTGTCGGCCTGGGCGTTCAGCTCCCGAGGGATTCTTATGACAGACGATTCGTCGAAGGACGATAATAGGCATTGGACCATGGCCCGGTACCTGATCATCCGATCGTCACGGGCCTCGTATTCTCCGGTGATCTGGCTGACCACCAGCTGAGAGTCGCTAAAGGCCCGAATCTGTCTGGCACCGGCTTGATGAGCCAGGTTGAGCCCGGCGATCATCGCCTCGTATTCAGCCTCGTTGTTAGAGGTCGGGAAGTTGAGGCGGAGACAATACTGGAGAAGGAAGCCATCCGGACCTCAGAGAATGATCCCTGCACCACTCTTCGTTTCTCAAGAGGAGCCGTCGACATAAACTTCTCACGTCTGGTCGGCTTCTTTGCTCACGGGTTGCTCGGAGATGGTGCATTCTGTAATGAATTCGGCGAGGGCCTGCCCCTTGATGGACGTTCTTGGTTGATAGCCGATGTCGTACTGGCTGAGCTCGATTGACCATTTGACTAGTTGTTCGGAGTTATCGGGTTTGTAGAGCACGGCCTTCAAGGGTTGATCCATGAGCACCTGGATCGAATGTGCCTGAAAATAAGGACGAAGCTTCCGCACGGCTATGACCAAGGCGTACGCCACTTTCTCCATTCTGGAATACCGGGTCTCGGCATCAAGCAGGACCTTGCTCACATAATAGAGGGGCTTTTGAACCCCTTCCTCTTCTCGATCGAGGACGGCGCTGAGCACGTTCTCTGAAGCGGATAGGTAGAGCCAGAGTGGCTCCCCTGGTTCGGGCTTGCTGAGGAGAGGAGGGTTGGCGAGGTACTCCTTCAACTATGCGAAGGCCTCTTGCTGTTGAGTACCCCACTCGAACCTTCCAGTGTCGCGCAGTGCTTTGAAGAATGGGAGTGACTTCTTTCCGGATTTAGAGAGGAAACGGCCGATGGCTGCCAGTCGCCCCGTTAGCCTCTGGACTTCTTTGACATTCCTGGGAGGGACCATGTCTATTATGGCCTGAATTTTTTTTGGGGTTCGCCTCGATGCCGCGCTGGCTGACGATGAACCCTAAGCCCCGAGGAGATGCCGAAGGCACACTTCGCCGGATTGAGTCTTATGTTGTGGGTTCGAAGGACCCCAAAGGCTTCTTCCAGATCGGCAACGTGGTGCTGTCCTTGTTGACTTTTGACGAGCATGTCGTCGACGTATACCTCCATGTTACACCCGATCTGATCTTTAAAGACTCAGTTGACGAGCCTCTGGTAGGTGGCGCCGGCGTTCTTCAGCCCGAAGGGCATGACTAGTAGCAATACAGTCCCTGGTCTGTGACGAAGGACGTCTTGGCGATGTCCGGAGGAAACATCCGGATTTTGTTATAGCCTGAGAAGGCATCCATGAAGGAGAGGAGCTCGTGACCCGAGGTAGCATCGATTAGGGCATCAATGCTGGGAAGAGGGAACAGATTCTTGGGGCATGCTTTGTTGAGGTCGGTAAAATCTATGCAGATCGTCCAACTCCCGCTCGCCTTCTTCACCATGACGACGTTCGCCAGCCACTCTGGGTAGCTGACCTCTTGTATAAAATGCGCGGACAAGAGCTTGTCCACTTCTGCGTTTACCGCCTGTTGTCGCTCAGGAGCGAACTTGCGCCGCTTTTGGACGACTGGCTTCGACCCGGGAATCACGCTGAGTTTGTGCATGATGAGATCTTCGGAGATACCGGGCATGTCAGAGGGCTTTCAGGCAAAGAGGTCGACATTGCGCCGAATGCAGGCGATTAAGGCAGACTTGAGGTCGGGGGCGAGGGAGCAGCTTACACGAAAGTGCTTCGACGCATCCCCTGTCTCGAACGAGACATCTTGCAGCTCGTCTGCCGGCTCTGGCTCTGGCTGGGTCCTTTCGGGCTCCAGCTCGACGGCATCGAGGGGAAACACACCGCTTCCGATCGCCGTCATGTAGCACGAACGTGCTGCTTCCTGATTCCCGCGGACAACTCCGACGCCGGTATTGGTAGGGAATTTCATCTTCTGATGGTAGGCCGAGGGAACCGCCTGGAGGGAGTAGAGCCCCGGGTGGCCGAGGATGGCATTGTAAGCTGCCTTTACATTCACAACCATGAAATCCATGGACTCGGTCCTTCTGTTGGGCTTTGTGCCTGCCGTGACGTCCAGGGTGACGATCCCCTCTATAGTCATGGGGAAGCCGGAGAATCGGTGTAGGGTATACCCGGCTGGCTTTAGTTTCTCACGGGAGAGCTTTAGGTTCTCGAATGCTTCGAGGAACAGAATGTTGACCGAGCTCCCGTTGTCTACGAGGATTCTCCGGGCGTCGAAGTTCGCCAAGCTGAGGTTGATGATGAGGGCATCACAGTGAGGGAGCCGTACCCCCTCCAGATCCTCTCCTGAGAAGGAGACAGGGAGTTGCTGGACCGGGGGAGAGAGAGGGCCCTGGACGGTATTGACATTCCGAATGAAGGCCTTGCGGGAAGTGTTATATTCGCCTCCCATAGGCCCTCCGTGGACGCAATGCAGGATCGCTTGACCCTCAGGCTCCTCGGGATCCGGATCCAGCTTAGGACGCTGTCGGTGCCCTCGAGGAGGAGGGGAATCCCTCCTATTTCTGTTGTCCCTCGGTTCCCGGGCGCCTTCTCGTCTGAACTCTCGGAGGTACCCTCGTTGGATG
This sequence comes from Hemerocallis citrina, assembly GCA_017893485.1. Lineage (NCBI taxonomy): Eukaryota > Viridiplantae > Streptophyta > Magnoliopsida > Asparagales > Asphodelaceae > Hemerocallis > Hemerocallis citrina. The sequence goes on from CM030362.1 coordinate 151,351,686, forward strand.
AGGGCCTCAATTTTGCCTTTCAGGGCGCGGCAGTGATCTGTGTCGTGCCCATTGTCCCGGTGAAAACGGCAATAAAACTGTTGATCCCTCTTCTTGCTGGTGTTGTTGGACGGTCGGGGGGGTACTGGACGAGGTCGCTGTCTTCAATCGCTAAGAGGATTGTCGACACGTTCTGCGTCAGTGGGGTGTACCTCTCGAAGCGGGGGATCGGCGGAACCTTCTTTGCAGAGCCCCCATCTCTTGGAGCTTTTTTCGCCGGCTCAATCTCGTCGGCCTTGCACTTCCCCTTCCCGGGAGCTTCCTTCTGGTCCTCGGGATTGAGGGCCTCCTCGGCTCGGATATATTTTTCGACCCGGTTGAGGAGGTCGGGGAAGTCTATCGGCGGCTTCTTTGCCAGGGAGGCCTTCAGCTGTCCATGTCGGACGTTGTGGCGGAAGGCTGCCGAGGCAACGCCGGGGTCGAGGGATGATACTGACCTCACCTCGGCGGTGAACCTTCGGACAAACACCCGGAGGGGCTCCCCCTCCTTTTACCGGAGTCTAAGTAGTGATGCGCTCGTTCTTTCGGCCTTTCGTCTGGTTACGAAGTGGGCGAGGAAGCTGCCCTCTAGCTGGTCGAAAGAATAGATGGAACCGGGGGCGAGCTTGGAGAACCATTCTCGAGCCGGACCCCGGAGTGTTGCGGGGAAGGCTCGGCACAGAAGGGGATCCGATGCGCTGTGAATCATCATGAGGGTTTTGAAGCCCTCCATGTGATCAGTAGGATCGCCCTCGCCGTCATATGTCTCGAACTGAGGCGGACAGAAATTGCGAGGTATCTCCGCCTGCAGGATGAGGGTGGAGAAAGGAGGGCGAACCGGCCTGTACCCCTGAGCTGCTCTTGGGTCGCCGTTACCAACGTAGTCGAGGCGCTCCTCCATTTCTTGGAGGCGCTTTAAAATGTCGCCATCATACTCTGGGGGGATCGTTGAGTGGCGAGACACGGTAGCCTCGGCCTGTGACCATGTGTGGGAACGGCAGGCGTTCTCGTTGACGGGGACTCCTCGGATGGCACCCAAGATTTTCCTTCGGAAGTCCTAGAATTCCTGGTGGGTAACTGGGGCTCCTTCGGCGTGCAAATGAAATTCCCAACAACCGCATGCATAAGCAAAGTTGTAGGATGCCAAAAGGCAGTGCGAGCATATTACACAGCCACAATAGGGGGCTCATCCCTCCCACTCGATGCCATCATACTACCACTAGAAAGGAGTCATATAAACTCTGAGCCTGTGGTTGAATTGGAGGAGACCCCTTTATCCCAAGAGGATCAGATCAAGTGTTTCAGAGTAAGTAAAGCCCTTCCTCTTCAACTCAAAGAGCAGCTCATTGCCTGCATAAGGGGGAACCAAAACATGTTTGCCTCCCAACATGCCGGGAATATTTGGAGATTTAATCAAGCATCACCTTAGCGTAAGCGCTGCAAGTTTCCTCCCAACATGCCGGGATAAAAGCGTTGCAAGTTTCCTTCCAACAGGTTGCAGGAAGTTAAAAAAAAGGTCGATAAACTCCTGGCGACACATTTATCCACGAATTTAGCTATCCCGAATGGCTAGCGAATGTGGTGATAGTCAAAAGCTAATGGCAAATGGAGAATGTGCAAAAAAATTTACTGATCTCAATAAGGCGTGTCCGAAAGACCCTTTCCCTCTCCCAGGCATAGATGTATTGATCGACGCCACATTCGAGCATGAACTCTTAACTTTCATGGATGCATTCTATGGATACAACCAGATCCAAATATTTTTGCCCGACACCCTAAAAACATCATTCATAATGGATCAAGACCTCTTATGCTACCCAGTCATGCCTTTCGGCCTAAAAAATTCTAGCGCCACCTATCAACGCCTGGTTAATAAGGTCTTCAAAACCCAAATCGGCAAGAACATGGAGGTTTACGTAGACGACATGTTAGTCAAAAGTCCCCGGAAAGAGAACCATGTGACTAATCTCCAAAAGGCATTCGAAGAATTGCGCAAGCATAACATGCAGTTGAATCCTTCAAAGTGCACCTTGGTGGTCTCCTCTGGTAAGTTCTTGGGCTTCATGAATAGCCAGAGGGGAATCGAAGCCAATCCTGAATAGATCCAAGCAATTCGCGACATATCTCTCCCAACCACTGTTAACGAAGTGTAGATGCTCACCGGACGCCCAGCTGCTATCGATCGATTTCTCTCTAATTATGAAGAGAAATGTTGTTCTTCAAAGTCCTCCGTGGAACAAAAGGTTTTGAGTGGGGAGAAGAACAGCAATCCACCTTCGAATAACTCAAAGCATACCTCGTCCTACTCCTAAGCAATCTCGAGCTGAGTGAAATCTTTTATCTTTACTAGGCCACCTCAGACCAAATTCTCAGTGTCGTCCTGGTTAGGGAAAAAGACAGGGTGGAAAAGCCAATTGATTATGGAAGCAAAGTACTCCATGACGTCCCTGTGTCATAAATAATCTTAAAGAGAACATCCAAACCTGCAAAGTTATCTCCTACCAGGTCCAAATTCGTTATACTCAGAATACGACAATAAACTTGAATCCCTCGCCCGAAGCCACTCCTCTCCTTCAACATAAAAAATTGCCCTGCCTAAACACATTAGTAAACTTGAAGACCTCACATTCTCTCTGCAAAACTAGGGAAGGCTCGCTCCAAAAGAGGCAAGTCCAACCAAGGTCTACCAAGTTGTTCATCTAACGGCTCATGAACTTGAAGACCCAGGGGGCAAGGAGATATCAACAGGGACTTGGAAAGTGGAACACCTCATGAACTTCAACAAGGGCGCTTAACGCCTGCCTCTTCAATATATTTTCAATATTTTTCAATAAAGACCGCTTTCTCTACTGGTCACTACATGTAATAAAGGCCAATCACTAGAGCAGCAGCTTAGGTCACAGCATGTAATAAAGGCTAGCCACCAAAGTAGTCGCTTAGTTTATTTTTTAATAAAATTTAGTATTAGCTTTTGCAGAATTATTGTACAATTCTACGGATGCAAACAATGAGTTAAATGTCAAGCCTACTCCTAAAAATAACACCAAAAACTCATTAAAAGCTCCTTAGAAGACGAGTTTAGAGTCCATACCCGTGGCTCGGAGATCCCTAGCAATTTACAATGAAGCAAGATCAGAGCTCAACTCGCCTTTTGATCTGCTCCTGCAACTCATTATACTCTTCAAAGACAAGTTCGGAGTCCATACCCATGGCTCGGAGTTGCTTTAGCAACCTGCAATTAAGCTTGTTCAGAGCTCAACTCGTCATTCAATTTGCTCTTGCAACTTATTAAACCCCTAAACAACAAGTTTAGAATCCATACGCATGGTTCGGAGTTGCTTTAGCAGCCTACAATCAAGCACATTCAGAGCTTAACTCACCATTCCGCATGTTCCTGAAACTTGTAATTTCCTTAGAAATAGATTAGAAGTCCAAAATCATTGATTGCAATTACTCCAACAAACTTGCAAAAAAGTGTTGGTATATGCTCTAGAGGCCAATTGTGTATTGATATTACTAGTTTACATTGTATCATGATATTTAATTTATATATGAGATATTTTATTTATTGTGTTGTTTATTATGATTAAATGAACATAATAAAGTCCTTAGAATAGTAGGTTCAATATCATGGAAAATCAAGTGCATGACTTGATTGTGAGATCATATTGGTTGTAATCAGAACACTATTTTTAAATGTTCCTAATCAAATATTATTGTGAATTAGGATAACAATAATACATAGAGACTAGTATGTGCGTAGACTGATGACCATATCTCACGGGTCATAGATATGAGATATCAAGTCTTCACATGGGTACATATTAGAATAATAATATATTGGACTGACCCAATATGAGAACGTTGCATGGATCGTTACGTGAGTGTCACAAGCAGTTCTCATGGTGACCATGGTGTATGTAGTCTTTTGACTTGAAGTCACTACGGTTCCCTACATTATAAGTTATATGTTTTAATTTCATCAAATGTTGTATGTAATATGGTGATTATAAAGTCGACTATTGGATATACTACAAATCATGCAGAGGGATGTGAGTGACTTAGATAGGATTTGTCCCTCTTACATAACATGAGCAATATCTATGGGCCCCTTGATTGAGTGGGACTACAAAAGGCATGGCCATGCTCAAATGAGTCAATATGCGATATTGAGCTCATTTGTTTTAGTAAGTCTACTGGAATATCAAGAAACCAAAGACTGAACTATATAAGGGTGACGCGCTCTATACCTTGTGGTTAATTAAGATATCTCTACAACGGGACTAGACTACATGGTAACATTGGTCACGAATCAGCTATGTCTAATCACTGACATTCTCGTTACTTGAGTAACAGTGATGTATTGCTAGATACTGCTCACTATTTGTAATACTAGAATATGATTTTAGTATTACTGTCAACGTAACGAGAACCTACATGGTCACACACTTAGAATGGATTGAAATTGAAATTTAAATTCATAAGATTAATTTAATTGGGGATCCAAGTAAGACTTGAACTCCTGACAATGATTGGACATTTAATTAGATTAAATGAGCTGACTGAAGTTCAAAGGTCCACACACGAATCTGAACCAGGTCAGATTGTGAGTTTAACAGCCTCATTACTTCCATAGGGTTGATTTTCTACAGCAATATATATGATACGTATCTGTGGAAAAGTGTTACAGATCAAATTGTGAGTCCAGCAGCCTCATTACTCCCTTAGGGTTGATTTTCTACAGCTATATATATGATACGTATCTGTGGAAAAGTGTTACACAAGAAAACCCTAGCCGTCACAGAAATTGTGAAAGAGAGAGATCGTGAGGAACATCCCCTTCCCGCAGTTAGCACCGCGGCGTGAGAAAAAGCTTGATTTGATTCGTTTGTGTGAATACCCTAGAGGCACAGCAATATTGCAGTGTTGTGATCGACGTTAATTAGAGTCAGCAGATCCATCTTCAAGGTATAACTCCTAAACACGATATATGGTTTTCGCATGGATCCATGGCTAGGTTTCAATATTTCTTTGTAATTTTTCTGCTGTGTATTTGATCTGAGACTACCATCAAAACCTAACAGTGGTATCAGAGCCACTTGCGAAACCATAATTCGGTTATGAATGATATGTGACAATTTATGATATGTTCACACTTTTTGTAGAAAGATTCATATGTGATATATTTTTTGCAATAGTTGCAATATAAGGATTCATTTATGTGTTGGTTGTTAACACAGATGCCACACTAGGGTAGCCATCGGTTTGGAACCATTGAAAATCCTGGAAAGATGTGATTTGCTACGACGTTAAGGTTTCTTAAACCATGAATAGTTCATGCACCTGCGTCGTTTGTAGTGGCGTTAGGATTTCTTAAAACATGAAGGGTTCATGCTTTGGCAGTGGTAAGGGATGATGAGGCAAAATTTGTACCTTGGCAAAAATTTTGGGCGAGCTAAGGGATTCTTACAGCGGACATCAGCCGTTGGAACCCTCTAACACTCGAGCCCGGGCCTGATAGACACACAAGATGAAGCCACGCCACCATCACCCTCTCGCTCACTTCTCATCTGCTCGATCTCACTCAGCAGACGAGCCTAATCGTGGATGCTCCTAATGAAGCCATGTTGCCCCCCGCATCTCAGCGATCATATCACCACCGACCGATCCCATCAGCAAGCGAGAAAAGCCTGATCAACGCTCGAGATTGCACCAAAAATTGTGCTCTGTTTGATAATTTAATTTTAAAAATCCCCAAAAATCATTCAAAATTCCAAAAATTACTTTAAAACTCCAAAAATAATTATTAAATTCAAAAAATTAATTAAAATTTCTGAAAAATAATTAAAAAATAGAATAACTAATTAAAAATTCAAAAAATGCAATTATTAGAAAACCATTCTGATAAAATCATGGAAAATTCCAGAAAAATTCAGAGAAGTTCAGGAAATTCGCCGCTCCCAGAAGCTTTCAACAAGTTCCATGTATCTCTAATCATGCTTGAAAGTCAAAATTGTACCCCAGAACTCCGGAACAAGGCAAACTACTCCCCGAAAGCCAAGAAAATCATCTTACGGGAATGGCGAGCTTGTGATAATGATAAAAAATGCAGCTAATCAGGGCCATTCTATTCCAGCACAAATCCTAAAGCTTCTATGGGCAGATTAACCATAACGGGCTTTTTTAATAGGTTTGGGCCTTCTGAGACTCATCTATAAGACATGGACCGATTTCAAGCCCATTAAAAGTGACTAGACCTACTAGGAGAGACACCCAGCCCATGAGGGTTGTAAGTCAAATTTCTTGTCCCCAAATAGGAGAATAACCGATTCTATCTCTTGAACGGAGACAGGAGATAGCAAATTCATATCAATCTTCTAGCTATTTCTCAGGCCTATAATTACCATCCCCCTCCTCAATCAGAAGGTAATCAAGAATTTCTCTCTCAAACTATCTTTCTCTCATTGCTTCTGACTTGAGCGTCGGAGGGTCTGTCGCTGGGGCCACGCCCGATGTTTCAGACTTTTTGTGGGTCCATCAATCGCGTCAACAACCGTTGGTTTTAGTTCAAGGTGCTCTTTCAACGATCCAGATTCAATCTCGGGAGATACAACCACTTTTTCCGACGACGATCAAAAGTTAGATCTTTAGTAGTTTCCTTCAAAATATAAACTCACTATTTGTTTGCTCCTACACCAAAATAAGCTGCAACAACAAGCTTCGGCTTGTTACAGGGTATTATGCCAATTCCTTTTTGTTTCTCTTGTTATTTAATGTGACTAGCAACAAGCACAAATACCAACTCCAAGCTACAAAGCATGTTTTCACTATTGTATGCATATTTAATTGAATGGTTAGATAGGTAAGGATGGAAGGTCCATCAGACAGGATTTTTCCTATAGTTATCAACGATGGAGACATGAAGTTGTTTACTTGTAAAATTGTTCTTTTCTTTTATAGTATTTCATTTTATGTAGTTAGTTTGTTGATTGTCTGAAGGTTGTATGGTTGTTGCTTGTCAGGGAGGATGGGAGAATGATGAAACGGTAGTTGCAGCAGCACGTCGCGAGTCCATGGAGGTAGCAGGAGTGAGGGGAATAATTGAAGTGAGTTTGATTGTCATTGCACTATGGTTATTTTTTTTCATCAATCTTTATGTTATAAGAGGAACATATTTAGGTACGAAGTACTACTACATATGAAACTCTTACCATGTACAGGATAAAGAGCTAGGGATTTGGGAGTTCAGAAGCATGAGTACACAGAATAGCTCTAGTGAGGAAGGCACTTGTAGGGCTTACATATTTGGAGGCTCGAGCGTTGGCCAGAGCAGGGTACTCACCTTCTTGGATGGGTACGTAATTAATTCCATTCACGTCAGAAATCAACTACAAACATTTAGCATCAACCATGAATTAATCTTCTTAATCCGTAGGTTAATGTGAACGAACCACGGGAACTATGTAGTCATGATTGGACGAAGGATTCTTTGAAGACCTTTCTAAGGCCTACATTGGCATTACCACTCCCAGTATCTGTATCTGATAGCTGCGCTCTTATGCATCATTAAGTGCGAGGTTTGTGCTGTTTCTTGATCTACAGTTAGAAAACTACTCTTGGATTACTGAGAAGGGATATGTGTTTTAAATTTTAAATAGCTAATGTAAATATTATGTGCAGGATTGGTATAATCTTATTTCTCCGTCTCCTATGACATGGTTGTGTATGAGAAATCTTTTTTGTTCTAGATTCGTAGACCAAACCCGAGTTCTACAAGGTTGGTTAGGAGTATACCTTGTACTAAACTTTGGTTGTCAGCAGGTTAGTGTGAATGAAATGTAGGAGCTATGTCGTTATTGAAAATTATCCAAAACCAAAATCAATATTCAAAAGGAACCGCATAGAAATCAAAGAGGAGAGAAAGAGGGCTAGGGTTTCCCATTTCTGCAAATGTTCTTGTCTACTTGCAATTGGGAAAAAATAAGCTTTAAGGGCAAAGAATAGATAAAAGTCTAAATTACTATTACAAAAGTATATATTTACTCTAATATTCCCCCCCCCCCCCCCCCCCCCCTCTCTCAAACTCACGTATGACGTCAATAAGTATCGAGAGTTTGCCTACTAGAAGATGAAACGTTAAATAGAATGCGACTTGGTAAAGAAATCTGCAATCTGTAAGGAAGAATAAACAAAAGGCAAAGTAATGGTGCTAAAATTGAGGTGGTGACGAGTAAAATGACAAACACTCGGTGCAACTCTTTGGTCGAGTTGCACCGAAAATGACACCGACTAACTAGAATACAACTAACAGATACAATATTTAGTGTAAGCTTAGGAATGTGGCAAACATTATAAAAAGATAAATGCAGTGTGACTATAGAACCTATTGAAGATAAAGCCAAGACTTAGTCTTACTATTATCTCTTAGGTTGTTGTAACAATATTCTAGTTGTTAATATCTTTAGTTAAGATATTGATTTCTTTGTAATTCTACCTTATCTCTTAAACTAAGTTTGTTAAGCTGAGACTATCTTCCAACTTCATTGTATTATATATACTTGTACTACTCATTAATGAAAACATAACTTTCCACAACCTTCTTCTCATGGTATCCGAGCAGGCTTGATCCTCATCAATATATATATATATATATATATATATATATATATATATATATATATATATATATATATATATATATATATATATATATATATATATATATTCAAGTATATTAATCGCCTACCATGTCTTCCCCTCACACTAGTATTGGTATCGGGTCGGGTCCGGTCCGATCCTTCACTACTCGGACCCGGACCCGGACCTGTGAAGACCGGGTCCGGTTCCGGTCCGGGTTCTATTAAAATATTCCTACCCGTTCGGGTAGAAGCGGGAGTGTGAGCGGCGACCGGAGGCAGCGAGTGGAGGATTTAGAATAGACGAGAGAAGAAAAAGACATGAGTTTTGAGTTTGGAAGATGAAGATTTAGAATTGAAGAGGAAGGAGGGGCGGAAGGAGGATAGAATATTTATTTTTATGTGGATTTTTTGGGTTTTTTTTAACGGGTACGGGTCCGGATCCAGGTCGGGTTTCTTTTGAGCAGATCCGGACCCAGACCCGAAAGTACAACGGGTACTATTTTAGGACCCGGACCCAGAGCCGGATAGGCCGGGTCGGTTCCGGTCCAATGCTGGGTCCGGGTCGAATCCGGGTTTCGGGTTTTGGAGACGGGCCGGGTATTCCTATCACTCATACTGATTCACTTTTCTTTCCTACTTCCTCTTCCAAAACTTTGTTCTTGTCTAATATTTTATGTGCACCCACTATGACACGTAATATTATTTCCATTTCACAACTTTGAACAGACAATAATCTCATCATTGAATTCACTTCTAATTCTTTTGTTGTGAAAGATCGTCTCACGGGGGCACAACTCATTCAGGGTCCAACTAGGCACGGCATTTATGAGTGGCCATTTTCTGTACCTATTCTAGCTCTTCCTAGTGTCAAAGTATCAGCTATAGATTGGCATCATCATCTTGGCCATCCATCTTTATCCATCTTCAAAAGTATAGTTTCAAATTTTAGGCTTGATGTTTCTAGCGATCTCTCCGTCAATTATAATTCTTGTCAATGTAATAAGAGTCATAAGCTCCCATTTAGTCAATCAACCTTGATATCAAATGCTCCCCTTGATCTTATTTACACTGATTTATGGACTTCTCCATTATACTCTATTGATGGTTACAAATATTATGTCATTTTTGTTGATCACTTCACAAAGTACATTTGGTTCTATCTTCCTAAAAACAAATCTGATACAAAAGCAGTATTTATTAGATTCAAAGCTTTAGTGGAAAAGAAAATTGAAAAAAATATCAGAGTTATATATTCCGACGGGGGGGGGGGGGGGGGGGGGGGGGAGATATCAAGCCTTAGCAACTTTTCTAACAATTGATGGTGTTTCCCATCTCACTTCTCCACCTCATGCTCCTGAACATAATGAATATGCCGAAAAAGGCATCGCCACATCGTTGAAATGGGCTTATCTCTTCTTGCCCACGCTCAACTTTCTCTCTAGTTTTGGTCTCATGACTTTGCCACAGCCGCCTATCTTATCAATAGACTTTTCATGCCCACTCTCTCAAACTCATCTCCCTATCATCATTTCTTTGGTACTGCTCCTAACTATCTCAAGTTAAGAAGCTTCGGTTGTCTGTGTTATCCTTGGTTACGACCTTATGCCACACACAAATTGGATCCCAAGTCCATTCCTTGTATCTTCATTGGGTATTCTAAGACTCAAAGTGCTTATCATTGTCTATATCCCACCACCCACAAAGTCTACACATCTAGGCACGTTCAGTTTATAGAAACCTAATTTCCTTATACTCGTCTTAGCACCCGCACTCATCCTACTCCCATACCCAATCCGAACCATTGGTGTCCTTTGTCGCTACCCATAATTCAGCCAGTACCCGTTCATAATCCCCTGGACAATGACAATAGCTTAGCCACATCTTCTACGAAGCAGCAGCCCACTGCCTAGACGGTCATTACACCCTAGCCCAGTAATTCCTCTCTTCCAACTATTATACCACCCTCTCCACCTCCTCCTCCATCTCCCGACATTGTCACTCGCTCTAGAAATAACATTCACAAGCCCAACTCCAAGTACAACCATCATACCACTGTACAACCTAAACCAACTAAACCTACTACCATAGCCCAAGCTCTTAAAGATCCTCTTTGGCGGTGTTACCGCTAAATCTGGTGTGGGGGCAAACAGATAGTATTTGTGGATTCTTGGAAAACTTGAATAGCAAACCTGAAACCTGTTCCGCCGGAGTTTGACCGTTGACTCCCGCCGTTCACCTGCAAAAAGTGCGGGACACCGGGGTTGATCCCGGCGACGCACCCTCCGACGCTCAAGTCAGTAATCAGGAATGATTATGAAAGAGCGTAAATTGGCAAAAGATTGATTACCTCTTAATGGTGGTGGATGGGGGTATTTATAGTCGCCTTAGGGATCAGATTAGGAATGTAATCCCTGTGATCAGATAAGAAATGTAATCCCTGTGATCAGATTAGGAATGTAATCCCTAATTCCCAGTGAAAGGATAGATGTGAATCAGGGCCATTGATTAGTATTAATCAGGAACCCTAATTCTATCCTGCTGGACCGGGTTTATTTTGGGTTGGAACCCATACCCAGTTGAGGTGGATCCGTTCGTGGGTTATTGGGTCTTGAAGAAAGACCCCGTTCCCATTTCAGACCCGTTAGTAGGTGAAATTACCGTTTTACCCCTGAGCTTTAAGATTCGTGTCCGATGTGAACAGTCCCGATTTAATCCTACTTTTAGCCATATCACGAGCCCCCCACTCCTGGAGACTGAGTTTTACAGTCTTCGAGGAGTAGTTTTGTTGTTCTAATGGTGTACGGGATTTTATCGGTGTTCTTAAGGGAGTTTGAAATCTTGCTTAGGGTGTAACAATGTTATTATGGGCTTATAAAATACCCAAAAATATCCTCAGAATTTTTTGGATTTTTGGTGATTTTTCCAGATTTTTCTGAATTTTTTCTCATTTTTTTGAATTTTTTATTTGTTTTCCGAATTAAATAATTAATTATCGAAAATATTAATTAATTATTCTAATTTAATAATTAATTTTTTTTCAGAATTTGAAAATAATTTTTCTGAATTAATAATTATTTTTAGAATTTTTAATTAATTTTTTTCGATTTTTTAATTATTTTTTCGGATTATTAAAATAATTAAAACAAATTAATTAATTAATTAATTAATTAAATATTACCTGGACACGTGGCACATTTCTGGACGTCGATCGTGATCAGATGGTGCGCATCGCAAAGCAGATCATGCTCTGGACACGTGGCGCGTTTCTGAGCGTCGATCATGATCAGATGTGCGCGCATCGCAAAGCAGATCACGTTCTGGACACGTGGCGCGTTTCTGTGCGTCGATCGTGTCGTGGCGCGATTTTTGAGAAGATCGGACGGATTGTATGGGTCGGCGGGTTTTTTCTCCAATTTCATGGTCGGTACCTCGGCACCTCGGCTCGGCAGCTCAAATCCGGCCGACCCATGTATATGACGCCACGTGGCGTGCCACATGGCACTTTTTTTTTCTTTCTTTCTTTCTTTCTTTCTTTCTTTCTCTTCTTCCGACCCTGCTTCGTTCTTCTTTCTTCTCCTCCGTCTTCGTTTCTTGCTTCTTCTTTCGTCTTCGACTGAATCCTCCGACCCCACCCGTCTTCGACCTAGGCCTCGCCCCCTCTCCAACCTCGCCTGATGAGGAGCTCAGCGCTGGAGGCGCTCTGCAAGAAAGGGGAGTTTCGAGCTCGGCATTTTGGGAGGATAGCCTTGACGGTGTGGAGATGAGCTCGTCATCGGAGGTGAGTGGGGCTTTGGAGAGAGAGAGCTCAATGACTTAGCTTGGCTGTTGGTTCGTCGAGGCTTCGACTGAGTAGAGCTTCAGCGACAAAGGTAGGCGAGGAACTCGGTGCTCGGAGCTCCGGAGTGGGAGCTCGGCTCAGTAGTGGCGAGTAGGTCGGAGGTTAGAGCTTCGGAGTGGAGGTGAGCTGTGACCTCAGTGGTGGTCGTCGAGCGAGGAGAGCTCGATTGCGAGCAGTGTTGAGGAAGAGGGAGACGGGGGTTGATGGTGCTCTTCGGCGAAGTGAGCGGAGCTCGGTTGAGGGAGACGAGCTCGGCCATGGAGTTGGGTTCGAGCTTGGAGAAGGAGCTCGACGGGAATGGAGCTTCGGCATATTGGAGAGCTTCGGCATATTGAAGTGGGTTCGAGCTTGGAGAAGGAGCTCGGCTACCGTGGGAGCTCGAAGGTGGTTGTCAAGTTAGGATAGCCCGACTGCGAAGCTCGGCACCGTGATCGGTTATTCGGAGCTCGGAGATAATGGAGCTCGACGAAGGGGACTTCGGCTGTCATGGGGACCTTCGACAATGAGCTCGGCATGGGAGATTGGCTCTGTTTCGCATGGGTGCTCAGTGAAGAAGTATTGAGGTGGGCTTTGTTTTGGCGGGAGAGTGGAGAAGAAGAACTGGTGAAGGTGACGTGGGTTATGGGTTTGGATCCCTTAACGGGTCGACCCCAACCCTCGTGCCCCCCCCCCTTTTTTTTCTCCTCCTCCTTCCTTGCTGTTCGGCAGCTGCTTCTTGTTCGGCAGATCCTAGCACGGATTTTGAGGTGCATTTTTGCCACTTTGCAGTTCGGTAGTTCGGTAGCTCGGATTTCGGATCCGAGCTACGTGGCTCAATCTGGACGGTTGATCACGATCGTGGCGCGAATCACGAGAAAAGAGGCTCAAATTTCGAGAAAACGTTATCTTGTCATTTTGTGGAGACGTGGCGCGGTCTGAGCTGTTCATCATGTTCTAGCACGTTTTTTGAGACAATTTGGCGGTGAAACTGGCTCGGCAGCATTTTTCTCCATATGTGGAGGTCGGTACCTCGTCCCTTCGGCTCGGTAGCTCGGCCATGGTGGAGCTCATCCCTGTGAAGAAAGAAGAAGGGGAGGAGAGGCATTCGGGTTCTCTCCTCTGCCTTGTTCTTTCGCACAGTGGAGAAGAGGAGAAGTGTTGGGTACTTTTGGCGGGAAGACTGAAGAAGAAGGAGAATAATGAAGAAGCCAAGAAGGGTATGGGTCGGATCGTTGGTATCGGATCCGACCCCGACCCGTTAGCCTCTTTTTCTTTCTTCCTCTTTATCTGCTTGCTTGTTCGGCGAATCCGAGCACGGATTTTGAGGCACATTTTTCGCCACTTTGCAGTTCTGTAGGTCGGTAGCTCGGATTTCACGTGGCTCAATCGGGGCGGTTGATCACTATCATGGCGCGAATCACGAGACAAGAGGCTCAAATTTCGAGAAAATGTTATCTTGTCGTTTTGTGGAGACGTGGTGCGATCCGAGCCGCTCATCAGATTCGGACACGAATTTTGAGATAATCTGATGGTAAAACTGGCTCGGCGGCATTTTTCTCCATATGTGGAGGTCGGTAACTCGTCCACTCGGCTCGGTGACTCGGTAGTTCCCCCTCTGCCCAAAGTAGCTCGGTAGCTCAGCGTAGTGGAGGGGTCGGAGCCCGATGAGGAAGGGGGTCGGCATATGGAAGAGGTGAAGAGCTCTGAAGCTTGGTGATGTTCTGTTTGGTTTTGGAGATTTTTGAAGAGGAGCTCCACTCCTAGGGGTGGAGAAGAGGTGCCAGGAAGATCTTCGTAAGAGCCATGGGAAGACCCATTCTTTGAAGTTAGTGCAAGGAGCAACTTTATGGGAGAGTTTTGAGCTCCGGACTCGCTTAGAAGAGGCCCGCTTTCGAGGCGAGCAGAGTGAAGATCTTGGCTCTAGGAGAGAGCCATCTAGAAGACGAGTTTGAGGAGCAACTCTAGGGGAGAGTTGTGAGCTCCAAACTCGTTGAGAAGAAGTCCGCTCTGGAGGCGAGCGGAGTGAAGAGCTCAGCTCTAGGAGAGAGCCATTTGTGAGGCGAGTATGAGGAGGAACTCTAGGAGAGAGTTGTGCTCCAAACTCGTTGAGAAGAGGTCCGCTTTGGAGGTGAGCGGAGCGAAGAGCTCGGCTCTGGGAGAGAGCCATTTGTGAGGCGAGTCTGAGGAGGAACTCTAGGAGAGAGTTGTGTTCCGAACTCGTTGAGAAGAGGTCCGCTTTGGAGGCGAGCGGAGCGAAGAGCTCGGCTCTGGGAGAGAGCCATTTGTGAGGCGAGTGTGAGGAGGAACTCTAGGAGAGAGTTGTGCTCCGAACTCGTTGAGAAGAGGTCTGCTTTGGAGGCGAGCGGAGCGAAGAGAGCCATCTGGAAGATGAGTTGGAGGAGCAACTCTAGGAGGGAGTTGTGAGCTCCGAACTTGTTGAGAAGAGGTCTGCTTTGGAGGCGAGCGGAGTGAAGAGCTCGGCTCTGGGAGAGAGCCATTTGTAAGACGAGTTTGAGGAGCAACTCTAAGGGAGAGTTGTGAGCTCCGGACTCTTTGAAAAGAGGTCCGCATTAGAAGGAGCGGAGTGAAGAGCTCGGCTCTGGGGGAGAGCCATTTGGAAGACGAGTTTGAGGAGCAACTCTAGGAGAGAGTTGTGAGCTCCGAACTTGTTGAAAAGAGGTCCGCCTTGAAAGTAAGTGGAGCGAAGAGCTCGGCTCTGGGGGAGAGCCGTCTGGAAGAAGAGTTTGAGGAGCAACTCTAGGAGGGAGTTGTGAGCTCCGAACTCGTTGAGAAGAGGTCTTCTTTGGAGGCGAGCGGAGTGAAGAGCTCGGCTCTGAGAGAGAGCAATCTGGAAGACGAGTTTGAGGAGCAACTCTAGGAGGGAGTTGTGAGCTCCGAACTCGTTGAGAAGAGGTCTTCTTTGGAGGCGAGCGGAGCGACGAGCTCGGCTCTAAGAGAGAGCCATCTGGAAGAAGAGTTTGAGGAGCAACTTTAGGAGGGAGTTGTGAGCTCCGGACTCGTTGAGAAGAGGTCCGCATTAGAAGGAGCGGAGTGAAGAGCTCGGCTCTGGGGGAGAGCCATTTGGAAGACGAGTTTGAGGAGCAACTCTAGGAGAGAGTTGTGAGCTCTGAACTTGTTGAGAAGAGGTCCGCTTTGAAGGTGAGCGGAGCGAAGAGCTTGGCTCTGGGGAAGAGCCGTCTGGAAGAAGAGTTTGAGGAGCAACTCTAGGAGGGAGTTGTGAGCTCCGAATTCATTGAGAAGAGGTCTTCTTTGGAGGCGAGCGGAGTGAAGAGCTCGGCTCTGAGAGAGAGCAATCTGGAAGACGAGTTTGAGGAGCAACTCTAGGAGGGAGTTGTGAGCTCCGAACTCGTTGAGAAGAGGTCTTCTTTGGAGGCGAGCGGAGCGACGAGCTCGGCTCTCAGAGAGAGCCATCTGGAAGAAGAGTTTGAGGAGCAACTTTAGGAGGGAGTTGTGAGCTCCGAACTCGTTGAGAAGAGGTCCGCCTTGAAGGTGAGGGGAGCGAAGAGCTCGGGTCTGGGGGAGAGCCATTTGGAAGACGAGTTTGAGGAGCAACTCTAGGAGGGAGTTGTGAGCTCCGAACTCGCTATTTAAGTGAGAGAATCAACGGTTGTAGGAGCAGTTCCGAATGGCGAACCGCTTCTAACTCGCTTAAGAGCAAGTTATCCGAAGCAGAATCAAGCCAAGTGTTAGACTCCGAACTCGTCGTTAGAGGGATTCAACGGTTGTGGGAGCAATTCCGAACGGCGAACTACTTCTAACTCACTTAAGAGCAAGTTATCCGAAGCAGAATCGAGCCAAGTGTTGAACTCCGAACTCGTCGTTAGAGGGATTCAACGGTTGTGGGAGCAATTTCGAATGGCGAACCACTTCTAACTCGCTTAAGAGCAAGTTATCCGAAGCAGAATCGAGCCAAGTGTTGGACTCCGAACTCATTGTTAAAGGTTAGTAAGTTGCGGGAGCAGCCATGTAGAGGAAGCTGGACTCTGAACTCACCATTTAGCGAGTCGTGACTCGGAGAGATAGAGAAGCAAGAGCAATAATTTTCAATGAAAAGATGTAAAGTTTTATTGAAATAAACTAAGTGGCCGCCTCAATAGGATGAGCCATTATTACATGCTATTGGCCGGGTTACAAGCATCGGCCTTATTGAAAATCAGGATCCTACTTCTACAATAAGGTGAAGACCTCTTGGGAGGAGTTGGGAGATTCTGAGTCTTGAAGCTCGGCGGGCCCTTCTGTTCATTTGTAGGCTCCTCAGGGGGAAGCTCGACCCCCTCTTTTTGGACGAACTTGGTCAGTTGTCCCCGCTGTATGATTTCTTCGATCTCCTCCTTGAGAGCCCGATAATCATCCGTGTCGTGGCCGTGGTCCCTGTGAAAGCGGCACCACTTATCCTTGTTCCTCTTCTTGCCGGGTGTATTCATTCTAGGGGGAGCACGGAGTAGCCCTTCCTTGTCCACCTCCATAAGAACTTCTGATATATTAGCAATGAGGGGGGTGAACTTCTCAAAACGAGGAGTCGGGCGACGCTGTCCATTGCCGTCTTCTGGGATTTTTGGGACCCCTCTTCGCTTGTGCTCTTCCGTTTGTTCCCGAAAGTAGACCCTCCTACTCCCGGGAGATATTCGGCTTCTTCGGCCCGAATGTACTTCTCGCTCCTGAGAAGGAGGTCGACAAAGTTATGCGGGGGCTTCTTGGCAGGGGAGGAGCGAAGGTTAGAGTTGCGGACATTTGATTGGAAGGCGGCCGCCGCAACTGACTGGTCGAGGGAGGAGATGGATCTTACCTCTGCAGTGAACCTCCTTACGTAGTCTCTCAACTTCTCTCCCTTCTCCTGGCAGAGCTGGAGTAACGAGATGCTGGTCTTCTCCGTGCGTCTGCTACTCACAAAATGAGTGATGAAGAGGGTCTCGAACTGTTCGAAGGAGAATATGGAGGACGGGGCGAGGCGGGTGTACCATTCCCGAGCCGAACCCTTAAGAGTGGCGGGGAAGGTCTTGCACAGCAAGGTATCGGAAGCTTGGTGGATTAGCATGAGAGTTTTAAAGCTTTCGATGTGGTCCACGGGGTCTGACTCCCCCGAGTAAGTTTCGAACTGCAGGGATTTGAAACCTCTTGGGATAGGAGCCTCCATGATGGTTCGGGAGAAGGGAGGTCTGCTCGGGCGGATGGTTCTTCCTCTTAACTCTTCATCCTTGTCTATTCGGCCGATGCGCCTCTCCATCTCGTGGAGACGGCGGTAGAGAGCATCGTCCCTCCGACGGTAGTCAAACGAGCCCCTGGACTTGTCTTCATAGGAAGAGGAGCAGGGACTACGGCGACGGTAACCCTGGGAGCGGCGAGGACTAGGAATATGCTGTTGGTAGTTAGAAGCCGGAGGAGTTATGGACCGATGGTGAGGACTTTGGACCCATGGGGGAGTAGGAACCCTTTGGGTATTATTGTTGTTGGGTCGGAGGTTGAGAGCTTGCAACACCGTTGCTTGGAATTGCTGGAACTCGGCACGAGTGATGGGTGCCTCATCGTTCCTCGGATGTTGCCGACCGACAGGAGAATGGGGTCTTTTCCTGTGATGCTCGGGGGACTCTCTTCGCCCTCTTCGGGAAGGGGGCCTTCTATAGTCTCGGCGGTGAGGAGATCACTCATCCGGACGTTGTTGGCAGGAGGCTCCCTCTCGGGCCCGCTTTTCATCCAGACGGCGGCAAAGATCCTCATCCTTCTGCCGATTGAGGATGGTATTGCGAAGGTCGGAAGCTCGAGGATTGTGGGAGGCCATAGAATCCGTAGAGGCATTGTGTATTGAGACGCGGTCCTGATGGAGAGGTTGTTTTTGCGGGTTGGGACGCGAGGCCCCTGCATCGGCATTTTGAGGACTGGAGGGACCCTTAGGAGGTTGCTGATTCTGGAGAGGAGGCTGGTCCTGCTGGAGAGGGTCCTCAGCTTGTAGAGGAATTTGCCCCTGCTGCTGAGTGGGTTGGATGGGGACTTCCTGTTTCTGATCAACGGGGTTGGGTCCACGGTTGGACCCTCTGGATCTTACTTTCCTGGGAGGCATGGCTGGAGAAGATCTGACCAACAGGAAGAGGGGAGGCTGCTATTCGTTTGTTTTCCACAGACGGTGCCAATCTGTTACCGCTAAATCTGGTATGGGAGCAAACAGATAGTATTTGTGGATTCTTGGAATACAACTAACAGATACAATATTTAGTGTAAGCTTAGGAATGTGGCAAACATTATAAAAAGATAAATGCAGTGTGACTATAGAACCTATTGAAGATAAAGCCAAGACTTAGTCTTACTATTATCTCTTAGGTTGTTGTAACAATATTCTAGTTGTTAATATCTTTAGTTAAGATATTGATTTCTTTGTAATTCTACCTTATCTCTTAAACTAAGTTTGTTAAGCTGAGACTATCTTCCAACTTCATTCTATTATATATACTTGTACTACTCATTAATGAAAACATAACTTTCCACAACCTTCTTCTCATGGTATCCGAGCAGGCTTGATCCTCATCAATATATATATATATATATATATATTCAAGTATATTAATCGCCTACCATGTCTTCCCCTCACACTAGTATTGGTATCGGGTCGGGTCCGGTCCGATCCTTCACTACTCGGACCCGGACTCGGACCTGTGAAGACCGGGTCCGGTTCCGGTCCGGGTTCTATTAAAATATTTCTACCCGTTCGGGTAGAAGCGGGAGTGTGAGCGGCGACCGGAGGCGGCGAGTGGAGGATTTAGAATAGACGAGAGAAGAAAAAGACATGAGTTTTGAGTTTGGAAGATGAAGATTTAGAATTGAAGAGGAAGGAGGGGCGGAAGGAGGATAGAATATTTATTTTTATGTGGATTTTTTGGGTTTTTTTTAACGGGTACGGGTCCGGATCCAGGTCGGGTTTCTTTTGAGCAGATCCGGACCCAGACCCGAAAGTACAACGGGTACTATTTTAGGACCCGGACCCAGAGCTGGATAGGCCGGGTCGGTTCCGGTCCAATGCTGGGTCCGGGTCGAATCCGGGTTTCGGGTTTCGGAGACGGGCCGGGTATTCCTATCACTCATACTGATTCACTTTTCTTTCCTACTTCCTCTTCCAAAACTTTGTTCTTGTCTAATATTTTATGTGCACCCACTATGACACGTAATATTATTTCCATTTCACAACTTTGAACAGACAATAATCTCATCATTGAATTCACTTCTAATTCTTTTGTTGTGAAAGATCGTCTCACGGGGGCACAACTCATTCAGGGTCCAACTAGGCACGGCATTTATGAGTGGCCATTTTCTGTACCTATTCTAGCTCTTCCTAGTGTCAAAGCATCAGCTATAGATTGGCATCATCATCTTGGCCATCCATCTTTATCCATCTTCAAAAGTATAGTTTCAAATTTTAGGCTTGATGTTTCTAGCGATCTCTCCTTCAATTATAATTCTTGTCAATGTAATAAGAGTCATAAGCTCCCATTTAGTCAATCAACCTTGATATCAAATGCTCCCCTTGATCTTATTTACACTGATTTATGGACTTCTCCATTATACTCTATTGATGGTTACAAATATTATGTCATTTTTGTTGATCACTTCACAAAGTACATTTGGTTCTATCTTCCTAAAAACAAATCTGATACAAAAGCAGTATTTATTAGATTCAAAGCTTTAGTGGAAAAGAAAATTGAAAAAAATATCAAAGTTATATATTCCGACGGGGGGGGAGATATCAAGCCTTAGCAACTTTTCTAACAATTGATGGTGTTTCCCATCTCACTTCTCCACCTCATGCTCCTGAACATAATGAATATGCCGAAAAAGGCATCGCCACATCGTTGAAATGGGCTTATCTCTTCTTGCCCACGCTCAACTTTCTCTCTAGTTTTGGTCTCATGACTTTGCCACAGCCGCCTATCTTATCAATAGACTTTTCATGCCCACTCTCTCAAACTCATCTCCCTATCATCATTTCTTTGGTACTGCTCCTAACTATCTCAAGTTAAGAAGCTTCGGTTGTCTGTGTTATCCTTGGTTACGACCTTATGCCACACACAAATTGGATCCCAAGTCCATTCCTTGTATCTTCATTGGGTATTCTAAGACTCAAAGTGCTTATCATTGTCTATATCCCACCACCCACAAAGTCTACACATCTAGGCACGTTCAGTTTATAGAAACCTAATTTCCTTATACTCGTCTTAGCACCCGCACTCATCCTACTCCCATACCCAATCCGAACCATTGGTGTCCTTTGTCGCTACCCATAATTCAGCCAGTACCCGTTCATAATCCCCTGGACAATGACAATAGCTTAGCCACATCTTCTACGAAGCAGCAGCCCACTGCCTAGACGGTCATTACACCCTAGCCCAGTAATTCCTCTCTTCCAACTATTATACCACCCTCTCCACCTCCTCCTCCATCTCCCGACATTGTCACTCGCTCTAGAAATAACATTCACAAGCCCAACTCCAAGTACAACCATCATACCACTGTACAACCTAAACCAACTAAACCTACTATCATAGCCCAAGCTCTTAAAGATCCTCTTTGGCGGTGTTACCGCTAAATCTGGTGTGGGGGCAAACAGATAGTATTTGTGGATTCTTGGAAAACTTGAATAGCAAACCTGAAACCTGTTCCGCCGGAGTTTGACCGTTGACTCCCGCCGTTCACCTGCAAAAAGTGCGGGACACCGGGGTTGATCCCGGCGACGCACCCTCCGACGCTCAAGTCAGTAATCAGGAATGATTATGAAAGAGCGTAAATTGGCAAAAGATTGATTACCTCTTAATGGTGGTGGATGGGGGTATTTATAGTCGCCTTAGGGATCAGATTAGGAATGTAATCCCTGTGATCAGATAAGAAATGTAATCCCTGTGATCAGATTAGGAATGTAATCCCTAATTTCTAGTGAAAGGATAGATGTGAATCAGGGCCGTTGATTAGTATTAATCAGGAACCCTAATTCTATCCTGCTGGACCGGGTTCCTTTCGGGTTGGGACCCGTACCCAGTTGAGGTGGATCCGTTCGTGGGTTATTAGGTCTTGAAGAAAGACCCAGTTCCCATTTCAGACCCGTTAGTAGGTGAAATTATCGTTTTACCCCTGAGTTTTAAGATTCGTGTCCGATGTGAACGATCTCGATTTAATCCTACTTTTAGCCATATCAGGCGGCAAGTAATGATTACTGAGATCACAACATTACCTAAGCTTGGTACTTCGGACTTGGTGTCTCCCGAAAATAGTCGTAACCTTGTCTAATGCAAATGGGTATTTCGTATCAAATACAAACCTGATGGGAGTGTAGAATGTTATCGTGCTCGTCTTGTTGCAAAAGGATTCCAACAACGCCCCGGTATTGATTATACACAAACCTTCAGTTCGGTTGTAAAACCGGCCACCATCCGTACTCTTCTTAGCCTTGCAGTTATAAACAAATGGCATCTTCGGCAACTTGATATTAATAATGCATTTCTTTATGACACACTTCATGAGGAGGTATATATGTCACAACCCCCTGGTTTTGTGGATGCCGACTTTCCTACTCATGTTTGCAAATTGCGCAAGGAAATTTATGGGCTCAAGCAGGCACCTCGAGCATGGTACACAGAGCTAGCCAACTTTCTTCTTGGTTCGGATTTCAAGCGATCGGTTGTTGATGCTTCATTATTTATTATGCATCATTCCACTTCACCTATTTATCTTATTGTGTATGTGGATGATATTATAGTAACTAGTCCTAATGCTACTATCCTAAAAGTTTTCATTAAAAGATTGGCTAGCAGGTTCTCCTTGAAGACCTTGGTACACTATTATTTCTTGGGAGTAGAAGTCACGCCTATTTCTCATGGTCTCTTCCTTAGTCAAAAGAAGTATATTGTTGATCTTCTTGAGCACATGTATATGCTCCATGCATAGCCAGTTTCAACTCCCTTGGTGGTCAACAATGCTTTAACTCTCACTTCTGGCAAATTACTTGACACTCCTACAGATTATAGAGCAGCAGTTGGGGGACTCTAACACCTAACGCTCACTTGTCCCGATGTTGCATTTATGGTAAATAGGTTATCTCAGTTCATGCACAAGCCAAGAAGTGCTCATTGGGATGCTCTCAAACGGCTCCTTCGATACTTGTGTAGCACTCTCGAGAAAAGCTTCATAATTTTTAATCACTCTCCACCAATCATCATGCTTTCTCAGGTGTCGATTTGGCCGGAAACAAGGATGACTACACTTCTACAATGGGTCACATAGTCTCTCTTGGTCACACCCTGATTACTTGAGCTCCAAGAAGCAAAAGTCTTTAGCACAGTCATCTACAGAAGCCGAGTACAAGGTTGTTGCCTCTACCACTGCCGAACTCATGTAGGTTCAAAATATCCTTGGCAAACTTGGTATTCAGCTCACTCGTACTCCGGTCATTTATTGTGACAACTTAGGTGCCACGCATCTTAGTGCTAATCCGGTTTTCCATTCCTGCATGAAGCATATCGCACTTGCCTATTTCTTCATTCGTGAACAAGTTCAAAATGGTACTCTTCGTCACTCATGCCCTAACGGGCGACCAACTAGCAGATTTTCTTACGAAGTCGTTGGCTCGATCTCGGTTTGAAATGTTAATATCCAAGATTGGCCTATCCGATCGGACGTCCAACTTGCGAGGGCATGTTGAAGATAAAGTCAAGACTTAGTCTTGCTATTATCTCCTAGGTTGTTGTAACAATATTCTAGCTGTTAATATCTTTAGTTAGGATATTGATTTCTTTGTTATTCTACCTTATCTATTAAACTAAGTTTGCTAAGCTGAGACTATCTTCCAGCTTTCCTTGTATTATATATACTCGTACTACTCATTAATGAAAGGCTAAAATTGAAAAAACCCCCATAAACTATCCCATATATGCAGACAACATCACTCACCTTTTTTTAATGCAGAAAACCACACTCAACTATGGTGCGAAAAATCACATCATGACTCTCTTAGGGTTCCGTTAGGCTAAAATTGAAAAAACCCCCTTAAAAACTATCTCATATATGCAGAAAACCGCACTCACCATTTTTTTAATGCAGAAAACCTCACTCACCTTTTTTTTATGCAGAAAACCGCACTCAACTATGGGTGCGAAAAACTACCCGTATAACGGAACCCTAACGGAGTCATGATGTGGTTTTTGCACCATAGTTGAGTGTGGTTTTCTGTATTAAAAAAAAGGTGAGTGAGGTTTTCTGCATATATGGGATAGTTTAGGGGGATTTTTTCAATTTTAGCCTTAATGAAAACATAACGGTTCCAAAATCTTCTCAGAACCAATTACTGCTAATAGCATAAGAGTATTATCAACAGTCATGATAGACACATTTGATGTAGGATGCAAAGAAACAAAAGATTTTGAATCATGAGACATATATGGTGTGAAGATCCAGAATCCAAAACTCATGGGGAGGAGGACATACCTGAGGATGCAAACAAACTAATGGATTCAAGTGAAATCATCTCTACTAGCAGCCATTACAAAAGCAAACGAACTTCCAAATTTGCAAAATTTAACAAAACCCCAAATTTCATAATCCAACAGACCTAGAAAAGAACTTTTAAAAGTCCTATCTTTAAGCTCCTTCTCTATTCAGAAACCCGACTCCAATCAACCCAGTAGTCACAAAATTAGATTTCCAATCTTTAAACTCCCCCACAATTCAGAATCCCAATTCCAACAAATCCAATCACAACTAGTGTCACCCTCTGCAAATTGCACAGCCTAAAATAGTTTTGAGTGACTTATAATAATATATAGAACTCCAAAAAAAGCATGAGAGAATTGGAAAAACTTATGAATATCATCCCTACCTTAAATACTGAAATCTTCATTATCATCCTCATATAAACTGAAGGTTTAGAGAATCACTATCAAACCATAATGTTATCCAATTGAATATTACTAAAGCTAAAAAATATATGCAATGAAAAGATATCGCAAATTCAACTAATTTATGTTAACATGTATATTATAACATCATTAACATTCAGTAAATAGGTCATACATTATAAACCATGCATTATAGTACAAGTTAGGGTAAGATGATAGACTAAGAAAATCATATAAAATAATTTTATGAATTGTGTTTGCTTAAAAATCAAATTTTAAGTTAGGGGATTGGGGTAGGTTAGAGAAGAGACGTGATATTTTGTGAGAATGAGAAAGTAGGAGGGAAGAAATTGTGTTTGAGGGATTTAGGTTTTTATTTTGTTTTGGTTTATTAATAAAATTATGCATAGTGCACGTGTTAGTTAAATAGAAATCCTACTTTTCCTCTCCTTTCTCTATTTCAAAATAGAGAACAGAGGGAGGGATAGACTCTCTCTCTTATTAGTATAAGATATAGAATATAATTCAAAATAAACTGAGATTGCAGGATCAAGAATCTTACATATGGAAGACAGATTCCTATAATTAGAGAGAAACACACCTCTTTATTATGTGATTTCTAAGCTTTCCAATTCTGCAATTTTCTTCTCAAAATTTTTGCTTCTCAAATTCAATGCCAAATTTGACCACTCAACCGATACCCTAATTCTCTGAGAATGAGGATCGCCACCTGAACCCGAAGCGAAGAGGAGCAACCCTCGTGATACGACAGTGGAGGAGTTGCCGGAGATGTGGATATGATCGTTGGATAACAGGGAGTTGTGGTTTGGGAGAAGAGTTATTGAAGGAGGTTACGAATCAGTTGTTGACGATGGCTTATCGATGGATATTCTTGCATGACTCGATGGAGTGGAGTCAACAATGGTCGGGAGGGGTGAAGAGAGCAGCAGCGGCTTCGATTGTGCAGGAGAATCAAAGCAGGAGAATGAGATTGCTCTGATACCATGAAAATTATCCAAAACCAAAATCAATATTCAAAGAGGAATCAAAGAGAAATCAAAGAGGAAGAAAACAGGGCTAGGATTTTCCATTTATAAAAATGTTCCAATTTACTTACAATTAGGTAAATTATAAGCATTAAGGGCCAAAAATAGATAAAAGTCTAAACTACTCTTACAAAAGTATATAATTACACAAATAGTTATGACTGGATGTGATATGCTCTGAAGGCCTTTTTAAGGTTTCCATTAACCAACCTATAATGGCAGTATCTACAAGGTCTATGTCTGATCCCATGCGGATCTTTTGCATCTGCAGGCCTTCTGATACTAGGATATTGCCGTTAATTGATTTAGTTGATGAAGGTTTCGAAATAAGAAAGGTGTCCAAAGTGGAATTTGTCAATGTAAATTAAGGTATAGTTGTGGGTAAGGATATACATGCTATAATGTAAATACTCAGCTGGATTGGTATAATCTAATTTCTCCTTCATTTTGGGATGTGCATTATGGATAAGTTGATTTCTATTTGGTCTAGTTAGGTAGAGAAAACCCCGAATCTTACAAGGTAAGTAAGTTTTTTTTTTTTTTGCGGAAAAGGTGGAGTGTGGCCACCCTGTTTCATTAATAAGAGATTAATAAAACAAGACTCAGGGTACTGAGCTTACAACAAAATCTTAGAAATAAAACAGAAAAACATACTCCACCCCGAA
Organism: Hemerocallis citrina; assembly: GCA_017893485.1. Classification (NCBI taxonomy): domain Eukaryota; kingdom Viridiplantae; phylum Streptophyta; class Magnoliopsida; order Asparagales; family Asphodelaceae; genus Hemerocallis; species Hemerocallis citrina. The sequence goes on from CM030362.1 coordinate 151,377,759, forward strand.
CATGGGGGGTGGGACAAAAGACAGAACATAAAATAGCCACAAAGTAATACATCATTCCCCACAACAAATCCTAGGGTGGTGGGTATCAATGTCCATCATAGCTCGTGCTGGCTCTCAGTCAATCGTCGGGCCGATCTCAATCTCCTCGTCATCAAACTCCTGTACCAGGAATACAGTCGCAATCCTGTTCCTGGGACCTGCTGCTACCACATTAGTCCAAAATGAAATTAGATACATAATATGATTCAGATTGCCAGAAATACTATTGCAAGTTCTACGAAAGTATAGATTATTTCTGTTTAGCCAGAGAACCCAGGTCATTATCGCAATCGCGATATACAACGCCTCTCTCATAGCACCTCTCTCCGTCGCGAACTTGGTTCCTACCCATAGGTCCTCGTATGTAGTAAGGTATTGAGATGTCCCTAGTGCGCTGAGAACCTCTACGATAACCGCTTTGCTCCTAGGACAGTAAAAGAAAAGATGGTCTCTAGTCTCGAGGGTAGCTTGGCAGAACCCACATTGAGAATCCACATTTGGTTGGTACTTAGCTAGGTTTTCTCTAGTCAGGATCGCATCGTTTAGCACCAACCATAGGAAAATTTTGGTTTTTAGAGGTGCTTTCGTTTTCCAGACAATGGCCGACCACTTTGGTGAGCATCCCCAAAATTTTCCTATGGAACGAACCGTGAACTTGCCGTTCTTCTCCAAATCCCAGGTTTTCTTATTGGGCCCCTGAGAACAGCCAATTCCAGCGTTGGTGATGTAGGTCTAAAGTTCCGTCAGTCTGCGCTGGGAGCCTATGTTAAACGGTTGTTTGAAAGTTGGATTCCATGCGCCTCTTTTCCATGCTGCTGCCACCATGCAGTATGGTTGTGTCGCTTGCTCGTATAAGTCGGGGAATATGGACCTGAGTGTGTGATCAGCACACCACTTATCCCACCAAAATCTAGTAAATCTGCCGTTACCTATGGCTAATTTAACACAGCCTTGAAAGGTTCGTATGCCTTAGTGATACCTTTCCAGAAGCAAGATACTCTAGGGTCTATCCTGAAGCCTAGATTTCTAGTTCCATTCCCATGCATGTATCCCTGAACAAACTGTTGCCACCCTTCTCCATTAGGGTGGAAAACTTTCCACCACCATTTACCCAGTAGCACCAGATTCATATCTCAAAGATCAATTATACCCAGGCCTCCATGAATCTTTTTCATACATGTCTTCTCCCATCTAATGAGATGATATCCTCCTCGGTCTGGGTCTGCCCCTTTGCATAAGAAACGCTTCCTAGTCCGATCAATTCTTTGTATTATCCATCGTGGCATCTCAAAGAAAGAGAGATAATAGGTAGGAAGGTTTGAGAGGACTGCATTAATGAGCGTGACTCTCCCTCCCAAAGAGAAGGCTTTTCCTTTCCATCCTACTAGCCTTTCTCGACCCTATCAATGATGGGTAACCAATCTGCCTTTTTGAGTTTTCCGGGTCTTAGCGGCTATCCAAGGTATTGAATGGGGAACCTCTCGATGGAGCAATTGAGGATTGTGGCATGATCCAGCGTCTTTTCTGGAGTCAGAGCAATGGGAATTAGAATTCCTTTGAAGACAGTAGTTTCCCCTGGGTTTCCATTGCCAAATAGGAGGGTGTCGTCTGCGTATTGGAGTATAGAGCATCCTTGATGATGTACCCCTTTAGCCACTGGTACAATCCAGCCTGCTCTACTGCACTTGGTCATCATGGATCTTAGAACATCTGCCACGATGGTAAAGAGGAGGGGTGATAGCGGATCTCGACAAGGTAAGTAAGTTGTCTAGACTAGCATTGGTATAAATACCCGAAATCCGGATCCAACCCCCGGAGCCGACCCGGACCCGGCATTGGACCAGAACCGACCTGGCCTATCCGGGTTCGGGTCCTAAAATGGGACACGTTGCTTTCGGGTCCGGGTCCGGGTCCGGGTCCACTCAAAAGAGACTCGACCCGGACCCGAACCCGGACTCGGACCTGTTAAAAAAATCAACATAAAAATAAATATTCTATCATCATCATCCTCCCCCCCCCCTCGCATTCCTCCTCAATTCTAAATCTTCCTCTTCCAAACTCAAAACTCATGCATTTTTCTTCTCTCGTCTATTCTAAATCCTTCACTTGTCGCCTCCACTCGCCGCTTACACTCCCGCTCCTACCTGAACGGGTAGGAATATTTTAATAGGACCCATAGGAGACCGGGTCCGTCTCCAGGTAGTAAAGGATCCGACCCGATCTGACCTGATACCAATGCTAGTCTAAACTCTCCATTTAAATCCTACTATAGATTATTTGGACTGGACCTATGAAGCTACACAGCCTAAACTTAAGGGAATAGTTAATTAGTAACAACAAATTGGAACAAATAGAAACATTGTCAAAGATATTCGGTTAAGAGACCATACAAGATTTATCATAGTTCTCAGCAAATCATTCCAAAAACCTTTTAGTAATTTCATCTCATACTTACAAGTTCATCTATGAGAATCCGATAGTAGCTAGCATCTGAAATCTTTCTAGTATCGGTAAATGTTTCAACTTTTAAACTTGATACAATGAGAAAAACGTTAAGAGCAAATTTTCAAATGACCATTTGTTGTTGCTTATTTTGGTGTGGGAGCACACAGATAGTGAGTTTATAATTGAAGAAAAGTACTAAAATCTAACTTACGGTCGCCGCAAAAAAGTAGTTAGAGCTCCTGAGAGTGGATCTGAATCGCTGATTGAAGACTGTGATTTGAATCTGACGGTTGCTGACGCGGCCGATTGACCTACAAAAGCTTGAAACACTAGGGGTCGCCCCAGCGACAGACCCTCCAACGCTCAGGTCAGAACCAGAAAGAGAAAGAGAGTATGATAGAGAAATTGTAGATTTTATTGATTACCTTCTAACTGAGGAGGGAGGAGGGTATTTATAGGCCTGAGAAACAGTTTAGAAAATTCATATGGATCTGTTAGATTGATATGAATATCTTATCTCCTATTGATTCTCCCCTTAAGATATAAGACTCTCTTGTCTGGGGATAAGAGATTTAACTTACAGCCCTCATGGGCTGGGTGTCTCTCCTAGTGGGCCTAGTCACTTTTAATAGGCTGCAGAGTGGTCCATGTCTTGTAGATGAACCTAAAGGAGGCTCGGATCTGTTAAAGAAACTCGTTATGACTAATCTGTCTGTAGAAGCTTTAGGACGGGTGCTGAAATCGTACAGCCCTGATTAGCTACAATTTTTATCATTATCATAAGTCTGTCACTCCCGAAAGTCTTTCGTGGAGTAGTTCACCTTGTTTTGGAGTTCTATAGTACAATCTTAGCTTTCATGAATGATTGGAGATACCTGGAATTGATCAGAAGATTCTTGAGGCAGTAAATATTTTCCTGAATTTTTTTGGACTTTTCTGAAATTTTCCATAATTTTTCAAATTTTTAATAATTTTAACCCAATTAATAATTAGTTTTTTCGATTTTTTAATTAACTATTCCAATTTTAATTATTTTCCAAAAAATTTAATTATTTTTCAAAAAAATATTATTTTTCCCAATTTAATAATTATTTTTCGAATATTTAATAAAATTTCTAATTTTCTAATTTTTTTTGGAGTTTTTAATTCATTTATCAACCCCACACAAATTTTGAAGTGATCTGAGGCTTCGATCACGCATTGGCTTGCCCGTTGATGTGATCGGGCAAATGATAGGTGAGAGAAAGAGAAGCAGGTGACTTGCGTTCGTCATAGGGGAGATCCGGAGCGGAGTGGCAGGGAAGAGGTGGGTGTCGTGGCTTCATCGCGTGCATCCATCGCTTGTGTGCTCGATTTTTTGAGACATCTCACAGTTGATGTTCGCTGTGAAGACCCTTTAGCTCGACCAACCATTTTGCCGAGCTCTTTTTTTCGTTTTTGGTGATGGAGCTTTGTAAGGTTGCTCAGGGTGTGGGGGGAGCTTGGCGATGTTGAGTTTGGCGAAGTCAGAACTTGGAGCTCAACAGAGGAGCTCGGCGATGAAGGACCTTGGCGAGAAGCTTGGCAAAGTTTTTGAGCTACGGAGTTGCTAAGCTCGGCGAAGGGGAAGCTTGGAGCTCAGCGAGAAGCTTGGCGAAGATTTTGAGCTCGGTGGAGTTGTTGAGCTCGGCAGAGTTGCTGAGCTCGGCGAAGGGGGAACTTAGAGCTCGGCAGTCAAAGGAGCTCAGCAAGAAGCTTGGTGAAGGTTTTGAGCTCGGTGAAGTTGCTGAGCTCGGCGAAGGGGGAGCTTGGAGCTCAGCGAAGGAGCTCGGCAGAGTTGCTGAGCTCGGCGAAGGGGGAGCTTTGAGGTCGGCGGAGGAGCTCGGCGAGAAGCTTGGCAAAGGTTTTGAGCTCGACGGAGTTGCTAAGCTCGGCGAAGGGGAAGCTTGGAGCTCGACCGAGGAGTTCTGCGGTCGAAGGAGCTCGGCAAGAAGCTTAGCGAAGGTTTTGAGCTTGGTGAAGTTGCTGAGCTTGGCAAAAGGGGATCTTGGAGCTCGGTGGAGGAGTTTAGGCAGCGAAGGAGCTCGGAGAAGATGGGTTTAGAAGTTGTATATTGGAATCAGGGCTTTGAGTTGTTGTTTTTGACGTTTGAGAAGTGGAGTTCAAAGTTGGGGATGTTGTAGAGCTTGTAGACTTGATTATCTCGGAGGTTGGTTGTGTTGGGTTTCTCTTTGCTGATGTTGAATTTTGTGCCCACTTGTTGATTTTTCTACCCCCATGGAAGCGTTCTCTTATCTACCAAGCGTTGTGTCATTTGCTCGTTTTTTCGATCAAACGTTTCGTCATTGAGATATTTACTTTGTTGGTTTGGCAGTAGAGTGCTTCGACCATCGGATCTTGTAAATGGTTCAGATGTCGCCACATGGCAGTTTGAGCTTGGGGCACTATAAATAGGACCCAATTCCAACCCCCCCTCCTTCTCATTTACCTCCACTTTCTCTCCCTAAAATTTTTTGACAGCTTCTTTCTCTAGAAGTTATGGTAGTTTACTGGGCGGTGCTGGTGGTTCGCCTGGTGTTCAAGGGTGGTACTAGCGGCCATTGTAGACTCAGTGTTCTTGTTACTTTGATATGGTAACTTCCTCACAATCATTGTCCATTATGTCTAGCATTTCGTCGACCATTTCTTCTTCCGCCACGGTTAGTTTAGAGGTAGACAGTGATGTTGAGTCTAGGCATTTCACTAGAGAAGGAGAAGGGGGGAGAAGATGTAGTTGGTCGTTCCACTATTGTCGAGACGGTCGTTGAGCCTAAGCGAGATAGGGGATGTGCCCTTAAGTCACCATTATTTCTAGTTCCCAAATTGATTAGGGAATACCCCATAGTTGATCGAGATTTCCATTGGAACGACATGGATTATGATGAACCAGACCCATTCCACACCACTGAGGTTGACTATGTAACCACTTTTCATACACGAGAAGAGCTTGTCGTGATTAGGACGGCCTTTGGAATTTCCTCCGACTATGGGTTACTTTTACAGGGTCCTGTAGTTAGGTCACGCTTCACGGTATCAGAGGAGTACTACTTCTTTCCCTGCAATACCTTCTACGCGGGGCTTCACTTGCCTCTTCGCCCCTTTGTTCGGGAGGTGCTTAATTTGTAGCGCCCCGAATTTCTAATAAGATATCTTGGAAAATACGTGGCACATTCCCAGTGATCCACTTCAATATAATATTAAACATAACCAACACCACTAAATTTTACAACTTTTATTACAATAAATCTTTTACAAACCACAGCGGAATTCAAACAAACTCAACTCATTATCTTCTTTATTTACTGCACAAATTTATCTCAAAACTGCTATTACAAATTTACACAAGTCTCTTATGGGTCAATTATATCTCAAAACCACTCAAGCATCCCATCTCCAACTCTAAGCAACTACCTGCAACATGTGAGGCTAGAGATGATCCCTAACCCCCAAACTAAAGGGGTCAGCCATAAATGGTGTGAGAAATATAAAAAAATAAACAAACAAACATCATAAAGATCATACCTCATAAATTCTTCAACAACAAGTACTAAATAAGAACATGGAAAGTACTGAATGACAGTTAACATAAAACATCAAGTGGCACTAAACTAAGTGTCATGTGTAGAAAACAAGAAAAACCACATGCATAAAACCAAGCCAAGAAAACACAAGTTCTATATGCAGACTCTCTAATGCGTACTTGTCGAAGTCTATGCATCCCATTCTACATAGGTTCGGTGCAAGCCCTTAACGTCTTCACTTCATAGGGTTCAATCCCCGCGCTATGAACTAATCCTAACACGATGACTACTAAGAGATAAAGATAAACTATGGATAGTAACTCATGCCCAATAATTCCGGAGATGGATCCCACACCCAAGATATTTTACTTGAATAATTCCGGAGATCATCCCACACCGAAACATTGACACGTCACCACACGAATACCACATGTGCTTCACCTCGACTCCGATAATTCCGGAGATCAATCCCACACCATAAATAGTTACCGTGATAATTCCGGAGATTGTCCCACACCACAAGACTGTGATAATTCCGGAGACATATCCCACACCACTAATAATCTACTGTGATAATTCCGGAGATTAAATCCCACACCGTAAGCCATACTGAGGTTCGTGACTCATGTTCCCCTTCATCATATCACCACTAGTGCCTGTCCTTATCATTTTGGTTTAATTAATTACTTAACGAATCTCCTAGAGTGGTATACCCTGCGGCCTAAATTCAAAACTCAATAACTGAAATGCCTCAATGGGCCTCAACAAAATACTCAACACCGGTATACTAGGGTCACACGCCTCTAGATACTCAACTCAAATGTCTAAAACAAAGTTCCACTAAACAAAGTGGCTCAACTAAATGTCTCAAATGAAATACTTAACTGAATACCTCAAAGTCAAATGCTTAATCAAATACTGAACTGAATGTCAAGTATAGACTAAGTTATCTGAAAAACCAACCATTCGAAATAGCACTAAAGTTTACAAAGATCCTTTAGTACCAGTCGACTCGTACTGGTGATAAGTCGACTGTCCAGAGGACAATATCCAAGATTTTACAAAAAATAAACTAAGTCATATAAGTCGACTTAAGAAAAGGACTCAGTCGACTTACCCGAGGTAAATTCCAATAATCTTCTCAAAATTATTCTAAGTGTATAAGTCGACTTAAAGGAATCATAGGTCGACTGTCCAGAAGGACTGATAATTTTTACCAAAATAATTTCCTCAGTGGACCAGTCGACTGCCTACGAGCTAGGTCGACTGTCCAGAATGACTTTTTCAAAGATTCTAAAAGTACAGTATCAGGCTCGTACCAGTCGACTGTACAGTAAGCCAGTCGACTGCCGGCCTACAGTTTTCGAAAATTAGGTCTGATTACAAAATCAAATCTGAAGCTTTCTAACGATTCAACGTTTATGAAAATAGTTCGTATTCAGGAAAAGAATAAATCTCAACGAATCTTCATCAGGTATATGTATATATATCACTCAACACATCAATATGTCAAGATTTAAGTTCTCATATTCTAAATCACAAATTCTTTCATTAGGGTTTTACAAGATCTAAATTCCTTTCACAAATCTAAATAAAATCTGATTTATAATTCTAATGTCCAGATGTTCATACTCAAATCTGAAAATGCTTTTAGCAACACAAATTTAATAATACGGATCTACTATTTCATTCACAATTATTCACATGATTCATACCACAATACAACATCTATATTGTTCATAACATCCAATCATTACATCATGATACTTGCACACATAGATCAATCAACAAGACGAATTATATTACTTACAAAATCAAACAAACAAAACAAAGTCACTCACATGAATCCAACAACAAAACAATTTCTATATCTCTCACCTTAGATTTGAGAATAGTCCATGAAAATCTCTCCTTTTGCTAGATCCAAGAAAACTCCTTTCTCCACCAAAATAGATCTCCAAAATTTCTGTATATTCTGAAATGACGGCTGGAGAAATTCTCTTAAATATCCCGAACTGAATATTAGGGTTTTACCCACACTTTTGCAAAACAATTCCTTCCAAAATACAATTTACATATATAGTTCTATCTTTGGAAATTCCATCAAAACTCATTTAAATTTGGATTTAAAAGAAAATATCAACTCTAAATCTCAATCAATACTGTTCAAAACGTCCAGAATATACATTTTACACTTTAACCCCTAAAAATGTCAAATTTGCAAAAAGGTCCTTCTTTTCTCAAAAATTGCAAATAGTTCCAATTAATTTCAGAAAAAATCTGGAAAAATACCAATTAAATCTCAAATATTAAATAATGATTTTTCATAAAGAAAACTAAATTTTCAAACTTCTCATAAAAGTACTTGCACGTGTTTTGCACGTGTAGCAAGATAAATTTTTCTGAAAATATTCATTAAATTCTCCAAAAATTAATTTAAATTCATTTTCAAATATAAAAATAATATTTGAAAATACGGGGTTCTACATAATTGGTATCGGGTGTATCCGATGCAGCTGATGTCGAATGCGTGGAGGCATGTGGTGGGATTTGTCCTACAATGTCATAGGCTTTGGGCCGAGCTGAGTCTCACCGTGTTCATTTGGCACTTCAAGATCGTTCAGCAGAGCAAAATGGAGGAGCGTTGGTACCGTAGCCCTCTAAACAATGAAGGGGTAATCAATGTTCCTAGCTCAATTAGGTGTTGGAAGGAGAAGTTTCTCGTTGTTCAAAGTGTTGAGCCATGGGGGATTCCCACGATGTGGAGGAGAAGGGTTCCATCGGCGTTGACGACAAATCGATGGTGATGGTTGTGGAGAAGAGTGTTAGTGTTGTTCTTCTTGCGTTGAAGGTGTTGGCATGGCAAGATATCACTGACGAAGTACTCTTCGAAAGTGGTCTTAGCCCGGTTGTTCCTAGTATGGTTTACTACTTTTGCTTACTTGCATGTCTTGTTGTTTCATTCATATTATAGTTATTTTGCATTTGCCTTTGTTTTGCATCACAAGTTCTAATCTTTTCGTGTTTCTCTTTGCAAGAAAAGCAGGTATGGATTTTGATGATTTGTTAGCGGACATGGAGGCGCTTCGTAGTAAAAGGACCGAGGAGTCGAAGAAGTGTGTGAGGTCGGTGAGCCGTCCTTCTCCTTCCCAGGACCCATTGGCCCTAGCCTCTACCGTCCCGACTGAGTCGGCTATAGGGGCACAGCCCATTGTTGTTGTGGTGGGCTCTTCCTTGGCGGCGATCATGGCGAGTTCCATGCTTGTTCCTCTGATCGCACAAGCCGTGGCGATTCTCAGTGACGAGTGGGAGATGGTTCACGCTCCCGACTAGAGCGTGAAGCAGCAGGAGAGCTTTATAAGGAGCTCTACCACCTCCCTCGATGGGATCCTTCACCTCCCCACTCCTGTTGACCGAGAGAGGCTGAAGATGGAGCCTCCTGAGAGATTGATCATGGCGATCGCGCGAACAAAAATGACAGTATGATCTGTCTTCTTTTTTTTGTTCTTCCTGTTTGCTATATGATGTCTTGATCATTTTCTCCTTATTTTAGATGGTTTGTCACTTCAGCCACCAGGTTGACTTTTACACCACTAAGGAGAAGAACATGAGGGCACATGTCTCTCTTGCTGAGAGGGAAAAGAAGAAAGCTGTCAAGGAGTTGAAGATTGAGTTGGAGATGCTGAAGAAGAAGGAGGGGGATGTGAGACTTGAGTTTGAGGAGTCTATGAAGAGGGAGGAGGCATCGGCGAAGAGGGAGGAGGAGATGTGTCTCAAGCTTGAGGCTTCAGAGAAGAGTGAGGAGGCATCGGCGAAAAGGGCAGCCGACCTCCTGCTTGAGTTGGAGAAGGTTCATGCTGACATGGCATTGGAGCTGAGGCCCGGAGTGGCCAAGGTTGAGGTTGAGGCCAAGGCCAAGTTACAGAGTGTGATCATCAAATCCTATGCACAGACCATCTCACATGTGGTGGAACGCATTCCCGGCTTCGACAGTAAGGGGCTACCATGTGTTGCTTCGTCCCGGGATGGCTCTGGATAAAAGCAATGAGGACAGTGGTCATGGAGACACTCTCGAGGAGGGGGGAGTGGTTCTGGGAAGAAAAGTAAAGTGAAGGAGGCCGTCGGGGGCTTCTTGTCCTTGGTTCTGCCGAAGCAGATGGATGCTTGATTCACCCTTTTATATTTTGTTCTTTGTTTAGTTGCTTTTGATTTAGACTTTTTGTATGATGCTTTATTGTGGAATGGCCACCACACCCCTGTATCTTCATTTCAGTAGATGAAAGACTATTTTTTTACTTTGTAATTGTCTATGTATTGTGTCAGTGTGCTTTGGAGTGACTCTTGACTATGGCACTTAGTTCTCTTGGTTGTGACGTTTGGTTGTTTGTCTCGTATGTGGTAGTATGTTTTATTTTGTTGTGCCGAAATTTGGGTAACTCTTTCGATCCTTCTCTTTGGCAGGTGATGGCGGGCATGGGAGACAAGTCTCACGACGATGAGGTTAAGCAGCTTCGTAAGCGATTGCACATAACGGGGTTATTTCTTAATCGCTTGCGCCATGAATCGGAAGATGAAGGGTTGGAGACTGTTCGGCTCAAGTCGGTGCTGATTAAGAAGGATTGTGAGTTAGCCCTTCTACGCGTTGATTGCCTTGCTGGCATGCCCTTGCCTCCCAATGTGACAAAAGATAGTGTTGGGGAGTGTGCTATCTTTAGAGAAGTGATCATCGATAAAGACTTGCAAATTTACTGTCTCCAAGTGAAGTTTGGTAGGTTGCGTACGGCTAGCACTTCGCACACTATTCGTGCGAAAAGTGTGCAACGGTTGCCGGATCTAGGTCGACTGCCAAAGGAGCGGGCTTGGTTACCGCGGTTGTCATCCTGGTGATGCTCAAAGTGGGGTGACTGCAATGTCGAGTTTGGCTTCTACCCGTGTGGGATTGGCGGTTCCTATCAAGGATTTTAACGGTCGGGGGAAGGTGGTGCCGGGCTAAAAGTCCGTGAGGAGGCTTGTGTCTCTTAGGATTAACATTCCTCACCCTAGCAGTCGAAAGAACGGTTTGTAGATCATATTATAGGATTACTATGCCGCTTAAATGTTTTGGCATGCCTTTGCAGTGATGCTTTAACTTGTAATACTGGCCATAGTTTTGTACTTGTACATATTTATAGTAGCACTTAATCTGAATACATAGATTTGAGATAGTTCTGTGATCCGTCGAGAAACTTGTTGTTTGTGTGACAAAGAACTCATTTGTACGCTTGATCCCTACTGTGTAGTTTCTTGTGTGAAAATGACTTGTCGTTGACTTAGCTTTTGTGGCAAGTAAGGCCTCGAACCTGTTGTTTGTAGTTAATAAACTGTTGATGGGGCTAGAGGGGCGTGCGTAGCGTTTGACGGAGTTAGAACTTGTTCGTCTTGTACCCAGCTAGTTGTAGGAGCAACTCTTAAGGAAGAGTCGGACTCCGAACCTACTGTATGGGTGTTTAGCTAGTTGTAGGAGCAACTCTGAGGAAGAATTGTTTTCCAAACAAACTATATGGGCCCTCCAACAAATTGTGACAGTCATATCGTGTGGCAAGTTTAACTTCGAATTTTACTTTTTGGTAAGTTTGTTGGAGTAACTGCAATCCATGATTTTGAACCTCTAATCTATCTTTAAGAAAATTTAACAAGTTTCAGGAATAGATCGAATGGCGAGTTGAGCTCTGAACATGCTTGGTTGCAAGTTGCTAAAGCAACTCTAAGCCATGGGTATGGATTCCAAACTTGTAAGTTTAGAGATTTAACAAGTTGCAGGAGCATATCGAATGGCGAGTTGAACTCTGAACTTGCTTTGTTGCAAATTGCTAGGGTAACTCCAAGCCATGGGTATGGACTCCGATGTCGTCGAGGTGTTAATGAGTTGCAGGATCATATCAAATGGCGAGTTGAACTCTGAACTTACTTTGTTGCAAATTGCTAGAATTGCTCCGAGCCATGGGTATGGACTCCAAACTCGTCTTATAAGGAGAATTTAATAAGTTTTTTGTGCCATTTTTGTGTATAAGTTTTGCTTTTAACTCATTGTTTGCTTCCATAAAATTGCACAAAATCTTTGAAAAGATAAATGACTAATTTTTATTGAGAAATAAACTAAGTTGATGCTCTAGTGGTTGGCCTTCATTACATGCAGTGACCGGTAGTAAAAGCGTTTTTATTATTAAAAAAACTGAACAGCTGCTCTAGGGCTGGCCTTTATTACAAATTAAAAAAAAAATTACTACTACTACTGAGAGATCCTCGTTGTACTTCATAAAGTGCCCGGCATTCCAAGTTCTGGGTATTTTGTTCCTCCCCAGGTCTTCAAGTCGATATGACCCCAGGCGAATCACTTGGGAGACCTTGTAAAACCTCTCCCAGTTGGGAGTGAGCTCTCCTTTCCTTCGCGGGTCAGAGATTTCAAGTTGTGCATGACTAGATTCCCCCTCTTTCAGACTAGTCGGGCGAACTTTCTTGTTGTAGGGCTCTTCGAACCTTTGTTGGTAAATGTTCCTTCGTTTGGTTGATCTTTCCCATACCTCTTGAACGATGTCGAGATTGGCTCAGATTGTTGGAATTTTGTTCTTCGTTGAAGGAAAGAAGATGGGGAGATGGTTGTAATATCCCGGACGGATATAATATTGAATAAATTATTATTTTTAAATTTAAATATTTTTAATTAGAAATTACTTGATTTTTCAAATAAAAAGGGTACGTGGACATATATACTAGTATGTATATATAAGTATTGTATCAGTTTTATGCACTTGTACAAAAACTTGAAAAAACGCGTTTTTGAGAAAAACGTTTGGAAAATCCCGGGCTAGTATTAAAAAATAATTATTTTATTATTATTTTATTTAAATCTCCAGAATTGAAATATTTTTGGTGGATATCACCCGGCTTTGCTAATAAACATTATAGATATACAGATACTAGTCTGTATATATCTGTTTTGTACCAAATTGATACTGGAATCTTCTGAGCCGGTAATAAAATAATTTTATTTTTATTTCTCGGAATAAAATTATTTTTGTACTGATTTGTTCGTTTTCACGAACGAAAATTATCTGTATAATCAGATATATGCACGGATTTGAAACGTGTCGATTTCGAGCATTTGAACAAATCGTGTAGTATGTGATTTAGAAAAATTATAGTTTACTTTTTATCCATCATGATGAGATGGAGGGTTTGGATTGGTTTAGGGCTTGATTGCGAGATTTATTTGCAAATAAATCCCCAGTTGTTTAAGCCATGCGAAATTGGACACTTGGCTTCATTTTTCACCACACAAACTCACCCATCTCCTTATAAAACACCCCCAACCCCTTCCCCTTTCATTTTGGCCGGCCCCCTTCTCTTCTAGGGTTAGAGATACCCTTCCATTCATCTCTTCTCAAATCCCAATCTCATCTCACTCAAATCTCTTCTTCTACTTCTTGTTTTAGTTGTTTTACTTTAGAAAAGTTTGAGAAAGGAAAAGAAAGAGAGTGATTGAATCAAAAGAAAAGAGAAAGAGGGTTGATTTCATGGGTTCCAAATTCATGGTGTTCTTGAAGAGGAGCAAGAACAAGGAAGGAGAAGGAAAGCTAGCTAGTCCTTCCTACACGCTTCAAAGGTGGGGGTTTCTCATTCTCATAGATTTTTTAGGTATTACTAGGTTTTTTATGGTTGTATGTTATTGTATGGAACCTATTTCATGTGCACATAGACTAGGATAAAGTGTATGCAAAATTTGAAGTGGTAGAACACAAATTAGAGGCATAAAGAACCGATTTTTAGGGTTGTATAGTTGATTTTAATTAACCATGTAAACAATAGAATCTTGACCAGAAATTTATGTGGTCTCCTAGGTGCTGTTAGTATGCTAGAATTTTTGGGGATTTTTCGGAGTAGTTTTGATGGGTGAAACAAGCCGTTTCCCCAAAACAGCGAGATTTGAGCCAAAACAGTGGACTCACTGTTTTGGGATTGTGTCGCAGTATCTTTGAGGGACTGGAAGTGGGTGTTTCTCTCGGAATTTGAGATTTGGCCCAACTAGGAAGTTGTAGTAGACATTCTCCCCTTTCCGAATTGACCTCTCGGGTTAAATTCCGATAAGAGACGCAAAAGTTATGCCCAATACAAAATCAGGACAGCGAGCCGGCTAAGAAGCTCACTGTTCTATTTGGTTGTCATTTTTGAGTATCTTAATGGTTGAATCTGAGGTTCGGACCAACTAGGAAGTTGTAGTATACATTCTCCCCTTTCCGAATTGACCTCTCGGATTAAATTTCGATAAGCGAAATAAGAGTTATGGTCTTTGCAAAACACAGCAAAAAGCTGTCTGACTGAATGCTTACTGTTTCACTTCTTTGTAATTTTAGAGTGTTTTACTTGTTGAATCTGAGGTTCGAACCAACTAGGGAGTTGTAGTAGACGTTCTCCCCTTTCCGAATTGACCTCTCGGGTTAAATTCCTATAAGCGGAGTAGAAGTTACGAGCTTTGAAAGTTTTCAGCTGGCTGTGTATTTGGCAGGTTGAAATTGTATTGGTTTGACTTCCTTGTAGTTTTAGAGTGTTTTACTGGTTGAATCTGAGGTTCGGACCAACTAGGGAGTTGTAGTAGACGTTCTCCCCTTTCCAAATTAGCCTCTCGGGTTAAATTCCGATATGCGGAGTAGAAGTTATAGGCTTTCAAAGTTTCAGTTTTCCTTAGGTCAAGTTGGTTGTTTTTGTTACCGGTTGTGTGTGTTCGATGAGTAGGAACTCGGATTTCCTTTCGGAATCTGAGAAAGTGGTCAACTGGGAAGTTTTAGTAAATGTTCCCCCCTTTTCAAATTGTCCAGTTTTGTTAGATTTTGATAAGTGGAGCAAAAGTTACAAGCTACGGAAGTTTTGACTTTTTGTTGAAAATTGATAGTTTGGTAACTGTTTGCGTATGTTAGACAAGTAGAAACTTGGATTTCCTTACGGAATCCGAGTAACTGTTCAACTGGGAAGTTTTAGTAGATGTTCCCACCTTTTCAAATTTTCCAATATCGTTAGATTCCGACGAGTAGAGGAAAAGTTACAAGCTGTAAAAGTTTCAGCTTTTTGTTGAAAAAATCTGTAGTTTGGGTAAACTATTTTGCGTGTGTTCGATGGACCGGATTTTGGATTCCTTACAGAATCGGAAATAGTGTTCCACTAGAGAGTTGTGGTAGATACCCTTAACTTTCTAAAAGTATATTTCTGTTAAATTCCGATAAGTGTCGCACTGGTTGCTTCTAGGCTGTCGGAAGGTTTTTATGTCTCTTTCAGGCTTTTCTTTAGTAGTATGTCTGTATTAGACGGTTAGAAGATTCTTCTATTGCTTCTAATCATAGAAGATCAAGTTTTGCTAGTAAGCACGTTTGGTTGCTTCTAGGTTGATTACATGTATGGTTGTTCTCATATGTAGGTTGTTGTCTCATACGTGGCTCGCCTGACCTGTATGTAGCTGTTGGTCCCATACGTACCTTATTTGGCTCATATGTATATTGTTGTCTCGTACGAAGCTCATTGGGCTCATATGTAGGTATTTTCTTGAATAAGTAGGCTGTGAGGGGATCCGAGGAGATCTTGAGAAGTCTAGATTAAGACTCGGTTAATTGTGTCAACAAATTATTACACTCTCTAGAAGAGGGACACGTACGGTTCTTTTTCATGTCAAGTTGGAATCACAGTGCATGTCTCGCTTGTTTACTTAGAAGAGGGACACATACGGTGCTTTTTCATGTCAAATTGGAAGCACAGTGCATGTCTCGCTTGTTTAGTTAGAAGAGGGACACGTACGGTACTTTTTCATGCCAAGTTGGAAACACAGTACATGTATCGCTTGTTTGGTTAGAAGAGGGACACGTACGGTGCTTTTTCATGTCAAATTAGAAGCACAGTGCATGTCTCGCTTATTTAGTTAGAAGAGGGACACGTACGGTGCTTTTTCATGTCAAGTTGGAAGCACAGTGGCATGTCTCTCTTTTTTGGTTAGGGTGAGTGACATCGTTAGGGTAGTAACAGTTACTTAACCATTTTTATCTATAAATTGCCAAAGGGTGAGAGTTGGTGTTAGGAGTGATACCCTATAATCCAACCTCTCCTATGGGCTGACACAAGGTGGTGTTATCGGGATGTATTCCCCTGTCAAAGGGATACGGGCGGTGCTTTTTCATGACAAGTTGGGAGCACGGGTTCCGTATCTTGATTGTTAATTCATGAATGTGCCATGATAAGAACGAGAGGGTTTCCTAGGAAAATAGACCCTACGAACCCGGCAGGTTCTATGCCTTCTCATGACTAGTTGAGGGCACAGAAGAAGGTTGACAAGTATCTTGTAGTTCGTGTTGGCTTTTGAGTGAGGTCCGGTACGTCGGGCAATAGTCGCCAGTCATGTAGTATTATGTCAGGAACAGGATGAGTACAAAGTAGAATTTATGGCGTGGGTTCAAATCCCTACATATGGAGAAACGGCTTGATATGGGACGTATGTAGTATGGGCTGCATACTGTCCCAGAGTCTTGCTTGCATTAGAATAAGTGCATGATTGCGTTGGTTAATCTTGCATTAGAGTCTGAGTCATAGCGTACACTGACACATCAAATATATATACACGTTTCTCTTTTCATCAATCTGTTTTCTATAGTTGAGATTTGCTGCTAGTTATCAGTCTTAAAGCGTCAGTGAATACTAACGTCCCCACTTCAATAGGTACTGGATTGCAGAAGTACAAGTACAGGTACAGGTACAGGATTTAGAAGGACTCAAGGCGAGGGAGCAAGGAGTCGATTTCGTTAAAGTTTTTCGCTGCAAATGTGTTGTAATTTCATTTGTAATAATTGTTGTAAATTATTTATTTGTTGGAAAGCATCCAAGTGGAATACCAAGTGTTCTTCCTTATTCACTGTACTCTATGTAATATATTGAAAGTTGTAACATTTGGGATTGTAAAGGCATTATTGTAACACTGTTGTAATGTATTGCAATTTTGTAACATTCGAATTTGTAATACATTTGTGTTGAATAAAAAGTTTTTAATTTTCCTGTTTTTCTGTGTATTGTGGCTAATTGAAGAAAAAATTCTGGCTTATGTCACGGTTTCCCAGTTACCGGAAATCGGGGCGTTACAATGGTAATCCAACTTCCAAGGGAATGAGTGCTTCCGAGTCGTAGGCGAGGTTGAATGGTGATTCTCTTGTTGGGGTTCGCTTCGTGGTTCTATAGGACCTAACACACCTGGCAATTCTTCAACCCATAACCCTCTTGTAACTTCTCCTTGTGTCTTTTTGAGGCCATCTAGAATTTATTCATTTGCATCTTCAACTTACCCATTAGTTTGGGGATGTGAGACAGAGGCGAAGCGTTGCGTGATCCCCAAATTTGTGCAGAATTGGCAAAAGCTTTTCCCTGTGAACAGTGTGCCGCTGTCTTAGATTAATATGCGGGGAATTCCAAATCTGCAAATGATATTTTTTCAATAGAACTATTGGATCTTTGCTTGGTGATGGTCGCTAGCGGCTTTGCCTCGACCCACTTTGTGAAGTAGTCGATGGATATCACTAGGAAAATTCTTCAGCCGACTACTAGGGAAAATGGTGCAAGCATGTCTATTCCCCACATGGCAAAGGGGATAGGACTTGACATGGAACCGAGGATTGCTTGGGATCTTCACTTGATGGCCGAATGCTTCTGACAAGGGTCACATTGGCAAACATATTCTCATGCATCGCTGAACTGCGTGGGCCAATAATACCCATGGTTGAGTATCTTCCGTGCAAGGGATCGTGCTCCTTGATGGCAACTGTCGATTCCTTCATGCATATCTATAATGTCATATTGTGCTTTTTTAGGAGTGAGACATCTCAAGTAGGGTCTGCCGTCAACTAGAGTGTATAATCGTTTGTACATGAGTCCTTCTACGAGAGTGAACCTTTCATCCCTTGTCCGAATTTTCATTGCTTCTTTGTGATCTCCAAGGAGGATTCCCTTGACACGGAAATCGATCAAGGATTTCATCCAACATTGTTCAGACATTTGGGGTGTGATGGCCATGATCTCCAACTCTTCCTCCTCGATGCTCGGCTTGAGAAGGACCTCAATAAGGATAGTTCGGTCTACCCTATCGAAAGATGAGGAAGCTAGCTTGGAGAGGGCATCTGCATGCCCATTTTTCTCATAGGGAATGCGAGTGACGTTGTCCTCCTTGAACATCGTCAGGAGTTTCTTGACTTGTGACAGGTATTTGGCCATACGGCTGTCTATGGCTTCATAATCACCCTGGACTTGATTGGCGACTAATTAGGAATAGTTGAACATCTCGATTCTGCTTGCGCCTGCTTCACGTGTTAACCGGAGACCGGCGATCAGTGCTTTGTATTCAGCTTCATTATTGGAGGCAGGGAAGTTTAGGCGCAATGAGTATTGGAAAGTGAACTTATCTGGTCCGAGCAAGATGATCCCGGCTCTGCTTCCTTCGAGACATGAGGACCCATCTACAGATACCTTCCAAAGCGGGGGGGCTTTCGTCTTTCTCTGTAGAGTCGGGAATAATGGTTTCCAGGATGAATTCGGCCAAGGCCTTGGCCTTGATGGTCGTTCTTGGGCCGTAGCTGATGTCGTGCTGACTCAGTTCAATGGACCACTTCAATAGTCTTCCGGAGCTTTCGGGTATAAGGAGCACTTGCTTGAGTGGCTCGTCGGTGAGGATGCATAGGGGCGCTTGGAAATACTGGCAGAGTTTGTGAGCAGTTGTGACCAACGCGTATGCCATCTTATCCATCTTAAAGTAACAGAGTTCTGCATTATGGAGTACCTTACTCACATAATAGATTGGTTTCTGAACCATGTCTTCTTCTCTGACTAGGACGGCGACAGTCTGATACTGCTTATTTTGGTGTGAGAGGAAACAAATAGTGGGTTTATATTTGAAGGAAACTGCTAAAAATCTAACATTTGATTGTCGCCGCAAAAAGTAGTTAGAGCATCAAGAGTGGTTCTGAATCGTTGATTGAAACCGTGAACTGAATCTGACAGTTGCTGACGCGGCCGATGGACTTGCAAAAAGCCGACGCTCAAGTCAGAACCAGAAAGAGAAAGATAGTATGAGAGAAAAATTGCAGATTTTATTGATTACCTTCTAATTGAGGGAGGAGGAAGGTATTTATTGGCCTGAGAAACAATTTAGCAGACTCATATGGGGATAGGAGATTTGACTTAAAGACCTCATGAGTTGGGTGTTTCTTCTAGTGGGCCTAGTTGCTTTTAATGAGCTAGAGAGCGGCCCATGTCATGTAGATAAGCGCAAAGGAGGCCCGGACATGTTAAAGATGTCCATTATGATTAATCTGTCTATTTTGAAATTGTACGGCCTTGATTTGTTTTAATTTTTATCATTATCACCATTTTAAAAAATTTATCTAAATCGAACCTTGACATGCCACGTAGGTGAGCTGGAAGGGAATCAGCGACAAGTTGAAAAGCCACAAATGAATCCGGAGTTGCAACTCCGTGTTCATCTTTGAACAATATTAAATTAAATTTTAATGAAGAATCTGATTTTGGATTCCCCATATTCAAATAATAAAATAGTTAAAATACCACTTCATCCCTAACAAAATTTTAAACACCAATTCACCCTTAAAAAAATATTCTGATTCTTCCCCAAAAAATATTCAAATACCAATTTGCTGTTAGAAAATTCTCGAACACCAATTGATACAAGTCCCCCAGTTGGTGGTGGTGGTGGTGGTGCATCTCTACCAGAACGGGTGATTGCCATTGGAACCTGTTAATGCTAAGATACAAGAAAGCTACAAAAGATAAGAAGAAGAGAAGAAGAAGAAGAAGAAGGAGCTAGAAGAGAGAAGAGAGACTAAAAGATATTGATTCATTCATATCCCCATTACATTCATCTGTATCTTCTTTTATAGAAGCACAGGAATAGCTACAGTAGATCTGCCAATAGAACCAATACACGTGGCACGTGCATCTCATGTAATTCCTGGCAGCTTCATTTACACAGTGTCTAACGGTAATACAGTTTTCACTGTAGCTGGACCCCTTACTAATGCACCCTCCTACCAGTCTTGGCCATCTGTCTCACACCACCAAGAACAAGGAAGGACTCAGCTGCAAGAACCCAGCATTTATTCAATCAGACCCATGAAAGAAGTTTATTCCACTAGGGACGGATACGCAAACTTTTAGCTGACATGCACAAGGTTGGAGAACAGAGATACAGCTCTATGGAGCTGTATCATTGCTCCCCATTTGAAAAGGAGCTTCCATGACGTTGCGAAACTCAGGGAAGCGACTGTGGATGCTCCAGAATTCTTCCCAGGTGGCTTCGTCGGCGGTTCCCCCTTCCCATTGTATCAGTACTTCGGTTACTGCGATTCCTCGCTTTTCCACCATCCGATTGTTCAGGATTCTAGCTGGACGAGTCTCTTGCTCTTGGAAGTATACAGGGTGTGTGGGAGTGAGCTGCTGGTCACCTTCCAAATGACGTCGCAGTTGGGAGCAATGAAACACATCATGAATCTGGGCGCCTTGGGGAAGAAGAATTTTATAAGCTACTGGCCCTACTCTCTCCACGATCTGATAAGGCCCATAGTATAAGTGAGACAATTTGTGGATGCGTTATCCCCCAACAGAGGTTTGCCGATAAGGTTGCAATCTGAGATAGACCGAATCCCTAACTGCATACTCTTTTTCAGTTCTCCTTTTATCAGCGCGCGACTTCATCTTTTCTTGTGCCTTGCACAGATTGTCCTTAAGCAGCAGGAGCGCCTCATTTCTCTCGACTAGATGCTCCCTCACATCAAGGGAGTTGGTGTTCTCTGGAATGTAGGTGAGCAAGGACGGTGGGGTTCGACCATAGAGAACTTGATACGGGGAGAGTTTGGTGGAGCTGTGCACGCTCGTATTATACCAATACTCCGCCCAAGGAAGTATATTAACCCAGCTAGAAGGTTTATAAGCACAAAAATAGCGGAGATAAGTTTCTAAGGCTCTATTCACCACTTCGGATTGGCCATCTGTTTGGGGGTGGAATGATGTGCTTAAGCAGAGTTGGGTACCTTGCGCAGTGAACAGTTTCTTCCAAAAAACACTAGTGAAAATGGTGTCTCGATCGCTGACAATGGTGGAGGGGATGCCATACAATTTGATGATATGCTGAATGAAAAGATCAGCTATGCTCTTGGCAGTGTAGGGATGTGACACCGGAAGAAAATGAGCATACTTAGAAAGTCTATCGACTACTACTAGTATGGTGCTCTTACCCCAGCTTCGCGGTAGACCCTCAATAAAATCCATACTAATATCTTTCCATACCTCATCGGGGATTGGAAGGGGTTGCAAGAGACCCTGTGGAGCTTGGTTGTTATGTTTGCAACGTCGACAGATATCACACTGTTGGATGTATGTCTTCAACCTGTTTTTCATACCCACCCAATAGGCTACTTGCTTCAGTCGTAGCCAGGTCTTCTCATAGCCAGAGTGGCCTCCCTGAAGTGAGTCATGGTAGGTGTGTAGTAGCTGGGATATAATAGGGGATGTCGGATTGAGAACTACTCTTCCCTTATAAAAGCATAACCCATGTCGAAAGCTATAGCGGGGAGCTTCGCCTCTGGAGATTTTTGCTTGTAAATCTGAATAAAAGGGGTCATTTTCCACTTCTTATTTCAAGGATACTAACCAAGTGGGCTGCACAATGGAGAGGGCTTGCACTTGAGCTGCTGGAGCTTGCGGCTGAGTGTCTTCAAACACTCTTGAAAGGCCATCAGCTCCAATGTTCTCTCTCCCTTTCTTGTACTCAACTGAGAATTGGTAACCATGTAGTTTCCAAAGCCAAGTGTGCTGGGCTTCTGTGTCTAAGCGTTGCTCCAATAAATGCTTAAGTGGCTTATGATCTGTTTTGATCAAAAATTCCCCCGCCAACAGATAATGCCGCCATTTCTTCACCGCAAGCAAAATTGCCAGCATCTCTTTTTCGTATGTCGACAGATGTCTACTCTTCCCCTTCAACTCTTTACTAAGGAAGGCGATAGGATGCTGGTGTTGCATCAAGATGGCCCCAATGCCATTTCCAGCAGCGTCACATTCGAGGGTAAATTTTTCTTTGAAATCTGGCAGTGCCAAAATAGGGGGAGTAGTTAAGGCCAGCTTCAAAGCTTCGAATGCCTTTTGGGCACCAGGGGACCAAAGGAAAGCTCCTTTCTTAGTGAGAGCTATAAGAGGCGAGGCTATGGATGCATATCGGCTGATGAACTTGCGGTAATAACCAGCAAGGCCAAGGAACCCCCACAGTGCTTTGAGAAACTTCGGGATCGGCCAGTCATTGATGGCTGATACTTTCTCAGGATCCACCGATACCCCATTCTTCGATATTACATGGCCCAAATAAGTAACTTCTTCTACCCCAAAGACGCACTTGCTTCTCTTAGCTCTAAGCGAATTCTCCTTCAACAGCTGTAGGACTATCTGCAGGTGCTGCAAATGGTCGTTGAGGGTGCGGCTGTAGATGAGTATATCGTCAAAGAACACTAGAACAAACTTCCTCAAGTACGGCCTGAACACATCATTCATCAAGGATTGGAAGGTAGACGGAGCATTCGTGATGCCAAATGGCATTACGACGTACTCATAATGGCCCTCATGTGTCTTGAATGCTGTCTTGGGGATGTCCTCCATCTTCATTCTGATTTGATGGTACCCACTGCGCAAATCAAGTTTACTGAAGAGTTGTGAGCCTTGCAATTCATCTAGTAATTCATCAATAACTGGAATAGGGTACTTATCTTTTATAGTTATCTTGTTTAAGGCTCTGTAGTCGACACAAAGGCGCCACGACCCATCGGGCTTCTTCACCATTACAACTGGGGATGCATACAAACTATTGCTTGGTCGGATGATCCCTGATTGGAGCATTTCTCTCACGAGCTTCTCTATCTCATTCTTTTGGGTCCACGGATGCTTATAGGGTCTCAGATTGATTGGTTGTGAGTTGGGGAGGAGGGAGATGCTATGGTCTTGTTGTCGGTGAGG
This sequence comes from Hemerocallis citrina, assembly GCA_017893485.1. Lineage (NCBI taxonomy): Eukaryota > Viridiplantae > Streptophyta > Magnoliopsida > Asparagales > Asphodelaceae > Hemerocallis > Hemerocallis citrina. The sequence goes on from CM030362.1 coordinate 151,400,849, forward strand.
AGGGAGTGTTGTGTGTTCTTTGAACACTTCATCAAATAAGCTTAGTTTGTGTTCAATCGCAGCATTGCAAGGATCGGGTGGAGGTTCAGCTTCGAGGTTGGAGGTTGAGACCTTAGTGATCTGAAGTAGCAAACCCCCTTTCAGGTGTAAGACTGCCTTGTGCATAGATTTGGGTTCAGTTAATTGCATTGGTTCACTACTAACCCCTTTGAGTTCCACCCTCACACCGTTGTGCTCAAACTGCAGTGAGTGGCTCTTGAAGCTAAGCCAAATTCTCTCTAATGTTTGCATCGATTGAGCTCCTAGAATCATTTGGCTGGTGCGGAGAGGTAGTACATAGAAGGATGTTTTGATACTGGCTCCTTGGCAGAGAAATTCTAGTTCTTCACAAAGCCCTTCAGAGCATAACGTTCCGCCTCCTGCGATAGTAACTGAGAGTTTTATACTTGGATTAACACGCAGATTGGCTCTTCTCACCACCTGAGAGTCCACAAAATTGTGGGTCGACCCAGTGTCAAAAAGAGCATACACCTCTTGTTTGCCCACTGCCCCTTTAAACCTCAACGTTTTGGGTTCTTCTATCCCAATAACTGCACCGAGGGATATAGTTGGTGGAATTGTAGTGGTTGTCTGCAGAAAACTTAGATCGCCCGTAGGAAATTTCGCCTGTTCTTCACCCTCACTCTCAAGGCTAGCTTCAAGATCTGTGACAACAGTAGTTTCATCCCCCTCTATCAGCATCAGGGTTCTTCCTCGGCATCGATGGCCTTTGCTCCACTTTTCATCACAACGGAAACACAAATTTTGAGCTCTTTTTTCAGCAAGCAGCTTATCAAACTGGGTTGGCTTCAAGGGTTCTGTTGGGGATGGTTTTCTCTGCTCTTGAGGGAAGTTGGTCAGGGTAGAGGGTTTTGGAAAAGATGAAGTGGATGGTATCCCTGGTTTGGCAGTACCGATCAAGTATCTTGCAGCCTTGCGCTGACACATCGCGATGGTTTCTCTAGCAACAGCCTCACGATACGCAGCTGTGACCGTTTGGGGATGTTTTAATAGAACCTCCTGTTGAATATCCTTTTTCAATCCCGACACAAAGCAGTCGATCAAAACCCCCATGCTTAACGGCTTACTCAGGTGGCTATACTTAAGGAACTCCTTATGATACTCTTGCACCGTAGTGGTTTGTCTCAATTTGAACAAAGTAGCTGTGGGATTTTGGAGCTCAGTTGGACCAAATTGGAGGAGCATTTCCCTTTTTAGTGTTTCCCAGTTGATTTCTTCAGTGCATTGTCGCTTGAACCAGCGCCACCACAGTAACGCCTCTTCTCTGAGGAAATAAACACTAAAATCCACTTGGTACCTGCCTTCAATTCGATGGGTGTCGAAATGATGCTCAAGGTGAAAAAACCAATTGCTAACGTCCCCTGTCCCATCGAACAGTGGAATTTCTAATTTGGCGTGTTTGGGGAAAATGTTTTGATATCTGTCGAGGTTTTCATCACTCCGCCTCTAAGGAAACATGGGGTTCCACTCAAGCCGGGGTAGGAGAGGGGGGAGATTTCCTGAATGAAGAGAAAGGTTAGGGGGTGGTTCGTCTCGACTCCGTGAGTCCCTATCAGCGAGACGACGCAACAACTGACGGATATCATCACTCTGAAGTTGGAGACCTGTGATTTGTTACTGAAGAGCTCCCATCGAGATCTCAATGCCTTCTACTCTGTGCTCTAGATCGGGAGGCTGTTGAAGATCAGCACCACTATGGGTGGACCCTCGCGCCCCCTGGCCTGGTGATCCGACTCCAGAGTTTCCTCCAAATTCAAGGATCGTTCGGCGCTCGATCTGAACGGGGTTGGTTGGATCAATATGCTCTGATACCATTGATACAAGTCCCCCAGTTGGTGGTGGTGGTGGTGGTGCATCTCTACCAGAACGGGTGATTGCCATTGGAACCTGCTAATACTAAGATACAAGAAAGCTACAAGAGATAAGAAGAAGAGAAGAAGAAGAAGAAGAAGAAGAAGAAGAAGAAGAAGAAGAAGGAGCTAGAAGAGAGAAGAGATACTAAAAGATATTGATTCATTCATATCCCCATTACATTCATCTGTATCTTCTTTTATAGAAGCACAGGAATAGCTACAGTAGATCTGCCAATAGAACCAATACACATGGCACGTGCATCTCATGTAATTCCTGGCAGCTTCATTTACACAGTGTCTAACGGTAATACAGTTTTCACTGTAGCTGGACCCCTTACTAATGCACCCTCCTACCAGTCTTGGCCATCTGTCTCACACCACCAAGAACAAGGAAGGACTCAGCTGCAAGAACCCAGCATTTATTCAATCAGACCCATGAAAGAAGTTTATTCCACTAGGGACGGATACGCAAACTTTTAGCTGACATGCACAAGGTTGGAGAACAGAGATACAGCTCTATGGAGCTGTATCACCAATGCACCCATAAACAAACAAAAAATTAATGAAGAATTCAGGGTTGGCAACTCCAGATTAATCTTTAAATATAAATTCACATAAATTGATCCATAGAATAACTTCAAACACCAGTTTAATCAATAATATATTGGGTTTTATGTCTTGCATACTTATTCGGTGTGTAGAGAAGATGGTGATGCAAGTAGAGGGTTCGAAATAAAGAATCGAAGAGAAGGAGAAAACAGTCAGCAGCAGTAGCAGCCAACAGAGAAAGGGACGTCGACTGTCACCTTCTCGGGTCGATGGTTTGGGAGTTGTGGTCGACCGCAACTATGTGTGGTCGACCGTCCGCGACGATGATGGATTTTTTGGGTGCGGGATTGTTGATTGATTGAAGCCCACTTCGTCTCCTGATTAGATCGTACGGCTCTAATTGTATATTTATCTCTTCAGTATACATCGGATGGCTATTGTATCAAGATATCTAAACTAGGGTTTTCTCTAGATCTATAAATACAATATAAACGGCTCCTAGAATGATATGATTTATTGAGTGCCGAATAGAATAAGAAAGAACTTCATATGAGAGGGTGAGAGAGTTTCTCCATTGTAAGCAGTAAGAAAGTTCCAATTAGACTTGAGAGAGAGGTCGTAATGAGAATTGTAATATTCTTGTATCTTCTCTAGTTGAAATAACATCTCGGTTCTTCCTCCCACATATTAAGGCGAAGGCCCCAACCGGGACAATTCTTGTGTACTTTGTGTGATTTGTGCGATTTAATATGCTTGGTGATTTGTGTTGATTGTATCAAAGACTCAACAAGATGCTCAGTTTTCCTAACATAATAATGCTAATAAATAAATATATAATGAAAATCGGGGGTTGCCCCAAATTCATCATTGGCTTAACTAAACTAGCGCTGAATCACCTCTAACTCGCCTATGTGGCATGTTAGAGTTCTATTTAGACTTCTTTTTTAAATTTAGTGGAGGTCGACCGATTCGGATAACTTTTTAAGAAGGGTCATTTTGAAAAATGCTCGAACTTTCATTCCTCTCCTCTCAATATCTGGCATATAACTCAAAATTCAAAATTTCTCAAATTCCTTGACATTTTCAAATATCCAAAAGACAGAAGAAAAAAAAAAGAAATTATACGAAAGAATTGATCTCCTATAACGTTATTTCTCACTAATGAAACACAATGACATTTGCAATCTTTGAGTTAAAAAAAAGGGTTAAATGCGGAAAACCTCCCAATATTTAGGGGTCTACAAACTTAACCCTCTAGGTTTCTAGTCAATGCAGAAAAAACCCCCAAGATGGGTCTTTTAAGTTGTCAACTGTCACATTTGAAAATTATGCACATTTCACGTATTGAATATGGACAAGTATACCCCTCCTTATATTTTATTAGTACCTTGCCTTTGTCCCTCTAATTTTCCCCCCCATCTTCCACATTTCCCTCCCAGACTCCGTTCCATCAAACTCATTGATTATGAAACCCTAAATCTGAAACCTTCTTCATGTATCTTTTTTCTCCCCCTTTTAGAACCAAGCTAAACCTCAAACTTCCTTCCCTTTTTGAGCTTATCCTCTTTAAGTTAAATTTCCCCTAATATGAGTAAAATCAGAGCCACTAAATTTTGACACGAATCTTAACGCTTCCAAGGGCAGAACGACAATCTCATGTTCTCAGCAGACCCACTATGACAGCATGAGCCATCTCTAGGCCTACCAAGCTAAATCAGGCCAGCAATTAGGAAATGCTTACAGCCCAAGGAAAATCGATTTTCAGCTAATTACCGCTAGCAATCAAATCTCCCAAATCATGAATTGAATAACTAATTACATCCCTTAACTAGAGAAATTTTCAACCAAATCTTGAAAGATACATTCTCAGATTTTTCTTATGGAGTACGACTCCTAGCCTACAAATACCCCCACCGCCCTGATGTAATGCCCTGATTTTTCATTTATAAAAAACTATTTTGCAAGTAGTGTGCACGTGCAATATTTTTGTAAATATTTTCATCAAGATGAGTAAAGATATTTAATATGTGCCTTTAATTATTTTTCTATAAAGCCTTCTTTCAATTAGACAAAAAAAAGCCTTTTCTGTTAAAATCCCAAAGTCAATTTAATTTATTATTTTAAATTAATTATTTTTGGCCCATAAACTAAAGCCCATGAGTTAATCTATTCTTAAATATGACTTGTAATGAAGAATACAATTAAAGTTTATTTTTGTATAAAATTCAATGTACAATTTTGGACCAAGTGGCATGCACGTGCATTGCACGTACACGTGCAATATGCACATTCCATGCTTGGCCGGTTGTAATCTTTTGGAGGGAAAATCAAATTTTTGATGGGGATCATGGTGGAGATGGTTACTCATCATGGGTAGTTAGTGTAACTCCTCCTTAAATCTCAACCCTTTGTTTCTAACTCCTACTTCAATCCTAGCCATCTATTTTCCTAGATTTTTAGTATAAATACCCCCCCCCCATGGCTAGTTATTCTTGTGCAAAATTATTCTCTTCCAAACCTATAGTTCAAATACCTTATCTAGTAGTGATTGTGTGAGTTAAAAGATTGAGAGTGTGTGGGATTGTGCTTGCAACACCAAGGAGAAGAGGAGGCCGGCATCAAGGAGTGCTCTCGGTTTTGGCTTAGAAGTGTTCGGTTTTGGGTGTACTTGGAGGTTCGTGTGCGCGCATCTAGGAGGAGAAGCATTCAGTTACAAGGACTTTTGTTTAGGAAGTTGCTAATTGTGTTTGTCTCTCCATTTAAGGTGGGTAGATTCTCCATATTTCTAAATTAGAAATGCATGTTAGATATGAATGAAAGAAGCATGAAAGAAATTAAGAAGAGTACACTTTAATTAGGAAAAAAATAACCCATTGAATGATTGAATGTGGATATGCAATTTTATATGTGGTTCTATTATTTAAGTTGCATGTGAATTGATTAGAATCATGAATTGATTGATGAAAACACTTTTATTACCATCAAGAATTACACACAAAAGTTAGTAGATTGATAATGCTATTTCATGTGTTAAATAGATCTTTTTGTGTTAATGTGGGCATGAGTAATTTAAAATATGAGCTTGTATGTTGGGTAAATGATTAAAGATAGAGAATCAATGTGAAATTTGTTGATAAAAAGATTAGAAAGATAATTGCGAAGAAATGTCGAAAAGAGAAGAATGGTGGTAGTGATAGTTCATATTTCGAATTAATTATATGAAAAATATGTTTTAACTGTTACAAAAAAATTATTTTTCATACTGGATATAATTTATGATGATATTAGTCAGCCTGGACATTATACAGTAATTTTTATGAAAGCAAAATGAAATGAAGACTTGTTGAATATCGAACGTTTTTGAATAACAGAGAGAATGGTTTTAAAAAGAATTTCGAACTATACTTGACAACCTGAGCACGTAGCTCAAGTGGTCGGAGCGCGCGGCCTGTTTCTCAGAGGTCTGCGGTTCGAGTCCCGTGGGCAACATATATTTCGTTCGGTTTTGTTTTTAAAACAAAATCAACTGCAGCCGAGAGCATTTAATGCTCTCAGCCATACTTATGACGCCTGGCACCTCCAGCCTAGTGGCTTGTGCTGTCGGCTGTGTTCTCCGTGGTTCTGGGTTCGAATCTTGCCCTCGGCAAGATTGAAAAACATTTTTTTTGGGGTTTTTAGTTATCAAAAAATTATGAGAAAAATATGGCTATTCTTCTAAAATTATATGGGACTTTATAAAAATAATTTGGGAATGATTTACATAAAGTAAAGTATAATTTGTGACTAAATGAGTAAATAGAACTATAGTCTACATTGATATTCTTTGTGAAATTGTATCTTGCAAAAATGATTTGAAATGAAGGATTAGAAAATTAATGTGGCAAAAACAAATTATATTGTGTGATGTGATGCAAATTATTCTCATTTGAGAATAGTGTGAAAAATGTGAATTGTGAATATTCGTTAGTGATGTGAATTTCAAAGTGAAATTGATAATTGATAAAGCATATGAGTTCCATGTATAGTTATGGACTATTTGAACGAATTAGAAATCATGATTGGAAAAGAGAATTACTTTTGAGTATGATAACTCAACATGAAAATTTATGAGTTGGAAATGCTCAAATTGGAAATTGTGAATTGAAAATTGAAACAAAAAGAGTAGCTAAGTCTCCCCCGGCATCTGGAAATAAATGAAATGAAAATTGAAAAGAAAGACCAGGGTTGGTCATGTTTGAATGAATGAATAAGTCTGGTTTAGTGGAGAGGCTAACTCTAGAGCTTTGATTTTTGTTCATGATTTTGATAAAAACTAAGGATTAGTACATAGTGGAGACGTGATGAAAGTAGGAGAAAAACACAAGTATGAGGGCCATCGGATTGGCGGTGTGAGAGTGATCCACAGGCTGCCTGCTTGATGCGTCAAGACATGGCGTGGGCACTACTCCAGAATTATCGTCCCGGTGGCGACGCTCGTGGGATGTTTGGTGACTGCAAGAGGATCGTGTGCCATGAAGTGTGGCTGAATTGCCACAGGCTGTCTTCACGATGCGTCGTGACATGACGTGGGATTCCCCTCCAGAATTTTCTGTACACGTGCTTGTACTCATAGATCATCTAAGATACCTACCGTAATTACAGTAGTAGATTAAGTCATAACGAGGGATTGAACCCTACAAAGATGAAGAACGATTACGGGCTTGCCCTCGGACCTATGTAGTATGGGATGCATAGAATCCGAACAAGTGCGCATTAGTATCATGTAATATAAATAAATGCATTAAGGACTAACTGCACGATCACAACATGACATCAATAGGGTAGTCCCTTTAGTTTGATATGTGACAAGTTTGTGTTTGCTAAATATGAAAAATAAGTTATACTATTTCTGGCATAAAGAGGATGGCCGTGTATAATGATCTTCGGTTGAATAAACTGACGTACCCACAGTCTTATATGCGGGTAAGTGACATGATAAAGATTAAAGAGGAACAGATGCTTAAAGATTGTTCAATGTTGTTGTACATTTGTTTCATTGTTGTAAAGTTTACTTCCGCTGTGCAGTGTAAATTGTAATGTATTCATGTAAACTCTAATGCAAAGTGAAAAGTTCAAATTTCCTTGTAAAATTGTACGAAAGGAAGTGAAAAGATCCTGTAGAACATCTCGAATTCAGTGTATTTGGGATTCGGGGTGTTACAGAGTGGTATCAGAGCCCCGCTTTCCACACTTGTACAAATTTATAAGGAACGGCACCCTAGTAGTGGACATTAGAGTGTGTATTTGAGTCTGGAGATTTAAATGTAAGTGACTTACATTTGTGTTGCTCTATGACTTATGCTTCTTCCTCTCTATTTCTAAGATGGCTGATCACTTCGATCCTGCTGGAGATGACGACTGGCATATCATTGAGGAAGAGTACCATCCTGGACAGGCAGATTCCGAGGACGAGTACTATCCAGGGCAAGCAGATTCTGATGGAGAAGAATGGCCTGAATCCCGAGAGATCACCCCACCTCCGGATTCATCTGATGACTCTTCTTCTGATGAAGAAGAAGAACTAGTTCCAAATAGTCTTGTGACTTCTCTTCAGAGGCAGGTAGAAACACTGTGAGAGAGAGTCGGATTATTGGAGGCTCAGCTGGCAAATTGCAAGGACGACTTTTCAGTTCTCAGTCATCGTGTATGGGAACTCGAGAAGAGGAAGAATTTGACAGATGTGCTGAAGGATGAAGTTGATGAACTACGGGGAGAACTTCGAGAAGCGAAGAGGAACCATAGGAGTTAGACTGTTGTAGCTTCTACTATTTTCATTCTGATGTCAAGAAATGTTTGTCAATTCGAATGTATAAAGTTTGGAATTTAATGAAATGCAAGTTGATTTAAAATTCATGTCTTATACTTCGAATTGAATGGATCTTTTGCATCAGAATATGTCTAGAAGAGGAGCTAGAAATGGTGAAGCTTTGGATCTGGAAACGGAACTTGCGAGGGTCTATCAGACGCTCAACGCCGTGGCTACGAATCAGAACCAAGGAAGGGGACCTGCGAATCCGGTGCTCGAAGCGATTAAACTAGTGGAATCGTTCTAACGAATGAAACCACCTGTATTCGAAGGGAAGTCAGACCCTGATGCGGCTGACAACTGGATTCGTCAGGTAGAGACAATCTTTGAAGTGCTGAAGACCCCTAAAGGCAGTAAGGTCAAGTTGGCAACTCTACAACTTGAGAAGGATGCGGTTGTTTGGTGGCAGTCGATGAAGAGGACCATGGGAAGCATAGTTCTTGGCTGGGAGGAATTTCTACAAGAATTTCGCAGTCACTATTTCCCCTCCGACGTCCAAGAGAAGAAGGCTATGGAATTTCTATCACTACAGCAAGGCGGCATGTCAGTGAGAGAGTACGAGACCAAGTTTACTCAGCTCTCTAGGTATGCTCCGGAACTAGTGATGGATGAAGCTAAGAAGGCTCATAAGTTCGAGCATGGATTGAGACCGAGCTTGAGGTCCCGGATGATACCTCTTGGTATCAGAAGATTCGACAAGTTGGTCAAGAGAGCAGCAGCGACGGAAGCAGATATGGAACAGTTCCATGTTGTTCAGAATCGGAGGAACAACTGGCAGTCTGGAAAGAGGCCCGCCAATTCTGAGAGTTTCAAGAGGCAACCATCTGCACAAAGGTTCAAACCGACAGGGGCGAACGCTATTAGTGTGGCTGGAGGACCTGGGAACAATGTGGTGAGACCTTCTGCGGTGACTTGCTTCAACTGTGGTGAAACGGGACATTACCGATCTCAATGTCTCAAACCACGGAATGGTAATAGCAATGCACCAACGCAGCAGACTGGGAAGAGACCGTACCAACCATGGCGAGTATTTGCCTTGACGGAAGCTGATGCTGATGAAGTAGATCATGTCATCACTGGTACGAGGGCTGATGTTTAGAGATTTTTGTCATTTCTTTTTTCCGCTGTTTAGTGAATTGTTACGTAATGAGTGTGTATTATGTAACAGGAGAACTTTATCTTAATGGAATGAAAGCTGTTGTGTTGTTCGATACTGGATCCTCTCATACTTTTGTGTCTCCTAAATTTGCTAAAGTGTTGGGAGTTGAACCGAAAATTTTTCCAAGCAAGATCTTGGCAGTAGCTACTCCATCAGAGAAAACTTTAACCACTGATCGGTATTATGCTGATAGCGAGATTGTGATCGGAGGTCGAATCTTTGGAATTGATCTGATCGAGCTGACTATCTTGGGAGTTGATGTTATCATTGGCATTGATTGGATGTCGGTGTACAGTGCAAGCATCGAGTGTAAAACCAAGACGGTAACAGTGAAGGCTCCAGGTGGACCTGAAGTCACTTTCCAAGGGAAGCAGAAGTGTTCTAAGCTGGTGGCAACTATCCGCAAGGAAGAGACTCCTGTGGAAGTGCAAGGGATTCTTGTGGTTCGGGACTATCCGACTGTGTTCTTGGATGATTTTCCTGGGTTACCCCCGCATCGTAATGTAGAGTTCAGCATCACTGTCCAACCAGGAAGTGCACCCATTTCTAAGGCACCGTATAGGATGGCTCCAGTGGAACAGGATGAGGTGAAACGGCAGATTGAGGAACTGTTGGAGAAAGGCTTTATTCAACCTAGTGCGTCACCTTGGGGAGCACCGGTGCTTTTGGTAAAGAAGAAGGATGGATCGATGAGAATGTGTATCGATTACCGGGAGCTGAATAAGGTCACTGTTCAGAATAAGTATCCTATTCCTCGAATTGATGACTTGTTCGATCGTCTACAAGGAGCAGCTGTTTTCTCCAAAATAGATCTTCGATCAGGATATCACCAAGTTCGAGTGAAAGTTGAAGATGTGCACAAAACTGCATTTAGAACTCGACATGGGCATTACGAATTCTTAGTTATGCCATTTGGAGTGACGAATGCACCCGCAATCTTCATGGATTTAATGAACAGAGTTCTGAGGCCGTTCATTGATTCTTTCGTCGTGGTATTCATCGACGATATCCTCGTGTACTCCAAGTCAGAGGAGGAGCACACCAATCATCTGGCAGCAGTTTTGAAGAAGCTGGAAGAGCAGAAGTTGTATGCTAAGTTATCCAAGTGTGATTTCTGGAAATCTGAAGTGGCATTCCTAGGTCACATCCTTTCTAAGGAGGGAGTAGCAACTGACCCTCAGAAGATAGAGGCAGTGAGAGATTGGGCTAGGCCTACTACAGTGAAGGAAGTCAGAAGTTTTCTTGGAATGACTGGATACTACAGGAGATTCATTCAAGGTTATGCTCAGATAGCTGTACCGCTTACTGGACTGACCAAGCAGAATGTGAACTTCAAGTGGACTGAACAAAGTGAGGCAAGCTTTCAGGAGTTGAAAGAGAAGCTGACTACTGCACCTATTTTGGCTTTGCCTAGAGCAGGTGTTGAGTATGATGTTTATAGCGATGCTTCACATCAGGAGCTTGGTTGTGTCTTAATGCAAGAAGGAAGAGTAATCGCTTATGGGTCTAGGCAACTACGACCACATGAGAATAATTACCCGACTCATGATCTAGAGTTGGCTGCGATTATCTTTGCCCTGAAGCAATGGAGACACTACGTGTACAGTGAGAAGTTGAACATGTACACGGACCACAAGAGCTTGAAGTACATATATCAGCAGAGGGATCTGAATCTGAGGCAGCGGAGATGGTTGGAAGTGCTTGAGGATATGCGACCTGAGATCAAGTATCATCCTGGGAAAGCTAATGTTGTTGCTGATGCACTTAGTCGCAAGAGCAATTTAGCCAGTTTGATTACAACTCAGAAGCATCTGATTGAGGAATTGGACCGAGCAGGCATTGAAGTTGTCTTGCAAGGATTGGGAGCATCTTTGGCTCAGTTGAGGCTTCGGCCTACTTCGAATGCAAGGATCATTGCAAGTCAGGAGGTTGATGCTGATATCTTGGAGATGAAGGAGCAGGTTGGTGATGGCAGGTTGCCTGGTTTTCAAATCAAGGATGGAGTGCTGTGGTTTGGAGAGAGGCTATGTGTTCCAAATCAGGCGGATCTGAAAGAGAGTATTCTTCAGGAGGCGCATGCTACTCTTTTGTCGGTACATCCTGGGAGTACTAAGATGTAGAAAGACATCAAACAGCATTTCTGGTGGTCAGGATTGAAGCGGGATGTGGCTGAATTTGTGGCGAAGTGTGAGGTTTGTCAGCAAGTCAAAGCTGAAAATCAGAGACCCGGAGGTCTATTACAGCCATTACCTATTCAGGAATGGAAGTGGGATAACATCAGTATGGATTTCATTACGGGATTGCCTAAGAGTTCTAAAGGCAATGATGCGATTTGGGTTATAGTCGATCGACTAACCAAGTCCGCTCACTTTTTGGCGATGAAACTCACGGCTTCGATGGACAAGTTGGCTGAGTTGTATGTTGGCGAGATTGTCAGGCTTCATGGTGTTCCGTCAACTATTGTGTCTGATCGAGATGCACGGTTTACCTCGCATTTTTGAAGGAGTCTTCAAACAGCTTTGGGTACCAAAACGGATTTCAGCACTGTTTTTCATCCGCAAACCGATGGGCAGACCGAGAGAGTCAACCGTATTCTTGAGGATATGCTTCGGTGTTGTATACTAGACTTTGGAGGCAGTTGGAAAAGGCATTTACCCTTGGTAGAGTTTGCCTACAACAACAGTTTTCAGACTAGCATCGGGATGGCGCCGTACGAAGCTCTATATGGCAGGAAGTGCAGGACGCCTGTTTGTTGGTTTGAAGTTGGGGAGCGTCAGTTGTTTGGTCCTGAGCTTGTACAGCAAACCTCTGAGAAGATTGTTCTGATCAGGAAAAGGCTGGTAGAAGCTCAGAGCAGGCAGAAAAGCTATGCAGACAACCGGAGAAGGGACCTTGAGTTTGAGGTTGGTGACTTCGTCTTTCTGAAAGTATCGCCCAGTAAAGGTGTGGTTCGATTTGGCAAAGGCGGGAAGTTAGCCCCGAGGTTTATAGGCTCGTACAAGATATTGAAAAGGATCGGGAAAACTGCTTACCGGCTTGAATTACCGGAAGAGTTATCTCAGGTGCACAATGTCTTTCATGTGTCTATGCTGAGAGGTTATATTCCATATCCGAGTCATCATTTTCCTGAAGTGCCGGAAGGTTTGCAGTTGGATCTGAATTACATCGAGTCTCCTGTCGAGATTGTTGATCGTCGAGAGAAAGTCTTGAGGAATAAGACGATACCGATGGTCAAGGTAGTCTGGAGAAACCACTTGGTTGAAGAGGCTACTTGGGAGTCTGAGGAGAGGATGTTGAAGGACTATCCTGAGCTTTTTGCTTGATTGTATCTTTGTATCTTTTTGTTCTTGTTGTGAGTGTTGTATTTGTTTGTTTCTCACTCTTGACCGTAGTTCCGGGGACGGAACTATTCTAAGAAGGGAGTGTTGTAATGCCCTGATTTTTCATTTATGAAAAATTATTTTGCACGTAGTGTGCACGTGCAATATTTTTGTAAATATTTTCATCAAGATGAGTAAAGATATTTAATATGTGCCTTTAATTATTTTTCTATAAAGCCTTCTTTCAATTAGACAAAAAAAAAGCCTTTTCTGTTAAAAGCCCAGAGTCAATTTAATTTATTATTTTAAATTAATTATTTGTGGCCCATAAACTAAAGCCCATGAGTTAATCTATTCTTAAATATGACTTGTAATGAAGAATACAATTAAAGTTTATTTTTGTATAAAATTCAATGTACAATTTTGGACCAAGTGGCATGCACGAGCATTGCACGTACACGTGCAATAGGCACATTCCATGCTTGGCCGGTTGCAATCTTTTGGAGGGAAAATCAAATTTTTGATGGGGATCATGGTGGAGATGGTTACTCATCATGGGTAGTTAGTGTAACTCCTCCTTAAATCTCAACCCTTTGTTTCTAACTCCTACTTCAATCCTAGCCATCTATTTTCCTAGATTTTTAGTATAAATGCCTCCCCCCCCTGGCTAGTTATTCTTGTGCAAAATTATTCTCTTCCAAACCTATAGTTCAAATACCTTATCTAGTAGTGATTGTGTGAGTTAAAAGATTGAGAGTGTGTGGGATTGTGCTTGCAACACCAAGGAGAAGAGGAGGCCGGCATCAAGGAGTGCTCTCGGTTTTGGCTTAGAAGTGTTCGGTTTTGGGTGTACTTGGAGGTTCGTGTGCGCGCATCTAGGAGGAGAAGCATTCGGTTGCAAGGACTTTTGTTTAGGAAGTTGCTAATTGTGTTTGTCTCTCCATTTGAGGTGGGTAGATTCTCCATATTTCTAAATTAGAAATGCATGTTAGATATGAATGAATGAAGCATGAAAGAAATTAAGAAGAGTACACTTTAATTAGGAAAAAAATAACCCATTGAATGATTGAATGTGGATATGCAATTTTATATGTGGTTCTATTATTTAAGTTGTATGTGAATTGATTAGAATCATGAATTGATTGATGAAAACACCTTTATTACCATCAAGAATTACACACAAAAGTTAGTAGATTGATAATGCTATTTCATGTGTTAAATAGATCTTTTTGTGTTAATGTGGGCATGAGTAATTTAAAATATGAGTTTGTATGTTGGGTAAATGATTAAAGACAGAGAATCAATGTGAAATTTGTTGATAAAGAGATTAGAATGCTAATTGCGAAGAAATGTCGAAAAGAGAAGAATGGTGGTAGTGATAGTTCATATTTCGAATTAATTATATGAAAAATATGTTTTAATTGTTACAAAAAAAATTATTTTTCATACTGGATATAGTTTATGATGATATTAGTCAGCCTGGACATTATACAGTAATTTTTATGAAAGCAAAATGAAATGAAGACTTGTTGAATATCGAACGTTTTTGAATAACAGAGAGAATAGTTTTAAAAAGAATTTCGAACTATACGTGACAACCTGAGCACGTAGCTCAAGTGGTCGGAGCGCGCGACCTGTTTCTCAGAGGTCTGTGGTTCGAGTCCCGTGGGCAACATATATTTCGTTCGGTTTTGTTTTTAAAACAAAATCAACTGCAGCCGAGAGCATTTAATGCTCTCAGCCATACTTATGACGCCTGGCACCTCCAGCCTAGTGGCTTGTGCTGTCGGCTGTGTTCTCCGTGGTTCTGGGTTCGAATCTTGCCCTCGGCAAGATTGAAAAACATTTTTTTGGGGGTTTTTAATTATCAAAAAATTATGAGAAAAATATGGCTATTCTTCTAAAATTATATGGGACTTTATAAAAATAATTTGGGAATGATTTACATAAAGTAAAGTATAATTTGTGACTAAATGAGTAAATAGAACTATAGTCTACATTGATATTCTTTGTGAAATTGTATCTTGCAAAAATGATTTGAAATGAAGGATTAGAAAATTAATGTGGCAAAAACAAATTATATTGTGTGATGTGATGCAAATTATTCTCATTTGAGAATAGTGTGAAAAATGTGAATTGTGAATATTCGTTAGTGATGTGAATTTCAAAGTGAAATTGATAATTGATAAAGCATATGAATTCCATGTATAGTTATGGACTATTTGAACGAATTAGAAATCATGATTGGAAAAGAGAATTACTTTTGAGTATGATAACTCAACATGAAAATTTATGAGTTGGAAATGCTCAAATTGGAAATTGTGAATTGAAAATTGAAACAAAAAGAGTAGCTAAGTCTCCCCCGGCATCTGGAAATAAATGAAATGAAAATTGAAAAGAAAGACCAGGGTTGGTCATGTTTGAATGAATGAATAAGTCCGGTTTAGTGGAGAGGCTAACTCTAGAGCTTTGATTTTTGTTCATGATTTTGATAAAAACTAAGGATTAGTACATAGTGAAGACGTGATGAAAGTAGGAGAAAAACACGAGTATGAGGGCCATCGGATTGGCGGTGTGAGAGTGATCCGCAGGCTGCCTGCTTGATGCGTCAAGACATGGCGTGGGCACTACTCCAGAATTATCGTCCCGGTGGCGACGCTCGTGGGATGTTTGGTGACTGCAAGAGGATCGTGTGCCATGAAGTGAGGCTGAATTGCCACAGGCTGTCTTCACGATGCGTCGTGACATGACGTGGGATTCCCCTCCAGAATTTTCTGTACACGTGCTTGTACTCATAGATCATCTAATATACCTACCGTAATTACAGTAGTAGATTAAGTCATAACGAGGGATTGAACCCTACAAAGATGAAGAACGTTTAAGGGCTTGCCCTCGGACCTATGTAGTATGGGATGCATAGAATCCGAACAAGTGCGCATTAGTATCATGTAATATAAATAAATGCATTAAGGACTAAGTGCACGATCACAACACGACATCAATAGGGTAGTCCCTTTAGTTTGATATGTGACAAGTTTGTGTTTGCTAAATATGAAAAATAAGTTATACTATTTCCGACATATAGAGGATGACCGTGTATATTGATCGTCGGTTGAATAAACTGACGTACCCACAGTCTTATATGCAGGTAAGTGACATGATAAAGATTAAAGAGGAACAGATGCTTAAAGATTGTTCAATGTTGTTGTACATTTGTTTCATTGTTGTAAAGTTTACTTCCGCTGTGCAGTGTAAATTGTAATGTATTCATGTAAACTCTGATGTAAAGTGAAAAGTTCAAATTTCCTTGTAAAATTGTACGAAAGGAAGCGAAAAGATCCTGTAGAACATCTCGAATTCAGTGTATTTAGGATTCGGGGCATTACACCTGACCCCTCCCTCAATCAGTAACGGGTAATTAATCTTTTGCCACTAAAATTCTAGTCTCATTTCGGAGTTACTAAATTCAGCGTCGGATTCGCCAGGGCTAGCCTCGGTGTTTAGACTTTGTGAAGGTTTGTCGGACATTTTTCAGTTGTCCAGATTTTGATCTAGACATTCTCAACCACTCAGATTCAGACCAAGGAGCTGTCAGTGTAATACCTCGTACTTAAGAGGGGTATATATATAAATATTATATTAGGTAAAAATATAAGATACATACATACATACATACATACATACATATAAATATTATATTACGTAAAAATATAAGATACATACATACATACATACATACATACATACATACATACATACATACATACATACATACATACATACATATATATATATATATATATATATATATATATATATATATATATGATGAGAAGTATGGTTGGAGTTGGCCTATAGAATTTCTATGGGCTTGAGATTAAAATGGATTGATGATGGAGCCTATAGAAGAACTATGGGGCTATGGCATTAATAATCCACAAAAGGACAAAAGTATATGAGAAGAAAGTGGGGGTTGTGCATGAGGGTGACGTGGATGGTGGCATGGGTTCGTCCCATATCAGATAGAAAAGAGAGAGAGGGTAAGGTTATATAGGAAAAACCAAATGATAAAGATATCTATAGGATTAACCCCCCCCCCCCCCCCCATTTGATGGTACTTGTGGTGGGCGTGGCTAGAGTTTTATGTCCGTTTTTTCGTGTGCGCGCACATGTAGCCGCGTGCGCAGCTGAGCCGGGCCCGGAGCGTTACAAATGGTATTAGGGCCGACTTTCGACACCGAGTGTGTGCAAGATATACGCCTTAGATAGAGCTAGCAGATGTACACGGGTGGAAAACCAGAGTCCCGGATTGGGCTGTACAGCTAGCAGAATCAGGGCAGTCCTCTCCACATCGGCTAAAAAGGTATCCTGGATCAGGTTGTAAGTTCCGGGCTCAGTGAGAACGCTGAGTTCTTAAGGGGGTGTGTGTAACACCCCATACTTAAGAGGGTTATATATATATATATATATATATATATATATATATATATATATATATATATATATATATATATATATCCAATGTAATATATATATATATATATATATATATATATATATATATATATATATATTACATTGGATATATATATATATATATATATATATATATATATATATATATATATATATATATATATATATATTACATTGGATATATATATATATATATATATATATATATATAGGATGAGAAGTATGTTTGGTGTTGGTCTATAGAATTTCTATGGGCTTGAGATTAAAATGGATTGATGATGAAGCCTATAGAAGAACTATGGGGCTATGGCATTAATAATCCACAAAAGGAAAAAAATATATGAGAAGAAAGTGGGGGCTGTGCATGGGGGTGATGTGGCATGGCTTGGGCGTGAGTATTAAGTCCCATATCGGAAAATGGTGAAGAAATGAGAGTGTATATGTATAGTTTCCTATGATCAAAGGTTACCTACTAATCTGGATACCTTTTGTGAGGCATGCCTGTGGTGGAAAATTGTTAGGATTTTATTTGTTCGCGTATTATACGCACGTGTAGCCGCGTGCGTAGCTCAGCCAGGCCCGGTGCGTTACAGCTTGGGCGTGAGTATTAAGTCCCATATCGGAAAATGGTGAAGAAATGAGAGTGTATATGTATAGTTGCCTATGATCAAAGGTTACCTACTAGTCCGGACACCTTTTGTGAGGCACGCCTGTGGTGGGCAGTTGTTAGGATTTTATTTGTTCGCGATTGCACGCACGTGTAGCTGCGTGCGCAGCTGAGCCGGGCCCGGAGTGTTACCGTCAGCCATCACAATTTAGATCTGATCAACAGTTCAAAATGTAAGTTTTCTCTCTAAAAAAGAACTCATTATCTGATTGTTCCTACACCGAAGAAAGCAGCAACAGATTGGCGCCATCTTTGAAAAACTACAAAGACCGCTCCGATCACATATTGCCGGCAAAAGACCACTTTTAGCCATGCCCCTTCAAAGGAAAGAAGGCGGCAACCACTAGCTATCAAGACAACGCTCCTCTTCCTTCTCCTCCTTCGGGGCAACCTCCACACCCATCGTCGCAGGCCCATCGTCCACCATCGCAGCATCCCCTCAGCAAGGCTGCATTACCGGGCTCCCAACGATATGATTCTGAAACCTCACCAAGGTTTCAATCTACATTGTCTCCCCCTCTCCAGCTGGTCATGTGCAGTCAGATCTTCACGATATCATTAACCCTTGATAGCACGGGGCAGACCTCCGCCAATGCTTCGATGTAAATTGCTCCCGAAATGAGGTCCCACTTAAAGCACCAAGGGTGTAACACCCCGAATCCCAAATACAACTGAATTCAAGTTCCACAGGATCTTTTCATTTCTCTTCGTACAATTTTACAAGGAAATAAAATTTTACTTTACATCAGAGTTACATTTACATTAACATTTATACAGTGGAAGCAAATTTTATATCAATGAACGAAATACAACAACAGTTGAATAATCTTTAAACATCAGGTCTTCTTTAGTCTTTTTCATGTGCTTTACCCTGCATAGAAACTGTGGGCACGTCAGTTTATTCAACTGACAAAATATTATACACGGCCATCCTCTCTATGCCGAAAACAGTATAAAGATTCTCAATACTTAACAAACCACAAACTTGTTCACAAACAAAGCTAAAGGGACTATCCTATTGATGTCGTGTTGTGAATGTGCACTTAGTCCTTAATGCAATTATTTCTATTATATGGCACTAATGTGCACTTGTTCAGAATCTATGCAGCCCATATTATATAGGTCCGAGGGCAAGCCCTTAACTGTTCTTCATCTTGTAGGGTTCAATCCCTCGCCATGACTTAATCTACTACTGTAACTACGGTAAGTATCCTAGATGTTCTATGACCTACGAACTCATGTCTAGGTGCCCTGGAGGAAATCCCAACGCATTGTCACATGACTCATCATGCAAGCATCCTGTGGTAATTCAGCTCCTACCATAGACATGACACCACCCGCAGTCACCAAACACCCCACGAGCGTCGCCACCGGAACGGTACTCTGGAGCAGTATCCACGTCCTACTCATGACGCATCATGGGACATCCTGTGAATACTCTCACGCCGTCAATCCAATGGCCCTCATACTCAATATTTTTCTCTTACTTTCATCACATCTTCACTATGTATCTAATCCTTAGTTTAATTGAATCATGAACAAAATCAATCCCTTAGGGTTAGCACTCCCACTATACCGGTCTTATTCATTCATTTCACCTGACCCAAATCTTCGTCTTTTTATTTCAATTATCATTTCAACCTTTCTTTTATTGCCGGTATAAGGTTTAGCTATACCCTAGTTCTTAATTTTAACTCATAATTACAACATTGAGTTTTTCATACTCATAAGTTCTCTTTTTCATGGTTAACAATAATTTCCATTTCATGTTCATAGCACTTGTATATTCATAAATTCATCGAGTCATTCAATTCCCATTTCATGTGCAACATCATGCATAAATAAATAAATACAATATGTCATACTCAAAATAGTTTATTCTTTCCACAAAACTTTCTTAATCTCATTTCAATCAACACTAACCTTTATTTAATTCTCCTACTAATGTTCGTTTCATTTATCTAATTCAAAGGCATAAAGTCATATTTTCATTCATAAACAATACTTAATTTAACAATGAGAATCCATAGCTAACACACTTGAATCTTCTTTCTTCCAAAAATTATCTTTTATCTCTTAGTGTAATTTCTCGAAAAATAGATTACTTTTATAGTTAACGAAAATACAATTTTCTATGGAATTCTATCCAATTTTCACCTCTAACTCATTTTTACTTGTCTAAATAGTGTTCAAATATTTTTCACAAGATCTACATATTTTTTGAATAATTGTAGTATTTTTTGGGATTTTTAAAAGTCAAAAAATTGATTTTAAACTTTAAAAAAAAATCAGAAATGTTCAAAACTGCCAAAGTTCGGAGACCGCCACCGCAAGCCAGTTGGGCTAAGGCGCCTATGCATTATGAAAGGGGTTTTTAATACGATAAGTTTGTTCTCGGATTTTGGGTTTTTACTCAAAAAAATCAAAATAAAATGCAGGGCTTGGGTTTCGAACCTAAGACCTAAGGGTCTGACTGCGGCTACAGTAAAAGCCACCGCACCGCTAGCCACTTGGTCTAAGGGGCCAGATTGTCTCAAATAGTATTGGGTTGTTTATAACCCAGTTCTTTGCTCATTTCTAAATTTTATAAATCTCAACACGATTTTGTTTCTTTTTCATCTCTTTTGAAAACAAAAGCTCTAGATTTTACCAAACATGAATTTACAGTAAACCTGAATTTTATAACCATTATTTACTTTATAAAACATGTACTTTGACCCTACTTTATGTTCTATGTCAATAATTTCGACATTGAGAACAAACATCATATTTCTTTATAACTTAGAGTTAAATTTCCACCACTACTATATTTCATTGTTCTTTTATTCATTAACTACCTACAATAATTTAGAGACAATTTCTCATCTTTCTACAACAAAGAAACTTTATTTTAAGCAATCAATTACACAAAAGGCATTTAATTCAACTAGTTGTCTCATAAGCACAAATTTTATCATAGCATTCATGTAGCACAACAATATGGTGATTTCTAGCACTTTAATTCACAATTCATCCATTAGCAATCATTCTATCAAACATTCTCCAAGTTACCATTCCATTTTTAACTAAACAAGCATGGTTCCAATTTCAACTAATTGATTCATTATAATTTCATTAAATCATCCCTAGCATGGTATCTAGTTCTAGAAGTATGAAAAACACTCACCTATTTGGAGAAACGAAAATGAACGCTCCTAGAGTGCAAGAAAAGTGGTCTTCTCCTCCTAGAATGTATTGCAAGTTGCTTCTCTTCCTTGCTCCTTGGTGCAACTCGAGCCTTGCTTGATGATGATGATGGGGTAGCCGGCCTCCTCTTGAAATGAACACACACACAGTAATGCACACTCAATCTTTTACTCACTGATCCCCTCAATCTTTTTCTCACTAGCTTTTTCTTTTCTTAGCAATTTGTTGTGCAAATGAGAAGAAACTAGGGGTATTTATACACTTTTAGGATGAGATTGAATGGATAGGATTAATCTAGGAGTTAAAAATCAAGGACTAAGATGAGTTGGGAAGTTGTAGCAACTTCCATGAACTTAATAACTACCCCTCAACTCAACTCCACTCTCCCTCTCTCTCTTGGCCACAACCGGCCTCCCAAAAGTGTGCAAAGCACACACAAGTGCATGCACGTGCCCCTTCTAGTACCCTCCTATTTAAAGTTGTACAAATTTAATTAATCAATTGTCCACTAATTGTGTCTACATAACAAGTTGTGACAATTTAAAAGATTAATTAAGTTTGTGAGCTCAAAATAGTGTGCTTTAGGTTCATGGGCTATTTAATAAAATATTTAATTATTAGAGTGGGCTTAAAATAAGAAAACAAGTTCAGGCTTTATAAGATAGGCTTTTTAGAAGATAAAGAGAAAGAAAGATGTCCATGTTATAAAAGATAATTTTATAGAAAAATATGCATACAAAATTTTGCACGTGCACAACACGTGAAAATCAACATTTCTCATTAAAATGAAAATTTAGGGTATTACAAAGGGAGCAAGAGAAGCCCTTTTCCAAGGCTGCAAAACTCTTGTGGAACGCCCTCGCCAAGAGGACGGAGAGCTCCCAAGAACAATAGAGAAGAGGACACCCATCACACGGGCTAAGTTTCACCAGTTCAAAGACCAAGTTCTCAAAGCCCTCCAAGTTGCCCCGAATATGAACCATCAAACAAGCGATCACCAGCCTAGAACCGTGCAACATGAAGAGTCTCGCGGGTCAACTCTCTTCGAGGGACAGGAAAACATGGTCCTTAATTGCCTCCATGAGAGGGAGGACCGCCTTGCTCAAATTGGTCAAGAGGAGGGTCACCATGAAAGAGACTACCATCCAGCCGACCTCCCTTCTCCATATCAGTTCTCGAAGTCCCTATTCCAGAGAACTTCAATCCGCCAACCTTTGATTCTTATAACAGTTAATCCGACCTAATGGATCACATCAAGAGCTTCAAAACTATCATGATGATCCACTGTGCCTTTGGCATGCTCCTTTGCAGAATGTTCCCAACAACCTTAAAAGGATCAGCACAGAAATTGTACTTATGTCTCTCTCCATGGTATATCTTCTCATTCAATCAGCTCAAAGAGCTCTTCCTTACCAACTTCGTGAGCTGTCACAAGGCCAAGAAGACAGCGCTTCATTGCTCAACCTTGAGCAAAGGCATGGGGAGCCTCTCAAGGATTTTGTCCAGCACTTCATAGCCAAGTCCTGATCCATCCCCTCCCTTGACTCGGTAGTAGCGGCTGCCGCCTTCAAACACAACGTCTGCCACATAGATATAAAAGCATCCCAAACCAAGAAGCCTTATCGGGACTTCTCCGAACTCCTACTACGAAAGTACATCCGAACTAAAGAGTCTCTTCATCCCTAAGACCAAAGAGAGCCTTCATCTGGGAACAAGCAAAAGATTACCAATGAAGAAGGGGCCATGAAGTCCCAGAATGATGGGTCTAGCCAGCAACTCCCTCCTCTAGTGCCTCGCGTCGACAATTTCACTCCTCTCAACACCAACATATCAGTGATCCTTATGGAAATCGATGGAGATGGGTTACTTTGTCCTCTTGCTAGGATGAACATGTCGGTCAAGAGAAGGGATAGGGACCAATGGTGTCGATTTCATATGGACCATGGCCACAACACCGATGATTATCGAGCTCTTATAAAGGAGATCGAAGAGCTAATCCAATGAGGCTACCTTTCCAAGTAAACCTGGAAAGATCAGGTTGAACATCCTTAGATTCAGGGAGCTAACAAGCGTGCAGAGAAAGAACCAGAGTCCTAAGACTCGGAGCACCTGGCCATTTTCCACTCCATCCACATAGGACAAATGGATTGGGAATCTAACTCCCCCCGAAAAGCGTTCATCAGTGAGGTAAACTCAATACACAATGTTCCCCTGCTAAGAGCTTGAAGGTTCTAATGACCTTTTCGGATAAAGATCTAGAAGGCATCTGAATACCTCATTGTGATGCATTAGTAATCAATCTCTGCATGGCAAAGCACGAAGTGTGCCACATCTTGGTGGACAATGGTCGCTCGGTGAACATTCTCGTCTTGGAAAATTTTGAAGGCCTCAAGCTCTTCGAGGACCGTTTTAAACCCGCCGGGTACACCCTCCATTGTCTTTGAGGTTCCGGTCCAAATTGAATGAATAGTTACCCTTGATGTGACTACGAGAAAAGTTCCAGCTACCCAAACTGAGGCCATGGACTTCATTGTTGCCAATGTGAAAGCTGCATGCGACGTCATTCTTCGCCGCCCTAGCCTAGCAGCTCTTCATGTTGTAGCCTCAGCCTTCCACATGAAGATGAAGTTCCCAACGTCAGCATGGGTAAGAAAAGTTAAGGGAAGAAGCGGCTCTCTCATGTTACACAGCCACAAAGGGGGGCTTGGTCTCCCCCTTGATACCGTAGAACTCCCTCAACAGAGGAGTCTTGACTCCAAGCTCGTTGATGAACTAGAAGAGACCCCCTTCTCCAAAGAAGATCCGACCAAGTGTTTTAAGGTAAGCAAAGCGCTCTCCTACCGAGTCAAAGAAAAACTTGTCAGTTGCATTAGGGAGAACCGAGACTTGTTTGCTTGGACCGCTACCGACATGCCTGGAATCTCGAAAGACTTGATAATACACAGCTTTAGTGTTAGTTTGGATGTCAAGCTAGTCCAGTAAAAGTGCCAAAAGTTTGCCCCCGGCAGGCAACAAGTGGTCAAGAAAGAGGTCGACAAACTCTTAGCCACCTGCTTCATTCAAGAAATTAGCTACGAGGAGTGGCTAGCCAACGTAGTCATGGTAAAGAAAGAAAATGAAAAGTGGAGGATTTGCATCGACTTCACCAACCTAAACAAAACATGTCTGAAGGACTCTATTCCCTCTCCCCGACATTGATACTTTGATTGATGCGAACATCTAGGCACAAGCTCCTCAGTTTTATGGATGCCTTCTCGGGATACAATCATAACCGAATGTTCCCTCCCAACATGTCGAAGGCATCCTTCATCACCAACCAATGCCTCCATTGCTACCGAGTCTGCTTTTCGGGATAAAGAAAACTGGAGCCACATACCAGCGAATGGGGAACAAAGTCTTTAAGGGACATACCAGTCAAAATATGGAGGCCTGTGTAGATGTTATGCATGTAAAGAGCCTCAAGATGAATGTCCATGTGACCATTCTCCAAGAAGCTTTCAATATCCTCTGGAAGCACAACATGAGGCCGAACCCTTCAAAGTTCACCTTCGGTGTCTCCTTGAAAAAGTTTTTGGGATTCATGATCAACTATAGAGGAATTGAAGCCAACCCGAAGAATATCTGGGCAATACTTGACATGTCTCCCCCTTACAACATCAAAGAAGTCCAAACATTCACGAGGAACCTTGCCACCATCGGGATCTTTTTCTCCAAGTCTGGGAAGAAGTGCTTTCCTTTCTTCAAAGCTCTCCGAGGATCAAAGGGCTTTGAGTGGGGGTAAGCTTAGCAAGAAGTCTTTGAATAGCTCAGGGTGTATATAACTAATCCTCCACTCCTTAAAAAGCCCAAGCTGAGAGAGGTGTTATACCCCTATCTGGCCATCTCAGATCAGACTTTCAATGTTGTCCTGGTGAGGAAAGAAGATAGGATCCAAAAACTAACCTACTATGTGAGCAAAGTACTTCATGACGTCGAGCTTTGTTATTCTAAGATGGAAAAGAAGACCTATGCTCTTATCACGAACACTCGTAAGCTTTGCTCTTACTTCCATGCACACTCTATCTCAGACCTCACCAATCAACCTCTCACGCAGATACTCCACAAGCCATAAAACTCTAGGTGACTCATGAAGTGGTCCATGAAGTTGAGCTAGCAGGACATTAGCTACCGGCTGAGGATAGCTATCAAGGCCCAAGCCTTAGCTAAACTCATCGTTGACAGCACCATCTCCGATCCCCCCAAAGAAGATGAGGTTCCTCTGTTCTATATTGTCTACATTGATGGCTCATCTTGCATCGAAGGGAGTGGTGCTAGTGTAATCCTTCTCGACCTGGACAAGTTCATCCTTTAATACTCACGTTGTCTCGATTTTCACATCTCCAACAATGGGGCAGAATATGAGGAGTTGATTGTCAACCTCCTCTTGGCCTGGAAGGTGGGGGCTCAAAAGGCTAGGGTGTTCAGTGACTCCCAGTTGGTAGTGAATCAAATCTGAGAAGACTATAAACCCTGGGACAACCGCATGACCAAGTATTCAGCTTGCGTAAAGAAACTGTTGGCAACATTCAAAGAGGAAAAGGTCACTCGCATCCCCTATGAAGAAAACGGGAAAGCACACACCCTCTCCAAGCTAGCCACCTATTCCTTAGAAGGACTTGACCACATTGTGCTTATAGAGGTCCTACTCAAGCCCAGCATCAAAGAGGAAGCTTTGGATCTCATGTTCATCACTCCTTAAGCACCCAAAGTCCATTGGATGAAACCCTTGTTTGATTTCCCAACAAGGGAATCCTCCCAACAGATCCTGAAGAAGCAAGAAAGACACCCAGGTGAGATCAGAAAGGTACACACTTGTCGAAGGAGTCTTGTACAAATGCAATTATACTCTCATAGATGGAAAACTATACTTGTGATGGCTCTCCCTCGAGGAAGCCAAGTATGCTCTAAGAGAAGTACAGGAAGGAATCAGCAATGGCCATATGGGCGCAAGGTCCCTCGCTCGTAAAATTCTCAATCGTGGGTATTATTGGCACTCACTCTTCAACGACCCAATAATATGTCTGTCGGTGTGCTTCCTACCATAAGTTGTCCTCCATTAAGCGGGTGCCCCAAACTGAACTTAGCTGCATGCCAAGCTCGATCCCCTTAGCCATGTGGGGAATTGACTTACTTGGGCCGTTTCCCCCTCAACTGGACAGAGGTACTTCTTAGTGGTAGTTATCAACTACGTCACAAAGTGGATCGAAGCATAACCATTATCTTTCATCATCGAGCCTAAGATTCACCGCCAAAGCTTTCCCCAAATTCTGCCCAGGAGCTTACCAACTTGAAGACCTGGTAAGTAAGAAGATATCAAGGACTTGGAATGCCGAGCATTTTATGAATTTCAATATGGGCGCTTAACACCCTTCATTTAGATGCTTTTTCTTTGTAATAAGGTTGATCCTTATATCGGTCAGAGCATGTAATAAAGTTTAGCCACCAAGGCAAACACCTAGACTTATTTTTCAATAAAACTTAGCAATTTCTTCCAAAAACTCCTTGTACTACTCTCTACATTTAGACAATGAGTTAGGTGCTCAGCTCCTCTATTGGGCTACATCAACAACTTATTAACCCTCAAATAACAAGTTCGGAGTCCAACTCTTTCGTAGTGTTGCTCCCGCAACTCGTTAACTCCTCAAATAACAAGTTCTGATCCAAACACTAGCTCTAAGATACTCTCGCAACTCGCTAACAAGAAAGTTCGGAGCTGGGCTCGTCACTCGAAACTGCTCCCACAACTCATTAACTATTTGAACAACAAGTTCGGAGGCCAAACTCGTAGCTTGAAGTTACTCCTGAAACTTGCTAACGAGCGAGTTCGGAGCTCGACTCGCCACCCAAAACTACTCCCACAACTTGTTAACTCTTGAATAAATAGTTTGGACTCCAACCTCTTCCCTAGAGCTACTCCCACAACTTGCTAATTCAAACACATAGAGTTCGAAGTCCGGCTCCATCCTATAACTACTCCCGCAACTCCTCAGATCTGGACAATGAGTCACAACATAAAGAAGACAAGAGAAAACACTTAGAAGATCTTTATTTCACATCAAAAGCTCTGTTACTAGTTCGGAAACTATATACATCAAAAGCTAAACAAATTTACAAGATCCTCCCCACTAGTTCACCTTCCACCACTCGGGCAAGGGATAACTGTCCAAGGGACACCGCTCGTCTGTGAAACAACCTCACTTGAGAAACTTCATCTCGACCCCCCGAACTGTCCAAGGGAGAGGCCAACCCGACCAATCGAGTTTATACATTGTGGTAACTAGGACGCACCCCCCACCCCCACTCTCCTATTGTAGATGTCATACTCGATGATCCAGCAACTCGATTGTGGGCATCCCCATAATTCCTCAATGCTGCTCGAGTACCCGAGATTAACTCATGGGCTATTGCCCAACCGCTAGGCCGATGAGTGCTTCACATTTGTAGACCCCTGAGCTTCGCCTTAAGGTGATAAATCACCAAATTCCTCTCAACAAGCGGCTCCCTTAGGAGAACTCCCTCACTGTGTTTATCTCTCTCCACCCCGGGAGGCAAAGGCAAACCATCGGGACGATCCCCATGCAAAAGAGCATGCTCAAATTCCCTATCGACTAGCACCTCCTGTTGGGTTTACATGTCTTGCATACACATGTTCAGTGAAAAAGATGATGAAGCGATTAGAGGATCAGAGCGAAGATTGAAGAAGGAAATAAGAAGCAGTCAGCAGTAGAAGCAGCAACAGAGAAGGGGAAAGTTGACTGTGCGGTTAACTATCACCCCGTCTGGTTTGACTCTTGGGAAATGCGGTCAACCGCAATCTTGTGTAGTCGACCGCGACTCACAGGATAATGTTGTTTTTTGGTCGGATCTGGAGATTTGTGTGAATCCTAACTTCGTCTTCAAGTTAGATCATACGAATCTGAAGGTATGGTTATCTTTTCAGTATACATCGGATAATTAGTGTATCAAGTGTATCAAACTAGGTTTTCTCTAGATCTCAATATAATCAATTGTAACGACTAAAAGAGAGATATAATTTTATTGAGTGCCGAATAGAAGACGAGAATACTTCATCTAAGAGGTGTGAGATTTCTCCATTATAAACAGCAAGTATTTTCAGATAGGCTTGAGAGAAGGTCGTTGTGAGAATTGTAATATTATTGTATCTTCTCTAATTGAATAATATCTCGATTCTTCCTCCCCCGGATTAAGGAGAAAGCCCCAATCGGGACAATTCTTGTGTGCTTTGTGTGATTGGTATTGATCATGTTGAAGACTCAACAAGATCCTCTAGAGAGAATAATTCTCTAACACACCTTCAAATTCTCCCTTTTGAGCGTACTTTCGTGTAAGACATGGCAAAGATGATCGGGCATCTTTGCCTCCCACTCCCCCCCCCCCCCCCCCCCCCGCGCATGTACGCAATGATCTATAATATAAACAGAGGAGTTATGACAAACATAAAGACGCTTAGCCTCATCTTCAAAACCTCAAAACCTCAAAACCTCGAAGATCCAAAAAAAAACGAGTCAAAAATTTACTAACCAGTTCGACAAAGGATGAATGGACCCAAAACGATTCAAAAAGGATGATCTTCATTGAAAAAGGAAGAACACATAGCGGTGGCCAGTCTGCGGCTCAACAAAAGTACAAAAAGGGATACAAGCCTTAGGGTCAAAGGAGCACCTCTTTACCCACGACGGAGGATTTTGGGAGTTCGCTCATTCCCATTCCCCTTCTTGAGGAGCCATGGTGTCTTCATCTTAGCCAACCTCGGGAACGTCCTCCGCTAGTCCATCCTAGCTCTTCTTGGTATCCTCGCCCTCCTTAAGGAGGAAATTGTACCCCGCACCGCTGAAGTTGGCAACCCGCTCCTCAACGTCCTTCATGACTTTCTTATAACCTTAATCTTAGGCTTTGATAATTGTGTCGAGGGCCTCTTTTAGGGCTGCCTTTGTCTCCTCCTTCATCTACGCCTTCGTCTCCTCCGTCCTCTCCTTTAACAGCCTTTCCCCACTCAGCGGTGAATGAGGAAACCTCCAGCAACAAGGCCTTCTCCATCTTCTCAGAGGTGTTAAGGGCCTCCTTGGTGTCGAGACACTCTTTCTCAACTCTCACCATCTGACTCTGGAGACACTTTGTCTCAGCCTCGAACAGCTGCTTCATCTCAACACCATGAAAAGAGGACTACAAAGGAAAACACCAAACACTTAGAAGAATTGAACAAACAGAGTCGATAAGGCAAAGGGGTAGGCTACTTACCACGCATTGAGCTTGAGACCACTTGAGGCAGCTAGACTTGAAGGTCTCCATAGCCAACATCGCCCGATCTTAGGGCGGAGCGAATTATTCATCGCCACGATCCTCACCTCGGTCACTAAGTCAGCGATGGTTACCTTCCGTCACGACGGTAAGTCAGTTCCAAAGTGGTGGCAACGAGTGCTTGCACCGTGGGAATGAGAAAGGGGAGAGGAGGGCGGACTGTCTCTATAGCGGCAAGGGCAGTGGGGCTCGGAGGCACCCTTGTGGACTCAGTAGAGGTTTCTATGCCGCTACCATCACCTTCTTCTAAGGCTGGAGAGTTGAGATTGACTCGGAGGACCTCTTGCGTCTCTTCTTCGAGCCAGCCTCCCTATCTCTATCCTCTGAAAAAGAACCTCAATCATATCTGTAAAAAAAACACAAATTAGAAAGAAAGTTGAACATGCATAAAAAACTCGGATTAAAAAAAAAAACATAATAGGGTCCGCCGAACTCATCCCCCACTTCACCATGTTTTTCTCCTTCAACTTCGTCCAAACTACCACCCCTTATGCAAACAGGCGGTCGAATGCCCCTAACTTCTCCTCAGTATACTCCCTCACCTTATAAGCCTTAACTCTTGACATGTTGAACTCCCATTGTTGTAGGGATGCCCCATGGTTCAACACTATGAACCACAAAATACTTCAACCTCCAATCCTTTATGGAGTTGGGCTGCCCCTGTACCACATGTTTCTTAGTCCAAGGGGAGAGGTAGTACCGACCCATGCCAACTTGGAGGGAGCAAAGGCCAAAGCACCAATGAAAAATATTCAAGCTCGGCGCCACATTCCTTCTCCTACACAACAAGAGGAAGAAAAATCATATGCTTCCATGAGTTAGGCCCCAGCTGCATTAGATTCACTTTGAACCAGTTCAACACCTCCTTGATGAATGGGTGGATCGGCAGACGCAAGTCCGATAGGAAAGCATCAAAGGGCAACATGCAGAACCCTGTGGCAAGAAGGGTTGTGGTCAAATGCCAGGACCAAAAAGAAATAACTTGAATTCCCTCAGAATGAAGAAAACATTTCAAATAGTCAGCAGATCTTCCCCTGATAAGATTTTGGTGTACGGTCAACTTCGACCACGGCCCTTCCTGGCGAAGAGGGTCGATACCGAACTGGACCAAATCCTAAAGATCCTGGGGGTACACCCGAGCAAGCATGATATCTTGGAAGTAAGGACACCCCAGGTCGATGTCATTTAAGTACTCGATGGGCTCTGCCTTTACCACAGAATTAGCCTCAGAAAGAACTAATTTCATCTTTTGCTTATGCCTCGGAGATTCAGGAGGAACATGGGATGTCTGAATATCTTCCCCCTAGGGGGGGAAGGGGGGAGGGGGGGAGGTACCTCCACTACACCTTCCTCTTTGGAAGATGACCCCTCAATGACATCGCCCTCCACCGAAGATGTCGCCCGGTCTCCCCCTCCTCCAACTACTTGGAGTGAGTAGATTTAGTGTCACTCACCTCCCGGACAGATGTGGAGGCCTAGTCATCAGACCGAACAATAGACATTATTTGGAGAAAAATAAATTTCTTGGCAAGGAATATGGGAAAACTAACAATGATGCAAGCCAGAATGATAAAGTTAGAAAAAGAAAGAACAATGAAGAGAGAAACTCTGAGGAAGAGGGAAAAGAGTAAGAGAGAAGGGGGAGTTACGTAGAAAGAATGAGGAAAGAATCTAGAGAGACGTCTCGTTAACCACAAATGATGATGTGGTACTATCTTTGCCACCCACGCGTCATCCATCCAACGACAGAGACTAAGAGGCACGTGAAATGTCTTGATATATTCAACGATGATGTGGCACTATCTTTGCCACCCACGCATAATCCATTCAACTGTAAAAACTAAGAGGCGCGGAAAATGCCTCAGTATCTATAGCAATGATGTGGCATGACTCCCGCCGTCCGAAAATTCCTTCGCGGAAGAATCTCCCTAAGTATGGGGACTCGTCTATATGATCCTTCAACATTGCAGCTCCTATCTTCATATGCTATGTGCTCGAGATATCGTTCGAGTCCCCCGCAAGAATGTGCCTATCTCATAGGCTTGGTGTAGTGTTTTTGACCCCCTTACAAGAATGCTCCTATCTTCATCGGCACAGTGCTCTACATGTCATTCAAGCCCCTCTCAAGAATGCACCTATCTTCAAAGGCATGGTGCTCGACATGTCTTTCGAGCCCTCGTAAGAATGCTCCTATCTTCATAGGTTTGGTGCTCAACGTGTCGTTCAAGCTCCTCGCAAGAATTCTTCTATCTCATTGATCGGTGCTCGACGTGTCATTCGAGCCCCTTGCAAGAATGTGCTTATCTTCGTAGGCACAGTGCTCGATGTGTAAATTGAACCCCTCACAAGAATGCGCCTATCATCATGGCTCGGTGCTTGACGTGCTGTTTGGGCCCCTCGCAAAAATGCGCTTATCTTCATTGACACGGTGCTCACATGTCGTTCGAGCCCCTTACAAGAATGCTCCTAGGGATGACAACCAGGCCGGGCAAGCCAGTCTGGTTCACGGCCCGCTGGGCCAGTACTGTAGTGGGACAATTCGGGTCCAAGCTGAGGTTGGAGCCGGTCCGGTCTGGTTCCAATGAGGAAGAAGTCGAGCATGGACTGGCCCACCAGCCTGGTCCCCTCGGTTCCGGGCTGAGATGGGTCGAGCCATTTATATTTTTTATATATTTTTTTTATTCCTTTCTCTTAACTTATGAAATAAATATAAAACAAGTAATACTATAGTATATTTCGATGTATAAGAGTCGTATAAAAAAAAGTGTAATATTTCTTTTCATGTAATACTTAAAAATACAAAAACAAAACAAAAACAAAACAAAAGGAAAACCAACAGCTGGCCCGGCCCGGCCAACCATTGAACCCACCTGGCCAAACTAGACCAGACCGGTCTGGTCTGGTTCATGAACTGGCAGACTGCGGTTCAAACAAGGCTGCTATGCAAAAAATTCCAACCCAGGCTGCTACAAAATCGGTCCAGTTTGGTGAACGTCTAGTCGGGCTTCTGGCTGGACCGGCTCAGTTGCCATCCATAAATGCATATCTTGTAGGCACGGTGTTTGATATGTCATTCGAGCCCCTCGCAAGAATGCATCTATCTTCATACGCTTGGTGATCGACGTGTCGTTCTAGCCCCTCGCAAGAATGCACATATCTCATAGGCTCGGTACTCGACGTGTCGTTCGAGCCCTCGTAAGAATATGCACCTAGCTTCATAGGCTCGTGTTCGACGTGTCATTCGACCCCCTCGCAAGAATGCGTCTATTCATAGGCACAGAGCTCGACGTGTCGTTTCCAGCCCTCACAAGAATGCGCCTATGTTCGTAGGTTTGGTGCTCGACGTGTCGTTCGATACCCTCGCAAGAATGAGCCTATCTTAATAGCCTCAATGCTCGGCGTGTCATTTGAGCCCCCCACAAGAAAACAACTCTCTCCTAGGCTCAATGCTCGACGTGTCGTTCGAGCCCCTTGCTAGAAATGCGCAAAAAACTAATGCTCGAAGCTCAACTCGATCGAACCCTCTCCTCCTCGCCAAATCGAAACCCCCTGGGTCCGCTTGGCCAAGCCCCCCGGAGTCGGTGCCCGACGTGTCGTTTGAGCACCCTAGTGCAAAGGCACAACATGGGCCCCTCAGATCTACCCGAAATTTGCGCCCTCCTTTAATTTTTTATTCAAATTCAAAAAAGTAAGTATAAACTCGAGAAAATTAAAAATTTTAAAAATTAATTAAAATTGGGGGAAATTAATTAAATTTTCAAAATCTGGGGACACTATTTCGGAACTAGCTCTGAACTACCTAGAGAAGCACCAAACAAGATTTTAGGCGCCTCTACAAGACTTTTACATGAAATACATTATCTGCACCAGTCATTTCTTTGCAATACATTCCATTGGTGTGATCATTATAAAGATCCAACATATCCCTTATATACTCTACGACAGAAGAAAGAGAATAACCAATGAAGCTCTGATTTCTTCCTGGTAGGAAGCACAAACACATTAATTTTGAGAGAAAATGGCTAAGTATTTAAATTTAAAAAATTAATGCGTGAATCAATTAAGTGTTTGTTCTCTGAATCATCTATATAACAAGTTATTCTGATTCATAATGGTTAACCAATATTTTAATCTAAATTAAATATGTGAATAACTACAGCAATTATTTTGATAGACAGTCTAGTTATCTTATTACAATTAATATTTTTTTTTCATCTTAATGGACTTATTATATGAAATATGGCTAACCGGAATATATAAAAATAAAGACACTCACACAAAACGTATGATTGATCATGCATTCACGTGCCTTCATATGCATCAAAACTGTGCTATCCAGATCACACTGTCATTCCACGAATCTATTATATGATTATCATACCATATTAAAAAAATCTTTAATTTTTTTTTCCTTTTTTTTTCTCCTTTTTGTCAAGTGTTGCTTAATATCGTTCAGTATCTTCACATCAAATCTCAGGTTTCTATGCATTTGCTGGCAGCAACCAGGAGAAGCAAGGTGAATTTTTTCCCAAACCGACCTATTTTTTGAATGTTTTTCCCAAACCGACCTACTTTTTTTAAAATTTTCAAAGCGATCCACTCGGTCTTTGAAAGACCGAGTTTAGTGAAAACTAACTCGGTTTTTCAAAGACCGAGTGTTAGTATTGAATTTTTCGAATTCTAACACTCAGTCTTTGAAAAACCGAGTTATTTTTCACTAAACTCAGTCTTTCAAAGACTGTGCAGTCATTTTGGTAAATACTTTCAAAGTGGGCCAGTTTGGTAAATACTTTCAATAAGTGGGTTATTTTGGTTAAAAATTTCAGAATTAACTATAATTATTATAGTGAATATTATTGACCAAGGTGAGTTCTTGTCCTTCATTTAGGTGCATATTTCTCTCCACTAGTCATTGAGAAATAATTGCATCTTGTTCTTTGATTAACCGACTGAAATATTTGCTGCTGCAGATCCTATCTCTCAATTCTAATCTACTGGTGTGATGGGTGTTGTCCTAAATCTAGAAAGAAAAGCATTATTGGGTCTAAAATCATAACATGCACGTGTTTAAAATTTTCAAGATCGTCTAAGCTAATTTCCTTAGTAAAACTCTATACTTTGTATGGTCTTTTTATTTTTTCATCTTTTGTTGTTATTTATTTGCCTTTTTATTACTAGGTTAATAGCTAAAAAATAAGGCTACAATGGTGCAGATTATTTATTTTTCTAGTTGTAATCTATACAATATATTATTCTAACTCACTTTTAGTTCAAGTATTTTTCTAATTTTTTCTTTCTAAAACAAACAAAAAAAAAGGATAGCAAATATAGGAGGCAACTTCCCACTCCTTCTCCATCCAAATTTTGAAGTGCAATTATATTTATTAATCAAACCTTAAAAAACATGCAATATTGTATATATGTTATAGGGAGAATTTTTTTTTTCAAAAATAGTCCTCATAATTGTTCACTTTTCAAAAATTATGTGCAATGTATTATTGCATAGTGTTATATTTAAAAATTATGTGTAATACAGTGGTAATTATGGAATTTGAATCCTCTTGGTGAATAATTCACTAGAGACGTTCACTGGCCCATTTAACCATACATCTTGAAAATTTGATCTTGAAAATTTTAAACACGAGCATGTTAAACATTTTAGACCCAATAATGCTTTTCTTTCTAGATTTAGGACAATACCCATCACACCAGTAGATTAGAATTGAGAGATAGGATCTGCAGCAGCAAATATTTCAGTCGGTTAATCAAAGAACAAGATACAATTATTTCTCAGTGACTAGTGGAAAGAAATATGCACCTAAATGAAGGACAAGAACTCACCTTGGTCAATAATATTCGCTATAATAATTATAGTTAACTCTGAAAATTTTTACCAAAATAATCCACTTATTGAAAATATTTACCAAACTGACCCATTTTCGAAAGTATTTACTAAAATGACTGTGCGATCTTTGAAAGACCGAGTTTAGTGAAAAATAACTCGGTTTTTCAAAGACCGAGTGTTAGAATTCGAAAAATTCAATACTAACACTCGGTCTTTGAAAAACCGAGATAGTTTTCACTAAACTCGGTCTTTCAAAGACCGAGTGGTGCGGTTTGGAAATTAAAAAAAAAATAGGTCGGTTTGGGAAAAACTTTCAAAAAATAGGTCGGTTTGGGAAAAAATTCAAGCAAGGTTAAGGGTCTTGAGACAACTTAGATTTTTTTTTTTTTTTTTTTTTTAATTTAAGGAAACTTGGAGTATAGTTATATCAGAATATATCAAATGTTAGTTGAATAATTCTTGTTACAGGGAATGGTTATGATCTTATTATTTCTATGATATAAAATTAATAATTTTTACAGTTTTACTGTATGACCTTGTTCTAGAATTGCATCATTTATTGCAGACCTAGACTATCACTTGACAGTATAGATCTCATGCAACCAAGATTTACCAAACAATGAAATGATCATAAGATGACATGACCTTCATTGCTGATTACCAGGTTCTAGCTAAGAGAAAGGTTTGCATATAGCCTAGGTAGAAATCAAACATTTACAATAAATCAAAACACTCGTTCAGTAAAATCTGAAAAGATGAAGTAGGAATTGGTCTGTATTTATTATACAGTGGAAAACGTAGCAGGAATGTGATCCTCTATTTCACCAAATCATTTGCATTTTCATACAAACTGAGAAAACTAAAGAAGAGAGTTCAGAAGGAAATAATTTAGATACTGAGAAAGGTTTTGGGAAATTTCAACTATGACTATGAACCTGAGTAGAATTTGAACAAATTTTTACCTTGTTTTGTTGCGGTCGTATCAGATGCATACCCTAAGGACTAAAGATCGATGGTAAGAAATTTTTTAACCATTGACCAGCTAAGCTGGAAGTCGATGATCTGTAAGCCAAATGGCATGATCTCTTTCTGAAAGGGATAAACTGCCTCATCTCACTCCCCTTGATATATAGTTTTCAGTATAAGATGGTGTCCCACCATCTTGCTTCATTACAGATTATGCAATGGAAACATCAAAATATTCCACAAGATTGCAATTTGATTACACATTATAGATTGCTGCCGATAAGGCCAGAAGGGTTCGCATCATAGCTCATGTACACCTTTCAAAGATGACATTTTCTCTTAACCAAAACACACTGAATTATGGAAAGCGGAAATACTTTATTAAATAAGGTTAGGGCTATACTTGTTTATTATACAGAGGGTAATGCCGGTGAAATATGATTCCCTTTAAAACAAAAACTCATTTACATTTTCTTCACCCAATTTTTTTTATAAAAAAAAAAAAAAAAATCTCATTCACATTTTCTATTTCACATAACCTTCGAACATAAAACAAGGGAGTTCCTTGGCGATAGGTTAGGTACAGCGTTAAATAACATCCAGGTGGTGGTAGGAGTCAGGTTGTTCACACTTAACTAGAATCTTCACACCGGTTGTTACCATTGTGAGGGTCGAAGCTTCCAACCACGATTCAGTCACTCACTAAATCAAAGTTGAGCCTGCCATTGATCTTTCTACCACTGCAGCAATACAGAGTTGTTTCAGTAATTTAATTAACAATCGTGAATTAATTCAACTCAGCTCACTAGTTCAGTTAATTGTACCCATTCAATTGGTTGTTGATGGCAGTCAAGTCTTTGGAAGGGCTTTGAAAAGCATGTGTGCTCTCACCAACACAGGCATAGTAACTCTTCGAGCTTGGAGAAAGTAAAGAATCCTTCTGTTAATAAGAACAGATTCATTAAGGATAATGACCGAATACTAAGGCCAGAAAACAATAAGCATATACTTTGTTGGGCCCTGTCGGCTCTCACAGAGACGTTAGGATTTGCATATCGGTTGTGTAGTGTGTACATAGCTCTCTTATTAATCTGTTAACTTTATAGCAGTTCATTTAGCATAGCAAAGGGACAAGAAGTGGAATGAGCACCTTCACTATTATACATCACTCTTTAACTGGTTTGTCCTTGGGTCAGGAGGCAATTTACATGGGCCATTACAGTGATCAATAAAATAAGTATTTGCAGAACACAAATTTTCAAATATCAACATTGAACAATTGTGTTTTAAGAGGAAAAAAACCTAAAACAAAATGCAAGTGTCTTCTAGAATATAATTAAAAGAACATATTCTAGTAACAAATACTGAAACTAATTTGGTCAATAAGCACTCTTACCATTATTTCCTCGTCGAGGAAATAATGGTCCCGGGGCTGTTTAATGGATATCATCTCTACGTATTATTCAAGGAATATCTCTATTTAAGTAGCTGCAGCGTTGAGTCTAAAACTATAATCTCTGAGAAGAATAAACAGTAGATAAGTTAGTGACTTTTTAGTAAGAACACTTCCATCTTCAAGCAGTTTTCAATCTAGTATTGGGAAAGGACTTGCTTAAACTTTTCAGTGACTAAGATCAAGATAATGATACAAAGCTAAGCACGAAGCAAGACCAGTGGTTTCAAATGCAACCAAAACAAGATTTTGCTAATTTTTGCTAAAAAAACAAAAGAAAATAAGAGAATCCTTCTTTCCTGCATTTCTATACAATAAGACTTTTTAACTAAAACACCAATAAAAATCAAAATGACAATCACTACGGGAAAGACCGTAGCTTCACAAAACAAAATAGCGTAGAAGAACGTGGTCACTACAACAAAAATCACAATATGTACCAAAGTGTAGAAGAATAATCATGGCTATAAACACTTACGAATGAATATGATACCTCAAGTTATTTTGGTAGCCATAGATAATGAAAGGCTAAGAAAAATGATAGTTGTATCCCATTTGTTTGTTTGTTTGTTTGTTTGTTTGTGTTTTTTATTTTTTTTTATTTTTGAAGCATCACATAATTTGTGTTTACATCATCTGACAATCCATGGGAGATCATCCTTGACAAGTTATTACCAAAGTAGGCTTACCTCCTAAAACAAGGAAAAGGTTTAAATATAAGGATGAGTACCTGCCTAAATTTTTATCAAATGAATACAAGAATACACACCTTTGATGATCGCAAAGGAGAAACATAAACGTTATGTGATGAAGAAACCTTCCTAGGAGACATGTCAGGGAGACTCGGAAAAGGAGAAAACCGAGGAGACCCTGGCAGCTGACCTGTTTCACACAAGACAGATGATGGCATTGAAAAATAATATTGCAGAAAATGCACTTCCCATGTAGGTAAAAAAATAATGCATACCATCAGAATTATTTCTATCTTCAGTAGACCTGCTGATTTCTTGAGTAGCACTACTTGATCCTAATTCCACCAACAAAGGCTTGACAGAAGGAATAAATACATCATTGTAAAAGCTAATAATGTCAATATGATCTTGCCCCTCTTTCTGTTTCAAAAAAGTATGAATCAGTAAAAGGTGGATTTCTATCACATAAAGTGACATAGTTACTTGTCTTACTCCATTCCGACATGCTGATGGCCAGCATACAAAGACACTACGAAAAACTTGCGATTTACACTGAGGCTGCTTTCTGTAATGGTAAATGATCTCCTTGAAGGAAAGGCATAATTGCGAAATCTGCAGGCAAAATAACCTCTGCTTGTTCAGAAAGAATCATGGAAAACATCAAACAACAGAGTTTGATATGGAAATTAAGTAAATGATACCTTAGCAACACCATAGAAGCTGCACAATATAAGCTGGTCAATATGGCGATTGAAGAATAGATCAGTCCGTTGACTAAGTACTTGCTGGATGAGACAGTAGATTCGCTCCAAACTTTGCTCAGACAGTTGCAGCCTTTCACATAAACTTCTGATTCTAATTGCAGCCAGCTTTACAATCTATCAAGATCCAAAACAAAAGGGCATAGTTAAAATGCAATATAATACAACTTACAATGAATACACAGCATCTGTTTTAATTTAAAATCGCTACTTTGCAAGAGACAGAGAGAGGAAGACGATGCCACTATTTTGTCACACTTTGCTTTTGCATTGATTAGGGATATATTGCTTTTATGGGCTTTGATGTAATTTGGTTATTTGCACTTCTATTTGGTATTGGATTTATTGGTATTACGAACTCTTTTGACTCATTGTTTCTCATTAATGAAACAGTGGTGATTGGCATCTTTAAGTCACGAAAGAAAAAACTCTACTTTGTTAAAGAAAACATTAATCCCTGTCTCCGCACATGTTTCTCCCCCTGCTGCAGGGTTTGGCCGTGTTGGGCTGCAATTGAAAATTTGATGAAAGATTTGGTAAGTGGTTGATGGAATTAACATGACTGCAGAACTTGAGGCTAAAATTCTACCTTGCAAAAGCAGATTGAAGAGGCGGCAGCTTTAATTTGAGATTGTTAGAGCTCAACAGGCGATCCTTGGCAGGTGATGTAAACGAATTGCGCTCTATTAAGACATTCCAACTTTCACTGCATTGTCTCTTGGGAGTTTGAGGGTCTCCATTCTGATCTGCAAATTATTAGAAATGATAGGGATCAGGCTTCCATAGAGCATAATGGAAACAAAATATTTGAAAATCAGACAATCTTCAAAGAAAAACCGAAAGATATAGATACACTAAACGTAAGGCATCTGATGGCTAGGATAAAATATCAGTAACTTAAGAGCACATTATACCCACTCCCAATCCTCTCGTATACAGCAAAATTTGAACTTATAGCCTCTCAATCACAAGCCTTACTAACTCTCCTCAAGTTCCATTTCCATGTCCAAGATCCAAGTTGACACAAATTCATCAAGGGTCATTACCTACTTTAGTTGACTATAAACTAAAAACTTTCCCAAGTTGATGTTATAACAAATCTTAAAGGGTTAGCAAAAGAATCAGATATGCCCCTTTAGAAAAATACCCTTGCAAGCATAAATATATTATTCGGGCTGAGAAAAAATTTAAGTTATTTGGCTCAAAGAAATGACTGAAGTTACACATCAATACAATGATTAAACTAGAAAAAAAAAGCATGTGTTAGTTTTCCAAGAAAAATAAAATGTTGCGCTAGCTGTAACACAAGAAAACAACCGATCCTCAGTTCTCACATTCTGAAGAAGTTCACGTACACATGAAAATGCTTAAGATGTCCATTAAAACTAATTGTCTGCATTAAAATAAGAATTTTTTAAGTCAATGAAATGTTTCTAGTGTACTACCTGACAAATTTTCTCGCTTTCGTGTAGGGAAAGGTGGCAATCCCCCACTGGAAATGTTATAGTTAGCTTCCATAGCATCAAGGGATGGCATTGGTTCCGCTAATAGTCCCAAACGATTGACTTCAGATGAAAGTGCAGGCCTTGCTACAATCAAAGAGTTGTACATTGACGAGCCTTTTTCCCATGCCATACTTTCTAGAAGTCTCTCCTCCAAAGAATTCAAATGTCGTTTCAATTCCCTTGGAAGAGTTTCCTCATGCCTAACATAACTCTCTATCACTTTGCTCAGATCAAATGCGGTAATACCAGTTCTCTCCAAAACGGCAGGGAACATCATAGTGACAGTCTTATGTGTAGCTAACACCAGTTCAGCTGAACAAGCAAGCATGCACCGGTGAAACCTATCATTCGCCAATAATGAAGTGAGATTTTTACAATTCAATGTTTGTGATTCTGCTCTACACATCGCCTCCAAAACCCTATAATATAACTTCATGGCCTCCATTTTTCGCTGCTCTGCCCATATACTATCCATTGCATTACCCGGCTGCAGAACCCCAGTCAAACTTCGTTCTCCAAATGAGCTGTTTGGGAAAATTGCTGCTAATATGATGTTGGCCCTCCGTGTAACATCAGCTGTGAGATCTCTATCACAAGATGAAAGGAAACGCTGAAGCTCCGCTGAAGGTTTTGAAGGGAGTGGCATAATCACATCTCTGAGCCATTTTGCTGTTGTCATGGCAGTGCTCACTGGTGAACTGATAGCCATCATAGAATTACCAAAATAATTGGCATTTTTAGGTGATGTAGGTAAACGCAAAGATGTCTTTACCGGTGATGCAATTGCAACTTGCTGCCAGTTAAAACATACTATTTTAGGAGAGGGAGGGTAGATATTGAGGTAATAGTTAGGTGTAACATGTGAACAACAAACCTGTCTGCTGCACATGTTCACGGCACCTCCAGATAAGCTTCCACTACCAAGTAAACTGTCATTTTCGTCAATGAACATCCGCTCATCTAGTTCACCTCTGACATGTATTGCGTCATCATAGTCTTTCTCTAAAATAAGTAAACTTGACTGTAATGAATTTTCTTCCAAAAGATCCTCAAAATATGTCAGACCATCTGTTAGTGCAAATTATGTTACTACGAGCAGTGAAAAAGATGTAACCTCAACACGTCAGGCAAGATACTCATACATAAAGATTCAAAAAAAATAACAAATAAATAAAATACTGACCTGTTAAAATGTGATCTAGGTTTTCCCTTTTGCACTCTGAAGCTGAAAAGGGCTTCTTCTTTAGAATGTCCACTATTAAGTTATTGACTTTGTGCATTGTGCTTCTAAGCTCATCTTCTGAGGTTTGATAAGTTTTGCATAAAGAAGCCAGAAGGTCGACACCTTTATCTGATTTCACACCTGAACCAAATCAATCGAACATGTTCACCAGTCAATAGAGCAAAGCCATTTGTAAACACACACCCAAAAACAAAAGTAAAAACAGGCACAGATAAAACAATCATGATTGTGGTACTTTACCTAACAGCGGAGATTGCTGGATCATGACCTTTCGAAATTGTACTGGAACATGAAGAATGAGTATGGCCTGCCAAATTTCATAGAATAGTTAGCACGCTGATGTTTTATGATAACACTCGTAAAAATCATGAAATGAACTAAAATACAACATTCGGGATAATAACTAACCAATATGGATATCACCCCGTTAGTAGATGTAACCAGATCCTTGAAACGACCGAATGAATGGATCTGCAAAGCCAAGAACAGTAACCATCCAAACCTGTGATACTCAGATACATATCCTGTACTAGTTGACACTGCAGACTGTTCAATACTCTCTGTCTCGACGAGGAAGAGCTCTTCATATGCTCGCCTGTAGTATCTGTTATACAGTGTCAATGTGAATTAACGCATGATGATCTGAATTCTATAAATGATTGTCATGAACTATAGAATTGCAACTATTGTCAACAGGTAGGCATTAACAAAAAGGCATCCACAAATTTAACCAATAATTTCTGGAAGTTTTTGCCACACTTGGCCACTTCTGAAAATATTTGCGATTATGGGCCAGTTTCGAAACTATTAGCGCTTGTGGGCTAGTTGGTACCACGTCAGCAGTGGCCGCTATTCTCATTAGCGGTTTATTCCTTTTAAAGGTCGCTAATGGGAATAGCGGCCTCTTTTTAAAAGAAAATTTAAATTTTTGTTTACCGTCGCTATTCCTATTAGCAACCAAAGTATATATGAAGTCGCAAATGAAATTAGCGACCTCAAATGAATGTATTGAGACACTTAGCAATTTCTAGAGAGTTTTTGCTCTCTTTGGAAGAAAAAAATTAAAACTGAAGTCGCTAGTCCGAATAGCAACCTCGGTAGAATACTAAATCTCCTTGCTATCTGTAAGATTTGTAAAATAATCACTCAACTAAGGTCGCTATTAGGAATAGCGATCTTAGTATACTTCGATCGCTATTCGCAATAGCAACCTCAATAGGAAACCTGATATACTTGTTCTTTGTAAAATTTACAAAATAGTTAAACAACTAAGGCCTCTATTCGGAATGGCGACCTTAGTACAATTAAGGCCTCTATTCCGAATAGCGATCTTTGTACAATTAAGATCACTATTCCAAATAGCGACCTCAGTTTCAAAAATAAATTGATTGTTATTTTTTCAGAGAACAGAAGCTCTCTAGATTTTG
This sequence comes from Hemerocallis citrina, assembly GCA_017893485.1. Lineage (NCBI taxonomy): Eukaryota > Viridiplantae > Streptophyta > Magnoliopsida > Asparagales > Asphodelaceae > Hemerocallis > Hemerocallis citrina. Next base: position 151,444,214 of record CM030362.1, read on the forward strand.
CTAAGTGTTGGAATACAGTTCAATGAAGATAGCAAATCTCATTAGCGACTTCATATATACTTTGATTGCTAATAGGAATAGCGACTGTAAACAAAAATTTTAATTTTTTTAAAAAATAGGCCGATATTCCAATTAGCGACCTCTAAAAGGAATATGCATCTAATGAGAATAGCAGTCGCTGCTTACGTGACACCAAATGTTTTAGTCACAAATATAGTCCCCTAAATCAAATGTTCTATTCATCAAATGTTCTATTCCCTTTCCTCTTGTTGGATTGTCCTAACTCACATAAGCATAAAATGTTTATATCATCAAGGAAAATCTTCCTATTAGTTGAACTGAAAACGTTCAGTAGCAGAACAATACACCTATCTATCTCGTATCCAAATAAAAAACCACTATGTCTTACCTCTCTCTACAGCTGACTAGCCTTTATCTCCAGACACACCTATGCAGATTAATTGCCAGCTATTAAAATTATCAAACCTCCAATAGATTATTTTAACAGTAACTTCACTGATCTACCTAATCCAAACTTTAGAAAGAGCATAGTTGATACAAATAACGATTGCCATGATGGATTTATGCATCATTGTTTTTCCAGCCAACCGAATAGGGCTACATAATTAGATATCCAGATTATCTTACAGATCCCAACGTGGTCTCACCATTCTACCCTTCATCAATAATGAACCCCAATTCCTACAACTGAGACCCATCATATTGTTGTCTTACTATATCGTTTCCTAGGCACTCTTTTCACAAATATGGCATTTCAACCAGATATAGCCATAGTAATCCAACTTTCTCACATGCTCCACTTATATAATCTATACAAATTTAATACATTAACATCAGGGGCAATTTTCCCAAAATTATTAACAATGCATTAAATAATAATGAAGGATCGGCTAGATAGAAATCCTAATTTTCACATAAATAGATGATACGAGAATCATTTTCTAAGTTTGTACTGACAATTATGTGCTCTATTCAGCTGCCTTCTCCCTTTAACCTCCTTTTTTTTAAAAGAAAAAGAAAATGAAAATGAAGAACGTAATAGAATAGTGTCATCTGGAGAGGTTTCATGGACTTTGTTATATAAACTGCAATGAAAAGTATCGTAGCTATTACAAGGGCCTCCATTATATCGAATTTTAAGCCTAGGACCCTTGCGCATGTTTATCATTTTATGCATAATACAGAGGCTAGTCTAAGACATTACATAAATCAGTACCTACTTGAATCAAACAATGATAATTAACAGGGAATACAGTACTAGTGAAGTAGAATGAATAAGCTACATAATAATAGGAATAGTAAACTCAACTCCTAGTAGAGTATTTACCTGCTTAGAAGACTCAAGTGCACAAAACTCGCCTGCAACTCTTTCAACTATCAAGAAAACAAACAATCCATTAGCAATGGATAAAACCACCACCAAACAAATCAAAACCAAAACAACATGTCAATCTCTATTACCTCAAGCTTCTTCTCCCAATTCGACCCATAAATCCCGGTCAAAATATACGCTGCCTTCATCACAAGCTGCGGCATCTCTTTGAAAAATTCCACCACACTGTAAAACAACCCAAATCAAATCGAATCAAGCCCAAGATCCTCAATCCAACCAAATCGGCGAATCCCACAAAATCCGCATGCAAACATCCAAGAAAACCCACTCACTTCAGTTTAAACGCCCTCAAAATCCGGCACAACGAAACCCCACATTCCTCCTCCTTCTCCTTCTTTCCGTGACTCAGCCTCGTCACGCAGTACACCACAAACGCCGACCAAAATCTCTCCACCTCCCCCGGCTATACACCCCCCAACAAATAACATTATCAATAACAAATAAAATTACAGTAAAATTCAAGAGTGCTATGAGATTCGTGCAAGGGGTGATTGATTACCGATCCACACCCGATAGCGGACATGTTCGCCATCATAATGTGCTTGCTCTCTTTGAAGAGCGCCATCGTCTGCCTCATCATGCTCTCGTCCAGCCCCAAATTAGTCTACATCAAATCAATTAGCACCAAAATTAAAGCAGATAATAAAGCACGGAATTTAAAGCATACAACGGCACGAAATTTAAAGCGTAGAGGAAAAAGGGAACGAACCTTGCAAATGTCGGCGAATCGAGCTTCCATAGGGGCGGCGCCTTCGCCGGAGGGCAGCGAGATTGCCGGCTTCACGTCCTCCATTGAGATATGTAGGGCTGAGAATCGTCGAACTCTCTCGCGATCAGCGGATCGGACGGTGAAGATCAACGGAAACGAGGGATTTGACGGCGGCGCGGAACCCTAGATTAGGGTTTTGGTACAAGACGAGAGATCTAGACGGAAAAAGAAAAGAGACCTGCGTTTGTCTTTTTTTGGGTTCCCCCTTTGTCCCGCTGCCTTTTAATATTCCCTCCATTTTAGTATATAACACCGACAATAGGGATACTGTGGTCCAATGGGAGGGTGACACGTGTTGGAGAGGAACTGATTTTTCAATTTTACCGCCAAATTTATGGGGGAAAGGCGGGAAGTGGGCCGGCCTTGTGATAAGTTATCGAGGTGAGTGGGACCCATATTTTGTTGTTCAGAATTATTTTCCTAAGACCATCCATCGGCATTAGAGCATCTGTAGTCGTTGTAATGTAAAATATCCATATATAGATAAATAGAAATAGAAATCCCACTTTTGATGCAGTCGTGCAAAGCTATTTTTTAGCTATTTATATTAAAATATTAAGGGACGGCACATGATGTGCCGTCTGAGAAAAAAAATAATAAAATATCCGCCGAAAGCACGGAGAAGAAAAGAAAAAAAAAAAAAAAATCAACTAAAATTCCGGACGGCACATGATGTGTCGTCCAGGAGTTGGGATGATTGGTTTTTTGTCATTTTCCACTTTTTAGAAATTACAAAAACCTTTCAGTTATTGCAAAAAAATTATAAAAATTGCAAAAACATTTCAAAAATTGCAAAAAAAATCAAAAAATTATAAAAACATTTTTAAAAATTGCAAAAAAAATTAAAAAATTACAAAATCCACCGGACGGCACATCATGTGCCGTCCGAGGATTTGGGGAGCGCCGGGATTATTTTAATTGGGAAAAAAATAAAAAATCAACAGACGGCACATTATGTGCCGTCCGACGAAAAAAAAAATAATTTTTTTTTTGGGACGGCACATGATGTGCCGTTACCCAAATATGCATACGCTCTATGCGGATTCTCAAATATAGCAATCTACTGTAGCGATTTATCCATAATATGGATAAATAGCTAACGACTGCAACGACTTTTTATGGATAATATGCATATTATCCATAAATAGCAAACGACTACAGATGCTCTTAATGCATAAAATGTATAATTCTCCAAAAAACCGATCTGCAATCATTATGTAAAAATACAATTTTTTTCCATTTCGGCAGTAAGAGCATCTGTAGTCGTTCATTTCTAAATTTTGGGTATTTGGCTTTTGAAAATAAAAAATAAAAAAATATGAGTGCGCGCTGCAGTCGTTGAAAGCTAAAATATAGCCGGACGATCGGTTATCTCTCGTCCCAAATTTTTTTTTTTTTTTTTAAAAATTAAAGCACTAAAAGACAAAAAAAAAAAATGAAAAAATCCCTGGGACGAGAGATTATGCTTCGTCAATTAGAATTTTGGCATCTAGTGACTTGACGATGTATAATCGTCCGTCCCTGGTTTTTTTTGATTTTTTTTTCTTTTCCTTTTTCAAACGGTATTTAATCCTTCGTCCGAACTCGATTTTTGTACGTCTCATCTACGAGACGAAATTTAATCTTTCGTCAATTCTGACGGACGAAAGAAAATATCCCGTTAGCTATATTTTGCATTTGGCCAAATCGTCTGCTATATTTGGCAAGGCACTGTTCATCGTACACCCAAATTTTGTAAATTTGGACGACGACTGCAGCTCTTTTTTCCCAAATTTTTCCAAAAATTGGGTATATAGCCCACGACTACAGATGCTCCATATATGCGTGTTGATTTAACTATATGCATACTAGTATTATACACGTTCTGTGCACGTGGAAAAAATTGGGGGCGGAAAATGAAAAGGGCAAAAAAAAAATCTACCAGCACGTGCGTTGCACGGGTTGGGATATGGACAAATAACAAATTACACTAAGGCCTTCTCCCATTATAGTAGTAGAGATTATAAGAGCATCCATAGTCATTAGGCAAATTTGCATAAAATGTATATTTTTTCCAAAAAATCGTCTGCAGTCGTTAGGTAAATATACATATTTTACAATTTTTGTTACAATAAATAGGAAAATATGCATATGAATATAGCAATATGCATATTATAAAAGACGAAACATCATGTTTCGTCTTTAACTTTTTAATATTTTTTAAAATTTACGGACTTTTTTTTAATCGGACGAAACATGATGTTTGTTCGATGAAATCCCGAATCTAAAAAAAAACTTAAATCTTAAGCTCTTAATTAGTTAGTTAATTAATGTCTTATTTAAACTTTCAAAAATAATTAATTTATTAATTTAGTTTAGTTAATTAAAAACTTAAAGCGTGGGACGAAACATCATGTTCGAAAAATTATTTTTAAAAAAACCCTTTAAAAAGTTTCAAAAAAATCCAAAAAAAAAAAAAAAAAAAAACATCAACAGACGAACCATCATTGTTTCGTCACATCAGTGTTTCGTCCATCTACAAGATTGCTTTATCTGCCTTTTCCCAACTGCAGCGAAACACCGAAATGCTATTTCCAAAATGCATATATGTATATTTTACATACAACAATTGTGGATGCTCTAAGGGACCAAACATCATGTTTCGTCTGCATTTTTTAAATATTTTTTAAAATCATCAGACGAAATCTGATGTTTCGTCCGATGAAAATAAAAGCTTTTTAAAAAAATTAATTACACCAAAGGAAAAAAATGAGTTGGACGACCAATCTTTTTTAGATGGGTGTTTCGTCCCTTTCATTTTTTTTTTTAAATTTTGCAAATGGCAATTTTACTCTTACTCTCATCCAACCATTCTTTTCTTACTCCAACGATTGTTTTAAACCCAACGGCTATTTTCAAAATATAACGGCAATATTTGATTACTTTTTTCTATATATTAGCACTCGTTGAAACCAAAATCAATGTCCGTAGAAAAAATTAAAAAAAAAAATTAAAAATAAAAATAATAATAAAAAAAAAATCCTGACCCTATTCTTCATAAAAATATAGTCTCTTTGTCTTCTTCTTGCAAATTTTTGAAAGAGTGAGTTATGGTGAGCCGTAGTTCAAGAGGGAGAGCTTACACAACTCACGAAGATGTTACTCTCTGTCAAACGTGGATTAGTATAACGCAAGATCCCTTGGTCAGTACTGGTCAATCTGGTGCACAATTTTGAAAGCGAATTTTATCTACTTTTGCGGCGTAATTAGGGACTCCGACCGACCGAACAGTAAGCTCCCTTACAAGTCAGTTCCAATTAATTTCTAAAGAGGTGGCCTTGTTTATTGCGGAGTTGGCTAGTGTAACAATTAGAGCGGCTATTAGAACTACCGAGGTCGATAAGGTATGTACAAATTATCAGATATTTGTTCCTTTACCATTAATTTTTTTAATAATAACATTCATATTTTAAATATTGTCATAGTCGCGACGCGAGAGTCAAATATATGCAAAGATCAGGAAAAGCTTTCAAGTTTGAAGAATGTCTTGATATACTAAAGGATAAACCGAAATTTTTCTTGCGTACTACACAGGTCTTCGATCGAGTCATGAGTTCCCAATCTGGGGAAGGTGCCAGTAGCCAAAATTCACCCTCAATAAACAACTCGGATTTAGACATACCGGTTGACATGGAATTGCCTCCCCCCTAACCCGACCACCAAGTATAAAAGCACAGAAAAGGAAAAAAGATGGCTGAATCATCAGAATATTCTCAAATAGTAGAAGAAACCAAAGTTTCAACGCTATGTACAAAGAAAGCCAAGATAAGAGGCATTCGGCCACCGAATTGAAGCTTGTCATTAAACAGAAAGGCCATGAATTGAAAGAATGAATGGAGGAAGATCGCATTATGAGTATTGACCTTAGCAATTTACCGGATAGTAACTGTTATTATTTCATTTGTAGACATAACGAAATAATGCAAAAACGAGGTCATAATAGGGGGTAAACAACTGTAGCACCCCGAATTCTAAAAAGACTGAATTCGAAGTTTCACAGGATCTTTATACTTCACTTTGTACAATTTTACAAGGAATTTAAAACTTTTTATACAACAATGATTACATCAACGCATCGGAAATATAAATTACAACATGATACATAAATTAAACAACAACTTGAACACTTCTTTAAGCAGCATTCATTCTTTAGTCCTGTCAATCACTTTATTCTGCATAGAAACTGTGGACACGTCAGTTGCATACAACTGACGCTATGATATAATACATCAATTTCTCTTGCTTGGAAAGCACACACTTGTCACAAACAAAGCTAAGAGGGACTATCTTATTAATGTCGTGTGTGAATGTGCACTGAATCCTTAATGCAGTTATTTATATTTAATTACACTAGTGAGCACTTGTTCGGATTCTATGCATCTCATACTACATAGGTCCGAGGGCAAGCCCTTAATCGATCTTCATCTTGTAGGGTTGATTCCCTCGCCATGAATTAAACTACTATGGTAACTACGGTAAGTGATATGGCTAAAACGGGGTTAAATCGGAACTGTTCAAAGTGGGCATGAATCTTAAAGTCACAGGGGCAAGATGGTAATTTCACCTACAGACGAGTTCGAATTAAGAATCGGCCTCTTCTCTTGGACCCGCTAACCCATGAATGGATCCGTTCAGCTGAGAATGGGTCTCAACCCGTTAGGGACCAGTTCAACAGAATATGAGAAAATCCTGGCTCGTCCTTATCCTGAGGAGGTGGTTCTAACCACCCCAATCTAGCCATACCGGGAAGTAGGGATTCATTCTAATCCTGAAACAGATCCCCACGGCGACTATAAATACCCCCTACCTCCTACTGCCACAGGTGATCACTCTTTGTCCACTTAAGCTCTTTCTCTTTACTTTTTCTGGTATTGACAAGAGCGTCGGATGGTTCGTCGCCAGGATCCATCCCGATGTTTCGAACGCTTGTGCAGATCCGCAGGAGTGCCAAGGAGTCAACTTGTTAACAAGGAAGAAGTCAGATTCAGCCTGTTCGAGTTCCTACGAACCAACAAATTCTATCTATTGCCCCCACACCAGATTCAGCAGCAACAGATTGGCGCCGTCTGTGGGAACACTCGACAAGCAACCCAACCTTCCTCCTTCAACCAAAGCTACTCCTAGCCATGCCTCCCAAGAGGAAGTCTACACACTCCAACCGTAGAACAACCTCTTCTCATCCTCCTCCTCCTCCTCCAAAGGATCTCCCTCCACCCGTCCCACAGGCCCTGCAGCTCGAACGGCAGGCTCCTCAGACTATTCTGCAGCCTATAGGGCCCCAAGCAATAGTAGGGGAGCCCTCTCAGCGGAGCCGCCACAAGCAACCTATACATCCGGTTCGGGTTTCCATCCACAATGCCTCCACAGATTCTATAGCCTCCCATAGTCCTCCTACACCGAAGGACTTGCGGGACATGCTCAACAATCGGCAGAACGAGCCAGGGCCCGATATTCGGACCCATCTAGACGAGAGGCGGACCTGCGAGGTGAACCCTCGTTGGGAGCACCTGAGGGATCGGTCACCGCACCGATCAGACCATAGGGGGTCCAACTCTCCCCGGAGGTGGAGAGAGTACCCCAGCATTGCCCAATACGAAGCCGCTCCCCGGCTGGCCGTCCTGCAGCTCGAGTCAATCGCAAGTAGGAGGCCCCCGTCACGAGGGCAGAATTTTAACAATTCCAGGAGGTAGTCCTCCGGGCGCTCAACGCTGCCCCCAACAACGGCCATCGGGCTCCCAGCCTTCAGCCAGCTCCTCGCCATCATCGCCGCTCCCGCAGTCCTCGGCCGGCTCCGAGCCATCACTGCCGCTCCTTAAGTCCTAGGCCGGCTCCGAGCCATTGCCAACCTTCTCCTGGTCACCATCGCTGCTCCCGAAGTCCACGGCCTACTCCGAGTCACCCCGTCATTCTATCACCTACTCAGAGCCGTTGCCGTCGCAGCCCCAGCCTTTCTCGACATGAGGACGAGTCTCGGGGCTCAGCAAGGTACGACCGAAGGGAGGACTCGGTCTACCGCCGTCTCCACAAGATGGAGAGACATCTCGGCCAGCTAGACAGAGATGAGGAGCAACGGGCGAGGAACCTTGGCCCAGGCAGGCCCCCATTCTCCGACCATCATGGAGGCCCTTGTCCCAGACAACTTCAAGCCTCCACACTTCGAGACTTACACAGGGGAGTTGGACCCCGCATATCACATCGAGAGTTTCAAAACTCTCATGATGATCCATCATGCATCCAATGCCCTCCTCTGCAAGACCTTTTTGGCCACACTCAAAGGGCCGGCTCGGGAGTGGTATTCTCAGCTTGCCCCGGCGTCCATCTTCTCCTTCGACCAGTTCGAAGGCCTCTTCCTCACGTATTTCGTAAGCAGTCGCCGCCCCGAGAAGACGAGCACCTCTATGCTCTTCCTTAGCCAAAAGAAGGGGCGAACGGCTGATAGATTATGTCAAGAGGTTCACTGCGGAGGCCAGGTCCATTGCCTCATTGGATCAGTCGGTAGCTTCAGGTGCCTTCCAATCCAATGTCATCAACCTTGACCTCAGGGCTTCCTTGGCCAAAAAGCCTCCTCGAAACTTCTCTGACCTCCTTCTTAGGAGCGAGAAGTACATCCGAGCTGAAGAGGCTCTCCATCGCCCCACTCTGGAGGGGTCGTCTTCCGGGAACAAATGGAAGCCTGCAGAGGAAGAAGGAGCTAAGTAGCTCCAAAAGGATAACGGGGGTTAGCAGCGCCCTTTCCCCCGCTTCGAGAAGTTTACCCCACTCAATGCGAGTGTCTCCGCCATCCTCATGGAGATCGAGAATGAAGGTCTCCTACCACCACCTCCGAAGATGAACACCCCCGGGAAGAAGAGAAACCGGGACAAGTGGTGTTGTTTCCACCGGAACCACGGGCACGACACTGACGATTGTCGGGCCCTGAAGGATGAGATTGAGGTCCTTATCCAGAAGGGGCAGCTCACTCGGTTTGTGAGGAGGGACAGAGCCAATCCGCCTCCACCGCCAAAGGGGGCTAACAGGCGATTAGAGCAGCGCACGGAGACTCCGGAGGCCGAAGTAGAGGCCATCTTGCACTTGATACATGGAGGCCCAATGGGGGGAGATTCTAAATCCTCCCGAAAAGCCTTCGTTAGGGAAATCAACTCCGTGCAGAGTCATCCTTCGCTTAAGGGCCTAGGAGTCCCTGTGACGTTCTCCGATAGGGACTTGGAAGGCATCCGCACGCCCCACTGCGATGCCCTCATCATTAACCTCAAAATGGCCAACTTCGACGTTCGCCGTGTACTGGTGGACAATGGAAGTTCGGTCAACATCCTCTTCTTGGAGGCATTCAAGGGTCTCCAGCTATCAAGAGATCGGCTCAAGCCGGCTGGCTACACCCTTCATGGGTTCACTGGGGTTCCGGTGACGATCGAGGGAGTTATAACTCTCGACGTCACCGCTGGCAAAGCCCCGGTCACTCGCACGGAGCCGATGGACTTCATGGGGGTGGACGTGAAGGCTGCCTACAATGTGAACTTGGGTCGACTAGGCCTTGCCGTGCTCCAAGCCATCCCTTCGACTTACCACATGAAGATGAAGTTCCCCACCCCCGCAGGGGTAGGGGAAGTGAGAGGGAGTCAGGAGACGGCTCGTAAGTGCTATATGACCTCAATGGGAGGCCCGGTCCTCTCCTAAAAGCCCTAGAGCTCCCACCGGAGAATAGCCAGACCATCTCTGAACCGGTGGATGAACTAGAAGAAGTGCCCTTCTCAGAGGGAGACACCACCAAGATGTTTCGGGTCAGCAAGGTACTCTCCCCCTCCATCAAAGAAGACATCTCCCAGTGCATAAGGGAGAACCGCGATCTCTTCGCCTGGACCGCGACAGACATGCCTGGGATCTCTGAGGAGCTCCTAGTGCACCATCTCAGCGTTTCCCCAAGTGTCAAGCCTGTTCAGCAGAAGCGACGCAAGTTCGCTCTCGAGCGTCAACATGAGATTAAAGAAGAAGTCGAAAATCTCCTCAACGTTCGGTTCATCCAGGAGGTGAATTATCTCAAGTGGCTATCCAATGTGGTGATGGTCAAGAAAGCCAACGGGAGCTGGAGGATATGCATCGACTTCACCGATCTCAATAAGGCGTGCCTGAAGGACCCTTTTCCCTTCCAAGCATCGATGCCCTGATCGATGCAACCTCCGGGCACGAGCTCTTCAGTTTCATGGACGCTTTCTCGGGGTACAACCAGATTCAGATGTTCCCTCCCGACATCCTGAAGACCTCCTTCGTGACGGATCAGGGCCTATATTGCTACAGGGTTATGTCATTCGGCTTGAAGAATGCGGGAGCTACTTATCAGCGCCTCGTAAGTAGGGTCTTACGAGACCAGATTAGCCAAAAAATAGAAGTATATGTAGATGACATGTTGGTCAAGAGCACTCGAGGGCAAGAACATGTCCTCGACCTCCAAGAAGCCTTCGAGGTGCTCAAGAGGCACAGTACGAGACTGAATCCGAACAAGTGCGCGTTCGGAGTCTCATCCGGCAAGTTCTTGGGGTTTATGGTTAGCCAGAGAGGCATAGAGGCCAACCCCGAGAAGATTTAGGACATTCTCAAAATGGCTCCTCCCTCCAACGTCAAAGAGGTGCACAGGCTCACGGGGCGCCTCACAGCAATTGAGCGGTTCCTCTCCACGTCCGGGGAAAAGTGTCTCCCCTTCTTCAAGGCCCTCAGGAGGGCTAAAGGCTTCGAATAGGGGGAACAACAACAAAAATCCTTCGACCAGCTCAAGGCATACTTAGCTAACCCCCCGCTCTTGAGCAAACCAACGCCAGGGGAGGTCCTCTACCTATATCTCGCCGCTTCGGAGCAAACCCACAGTGCGGTCCTTGTAAGAGAAAAGGATAGGATGCAGAGGCCCATATATTATGTGAGTAAGGTCCTCCGGGACGTTGAACTCCGTTACCCGAAGCTGGAGAAGATGACTCTTGCCTTGGTTATGGCGGCCCGAAAGCTTCGACCCTACTTCCAATCTTATTCGGTGGTCGTCCTTACCGACCAGCCGCTCAAGCAAGTTCTCCACAAGCCCGAGACCTCCGGGTGCCTGATGAAGTGGTCCATCGAACTAAGACAACATGACATCAGCTACCAGCTAAGAACAGCAATCAAGGCCCAAGCTCTGGCCAAATTCATTGCGGAGAGTACCATCCCCGACCCATGCGAGTCTTCTGCTGACCCCTTGGTCTGGACCTGTAACACCCCGAATTTCAAAACAGTCTGAATTCGAAGTTCCGCAGGATATTTACACTTCTTTCGTACAATTTTACAAGAAAATTGAAACATTTCTTACATCAGAGTTACATTATACCTTTACATTATTACAGCGGAAGCAATTTTACAGTAATTACATGAAACAACATTTAAATCGATCTTTGAGCAGCATGTATACTTCAATTGGTCAGGCATCTTTACCCTGCATGTAAAACTGTGGGCGCGTCAGTTCATTCACTGACGAAATATTATACACGGCCATCCTTTCAATGCCGGAAACAGTATAACGATTCTCAACACTTAACAAACCACAAACTTGTTCACAAACAAAGCTAAGGAGACTATCCTATTGATGTCGTGTTGTGAATGTGCACTTAGTCCTTAATGCAATTATTTATGTTATATGACACTAATGCGCACTTGTTCAGAGGATATGCAGCCTATACTACATAGGTCCGAGGGCAAGCCCTTAACCGTTCTTCATTTTGTAGGGTTTAATCCCTCTCCATGACTTAATCAACTACTGTAACTACGGTAAGTATCCTAGATGTTCTATGACCTACGAACTCATGTCTAGGCGCCCTGAAGGGAATCCCAACGCACTGACACATGACTCATCATGCAGGCATCCTGTGGTAATTCAGCTCCTACCATAGACATGACACCACCCGCAGTCACCAAACACCCCACGAGCGTCGCCACCGGTATGGTAGTCTGGAGCAGTATCCACGCCCTATCATGACGCATCATGGGACATCCTGTGAATACTCTCACGTTGCCAATCTAATGGCCCTCATACTTATGTTTTTCTCTTACTTTCATCACATCTTCACTATATATCTAATCCTTATTTTAATTGAATCATGAACAAAATCAATCTCCTAGGGTTAGCACTCCAACTAAACCGGTCTCATTCATTCATTTCACATGACCCAACCTTGGTCTTTTCATTTTAAATTTCATCTCAACATTTCTTCTATTACCGGTATAAGGCTTAGCTACACCCTAGTTCTTAATTTCAACTCATAATTACAACATTGAGTTTTCATACTCATAAAGTCTTTTTCATGTTCAATCACAATTCATATTTCATATTCATAGTATTCATGTATTCATATTCATAATGCTCTTCATAACTCATCTTGTCATCTAATTTCAATTTTCAAGTACAATATCATACACAAATAATAAAAATTCAATTATTCTAACATGTCACATTCACTAGTTCATATTTCCATTAATTTCACAATTCACAATCTCATTTAGTTTCACAATTCACACTTTTTAAATTTCTAATTACAAAATCTCATTTTTAAATTCCTTAAAACAATCTAGTTATTTTTCTTAATCTAAAAGACAATTTAAGTTAATAATTAAAAGAAGTTCTTTCTTGCAAAAGTAGTCTCAAATTCTCATTCATACTAGGCCACAGGTCATAGAAAATTATTTCACGAAAATCCAAATATTATTTGAAACTTCAGGGCAATCGACTGTTAAAAACATGGCCAGTTGGCTGTTTCGTAAAGATTTAAAGCTTGAAAAACAAATAATCAGGGCAGTCGACTGTTACACTATGATCGATTGACTGTTCCTCAAAGATTAAAAACTCGAAAACAAAATGATCAGGGCAGTCGACTGTTACACTATAATCGGTCGACTGTTCTGTAGATATTTAAAACTAGAAAATAAAATGGTTAGGGCAGTCGACTGTTACATTATAATCAGTCGACTGTTCTGTAACTAAAATACGAAATTTATTACCTGACAGTTGACTCAAATTCGGTCGACTGTCGATTGCATCAGGTTGCAAATTAGAGTAGATCATGGACATATTTTGGCATTGAAAATAAGATCACAATTTTCATATTATTTAAAATCGAGGTTTCCACGAAATAATATTTTTGGAACACAAGTTTTTATCTTTCTACAATAATGAAATTTTATTTTTAGACAATCAACTACACATGATGCATTTAATCAGTTTGTGTCTCATAAGCACAACTTTTTTCACATAGCATGATTTATACACATAAAACATGACAATAAGATAGATTCTAGCATTTCAATTCCACACATTTATCAATAGCAATCATCTTCACAATCATTCTCTAAATTATCATTCCATCTCTAATTTATCAAACATGAGACTAGAATTTCTTGATTTCTCTATAACCATTTTATCAAATCATTCCTAGCATGGCATCTAAAATTTAGAAGCATGAGAAACACCTACCTATTTGAAGAAAATACTACTAAGCTCTTACGATCTCCTTGAACACGATTGGTCCTTCTCCTCCTAGAATGAGCCACCATAATGTTCCTCCTCCTTGCACATGATGAAACCCAAGCCCTCTCTCTTGCCGTGGGTTGAAGTAGCCGACCTCCACAATAGAGAACACACACACACACTAATGCACTCAATCTTTTACTCTCCTATAGTTTCTTTCTTTCAATTATTTTTCCTAGTGTTGTATGCATGAAGGGAGGGGGTATTTATACTAGTTTTAGGATAGAAAGGAGGGCTTGGATTACACTAGATGGTTGTAGATGAATGGCTAGGATAAGATGGAAAGTTGTAGCAACCACCCATGAACACAAAAACCACCACTCCACTAATCCACACCCCCACTCTCTCTCTCTCCTACAACCCGACCAAAAAAAAAGAGTGCATAGCACACACACGTGCAAACACGTGTCCCAACTAGTGTCCCCCTAATTAAAGTTGTACATTAAGAATTAATTAATTGTCTACATGTCAAGTTAATTAAAAAGTAGTTAATTCATGAGCTTTTAAAATAATGGGCTTTTAGAGAAAAAAAATACTTAATTTATTAAGTTGAGCTTAGTTTAGAAAAACGAATTTAGGCTCCATAAAAGGAAAAAATGGGCTTAAAGAAATAAGAGAAGAAAAGAGAGAAAATAATTATTTGTTCATGTTATAGAAAATTATTTTATAAGAGAATATTTATACAAAATTCTACACGTACAAAACACGTAAAATATACAATTTCACATTCATAAAATTCAGGGTATTACAGGACCGTTTATGTGGATGGATCTTCTTGCGCCGATGGAAGTGGGGCTGGCATTATCTTGACCGGCCCAAATGCTTTCGTCCTCCAATACTCCCTCCGCTTAAACTTTCCGGCATCAAACAACGAAGCAGAGTATGAGGCCCTTATAGCAGGGCTCTGCATGGCTCGCAAAGCTAGAGCCAAGCGAATTAGAATCTTCAGTGATTCGCAATTGGTCATCAACCAAGTGTCAGGGGAATACGAGGCAAGGGATGAGCGTATGGCCCGGTACTTGGCGAAGGTTAGGGAGCTTCTAGCCTTATTCGAAGATGTTCAACTCCAGCGGGTTCCTCGAGAGGAGAATGCACAGGTGGATGCTCTCTCTAAGCTTGCCTCCTCGTCCTTCCAAGGTCTAGAGCGGACTGTCTTGATAGAGGTCCTCCTCAGACCAAGTATTGATGAAGATAGTCCGGAGCATATGGAAGCCTACACCCTAACACTTGGGGAGAACTAGATGAAGCCCCTCCTCGAGTACCTCAGAGACGGAGTCCTTCCTGAAGATCCGAGAGATGCGAGGAGGATCAGGACACGAGCCGAGCGGTAGACACTCCTCGACGGGGTCATGTACAAACACTCTTACACTCAGGTTGACGGTTGTCCCTATCTGAGGTGCCTCTCCCCGGAGGAAGTGCTCTATGCCTTAAAGGAGGCCCATGACGGTCTGTGCGGTGCGCACTTGGGAGCGAGATCCCTCGATCGAAAGCTCTAAAACTATGGCTACTTTTGGCCCACGCTACTAAGTGACTCTGAGGAGTACGGACCCAGTGCGACTCCTGCCATAAATTCGCCCCGATCCGTCGTCTGCCCCAAGCACAACTCACCTCCTTGGCAAGTCCAATCTCCTTCGCAATGTGGGGGATGGATTTGCTCGGACCGTTCCCTCCAGCGCCGGGCCAGCTGAAATTCTTAGTTGTAGCGATAGACTACTTCTCAAAATGGATCGAGGCTGAACCTCTTTCGACAATCACCGAGCACAAGGTCCAGAAGTTCTTTTGGAAGAACATCATTTGCCGGTTCGGAGTACCCCGCATCCTCGTAACCGACAACGGGACTCAATTCGCGGGGGCGACTTTTCGCAAATTTTGCACCGACCTCGGCATTCAGCAGTGGTTCCCCTCGATAGCCCACCCTCAGTCCAATGGCCAAGCGGAGAACGCAAATCGATAAATCATCTCTGGCCTGAAGAAGAGGCTTGACAAATCCACTAAGGGGCTGTGGGTCGAACAACTCCCGGGCGTGCTTTGGAACTATCGCACCACCAAAAGAGCTCCGACAGGGAAGTCCCCCTTCAACCTCACATATGGATCCGAAGCTCTCATCCCCTTAGAAGTGGGTCTGCCTTCACCCCGACTGATAGCCTACAGTGAAGCACAGAATGCGAACTAGCTTCGCAACTGCCTAGACCTCATAGACGAGGTTCGCGAGAGAGCTGCAATTCGACAAGAGACCTACCGCCATAGGATCACCCAGTCTTACAATAAGAGGGTACGGCCAGCCAACTTTAAAGAGGGAGACCTAATGCTCCGAAAGTTGTCGATTTCCAATCCAAGTAAAAAGGGCAAGTTAGCACCCAATTGGGAAGGACCGTATAGAGTCTCCAGAGTTATTCACCCAGGTGCGTATCAACTCGAAGACTCGGGGGGCAGGAGAATACCGAGAACATATAACGCTGAACACTTGATCAAGTACCAAGAGGGTGTCTAAGCACCGCTCCAAGCAACTTCCCCAAGAGCACTCTATAAGACATGTCTGAAGTTCTTGTATTTTCTTTTCATCAACTTAGAAGCGGCCGCCTAATTGTTCTCAATAAAAGTAATCTTTCCCCGCAAGTTATCTATTGTTGAGTAGTCTAACTCAACTTACAAAAAAAAATTGCATTAAAACGACACGCTTGGAATCCAACACTTGGTTCGACTTGCTTCAACTACTTGCCTCTAAGCGAGTACGAAGCAGATCGCCATTCGGAATTGCACCTACAGCTGTTGATACTTTCAAAATGACACGCTTGGAGTCTAACACTTGGTTTGACTCTACTTCAACTACTCGCTCCTAAGCGAGTACGAAGCGGATCACCATTCGGAATTGCTCCTGCAGCTGTTGATATTCTCTAAACGAAAAGTTCGGAGTCCAACACTTGGTTCGACTCCGGTTCAACTACTTGTTTTTAAGCGAGTACAAAGCGGATCGCCATTCGAAATTGCTCCTACAGCTGTTGATATTTTCTAAATGACAAGTTCGGAGTCCAACACTTGGTTCGATTCCACTTCAACTACTTGCTTATAAGTGAGTACGAAGTGGTTCACTGTTCGTGATTACTCCCACAACAGTTGACAACTGCAAACGCTAGCAAAGCACACAAGTTCATAAAACAAGTATTATTTCATTAAAGTCTGAGTGACAAGTCTAATTACAGACAACCGATTCAACTTTACATCGAGATACAAAACTTGTGAAACCAAAATCACAAGATTATAGAAAGCTACTTCAGCGCCTCCTAGGGGCGGGGATACTTCGGTTAAGAGACACACGAGGACGACGAATGCTGTACTGCCGACGCCCTACCTCGGCGGACGTCCCTAGGCCGGCGAGCCAAGAAGCATCGTCCACACCCGATCTAACAGTGGCCCCAACAGATGCTCCACTCGACGAAGCTGCCACCCCACTTTGTGCATTTCCAGGGCCTCGATGTATGGGGGACGAGCGAAGCGCGAGCTCGCGGAATGTTATCCCCCTATTATACTTCTTCCGAGGGCAAGAAGTAGTCCTGACAGTGCTCCCCTCTGATCGCGGTCGAAGACGAGTGATCTCTGTCTCAAGCTCAACAATTCGCTCTTTAAGCGAATCGTCCGTCACTGTTATCTTCAAACGAGGCAGTCGCATCGAGCCTTCACCGCGAGAGGTGTCGGTGATTGTCCACCGAAAATGGTTAACCTCCATACTCTTATCGACAGTTACCTTCTTCAGTTCGTCCCTCTCCGCGGTCACCTTGGTCAGGGAGTGACGAAGGCGCCTAAGTCTCAAGCCGAGGTTGGCAGCCACTGACGAGCCCACATCATCGCCTTCGGGGGTCGTCTCGTTAATTCTCCCTTCTAGCCGTCTCCTCTCTATGACTCGACGAACTAAGGTCGATCTCATTTGATTCAGCTCGCACTTCACTTTTCGAAGCTCCCACTCCCCTTCCCGAAGCCGCTCTTGGATCCTGGCGAGCCCCAACCTCGTCGCCCCTAGACCGGCCTTGAGACGTGCCACTTCGGCCATCTGAGACACTTCGGCAAGTTGTAACGCTTCGGCGAGCTGTAAAAAAGTCCAGAACAGCAGATAAATTATCAAAGACTAAGGACACTACGTTGCGAAGCTAAGTCTAAGCAAGTCGACTACAAGACAACTCAGAAGTGGGGTAGACTCAAATAATTCCGAACTCCAACACTCAGACAAAAATTTCATTTCATTAAAAACAAAAGGCAGTGGCCAGTCCGTGGTTCGGCACTACATAATCAAAAGAAAAAAAGAGCAAAGTACAAGACGAATCAGGGGTCGACCACTTTCGAGCGATCCTCTGCTGAAGGCGCCTCCTCAGGGACCACGATGGCTAGGGGCGTAGCCTCCGACGGAGCATCCCCCTCGGCCTCAACATCTCCTCCCTCGATCCCCTCGACCTCCTCTTCTTCTTCGCCCTCCTCGTCACCTTCTGAGACATCGTCGAATCCGGGGACAGGGTCTGGAAAGAGGCGCCACCCGGCAGAGTCCACTTCGGGGAACTTCTCCCTCACCTGATCTATGGTTCGAGCATACGCCTTTGCCATGTTCATGATGAGAAAACCCTTCGCCTTCTCCATGGCCTGCTCCTCGGCCTCATTCGCCGTTTCTAGCCTAGCCGCGGCGACCTCGTCTGCCTTCTCTTTTACCGCCAGTTTGGCAGTTTGAAGAAGCCGGGCGTTGTCAGCCTCCAACTTGGCGACCACAGCTTCGAGGAGCCCCAACCTCGAGCTCTTGGACTCGGCCTCGATCCTCGCCTTCTCGAGCTCCTTGGCGATCCAGACCTTCTCCCCTCGAGCCTTATCCGCCTCGAGCATCAGCTCCTTTTCTTGTTCAACCACCTTCTTCATCAAGTGACCGAAGTGGCAAGTAATCTGCGAAGAGTAAGACTTGGGTTATTTCAAAAGAAAAAAAATCTAAGCGCTCAGCAAAAGAGAACTCAGGCTTCGAAATTTACCGACATCGCCGAGCAGGCGACCTAGAGCGCATCGTCCCCCACGCTACCTGCTTCCATGGCTGCCTCGTCCTTCGGCGCTGCAAGGTGCCGAACCGCCTGCATACACGCCAACAAGTTACCTAGGAACCCGTCGAGCTTGTGGACCTACCAGTCCGGGACAAAGATCTTCTTGTGCTCTTCGGTTAGGAACACCTCGGCTTCGGCGGTTAATGGCGGAGCCTCTAGCCCTATGACTGTCGATAGTAGGAAGGCCCCTGTGCCCGTGGAAGCCGAAGCCAACACTGGGGTCGAAGGCTTCAGAGCCAGGGGTGTCGCCTCGCCAGCTGCTTCGCGACAGCACGGTGAGCCTGCACCCCTTCTGAGGCGGTCTTTGAGGCGACTCTCTTCCTCTTCTTTCAGGCTTTACTGCTCAAAACCACGCGCTTCGTCAGCAAGTCATCAAAGTCCATCGATTTTGCAAAAAAAAGGGGGGGGGAGTTAGAAAAAATGGCCTACTTTCCTAGAAGCATGAAAGAAGAAGCTATCGCCAACCTCAACACAAAAAGAAAAAAAAAACATAACAAAATTGTACTAGGGTTTATCAAGCTAAGACCCCCCTCGGGAAGAGCGCTTCCTCGGTCAAGTCCTTCCAATCGAACTTCGGGCGATCGAGCAACGTCCGAACCATATCTTCCTCCTCGGTGCTGAGAGTTGGGCTCTGTTTGACCTTCTTAGGGACCGACTCTACCCAAGCTATGGGGATTCCCCATGGTCCTCGACTTCGGATGAGGAAGTACTTATCCCTCCAATTTTTATCGAGCCGGACAACTGACCAGCTTTGTCCCGAACCTCGGAGCCAGATACCACCGGTATACGTCCTTATGCTGCTGGTGCATCCAGTACACCGTTCGGAGCACACTCAACCTCGGCTCGAGACTCACCGCCTGACAGTGGAGGAAGAATCCGTTTATCAGCCTCCACACGTTCGGCATGTATTGAATGGGGTTGACGCGGTACCACCTCAGCACTTCGGCGACGAATGGGTGAAGAGGGAACCAAACTCCCGCCAAGAACGTGTCGACCGGCCAGAAGCAAATATCAATGGGCATTGGCGAGTTGGCCCTCCCCCCTGACCCAGGGAGCATTAAGTCGAATTCCTTAGGGATTTGGAAACTCTCCCGAACCCTTACCCAGTCCTCCCCGGTAAGGATAAAGATCGTCTCATCTGCTTCCGACATCTCTCTGGCCTCATTTTCCTCGAAGCTTCAGCCCATCCCGTACATTATCCACTCCACCTGGTCCCCCGGAAGGTATCGAACCATCAGTAGTCCGGTTAGAACCCCAGGCATCCTCCCGAACTCTCCCAACCTCCGATCCTCTTCGATCCTTGTCTCAACGATCACCGAAGTATGCCCTACCACGGCTTTGCCCTTGTCGATTGGGGGGACCTGACTATAGGAAGCCTCGGGGGCAAGAAGAGGGGAGGTCTCATTCCTCGAAGTGTCAATAGACATTCTCTAAAAGAAAATAAGCTAAGTATGAAGTTACCTCGATTTGACAGCTACAGTCGGAAAACACACCAGAAGACAGCGAATACTCGTCGGAAGCTCTCGCTAAGTAAAAATTTTGCCTGAGTAAAAAACTAGAATAGTGAGCAAATGTGAGAGGGGGT
The DNA here is from genome assembly GCA_017893485.1 of Hemerocallis citrina. NCBI lineage: Eukaryota > Viridiplantae > Streptophyta > Magnoliopsida > Asparagales > Asphodelaceae > Hemerocallis > Hemerocallis citrina. The sequence goes on from CM030362.1 coordinate 151,464,620, forward strand.
GGAGATTAATAGAGACTGAGGTTGGTGGCACAATTACCAAGGTTAAGAGGCCCCCAAAGAAGCAAAGGCCTGGCCCATTTGGTCGAAGATGCGAAAAATTGCATTGACTGATCAAACGGTTTTGGGTTCCACTGGCCACGTGTCGCCCTCCAATTCGTTCCCGAAGTCACTTACCACCGACGTCAAAACGCAAGAAAATGCGTTGACCAGTCAACGGTGGCTGGGACCCACTGGCCACGTGTCGTCCTCCTATTCGTCCCCAAAGTTGATTGTCACCGACGTCGAAATGCAAGAAAATGCGTTGACTAGTCAACGGTGGCTGGGACCCACTAGCCACGTGTCATCCTCTTATTCGTCTCTGAAGTCACTTGCCACTGACATCGAAATGCAAGAAAATGCGTTGACCCATCAACGGTGGCTGGGACCCACTGGTCACTTGTCGCTCTCCTATTCGCTCCCGAAGTCACTTGCCACCGACGTCGAAATGCAAGAAAATGCGTTGACTAGTCAACGGTGGCTGGGACCCACTGGCCACATGTCGCTCTCCTATTCGTCCCCGAAGTCGATTGTGACCGACATCGAAACGCAATAAAATGCATTGACTAGTCAACGGTGGCTGGGACCCACTGGCCACGTGTCACTCTCCTATTCGTCCCCGAAGTCACTTGCCACCGACATCGAAACACAAGAAAATGCATTGACTAATCAACGGTGGCTGGGACCCACAGGCCACGTGTCGCCCTCCTATTCGTCCCCGAAGTCACTTGCCACCGACGTCGAAACACAAGGAAATGTGTTGACTGGTCAACGGTGGCTGGGACCCACTGGCTATGTGTCACCCTCCTACTCGTCCCCGAGGTCGATTTCCACTGACGTCGAAAACACGAAGAAGCAGGGGCCCACATACCACGTGTCGCCCCCCTGGACCTCGGCAAGCTTTCCGAAGTCGATTGCCATCGACATACGGAAAGCGAAGAGGAAGGGGCCCAAACGCCATGCGTCGCTTCCCTAGACTTCGGCAAGCATCCCAAAGTCAGTTGCCACCGACCTCCAAACAGGCAAAGTTCCCCTTCTTCGCAACCGTCTGATCCTCCAGAATTGCTCGTCGTTGTGCGATCAAGGACCCAGATTCGGCCACGTCAACCAGGGTCTGATTCGCCTTTCAATCATTCAGATCTTCGGGCCCAAGGCTGATGGACGATCTAGATCGTGCCACATCATAAATAGGTGATTAAATTATTTTTTAATTATTAATTCGAATTATTTATTTAAAAATTGTGGGAAAATGATTAAAATTCAGGAAAATTAATTAAAAATTCTAAAAAAAATAATTATAAATTTGGGAAAATATTTTTGAACCCATGGGTAAATAATTATTGGTTAGAACAATTACTTGGTGCTCCCGAAAAACAAATCACCGCTTCGCAAAATTGAATAGATGATTCGAAAAAATAGTTAAAAATCGGGAAAAATCACCAAAAATCCAGAAGGGCCTAAAAGTAAACTTGGGTACATTACCAACTCAGAAAAGCACCGTCACCCCTTAGACGGGATTCGAACACTTTTTGAGAACTCCGATAAAGTCCTATACGCCATTAAAACAACAAAACTACTCCCCAAAGGCTATAACGCACAGTCTATGGGAGTGGGGGGCTCGTAATATGGCTAAAAATGGGGTTAAATCGGAACCGTTCAAAGTGGGCACGAATCTTAAAGTCACAGGGGCAAGATGGTAATTTCACCTACAGACGGGTCCCAATTGGGAGCCGGGTCTCTCCTTTTGGACCCACTAACCCATGAACGGATCCGTTCAGCTAAGAACGGGTCTCAACCCATTAGGGACCAGTTCAACAGGATATGAGGAAATCCTAGCTCGTCCTTAACCTGGGGAGGTGGTTCTAACCACCCCAATCCAGCCACACTGGGAAGTAGGGATTCATTCTAATCCTGAAACAGATCCCCACGGTGACTATAAATATCCCCTACCTCCTACTGCCACAGGTGATCACTCTTTGTCCACTTAAGCTCTTTCTCTTTACCTTTTCTGGTATTGACAAGTGCGTCGGAGGGTTCGTCGTCGGGATCCATCCTGGTGTTTCGAACGTTTGTGCAGATCCGCGGGAGCACCAAGGAGTCAACTTGTCAACAAGGAAGAAGTCAGATTCAGCCTGTTCGAGTTCCTACTAACCTACAAATTCTATCTATTGCCCCCACACCAGATTCATCGGCAACAACAAGTATCCTAGATGTTCTATAAGTTACGAGCCCATGTCCAGACAGCCTGGAGGAAATCCCACATCATGACATGACGCATCATGTAGACAGCCTATGGACAATTCGCCTCCGTCATGGAATAATGGCACCACGTAGTCACCAAACACCCTACAAGCGTTGCCACGGTCCCGATAATTCCGGGGATGTATTCACGTCATGACATGACGCATTATGTAGACAGCCTGTGAACACCCTCACACCGTACATCCGAGGCCTTCATACTTGTATTTTTCTCTTACTTTCATCACATTTTCACTATGTGTCTAATCCTTAGATAATTGAATCACGAATAAAATTAATACTCTAGAATTAGTGTTACCTCTACATCGGTCTTAAACATTTACGATTTACCATGACCCGATCTTGGTCTGTCATCATCACATTCCTCTTTCAAAAATTTTATTTATGCCGATGTAAGGACTTAGCTAAACTCTAGTGTCAAACTTGTTTCATGTTCATCTAAAAGAGAGTTCATATTCACAAATTCCATATTTCAACATGTTTCTTTTACTTCATTTTTCATGCCCAATTTGCACAAGTAAACCAACAATCTCATATTTAATCTTACTCAATTTTTTACATGTCAATAATCTCATTTTAAAATCTCTACACCAAAACTCTTTACATTCAAAAATGTTGGTTGTACTTAATTAATAAAATCATATTCTAAAAAGCTTTATTAATTCCTACTTCTCAAAATTGCTTCTAAATCCCATTTTAATATGTCAAATATGGTAGAAATAATTTCCATGAAGTCTAGGTATTTTTTTCTCAATTTTTAAACACTTAAAATTACTCAAAAGAATCCAAAATTAAAAAAAAAAATCAAAAATTAAAACACTGGTGTTACCGCTGATTTCGGTGTGGGGGTAAACAGATAGAATTTGTGAGTCCGGGAAACACCTGAACGATTGACTCGGTCTTCTTGCTCCTGGCACAACCTGCAAGGAAGTGCGAAACACCGGGGTTGATTCCGGCGACGCACCCTCCGACGCTCTTGTCAGTAATCAGGAAAAGATTAAGAAAGAGCTTAGGTGGTGAAAAAGTGATTAACCTGGTCTCGGTGGTAGAGGGGTTGTATTTATAGTCGCCTTTGGAGCCATTTGGGGCCTAATTTCCTGCCTAACCAATAGGAGAAAAATCCTCCTATTCTGTTTTGGGAAGTTAGGCCTTGATTCCCTGGTGAGAGCTAATCAGGTTTATTGATTTGACCAAATCAGTGGCCTGATTCTCTTCTTGATGGATTGGGCTTGTATCGGGTCGGGACCCGTACCCAATTGAAGTGGATCCATTCGCAGGTGGTTGGTTCTGTGAGAAGGAGGCCCAATACCCGTTTTGGATCCATCTGTATGTGAAATTACCTTTTTACCCCCGTACTTCAGGATTCGTGATCGATCTGGACGGTCTCGATTTAACCCCAATTTTAGCCATATCACGAGCCCCCCACTCCTAAAGACTGAGTGTGATCAGACTTTGAGGAGTAGTGTAGCTGTTTTAGCGGCTGATGGAGTTGTATCGGAGTCCAGACGTGGGATTTTGAATCTGGAAAGGGGGTAGTGAGGCGACTTTTGACGCCGCTGGCAGTTCTCTGGTCACATCGGGTATTCAAGAGTTTTTATCTATTTTTTCGGACTACTTGTTTAACTTTGCGACGCGTTTGCTAATCATTCGGGGGCCTTAGCCGTACATTCTGGGCGATAATTGTTCGTTCAAGGGTTCGAAAATGTGCCCCCTAGATCTCAATTACTCTCCAGAATTTTTGGCTAATTTTCCCGAATTTTTAACAATTTTCTCGCAATTTTTAAACAAATAAAACAAATCAAATAGATAAAAAATGATTTAAATACCGATTTATGGCGTGGCTCGATCTGGGCCGCTGATCGCGGATGGGCGCGAATTTCGGAAAGATCTGACGGTTGCTGCTGCTCGGCAGCATTTTTCTCCGTTTACCAGTTCGGGAAGGCCTCTGCTCGGCAGCCGACCGAAGGGATGGGGGTTCGGCAGCCGACCGAGGGCTTGAGTGACGTGGCGTAATCTGGGCCGTTGGATGTTGGCACGCATCTCGAGACGGGAACGGTTCCCAAGAAAACGCTATCTTGTCTTCTAGCGCACGTGGCGCAATCTGAGCCGTTCGCCATTGGGAGCGTGAATTTCTGAGAGATCCGACGGCTGAGATAGCTCGGTGCCTTTTTTTTCTCCATTTACCAGTTCGGGAAGGCCTCTGCTCGGCAGCCGACCGAAGGCGATCTCGTGGCGCTATCTGTTCGGAGGCGATCTCGCTTCCGAGGGTATTAATGGCGCTCGGGGTTTGTGCTGCATTCCCCTTCCCCAGGCCATTAAGAATAACTCCTTTGATTAATGCGTGGCGTTCCGACTTCCGGGGATCAATAATTCCCTCAATTAAAACGCGGCGCTTCAATTTCCGAGGGTAGTAATGGCTGGTTATAGGGGGCAGGCTATAAGTACCCCATCCCTTTTATCATTTTCGTCACAACCAAATTGGGTTCCAGACCTCGGAGGCATCTGCCTTGGGTAGCTTCTCTCTTGAAGTTCGGAGTGGTGGTTGCTCTTCTGCCTGGTTTTCCCTTTGTTCCTGACGGCCCCAAAGTGGATGTCAGGAGCGAGGGGGAACGAGGTAGTAGTGGTGACGACCGTAGTCCGCACTCGGGGGATGAGTTATCTCCGAAGGACGGGTGGTCGCTCTCTTACCTTTTTCTTCTCCCGTTCTGGACGGTCCCTAAGTGGGTGTCGGGAGCGGAGGAGAATAAGGCAAGAGTGGCGAGGACCGTAGTCCGGATCCGAGGGATGGGCCTTCCCGGAAGGACGGGCGGTCGCCCCGCTGTCTTGTTGTTTCCCCATCCCTCCCTGCTCCGAAGGGGTGTGAGGGGTGGGGGGCAACAAGACAGTAGCGTCGACGGCCATGGTCCGGACCCGGGGTGCGGACCTCTTTCGAAGGACGGGTCACCGTTCTCTCACCAAGATCTTCTGCCTTCTTCGGTTGCTCCGAAGTGAGTGTTGAAGTAGGCGGAGATCTTGGTGGGAGAGTGACGACCCCTGTCCGATGTCGATCTCCGGGCCATCCGAGTCCGTTTGTTGCAACTGTGAAGGCGCCGCTGTTAGAGTCTTTCGACAAGCCGAGCCTTCCAGTTGCAACCAACTAGCTCGGGATGGTGCGTCTCTTTCAACCTCTGAGTGTTGGTGGGTCCCCTCCCATCTCTGTCTTCCTTCTCGGGCTGATGGCTTTTGACGGAGGTCAGCCCGGGGGAGTTAGAGATGGGGGAGTGCCGATCTGCTTCTGACCGGGGCCTGTTGTCGGGGTTATACCGACCGAGGCACGGGACCCGGGGGGCGCCCGCCGAGGGCGGCGCCTTAAAACATAATCAAAAATTTTCCAGGTTCTTTTATGCATAGGCGAGGCGTCCGAGGTCCCGATCGTCCGAGCGACGTGGCGCTATCTGAGCCGCCGGATGCTGACACGCATCTCGAGATGGGGCGTGTTCTCCAAGAAAACACTATCTTGTCGTTTAGTGCTCTCGGCGAGATCTGGACCGTCTGATGAAGATCAGGCACGGAAGTTGAGGGGGAAGGGAGTTTTCCCCATTTACCAGCTCGGGAAGGCACTTGCACGGATTCCGAGCGGACTCTATTGCAGCCACGTTCGGTTTGCTCGCAGCTCGGATTCTCGTCCCATCTTGCCGAGCTGGTTGACTTTGTGGTGGGCCTTCGAGATGCTTCGAGAGTAGCCCAAAAGTCGCTCTGGAAGTCCAAGAGGCGCCTCATTTTCACTATAAATCTTTACCCCCCCCTTTGACCAAGTCTTCACTTTTCACTTTTACTCTCTCTCTTTCGTATTTACTTTGCTTCGAGGTCTTTAGCTCCCTGGTGGTGTCGCTAGCTGTCGCGGTAGCGTTCCTAGTTCCGGCAAAGTTTCCGACCGTAGCTGTCACTTCAAGGTCAGTCTCTTTCCCTTCTCTCTTTAGGAAAATATGGTTAAGATTTCGGTTGAGACCCCCGCCTCGGAGCAAGCCGTTGGCCGAGGGGAGAAAGAGAAAGGAGTAGTGGAGCCGAGCGAGCAGGACGTTGTTCGTCCAGACGCGGAGGGCGGAGTGGCCGAGGTGCCCCAAGAAGTCACGGCGGAGTCCCGAAAGGGCAAAGCCGTAATTACTATAGTGGAGACGCCGAAGAGAGCGGGGGAGTTCGGTCGGCAGCCCATCGCCGTGTCGAGCGTGGGAGGAGTCCGGGATTATACTGAGGATATCTTGGAGAAGGTCACCCAAGGTACGGCTAAACTGGTGGAGGAGAACGAGCCTAGGGAGCTATCCGAGGTCGATCGCAAGATCTCGACTCTTACCGAAGGGGACCTTCATCTGGTCCGAGAGGGCTTCCAGATCCCTCTCGAGTACACGTTGCTCCTCCCTGGGCCGGGGTTCCGAGCCAACACTGGGTCCTCTCCGGACATATGCGTCTTTCCGGTCGACTCCCTCATTGCCGGTCTTCGCTTTCCCCTCCACCCGTTCGTGGTTGACGTCCTGGTTTGGTATGGTCTGAGTCCCGCTCAACTGATGCCGAACACATGGAGGCAAGTTGTGGCGTTCCTCCTCCGATGCCAAGAGATCGGCGCCAAGCCGACCATGTACCTCTTTCGGAGTCTCTTCCGACCCGTCCAGCCGAGGAAAGACGAGAAGAGGTTTTATCTTTCGCCCCGACCGGGCGTGAAACTGATCGAGAATCCGGACTCGATCAAACACTGGAAGGACAAATACTTCCTCGTTCGGAATCTGACGCCGTGGGTGATACCGACAGTTTGGGCGGACGGACTACTCAAGCGCACAAAGAAGGACGTTCCGCTGAACGCTGCAGAGACCGAGGTTAAGAAGAAGATCCTTGCTCTGCCGACGCTTAGCTGGAAGGATATCACCGAAGAGCAACTGTTCCGTGGGGGTCTCAGTCCGATCGACCCTCGTACGCTTCTGGTATTTATACTTCTCTCCGTGAAGTTTGCATTCAATTTTCTAAGTTTTTTCGTTCGACTCTTGCAGAGACCATGAAGCTCGATTACAAGGCCCTGGTGGCGAAGGGCAGGTCCGAGCAGGAGAAGAAGAAGAGGCCGTCGGCAGCGCCTCAGGACAGCCGAGCTTCGAAGAAGGCCTCGGTAGTGAAGGCAGCCGATCAACCGAAGGTTGCGGTCCTGAAGGAGGGAGAGGTTGAGGTCCTTGTCCCTTCGGCAAAGGTCGCGGTCCCCGAGCAGGGTGGGGTCGTGGACCTCGATCCTTCGGCCCCGGGTGCTCCTGCTCCTACCCCGGAGGCGGACGCTCCTGGTCCGTCGAGCAATGAGTTCGGAGTGGCCGATGCGCTGTCCCTCCAGGTTCCGCCACTCACCCCCGGCGCGGAGAAGATCTTGACCGAGCGTCATAAACAGATCTTTGTCCCTGATTGGCAGGTGATGAACGTCGACGGCTTTTTGGGCGACGGGAACATCTGTATGGAGGCAGTGAGGCACCTGCCGACCCCGAAGGACCGAGCGACCCTGAGGGCCGGGATGGCAGGGGACAACGTGATGCAGATGGCCCGGAGCACTATGTCGGTGAGTGTGTCGAACCCTTCTTCATTCATATTTTTCCTTGGATTTTTTTCTAAGTTCTTGGGCTCGGATTTTAACGCGTTGTTCTCTTCCAGACCCTCTGCCACTTCAGTTGGCTGGTCGAGGAGATGGCGAGGAAGGATCAGGAGAAGGAGAAGGAGAGGACGGAGCGCGTTCGGGTGGCGAAGCGGCTTGAGTCCGAGCTGCTTCTTTCGACGAAGAGAGTCGCCGAAGCGGAGGACCTGGAGAAGAAGCTGGCCGACGCTATCCAATCGTCGAAGGATACGGCGGCCAAGTTTGAGAAGGAGGTGGCCGAGCTGAAGGAGGAGCTGGCCAGCGCTCGGTCGGGAGCCGAGAAGGAGGTCACCGAGCTGAAGGATGAGCTGGCCAAGGCTCGGTCGGAAGGGGAGACTGCTCGGAAGAGAGCCGAGAGGATCAAGGCCAACCACCTGAGGAAGGTGAAGGAGGTGAAGAAGGCCGTGCAAGAGGAGGCCGCGCAGCACATGATCCAGAATATGCTGGACGCCTACGGCCGTGCCCTGACCCATGTAGCCGCGAAGAACCCAGGCTTCGACTCGTCCTCCTATGACTTTTACGAGCCCGTGGAGGGGGAAGAAGGGATCACCGAGGGTTTACTCGGACCCGATGGTGAGACAGAACCCGCCGAAGGCGATGGTGAGACCGAAGCCGAGGGCGAGGAGGAGGAACTCTCCGAGGAGGAGAGCTGGAGCGAAGGCGGGGGCGAGGGTGACGGCGACGGCAAGGCCGAGGGGTCGACGAATCCGAGCGGCAAAAAGGTCGACCCCTGACTCGGTTGTCTTCCTACTTTCAATCTTTTTGGTTTTGTTTTCTTTTTGTAAGCCTTATCGCGGACTGGCCACCGCCCTTGTTTTGAATGAAAAAGTATTTTGTTTGGCCAAAAATTTGTCCAAGTGTTGAGCCTCGGACTTAGTGTGCGTTTTGGGCATTTTGGGCGTAAATTTCTCCAACTGTTGGGCCTCGGATTTATTTCCGCTTTTCAGGTGGTGTTTGGTCCGGTCACGGAGCTGGTCTTCCTTCGGAAGGAATTGGCCAATTTGAAGCGTGAACTTTCGGACAGCCGGCAGAGGCGGTTTCTCCTGTTCGGCCAGGCAGAGGAAGTCAGGGCAGTTCTGAGGAGGAACTGTCGCGAGCTGCATCAACTCCGGAAGCGCTCCCAGGGTCCTGGTTCCGAAGGGAAAATTGAGCGGCTTCGTGGGGAGCTTAAAGCCGCCGAGCAGAAGAACGACGATCTTTTGGCTGAGGTACAGCACTTGGGGTTGTCGGAGAGAGAGTGTTCGGCGGAAAGGGAGAGGATGGCCTCCGAGCTGGAGGGGGCTTTGGCTGAGCGTGAGAGACTATTGGCCGAAGTAGACATGCTCAGGAGGATCACAGTAGATAGGGGGATCGAGGTCACCCACTATCGGCGGCTTGCAACTGATAGTCCCAATGCCTCTGGGTCGTTGAAGGCCCCTCGATCAAAGAAACTGGCGAAGGACGTCGTCCTGAGGGACCGGATTATCGAACTAGAGGAGGAGATCGCGTCGCTTAAACCTGCGCCGGAGAGGGCTAATGTTCGTAGCACGTCGTGCACTCGCGAGGAAAGTGAGAGGGGGATCACGTTTTATGAACTCGCGACGCGCCCGCTAACGACCAGGCGGAGTCCGACTGACGCTCAGAGCAGCGCGGCTGTCTCGTCGAGCGGGGCATCGGTCGGCGCGGCTGTTAGAACTAGCAGTGAAGGGGGGTCGCGCTTCGTTGGTTTAGGGTCGAGCTCAGAGGGTCGACCTCGTCGTCCTCGCGTTTCCCTAAACCAAAGCATTCCCCTTCCGAAGAGGACTTGATTATGTCACTTTTCCTTTCTGTTGGCCGTTGTAATAACTTAGTTGTAGGGTCGGTCGACCGTCTGTAACACTATTATGTCTGAATGCAAAAAATTCTGAAAAACTTTTTAAGTGTTTGTCTTCGACACTGTATTGAAACCGCTTTGTTCGTTTTTCCTATTTTTTAGCTTGTCGCGGCGATCCATGGATCGGACTCCGGGCGTCCGAATGATGACTCCGCATCCGAGGCGACCTCTGGGACGGTGGTTCTGAGCCCCAGGAGTGTCGATCTGAAGCTACGCCGATCCGAGGGCGAGTGGAATCATCTTTCGTTGGTTCTCAGTCTCCGGGAGGCCGAAACACAATGCTTGGAGAGCAAGATCGTCGAGCTGAGCCCCGTAGGGGAGGACGAGGACTCGCAGACTGCATTCGGCAATGCTCTTCGGGTCAAAAGTATCCGGCACATTCAGTCGAAACTCATTGCCGAACGGGACGACTTGCTCTCGGAGATGGGACAGCTGCGGGCGGAAATGGCGAAGCTTCGAGGTGAGGCGGAGGAACCGTCTGCCGAGGAGGGCGAACAAGATGGAGAGGATGCATTTTTATGAAAGACAAGTGTAGTGGGTCGGGGGGTGTATGTTTTGTTTGCCGACACTTTTGTAATGGTCTATTTTGTACTGTACGCCGATATTTAATAAAATCCCCTTTCGGTGTTTTGTACGTCTGTCTTTGTTTATAACTGTGTTGGCCGTGCCGAACTATCTGAACTGAGTGTGCCTATTTAGTCGAATGGATCCCCAGGGGTACGGCGATTTGTCGCTTAGTGGGTCTGACACGGCGATGTTCTCGAGAGTGCTATTTCGACGTGGCGAGATCTGAGCCGTTGAGTGTAGACGCGGATCTCGAGGTGGCTCGTTTTCCAAGAAAACGTTATCTTGTCGTTTTGCGCGAGTGGCACGATCTGAGCCGTCTGATGAAGATCAGGCACGAAAGTTGAGGAGGAAGTGTGTTTTCCCCGTTTACCAGTTCGGGAAGGCACTTGCTCGGATGCCGACCGGATATGTCTGCCTTCGACCCTCGGTTGTCAGTCAAGAGTGGTCTGGATACGTGTTCCGGACCTTAGGCATAGCCCAACGGCTGCGGGAGCAATTCCGAACGGCGATCTACCCCTGGTTCGTCCGGAGACGAACCGAGGAGGTAAAGTCGAGCCGAGTGTTGGACTCCGAACCATCGGTATAGTTCAACGGCTGTGGGAGCAATTCCGAACGGCGATCTACCCCTGGTTCGTCCGGAGACGAACCGAGGAGGTAAAGTCGAGCCGAGTATTGGACTCCGAACCATCGGTATAGTTCAACGGCTGTGGGAGCAATTTCGAACGGCGATCTACCCCTGGTTCGTCCGGAGACGAACCGAGGAGGTAAAGTCGAGCCGAGTGTTGGACTCCGAACCATCAGTGTAGTTCAACGGCTGTGGGAGCAATTCCGAACGGCGATCTACCCCTGGTTCGTCCGGAGACGAACCGAGGAGGTAAAGTCGAGCCGAGTGTTGGACTCCGAACCATCGGTATAGTTCAACGGCTGTGGGAGCAATTCCGAACGGCGATCTACCCCTGGTTCGTCCGGAGACGAACCGAGGAGGTAAAGTCGAGCCGAGTGTTGGACTCCGAACCATCGGTGTAGTTCAACGGCTGTGGGAGCAATTCCGAACGGCGATCTACCCCTGGTTCGTCCGGAGACGAACCGAGGAGGTAAAGTCGAGCCGAGTGTTGGACTCCGAACCATCGGTATAGCAAGAGGGGAGGAAAAGAACAGGCAAATTCAACAACAAAATGGAGCTTTCTTTATTTGATATTTGACGGCGAACCGTTTTACATAGTAGAATTCACAGAACAGGTTACAAGTTAAAGGAGAGGAGTGGCGCGACACCTCGGATTACTTAGAGAGGCGCCGGGGCGCTCTCTTGGTATTTCAGGAGGTGATCGGCATTCCAGGTCCTCGGAAGCTCTCTACCGTCCATGTCCTCAAGTCGATACGCCCCAGGCCGAACAACTTTTGTGACCCGGTACGGCCCTTCCCAATTCGGAGCTAGCTTGCCCTTCTGACTGGGGAGGGATATGGCTAGCTTTCTCAACACCAGATCTCCTTGCTCGAGGTTGGCGGGCCGGACTTTCTTGTTGTAGGCTAGCTCGACTCTCCTTCTGTAATTTTGCTGCCTAATCGATGCCCTTTCCCTCAATTCATCTATCAGGTCCAAGTTTCCTCTGAGTTCCCTGGCATTCTGCGCTTCGTCATAGGCGATGAGCCGAGGGGAAGGAATTCCGACCTCGAGGGGTATAACGGCCTCGGCCCCATAAGTAAGGCTGAAAGGGGACTCTCCAGTGGGCGTTCGCTTGCTTGTGCGGTAGTTCCACAACACATTAGGGAGTTGGTCGACCCACTGACCTTTGGAGCATTTGTCCAACCTCTTCTTGAGCCCCGCAAGGATCTGCTTATTAGCGTTCTCGGCTTGTCCGTTCGACTGGGGGTGCGAAACGGACGAGAACCGCTGTTGAATGACGAGGTCGTCGCACAGGGTTCGGAATGCTGAGCCAGTGAACTGGGTCCCGTTATCTGTCACGAGGACGCGCGGGACGCCGAATCTGCATATAATGTTCTTCCAGAAGAACTGCACCACTTTGTTCTCGGTTATCGTGGCGAGGGGCTCGGCCTCGACCCACTTCGAGAAGTAGTCGATAGCCACGACTAAAAACTTGAGCTGACCAGGAGCTGGAGGGAAAGGCCCTATCAGGTCCATTCCCCACATCGCGAAGGGGATAGGGCTCGATAGGGAGGTGAGGTTGGCTTGAGGGAGGCGTCGGATGTTGGAGTGTTTCTGGCAGGAGCCGCACTGCCGAACGTGTCGCTCGGCGTCTTGGAGAAGCGTTGGCCAGAAGTACCCATAATTCAGAGCTTTTCGGGCTAGGGACCTAAATCCCGAGTGTGCCCCGCCGATCCCTTCATGAAGCTCCTGTAGGGCATACTCAGCTTGATCCGGAGAGAGGCATCGTAGACATGGTCGGCCGTCTGTTTGGGAGAAGGAGCGCTTGTATAGGATGCCCTCGATTAAGACATAGCGCTCGGCTCAGGTTCTAACTCGGCGTGCTTCTTTGGGATCTTGAGGCAGAACTCCATCCCTTAAGAATTCTACCAGTGGTTTCATCCAATTGTCCTGCAGCGCGACCGGCAATGTCTCCATCGATCTAGGCGTCTCGTCTTCGATGCTCGGCTTGGAGAGGACTTCGATCAGCACGGTCTGTTCAAGACCCTGCAGAGAAGACGAAGCCAATTTGGAGAGAGCATCGGCCTGTGAGTTCTCCTCCCGAGGGACGCGCTGGATGACGGCTTCTTCGAACTGACCCATCAGACCCCTGACCTTGGCGAGGTACTTAGTCATTCGCTCATCGCGGGCCTCGTACTCGCCCAAGACCTGATTCACAACTAGTTGGGAGTCACTGTGAACCCGAAGGCGCTGCGCCCCAGCGCTTCGTGCGAGTCCGAGGCCAGCTATGAGGGCCTCGTACTCCGCCTCGTTGTTCGAGGCCTTGAAGTTCATGCGGATCGCATACTGTAGGACGAAGCTATCAGGGCCGTTCAGGATAATGCCGGCGCCGCTTCCTTCACTGCAAGAGGATCCGTCCACAAAGACTGTCCAAATGGGGGGTCCATTCGGGACGTGGCCGACCTCAGGGATGGTGGATTCTACAATGAAGTCGGCGAGGGCCTGCGCCTTAATTGCCGTCCGAGGCTGATAGGAGATGTCGTGCTGACTCAGCTCTATCGACCACTTCATCAGCCGGCCCGAGGTTTCGGGCTTATGGAGGACTTGCTTGAGCGGTTGATCGGTGAGGACGATGACTGAATGAGATTGGAAGTAGGGCCGAAGCTTTCTTGCTGCCATGACGAGGGCATAGGCTATCTTTTCTATCCTCGGATAACGGAGCTCGGCATCCCGAAGTACCTTGCTCACGTAATAAATAGGCCTCTGGGTCCGGTCCTCTTCTCTGACCAGGACAGCGCTCAGGGACTGCTCGGAGGCTGCTAAGTAGAGGAAGAGAGGCTCGCCTGAGACCGGCTTACTTAGCAGAGGGGGGTTCACCAGATAGGCTTTCAGCTGGTCGAACGACGCTTGCTGTGCCTCGCCCCATTCAAATCCCTTAGCGCCTCGGAGTGCCTTGAAGAAGGGAAGGCACTTTTCCCCTGACTTGGAGAGGAACCGACCAATGGCTGCGAGCCGCCCGGTGAGCTTCTGCACTTCTCTGACATTCCGAGGCGGGGCCATGTCTAATATGGCTTTGATCTTTTCGGGGTTAGCTTCAATCCCCCGCTGGCTCACCATGAAACCGAGGAACTTGCCAGAGGAGACTCCGAACGCACACTTGTTCGGGTTTAGCCGCATGTTGTACTTCCTCAACACGCCGAAAGCCTCTTGGAGGTCGGCTACATGGTCGGTGCCGTGGATGCTCTTGACGAGCATGTCATCGACGTACACCTCCATATTTCGGCCGATCTGATGCTGAAAGACCTTGTTAACGAGGCGCTGGTAGGTGGCGCCCGCGTTCTTCAAACCGAACGGCATTACTCGGTAGCAGTAGAGGCCTTGGTCGGTGACGAAGGAGGTCTTCGGGATGTCCGGAGGGAACATCCGGATTTGGTTGTACCCCGAGAAGGCATCCATGAAGCTGAGGAGCTCATGGCCCGAGGTGGCGTCGATTAGGGTGTCGATGTTCGGGAGAGGGAAGGGATCCTTCGGACACGCTTTGTTGAGGTCGGTGAAGTCGATGCATATCCTCCACGAGCCGTTGGACTTCTTGACCATCACAACATTCGACAGCCACTCGGGATAATTCACCTCCTGGATGAACTTGGCCTTCAGCAGCTTATCCACTTCCTCCTTGATTGCCTGCTGTCGCTCGGGAGCGAACTTTCGCCTCTTCTGCTGAACCGGTTTGCACCCCGGCTCGACGCTTAGGCGGTGGACGAGCAAGTCTTCGGAGATGCCGGGCATATCCGCGGCCGACCAAGCAAATAGGTCGCGGTTACCCCGGATACATCTCACCAGGTCGGAGAATAGCACGGTCGGCTCGGATCCTCGTCGGAGAAGAGCACTTCTTCTAACTCGTCCGCCGGCTCGGACGTTGGGCGAGCCTTCGGCTCGGGGATCTCGAGTGTCTCGAGCGAGAGCACTGGTCCCCCGGTGGAAGTCATGTAGCACTTCCGAGCTGTTTCCTGGCTTCCCCTGACTTCCCCTACCCCCGAACGAGTGGGGAACTTCATCTTCAAATGGTATGCTGAGGGGACGGCCTCAAGGGCAGCTAGGCCGGGGCGGCCGAGGATGACATTGTATGCTGCCGGGACGTCAACGACCATGAAGTCCATGGGCTCGGTCCGGGTAGTAGGGGTGCTCCCCGCAGTAACGTCAAGGGTTATCACCCCTTCGACGGTCACCGGGACCCCCGTGAACCCGTGTAGAGTGTATCCGGCCGGCTTCAGACGGTCTCGGGACAGCTGGAGGCCCTGGAAGGCCGAGAGGAATAGGATGTTGACCGAACTCCCGTTGTCAACCAAAATCCTCTGCACCTTGAAGTTGGCCATGCGGAGGTCGATGACGAGGGCGTCACAGTGAGGGGTTCGGACTCCTTCGAGATCAGCGTCGGAGAAGGACACGGGCACTCTGAAGCCCTTGGGAGGAGGAGCACTGTGGACCGAGTTCACCTCTCGGACGAAGGCATTTCGAGTCGTATTAGAGGAGCCGCCCATGGGGCCCCCGTGGATCATATGCAGAACCCTTTCTTCTTCGAACTCAGGGGTCACTTCGCGCCGCTCAGAGCGCTTGTTAGCCCCCCGAGGGGGAGGAGAGTTCCGATCTGTCCGATCGTTAGCCTTCACGAACTTCGCCAATTGTCCCCTTCGGATGAGGGCTTCGATCTCATCTCTCAAAGCCCGACAGTCATTCGTCTCGTGCCCGTGGTCTCGGTGATACCGACACCACTTATCTTTGTCCCTCCTCTTCGCCGGTTTGTGCATTCTCGGGGCTGGAGGGAGGACCCCCTCCTTCTCTACCTCCATGAGGATAGTGGAGACATTAGTTGTGAGGGGTGTGAATTTCTCAAACCTGGGGGGAGGACGACGCTGGCCGCCTCCGTCCTTCATTGTCTTCTTGGCCCCCTCTTCCTCCGTTGCCTTCCTCTTCGAGCCGGAGGAGGGTCCTCCGAAGTTCGGGAGGGACTCGGCCTCCTCGGCTCGGATGTATTTCTCGCACCTCAGTAGGAGGTCGGCGAAGTTGGTAGGCGGCTTCTTTGCTAGGGACGAGCGGAGGTTGGAGTTGAGGACGTTCGACTGGAACGCCACTGTTGCCACGGATTGGTCTAAGGAGGCGATCAACCTGACTTCTGCTGTGAACCTCTTCACATAGTCCCGCAGCTTCTCACCCCTTTCCTGCCGGAGGTTCAGAAGGGAGAGACTCGTTTTCTCGGCCCGTCGGCTGCTCACAAAGTGAGTTATGAACAGCGTCTCAAACTGTTCAAATGAAAAGATGGAGGCGGGGGCAAGCCTGGAATACCATTCCCGAGCTGAACCCCGAAGGGTGGCCGGGAAGGTCCTGCAGAGTATGGCGTCGGAGACTTGGTGGATCAGCATCAGAGTCTTAAAACTCTCGACGTGGTCTACTGGGTCGGACTCGCCTGAGTACGTTTCAAACTGCGGAGGTTTGAAACCCCTCGGTATGCGAGCTTCCATGATTGTCCGAGAGAAGGGCGGTCTGTTCGGGCGAACAGTCCCTGCTCTGGACTCCTCTTCTCGGTCCATACGGACAATGCGCCTCTCCACCTCATGGAGGCGGCGGTCAAAGGCATCGTCCCCTCGCCGGTAACCGTATGACCCTTCGGAATCTTCCTCATAAGAGGGAGAGCGTGGACTTCGGTGCCGGTATCCCTCGGATCGGCGGGGACTGTACTGTTGCTGACGACTGGGAGCCTGGAGAGGACTTCGCGACCGGCGGCGAGGACTGGGAATCCGAGGGGGTGTTGGGATCCTCGGGGGGTTTTGGTTGTTGGCACGGGCGTTCAGGGCCTGCAGTACAGTCTCCTGGAACTGGAGGAATTCGGCATGGCTGATGGGTACCTCACGGTCCCTCGTACGATGCCGATCCTCGGGGGAACGCGGCCTCCTCCTCCGGTGTTCGGGAGATGCCGCTCGGCCTTTCCGGTACGGGGATCTCCGCCTGTCTCGGCGACGAGGTGACCGCTCACCCTGACGCTGCCGAGAGGCTCCCGCTCGGGCCCGCCTCTCGTCAAGGTGCGTGCGGAGATCGTTCTCCTTCTGGCGGTTCTGGAGCGTGAGGCTGAGGTCGGGGTTATGGGAGGCCATCGAGTCCGAGGATCCATTACGGACCGAGACATGGTCCTGGATGGGCTGCTTCAGTTTCTGGCCGTTGAGACCGGTGGGACCATTGTTGGGTTGTTGCTGAGGATGATGAGGCTGGACCGGTTGGGTCGGCGGAGGAAGCCCAGATTGGGGAATTAGGTTGACGGGGGTATCCTCCGTAGGGTCGGCGGGGTTGGCCACCCGGTTGGATCCTTTGGATCTGTTCTTCTTCGGAGGCATGGTGATGGAAGGCGAGGAAGGAGAAGCTGAGGTCGTTCGTGTGGTGGTTTCCCACAGACGGCGCCAATCTGTTACCGCTGATTTCGGTGTGGGGGTAAACAGATAGAATTTGTGAGTCCGGGAAACACCTGAACGATTGACTCGGTCTTCTTGCTCCTGGCACAACCTGCAAGGAAGTGCGAAACACCGGGGTTGATTCCGGCGACGCACCCTCCGACGCTCTTGTCAGTAATCAGGAAAGGATTAAGAAAGAGCTTAGGTGGTGAAAAAGTGATTAACCTGGTCTCGGTGGTAGAGGGGTTGTATTTATAGTCGCCTTTGGAGCCATTTGGGGCCTAATTTCCTGCCTAACCAATAGGAGAAAAATCCTCCTATTCTGTTTTGGGAAGTTAGGCCTTGATTCCCTGGTGAGAGCTAATCAGGTTTATTGATTTAACCAAATCAGTGGCCTGATTCTCTTCTTGGTGGATTGGGCTTGTATCGGGTCGGGACCCGTACCCAATTGAAGTGGATCCATTCGCAGGTGGTTGGTTCTGTGAGAAGGAGGCCCAATACCCGTTTTGGATCCATCTGTATGTGAAATTACCTTTTTACCCCCGTTCTTCAGGATTCGTGATCGATCTGGACGGTCTCGATTTAACCCCAATTTTAGCCATATCAACTGGCTAAAGCCGGATTCGAACCCAGGCCGAAACACCCAGCCAAATGAACAGTGACCGCCTTAAATCGCACCCAAAGACCAGAAGTTCTTTAAGTGACTAACTGTTATATAGGGACTTAATTTATACTTAAGTTTTGGCTTTTGGTTTTGAGTTAAAATCAAATTTTTAGAAAACAGAGTCTCTTGAGAGACTCGAACCCGAGACTAAAAGCTCCGCTCAGCTACAGTAACGCACCCAAAATGCACCCGAAGACCACTAGGTCCTGAGTGACTAACTGATATAGAGTCGGATTAACACATTTTTGTATTAGGCTGTACTGTTTCTAGTTCTTTCTCTAATCAACTCGATTTTTCTCAATCAATTTGTACTTATAAAAATCTATATCTTTTCCAGAATCTTATTTCTTTGAATAACAGTAACTTATCTTTTCTTAGATTGTCAAAATCTCATTTTAAAAATACATAATAGACTATTTCTTTTTTAGTTCTTTGAAAAAGTGGATCATGAATGCATTTTTGTCATAGAGAGAATTTCTTTTTGGATGAATCTTTTATCAACATATTTCTCCTTCATTCATAATGTGTTCATACAATTTCTTTTCTTCTTTAAAAAAATCAAGCTCTTTAAATTTGTATTATATTTACCAAAACTAACTTTTTTTCTTATGTTTCAAAGAGACAAAAAGATGATAATCTAGTGAACATAATATTACTCATAAAATGCAATTAAAACACACTTATTGCAACTAATCAATTTATCCTCAATCTATAAATATTATTTTGCATTCCATAATTCATTCATAAGAGCAACTTTTCACATACATAAGCACAATTTTTCATATAAATATGTTTCATCAATCTAGCATGCAAATATATTAACTAATCATCATAACAAATCTTAATTAACACAATTCAATTCGTTTGACTAACTTTTCATGTAGTGAAACTAGAGTTTCCTTCCTTACTAGTTTCTTCAAACAAGTACAAGCAAATTTTTCCTACTTGTTTCTAGCATATTCACAATTTAAAATCTTGGCATGGTATCTAAGTTAGAAGTTTGAGAAATTGCCCACCTTATTGAAGAAACAAAATAGAAACTCCTAAAAAACTCCTTGAACGCATGAATGGCTCCCTTCTCCTACTAGTTTATGCCACGAAGCTTGAGCCTTCTCCTCCTTGCTAGTGTGGAACCCGAGCTCCTCTCCTTGATAGTGGCCGGCCTCCAATGTTGCAAGAGCACACCAACACACAAACTATCAATCTTTTTCTCACACAACTCATTCTTTTCCTCACAATTTATTTCTTTTCTTTTCTTTTCTCTTATGAATATTTCTAGTGCAAGTCATGAAGAAGATAAGGGAGGGGTATTTATACACAACTCAAACTCAAATGGAGGGTTGAGATAAGTTTAGATGAAAGGCTAGGATGCATTAGGGAGTTAGAAGAACTACTCATCATCTCATAACTACCCTTCCACTCTCTCCATCACACCCACAACTAAGACCAAGTCCGGCCAAGCCCTCTCTCACTCATCCACATGCTTGCGCAAAGCACGTGGCACACTATGCATAATAGTTTGTACATTAAATTGTTAAATTAATTGTTACTTGATCAAGTCTACACTACAAGTTGTATTAATTATTATTAAAAATAACTAATGAGATAATTAGGTGGGCCAAAGACCATGAGCTCTCTAATTAATTTAATTAAGTGGGCTAGAATTAGACTATTAGGCATAGAGATTAAAATAGACTTTAATTTAAAAGAGAAGAAATATTTATTTATGAAATGAGAATACTTTTTAAAGCTAAAAATACACATATTGAATTGCACGTGCAAAACACGTGAAAAAATAAAATAAAATTTCATATTTATTATTTGAGAAATTCAGGATGTTACGACTTTCATTACTTCGTCGTTACTTGGACGCTTTATTCAATGTAATAAGAAAATTTAAATTTCATGATTCTGTCTCCTGCTTTATTATCTTGAATGTAGTAATGACTATTTTTTCTATTGTACTTGTATTTGTTCTTTTTAATGTATTGTAGCAACTACATAGTGACGTTGGCACTGCAATGTGTTACAATCAAATATTACATAAGATAAATATACATTTCAATGTATTACATTCATATATTAAATCCGCTTTCAACTACAGTAAATTAAAATAAATATGCAAAAGTCAAATTACTACAATTAAATTCTAAAACATTTACGCGTTGCCTATTCCACATCTCCATATTGGGACCAAATATGCTCCACCAAATCTTGACGAAGTGCATGATGTTTTTGTCTGTCATGTAATATCACATTGCGGACCATTCGGGCTCCCTGATCAACTTGTCCACCTCTGTTAGGTACGATCACTGTCGTGTCCTGTATTTGATCATAATCATAATCACATACGTCATCTTCACGTTCGTCCTCAACAATCATATTGTGTAGAATTATACATGTTTTCATGATATATGAACGACAATCTGCATCTCATATACGCGTTGGGCCATTCACTATTGCAAAGCGTGCTTGTAAAACTCCGAAAGCGCGTTCTACATCTTTAAAGGCAATTTCCTGCATTTCTACAGATTTCTTTTTCTTTTGAGTATCCGGGGCAGAGTAAGTTTCACTATAGTCGCCAACGGGGGGTATATACCATCCGCCAAATAGTATCCCATATTGTATATGTGGTTGTTGATGATAAAATTTACCGGAGGTACACACCCATCAAGAATTTCATCAAATAAAGTGGAACAGCTAAGCACATTGAAATCATTATTGCAGCTTGGCATTCCGAATAATGAATGTCAAAACCAAAGATCATAAGATGTGACAGCTTCAAGAATAATTATTGGTTATATGTCCAGTATACTGTCCGTGCCATGCAGTTGGACAAAATTTTCCACTTCCAGTGTATACAATCTACACTACCCAACATGCCGGGAAAACATTTACCTTCATTTTCTTCGAGGAGTCGTGCTACATCGGTGGGAGTTGATTTCCGCATATATTGGTTGCTAAATAGCATGACGATTGCATAACAAAATCGACGTAAAGTCTTAAACATAGTAGTTTCGCCAATTCGTAAATATTCGTCAACTGCATCCACTGCACTTCCATACGCTAAACATCGTAGCGCTGCAGTTATTTCCTGATGTGGTGTAAATCCAAAATTTTTACATGCATCTTGTTGTTGAATAAAGTATTGATCGTATGCAACAATAGCTTCGAGTATACGATTGAATAGGCCTCGCTGCATACAGAAACGCCAACGAAAAATGGTATCGTTGTATATTGGATTTTCAAGAAAATAAACCCTCCACAACCTAATATTATCTTCTTTTTTTTCCTGACGAATGTATCGACGGTGAGTCGTTTCTTCACTGTGTTGCAAGGCCATGCCTATTCGTTGTATACGATTGTTCACATTTATGCACTACAAGACTAACAGTCTTTACCAGCATTTTTTCCACATTCACCGGCGTTTTAAAACCCCGCTGTAGATACCACCGGTGTTTTATAAATCGCCAGTGCAAGTGACGCTGAATCGTGTGTCGCTGTAGCTTAGGGACATTCCCCGGCATTTTTTACGAACGCCGGTATAGGTAAAAACTACACCGGCGGTTAAAAAAACGCCACCAATAGGGTGGTTTCATTTGGAATTACTATTTTCGGCCATCACCTACACCGGTGTTTTTAAAACGCCGGTATAGACTGCCAGTTTTTGCTGAAAGCTACACCGGCGCTTGTAAAAATGCCGGTGTAGATATATTTTTTTAAATTTTTTTTTAAAAAAAATTAAAAAAAAAGAAAAAGAAAAAGAAAAAAACCTTGAGCACTCTTGCAATCAAAACCAATTGCAAAACTAAAAGAGCCCCAATAAAATATGAATGAAGCATAATAGTATAATATCATCAAATTGTAATCTCATAAACATAATAATGTGATCTCACCACATTCATATGTCAAAACATGGAGTTCACAATATTGAGTTATAAAGAGTGAAAAAGATTATTTTCACTGTCAAATTCAGGCAAACAAGATAGTAATTGAGATGAAACTTATACTTTTATAATACTCATAAGATAACTGTCAATTGAAACCACAGCATAAGTTCAAACAGAATTATTTCATCACTAGTCACTCCTCTGTAAATCATAGTATGCAACTTCAGTTACATAATCCATCTCATCATCACTTAAAATCAATGAGAAAGAACAATCTCATTTTCAAACCCAAGCAACAAGCATGAACATTATCTTAGAAACCGATACTCATCTAGACATCAAGATATAATTGTATATAAAGTTTAGATAAAAAAAAATTCATCACTAGTCACTCCTACAAAAATCATAGTGTGCAACTTCAGATACATTATCCATCTCATCTCCAAATTCAGACAAAAAAGCAATTCGTGAAGCTACACTTCTAGACAAACCATTGCTCAGTTCTAGACAAAATAGCCCCAAACAAGTAAGGATCAAATGGTTTCAGTTAAGACTAGAACAAAGGCAGAAGACAGGTTAATCTACAAATATGTTTCAAGTAAATGCACAAGAAAGAGTAGTACCTCCATCGCTCGATCAAGAAACTCGAGTGCATCCCCAACTTTGTAAAGAGGAACCAGCACATCTTGGCAGACATGATGGTCATGGTAATAGTTGCGTATTGCATCGCCTTGAGTAGCCTTCAACAATATATTACTTAGAAAGCGAGACACCTTTCCAGCATAGAAAAACATACCAGATCTCATACTTCACACTGAACATCTCGACTCTACTCAATACAGATGATGTGTATTTAATGTTAAGACTGTAATCTCAAGTAACCATAAAGATCAAATCTAAACAATTTTCACAAAGTAGCTTGCTATATAACTAAACAGACCAACAGAACCAATTCTAATCTTCGATGGAGTAAGGTTTTTTAATAGCCAGAATACTCATCCCTGATAAGTAAATATACAGTTGCATGGACAACCATCTAAATCAGTCAAAGAGATTTCTGTAACTACATTAGGGGAAAACCATAAAAACTCATTAAACTCCCATAAAAATATAATTAAACGTAAGAAAAGGAAAAAAAAAGATATAAGGAGGGCAGAGGGAGGGGTAATTTTTAATAGATGCAAAGCTGTATAGTTTCAATTTGGTTAATAAAAAACTCATACATGTATAAAACAGAAATGCAATATAATATGGGGAAAATGGAGTTCCTCGGTAGCACAATTAACATTAGATGCATCATGCATTACAACACCAAATGCTCAACAACAAATTCATAAACTATAAAATATAAAGACAAACGAGAAAAACATATTCAACCGACCATTTGGAAATTCATTCAAAGGATAAAAGCTCTGTCGTCCATAGCATACTCCAAAAACTAAGCTTGCATAGCATGTAGCTATAGGAATAATCTGACATGTAAATACTAGGATATCGATAACACAAACAACAATTCTTGTAAATCCTCAGGGAGTACCTTCCCTGTGATCCTCAGGGATAAGAGGGATGCCAATATTCTTGACTTGTGCTGCAAGAGAAGGCTTAGAAGGAGCTTAATCAGAGCTAGTTTTCTTGGCTTAAATGCGAGCACTAGCTTTGATCTTAGCTGGATTATACTTCAAATTCACATATTAAGAAGACATATAGCATCCCTAATTAGATGGGCATATTATTCCCTAACAAAACGCTAACAAAATACTGAATTAAACAAAACACATCCATCCCCCACAAATCCAGTCACATATTCATTCCTAATAATGGTGAGATCCAAGCATCGGTAGTCCCTCAAGATCATTATTAAGTTAATAATTTAGTATGATTTCATAATGGATCAGACATTCTAAATCCATCATATCATATTCTCTTCCAAAATTGAACAAATCCGAGCTGAAGTTCACAATCGGAACAAATTATCTCATAAAACTCTAACAATTCGCTCCAAATTTCAATTTTTCGCTAAATTTTCTTGCGAATTTCAACGAACTACTCCAAATCTCAACTAGCTTAACTGTTTACCAATCGGCAAACTTTCAGAAGAGTTCGAGATCGATCAGCACCAGATCATGATCCGACCAAATCTTATTGCAAAATTCCCAATCCAAACAGATTTTCTTTCAAATATCATCAATTCGCTCCAAATTTCGATTTTTAACAAAAAAAATTACAAATTTCGACAAAATAAGCCTTTCGAAATCGGGGAAAGCTGGGGGGGAGTTGTAGATGGCGCACCTGTTGACGAGAGAGGTAGTCGGATTTGATGGAGGCGAGGAGCTCCGGCAATGGCAACAACTTTGCCACTTCACGGACGGCAGCCTCTTTCGCTTCGATTCCAACGTCTTCTATCATTTGATTGATGGATCGAAACCCTAGATTTGAATAAGATGCAGAAGAAGAAGAAGAAGAAGTTTCTTAACGGGTTTGAAGACAAAGAGAGGAATGGGTTGTGGGTTGGACACGGGTCGGTCGACGGGGGAAGGTGACGGTGATCGGGGAAGGGGCGACGGCGGGGGAGGGGGACAGCGATGGCGGAAGGGGCGCCAGTGGGGGGGGGACATCGATGGGGAAAGGTGAGAGAATTTTGGGGGAAATTAAAATGAGAGAGAGGGGGGGGGACGGGGGATAACTTATCGATTGGATTCCCTGGCATTTTCATGCACAAACACCGGTATATCCCTACATACACCGGCGTTTGTATAGAACGCCGGTGTATAATTGGATTTTTTTGTTCCCTAAACTGTTGATTCCTACTCCGGCGTTTATACCAAAACGCCGGAGTAGAAATGCCGGTGTAGACCTCCTTTCTTGTAGTGCTGACTACTACATCTTGATGCTCAACTGATTCATCTGATGAAGTTGAAGAAGGCGATGAATTTAAATAATACAGTGCTCTAAGAAGTTCATAGACAGAGGAGAAACTTATAATTGTGAGAATATGTGATAATTGAGTGAAATAGAGATGAGAATATATGATGCTAGAATGGGGGTTAAATAGTTTGTGGGTGGAAAAAATATCGTTCAAAGCCAAATATCAAGGAAGTAGACTATACACAAAGCAAAGTTTGAATGACTAAAGCAAACTTGCTATATGCATCCCGTGATTGAATGACTAAAGCAAAGTTTGTTTTAGTGATTTGTCAACAAAGCTGTGGACACAAATCCGCAACTTGCTCCTATTGTTTATTTGGCTTGGAAATCAATTGAGAAAATTACATTAACACCCTTTTCATGCACGAAACCCATTTCCTACATGCACATAAATCAACACATAATATATGCTAACTACATTAGGAAGGCGCATTAGGATGAAACATTTAATTAACCAAATAATATTTAAATGTGAATTTCATACATGCACATCAAACTATCATATATTCCATTTGTCGACTACTCTTCCTCCTCATACTGTGTACACGGCACAAAGGATGGAGTCGATGTTGAGGCTCCCGTGTTGTCTATATTTAGCCGTATTTCCCGATGCCTGGAAGTAAACTGTCTGCTCATCGATACAGATCTCCTACCAACAACAACATAAGTGGGAACAAAGTTCCTCAAAACCATGTTTGATAGTATAAATCGCCTCAATTGGGCTTCTGAGTTAGTAAGCTATTGACATGTCTCTTATAACTCCTCCTGTCAAAAGATAGAGTAATACATACATCGACTCTGTACGAATATATATATATATATATATATATATATATATATATATATATATATATATATATATATATATATATATATATATATATATATATATATTATTGGAGTGTGATTCTCACATATGATGATTCTCCGCACGTAACAAACTGGAAATATCCGCAGTCCAAATTCCTAACAACTGTACCGCCCGATAATAATGGCGCTTCCACTAATGGTTCACCATGCATGGGAGGTAAATCAACACACGATTGTGTTGAGTACTCAGATGGAAGCCAAAATGGAGGAGCCGCATGGGGCAACTAAGCTGATGAATCAGTGGTTGCTGGTGTAATGCCCATGCCCCTAGCTCAGACAATTTATACAATTTACTAGACAAATTATTTATAGTATAGTACAACTGCCCACCACATGCTGCCTCTCAAAAGGTGGTTAACCGGATTGGTGACTCTTTATCATAGGTTATTATATTTATAGTTATTTATTTTCTTGCAATTCCCGATATGGGACAAATCAACTTATATTATCTCCCTTTAAAACCCGTGAATACAGTGAAGCCCCGGGCCCCTGTGCCACGTCATCAGGAAGAGAGAGAACAACACTATGTTGTCCTTCACAATTCCCAGGTGGGACCCCATTGGTGACGTCATCAACATTCACAACATACTTTGTTGTTTCACACAGTGGTGGGCCCCCCTCCACATACACTTATTTACATAGTATGCCATCAAGCCTCTTTACATATATATATTATATATATTATTATACTATAGTTCTTTGAAAATTACGGGATGTTACATACACCCTCCCTCTCTTTAGAAATCAGCATCCTCGCAGCATGGGGCATGCACAATCTAGTGCAGGATCTACTTCTCTAGCTGTTGTGGAGCATCTGCTCTTCTATCCGCCCGATTAATCATGATCCCGGAATCCACCGCCCGATCAATCATAATCCCGGATTTAATTGAGCTGCCCTCCTATCCGCCCGACTAATCATGATCCCGGAATCCACTGCCCGATCAATCACAGTCCCGAATTTTATTGATGGCTCACCACAGTCACGGAATTCACCGCCCGACTGGGTCTATAGTCCCGGAATCCAATGCCCAACTATATAGACATGCCCCACACTCAGTGTCGAAAGTCGGCTTTGATACCATTTGTAACGCCCATGCCCCTAGCTCAGACAATTTATACAATTTACTAGACAAATTATTTATAGTATAGTACAACTGCCCACCACATGCTGCCTCTCAAAAGGTGGTTAACCGGATTGGTGACTCTTTATCATAGGTTATTATATTTATAGTTATTTATTTTCTTGCAATTCCCGATATGGGACAAATCAACTTATATTATCTCCCTTTAAAACCCGTGAATACAGTGAAGCCCCGGGCCCCCTGTGCCACGTCATCAGGAAGAGAGAGAACAACACTATGCCGTCCTTCACAATTCTCGGGTGGGACCCCATTGGTGACGCCATCAACATCCACAACATACTTTGCTGTTTCACAGAGTGGTGGGCCCCCCTCCACATACACTTATTTACTTATTATGCCATCAAGCCTCTTTACATATATATATTATATATTATTATACTATAGTTCTTTGAAAATTATGGGATGTTACAGCTGGACTGATGAAATAAACATTCGATGCATGCGAGAGGGCTGGCATGATGGGACCAATTGATACCTTCGCCCAATATTGATCTTAGGTGCTCTACTGTACAGGAGTGATGAAATGCGAAGCTTCAGTAGGGTTCCCGTAAACGTTCGCTGAAATTAGACGCATGACCGGAGGTGGGTCATTTGGTATTGCAACAACTCCAGTTAGTTGGCGATAGGAACGATCGTCAATATACCAGAAACCATGTATAATGTGTTATTGTTAGAAAAAACACATTCGCTGTAAATACTACATGCCATTATTAATAATTTTACCTTCTCGCGATACATAAATATGTCGATGAAGAGAAAGGAAGTTAGCAACTTCAATATCATACATGTCCTTGTATGACGAACTATTATATGATTGCCAAAATAGATTTCCATGACCGCATCTCCAATTGGTCACGAGCCATCGAAATATTGTACCTAATTTGATCTGAACGACTCGTATCCAAAAATTCATGATTCCATCGTAAAATTGTCGGCAATTTGTCGGCATTCTCCATATGACATTCCATAAAGAGGCTCCTATCACTTATTGGTGCACAACAACCTGTGTATTCGTAAGCCCAATACTACATAAAACAAACATTCATTAGGTGTCAACTCGGATATTAAACTACTATTTATAGGTTCAACTTAGCAAATTAGATGTGAATTTTGAAGATACCTAGAGTACTTGCCAAGGGCCGTTAAATGACTTCACTTTCAGTCTGCTACAAGTATCCAGAGACAAATACAGCAGTGTTAATGTTGCACTACCACAATCGTATTTGCCTACTATAACTCCCGTTTTCTTTTTTCCCCTTTTATTATTGATCCCCATTGTAATCTCCATTGTAATACTATTACATTTCATTTTGTTTCATTATTGTATCGAATAATACCAACTATAATATTAGTCATGATTTATCCTTGATTTCAGTTTGATTATTTGAATCTTACTCCCTCTTTTCTAATCTAAAATTTAATTTCATAATATTGTCTTTTATCTTGTTTGGCTGTGAATCGTCCTCCTATTTGAACCATTTTGTACCCAAACCCAATATCAACCTCTATTGGATCCTACCCTCAAGCCCACTAACCCAAAACCACCTCCATATCCCCACTAACAGTCAAATCCCCAAAAATCTCTCCTCATCATCACCACATCCTGTAACCCCCCAAAATTTAAAATTGAATCCCTGACCATCTGCCTACAATCCTCCCCATTTTGTGGCTATTATTATACCATTACTATTTAAATAAACCCTAACCTAATACCCCAAACACTCAGCCGCCTATACTGTGCTTACCCCTAACCCTAGCCATGATCTTGTGCAAACCCCCCCCCCCCCCCCCCCCCCCCCCGCGCATAACCCTCCTTTCCCGCTCACACCCTACGTCTTCCTCCTTCGCTCAAGCTGTCAATCGAGCACCCCCCCATCGACGTGCCAACCTCTCCACCTGCCCTTCCCCATCATTACCGCCTTTTCCTGTCATCATCCCCACCGCTCAACTCGCTCGAACCCATCTACCCATCGTCGCCATTGTCTTCGCCATCGCCATTAACCCATTGACGCTCCCTCTATCCGCCTCGTCGATCCCTCTTCGCTGTCCCCCGCAACCACTGGTGTCCCCTCGCCTCGTCGCCATCGTCGTCCAAGCCCCAAAAGCTCGCCGTATTTGCTCCCCTATTTTTAGTGCGAAACAGAGCGGTGCCCTTTTGCTGCCGTCCCTTGGTCGCCCTCGCCGCTGTCGTCGCTTCCCGACCGCAGCGACGTCATCGCCCCCGACCGCCATGGTCGCCAATGCCATCTCCCGCGCTCTCTCTCCGTCGAAGTGAGGAAGGAGAAGCGGCAGTGGGCATTTTTGCTGTTTGGTGTTCTGGGTGTAGCAGATCCGAGTGGTGTTTGCAGTTTGTGTGGGGATCCACTGTGGGGATGAAGCACAGTGGGTGATTTTGGTGTGTGTCGTTCTGTGTGTGGGATTTGGTATTCGGTGTTTGCTGTTTTGCTGTTGGAACGTGTTGTTGTGTTTTGCTGGTTTGCACGGGCTCGCACGTGTGATTGTGGATTGTCGCCCGGGATCCTAATCCCGTTATTCTCTATATATCGGATCTAATCGTCATCTAAAGGAAAGTCATCTCACACTCGAATTATATTGAATCGTATTCGAGATTGTTTATTGAATCCCGCAAGTAGATCCATATTGATTATCGTATATTGTTTATTGTTGTTCATCGTTGGGATGCTACGAATTTACACGAGCGAATCCAAGTAGTAGTCTTAACTTCGTGCCCTCTTTTTGCCTCCGACTTATTGAGATTTTACATGCATTCATATATTTAATTATTGAATATAGGAATAGTTATTATTATTGTATTTCATGTCATGACATTACACCACTATTGTAGATTGTATACTAGTATTTATTGTTTATATGAATGATGCTAGTGTGTTAGTTGATTGTGATTAGTATGATTATGGACATTATACATCTTAATACCATGTTCACATAGACGTAACTTGCTGCGATTATAATTGTTAACCACTTACTCATCGTTCATACCATTTTAATCTTTTTGTCCATGAAGAACATGTTGAAACCCTGAAATTTACTGCCAACCTGAACATTACCATGTTGTTTCGACTTAGATAATGTCACCAAAATCAATAACTTCCTGACTATGAAATGTAACCCCAGATGTCTAGTTTACTACCTTTTTGACGGAATTGAATTCTGAGTTGTGGTTTGTGAGTTATCGCAGTTTTACTGCTGCTGTGTCGTATAATTCCAGATTCTAAAAACTGCTGCATCATTCTAATTTATAATTAATTTAACCATGCTAACTGTAAGATAATGACTTAAAATTTTGCATGATAATACTAGACACACTAGAGAACATTTCCTAATTTTTCTGGAATTAATTAATGAAGTTTCAGACCTGTTTCATATGTATAAACACAAGTTTACAAGTTCTGGCTGAACACAAATCCTGTGTAGTTTGCTGTTTTGACACCTGATGCTACAACTTTTATGTATCTTATTTATATGTGTTACCGCTGATTTCGGTGTGGGGGTAAACAGATGAATTTGTGGATTCGCGAGAAACCTGAATAGCAGATCCGAACCTGTTCGCCGGAGTTGGGCCGCTGACTCCCGCCGAATACCTGCAAGGAAAGTGTGAGACACCGGGTTTGATCCCGGCGACGCACCCTCCGACGCTCTTGTCAGTAACCAGTGATATGATTAAGAAAGAGCTTTTTATTGAAAAGTATTGATTAACCTGTAACAGTGGTAAGTGGGGGGTATTTATAGTCGCCGTTGGGATCAAATTAGGAATGTGATTCCTGTGATCTGATAAGGCATAAAATCCTCGTAATCAGATTAGGAATGTAATCCCTTAATTCCCGGTGAGAGGATAACTGAAAATCAGGCCTGTTGATTTGGTAAAATCAGTAACCCTGATTTTCCTCTTGCTGATCTGGGTTTGTCTTGGGTCGGGACCCGTACCCAGTTGGAGTGAATCCGTTCGCGGGTTATTGGACCTGTGAGAAGGAGACCCAGTACCCGCTTCGGACCCGCTGGTAGGTGAAATTACCGTTTTACCCCTGAGCTTTGAGATTCGCGTCCGATGTGAACGGTCCCGATTTAATCCTATTTTTAGCCATATCACGAGCCCCCCACTCCCGAAGACTGAGTTTGATCAGCCTTTGAGGAGTAGTTTTACTGTTCTAATGGCGTACGAGATTTTATCGGTGTTCTTAAAGGAGTTTGGAATCTTGCTCGGGGTGTAACGGTGTTATTATGGGCTTGTAAAATGCCCAAGAATACTCTCAGAATTTTCTGGATTTTTGGTGATTTTTCCAGATTTTTCTGAATTTTTTCTCATTTTTTTGAATTTTTTATTCATTTTCCGAATTAAATAATTAATTATCGAAAATATTAAATAATTATTCTAATTAAATAATTATATTTTTCAGAATTTAAAATAATTTTTCTGAATTTATAATTATTTTTAGAATTTTTATTTAATTTTTTCGGATTTTTTAAATATTTTTTCGGATTTTTTAAATAAAAAATACAAATAAATAAATAAATAAATTAATTAAATATACCTCGACACGTGGCGCGATCTGCGTCGTCGGATTCCTGCGCGAATCGCGAGGGGGCGCGCTTTTCGAAAAATCGCTATCTTGTCGTTTAGCGCACGTGGCGCGATCTGAGCCGTTCATCAACTTTTGCGCGATTTTCTGGAAGATCCAACGGTTGGAGTTGCTCGGCTAGCTTTTTTCTCCGTTTACAGGGACGGAAAGGGGGTTGCTCGGCAGCCGACCGAGAGTGACTTCGACCAACGCCTGTTTTGGAGCCGACCAATGTGGTGAAGCCACGTGGCTCGCCACGTGGCGTTTTTTTTTTTCCTTTCTTCTTCTTCTTCTTTCTCTCCGCGCTTCCTTCTTTTCTTCGTCTCTACTTCTCTTCTCCTCCATTCTCCTTCGTCTTCTCTCAGCGAAGCCCCAAACGACGACTTCTCCATCGCCTCACCCCGTCTTCGACTGGTGCGGAGCTCGAGGATGGAGCTCGTCGTAGGGGAGAAGAGGAGCTCGAGCGATGGGTTCGACAGAGCAGGAGCATGGCGCGGAGAGTGATCTCGTCGATGGGTTAGGAGTTCTACGAAGGAGGATTCGGTAGTCGCGGGGAGCTTCGGGCGGTCGGCCATGGGAGATGGAGCTCGAGCTCGACGAGGAGGAGCTTGGTAAGGAGCTCAGAGCTCGGCGAGGAGAGCTCGTCGAATGTGAGGCTCGGCGAGGGGAGCTCGTCGAAGGTGATGGAGACGGAGCTCGGAGAGGAGTTCAGTGGCGGAGGTGTGGTCGAGCTCGACGAGGGGAGCTCGTCGAAGGTGGTCGACGAGTGGAGCTCGGAGCTTCATTGAGGAAGACAGCTCGTCGTCCGGCCATGTGGGAGCTCGGTAATGGAGAAGGAGCTTCGACGGTGGTCGCCGGAGGTGGAGCTCGACACGAATGGAGCTCGCGACGGTGGCGCTCGGAGCTCGTTTGTGGAGTTTGGAGGAGGAGAGGATGATGGGAGCTCGGAGCTTTGGTCGATGTGGTGGTGGAGCTCGACTGTTGGAGCTCGGTGAGCTTCGATGAAGGAGTTCGACGAGCGGAGTGGTGCTCGCTTGTGGGCTTCGACGGGTAGAGGGGAGTTCGCCGACGAACGGAAGGTGAGAGGAGCTCGAAGCTTGGCCATGGAGTCGGCGCTGCGGAGACGTCGGAGGTGGAGCTCGGCCACTGAGTTCGACGTTGGAGGTGGTTGACGATGGGGAAGCTCGGCCACTGAGTTCGACGTTGGAGGTGGCGAGCTCGAAGCTGTTTTGGCGGGAAGATGGAGAAGAAGGGGTTCGTTCGAAGAGGAAGTTGGGTTCTTCATTTCTGGGGCTTTGGCGCCAAACGTAGGAGGAGAAAGAAGGAGGGTGACGTGGTTTGGGTTCGGGTCCCCTTAATGGGTCCGAACCCGGCCCCTTGTCTCTCCTTTTTTTTTTTTTTGGCGAATACGAGCACGGATTTTGAGGCAAATTCTTTGGCCATTTTGCAGCTCGGTATGGCAGTAGCTCGGATTGGAGATCCGAACTACGTGGCTCGATCTGGACGGTTGAATGGTGGCACGAATCTCGAGACGGGCCCAATTCCCAAGAAAACACGATCTTGTCGTTTAGTGCAGCTGGCAAGATCCGGGCCGTCTGATCGAGATCTTACACGAATGTTGAGGAGAAAGTGTTTTTTCTCCGTTTGCAGGATCGGAAAGGCACTTGCTCGGCAGCCGACCGAGAGGTAACTTCGCCCAACCACGCGGCGCCACGTGGCACAAAATACATATTTTTTATACATATTTTTTTTTTGTCTTTTTCTTGTCCTCTTCTTCTCCTCTGCTTCTTGTTTGGCAGATCCGAGCTCCTCTCCTCTGCTTCTTGTTCGGCCAATCCGAGCACGGATTTTGAGGCGAATTTTTGTCCATTTTGAAGCTTGGTAGGGCAGTAGCTCGGATTGGAGATCCGAGCAGCGTGTCTCGATCTGGACGGTTGAATGGTGGCACGAATCTCGAGACGGGCCCAATTCCCAAGAAAACACTATCTTATCGTTTAGCGACGCTGGCAAGATCTGGGCCGTTGGATGATGGCACGAATCTCGAGACGGCTCAGTTCCCAAGAAAACGTTATCTTGTCGTTTAGCGTCGCTGGCAAGATCTGGGCCGTCTGATCGAGATCTTACACGAATGTTGAGGAGAAAGTGTGTTTTCTCCGTTTACCAGATCGGGAAGGCACTTGCTCGGCAGCCGACCGGACTCTTTGATGTTGGGGCTCGGATGGGAAGAGCTCGGATGGGAGTAGCTCGGCTCGGCTCGTGCGAGTGGCTCGGATGGGAAGAGCTCGGATGGGAAGAGCTCGGATTTCCGAGCTATTCGGCGCAGCTGCATTGAGGTCCACTTTCCCGGGGCTACGGTGGTCCGATCGGGGCGTGCGACCCCTCGTTTCGAAGCTAGTTCGAAGATCTACAACTTCTCTTTAGGAGTGGGATGAAGATTCACCCTCCTTCATGGTCAAAATAGCCCCGCAAGATGCTTGTCTTCATGAAGTTGATAAGTACTTTGGTCTTGGGGATTTTGGAAGAGGAGCCCCGCTCCTAGGGGCGGAGAAGATGTGCCAGGAAGACCCTTGTGCTTGGAAGACCCTTGGGTTAGGAAGACCCTTGGGCTAGGAAGACCCTTGTAAGGTGTGCTAGGAAGACCCTTGGGCTGAAGAAGAGGCGCGAGTAGGTCGGATCGCTAGTCGCTCGGCTAGGATACTGAGCGACGTGGAGCGATCTGAGCCGCTGGATCTCAGCGCGGATCTCGAGGCGGGCACAGTTTCCAAGAAAGCGCCATCTTATCGTTTAGCGATGCTGGCAAGATCTGGGCCGTTGGATGATGGCACGAATCTCGAGACAGCTCAGTTCCCAAGAAAACGTTATCTTGTCGTTTAGCGACGCTGGCAAGATCTGGGCCGTCTGATCGAGATCTTGCACGAATGTTGAGGAGAAAGTGAGTTTTCTCCATTTGCAGGATCGGGAAGGCACTTGCTCGGCATCCGACCGGGCTCTTTGATGTTGGGGCTCGGATGGGAAGAGCTCGGCTCTGGAAGAGAGCTATTTGTGAGACAAGTGTAAGGAGGGACCCTATGAGAGAGTTGTGCTCCAAACTTGCTGAGAAGAGGTCCGCTTCGGGGGCGAGCGGAGGGAAGAGCTCGGCTCTGGAAGA
Organism: Hemerocallis citrina; assembly: GCA_017893485.1. Lineage (NCBI taxonomy): Eukaryota > Viridiplantae > Streptophyta > Magnoliopsida > Asparagales > Asphodelaceae > Hemerocallis > Hemerocallis citrina. The sequence continues at coordinate 151,499,226 of CM030362.1, forward strand.
GAGCTATTTGTGAGACAAGTGTAAGGAGGGACCCTATGAGAGAGTTGTGCTCCAAACTTGCTGAGAAAAGGTCCGCTTCGGGGGCGAGCGGAGGGAAGAGCTCGGCTCTGGAAGAGAGCTATTTGTGAGACAAGTGTAAGGAGGGACCCTATGAGAGAGTTGTGCTCCAAACTTGCTGAGAAGAGGTCCGCTTCGGGGGCGAGCGGAGGGAAGAGCTCGGCTCTGGAAGAGAGCTATTTGTGAGACAAGTGTAAGGAGGGACCCTATGAGAGAGTTGTGCTCCAAACTTGCTGAGAAGAGGTCCGCTTCGGGGGCGAGCGGAGGGAAGAGCTCGACTCTGGAAGAGAGCTATTTGTGAGACAAGTGTAAGGAGGGACCCTATGAGAGAGTTGTGCTCCAAACTTGCTGAGAAGAGTCCGCTTCGGGGGCGAGCGGAGGGAAGAGCTCGGCTCTGGAAGAGAGCTATTTGTGAGACAAGTGTAAGGAGGGACCCTATGAGAGAGTTGTGCTCCAAACTTGCTGAGAAGAGGTCCGCTTCGGGGGCGAGCGGAGGGAAGAGCTCGGCTCTGGAAGAGAGCTATTTGTGAGACAAGTGTAAGGAGGGACCCTATGAGAGAGTTGTGCTCCAAACTTGCTGCTTGTGTGAGAGAATCAACGGTTGTGGGAGCAATTCCGAATGGCGAACCACTTCTAACCCGCTGAAGAGCAGGTTATTTGAAGCAGAATCGAGCCAAGTGTTGGACTCCGAACCATCGGTAGAGGTAGTCAACGGTTGTGGGAGCAATTCCGAATGGCGAACCCCTTCTAACCCGCTGAAGAGCAGGTTATTGGAAGAGGAATCGAGCCAAGTGTTGGACTCCGAACCATCAGTAGAGGTAGTCAACGGTTGTGGGAGCAATTCCGAATGGCGAACCCCTTCTAACCCGCTGAAGAGCAGGTTATTGGAAGAGGAATCGAGCCAAGTGTTGGACTCCGAACCATCGGTAGAGGTAGTCAACGGTTGTGGGAGCAATTCCGAATGGCGAACCCCTTCTAACCCGCTGAAGAGCAGGTTATTGGAAGAGGAATCGAGCGAAGTGTTGGACTCCGAACCATCGGTAGAGGTTAGTAAGTTGCAGGAGCAGCCATGTAGAAGAGGCTGGACTCCGAACTCACCCTTCAGCGAGTCACGACTCGGAGAGGTAGAAATGAAGCAAGAGCAATAATTTCCAATGAAAAAACATAAAATTTTATTGAAATAAACTAAGTGGCTGCTTCAATATGACGAGCCCTTATTACATGCTATTGGCCAGATTACAAGCATCGGCCTTATTAAAAGTCAAGATCCTGCTTCTATGATAAGGTGAAGACCTCTTGGGAAGAGCCGGGAGGTTCTGAGTCTCAAAGCTCGGCGGGCCCTTCGGTTCGTTTGTTGGCTCCTTAGGGGGGAAGCTTGGCCCCCTCTTTCTGGACGAACTTGGTCAGGTGCCCCCGCTGTATGAGTTCTTCGATCTCCTCCTTCAGAGCCCGACAATCTTCTGTGTCGTGGCCGTGGTCCCTGTGAAAGCGGCACCACTTATGCTTGTCCCTCTTCTTACCAGGTGTATTCATTCTCGGGGGAGCGCGGAGGAGCCCTTCCTTGTCCACCTCCATAAGAACTTCTGATATATTGGCAACGAGGGGGGTGAACTTCTCAAACCGAGGAGTCGGGCGGCGCTGGCCACTGCCATCCTTCTGAAGCTTCTTAGCCTCTTCCTCTTCGGCCAGCTTCCGTTTCGTCCCTGAGGTAGACCCTCCGAAGCTTGGAAGGTAGGCGGCCTCTTCGGCACGAATGTACTTGTCACACCTGAGAAGGAGGTCAGCGAAGTTCTGCGGAGGCTTCTTAGCAAGAGAGGAGCGGAGGCTGGAATTGAAGACGTTGGATTGGAAGGCGGCTGTTGCGACGGATTGGTCGAGGGAGGCTATGGACCTGACCTCCGCAGTGAACCTCTTCACATAGTCTCTCAACTTCTCTCCCTTCTCCTGGCAGAGCTGGAGTAATGAGAGGCTGGTATTCTCTGTGTGTCTACTACTCATGAAGTGGGTGATGAAGAGGGTTTCGAATTGCTCGAAGGAGAAGAGGGAGGAGGGAGCAAGGCGGGAGTACCATTCCCTAGCCGACCCCTTCAGGGTGGCGGGGAAGGTCTTGCAAAGCAAGGCGTCCGAAGCCTGGTGGATGAGCATGAGGGTCTTGAAGCTTTCGATGTGGTCCACGGGGTCCGACTCCCCCGAGTAAGTTTCGAACTTCGGGGGTTCGAATCCCCTCGGGATGGGAGCCTCCATGATGGTTCGGGAGAACGGGGGTCTGCTCGGACGGATGGTTCTGCTGTTCGACCCCTCCCCCTCGTCCATCCGACCGAATCGCCTCTCCACCTCATGGAGACGGCGGTATAGGGCATCGTCCCTCCCGCGATAGTCGAACGAGTCTCTGGACTCGTCTTCGTAGGAGGGAGAGCCGGGGCTACGACGATGGTCGTCCCGAGAGCGGCGAGGGCTAAGTTCATGCTGCCGGTGGTTAGGAGCCGGCGGAGGAGAGGCGGACCTACGGCGAGGACTGGGAACCCGTTGGGGCGAAGGGACCCTTTGGGCGTCATTGTTGTTGGGTCGGAGGTTAAGAGCCTGCAACACTGTTGCTTGAAGCTGCAGAAACTCGGCGCGAGTGATGGGCGCCTCATTGTTCCTCGGCTGATGTCGACCGGCAGGAGAGTGGCGCCTCCTCCTGTAATGCCCGGGTGACTCTCTTCTTCCCCTTCGGACAGGAGACCTTCTATAATCTCGGTGGTGAGGGGACCGCTCACCCGGACGTTGTTGGCGGGAGGCTCCCTCTCGGGCCCGCTTCTCGTCCAGACGGTGGCGTAGGTCCCCTTCCTTCTTCTGATTTTGGGGATTGTGAGAGGCCATGGAATCCGTAGAGGTGTGGTGTATGGAGACGCAGTCCTGATTGAGCGGTTGCTTCATACGAGAGCCCCCCGCACCGGCATTCTGAGGACCGGTGGGAACCCTGGGGGGTTGCTGATTCTGAAGAGGAGGCTGATCTTGAAGAGGGTCCTCCACTTGAAGCGGGGGTTGTCCCTGCTGCGGAGCGGGTTGGATGGGGACTACCTCTTGCTGATCAGCGGGGTTGGGTCCACGGTTGGACCCCCTAGATCTGACCTTTCTGGGAGGCATGGCTGGAGAAGAGCTAAGTCGACGGGGAAGGGGCGGCGGCTATTCGTATAGGTTTCCCACAGACGGCGCCAATCTGTTACCGCTGATTTCGGTGTGGGGGTAAACAGATGAATTTGTGGATTCGCGAGAAACTTGAATAGCAGATCCGAACCTGTTCGCCGGAGTTGGGCCGCTGACTCCCGCCGAATAGCTGCAAGGAAAGTGCGAGACACCGGGTTTGATCCCGGCGACGCACCCTCCGACGCTCTTGTCAGTAACCAGTGATATGATTAAGAAAGAGCTTTTTATTGAAAAGTATTGATTAACCTGTAACAGTGGTAGGTGGGGGGTATTTATAGTCGCCGTTGGGATCAAATTAGGAATGTGATTCCTGTGATCTGATAAGGCATAAAATCCTCGTAATCAGATTAGGAATGTAATCCCTTAATTCCCGGTGAGAGGATAACTGAAAATCAGGCCTGTTGATTTGGTAAAATCAGTAACCCTGATTTTCCTCTTGCTGATCTGGGTTTGTCTTGGGTCGGGACCCGTACCCAATTGGAGTGGATCCGTTCGCGGGTTATTGGACCTGTGAGAAGGAGACCCGTACCCGCTTCGGACCCGCTGGTAGGTGAAATTACCGTTTTACCCCTGAGCTTTGAGATTCGCGTCCGATGTGAACGGTCCCGATTTAATCCTATTTTTAGCCATATCAATATGTGTTGGAACCGGCCAGGATTCTAGTTTCTAGAACTTTTGGCGGATCCACATTTTCTCTCCTGTAGCAATGGAAATTCTGATTTTGGGACAACAACCTACTGCTGTCCAGAATTGAGTTTCTATGTTTAATTATATATAATTGAATCTATAACATTGAATTTGGTGTATTTAATTGTATAGAGTACATTACATGATCTTAGGGTTGTGTTGTCATTATTCTACTGTCCCTTATTAAACACCTTATTGTTTCCCATTGATATATCTGTCTCCATTATTCCCTAATAGTATTGTATGTTAATTGAATAAAGAATGTTAATCAAGCCGGGGTTAAGGGTTGACCAGGGTAGTTGATAATATAGTGACTGTACTCGGAATTGAAGGCTTTGTTCCTAAAATATTGTGTCGGCTAGTGCGCTCGATTTATTGTTAGATTATTGACCACAATATCCCAATTCATCGTGTATTGTTTTAGGATTATCGTGCCAACTATTGTTATCGTTATTGTGCAAGAAATTGCTATTGTTATCGTGCGAGTAGATGACCTATAGAATCTACCACCTTAGTCTAAATGAAATTGATTGTATGTATGGAACCTGTAGTATGGGATGCAGTAGTACGTGCATTAGTTAGGATTAAAATGAATAATAGACTTGAGACTTCATCGCATTGTCATTGCATTTTGTCATCGTTATTGAACAGTGTTATCGTTATTACTTATCGTTATTGTTATTGTTTATTGTTATGGTTATAAATCATCGTTATTGCATACTGTACTATTATCGTCTTTTCACTGTTCTATACTATTGATTTCATCGTTCATTCAATTCATCTTTATACCGTTATTGTCACTGTTCCTCTGTTTCTCTACTTGCTGTCCACGACTTGCTCTAAGGACATATTTTCCTCTCTTTTAGATGAGCAGCTTACAGGTAATCAGGAAGATTTGCCTGATGGACTAAGAGAACAACAATGGTGAAAGACTTGTGTTGCTGCGCCGTTTAAATAATTATTGTTTTCCTTTTTTTTAGAACCTTAATAATTAAACATTGTTTTTAATTGTTTTATTATGGGCTTTTGACCCGAATATTATTGTTGTTGATTCCAGATGTTGGATTTATTTTATGTTGGTTATTTTATGCTTAAATTTCAAGTATTGTTATTTATGTGATTACTTCTTTTATTGCATGCGTGGTTGTTTTACTTTATTTTTATATTGTTGAGTGAAATCGATGACAGCCTATGAATGACGCAAGTCATTCGCTGGGCTATGTCACGTGCTTGCATTCCGTATTTTTGGAAAGCGGGGCGTGACACCTACTATATTTGTATCTTCAAATGCATCTAGCCAGCCACATCTCACTAATGATGAACCATTAGGGTAAAGAAACATCCCTAGGAAGAACATAAATCTGCTCTTGCAATCCTTATTGCTAGAACATTATCTGTCTTAGCTGCTTTGATCTTACTGTTGTCAAAATAACGTTTAAGAAACAGACAACAGATACCGTGAGACTTCCAATCATTAATTGTAATCTCCGGGAAAAAGCGAGTCGGTATTATTTCAAATGGTTAGGGTTCGTCGTTATACGGGGGCAAGGGCCCGATACAAATTGAAAATTCCATTATCATTACCCAATCCAACGGAGTGAATCCCAGCTCACCGCATGGTAGGTGAAATGTGTGGATCGTATCCCACCATCTCTCTACCAATGCCTCCACAAGCCGAACAGTCGACTGTTTTACAAAGCTTTAAAACATCAATAATAGCACAGTCGGTTCAGTCGACTGTCGACCAGGAATCAGTCGACTGTTCCGCGAATACTTTGAAAATTCCAACATCAAAATTCAGTACAGCAACAGTCGACTGTGAGAGTAGTCAGTCGACTGTCCTGCCGACGAAAACCCAACTTCTTACACTTGCCAGTCGACTGTGGAAGGTAGTCAGTCGACTGTCAACTTCACCTATTGCATCTTTGCATATATTCTTCGACCTTTTAATCGATTTGTACTTCCATATACAAAATATAAATTATTTCCAGAATATATTCCTTTTAAAACATTATCGTATATGTTATCAAATTCTCAAGTTTCTCATTTTTCAAATGAAATCCTTAAAATGCATCAAAACATATTTTCCAATCAATTTTCCAAATAAACTGTTGTCTTTTATCAAAATTACTTTACAAAAACCTCTATACTCGTATAAATAACATTTTGAGGTTATAATCACACTTCTTTGCCATATTAACAACAAACAACATATTTGCATTATTCTAGTCATGTCCCAACATGCATCAATTTCATGCAATCACTTCAATTCTAGCAATTCAACTAGCAATCATAACAATTTAAGGAATAGCATAGCAATTTGCATTTATCACAATCAATCAAAATTTAACGATTCATTAATGTGCATGTAATCTCATAATACCAATTCAATTTCAACCAAATGAATCATATATCAACTATCATGCAATATCTACTCCTAAATTAGAAAGCATTTAAGAAACACCCACCTAAAGTCGAAGCATTGGTACCCAAATGAACTCCTAGAATTAGGAGCTCCTAAAGAAAGCTCCCATTGCAAACTCCTCGAAATACGCGCACCAAGGCAAGCCTCCAAGCTCCACATTTCGGCAAGCATCCATCAACAAGAGCTTCTCCATCCCCACTCCATTTCGGCAACATCAAGAACAACTCCCATCTTCTTTCATGTACACAGACTATGTATGTACATATATATGCATTAGTATATGTATATAGGCAAGTGGAATGGTGATTTAGGTGGAGAAATGGGCAAGGCTATGCTGGTTTGGGGTTGCTTTCGGCATGGGCAGGAGAGAAGGAGGAGAGGAGATGAGAGGATGAGAGACTAAGGGTGCATTTTATATATTAATCTAATAGGTAGTTATAGTAATCACCCCACATGAACACCACTTACCCCATTAAATAAATTTGAAAAATTGCTTTCCCTCCTATTTTCAAAAATCAAAAATCCAGAATTTCCCTCCTCTCTAATCAGCCCGGTCCCCAAAGATGTGCACATCGCACGTGTGCACGTGCACATGCTTTGTGTACAAAATAATTTATTTATTTAATCCCTTTAAAACAACTATTTATATATGTAATAAATATGTAAAATTAACTCTAAAATTATACTTTTCATGCACAATTAAAATAGACCCACACAATTTCATGAAATTCATTTTGAAAGAATAATACGCTTAAAACACGTGCACCGAAACACGTGCATCGCCCGTAAAATCTCAAAAATACAAAAATTGATTTTGTCAACCGAAAAATATTTATAATCAATTGGAATGCAACATAAAGTATTTTTAATATACATATTCGATAATATACTCAAACGTATAGAACGCACGTGTATTGCACGTAGAAAATTTATTTTAATAAAGATAGTCAAAAATTGAATTTCTGTTTACAAAAGAAATTCAAACATGTTTATAAAAATAAATGATTGAAATCCATCGAAAACTTTGCACGTAACGGTGGAATATCCGAAATCGACAAGTGCATCGATAATACGTAAAAGCACGTAAAAACTCAAAGATTGAAATTTAGCATTTGAGTTGTCTCAAATGGGATTTTAAGAATACGAGATTGTATAAATAGTCAGAATTCAAAATACATATCAAAGTGCGTTATGGATATAATCAATAATCGTACAAAATGCACGTGCGTAACACCCGAGGGCAAAATTGTCATTTAAATTTTGCGGGGTGTTACACTCCCCTCCACTGAATCGAGAGCCTCTACATGCGATGCGACGACTCTAATTTCATCTCATTATCGAATTCTCATTCTAATTTTTATGCAGGGGATTACTCAGTTTTTTCTGAGTCGATTTTTGTGTGTGCATGTGATTTAAGTTCAGAGAGGCATAATTGTTTTATTTTTTGAACCATTTTTGGGTTCAAAAAATTTTAATTTTTTGATTTATTTGATGAGTTTTTTTATTGGTTTTGATTTAAGGTGTACACAAGTGAGAGATGGATTATTTGGTGGCCTCAATTTGGGCTTCCAAACCATAGCAGGACAGGTAAGCTGACTAGTAACCTAAAATAACTTGGCAAATATGCAACATTAATTTTTTTACTACAAGAGAAAATACTATCGTGAAGTGTTGCCTTCACTAATTATTAGAAAACCATGGATAACATAACATATAAGAACTTTTAGTGTATGTTTGGATATATAGGATTGAGAGGACTGGAGTTTACCAGTGAAGGGTACACTCTCCACTCAAGAAAGACAGCTAAAGTAAATTTGTTATTTATCCATTTTAATTTTAATTTTTTATAAATGTGCAATGGGGAGACAAAGTGGAGATAAAAGAAATGATTAGCTTGGATTAGAATTTTGAGAACTTCATGTATCTCATTTTGGTTGAAATAATAATAAGAGGTATTTCAATTACAAACTGAGTCTCAGACAAACAAATGTTTAGATTATTGGTATTATAAATATCTTCACACATGCAATTGCATTACCATTGTATTTAGACATGCTCATAGTGGTTATGGGATTGGAGTAAGCTCTATAAAATCTATATGATAAGGTCCTTGCATAACTATTACATGCATCTAAAAGTGATGTTGAAGTTTAAAAAAACTCTATGCATTGTTTCTAACAAACTACATGCATTCCAAGTAAGTTCAAGCAAATGATCAAGAAGGCGATGGTTGAGCTTAAAGGTTGATATATTACTTTCTCATATAATATGTTTGCTACTTCAATTAATTTGCTGGACCTCCAAAACTATTTTATATAATCAAACCAGGTGCACCGTTCCGAAGACGTGCCATAGGTGTCAACGGGCAAACCTAGTATATGCATAATATAGCTCTAACGACTGTGGATGCTCTAAGAGCATCTCCAAGGGCACTCAAATTGTTCAAATAGTTATTTTGTTGAGTTCATTTGGCTAGCCATTTTGTTTCATCTCAAACTATACTAACCAAATTGACTAGCTATCCAATATTTTATTATTTTTCACATGAAACATATTATATAATTATTGAAATCAAATTCATTTTAAGGATTTCTTCATATATTACCAATGTTCATATTTAACGGAAATTTTTGACAAATTAAATTTATTAACATAATTAAAAATTAAATTTATTAACCATAATTAAATTTATTTTTTGAATTATAATTAAATTTAAAAACATAAAATTCAAATATTAACACTACAAAACAGAAGAACCTAAATTAATTGCATAGTAATATATATAAATTAAAATTCAGCCAAGAATAATAAAATCAAATTCAATCACAATTTAATTAAAACCTAACCCACATTAATATAACCAAAATTATATTTATATCTTATACTAATAGGAGAGAGAGTTTATCCCCTCTCTCCTTTCTCAATTTTGAAATAGAGAAAACAGAGTAAAAGTAGAGATTTCTATTTAACTAACACGTGCACTACACATGATTTTTATTAAAAAAATTAAAACAAAATAAAAATCCTAATCCCTCAAATATAGTCTCTTCTCCTCTCACTTTTTCAACCTCATAAAATCTCACGGCTCTTCCCAAACTCACCCCCATCCTTACTCCCGCACCCCCTATCAGTTTTAGTAATATTCAATTGCATAACATTCTGGTTTGACAGTGATTTTCTAAAATATATGCTTATGTGAGGATGAAAATGATTATTTCAGTAATTACGATATGAATGATATTCATAAGTTTCTACCAATTTTCTCACAATTTTTGGGAGTTCTATACAATATTTGAGTCCCTCAAAACTATTTTAGGTTGTGAAATTTGTACATGGTAACACTAGTTAACTATTTAAACATAACCCACTACGTTCTCAAATCCCAAACCAGCCCACTGCCCATTTAAGTTAATTAAACCCAAACCAACCCACTACCCATTTAATCTCTAATATTATAATACGAGAGTTGGGGTTGTCATTTGTAGACAACCTGTAATTTTTACATTCAACCATCTAATCTCAACCATTCATTTTTAAGTGTGAGTTATACTAACCATTCATTTACTCAATTATTGTTAGTTATCATAATACTATCAAAATTCAAATTTATGTATGACCTAATTATTTACAAAATTGTCACTCATATAAAATAAAAGTTTGTGTTATTAAGAGTAATTTGTAAATAGTATGTGATGAGTAAAGGAAATCCTACTTTGGGAGATTGGATTGAGTATTAATTAAAGAATGAAGAATTGAATTAAAGAGCTCGCTTTGACCGTTAGGGGTAGGTAACCCATTCCCTGTCTTTGTCTCTATTGCCTTCTATCTCATCCTATCACATTCCGTTCTACGACATTTGTTGAGAATCGCCATCAATACCTCGACGTAGATCCGAGTTAATTCCTTGTAAAAACTAGCCAATTCAGAATTCTCAGATGATGTACTAGCAGTGGAGGTCTTAGGTTCGAGGCCAGATTTCGTCTTATGATTTACTATATATAAAAATAATTTAACTAGAACGTGCATCGCTCGTACGGATTACTAGTTTAATTAAACCAAAACTAACCCATACCATTAGAAACCAAAACCTTCCCAAAACTTGTCCAAACTTCTCTCACCTTGATGAAGAAGATGAACATGACGGAAAGAAAAAACCCGGGAGGAACGCGTCGAAGATGGGTTCGATTGTAGTGGCGAGCTTTTGAAGGCCAATGGAACACATGGGAAAGAGATCAATTTTTCCATGTATTAAAGCAATTTATTTTAGAACAAATCTATAGAAGAAATTTGAAGTAATGGTAGTCTGAAATTTATTATGTTTATACTTGCAAAAATAGAGCCGTTGAGATTCTAGTCGTTACCCTCTTTCCCCCCAATTTTTTAATGTTTGCTGAGCCCCTTCCCCGTTCATTTTGCCTATTACTGTTCATGTTCAGCAAAATGCCGAGCCAATTTGGCTAGCCGTTGGAGAGCCAAATTGAAATAGGCTAGCCAAATTTGTAGATGCCTAGCTAATTTAAAGAGTCCTTGGAGATGCTCTAACTAAGCCCCGTCCTCAAACCAAGTTCTGCTTGCCTCTCAAATAGTAGTTTCTCTGAAACATCCACAGTTTTAATTTGTGACTAACATAAAAACAAAGCCTGGTAAAGTGAGAACAAATCCTGGTATCCATGTGCAAACAAATCCTGAAAGATAACTTATATTGTGATTTAGTTTGAAGAATCGGCTTATTCTTGGAAAGGGGCTTTTTTTTTTTGGGGGGGGGGGGGGGGGGGGGGGGGGGGGGGGGGATTGTTGTTGTTCATATGTTTCGGATGGTAATGGGTACGGTAGTCTGATGGGGGATCTGACCCGGACTTCGAAGTTTGGTGGGTTTTGACCCACATTGAAATGGGTTTGGTTGCACATGGATACAGTTGTTAACAGCTCAGACTGGTAAGGTGAGAATATTCAGATATTGGAATATTTCAGAAGAATCTAGCTGGACAAAATTGTTTTTTTTGTCCTTTTCCAGGAAAAAAATTAAATAATATTACTTTTTGTTGTGAAATGGTGACCACATGTTAGGTGGTGGCCTAACCACACTACCAAATCCTAACCCTAGCCTTCCCCTATATATATGTTATGAATTAAGAGCCACAAAACTTGGATTCATCTACATCTATATATCTTCCTCTTTTGTAACATATTATCAGTAAGCCGCTTCGAAGAAAGGTATGCAAACATCTTCTTATTTATATCTCAAGAAAGAATCATCTTAATCTTTCAATAAAACTATCATCTTTGTATTCTAGGGTTTATTATTGTATCAAGATCTGATCTTTCTACCATGTTTGATTAAGAAAGGGTTTGGCCTGAAATCTAGGGCATGAGTTGTTTATTTTGTGTTTTTAATGTTTGTGAATTTTGTGAATTTTCCGATGCGGAATTAGGAATTAGGGATTTAATCGGTTTCAGATTTTGATGCATGAATAACCTTAATATCGATGGATTGTTCATTTTCAGTAGTTTTATCATTATATCGTTGTGATCATTATGTACTTCCTTGAGACCATCTCCAATGAGACTCGCCATACCTACAAAATAGCCAAAATAGCCAGCATATTCCCAAAAATTTCTCTCCAACGGGCTCGCCAATCGACTCACGGATCTGGCGATGTGAGAATTGCTCGCGATCTGCTCGCCAGATCTGGTGATTTTCGAAATGGAGGGGAAGCTCGCCAAATCTCATTCCTTCAAGCATGTATGATCTGACGGAGACATTTGTATGTAAATATATGATCTGATCCTTCAAGCATGTATGATCTGACACTGCTGTTGTGCTATTTTGCTTGAATATGGTTCATTGCTGATCCTTCAAGACTAAAACATCACATAACTAACTTGAAAAAGACACCTTACCATTAAGTTTAGTTTAACATGAAAAAATTTCATTATCGATTCTCCAATTCCATGTTGAGTGTTTCCTCTTTGAGGGGCATACAAAGGTTACCTGCTCCAAGACTTTGTGTCGATATGGAATAGTGATTGACATGCTTTTAAGTTTTCCAAATATGTCGTTATCTTCAGATATTGTATGCTAACAGAAGGCAGATAATGACATTGTCTTAAAGACTACCTACTACAGATTAGCATTTTCCAAGCCTGACTGTAGGATAAGCTGATAAAATTAATGGTCTATTTAATCCATCCTTTAGTATGTCAGTATCAGATACATATATATCAGTATGGTCTATTTAATCCATCCTTTAGTATGTCAGTATCAGATACATATATATCAGTATGGTCTATTTAATCCATCCTTTAGTATGTCAGTATCAGATACATATATATCAGTATGGTCTATTTAATCCATCCTTTAGTATGTCTATAGATACATATATGATACTTATTTTGAACCAGACAAGTCATTGTAGTAATGCTAAAACCAATCATATATGTAGTAGATTTCTTGAGACTATAGTTTGTTCTGATATTCTGATTTGTTGAATGAATCATGGTTGAGTCAGATTCAGAAATTGCAATTTGGTTGATGATTTGGTTTTCAGCCAAGGGGGTGCTGTTGATGAAGAAGGGGTAAGTTATTGAGTATTTCATCTGAGTCAGTGGATTAGAAAATTTTCTAGGATTTAAGTTATGTGCAATTAGGGGTAGGTCTTATGCTACATAAATCCTTAATAGATCCCTAATAGTAGTCCCTACCCTGCAACCTTCAAAAGGCATTTTGATTATGAGGCTTGCATTGAGTATTTGATGAATGATATGTAATTCAAAAAGAAAGGCTGCAAGTTTTTTTTATCGATGGCTAGAAGAAAAGTGATACATGCAAAGAATAGAAGTGCAATCTGCATAGTTGAATATTACTGATCTTATGCATATTACAAATTCCATACAATCATTTTCGACTAAATCAGGTTTGCACTGTGTCATTTATCCGTGCCTTGTCCTACCAAAATGAAGATGGCTATGAAAGTACGATGAAGGATTTTTTAATGCAAGAAAGAAAAAAAAAACTGGGTTGATGTCGATTCAAAAGAGAAATCACATTGGTTTCATAGAATAGACAGATATATTGAATTACATTGTTGTTGTGCTTTAGGTTTCTAAAATGAAATCTGCACTTTACTTTCTACTGTTATTTTGAGAAGTGGAGCAATAGTAACAATTTATTTTTGGACCATATGTCTAGTTAGTTTTCAACTATAGATAAATAATGCCCTGGAACCAGGTGGGTTCTAGTTTATCGTTCTTCTTGATATTATCACTAGATTCTATAACCCTCATCCAACTGTGTTACTTTAGAACATGTGCTTCATTCATGCTTACCTTGCAAGGTATCTCATCTTACCCTAATTTTGTTCTACAATGCAGGATTTTTTCAGAAAGGACTCGGTTCAAATGTTAGTTTTCAGGGTTCTCCATCATCATCAGCAACTGCTAGGAGTGGATTTATTTCTGTGCAATTTTACAAGAATGTGGCAACACAACATCATTCAAGCTTGGCTTCCCCCAGGTGAGCTCCTATCTGTTTAAAATCTTCTCTTTTTACTTTGTTGCATTAGATAGAGGTGCCATGACGAAAAATCTTTTTCTTTTCAACGTTTACATATTTGTTACATAGATGATTTTGGTTCTGTCCTTTCATTACTTAGTATGTCAGTGATATATTGCCAGTAATTAGTAGATTGAGTTCATAGTATTGCAATATCATGTAATTGTTTAGTGCTATTTGGAAACTAATATTTCATTTGATTCCAAAATTCTTGAGGAATAGAAATGTTGTCATTTAAAAAAAAATATATTGTAACTATTTATTAGTAAATAAAAATTAAAACATTTATGGCTAGCCAAAATAGATAGCATGGTTGGAGTGTGAGCTTTTTTTCCTAGCCAAATTATCCATTTGTTATCTAGCTAGCCAAAATAGCAGCGTGGTTGGAGATGCTCTGACAGATTTGTTCTCTTGTCAGTAATATATGAAATAAATTTTGGTGCTTGAGTCGGTTATTTGAAAATGGTAGGTCAATTAGTTGTATTTAAGTGTAAAAATCACGGCTTTAGTTATAGAAAATTGAATTTCGGGGTAAATTGAATGTTTGCTACATGCTTATGCCTTATATTAGCAGTTGAAGTATTGAACAATTGGTTCCTGTCATTTGGTGCAGGGCTCACCCTAGGGCAGGGCCCAAAGGGCGACCGCCTCGGGCCACCAAATTTTGGGGCCTCGCATGGCCCTTATCCGATAACTTTTCAATTATTATTTTAGTTTATTTTTAAAAAAAAAATTCCAAAGAGACTCCAAGAGTCCAGGAGTCCAAGTCTCAAACTTTAATTGTATTTAGGGCATTGGGTTAGTAATTATGGTTCTTGGTATTCATAAATGAAAATTAAAAAAATAATTATAGCTTATAGGGATCATTATTTTTTTTAAATATTCAACTTTCATTTTCAAATTTTTTCCAATTTAAATCTAATTCTCTCATCCTCATCCAAAAAAGAATGTAGTCCAATTTGGAGGAAATTCCACATGTCACGCCCCGCTTCCCAAAAATACGGAATACGAGTACATGACAAAAGCCCAGCAAATGACTAACGTCACCCATAAGTTGTTTATCCGATTAACTCAACAAAATAAACAATACAGAACAATTGCGCAGGCAATAATAATAATCTCATGAACAATAATACTTGGAATGAAGCAATAAAATATCCAAATACAATGATAATAATCTAATGTCTGGAAACCATAATAAAATTTGGGACATAAGCCCAAAATAATGAAATAACAATAATCCAATAATTAAGTCTTCATAACAAAGCAATAAATATTAAGTAGCGATGCAATCAATTTCTTCACCAATGTTGTTCTCCCAATCCATCAGGTAATTCTCCATCAATACCTGTAAATACTTCATCTAAAAAGAGGAGAAAATTGTCCTTAGAGCAAGTCATGGACAACAAGTAGAGAAAGCAGGGAACAATGGAATAACGGTATAACAATGAATCAATGGATCAATAAGAATCAATAACATGGGACAAAAATCATGATAATTGATGTAATTTGCTATAAACAATGGTTCAATAATCGGTAATAATAATCAATGATCAATATTAATAACACTTAGCCAATATTCGAAATCAATAGGAACAACGACGAACAATGTGCAATGTCGATGTGTAATCCTTTTGTTTATTAATCATTTTAACTCCTAACTAATACACGTACTACTATGTTCCATGTGTTTCGTACCACAGGTTCGATGCATACAATCAATTTCATTTTAGACTTAAGTGGAAGATTCTATAGATCATGTACACGGCACGATAACGGTATTTGCAGCATTGCTGCACACTGGTTGGCTCAATAAAAACAATACACGGTCAATTGGGGATACTGTGTCAGTAGTTCAACAATAAACCGATAACAATAACTTTTGCCAACACACAATATTTTGGGAAACAAGGCCCACACTACGGTGTACAGTCGATATGTCATCAACTACTCCAGTCAATTTCTTAAACCCCGGCTTGTTAGATATTTATCAATGCAACAATACAATATGCAATCAATGAACATTTTGATGAACGATAGTATCAATGGGAAACAATAGGTTGATAACATGGATAGGACGGTTAGAATAGTGACAATAACTCATTGGGAACATGCAACACAACATACATTCATTAATTCATGCAATAGTACAACATAGGAATAATTAATCTATTAAAAAGTGGAATCCAAAATTCTGGACAGCAAGCGCAGTCTGTACAAAAATGCAGTTTTCCGCTGACTCAGAAATCGAAAGTTGAATCCGTCAGAAAATCTGGAAACTAGATTTCCACACGGTTCCAGCACATATTTAAAGTTCAATCCGACAACAGTAGCTAAGTCAAACACACTGTTCTTTACAGGTTTCATGTTCAGGCAGAAATTCGATTTCATGTTGTTTTAATTTTTGAATCAGCAAAAACTCAATATTAAATTCATTAAAAATATTTTTAAAATTCCTAAACATGTTAAGAAACAATCTAGAAATTTTCAGATTAAAACTCTATCATTTTATCATCCTTTTTATAGTTTAAATATGAAAGGTACGAGAATCTGAAAATCTGAAAGTAAAAACACAGCTGTAGTAAAACGGGCATAACTTTTGCTACAAAATTCGGAATTTAAAAATTCAAGATGATTTGGAAACTAGAAATAAGGCTACAATTCATATTTAGAAAGTATTTCATTTTAAGGTCGTTTACTAGTTCAAAAATAGCGGTCAATGTTCAGGTCAGCAAGCATATACAGTTTTTAGGGTAATTTTTCTTGAAATTAGATTAATTAAACAATAGGTGTATCGATTCTCTTGTCCATAAATTGTGTAATCAACATGATGGGTGTCAAAACATGACAAATAAAATTATAATACGCTCATACATCAATTTATCATCAATCAATCCAACAACATACAACATAGCAATTGTCTCTACAATAGTTTATTTGTGTGTCAATTATATGAACAACTCTAGTATCAATTCTATATGCACTCATGAAAGATCCAAAATTTCAAGTCAAAAGTGGCACGATGTCAAGAATATTGGGATTAGCTCGTGTAAACTCTCAATAGACCCAACGAAGAGATGAACAATGGATAATACGATAACAAAGAGATCTACTTACAAGAGTTTCAACAAAACTTGATTTTGATACAATTAACAATTCAAGTGGACGGTGACTTACCTTATAAACGTTGAAAATGAATACCAAGAATAATGGGATAAGGATCTCGAAGCAACGAACCCACGAACTAACACAATCCACCAATAGCACTAGCAATATACGTGCAAAAGAGATCTGAAAGCAACAACACAACATCAAAAAAGACAAGCAGCCACAGCAGCGTCAGCAAAGGGCAAGGGGGTCTGACGACGGTGGGGTCGTCGGCGAGCGGGGGTCATCGGCGTCACAGGCGGCGGCGCGACGGGACAGGGTGGCGGTGCTGGTGTCGGCGACGGCGACGCAGGGCAGTGGGCGACCCGATGGTGGGGCAGCGCTGGATGCTCGTCGATCGAAATAGGGAAGAGCAGGGAGGGGGGATGGCGACGGGGGTCACCGGAGAAGATGATCGGAGAGGGGCTGGGGGATATTTGGCGGGAAATACTCAGTGGAAGAGAGAGAACGGGAGGAGAGAGGAGAGATGAGAGAGAATAAGCGACTAGGTTTTCAATTTGTGTACCAAAAATTAGGGTTTGCATTAGGGTTGTATTTATAAGGTACAATAATGGTATTGGGTAGTGGTTTAGGGTTCAATAACAACGGTTTTGGGTCAATAACAATAGGAATTGAGTTTTAGGGTTCAATTAAGAGATAGATCGAAATCAACAAGGTTCAAATAAAAACACCCACAATAACTAAGAGAACAATAGGATCGACAATAAAAGCTCAATCAAAAGAACAAATAACTTCATGAACAAAAATTGAAATCCAAATAAATAGATAAATAATACAAATGAAAACAATATAAGTTGGTTTGAAATTAAATTATAATTCACCATGAAAATCAGATCAAGTATGAAAACAAGTTAATTCGTTAAATTTACTTTAATTAAATAATCAAGGAATAACGATTAATAGTTATAATTATAAAAATAATAAAATCATACAATAAAATAATTATTCAGGTTTAACAATTTACTAAAATGACCTAATATATACACACACACACACACACACACACACACACACACACACACACACACATATATACACACACACACACACACACACACACACACACACACACACACACACACACACACACACACATATATATATATATATATATATAATTTGGACTCAAATACAAATAGTTGATCAATAAAATCTAGAAAATATAATCAAGACACATCGTTATTCGAAATGAATAAATTTTCGATTAGAAAAACACTTTAATATAAAATCCAAAACGATTTTAACAAATAATGAATTTATAATATCGAAATACAGAAAATATTCGAAAAATACGTATTTACGAGAATGGGGGTTACACCACAATTCTTTCTCTTTCTCATCGCTGGACAACCTTTCACATTGCTCTGACAGCCTCTGTAATTCACTTTTATCAGGTGTACTCAACTTTTCATATTTTATATCATTGTGTTGAAACGTTTATTTGTCATGTTGCCTAGGAAGCAAGAATCTGGATATGAGAAAAGAAAAAAAAAGAAAATATTAGAACAATTAACTTTATCACAAAAAAAGAGCATGATATAATTTTTTTGCTAAAAATTGAGGACAATCAAGTCAAGTATAAGATGTGAGCGAAAATAAACATGATAAAAATGATGTGAATGAAAATGAAAATGATAAAAATGAACCAAATCTTGTTGATGTGCATGATTTGAACGAAAGAGCAGCCAACTCTTCCTTTGGATATTTATGATCCAAGAAGTTGGGATAATCTTGATAACAAAACAAAATATTTATTAGTGGAAAGAGAACTCATTAAATAATCTATTTTGAACTTTCCATTTGATGGTAAATTTAGATATTTATCATATGCACATTATACTAGAAAATTACCAAATGGTGAAAATCTATATCGGAAATGGCTAGTATACTCAAAAAAGGTGGAAAAAATATATTGTTTTTGTTGTAAATTGTTTAAATGAGAGCATATTAATAGTGCTTTAGCAAATGAAGGATGTAATGTTGGAAGCATGTTAGTGAGAAGCTTAAATTACATGAAAACAGTACTCATCGTATCACTAATATGAATACTTGGATTGAAAGTGAAATAATTTCCAAAATTAAATAGGCTAAATATTTTTCTGTGATACTTGATTGTACTCCAGAAGTAAGTCACCACCAAGAACAAACACTGACATTGTAATGTGTGGACATGTCAGCTACTCCAATAAAGATAGAAGAATGTTTTTTGAAGTATTTAAATGTGCATGATACATATGGATATGAGTTTTTTACTGAATTGCAATCTGCATTAACATCTCTTGATCTTAATATTGATGATTTGGGGGGACAAGGTTATGATAATGGATCTAACAGTAAAAACCACAGGTGTAAAAAAGGTTACTTGAAATAAATTCTAAAGCATTGTATGTGCCATGTGCTTGTCATAGTCCTAATCTTATTATTTGTGATATGACACGCTTTGTGTTAAAGCATTTTTTTAGTTATTAAAATGCATATATTCATTGTTTTGTGGTTGTACAAAAAAATGAAAAATCTTACAAGATAATGTACAAAATGGAAAATCTTAACTCTTAAACTATTGTCTAACACACGATGGGAGAGCTATATTGAAAGCATGAAAACTATGTGTAATACCCCGAATTCCAAAATACAATTGAATTCGAGTTCCACAGGATCTTTACACTTCTTTCGTACAATTTTACAAGGAAATAAAAACTTTTCTTTTAGCAGAGTTACATTTACACTTGTACATTATCACAGCGGAAGCGATATTTCAATCAATTACAAGAAACAATATTTAACTCAATCCTGCACAGCATGTATGCTTCAATTGTCAAGCATCTTTATCCTGCATATAAAATTGTAGGCACGTCAGTTCATTCAACTGACGAAATATTATACACGGTCATCCTCTCTGTGCCGGAAATAGTATAACGATTCTCATTTCTTAACAAACCCAAACTTGTCACAACAAAGCTAAAGGGACTATCCTATTGTTGTCGTGTTGTGAATGTGCACTTAGTCCTTAATACAATTATTTATATTATATGACACTAATGCACACTTGTTCGGATTCTATGCATCCCATACTACATAGGTCCGAGGCAAGTCCTTAATCGTTCTTCATCTTGTAGGGTTCAATCCCTCGCCATGACTTAATCTACTACTGTAACTACGGTAAGTATCCTAGATGTTTTCTGACCTACGAACTCATGTCTAGGTGCTCTGGAGGGAATCCCAACGCACTGACATATGACTCATCATGCAGGCATCCTGTGGTATTTCAGTTCCTACCATAGACACACCACCCGCAGTCGTCAAACACCCCACGAGCGTCGCCACCGGGAAGGTACTCTGGAACAGTATCCCGCCCTATCATGACTCATCATGGGACATCCTGTGAATACTCTCACGCCGCCAATCCAATGACCCTCATACTCAATATTTTTCTCTTACTTTTATCACATCTTCACTATGTATCTAATCCTTAGTTTAATTGAATCATGAATAAAATCAACTCTTAGAGTGTAGCACTTTCACTATGTCGGTCTTATTCATTTAATTCACATGACCCAAACATTGGTCTTCTCATTTCAAAATATCATTTTCTCATTTCTTTCATTGCCGGTATAAGGCTTGGCTATACCCTAATTCTCAATTTCAACTCATAATTACAATGTCATACTCATAAGATCTTTTCATGATTAATCACAATTCATATTTCAATAGTATAGTATTCATGTATCCACATCTTTCATAATTCATCACAATCAATAATTCAATTTCGCGTGCAATCCATGTGCAAGAATAAATTTTACTTAATAGTCACCAATAATTTCATATATTCCACAAATCTATTATTCACAAATTCACAATTTTACTACAACACATTTTTCTATAATTTCATTTAATCACGCTTGTCACAAACTTCAAAAAATACATCTTTTATAACTCAAAATTTTCATTTTCATTTTTCTTTCGTTTAAAAGAGTAATTTAATTTCAAAATGAGTCATTCCTTGCAAAAACCTCAATTTCTTATTCACACTTCTTCAAAAGTTGTATAAATATTTCCCATAAAGTTCTAATAATTTTTCCAGTAATTAAAACATATTTTCCCAATTTTTATTCTATTTTAAAAATTCAATTTAATCCAAAAATCTCAAATTTTTTTTTTCTAAACTCAAACCCCACCGAGATTCGAACCCACAACCAGCGGCGAAACAGACAGCACACAGACCAACGCGCCAAAGCCGCCCATCGATTTAACTAGGGGTTAAAGTCCCTATATGTTCAGTTCTCGGTGATTTGGATTTTTAACAAAAACGACAAAATAAAACACCGCTTTGGGGTATCAAACTCAAGACCTCCGACCACTGTAGCGAACCCAAGTCTCTTCCGACCAGTTGGTCTAAGTGGACATATCGATTAGAAGGTATTAAAAATAGGTTTTGATCTTAATCGCTGTTCAAAGTTATACTTCAAAATTTCACAAAAACGAATTTGTCTCCTTTTCTCCTCTTTTGAAAACAAAAATGTCCAGAATAAAAAATACATTTAATTTAACAATAACCAGTATTTTTAAAGGTATTTTTTCCTCTTATAAAATATATATTTAGCCTTAATTTGTATTTTATAATACTATTTCGACATTTGAAAACTAACACATATTTGTTCATAAATAAAGATGATTTCTCACACAAAATTCACTACTATAATGTTTTGACAACTATGATATTTTTAGAGCACAAAAAAAAAACAATCTTTATAAGTGAATAAAACCTCTATTTTTATCAATTAGTCTACACATGAAGCATTCGATTATTTGTTTGCCAAAAATACATTCTTTCCATTTATTCTAACTTTCACATGGTATATATTGCAATGGGGAATTTCATTACATCTATTAGCAAGCATTTCTTAGCAAATTATTCTATCAATTCATCTTTAACATATCATTCTACTTTAGCACTTTAATCAATAAACATGATTCTAACTTCTTACTAGTGAATTTCACATAATTGCAATTAAAGCATAATTTAGCATGCATTCTAAAGTTATAAACAATGAGAACATACACTTTCACTTATATTAAATGAATCTAACCATCACAATAGTACACATTTACTAGTTTATCAATTTCTACTCTAAATAGGCAACATGTATTTCATCTCAACTAATTACTTTTTAAAAACAAATTCAATTTATTCCTAACATGATTTCTACTTTAGAAGTCATGAGAAACACCCACCTTTTTGAAGAAAACCAATAAGAAAATCTCCTAGAGCCTCTTAGAATGCAAGAGAGTGCCTTCTCCTCCTAGATTGCGATGCACGATCTCCTTCTACTTGCTCCCTTGCAAAAACCGAGAGCTCCAAGTGGTAATGATGGCCGGCCTCCAATGGGGAACACACACACATACACTCACACTCACACTCACACACTAATATATATCTCCTATATAATGCTTTCTTCTTTCAATAGATTATTAGTGTAGAATTAGGGATGGCATCGGGGCCGGGCTGGCCCGGGACCGGCCCAGCCCGGCCCGACCCCCCTAAATCCCGGTCCAGCCCCTGAACCGGCCCCCCTATTGGTGGGCCAGGTCCGGTCCCAAAAATTCCCAGGCCAGCCCGGTCTAGCCCGGCCCGCATGTGGACCGGGACCGGTTGAACCGGCCCGTGCGGGCTCGGGCCGGGCCGGGCCGACCGTTGGGGTTTTTTTTTTCCAGAAAATTAAAAAAAAAATAAATAAAATTACCAAAATACCCCCCAACGGATTTATAACGGCTAGTTTTGGGGGGTACTTTAGGAAATCAAAAAAATTACATTTTCTATAAATGCAACACCATTCCTTTCATTTCTCTTCACCAATTCACTCAACTATCTTTCTCTCTACTATTCTTTCAACAATCTTTCAAGGGATCAAGTTCAAGTTTGAAGGAGGGCAATCAACAACAATCAAAGTGATCAACTCATTCAACAACAACAACTCAAGTCTCATCTTTCTCTACAACAACAACTCAAATCTTAACTTTCTTACGGTATTTTAGTATAATTTTAATTTGTAGAATTACCATATCATACTACTTCTTTATTGTCATATAATTTGTGTTTTCTTGATCTTCTTTCTCTCATTTTTTTAGATTTTCTTTTTAATTTTGGTAAAGTAGTATAACAAACATACACTACTCATTTTAGTATAATTTTAATTTTTAGAATTAACATAGCATACTACTTCTTTATTGTCATATAATTTGTGTTTTTTTGATCTTCTTTCTCTCATTTTTTTTAGATTTTATTTTTAATTTTGGTAAAGTGGTAAAAGAAACATACACTATTCACTCACTACTTCAATTTTATTTTTTCAAAGTTAAATGGCCTCTAATCGATCACGCGGTGGTGGTAGGCATAGTAGTCAAGAATCTACTAGTCATCACCTTCCTTCCATTCCTAACCAATATATAGATAGTGAAGAAACATTTATTAATTATGATAGTTTTCCCGATTTGAATGAAACACATTCAAATCCTATAGAAATAGAAGATCATGTAGAACCACAACAATCGGAACAAGGTCCTTCTCTAAACTCAAGGAAAACTAGAGGGACTACTTTGGAAGTACACAATTTTTTCAATTTTGTCCCTTCACAAAATGATAAGAGTGTAGGACTTAAAATATGTAAGAAGTGCCAAACCCCGTATAAGTTTAAAGTAGGATCGGGCACGGGTACACTTCAACGTCACTTAAATAAATGTCAACCACAATTTTCGAAAGATCATCTCACACAACTAAAAATACATCCTAAAACCGGTCAAGTAGATAGTAGTACATATGATCACGATCACGTTCGTAAGGGAATCGCGAAATTGGTAATTAGGGGTGAATTGCCATATTCGTTTGGTGAACAAAAATATGTAGAGGATTTTGTACAAGACACCTTCACCCCCCATTTTAAAAAAATTGCTAGGAATGTTGTTAAGGGTGATTGTAAATTAGTTTACAATGAGACGAAGGATTTTTTGATAGCAACACTAAAATCACTAAACACTAGAGTTTCATTGACATCGGATGGATGGGTAGGAGTAAACGGGGTTCCAATGATGTGTGTAACATGTCATTGGATAGATTCAGATTGGTTACTTCAAAAGAGAATAATTTCTTTTGGATATGTTAGGTACCTACATAAGGGTAAAATTATAGCCGAACACATTATGGAAGCATGCAATAATTTTTATATTTATGATAAAGTGTTGGCTATTGGTTTTGATAATGCATCCAATAACACTAAGGCAATTGAGAGTTTAAAAATTACTTTAGATCCTGTGGAACCCGAATTTTTTCATGTTAGGTGTGCTTGCCACATTTTAAATCTTTGTGTGCAAGATGCACTAAAATATGGAAATGATAAACTAGAAGCTATGAGAGATTGTGTTCATTATATTACATTGAGTGGTCCAATTTATCAAGCTTTTCATGATTGGTGTAAACTTAGGGGCATTGTATGTAGACGTTTTCCTAGAGATGTACGACATCGTTGGAATTCTACCTTTGAATTATTAGGTGTTGTTCTTCATTATCGTTATAGTCTTAGAGATTTTTGTGTCGCAATGGGTATGCAAAATTGTATGTTAGATGATGATTTTTGATTTTTTGCCGATAGTTTATATAAATTTTTACAACCTTTTAACGATGCAACTTTGCAATTTTCGAAAACATATACATCTACATCTAGTGGTATTTTACTTGAAATTGTGACTATGATGACAACAATTAAAGATTTACAAAATGACCCTTTTATTAGAGATATGGTTAATGCGGCATATGTTAAGTTTTTGAAATATTTTCATCCAATTCCTATGTTATATTGTTTAGCTAGTGTAATGAATCCTATGATTAAATTAGAAGGTACAAAAAATTTAATAGAAATTTTCTACACTTATGCCCCACACGATGCAATACTAGATTTTGATCATATTGCTTTTACTCATAAATTTGAGAATGTTTTGACTAGGTTATATGATTCTTATGATAGGATTTATTCAGCTAACACTATTCAAACACAAACACAAAATGTTCAATCTTCTTCTTCTTCTTCCTCCACATTAGCAAAGGGAAAGAGTCAAGCTAGTCTAGGTATTTTAAATCTTATTAAATCGAAAAAGGCTAGGACCAATTCACCAAATGAGTTGAATTGGTATAATGCACAAAGTGCAGTTGAAGATGTAGAAGATGTGTTACAATATTGGAAGACTAATGAAGCAATTTTTAATATTCTTTTCCGTATGGCTAAAGATCTGCTAACAACACCGGTGTCAACTGTTGCATCGGAAAGTGCTTTTTCTAATGGTGGCAGGATAATGAGCCCGAGCAGGAACCGATTGACAGCAAAAAATTTGGAGATGCTAGTGTGCGCCGAAGATTGGATAAAAGCGGAAGAGAGGACCCAAGACTTACTTGAAGCACAAGCTGGAGGTGGATCAACAAGCAGCGATGAATGAACGATTAAATTTAATTAATTTACATTAAAATGTTGTTCAATTAATTGTAATTAATGGGAAAATTTAGAGTGATGAGATTCTATATTTAGGTTAAGTTGAAGTGCACGACAGTAGTCCACTGCCTTCTCTTCAATCTAAGTAGAGGCCATCTCGATCTTTAAATTCAAGTAATTCTCTTAATTTGTAATTTTATGATTTGAGCTAAATAGACAAATTTGTATGAATTTTATTCATGTACTTAATTTTATTCTAGAAGTTCAAATTTATTTAATCATGTACTTTATTTATTCATGTACTTCAATTATTTATTTTTTTTGATGAAGATGTACTTCAATTATTTATGAAATTTTATTTTTTGCAATTGTTATACAATTACAAAATCATATACTTGTTATACAATTACAAATTTATGCACTTCAATTAATAATGGAAAAAAAAATCATACAAGGGCCAGGCCCGGCCCGGCCCGCGAACCGGCCCGGCCAGGGTATTTATACTAGGGGCCAGGTCCGGGCCAGGGTTCCTTACCCTCAGCCCGGCCCGGCCCGGCCCGCGTTTCGAGGAGCCCGGCCCGGGTGAGCCCGGGACCGGTCAAAACCCTGTCAAACCCGGCCCGGCCCGGTCCGAATGGCCCGAATGCCATTCCTATGTAGAATACAAGTAGATAGGGGGGGGGGGTATTTATACTAATCCTACGATAGATTGGAGGGCTAGGATTTATTGGATAGTTGTAAGACGAATGGCTAGGATAAGAGTAGGAGTTATAGCAACTATCCATACACTAAGTAACCACCCATGCATACTCACCCACACTCCCATCACTCCCATCACAAACCAGCCCAAAAAGTGTGCATTGCACATTACGTGCATGCACGTGCCACCTAGTTCCCTATGTAGAAGTTTATACAATTCTAATTAATCAAATGTTCACCATTTGTCTCTACATGACAAATGTGACAGTTTAATTGATTAATTAAATTAATGGGCTTCATAAATAGTGGGCTCAGGCTTGTGGGCCAAAACAACAAATTAATAATTAATAGAAGTGGGCTAAAACAATTAATTAGTGTTTTAGGCTTTAGAATTTGGCTTTTATAAAAATAAAGGAAAGGAAAAATAATTGTTCATACTACCAAAAGAAATCTTGTATGTAAAAATAGATAAATAATATACACATAAAATTTGCACGTGCACAACACGTGATAAAAAAATATATTTTTATTAAAATAAAATTTTAGGGTATTACACTATGAGATATCAACCTCCCCAAATAAGATCAGTTTTGTTAGAATTACTTAAATGTATTGATGATGCTAAGACAAATAGTGAAGCTGAAAGTTTAATAAGTGGACTTTAAAATTTTGAGTTTTTATTAGGCATGATAATTTGACATAATGTTTTGTTTAGTGTTAACATGGTCAACAAAATATTGCAATATAAAGATATGCATATTGTTGTTGCCATACAACATTTGAATGAGTTAATTTCCTTCTTTTTTTTAAATTATAGAGAGAATGATTTTACCTCTGTCATAATTTCTGCTAAAAGTATTGCATTAGATATGAAAATTGAATATGTTTTCCATAAAAAAATGTCAAATTTGAAGAAATAAACAATTTGATGAGAATGCACATGAAGATAACACACAATCTGCTAAAAATTCTTTTAGAGTTAATTATATTATTGTTGTAGTGGATGTTGCCATTGTTGCCATGAAAAGTAGTTATGAACAATTGCAAGTATTTGCTGACAATTCTTGTTTGATTCAGAAAAGTTAACATCTTTAAATGATAATAAGTTAAAATTTTGTAGTGTCAATCTTGAAAATGCTTTGAAACATAGTAGCTTTGTACAGGTTGATTCAAATGATTTATTTTCTGAATTGAAAGTCTTACAAATGACTTTACCAGTAAGAAAAATACAATCATTGAAATCCTGGAGTTCGTACTTGTTTTTCATTGTTATCTTAATGTTTCGATTGCTTATTGAATATTGATGATTATACTTGTGAATGTGCATCTGCTGAAAGAAGTTTTTCTAAATTAAAAATGTTAAAATCTTATTTGCGAACGACTAGGTCACAAGCGAGGTTAAATAGATTAGCAATCTTATGTATTGAAAAGTATTTGTTGGAAAAAATTGATTTGAAAAACATTATTGATGAATTTGATTCTCAAACTGACAGAAAAAGTCATTTTAAATGATGATTGATACCTTTTATTTTTCGTGTCATTTTGTTTTGCAGTAGAAAATATTTTGGAGCTGTCAAAATACTTTGAGTGCGTTTGTTTTGATATTTTAAATAGAGTTTTCTGAATAGAGTTTTCTGAATAGAGTTATTCTGAAAATGAGTTTAGAAGCTGTTTGTTTATATTGTTTTCTGAATACTGTATTCTGAAAGCTGTTTATTTGAAAAAGAGAGTTTAGAAGCTGTTCTGTTATATTTCTAGCTGAAAACTGTTATCTGAAAGCTGTTTTTCTAAAAAAACGAGTTTAAAAGCTGTTTGGTTATATTTCTAGCTGATCCCTGTTATCTGAAAGCTGTTTTTCTGAAAAAACGAGTTCAAAAGCTGTTCGGTTATATTTATAGCTGAAAATTATTATGTGAAAGCTGTTTTTCTGAAAAAACGAGTTTAAAAGCTGTTGTGTTATATTTCTTGCTGAAAACTGTTATCTGAAAGCTGTTTTTCTGAAAAAGCGACTTTAAAAGCTGTTTGGTTATATTTCTAGCTGAAAACTGTTATCTGAAAGCTGTTTTTCTGAATAAACGAGTTTAAAAGCTGTTCTGTTATATTTCTAGCTGAAAACTGTTATCTGAAAGCTTGTTTTTCTGGAAAAAACAGCTTAAAAGCTGTTCTGTTATGTTTCTTGCTGAAAACTTTTATCTGAAAACTGTTTTGCTGAAAAAGACAGCTACAAAGCTGTTCTGTTATATTTCTAGCTGAAAACTGTTATCTGAAAGCTGTTTTTTTGAAAAAGACAGCTGAAAAGTTGTTCTGTTATGTTTCTTGCTGAAAACTTTTATCTGAAAGCTGTTTTTCTGAATAAACGAGTTTAAAAGCTGTTCTATTATATTTCTAGCTGAAAACTGTTATATGAAAGCTGTTTTTCTGAAAAAAATAGCTTAAAAGCTGTTCTGTTATGTTTCTAGCTGAAAACTTTTATCTGAAAGCTGTTTTGCTGAAAAAGACAGCTACAAAGCTGTTCTGTTATATTTCTAGCTGAAAACTGTTATCTGAAAGCTGTTTTCCTGAAAAAGACAGCTGAAAAGCTGTTCTGTTATGTTTCTTGCTGAAAACTTTTATCTGAAAGCTGTTTTGCTGAAAAAGACAGCTTAAAAGCTGTTCTGTTATATTTGTAGCTGAAAACTGTTACCTGAAAGCTGTTTTTATGGAAAAAACAGCTAAAAAGCTGTTATGTTCTGTTTCTTGCTGAAAACTTTTATCTGAAAGCTGTTTTGCTGAAAAAGACAGCTACAAAGCTGTTCTGTTATATTTATAGCTGAAAACTGTTATCTGAAAGCTGTTTTTTGAAAAAGACAGCTTAAAAGCTGTTCTGTTATATTTCTAGTTGAAAACTGTATTCTGAAATCTGTTTTACTGA
This sequence comes from Hemerocallis citrina, assembly GCA_017893485.1. Taxonomy (NCBI): domain Eukaryota; kingdom Viridiplantae; phylum Streptophyta; class Magnoliopsida; order Asparagales; family Asphodelaceae; genus Hemerocallis; species Hemerocallis citrina. The sequence goes on from CM030362.1 coordinate 151,528,388, forward strand.
AAAAAAGAGTCCAAAAAGCTGTCCTGTTATATTTGTGACATTTTTTAAAATCAATTTGCAATCATCATTTGCTGACCTTTTTTTAAATTGTTGCAGTTAGATTGCAATGTTGTACAAGTATTGGAACAAGAAGCTTTTGAGCATGCATGTGAATGGAGCAAAAATCAGACGCCATCATCTCCAAGATTGGTTCGTCACGTTAGAGTACAAAATTAAAAGAAAATCTTGTATGGATGTTTTTGTGAAGCAACTAATCTCAGTTCATGTATACTGATTATGCAATTTGGATAAATGTGTTGATGTTATCACTGCCTCTTTTGGTAATTGCAGTACTTCAGTATTAACTGAAGAGTATTTTTGGGTTTGTTTTATTGAGATTGCATGTGAAAACAAATAGGATCTATTTTTTCTTTTTCTGGATATGAGCAGTATTTGGATTTCTTGGATCGCGTGCAGTGTCTAGATGACTCTAACTAGTTGGATAAACTGAATCTGCTCAACCGGTAGGTTGCAGTTTTTCAAAAAAAATATATAATGGAAAATTTCTGAAGGCTGAGCCAAACAATTTATTCAGACAAATAAGCACTACATATTCGAAATAAAAACAATCCCATTCAACTACACTCAACCAATTTATTCAACAAACCAAGCTTACTTCATTACTTTTGTTTACATTGTTCAACAATCTCACGTAAACTATCATTAATTGCATGGGATCGATACATATATTATGAAAATAAGTTCTACAATTTGTTGTCAGCAATCATTACAAACAAGCATGCTGTTAAATCTCTTATTTTGTTGCCTACAGTCACTGCATGTCGCCTGGAGCTGCTGCTGCTACTTCTTAACTCCCTGATTTAAAAAAGCGAGGACAGGCAGATCTACAAACAAAGAAACAAAATGAGAAACTCGCTGCATTAGAATTCAAAAATATTCAAGGAAGAATAAATTGTGCAGCAGAAACTTGCTACATTAACCATGGGAGGAAAAGAAAAATGATAACCAAAGTTGAAATTTGCTTAACCAAACATTTGCAGACTGAGGCCCATGCTGAACAATAAGGAAACCTGAAGACCTGAATCATTCTGAACCATGCTAAGAAGATTATATAAAGTGTAAGATAACAATGTTAACAATGCTAATAAGAAGCTGGAAACCAGCTTAAGCAGATAACAATGGAGACTTTGTAAAGAAACTGAAAGTAAACATTACAAAATAAAATACGGGAGGGGTGCAAACATTACAAACTTTGTAAAGAAACTTTGCGAATAAATTTTTTCTGGGCATTTCTTCCCACTTTGTATTGACTTGGAGGCATAGACCACAAAATAAAATATGGGATCAGCTGCCATCATCTCCCACTTTGTATCTTCCTTCACAACAAAAATATGTTCAAAAACTTCATACTGAGCCAGCTCAATTGCACATTTGTTGCATACCTATACAGCAGTATGCAATTTTTTTTTAATAATCTCCCAACCTTTTTTATGTACTCATCACAGCATTGTATTTGTTTCTGTGCAGTATAAACTATACTGTATGTAACAATCTCCCACCATGTTGTTACTAATATATAAACCATCAGTATGCCTTAAAAAACCACCATGAGGGGCACCCACACTCAGCCCAGCATTGTATCAGTTTGTGTGCAGTATAAACCATCAGTGTGCTAGTGCGTTTGTTTCAATATTTTTCACCCTCTATTCTAAATACAGTATTGGGAGTTGGCGTTTGTTTTAAGTTGAATATCTCAAAACACTATTGAGAATACTGATACCCCTCATTTTCGATATTCTCAACCCATCATTGTATCAGTTTGTGTGCAGTACAAACCATCAGTGAGCTAAAAATCTCCCACCATGTTGTTACTTATATATAAACCATCAGTATGCATTAAAAAACCACCATGATGGGCACCCACACTCAGCAAAGTATTGTATCAGTTTTTTGTGCAGTACAAAAAATACCATCAGTGAGCTAAAAATCTCCCACCATGTTGTTACTTATATACAAACCATCAGTATGCATTAAAAAACCACCATGATGGGCACCCACACTCAGCAAAGTATTGTATCAGTTTTTGTGCAGTACAAAAAATACCATCAGTGAGCTAAAAATCTCCCACCATGTTGTTACTTATATACAAACCATCAGTATGCATTAAAAAACCACCATGATGGGCACCTACACTCAGCACAGTATTGTATCAGTTTCTGTGCAGTACAAACCATACAGTGTGCTAACAATCTCCCACCATGTTGTTACTAATGTATAAACCATCAGTATGCCTTAAAAAACCACCATGAGGGGCACCCACACTCAGCACAGTATTGTATCAGTTTTTGTGCAGTACAAAAAAAACCATCACTGAGCTAAAAATCTCCCACCATGTTATTACTTATATATAAACCACCAGTATGCATTAAAAAATCACCATGATGGGCACCCACACTCAGCAAAGTATTGTATCAGTTTTTGTGCAGTACAAAAAAGACCATCAGTGAGCTAAAAATCTCCCACCATGTTGTTACTTATATATAAACCATCAGTATGCATTAAAAAACAACCATTATGGGCACCCACACTCAGCAAAGTATTGTATCAGTTTTTGTGCAGTACAAAAAAACCATCAGTCAGCTAAAAATCTCCCACCATGTTGTTACTTATATATAAACCATCAGTATGCATTAAAAAACAACCAGGATGGGCACCCACACTCAACAAAGTATTGTATCAGTTTTTGTGCAGTACAAAAAAAACCATCAGTGAGCTAAAAATCTCCCACCATGTTGTTACTTATATATAAACCATCAGTATGCATTAAAAAACCACCGTGATGGGCACCCGTACTCATCAGCAGAGTATTGTATCAGTTTGTGTGCAGTACAAACCATCATTGTGCTAAAAATCTCCCACCATGTTGTTACTTATATATAAACCATCAGTATGCATTAAAAAACAACCATGATGGGCACCCACACTCAACACAGTATTGTATCAGTTTGTGTGCAGTACAAAAAAGACCATCGGTGTGCTAAAAATCTCCCACCATCTTGTTACTTATATACAAACCATCAGTATGCATCAAAAAACCACCATGATGGGCTACCATACTCAGCAGAGTATTGTATCAGTTTGTCTGCAGTACAAACCATACAGTGTGCTAACAATCTCCCACCATGTTGTTACTAATATATAAACCATCAGTATGCCTTAAAAAACCACCATGAGGGGCACCCACACTCAGCACAGCATTGAATCAGTTTGTGCACAATATGGAAATTAACCAAGTTAAACACAAATTGCTTTCTCATATCACAGAAGAAGTCATCATCAAATTTGATGTAGAATTAAGGCCTTACGTTCGTTTAAAGCAGACAACAATAATTACTCCAAAGAGTATTAAAGGATCAGAATTTAACATCATCACTTCCAAAATTTTGAAACTGACACAATGCTGCCACAAACTGATACAATGCTGTGCTGAGTGTGGGTGCCCCTCATGGTGGTTTTTTAATGCATACTGATGGTTTGTATGTAAGTAACAACATGGTGGGAGATTTTTAGCACACTGATGGTTTGTACTGCACAGAAACTGATGGTTTACTGCCATGAGCATTTGATACACATCAGTGTAAATTTTTTTTCCCTAATCATAAAAAACAGTATCCTCAGTTGGCGTTTGTTTTGAGTGTTTTTTCCAAACACTATTGAGAATACTGGGCTGCCCCCTCTTTATAATATTTCTTGCAAATAAGGATTCACTAATCCTTATGCATTATAATACATATTGCAGAATCAGAGAACAAATTAGAATCATCTGAATACTAGTGCAATTCATCTGGAAAAATCAGATGCATCAAAATACATGAAAACATGCTGGTTGTTCAGCAATTATTTTTTTAAAGTTTCCTTAAGTAATAAACTGAGTTGGCCTTTGTTATAAGTGATATTCTAGAAACACTATTCAGAATACTGATACCCCCACTCTGTTTTGCAGCAAAAAAGCTTCTTTTGGATAGGAATATATCAGATCCTCCCCAAAACCATAAAAGCAGGGCATAATTCCCGGGGAAAAAAACATAGTCGCAGTCTCAGATTCATCATGCTCAATGATAAAAACTCTATACTAGAGCTGCATTATTTACAATGCCACGCCCACTAGTACAAAGCACTGTTCTTGAAAATCCGTTCATCATTGACTATAGCGACATCATCTTCGTTAGGTTTAAAAAACAATTGTGTTCACTTACTGCTTTTGATTAACGTGAATAGTTTTTCATCAAAAAACACTTAAAACAAAGGCCAAGTCAGGATATAAGCTGTCCCAAAAAAGAAAATCATATTTGTCGTAGGCTCAGATTGTTCAATTCAATGATAAAAAATTCAGGACAGGACTGCATCTTTACAATGCCACGCATACTGCCACTGAGTACAATGTTCACCCCCCTATCCCCTTTCCACTTTGCCGTCAACAATAATTGAATTCATCATCATTGTTTACCACAATGGATTCATTCTTACTTAACCTTTCATTCCAAACATCAACCACAGATCAGTTTAAAGGGTATTATACATCATTTCAGTGGTTATTCAATCATATACCCCAATCTAAATATCCGTTGCTTGACGATACTATCAAGCAGAAAGCGGCAACGGGGTGGGGGAGGGACACATTTCACATTGAATGAAACCCTATCATCATTGCCTATTATGACACTCATCTTTGTTAGGTTTTCGAAAATGCAATTTGGATTACTTACTGCCACCGACAATTCCATCCATTTTTTGTGACCAATCATGTGCACAACATGATTTCCGTGCCCAATACCTGTTCATTCAAAAATTGCATTCGTTAAATAGTTCGAAAAAAGAATACAATGAAACAATATTACATTCAAATTACATTAGTGTGTAGCATCCCACATTGCCATGGCAATATCATATCTTTTCCTATTCATATGTCTCAATTGGGAAGATGATAAATCCAACCCCTGCGATGTGGATGCGATATCTTCGGTGTGTTGGTGATGTACTAATTGTTCACCATCGAGTTCCTCTAAAAATGCATCGTTTTGTGAGTGCAGGCATATAAAATTGTGGAGTGCACAGCAGGCTGTGACCATCATAACTTGATTTGTATACAGGTAGTTTGGCATGTTCTCAAGATGGCAAACCTCTTCTTGAATACACCGAACGTTCTCTCAATCACATTTCGTAACCTAGCATGTTGTTTATTAAAAAGTTATCTAGGTTGGGTTGGTGCATGGTTGGCCCCTTGAAAGTCCTGTAAGTGGTATGGCTCACCACGGTATGGCACCAAAAAACCAGGCATATTGGTATAACCACAATCTACTAAGTAGTATCTATCGTTCGGTGGGATTGACAACAGTTTTTGTGCTAATGCAGTATGCATTACACGGGAATCGTTCGCACTGTCTTTCCATCCCGCGTAAACAAATGTAAACAGCATGTTAAAATCGCATGCTGCCAATACATTTTGACTTACAATACCCTTTCGAGAGCGACAAGCGTTGCTTCGACTAGCGGGAACTGTAGCTTTGATTAACGTGCCATCAGCAGCACCAATAGCTCCCTACATTAATGAATTGTAATAATAGATATCACAAATCCAAACTAGGAAAAAAATTTAATACGGAATGACACAATCAGGGTGACGTAATACCTGAAACCACGGGTAAAAGTCCTCTGAATTAGCGATTCTGTGATGTACAAGTGTATTATCAGAGGGTTTGATAAGGAATGCTGCTGCTCTTGCCAGACCTTTCAATACAATTGTAAAGTGCTTTTGGATTGTTTGAGTTGAGTGGTTAAACGTACTACCGGCTAGTCGCATTCTTGAACTATGACCGACAATATACAGGAAAATTGCCACGCTTTCCTCGAAAGACACTCGTTTATGACTTGAAGACTCCGCTGTTTCCTCGCAATAGTTCCCATTTTGCAGGAAAGCACACAAGGCCATAAAAAATTCTTGGTTCATACGGAATATTCCATGAAACTCGGCCTGGGAACCCTCTAACATATTATCCAAATATTCACGTCCTGTTTGCTTTTGATTAGTGGACCTTGTACGGTCAAGTTCTTCACATAATTCAGTTAGCAAGATTATATTCATCACCTCTTCGAGATCGTCACTACTGGATGAAGAAGTATCCATAACAGAGAATGCACTTGCAGTAGTAACTCACTATAAACAAGATAGAAATCATTTTGAGAAAATCCCATATCAAGTGCACACACATTTAATAATACGACTATATGTAACGAGATTTACGGAATCACAAAATAACATATTGCATGATGGTAGAATTCCACAAGCTCTAGGATTGGAAAAAGATAACAAGATATACTACTACTAGCAAATCTATTTTAAGGATTAAATTTAAATTATAACATTACAAATTTAAATTAAATTAAATAAGCAATTTGTTCACCGTCAAGCCGTCATACTACAATCAACCTCAAGCAAATACGGAAATAATCATAAAAAATTGTCTACAACATGATTTGTTCATCCCATTAGGCTGAATGGGATGACTACAGGGTGGCATAAAAATGCAGCGCCAACTCCTGCTGTTCTCGAGACATACGGAGGAAAGCATGACAAATGTTCGGATTTTGAAATAGGTAGTGTCCTGCTTTTAAAGCTACAATTGGATCAAGCCCTGTCATCGCACTTATTATATCTTGGCATTGATCATGTTCGGCCAAAGCAGGGTTAATCGAGGCATCACTGTGCACCTCATTTTTATTCTTGTACCTGCTTCTTTTGACCTCTTGAGTTTGCTTACAGACATCAAGATATTCTTTCACCATTGACATCGCTGATCCGCGGCCACTTGATGCACTAGATTTTCTCTTACGTGATCCCGACCCCGAACCCATTGGCACATCATCAGCCTCATCAATCACATTAACGTGTGATTGATGGGAGTGGCCAAACTCATAGTTCATCCTCCGCGCCTCCTCATCCTCGAACCCCCTTTGTGTGGAGGCCCTTGCCACATTGCCCTGGGCTACAGATTCCTCCATTATTTTTGTCAATGCATCAAAATGTGGCAACCCCTTATGTTGGTATTTTTTTGCAGCAGGATGCATCTATTCACAGAATATGTTGTTACTATGCAAGTATTAGATTGAAGATGAAGTATAATAAAAAGGATTCACAAACAAAAATCAAAGTTTGAGATTATATATATTAACCTTAACATATTGTTCCCAAACCGGTAACTCGCAAGTAACGGTTTCGTTGGCTTCATCCCAACCAAAACCGCTCTGTTTCCTCATATCAGCAAACACCTTCCATTCTGATTTAAGTCGTCCATATTTCAACTTCAGTTGTGGTACCGAGAATGAACGCCCACAAACTTGATGCATTTGTAGCGCAAAATTACTCCAGGTTTTAGCCTCGAATGTGTTGCTTTTTAGGTAGCCATTGTCAACTGCAGCCTCCATAATGTTGACAAAATATTCTGTAATATGGGGAGGCCACAACCCATAATCCTCCTCCACTGCCTTCTCCTTTCCCCTACCCATATTACTCATCTATTTTGAACAAATACCAATAAAAAAAATGCCAAATTACTTCAATTAGTTTAAAAGCTGATCGGATAACCCTAGGTTGCAAGTAGCCACCGATTACACCAAAAAATGGTAACTTTGAATTCGGCTAACAGTGTGCAGTCTGGATCGTTTAACGAAATTTTTTTCGATGCAAAAGCGTATTAAAAATTGGCGCAAATTGGTAAAGATAAACAACCAAATAAAGTAAACAATCGCGGTTCATACCTTTGATTGGATTTTAACAAGGAAAAAATTGTCAGCACAGGATTCAACCTTGCGTAGCTCTTTGACCCGATTTGCCCTTCGTTCCCTAGCTCTTCTCCGATATGCAGCACGGGTAGTGCAAACCATTAACCCCCAACCAAAACTCCTCAACCCCTCACCAATTCGACAGAGAAATAGACAGGTATCGAAGTCGCCAGCGAGAGAATCACACGTTTCCGCTCGATTTCACAGTAGAATCGTTCGGGAAATCGTGGATTTGGGGTGCGGGGGGGGGGGGGGGAGATCAGATCTGGGTTCTTCAAAGAAGGTAGAAGACAACGGAGTCGACCAGATCTCGTGAGTGAGAAACGAGAGAGAGAGCTCGTGAGTGAGAAGAGAGGAGAGATGGGTTGGGGAGACGCTGTTTGGAAGAGAGGGGAAGGTAGAAGACAACGAATGCAGAACCAGATCTCGTGAGTGAGAAGAGAGAGAGAGCTCGTGAGTGAGAAGAGAGGAGAGATGGGTTTGGGGAGACCAGATTTCGAGAAGAGACCTTGTCGAAAAGGGGAGGGGAAGGTAGAAGACAACGGAGCTCAACCAGATCTCGTGAGTGAGGAGAGAGAGAGAGCTCGTGAGTGAGAAGAGAGGAGATGGGTTGGGAATATCGAAAATGGGAGGTATCAGTATTCTCAATAGTGTTTTGAGAAAACACTCAAAACAAACGCCAACTCCCAATACTGTATTTAGAATAGAGGATTCAAAATATCAAAACAAACACACTCTTTGTAATTGGTAGACATATTTGTGGTCATTTATTATAATGTTTGTATGACGATTTTTTGAATCTTTTGAACTATTTTTAAGCTTTCATATCAATTAAGTATTTATATATGACTATATTTATGTGGTAATTTTGAACAAGTAAATTATTTTTATATGTTAATGTATTTCAATTACTAAAATAATGGCCTCATAATATTTTGTTCGTCCCGGACCTCCAAATTGTCAGATCCGGCCTTGATTTGGTGTACTTCTATAAATGTGAAAGGGTTTTTATGGTTTTCTTTAATTTCAGTACATAAAATATTTTAGTGTCAATCAGTTGTTCATTTTGAGTTGATGTATCATTATTGTCGTTGTTGGCTTTTACCACTATTACCATTTTGATTTATTTTTTGTTAGTTAGACTGGACGTCGGTGGTATACCCAGGGCCGGCCCTGAGGTAGAGGCCGAAGAGACGGCCACCTCGGATCTCTGATTTTTTTGCATTTTTAGGAGTCAAATTTATGCTTCTTCTTATACGTATATATTCGTATGTTGCGTATGAAGTCAAAGTATAAATTGTACATTTTTTAGGGATCCCTAAATTTAATTTATGTGGGAGTTTGCCTCAGGCTCCCATGAGCTTAGGGCCAGCCCTGGGTATACCCGATCATGTATCTAAATTTGATAATTGAGGAGGCATACTAAAAGTATTGGATTGAATACTTAAATTACTAGACATGTTTCTATGGACTTCACATTCAATTGTTAAGGCTATTTGCATGTCTGCCAGAACATGCTAACCTTTAGCCTTTTGTTTAGATATTCGGTGTCAGTTCATTAAATCTCTTCTCTATTTTATTTGTAGTTTTAAGTAATTTTGAGAGTCATGCAAATAGTGGTCGCTCGTTTATAATATAACTACTTTGACAATGATGTTTACCGGGTGCTTCTATCATATTGAGGTTTGTTCATGATCTGTTTCATTTACTATGGATCTGTTCTTTCTTGCTGCATAACTACATAGATTTGCATCTGATGTTGGTAAGGGGATACCTACATTATTGAATTTTCCAAAATGACCGACTTTTTAAGTATTTACCAAACTGGCCCACTTTTGAAATTATTAACCAAAATGACCCACTCGTTAACTCAAATAGCGAGTTTGGTGAAAAAAAATCGCTGTTTGAGATAGCGAGTATAGTTCTATGGTTTTCTCCAACACTTGGAGAAATCTCGCAAAGATACAAAAGTTTAAAGACAAAGAACTAGACGCATTTGTATTCATTTTTCAGAGAAATTTTGAACATGCAATTTCTACATGAAAATATGTATAACTACACTCGCTATCTGAGATAGGGAGTTCATTTGAACTAGACTCGCTATCTTAGATAGCAAGTGTAGTTGTATTCATTTTTCAGAGAAATTTTTGAACATGTAATTTCTACCTGAAATGTATATAACTATACTCGCTATCTGAGATAACGAATTTATTTAAACTAGACTCATTATCTCAGATAGCGAGTGTAGTTGTATTCATTTTTTCAGAAAAATTTTGAACATGCAATTTCTACCTGAAAATGTATATAACTACACTCGTTATCTGAGATAGCGAGTTTATTTGAACTATACTCGCTATCTCAAATAGCGAGTGTAGTTATATTTATTTTTAGAGAAATTTGGAACATGAAATTTCTATCTAAAATGTATATAACTGCACTCGCTATCTGAGATAGTGAGTTCATTTGAACTGGACTCACTATCTCAGTTAGCGAGTAGGTCAGTTTGGTAAATACTTTTAAAAGTGGGTCATTTTGGAAATAATTCTAGCTTATTGGGATTTGGTAAATTCTCTAATTATTGGGACATGGTAACTTCAGTCGAAAAGAATTTGTCATGGATGACATTTTCTCATATGCACTAGCAGAAGAGATTAAAAAAGGTAATGAAAATAAGGGTAACACTGAACCACGAACAATCCTTAAATGTCGAAAGATGCAAGATTGGCCAAAATGGAAGGGTGTGATTCAAGTGGAACTAAATTTTCTCGCAAAACGTGGAGTGTTTGGTCCTATGGTACAAACCTCAAAATCCTGTAGATTTTAAATTGGTGTTTGTAAGAAAAAATAATAAATAATGAGATCCAACGATATAAAACACGATTAGTTACTTAAGGATTCTCACAACGACCAGGAATAGATTATGAAGAAACATATTTTCCGGTCATGGATATCATCATATTTAGATATCTAATGAATCTCGTTGTTTCTGAAAAACGTGATATGAGACTCATGGATGTGATGACAACATACCTATATGGTAACCTAGACAGTGAGACATATATAAAAATCCCCGAAGGATTTAAATTACCAGCAACCTAGTTTAGAAATACACAGTGTATTAGATTAAAACGAGCCATATATGGACAAAAACAATCCGGAAGAATGTGGTACAATAGGCTCAGTGAATATCTGTCGAGGGAAGGATATAAACTTGATCGGATCTCCGGAAGAGATTGAAAAAACTACTAGCTATCTTAAGAATGAATTTGAGATGAAAGACTTGGGTGAAACAAAATATTGTCTCGGCTTGCAGATCGAGCACAGTAAAAATAAAATTTTACTACAATAAGCCAAATATGCTGAAAATCTTCCGAAAAGATTCAATATGAGTGATTGTCATCTGCTCAGTACATCTATGATGGTTAGGTTACTAAAAGTTGACTGGGATCCATATCGGCCGAAAGAACAAAATGACTATATTATGGGTCATGAAGTATCATATTTGAGTACAATAGGCGCACTTTTTTATTTAGCACAGTGCACTAGATCTTGATTTATATTATTCATGTAAATGTGACGACTTTGTGGGATATATAGATGCAGGTTATTAATCTGATCCTGGTAAAGGGAGATCACCAACATGATATGTTTTTCTTAACAGTGTTGCGGCTATTTCATGGAGATCAATCAAATAAACAATTGTACCAACATTGACCAATCATTTTGAGATACTGACACTTCATGAAGCAAGTAGAGAATGTGTATGGTCAAGGTCTCTAGCTCAGCATATTAGGGGGAGTTGCGAGCTCCCAGAAGTCAAAAATAAGCCTACAATCATTTATGAGGATAATGCAGCCTATATAAACAAAATTCAAGAAGGCTTCCTCAATGGAGATATGACGAAGCACATCTCACCATTTTTTTTTCACCCACCAGCTTCAAGAAGAAAAGATGATTAATGTAAAGCAAATCAAGTCTTCAGAGAACCTTGCAGCTCTCTTCATAAACTCCCTCCCAAAGTCCAGATTTCAAAAATTAGTAGACCAGATTGGTATGAAAAGAGTTCAGCAACTAAGCATGTAAATGTATAAGCTGATAAATTTTTAGGCTGGGATGTAATGAAAAAATGTATTATTATTATTATTGTGTGTGTGTGTGTGGGGGGGGGGGGGGGGGGGGGGGGGGTCATTTAAGTTAAAGTAAAATCTAAATATAATGAATATTAGTGTTTTTTAGGGGGGGCATCCTACAAGTGTAAGCATCCTGAACATGCTCATGGAAATATCCTGAAGAATATCTTTGCGCATTGTACTATTCTTCTTCGATGATATTTTTTCCCACTAGGTTTTCCCTTCAAAAGATTTTTTATGAGATAGTGTAAGTCGCACCCACAAACGGTGACCACCTATTAAGATGGTTAGGCCAGCACCTTTTCAGGTGTTAGCCTAACCACACTACTAAACCCTAACCTTAACTTCCCCTTATATATACTAGTAATTTACATGTGCAATGCACGTCTTAATATATATATATTTTAAAGTAAAAATTTCAACGTAATCTGGCCTCGAACATAATACTTATTTTATATTAGTTATGCACGGGCAATGCACGTAAGTTGGTAGATTCACAAATGACAACTCCAACTCTCCCATTTTAAAAATAAAAATAAAAACTCTGATGTAGTGATGACTCGAACCTAAAACCTCCTTCATATTAGTTATGTACGTGCGTAATACGCGTTGATAGATTTACAAATGACACTATGACCTTCTCCCATTATAATATTAGAGATGTTATGAATAAAGAGGCACAAAACTTGGATTCGGCTGCATCTCTATCTGTCCCTCTTTTCTAACACTTTTAATGCCTAGTAATTTATATGTGCGATACACGTCTTAATAAATATATATTTTTCAAAGTAAAAATTCAGACGTAGTCTGGACTTGAATCTAAGACCTCCTTTATAATAGTTATGCACATGTGTTACACGAATTGATAGATTTGCATTGATAGATTTATAAATGACAACTTCTCTTCTCCTATTATAATATTAGAGATTAGATATTAGAGATATTAGACATGTTTGATTTTTATTTAAAAAAAATTATTAAGAAAAAATAGACATACTAAATTTCATCTTTTGTGCGGTTTCATTAATTATAGTCCTTTTTTTTTTCTTCCAATTTTGAAAATCTTCAGAGATGTTGACATCTTTTATTAAACCAAAAACTTGATGAAATTTAGAGAATTTGTTGAAATTAATTGCATTGCGTTTGATTTAAAAGAAAGAGGAGTGATATGTGGACTTCTTAATGTACCCAGCATTTTGATTGTACCCGGTATTTTGATTGATGTGTTGAATTCCAACGTGAAATCCAACTGGCCCGACCACTTATAGCATATATCATCACCTAATCAAGGATCGGCAAAATTAAATTTTTTCTTTGATTATTCATGCCATATCAGTCTCTTACCAGTCTCTGCCACTTGAATTCCATGTGTAAATCCAACACATCAACTAAAACTATCCAACTAAGAATGCTTCAAGCATTTCTCTAAAAGAAAATGTATTATTTGGGTTGCAAAATAGATTGTAACATCATAATTCCTACGTTGCATTAGGTAATTCTTGAGCAGCAGAATGAAACGAAACTCCAATGAAAGTCACTGAAACCCAAATTTTATACAAGTTCACTTACATCCTAAAAACAACCATTGGGTTCAGAATCTACCTCAACTCTGGAGATTAAACAGAAATATTTACAGTACTTCTCATAGACTAGCTTATGAACACTGAGACAGCCATTCCAGTCTTCTTGGACGACAACTTGTTACCAAATGAGACTTTATTTACATCAGCATGGTATTTACGGTCGGTGGTGAAAGTATTAACAGTGAGGTCAGGCAAAGGCAGTCACAATCCGGCCTGACTCTGGGCTCCCACAGGCAAAGCCTTCAACTCTAACCATTGGCTTTGCTCCGAGAGATGAACCACACGATGATGATGGAGAGCCATTGTCTGATTTTGACTGCTTTGACCCATGAGAATTTCCTAAAGGAGATGGCAGCTGAGTTAGCTTGGCAAACTCGGTATCATGGACTACTGGGTTATTAGTCCGAACAGGTGGAGAGCCACAATACAAGCCCGTTTGGTTGCTAGGATCTGAATCACCTTCTAATTCATCCTGACAAAAACGAAACCATGTTTAGTCACAATGCAGAGAATTAAGGGTAAGAAGAAAGACAGAATTGAATATCAATATTTGATTTCCATGCATGAGTACCTTGTTGAGAATAATATCCAAGAGCTCCATAAAACGGTTCCCTCTGTGCACATGCAAAAGCTGAAATTGAGATTTCAGAGTATACAATAACGTAGAGCAGAACCGAGGGATAAGTAAAATAAACCGCAATTTTTTAAACCTAGAATCATACGATTTGCATGCAATTTTAGATACACAAAATTATACATGCATAATTGAGCAACAGGGCTTTTGGTGATGATAATTGCTGTTTTGAGTGTTATCTTTGAAGATGAAATCTGAACTGAAAACTCTACCAAGTATCCAGCAGACAACAGACTAGACATTATTACAATTTACAAGCATTCTGTGATTCTGCAGAGTGCATTATTCATATAAAATATTCTGTAACAGTTTCCACTGTAAACAAAAAATCAGACAACAATGTACGCAATACTCGTTCAGTTGTTCAGAGTAATACATCTTTTTTTTTTGGCTATTACCTTTACTGATGTAACAAGAATGAAGAATCTAGGTCATAACTGTTTACAGTAATGAGAGTTAGTTAATTCCAAGAGTTTGAAAGGAGTTGGCTATTTTTAAAAAATAGATGCAAAGGAGGTCACTAACTAAGAGAATTAGAAGAGGCTAACTTCTCCTAAAAGGTAGGGTTCCGTCCAAAAGGGAGTTATGAGCATATTGCTGCACTATGTTTAAAAATGGCATCTTTACTCTTGAAGTGAAAAGGGTAAGGAGAAGCAAAAAACATGGTATTAAAAATGGTATTAAAAAGCGCAAAAAAGCTACGCTTGAAAGTAGCTTAAGCTTTAAGCAGTGAAGCAATGCTTAATTTTGGAAAGGCTTTTTAAAAATGCTGATTTTGCAGAAAACGGTTCAAAAAAGTGCTCAAAACCACCCAAAAGCGTGCTCAAGCTGCTCAAAGAGAACAATATAGCATCATTTTTTGTTTTTAATAAAATTGTTATAGGGTAAATTTTCTTACCCATTTCTACCACAGCGGTACACGACAGTTAAATACGTCTGCTCGAAATGCCCTAATCCTCTTTTTGTTTAAAATATAGCTTAACACTTTTTCCACTTAGGCCTGCTTAAGCCAAATCGGTCCACCGCCTTTTCCTCTAAGCACTTTTTGAAACCTGGGCTACAATTGATTTTCGGGGAGCTAAGCTGGTCGGTTGTGGTGATGCTGATGAAAAGTGGCTGGGCAGGAGAACTGAGAGAATGCTCCCACCCTTGAAAGATACAAGCTTAGCATGTATTCCATTTCAGTTAAATAAGGATATTACGAATGCTTGACCAGTAGTGACTGAAGCCACGGTATACATGTGACAGAGAAAATGACAAGACAGCAGAGAACATACATTCCCACTGTCTGTGGAATGCAACCAACATTGTTAAATGGTTAACTCCAGTGACTCCCATCCCCTTTGAAGACACCTTACCTAATAGATGAGGGTCTAATTACTATTCAAATTCATAGCCAGATCTTAACTAAGCATCCTCCAAAGCTCTTAATTATGCAACCCAGCATGGTTCTTTGAGAATAGGTAACGTCTTCAAATTTAGATGGATACTTCCTATAAACCACTCTCCCAAAAATTGTTGAATTAAATAGGTAATGAGATGCAAGATCACTAATTTAAGCCACAAAACCTTCTAAGCATGGTTATAAAATAATTCCGCAATATGGAGTTGTCCCTCAATCTTAGTTTTCTTTGTTGTTATTTCACGTAATTCCTACTAAATAACAGCCGCTAGCAAGTTCAAAAATAAACTGCACTGATACATATAATATGAGCTCAGAGGCTAGAACACAAGAAAGACAGTTGCCAATGATTATATCCAACGTGTGCAATCACCATGACCTTATTCCCAAAATATGTAGCGAAATGGAGCACTAAACTCTACAATTGAGATCCTAAACAACTTCTATGAGCAGAATCTAACACTACTTGGATGTCGAAAAACTAGTCAGGGACAATATGTATACTTGAAGTTTGTCAAGCCATTGTCAAGCCAAGTAGAGTGTAGTTGGAAGAGAGAGAGGGGGGGGGGGGAGGGAATAAATCTTTATCAAAATAAGAAAACAGAATTGTTATGAAAAGGATAAGTAAATGAAATGAATAATGACAAAAACAAAGGAAAGAGAAAGTGAGAAGAAAAAAATCGCCAACCAATGCCCAAAATACCTCTTCTATACTTGAACACCTTCAAGAGATTCACAAGGGAATGTTTACTCTATTCATCAAGTCAAAACTAGTCATCTTTTCTTGATATCTTTACCAGTGTTTTCGTTGACCTACCAGTGTTGCCCTTACTACCATATCATTAATTCTCACACGTTCATCCTATGTTCCTAATTAGTGGCCCAAATTAAATATTCTTGTTGCATATGTAAAAAGCCTATATCTATTCTTCTTTAATGACAATGAAAGTAAGTTCGAAGGGATCTATTTTCGTCATTGCAAATAACACAATTTTCCATGCAAAGGATTAACTGCTTACCCTTTTGACTTGGGAACAAATCTATTGACACTCTCCAACACAAACGGAATGCTGATAGCACGACGTGGTTCAGGACAGACAAGTTCAGCTCTAGAAACAGGAGGACTACAAGGTTGCCAAAACCTCGATTTTGCATCAGCTACACTTTCAGAGCACAGTTGACCAATGCCGCTGAATCTAAGTGGGCAGTACTCCATCTTCATAATGTCCTGATCGGTTAAAGAAAAAAAAATCATTAATTCTAGAACATAATCTGAAAGAAAAAAAAAAGAAATGTTAATCTTTGGAAGTTGAAAGACAATTCCATACAGGTGCCTAACAATTAAGTGCTAATATAAATCTCACATATAAATGTTTGGGGTAATACACTTCTATCTTCTTATGCATACATATGTATGTACCTGTGTATGTACAGACACACATAAACAGGATGACACAAAGACACACAGACATGTCATGTATCAAACGATTACGGTATTAAGTAAACCATGAGACAAAAACAAAAAACTTTAAGGCATTACGAACCCAATACGACTATGACGAGCCACAATAAATAAAACAATATAAACATAATCTACCCCTTTCTCATAAAAACAAGGTCCGCTATGGTCCTTTAAAGCATCCACTCCATATAGAAAATGTCAATAAAAAATATCTGTAAAAAACATCGGCAAAAAGAAGTGCAAAAAGAAGTGCGATGAGCCCATTGAGTATTTGAGTGGTGCAATATTCTTGGTCAATGAAAATATGTAGAAAGACTCATTAAAAAAATAATACGGGAACTTGGAGGACTCATCGTCCTTTGACAATTCAGAAACAGTCCATTGAACCAGATACAATAATAAAGATATCTATAAAAGACACATTCTATTCCCAGAGCTGACATGGAGTTGATGTAGACAACTAGGATTTAGCCAAGTAACTCAACATCAACACCAGGAAAAACTTCCTGAATTTCTACAAGTTATGTACTCCCCCCTTCCAAAATATAAGTCATTCTAGCTCTTTTGCTTTTGTTCCACAATATAAGTCGCTTTAGGTTTTCGAGATAGATGTCTTGTCCATTAATTAACTTTACAAGATACCTCCAATTTACCCTTGTCTATTCATATTACAATAGAGTAGGGTAAGTATGACATTTTATAATATTCTTAAAGGTCCATCAATAATAATCTAGTGCTTTTACTAAATAGTCGTGTAGAAACATATAATGACTTATATTTTTGGAACAGACGGAGTAACAAATAGTATGATAATCACATCTAGGTTTATATGGCAGGGAACTTGAGAAACTTGGCATGAGAGTCTAAGATACAACGATATGGCAATTCCTGTCCCAAGAGAATATGAGGGACCAGGGGCGGAGGCAGGTGGACACTAGGGGGGACAAATGGGACCCCATAATGTTTGTAAAACCCCCCTTATATCTACCAAAATTTTTATTTGCCCCCCCAATTTAAATTTTTTTGTGACCCCCCAAAGCCCAACCCGTCTTAATTAAGTCCAACTGCAAACTTAAATGTATAAAAAACCCCCAAACCATCTATTAAGTATTAACCCGATCGATTTTTTTTTATTACTAGTGAAGCATTTTCTTATTATTTTATCGAATTTATAAGTAATATGTAGTTTGGTTTACAAATTTATGGGTTTTATGATTATATTTGATCTAATTACTTTGATTTTTCAAAATAAATATGAAGTGGGAAATTTTCTTCAACAATCATGACAATACTGAAAAAAGTAGGACCCCATTTTGATTTGTCTGCCTCCGCCACTGTGAGGGACACAGAAGTATGACAATAACTGATACTCTGTGCATGTTGGTAGAGGGAGATTGAAATTAGGTGATGGATGACCGATCTTTATATTTCGGCAGAATATCTTAATCAACTACAGTACCGCACTGGTTATATCAATATCCCATCATTAATTTATCATTAAAATTTTGCATGTATCACTAGTTTAGACTTTAGATGCCCTATTCCAATAAGATACAGTTTTTGTTTTTTTGGTTATCATACAAATGAATAATACATACAAAAGTAGCTGACTAAGAAGAAAATGAATTCAGCTTCAAGATGTACTACTAAATCATAGCTATGTTTGAAATATGACACATGCCCAAGGAGTGTCCATCTTCAACACAGGTGTATGCAACCAAACAAGAAACACAAAAAAATCTCTAACACCTATCAAAATTTTCATTCAGAATCCTAACACCTATCAAAATTTTCTGAAAACACTTGACAACCATCACAATCTCGCGCAAACAAATTGACATTTCAACAATGAACACCCTCTTTCCTCCTCAATCTGTCCACTTATTCACCATCCACATTCTTCAATTTCACTACTCACCCCTTCGGCCTTCCCAAATCAACACATTCTCCAAATGCAGCACTCCTAAATTTCCACACACACAAAAAAATCAACTATAAAACACATTTTTTAAATTTAAAAAAAAACCCATCTTTTCCCAAACACGACCACAATCAAACTACAAATTTCAGCGATTTAAATAAAACTAGGGTTTTGGAGAAAGGGAATTCGAGCAAAGCTTACCAGATTGAAACCCTATATCGGAGAAGGGGAGATGGAAGATGGAAACCTAGATCTGCGAGAAAGGGGGGGAGGGGGGGAAGTAGGAGAGGGAGCGCGAAAAAGCGTGAAGAGATGGAGAGAGAGAGAGAGAGAAATGAGGCGATCTTTGTATGTTCGCCAATCGCCCCTCTTTCTCTCTCTCTCGTTTCTCTCTCTTCCACTGTTGTGATTACTGTCTATCAACGCTGTCATTGCCTTTTTGGGGGAGAGTTGGTGCGCTTCGAACTGAAAGATTAGAGGGACCGAAGATTACGACCTCGGAATTTGACTCTTTCTTAAATTGTGTTTGAGTACGGTAGGGCCTGGGCCGACTACTGATTCTCATTTTCATTTTCGGTGTGGGCCTGGTTAGAGCATCCATAGTTCGTTCGCTAATTATCCACAAAATACATTTTATAGCAAACGACGTTTGCTATTTATGCATAATTTATGCATAATTTAAACGACGCAACTTGAAATTGCGTCACTCTAAAAAAAACTATTATTTTAATAGTCAAACGGAACTTCTAGTTGCGTCCCTCCAAAAAAAAAACAATATTTCGTGATTAAAAAAACCTAAAATGAAGCAACCCCTTGGACGCAACTTCAAGTTGTGTCCTTCACTTGCGGAATTGTCGGACGCAAAGTGAATTTGTGTCTGTTCAATTGCCTCTTTTTTGTTTTTTCTCTCTTTCGACGCAAAGTGAAAGTTCCGTCTACATATTAAAAAATAATTAAATTCCTCCGACGCAACTTCAAACTCCGTCTGATATGGGATTTTTATTATTTTAAAGTAAATTGCTATAAAATACCATTGGACGACTGCAGCAAAAGAGGCAAAATGCTATATACATTTATGCATTTTCTAACAATCACCACTGTGGATGCTTATAGATTTTTTTTAATATGCCATTTTTTGAAACTACTAGATTTGCTTGTGGGCACGTGCCTACGGCACGTCCTCAAAACGATACAGCATATGAAAGTCTTGTACAGTAAAACAACAATTATGTAGCTCAAGTTTGAATAGTAAAACAATAATTAGTCGTAAATAAAAGTCCATGTTTCCATTAGTATATGTTGAAAAATAATTATAAATGGGGGTGTATGTTACCGCTGAATCTGGTGTGGGGGTAAACAGATGAGATTTGTGAGTTCGTGGAAAAACCTGAATAGCGGATCCAAGCCTGCTACTTCCTGCCGCTCACCTGCAAGGAAGTGCGATACACCGGGATTGATTCCGACGACGCACCCTCCGACGCTCTTGTCAGTAACCAGTGATGATTAAGAAAGAGCTTAAGCTGAAAAAAGAGTCATTAACCTGTAACAGTGGTAGGTGGGGGGTATTTATAGTCGCCGTTGGGATCAGATTAGGAATGTGATTCCTGTGATCTGATAAGGCATAAAATCCTCGTAATCAGATTAGGAATGTAATCCCTTAATTTCCGGTGAGAGGATAGTCGCGAATCAGGCCCGTTGATTTGGTTCAATCAGAGACCCTAATTCTATCCTGTCGGACTGGGTTTGTATCGGGTCGGGACCCGTACCCAGTTGAGGTGGATCCGTTCGCGGGTTATTGGATCTGTGAGAAGGAGACCCAGTACCCGCTTCGGACCCGTTAGTAGGTGAAATTACCATTTTACCCCTGAGCTTTAAGATTCGTCTCTGATGTGAACGGTCCCAATTTAATCCTATTTTTAGCCATATCACGAGCCCCCCACTCCTAGAAACTGAGTTTTTCAGTCTTTGAGGAGTAGTTTTACTGTTCTAATGGCGTACGGGATTTTATCGGTGTTCTTAAGGGAGTTTTGGATCTTGCTTGGGGTGTAACGGTGTTATTCTGGGCTTGTAAAATGCCCAAAAATATTCTCAGAATTTTCTGAATTTTTGGTGATTTTTCCAGATTTTTCTGAATTTTTTCTCATTTTTTTGAATTTTTTATTCATTTTCCGAATTAAATAATTAATTATCGAAAATATTAATTAATTATTCTAATTTAATAATTATTTTTCCAGGATTTTAAAATAATTTTTCTGAATTAATAATTATTTTTAGAATTTTTAATTAATTTTTTTCGATTTTTTAAATATTTTTTCGGAATTTTTAAATAATTAAAACAATTAAATAAATAAATAAATAATTTAAATATACCTGGACACGTGGCGCGATCTGTGCCGTCGGATCCTGGCACGAATCTCGAGGAGGCGCGTTTCCCAAAAAAATCATTATCTTGTCGTTTAGCGCACGTGGCGCGATCTGGACCGTCCATCACCAGAAGCGCGAATTTCTGGAAGATCCAACGGTCGTAGTTGCTCGGCGGCTTTTTTCTCCGTTTTTGGAGCTCGGATGGGGACTTGCTCGGTCAGCCGACCGGGCCACGTGATTTTTTTTTCTTTTCTCCCGCCCTGTTCTTTCTCTTCTTCTTCTCTGTTTCTTCTCCTTCTCTTCTTCGTTCTTCGCCTTCTTCGTCCCGTCTTCCCTCTCCTTCGTCTCGGTGCCACCTCAACGACGAGGGGAGCTCGACGTCGGTGGCGGGGAGGAACTCAGCGGAGAGGAGGCTAGCTCGACTCGGCGAGGTGGCAAGGAGAGAGGGGAAGGTGGAGCTCGGCGACGAATGGAGCTCGTGAGAAGACCTCAGAGCTCGGGAGTGGGTTTGGAGCTTCGAGCGAGCTTGACGAGTGGAGAGGAGCTCATCGGAGGCGGAGCTCGACGACGGAGAAGATGGGTTCTTCGTGTAGGTTGGAGATGAGCTTGCGAAGGTGACGGGGAGTTCAACAACGGTGGAGAGCTTTGGAATGGAACTCGGAGCTCGGAGTTGAGGAGAGCTCGAGCTTGCAAAGTCGGCGAGGGTGGAGCTTCGGAATGGAACTCGAAGCTTGGAGTTGAGGAGAGCTCGAGCTCGCAAAGTTGGCGAGGGTGGAGCTTCGGGAGGTCGGCCATGGGTTGATCGAGAGTGGCGTCGGAGCTCGGTGAGGAAGTTGCAGAGCTCGAAGGTGGAGTTGTTTGGAGCTCGGAGGTGGGCTCTGTTTTCGGATGTTGACGAAGCTCCTTGCTGGAGTTCGCAGCGGAGGCGAACTCGTCGTTGGAGCTCGGCGCGGTGAGCTTGTGAAGGGGGGGAGCTCGATGCAGCGGTGAGCTTGTGAAGGGGGGAGCTCGACATAGGAGAGGCGAACGCTCGAGCTCGAACTTTGGAGGTCGGCGCTCCCGAAGTTGAGCTTGTCGATGTATTGGGTTTTGGAGCTCGACGACAGTGGGGGGAGCTCGGCGAGAGAAGTGGAGCTAGAAGGTGGTCGTCGGTGGAGCTCATCAGCGGAAGAATTGGGTTTGGAGCTTCGGAGCTTTGTGAGCTCGGTGACGAAGAGGATGGAGTTCGTCGGAGCTGTAGTGACGGGCTCGAGCTCGGGATAGGGGGCTCGGCGATGACTGAGGCGATGGAGGTCGGCGAGGCCATGGCAGAGCTTGGAGAGCTCGGAGCTTGAAGAAGAAAGCTTTCTTCTTGTTTGGTTTTGGCAGGAGCGTATGAAGAAGAGGAAGGACAGGAACGGGTTTGGGTTTGAGGACCCTAACGGGTCCGACCCGACCGCCGTGCTCCATTTTTTTTTCCCTCGCTGCTTCTTGTTCGGCGAATCCGAGCACGGATTTTGAGGCAAATTTTTTGCAATTTTGTAGCTCGGTAGGGCAGTAGCTCGGATGGTAGATCCGAGCTACGTGGCTCGATCTGGACGGTTGAATGGTGGCACGAATCTCGAGACGGGCTTAGTTCCCAAGAAAACACCATCTTGTCGTTTAGCGACGCTGGCAAGATCTGGGCCGTTGGATGATGGCACGAATCTCGAGACAGGCTCAGTTCCCAGGAAAACACTATCTTGTCGTTTAGTAACGCTAGCAAGATCTGGGCCGTCCGATCGAGATCTTACACGAATGTTGAGGGAAAAGTGGTTTTTCTCTGTTTTGGGGCTCGGATGGGCACTTGCTCGGTTAGCCGACCAGGCTCTTTGATGTTGGGGTTGGATCGGCACCTGCTCGGCATCCAAGCGGGGGGAAGAGCTCGGCTCTGGATGAGAGCCATTTGTGAGACAAGTGTGAGGAGGAACTCTAGGGGAGAGCTTTAGCTCCGAGCTCGCTGCTTATGTGAGAGAATCAATGGTTGTGGGAGCAATTCCGAATGGCGAACCACTTCTAACTCGCTGAAGAGCAAGTTATTTGAAGCAGAATCGAGCCAAGCGTTGGACTCCGAACTCGTCGTTTGAGGGATTTAACGGTTGTGGGAGCAATTCCGAATGGCGAACCACTTCTAACCTGCTGAAGAGCAAGTTATTTGAAGCAGAATCGAGCCAAGTGTTGGGCTCCGAACTCGTTGTTTAAGGTTAGTAAGTTGCGGGAGCAGCCATGTAGAAGAAGCTGGACTCCGAACCCACCATTTAAGAGAGAAGCAAGAGCAATAATTTTCAATGAAAAGATGTAAAGTTTGAAATAAACTAAGTGGCCGCTTCAATAGGGTGAGCCATTATTACATGCTATCGGCCGGGTTACAAGCATCGGCCTTATTGAAAATCAGGGTCCTACTTCTACAATAAGGTGAAGACCTCTTGGGAGGAGCTGGGAGATTCTAAGTCTTAAAGCTCGGCGGGCCCTTCGGTTCGTTTGTTGGCTCCTCAAGGGGGAAGCTCGGCCCCCTCTTTTTGGACGAACTTGGTCAGGTGCCCCCGCTGTATAAGTGCTTCGATCTCCTCCTTCAGAGCTCGATAATCTTCCGTGTCGTGGCCGTGGTCCCTGTGAAAGCGGCACCACTTGTCCTTGTTCCTCTTCTTGCCAGGTGTATTCATTCTCGGGGGAGCGCGGAGGAGCCCTTCCTTGTCCACCTCCATAAGAACTTCTGATATATTGGCAATGAGGGGGGTGAACTTCTCAAACCGAGGAGTCGGGCGACGCTGTCCATTGCCGTCCTTCTGGGATTTTTGGGAGCCTTCTTCGCTTGTGCTCTTCCGTTTGTTCCCGGAAGATGTCTCCTCAAAGCCAGGGAGATTCTCGGCTTCTTCGGTCCAAATGTACTTCTCGCTCCTAAGAAGGAGGTCGGCGAAATTATGTGGGGGCTTCTTGGTAAGGGAGGAGCGAAGGCTAGAGTTGAGGACGTTCGATTGGAAGGCGGCCGCTGCAACAGGCTGGTCAAGGGAAGCAATGGATCTCACTTCTGCAGTGAACCTCCTCACATAGTCTCTCAACTTCTCTCCCTTCTCCTGGCGGAGCTGGAGTAACGAGATGTTAGTCTTCTCCGTGCGTCTGCTACTCACAAAATGAGTGATGAAGAGGCTCTCGAATTGCTCGAAGGAGAATATGGAAGACGGGGCGAGGCGGGAGTACCACTCCTGAGCCGAACCCTTAAGAGTGGCGGTGAAGGTTTTGCACAGCAAAGCATCGGAAGCTTGGTGGATTAGCATGAGGGTCTTAAAGCTTTCGATGTGGTCCACGGGGTCCGACCCCCCCGAGTAAGTTTCGAACTTCGGGGGTTCGAAACCTCTTGGGATAGGAGCTTCCATGATGGTCCGGGAGAAGGGAGGTCTGCTCGGGCGGATGGTCCTTCCTCTTAACTCCTCATCCTTGTCTATTCGGCCGATGCGCCTCTCCATCTCGTGGAGACGGCGGTAGAGAGCATCGTCCCTTCGACGATAGTTAAACGAGCCTCTAGACTCGTCTTCATAGGAAGGGGAGCGACGACGGTAGCTCTGGGAGCGGCGAGGGCTAGGCATGCACTGTTGGTTGCTAGGAGCCGGAGGAGGAGTTATGGACCGATGGTGAGGACTTTGGACCCGTGGAGGGGTAGGAGCCCTCTGAGCATTGTTATTGTTGGGTCGGAGGTTGAGGGCTTGCAACACCGTTGCTTGGAACTGCTGGAACTCGGCACGGGCGATGGGTGCCTCATCGTTCCTCGGATGTTGTCGACCGGCAGGGGAATGAGGTCTTCTCCTATGGTGTTCGGGGGACTCTTTCATCCCTCTTCGGGTAGGGGACCTTCTATAGTCTCGGTGGTGAGGATTTCGCTCATCTGGACATTGCTGGCGGGAGGCTCCCTCTCGGGCCCGCTTTTCATCCAGACGGCGGCAAAGATCCTCATCTTTCTGCCGGTTGAGGACAGTATTTCGAAGGTCAGGGGCCTGAGGACTGTGGGAGGCATAAGAGTCCGTAAAGGCATTGTGTATCGAGATGCGGTCCTGATGGAGAGGTTGCTTTTGCTTTTGTGGGTTAGGACCAGTGGGACCGTTAGGGGGTTGCTGATTCAGAAGAGGAGGCTGGTCCTGTTGGAAATGGTCCTCGGCCGGAGGAAGAAGTTGCCCCTGCTGCGGAACGGGATGG
The DNA here is from genome assembly GCA_017893485.1 of Hemerocallis citrina. NCBI lineage: Eukaryota > Viridiplantae > Streptophyta > Magnoliopsida > Asparagales > Asphodelaceae > Hemerocallis > Hemerocallis citrina. Next base: position 151,553,929 of record CM030362.1, read on the forward strand.
ACGGGGACTTCCTGCTGTTGATCAACAGGGTTGGGTCCACGGTTGGACCCCCTGGATCTTACTTTTCTGGGAGGCATGGCTGGAGAAGAGCTAGTCGACGAGGAAGAGGCGGAGGCTATTCATATGGTTTCCCACAGACGGCACCAATCTGTTACTGCTGAATCTGGTGTGGGGGTAAACAGATGAGATTTGTGAGTTCGTGGAAAAACCTGAATAGCGGATCCAAGCCTGCTACTTCCTGCTGCTCACCTGCAAGGAAGTGCGATACACCAGGGTTGATTCCGGCGACGCACCCTCCGACGCTCTTGTCAGTAACCAGTGATGATTAAGAAAGAGCTTAAGTTGGAAAAAGAATCATTAACCTGTAACAGTGGTAGGTGGGGGGTATTTATAGTCGCCGTTGGGATCAGATTAGGAATGTGATTCCTGTGATCTGATAAGGCGTAAAATCCTCGTAATCAGATTAGGAATGTAATCCCTTAATTCCCGGTGAGAGGATAGTCGTGAATCAGGCCCGTTGATTTGGTTCAATCGGAGACCCTAATTCTATCCTGTCGGACTGGGTTTGTATCGGGTTGGGACCCGTACCCAGTTGAGGTGGATCCGTTCGCGGGTTATTAGATCTGTGAGAAGGAGACCCAGTACCCGCTTCGGACCCGTTAGTAGGTGAAATTACCATTTTACCCCTGAGCTTTAAGATTCGTCTCCGATGTGAACGGTCCCGATTTAATCCTATTTTTAGCCATATCAGTGTAAAATCCAACTTCTTAGAACTTTGAGTGTGAAAAATGATGAAATTTAACTGTTGATAAGATATTTGTTATTTTCAATGTAACATGAGCAATATAAAAATGCATAACAAATCTGAAAATTTACTAACCTGAAATCTGAAAATATAAATTTTTGAGTAAATAGAGAGAGAATGAGTGAGAGAGAGAGAGAGAAAAATAAATAAATAAATAAAGGAGTTGTTTTGAGGAGGATTTGAATTTGAGTTTTTTTTTCCGGGGGGAGAGACTTTTGGGCGGGAAAATATGTTTTATACCTTATTGAAAGAGAGCCACTTGATAGCTTTCTTTGTGTTTTATTATATAGATTTGTAGAAAGAGAACAGTTGTAAAAATATTTGCGCTCGTGGACTCAACAACTAAACATGTCATTTCCAACAGCGAGTTTAGTTGTTGCATACTCGCCGTTGAGACATGGTGAGTTTAGTGCTATTTTTTTGAGAAACTCCTTGTTCCCAATGACGAGTTCAGTTCAAAATATCCAAAGAAGATTTGTCGTTCCCAATGATGAGTTCAGTTCAAAATATCCAATGAAGATTCGTCGATCCCAATGGTGAGGACATTTACACTAGACACGCTGTAGGGAATAGCGAGTTTAGTTCAAAATTTTCAATAAAGAATCGCTGTTCCCAACGGTGAGGATATTAATACTAGACTCTCTGTTGGGAACGGTGAGGATGTAGGAAATTTCACAGAGAGTGAAACACTCTGTTGGATTTAGTGAATTTTTGAAAAAAAAATCTATAGTTTTTTTAAAAAAATCTAAACTCGCCGTTCCCAACAGCGATTCTAGTGTAAATGTCATCGCTGTTGGTAAATGCGAGTCCCAAGAAAAAATTGAACTAAACTCGTCATTCCCAACAACGAGTCTAGTGTAAATGTCCTCGCTGTTGGGAACGACGAGTCTTCATTGAAAATTTTGAACTAAATTCGCCGTTGAAAACGGCGAGTTTCTAAAAAAAAAGCTACACTCGCCGTGTTCCAACGGTGTGCATGAATCAACTAAACTCACCGTTGGGAACGGCGAGTATAGTTGTTGAGTCCATGAGCGCAAATACTTTTGAATTGTTCTCTGCCTGCAAATAGTTTCGAAAAATGGCATATTGAAGAATAAAAATTCATGGATATATACTTATATATTGGGGCGATTTGTCATTGACACATAAGAGACGCGTGTTTTCTTCAACTAGTTATTTATTCAGCACGTCAACCGAACGTGTTTGCTTCTACTAAATTTTTTTTGATAAACAAAGCCAAATAAACATACAAACTACACCCTTACGTACGTGACCATCTCCAGCATCGGCATCAACTAAGAAAAAAAATTTAAAAGGAAATGCAGAATCAAAAGTCAAACTCCTCCCTTATTGTGTGCACCGCCACCTATTAACCAACCCAGTTAATTGGTTGATTGCCTTGACGAAGTTAGTCAGAAGTTCTAACTTCATTGAAGCCTTCAATCATCTCTATCTTTAATATTATAATGGGAGAGTTGGGTTTGTCATTTGTAGACATTCATTCAACCATCTAATTTTAACCATTTATTTTTAAGTTGGAGTTATATTAACCATTCATTTATTCAATTGTTATTAGTTACCATAATACTCTCAAAATTCAAATTTATTTACGACATGATTATTTACAAAAGTGTCACTCAAATAAAATAATTTTTTTTGCCACTATGGATAATTTGTAAAGAGTATGTGATGAGTAAAGGGAGGTCTCAAGCTCAATTTCAAAGTACGCATTATTTACTATATAATTTTTTTAAAATTAGAACGTGCATCGCACGTACAGATTACTAGTGTGTCTTAGTGTCAGCAATGAGTGGTGGAACATCGCGTGCATCACCATTCAGCAGCCTAATATGGATAAAAATAGAACTAAATTGGATCCGTTCAAATCGGTCACGAATTTTGAAGTTCTCAGAGGTAAAACGATAATTTTTACCAGAAGCAGGTCTGTAAATTGGAGTTGGGCCTCTTTCAAGCCCAACAACCAAAAAACGGATCTGTCTAACGGGATTGTCATAACAGCCTAACACAAGTGAGTCCATATTATTTAACTATGATTTAAACTCATAATTATTCGTAAGGAACGGTTCAAAAACCATATCTCTTATCATGAGAGAAGTTTTAACTTAATCTCCACAACCACTTTTATCATTTCATGAAAATGGGATAACTAGTTTAATCCAAAAGCATCGGGAAGTAATGATTAATTATTATATTGAAACTGACCCCCAAGGCTATAATACCTCGGGTAGAGTAGGCATGTGAATATATGCATACATATACAAGCATGCATATGCATAAACACATTTCATCAAACACTTCATAAGCAATCATACTTATTAAAATTCTCTCCCACACTATGTTATTTCACACATGTATATGTACTAACTCACATTCACATAAAGTCAAATACCTCTTTTGCAACTTCATTTCTCATAGCCTTTTTAATCTACTAGAGTTTCTCATCTACATATGCATACACTTTCATTCACATTTTATCAAGCACCTCACTTGCAATCTTTCCTTTGCATAAACCCCACATTAAAACCCAAGTAGAAATATGTGTTGTGTGTATATTTATTCATACTACATAATTAGGGATCAAATATGCAAACATAGAATTTATACTAGAGGTTAGAATTTAGTTCTCACAACAAGACTGCATCATTTCTTTTCTAGCATTTCTATCTATTTGTTTCTTTTATTGTTATGAACATGAGCTTAAAACATACACACAACTATTCAATCTACTTGGTGTGTCATGCCATACCACATGAGCTTCAAAACATTCATACAATAAACAATCAATCCATGAAAGAAACATACAAGAGGTTAGGAGAACACTCACCTCAGTATGGAAAGCTCTAGTACAACTATTGCCTACAAGCTTGCTTTTCTTCTCCTCCTAGCTTTCTTAGCTTATCCTCCTCCTTATTCTTGCTCGAAATAGCCAAATAGCACTTTTAGAGAAAATGAGAGAATTTTTGGAATGAAGAAAATGGTGTAATGTGAGCTAGGATTTTCTCCATGCCTTCCTTTATATAGTGGCCGACCATGGGTAAGGTAGGGGTGTGTAGGGTTTTTGGTAGGGTTGCTTAATGTCCATCCTAATACCCTAGATCTTTGGATAATACCCTAGATTTTAAGGTACACATAATCCATCCTAGGGCACACATAAACCCTCCCTAGGGTACACCTAAGCCAACCCTTCCTCCAAGTCAAGATTCTTGGGCTCCCCTTGTTCACACTTGTACCATGCTTATGCTTCCTATTGTAATGTGTTCAAGCATATGGTCGAGCCTATTTGGATGGTATAGCTCATTGAATTCAATTGGGTTGAGCCAAACCTGCGAGGGATCCAACCCTATAATCATAAGGACGTTCAAGCGGTTACAATATTTGTTTAAAATAAAACCAACTTTGAGAAATTTATTCTCTTTGTTACAACTTTGGTTACAAATGTTTGAAATAAATCCAAATATGATTGAGAGGCACAAAATTGGAGAAGGAGGAGAAGAAGAAAACCAATAAAATTAAAAATAAAATAAAAATAACATAAAAATAACAAAATCAAACCGATTTATGTCGAGACTTGTGTATCACACAATCTACTTAAAACAAATTTCGTCTCTTCCGGGTGCTGGAATTTGAGTAGGCGTTTGTCTCCTAGGATACAACGACAGAAGAGTTGGCACAGGCACCACGTCACACTATCAAACTGGACAGTGTCTGTAATCTATCACCACACGACCAAAGAATGGAACTCGACTGTAAGCACAAAACATAGAGTTTGGGGAAGAGAAGAGTTTCTGGTGTGTTCATTCAAGGGAGAGATGACCTCTATTTATAGGGCCAAGGTGAGAATTGTAACGGCATATAACGCATTGACTACGTCTACTGTAACGACAAATAACTCCTTTAATGCACTGGCTATAACGACAAACAGAAGTTTGAATGCACTACTATAACGGCTGACAAAACCGTTACGTGAATAAATGGCAGACAAAATAGTTTCTGCATTTATTTCAGCCATTACAGATCGAAAAAAATAAAATTGTAGAAAAAATTGGCTCTACATGGGGTGGGTTCACGTCGGTCAGGCATTTGTGTCCGTAGGACATGCGGGCGCACACAAGTTGCATGTAACCCAGTCCGAGATTTGCACCTCCCAGCATGCGCGCGAGAGAGCCTCTTGGCTTGCTATCTTACAATGCCAAGAAAGAGGTTATTATATATCCTCTTCTAATTTCTTTGTTTTTTTTTCTTGATGTGGAACTAAAATCCCTCAACTTATTTTCAGAGATGAAACCACCTCACTTTGGGAGACAATTTCATTCACCCGATAATCGTTTTGAGCAAGTAAATATATGATTTTGATCTACTCCATCAAGGGAGAACACAAATCCATCAAGATCTCTCACCAATTCATAGAGGATCGTACTCAAAAAAATTGCTCAAAAACTGGTTTCGTAAATGGTGTATAAAATACCCATTTTCTAACATTCCCCACATGAATGAAATTGACGATCACAGACACGAAAGACTGATACGCGGACTTGGTGATAGAATTCAGTGGTCGAGACTTGCATAGGATAGGTAAGTGTTGCCTTTGAACCTCCCCTTATGAAAATATGTTTACTTAACTAACTAAACAGTATAAGCGATATCCTTGAACTGTTCTATAATTTGTGTGAACAATGACATATCTCACACATGAATCTTCCTAACACATTTCATTTCTCATTGTTATGTTCGTTTTGGCTATGAACATACGCCTGGTTCTGCAAGAGTTTAACAGGAATATTGTCCTACACTATTTCCTTAGAAGCGGCCCTTCTTCCCTCTCACATATGTGATTTCTTAGTTAAGAGTAACCCATATTACTCTGCTCGGATTTCCGGCGCATAAGAATCATTAAAAGCCTAGCTTACCCTCTAGCCTTATGGGTATCACTGTTTCATCATAGGAATGGACATGGGAAAATTTTCACAGTGATCCAACATGGTCTTCACAATTTAGTTGTCCATTTGAACCTAGATCTTGGAATCTCCAGTCAACTAGGTTTGGTGTCTATTGTATCGACTTATTCTTTCATAGGCTTTAGTCACATTCCCCTCGATGATTTATCAACTAACTTTATGTTTAACCCTTTGGTTAGCGGATCCGCAATGTTATCCTTTGACTTTGTTGGTGTATGCCCTAGAGGCCAGTTGTGTATTGACATTACTAGTTTACATTATATCATGATATTTATTTCATATATGAGGCATTTCATTTATTGTGTTGTTTATTGTGATTAAATGAATAGAATAAAGTCCTTAGAATAGTAGGTTCAATACCATGGGATATCAAGTGCATGACTTGATTGTGTGATCCTATTGGTTGTAATCAGAACACTATTTTTAAATGTCCCTAGTCAAGTATTATTGTGAATTAGGACAACAATAATGCATAGAGACTAGTATGTGTGTAAACTGTTGATCATATCTCACAGGTCATGGATATGAGATATCAAGTCTTCACATGGGTACATATTAGAGTAATAATGTACTGAGCTGAACCACCATGAAAACGCTGCATGGATCATTACGTGAGTGTTATAAGCATTTTTCACAGTGACCATGGTGTATGCAGTTGACTTGAAGTCACTACGATTCCCTACATGAGAAGTTATATATTTTAATGTCGTCAAACGTTGCCTGTAATAAGGTGATTATAAAGTCGACTATTGGATATACTAAAAATCATGCAGAGGGATGTGAGTGACTTAGATAGGATTTGTCCCTCTTACATAACAGGGGCGATATCTATGGACCCCTTAATTGAGTGAGACTGCAAAATCATGGCCATGCTCAAATGAGTCAATATGAGATATTGAGCTCATTTGTTTTAGTAAGTCTATTCGAACATCAAGAAACCAAAGAGTGAACTATGCGAGGGTGATACGCTCTATGCCTTATGGTCAATTAAGATATCTGGACAAAGCAACTAGACTATATGGTAACATTGGTCACAGATAGGTTATGTCTAATTACTGACATTCCCGTTACTTGAGTAGCAGTGATGTATTGCTAGATACCGCTCACTGTTTGTAATACTAGAATATGATTTTAGTATTACTGTCAACGTAACGGGAACCCTGTAAGCTGAAAGACTAGTTTCTCCCCACAAGTTTGGTGGTAAACCAAAATTTATTAACATTGCATTTATCATTTCTTTTAAGGTACGATTCTATCGCTCAGCAACTCCGTTGGACTGAGGAGAATAAGGCGCTGTGGTTTCATGTATAATCTCATGTTTAGCACAAGTTTCAACAAATGAAGATTCATACTCTCCACCTCGGTCACTTTTTAGTGCCTTAATTTTCTTGCTGAGTTGATTTTCAACTTCGTTTTTAGAGAGAACAAATTTCTTTATCGCTTCGTCCTTACTTTTAAGCAAATACACATAACAATATTTTGTGCTGTTATCAATAAATGTAATAAAATATTTATTACCACCTCTTGTTTGTATCATTTTCAAATCATAAATATCAGTGTGTATTAAATCAAGAGGTTCAGTGTTTCTTTCAATGCTTTTAAACGATGATCTTATTAGTTTTGCCTCAACACAAGTTTCACACTTATGTTTGGAATTAATTTGGAATGTTGGTATATGATTCAAGTTAATTAATTTACGCAAAGTATCATAATTAACATGTCCTAGTGTACCATGCCATAAATTGGAAGACTCAAGCATATAAGTAGAAGATCTAGCTTCATTGATATTCTTGACCATGGTCATTACATTGAGTTTGAACATTCCACCATTCATGTATCCTCTACAAACATACAATTCACTCTTTGACAAAACAAATTTATTTGACTCAAACACTAAGCGAAATCCGTAATTATTAAACAACGAACCAGATACTAGGTTCTTCTGGATTTCAGGAACATATACAACATTGTTCAAAGTCAGTTCCTTCCCAGAAGTCTTCTTCAAGATCACTTTGCCTTGGACCTTGACTCTGAAGTGGTTGAGTTCCCCATAAACATCATCTCCTCATTCTTTAATGGTTTGAAAGTAGAGAACATACTTCTGTTGGAGCACACATGTCGAGTAGCTCCAATGTCAATCCACCATTCCTTGGGGTTTGAATCCATCATGTTCACCTCTGAGACCAAAACTGAGAGGTTGATGTCAGACATGTCTTGAGCAATGCCTTCAACAATATTTGCATCTCTGTACCTGTTCTTCTTGGGTAGTCTGCAATTAGTAGACTTGTGACCTAACTTGTCACAGTTGAAACACTTGCCCTGAAAATTCGGCTTCTTGGATATTCCTCTCTTAGGAACCAACTTGGATCCCTTTGTTGTTGTGCTTTTTGGAATGTTGGCTATGTTCCACTACATTAGCCTTGGCCGCATGACTGATGGCTCCAATTTTTCAGAACCTTTATTGTCTTCTTCAATACGAAGCTTGATAATGAGATCCTCAATACCCATTTCCTTTCGCTTATGCTTCAAGTAATTTTCGAAGTCTTTCCAACCTGCTGGCAATTTTTTAATAATACAAGCAACTTGAAAGCTTTCACTTAGGTTCATATCTTCAGCATGTATTTCATGCAAGATCAGTTGAATTTTTTCAACCTGACTGATCAATATTTTGGAATCTACTATTTTATAGTCTAGGAATCGGCCCACAATGAATTTCTTGGTGCCGACATCCTCAGTTATATATTTATGGTCTAGGGATTCCTAAAGTTCTTTAGCTGTTTCAAAGAATCGGCTAATCCGTTCATTATGTATTTCCTACATAAGTAATCATCATTTTTTCAAGCATTCACAGCAGCGATGACTTGGTTATTTTGCTCATCTTCTTTAAGATTTGGAACTTCTTTGTTCAAGAATCTTGCAAGATTCAAGGTGGTCAAGTAGAACATCATTTTCTGTTGCCACCTCTTGAAATTTTGCCCGTTGAACTTCTCAGGTTTCTCCCCATGGGAGACTGAAAAGGTACATTGGTTAGCATTGGCACTCGTGCCACAGCAATAGTCGGCACTTGTGCCGCATCAGCAACAACAGCATTCTCCGATGCATTTGTCATTTTTTATCTGAAAATACACAACATGAGTGTAAAATCTTCAGAATAAAAAGAAAATAAAAAGAAGTGCCTCAAAATCAGAAATGAAGAAAACTAAAATATGTTTTAAGTTTGTTACAATATTTGTTTAAAATAAAACCAACTTCGAAAAATTTATTCATTTTGTTACAACTTTGGTTATAAATGTTTGAAATAAATCTAAATATGACTGAAAGACAAAATCGAAGAAGGAGGAGAAAAAGAAAACCAATAAAATTAAAAGAAAAATGAAAATAACAAAATCAAACTGATTTGTGTCGAGGCTTGTGTATCACACAATCTCCTTAAAATAGATTTCGCTTATTCTGGATGCTGGAATTTGAGTAGGCATCTATCTCCCAGGATGTAACGGCAGAAGAGTTGGTGCAGACACCATGACATACTCTCAAACAGGACAACGTCTGTAATCTATTACCACACGACCGAAGAATGGAACTCGACTGTAAGAACAAAACATAGGGTTTGGGGAAGAGAAGAGTTCCTGGTGTGTTCATTCAGGGGAGAATGGGCCTCTATTTATAGGGCCAGAGTGAGAATTGTAACGTCAGACAACGCATTGACTGCGTCTACTGTAACAACAGATAACTCCTTTAATGCACCGGCTATAACGACATACAAAAGCTTGAATGCACTACTGTAACGATGGACAAAACTGCTACGTGAATAAATGATAGAAAAAACAGTTTTTGCATTTATTTTAGCCGTTACGGATCGGAAAAAATAAAATCGTCGCTTTGGACGGGGTGAGCTCACATCATTCTGGCATTCATATTCGCAGGACGTGCGGGGTGCAAACATGTCGCATGTAATCTGGTTCGAGATTTGCATGGGGTGAGTTCACATCAGTCCGACATTCATGTTCGCAGGACGTGCAGGTGCACACGAGTCGCATGTAATCAGCTTTTTAATGGTTTTAAAAAACTCATATAATCTGTTTGCTCCTACACAGAAATATGCAACAACAGATTGGCGCCGTCTATGGAAAAGAAAAAGCAATCCGACCAAACTTCGCTGGCAAAAATAGTTTTCAGCTATGCCTCCGAAGGAAAAATGGAAGGCGGCGACCTTAAACCGATGAGCCAACCCTCTTCCTCCACATCCTCCTCATGAGGACATCCCTCTTACCCTTCGACTGGATCAACCTCCTTATTCAGGATAGCCTACTCAAACCCCTCCAGAGAAGTTCTACCGAGGGCCTCTCGAAGAAGTCAGTGCCTTGCGCAGCACAATGGAGAGAACAGGGGGTCGATTTACATCTCCACATCCTCCACGGTGACCTATGAAGAACCTCAGCCGCAACAAGACCTCCTCCTTATCATAAACTCCTGACAGCAGGAGTCCGAACGTCGATGTGCTCAAGCAGACTGCAAGCAAGGGACGTTGTCCCCCATCCATCACACCAAGAAGGCACAATGGGCCCCTCTCACTGAAGCCGGGAACGTAGAAGAACCCTCTCTCCCAGAGGGCGAAGAAGAACCCCTTCTCCTAGAGGACGAAGGAGCCATCATTCTCCAAGGGGACAAAGAACTACTCCTCAAGGGGGAAGGAACCCTACTCCAACAAGCCGACCAGCCCCCAGGAAAGTAAGAAAGGAAGAAGTACCAGTCACTCGAGCAAAGTTCCGAGAATTCAAAGTTGAAATCCTTAACGCCCTCAACACCATTCCAAGCAAGACTCGACCAACCAGCCTTCACCGCTCCACTCCTCCACGATGTGAAGACTCTCATTAGTCCACTAGATCCAGAGAGCAAGACAACATCGTCCTCCAATGCCTCTAGAAGATGGAAGATCGTCTAGCGCTGCTGAAGCAAGAAGAAAGAAGACATGAAGGAACGTACCGCCCCATTAAACCCCCTTTCTCCAGAAAAATCATGAGGCTCCTGTTTCGGTTAATTTCAAGATCCCAGCCTTTGAGTCATACAATGGGGAATCTGACACGGTAGACCACATTGAGAGTTTTAAAACTCTCATGATGATCCCCCAAGCATCCGACTCCCTCCTCTATAAGGCTTTCCCAGCAACCCTAAAGGGATTCGTACGAGAGTGGTTCTCTCATCTCTCTCCAGTGTTCATCTTCTCATTCGATCAACTTGAAGATCTCTTCCTCACACACTTCATCACCAACTGCAAGACAGAGAATACAAGTGCCTCCTTGACTTGAAGCAAAGGGATAGGGAGTCCCCCAGGAGTTATGTTCAACGCTTCACAGCCGATTCCCTATCCATCCCCTCACTCAATCCAACCTTAGCCATGGATGCCTTCAGGTACATCGTAAATCATGACTACTTCAAAGCTTTTCTTATCAAAAGGCCCCCTCGGGACTTCTCCGACTCCTTCAAAGAGTCGAGAAATACATCCGAGTGGAAGATGCTATTTGACCCCAAGAACAAAAGGTGCCCTCTTCCGGAAACAAATGGAAAAGCACCAATGAAGACAGACCCAGGAAGATCTATAATGCCACATACCAGCGTAGCCCACCCCCAATGCCTCGCTTCGAGAAGTACACTCCGCTTAATGCCAGCATCTCTGCAACTCTGATGGAAGTTGATAAGGAGGGACTTCTTCAGCCTTCTCCTAAGATGATCCTCTCAAGTAGAAGAAGGGATAGGAACAAATGGTGCGATTTTCATAAAGATTATGGGCACCTCAAAGATGACTGTCGAGCCCTCAAAGATGAGCTAGAAGCCCTGCTCTGACGGGGGTACCTCGCCAAGTTTGCCCAAAGAAACAACACCGAGTGTCTTCCCATAGGAGGATCCATCAAATGACCAGAGAAACCTACTAAGTCCCAAGACTTGGGTCGCATGGAAATATTCCACTCCATCCATGAAGGACCTATGGGGGGATTGTCTAAATCTTCAAGAAAAGCATTTATCCGTGAAGTGAACTCAGTGCACAACATCTCCCCTCCAAAGAGCTCGGGGGTTCCAACCAGATTCTCAGACCAAAACCTCGAAGGTGTTCAAATACCTCACTGCGACGCACTAGTAATCAACATATGTATAGCCAATCATGAGGAGCATCACGTCCTGGTAGATAACAACAGCTTAGTAAATATTCTCTTCTTGAATGTATTCGCGGGTCTCAAGCTCAAGCGATACCGTCTCAGGTCCACCGGGTACACCCTCAATAGATTCTCCAGAGCCCCAGTTCTAATCGAGGGAATAGTCACCATCGATGTGACTGTGGGTAAAGCTCTGACTGCCTGCACGGAAGCACCTGATTTCATGGTTGTCGACATGAAGTATGCCTACAATGCCCTTTTTATTGCCCGGGGCTAACAATCCTTCACGCGGTTGCCTCAGGCTACCATATGAAGATGAAGTTCCCTACAACAGCAGGAGTAGGGGAAGCCACAGAAAGCCAAGAAGCTGTTCGGGTGTGTTACACTATTACAACGGGGGCTCGGTCCTCCTCCTCTATGCTATGGAGCTCCTCTAAGAAAGGGGACAATCCAGTTTTGAACCTTTAGAAGAACTAGCAAAAAGCTCCTTACCCCAAGAAGATCAAGCTAAGTCTTTCGGGTGAGCAAGGCACTTCCCATCAAGTCAAGGAGCAACTCATCACTTGCATTAGGGAGAACCGAGATATCTTTACTTGGAACACCGACCACCTGAAGAAGTACAACGAGGGTGCTTAACCACCCCAACCCCCCCCCCCCCCCCCCCCCCGCCCACAATAGTTAGCTTCAAAACATGTAATAAATGCCAACAATCATAAGTCTACAACATGTAAAAAAGGCTAGCATCAAAGCAGCCGCTTAGTTTTATTCTTCAATGAATTTTCGGTCTTTTTCTTTGCAAAATTCTTGTACAATTCCATCGGATGCAAATAAAGAGACGCACACATTGTCCGCTCCTGAGGAACATCATCCTCTTACTAAGTACCTCAATGGACTAGTGCGAAGTTCATTCGTTGTTCATACATAGGGCCATTTTAGCATCTTGCCCCCAAACAAGCATGCGGGGCACGACTTACCACTCGAGTGCTCCCAAAACAACCTAGACAAGTGCGAAGTCCATTCATGGTTCACAGAGCCGCTCTAGCTACTTGTCCCCGAGTAAGTGTACGAGGCATGACTCGCCATTCGAGTGCTCTTAAAACTCATAGTCACCTTGTTCAGAGTCCATTTATGGTTCAAGAGTCACTATAGCTACTTGCCCCTGAGTAAGTGTGCGGGGTACGATTTGCCATTCGAATGCTCCCAAAATAACCCCGGATGAGTGAATAGTCCACTCATGATTCATAGATTCACTATAGCCACTTGCCCCAAAGCAAGTGTGCAGGGCATGACTCGCCATTCGAGTGCTCCTAAAACTCGTCGTCACCTTGTTCGGAAGAGTCGCTCTAGCTACTTTCCCCTGAGCAAGTGTACTAGGCACGGCTCGCCATTCGAGTGCTCCCAAAATAACCATGGACAAGTGCAGAGTCCATTCATGGTTCATAATCGCTCAAGCCACTTTCCCCCGAGCAAGTGTACAGGGCACGACTTGCCATTCGAGTGCTCCCAAAACTCGTCGTCAACATGTTCAGAGTCCATACTCATGGTCCTTAGAGTCGCTCTATCAACTTTCTGCCAAGCAAGTTTGCGGGACACATCTCGCCATTCGAGCACTCCCATAACTGGCCCCAATAAAAGTACAAGATATCCAATCCTCTACTAAACTTGCCACAACAAGTCTAACATAAAGAGCTATTACTCAAAGAGAACAAGAAGTGCTCCTAGCATTGGTCCCCTCAATAAGTCGCTCTAACCGATAAATTTTCAACAAGCCTCTCCTTGAGATAGGCATCCTTCACCATGACCATATTAGCACACACCGAACTATCCGGACGAGTCTCCCCCGAAGATTCAAGAACTGTTTTCCTCAGATGAGATACCTCTAAGCTCTTCTCAAACACTACGTTATTCAACTCGTCCCTTTCGGTGGTAGCCGCAAGCAGAGAATGATAAAGGGATTTAACATCCGAGGTCGTCCTGATCGTCACCTCAGCAAGGGAAGCCGAGCTATCATGAGAGTAACCCCCCCCACACACACACACATCGATCAGAGGCTTCTCCCAAAGAACTTCATCACAGTGCCTCACTCCATTATCCCACCAGGTCAACCCTCTCCTCAAGCGGTCGAGCTCCACTTCAACCTTAAATAGCCTCTCCCGTAAATGAGCAAGACCCAACTCTGCCACACGAAGTTTGGTACGGAGATGAGAAATCTCGCCTTCACGAGGATCACACCCAACATACACAACAACTTGCTAATGGGAAAGAATAGGAGGTCACGACAACAATGGTAAACACAAAGGACTTCACAACTCAACTACTCAAGACAATGAGTTTGGTTCTCAACTCTTCTTTTGAGCTCCCCCAACAACTCGTTGCTCCTCTGTTCCTTACTCAAGCTCCCCTATCAACTCATCCTTAGAGCTACTCCCTAAACTTATCTCCAAAATGGCTCTTTCCTAAAGCCCGGCAATGCTCTTCATCTCGTTCGCCTCCCGAGCAGCCTTCTTCTTCTACAGCGAGTTCGGAGCTCAACTCACCCCCAGAGCTGCTCCTTAAACTTGCCTCCCAAACGACTTTCTACTAGAGCCCAGCGATGCTCTTCATCTAGCTCGCCTCCTGAGCGGTCTTCTTCTTCTACAACAAGTTCGGAACTCGACTCACCCATAGAGCTGCTCCTTAAACTCGTTTCTCGAATGTCTCTCCTAGAGCCTGACGATGCTCTTCATCTCGCTCACCTCCTGAGCGGTCTTTTTCTTCCATAACGAGTTTGGAGCTCAACTCACCCCTAGAACTGCTCCCTAAACTTGTCTCCCAAATGGCTCTCCTAGAGCCAGTCGATCATCTTCATCTCGCTCGGTTCCCGAGTGGTCATCATCACCAATAGCGAGTTCAGAGAGCCCAACTCGTCTAAAGACGCTCCCTAAACTCGTCTCCAAGAACAAATTTTCCGAAGAGTCTTACGAAGCTCGTCTTCATAACTCCTCCGTGGCCCAGGAATATTCCAAGATTATATGGATAATATATTTGAAAAATAAAATAATTTTATATTAGTATATATATAAATGATATACTAATAGGATCGAAAAACATAGAACAACATAAGGAGCACTTAGTAAAATTCATAGAAATAGTAAAAAACTGCAAGAATTATATTATCAAAAAAGAAAATGGAGCTATTCAAAATAGAGAAAGAGTTTTATGAACAAAATTATCACATGAAGGAATAGAACTGCAAACACATATAGCAGAAAGATATAAACATCTATAAATATTTTAAAAGAGAAAAGGGAAGTACAAGCTATAATTGAACTACTAAATCAAACAAGATGAAGGATCTTTCGTGAATAATCCTGCATAATCTCGAATGTTATCAGTTCTATATACAAAACCTATCAGAAAAGACAAATTAGCCACAACAAAAACTAAGGAAGTTTAAGAAGTGGGACTAGAGTATAGAAGATGAAGAAAAACTTAAAATTTTAAAGCAACGAACTTTAGAACTTAATAAACTAAGATTACCTGTTAAAGAATGCACGTGGATAGTAGATTCAGATGCAAGTGAAAATAATTGGGGAGCAATATTAAAGTTATAGAAAAAGATGGAAAAGAAGAAAAACTAATTAGATAAACTAGTGGATCATTCATACAAACATAACAAAACTATCACATAAATGAAAAAAGAATTATTAACAATCTTGAAAGCAATAAAAAGGTTTGAATAATTCATAATACATACAAAATTCATAGTAAGAATAGATAATACCCAAGCAAATTAGTGGATCAACAAAATAATTGATCCAATTATAGCAAATAAAACATTGATAAAATGGCAGATGGAACTAGCACATTATGATTTTACGATAAAAAATATCAAAGGAAAAAATATAACATTTTAGCCGATTTTCTATCAAGAAACTGACAGTTTTACTTTCGCAGGATAGAAAATAGAGTTCACCAAATAGAAAAGGATACAGTTTTCCTCAAGAAAAAAGTGGAGCAAATAAATGTAGCATTTAACCTATTACAATTGCAAATATGCGGACTTCAGAGTCTATTTTACCACCACATAAATTCAGAATATACTGAGAAAATGAGTGAAGGGAGTGAACCTATCAACCTACAAAATGCAAGTGAAACCAAAAAAATGACTACACAAGAGGGAAGCTCCACATCCATACAACCGGCTACCTACAAAAAGAGTTTACTCTCAGATCCTCTATAATATTCAAATAAGGATTTTTTTTAACAATATATTGAGAAATTATGAAAAATCACTCAGGTGAACCAGTTTATCAAAACTATATCTCAGCAACATATGAACAAAGCAGTTATACTTCCAGAAGCTAATCCAAAGACCGTAAGAATGTTATTTGAAAGATGACTTTTCCATTGCATATACCCATCTAGAGAATGTGCAGAATTGAGCAATTACCACGAAAAGTATATAAATCCGCCAAGAATTACATTGGTCTTACAACTGCCTCTAAAATATATGTCAGAATATATTCAACAATTCCTGAGTATCTAGAAGATGATTAAGAACTTCCTGCAGAACATATCATAAAGATCAGAATGACTACACAAATAATTTATGGCGCATCTAACACCATACCATTCAAAGCTGAAGAGTTTGAGAAATGGATTCCAGAAAGAAGAGCCAAAGAGTTTAGAAATATGTATTGTGAACTGAAAGATGTACAAAATATGGATGACAACATATGAATCTACGACAGTCCAGATCCACAAAAAATAATGGTATACAATATAGAAAAAAATAGCCACATTAAAAGAAAGAGGTTGTTGATTGCTGGTATCGAATACTGGAGCAAGGAAAGATGACAATGACAAAAGAGGTAGCTGGACAATACTGTAGAATGAGAAGACGAAATACAAACACAAGTGTGGCCAGTGCGACAAAGATAAAGCTGATGAAGAGTTGTTCTTAATGTAAGTGGAGAATGATGTAAGCCATTATGTAACCAGAGAAATTATTGAAGGCTGCTCAATTGTAGCAATTATTGAACATATGATGTAAGCAGTGACGCATGTAACTCAATGTATGCTGATCCCATGGTCTATAAAAGAGAAGGCGTATGAAGAAGAAAAGGCAGACTATCTAAAAAAGATATTCCATATAAGCTTGTAAGAGAGTTGGTTTGTAAGGAATCTGGAATCAATAAAGATTACATTTTGATTATTTATTGTTCAGTGTAACGTATGACTAACTAATTTATTCCTCTCAGGGAGAGCTTTGTAAGGGTTTATCTGAAAGTTCTTTTAAAAGACAAATTTATTACCTTCATAGTTGAGCCATACAATTAGTGGTAGAAAACGATATCTGAAAGGTCTTTGTAAGGGTTGCCTGTAATGAAGTGCTACTCAATTGTTCTAGCCGTATCTCATGGATAAAACTCTCTTGAAGAGCATAGTAATCTTGAGATGGGAGGAATGTCAAAGAAGCATAGAAACCGAGGTGGATCCCAATGGTATTTTATCCACTGGTAGTAACCGGTACAGAACAACTCAAAGAGGCTCAGCTAAGTCGGAAGCATGTTGGACCCTTTTTCATGATTTTTTCATGGAATCCTTAAAAATCTCCCCATACTCTTGATTTTCCAACATATTGTTTCATGCCCTAAGATTATCAGATAGATAAGATCAATGGACAGTAATAGTCCCAATCATTATTCGATCCAAGAATTGATAATTAATTATCACGAAAATGATAAAATGATAGTATTTGATGTTTATTATCCCAGAGCTTAACAAGCCCGGTTGATAATTATTAGTTTAAATTATTTTTTCTTTAGTATAGAACAAGTAATAATTATAACAATAAATCAAATTAATCATAGCCAAACCAGTAACATAATGTTCATATAATTGATGAACTAACTTTTCAAGAAAGTTCTTTATTATTCATTGAAAATGAAGAATTTATAAATATATAACTAGCCCAACAACGCTAAAAAGATAATATCTTGAAGAAAATGAATATATAGAAGAACCTCCATATGATAGTGATAGTGATTATTCAGAATTTGATTTTTTTTCCAGAGAATTTCAAGATATGCTTGATTAGTTAGATATTGTTGAGAATGATAATGCTTGGTTTATTTCAGAAGACTAACACGAAGATTACTGTAACCGCTATTTCTGCAAATACATATTTTTCTGAGTATTTTTCTGTATTTCGAGATTTATAAAATTGTTATTGTTAAATTAATTTTGAGTTCTTAGTTAAAACATTTTCTTAAACAATAATTATAATTATTTCGAATACACTTTGTTTCCATTTTTACTTGATCAAATATTTGCATTTTAACCCTAAAAAATATTATCATTGTTTCAACTATTTCAACGAATTCCCATTTCTATATATTGATATTATTAATCTGACGATTGCTATTATTATTGATAATCCTTTTATTCTTATTGATTGATTGATATTACTACTATTATTTTATTGACATGATTATTTTAGTGTTCTTATGGCTATGGTGATTATTCTTATTGATTATTAAAACAAATCCCTTCTTATTTGATAATTGTGTTTATAATTGTTTCAAATAATTTATGTAACACAAATTATATTTTTATCACATATCTTATTTCCTATATTTGGATTTATGTTGATCAATTGTATTATTATACAATGTATTTTATTTTATTGGATCTAATACCCAAATACCCAATACCCAATATCCCTCTTTCCCCCTATGAATACTCTAATCTCTATTTCTAATAACCCTAACCCTAATATTAACACCCTAACCTAGCCGTCATTAATCCCTTAATCCCTATACTGTTCATTTCCCCATCTCGGTTCTTCTCCCTCTCTCTATTTCTGCCACCAAACCCACAAACCCATCCACCGCCTATCTTCGATCGCCACCATCTTCCACCTTCATCATCGCCCTCATCGTCACCCTCTCCTCGTTATCTTCAACCCATCGTCGCCCCCCGATCACCCCCTCCTCCGCTGCTCGAACCCAACTCCACCGAGCCGCCATTAACCCATCGCTTCGTCATCGCCATCCACCATTACCCATCACCGCCTTGTCTTCGCCTTCTCCTTGCACCCCGCAACCCAACTTAACCCATCGCCATCCACCGAAACCCATTAACCCACTTTGCCTTGACCTATCCACTCGCCCATTGTCATCACCGTGCACCCCCTTCATCCTCCGACGATCCCCTCTTCGTCATTGTTGTCGTTCATAGCCGTTTAGCCAGTCATCGTCGCCCCTCTGTTTCCAACTGAAAATAGAGCCGCCATCGAGCCGTCGTTGAGTCGCTTCCCGACCTACCACCACTGCCTCGCCGTGGTCGTCGCTGCCGAGTGCCTCGCCGCTAGTTGCCGCAGTGTTGTAGTCGCCATCGAGTTCCCGCCCGTTCTCTCTCTCTCTCTGTCGAAGGAAGAAGACGATAGGTGATTGGTCACCTTGGCTGTTTGGTGTTTTGTGTGGTGGGATCCCGTACTTGGCTGTTTGGTGTTCGGTGGAAGGTGAGTGGTTGGTTCCCATATTTGCTATTTTGTTGAAGTGGATTTGGGTTTGCCGTTTGCTGTTATGGGCCGATCCGGTGTGGAGCTTTTCACAGAGTTGCAGTTGCTTTGTTTGCTTGGGTTTTTTCGAACGTATTTCGCACGTGTTTTTGGTATTTTCTCCTGGGATTCTTGTCACGTCCCGCTTTCCAAAATACGAGAATGCAGTCCGTGACTGAGGCCCAGCGAATGATGCGAATACACCATTCATAAGATGTACAGGTAACTCAACAATAAGATAGCAACAAAAACACACAGGCGTATAAAATCACAATAGGATAACAAAAGTACATGACATAGTCCATAACATAACCAACAGCTGAAAATAAAAACATAGTTACGGGTCAAACATGCCCAAATTACAATAAGGATTAGCATGAAAAAAAGGACATGAATTAAAGATAACATGATAATTAATAAGACTAAAATACTTGATCAGCAACACCTTCGGGTAACTCTCCATTCGGGCCTGCAAGTACATTATTACAAAAAGAAGAAACAAGAAGATACCGGTTAATGCAAGTCATGGGCCACAAGTGGTACAAACTAAGGGGACAAGTATAAAACGAAACAAGTAGCAGGAAAAATATCATGGAGTCAAGAATCATGTAATAGGAGAAATACAATATGTAAACATGATCATGAACAAGATATCAAGAAACAAGTAGCATGTAAACAAGTAATCAAGTAAACAAGTAACAAGTCTCGAGCATCAAGTAGGGTATCAAGTCTGTACAAGTGACAAGTTAATCTTAAGTCTAATATTTAATTCTATCTAGGTAGCACTTCATGCATCCATACTTTCACTACATGGTTGCTACTTACAATCAGTTACGTTTAGGCCTAGTGGTGGATTTTATAGGGCGGCGTAATTAGGTATCAAGTATCAAGTAAGCATGGTTCATGAATACGAAAATAAAGTAACAAGTTCACTAATCGAGTACAAGTTCATGAATACTAATAAGTTCAAGAACCACACAGTGGGTTCATGAATACAACAAGTTCATGAGCCAAGTAATGGCTTCATGAATACATCAAGATACAACAAGTTCATGAACCATGTACTGGGAAACACGGGCCCCCTTTCGAGTACACTTACCTATATTGTCCACTACTATGGTCTTTCCCTTAAACCCCGGCTTTTTACTTTTATTAATTTAATCAACAATAACAGATACCATATTTAACTACTATCACGGGTAAAACAATCATGCACATAATTATGTATAATCCTAAGAGTACATATGTATGTATCAATCGTGTTCATGTAATGCATGTGGCAACAAAGTATTCACGATCATATGCAAATACAGGACCGACGGATTTTGTATAGAAACAGATTTCAATTCGACCGAAGAATACGAATTAGAGTCAAAGAATATATATACTTGCGGTATTTTGCAAACAAAGCTTGTACGAGAACAAAAGAGTTGTATAAGAAAATACTTGCCTGATTAGACGATTCCGATGTGAACGAGAGAATAACGGGATCAGAATCCCGAATAACGAAGCACAAACACAGGGAAATGTAAGCACGTGCGCTCTACATGTAAAACAACAAATAACACACAACTCCTCAGCGAATCCCAAGGCAAACAGCAACACACCAAACCACAACTCCTTCACACAAAACACCAAACACCAATCCTTCTCCAGAACACCAAACACAGATCCAAACACCAACTCAACCCCTTTTCTTTACACACAGCAAACAGCGATTAGGACCAATGGTTCTCCTCCTTCCTCACTTCGGCAGAGAGAGAGAGAGAGAGAGAGAGAGAGAGAGAGAGAGAGAGCATGGGGGAGTTGACGGTGACCGCGGCACGACTGCGACACCCACGGAGAGGCGACGACGATTGACGATGACGACGGCACTGCGGTCGGAAAGCGATGGCAGTGCGTGGGCAAAAGCGAAGTGACGGCTTTGTTTTCCGCTCGAAACAGAGGAAGAGCGAGGGCAGGTAGAGGCACGAGGTGGTCGGCGGAAGCTCGAAGAGGAAGAAGAAGGGGGTTGGCGGCTGCTTGGGAGGGAAGCGCTCGGCGAGTGAGGGGCGACGGCGGCAGGCGGACCAGCGATGGCTGACGGCGAACAGGGATGGCGGCACGATTGTGGGTGTTCTGAGGGTGGAGCTTCGATGGGGAACTCGATGGAATCTTGCTACTCACTGTTGGCGGCACAGGGATGATGTGTCGCGACTGGGCTGAGCGACTGGGGGCGAGCGTCGCAGCTGGCGGTCATAGCTGCTGTCTGGCGTAGCACAAGAGGACAGGGCGCACAGGGGGCTGCTAGCGCTATGGGAGTGGGGCGACAAGGTGGCGGCCGCAGGTGGCAACTGCGAGGGCGAGGGAAAGAGACGAGCGGGAGGCCGATGCTGTGCTGCTGGCGATGGGAGGGGATGCAGGGTGACTGAGCGACGGGAGGTCGCTAGCAGGGGGCGCGACGAGGTTGTGCTGCGATCGGGAGGTAGCACAGGATAGAGGAAGAGAGGAAGGTGATGGGAGATGGGTTTAGAAGGTGCAGAAGATGAAGAGGTAGGGGGATGAGTTCTGTTCTGCTTTCGAAACAGAGGAGAGAGAGAGGACGGGAGAGAGAAAACAGGGAAGGGTGGTATTTATATATAATAAAATAAAATAATGAATATAATACAATAATGTGTACTTATTGAGAGTGGGGGGGGGGGGGGGGGGTTATGGGGTTACGGGATGTGAAGAGTGGGGGATGTGAGGGGTTGATTAGTGGGGGTGATTAATTAGTTTAATGGGGTAGGTTACCGGAATGAGAAGGGATTGTGCTGACATATTTCTTTTTATTTATTTGGGTCTTGGTTTAGATGAGTTGGGCTAGAAATTGTATTGGAGAAATGAGCTTACAAATTAAATAGTTAATCAAATCATAGAATAGATTGGGCTCAATAAATAATATATATAAAAGGTGATTTAGAATAGGACTTGGTTTGGGCTAAACTTTGAGTTTCAAAACATTTGAATAAATTAATTAGGGTATTGGGCTTATAATAACAATTGGGCTCAGATTAGATTATAAATAAAAATGCAGGATGACTAAAAAAATTGGGCTTTAAGAATATCTAGTTAAACAATTGGGCTTAAACAATTGAACGTGCTAGATTGAATTTGATTGATGAAATACTACCATGCCTGTGATAATTGTATCTTAAACCTTAGAATTTGCATGTTGACACCTAGGATCACTTTGATTACCAATTTGCATGCTATGTGTGATCATATGATGTTTTTATTTTCCTATTCATGTTAAGACCATTTTCTTAAATGTTAGTTGTTTGCTTTGAATCAAGCTTTCTACCATGATAATGTCGGAATTTGAATTTCCTTTACAAACATGAATTTTTATCCTCTGATGTCTAGTTTAACATCCTTTTGACGGATCTAAGTTCCGCTGTGTCATTTGGTAGATATCAACATTTTAGTACAGCCATGTTAGAAATTTCAGACTCACAATTGCATGCGTACCCTACTGTTCTATATTTTATTTGACCCTGTTAATAACAAGGTAAAAATATGAAATAAATTAGGCTGGACCTAGACATGTATAGGTACTTCCATGAATTTTTATAGATTTTATTAAAGAGTTCTCTGACCTGAAATAATTAGTTCAACACAACCTACTGCATGCTGCCTGAACATAAAACCTGAATAGAATAGAGTTTTCACCCTAGTTCCTATATCTTTTATATGCCTTAATTATATTCGCTGGAACCGTATGGAATTCTACTTTCTATAACTTCCGGAGGATTCAGATTTGCTATTTTGTAGTGGCTGTAATCCATGTTTTAGTACAACAAGGTCATGCTGTCCTGATCATGTGATGTGTGTTGATTTGGCTTGTTTGCTTCTTGCTTTGTTGGTAGCGCATAGAATTAGTCACACTTAGTATCATAAAATATTAACACTCTCTTGCATTCTCACATAAGATGAAAATAAACTAATAAAAAGCCATGATATCATGGGTTTGACTTGGTAGTGAACAATCGGAGACTGTACTCGATAGGGGCCCTTTGCTAGCTAAATCCCGAACATCCTAAAAATCCCGAAAATCCCGAACATCCCGTAAATTCCCGACTACTGGACTGAGTACAAGATCTGTGAATTCACCATCGGTCTAAAACATTCACTGTGTGTTTCCACCGAACTTGTGGAATGGGACGCAGTAGTACGTGCACTAGATAGGCTAATAAAATACTTAATAACCTGCATTTCCTGCTTGATCCTGACATCACTCATTACATGCGTGATTTGCTGTAGACCTTTGACATTTTGCCTGCCTTTGCTTTGTTCCTTGTCTTTGACCATGTCCTTATTATTTGATATTCATGCTTTCCATTATCCTCTGTTTTTCTCTACTTGCTACCCACGACTTGCTCTAAGGGCACTATTTTCTTTCTTTTTAGATCAAGTATTAACTGGTGCCGAAGGCGCAATCCCTGAAGAAATTGGTGAGCAAACTCTCTGAAGATCGGAGTTGGACTATTAGACTACTTAGCTATCTTTTGTTATTTTCTTATTGTATTTCTTTTTATCATACTTTGTATTCTTGGGCTTTATGACCCGAAATTGTTTTATCCCAGATGTTGGATTATTATTGGTGAATTTATTGAATGATTATCTTTGAGTTTATTCATTGTTTATGTGATTATATTCTTTGCATGCGTGGTTGTTTCTCTTGTATATTGTTGAGTTAGACTGGTACAGCTTATGGATGATTTATAATCATTCACTGGGCCTTCGTTACGTGCTCGTATTCCCGTATTTTTGGAAGCGGGGCGTGACAATTACTTTGAGAAAAAATCAGTTATAAAACTATTTGATATTCTTTTTACTCTTGCAGAAATTCAAGCACGCGCTTCCACCCTAAGTTGGTATCAGAGTCTTGATCCAAAGTAAGTAACTCTCATCTAGTTTTCTCAAAATATTTAGCAATAATTGGTATATAGTATATTAAAAGAAGTAGTCTAACAATTAATTCAACTTAAAAGATAAGTTAGAAAATATTGCAAAACAAAAATCTAAAATTGCAAAAGGTCACACATCCTATAGAAAATATCACAGAATAGAAAGTATAGGATTTTTATTAGAAACAAGCCTATATATGCAAATAAGTTAGCAACTGGCCTATATATGCAAATAATTTCTAAAAATAGCCTGTATTGTTAGATAACTCCCAATATAAGAATTGTCTTGAAGGAATAGCATGTCTAGGCTTCCATAGAAACAGCTTGATTTCAGAACCATAGGAAGTCTCCAAATCCACCTGAAACCAATATGCTGAGACAATCCACCTATAGGAGAACATAAATATTGATACAACATCATTACTGATACTTTGGAAAAAGGGATGCTACACCACCACAAGATATCACAATTTTGTGACTATGAGATTGGAATTTTACAAATCTTCTTCACCTTCTCAGCACTGAAGCATCGTTACAGAGCCGGAACATTCCACTGCCTTGACCTTGTGATAAAATCAGACACTGTACCATTCATGTTTAACCTCCTTATATCCACCGTAATAGGAGAATAAATGAGAGGCATAGTATCAATCCAAGGGTCTGGACACACATTAATCCCGAAACCTGAAGAGACAACCTTGTTAGATGTATATTAGATGTACTGCTGAGATTATACTTGTACCAAATATATATAGTCCTATAGTGCCAAATAATATTCATGTGTCTTCTCTCCCTATCTCTCTATGTTAACCTAAAATGGAATCATAGCAACCCTAATCCCTAATCTCCCTTCCCTAATACCAAATCAAATCTCAAATCCTAATCCCTAATCTCCCTCTACTGCAAATCAAATCCCTAATCATCCCATAGCTAACCCTTTTCTGTAACCACCATAATCATCACTAATCTCCACTACCCACCATTCCCGACTCCAACTCCAACTCCAACACCAACTCTATTAAAACCCAACCTAACTCGACCCCTACTCCACAGATTCTTACCATCATCATCCCATCTCTATCTCCATCTCCATTCCCCCCACTCGATCTCCACTTCAACAGCCCTTACCTCCAACCCGACAGCTCTACTTGACTCAAACTCCATCACCATCACTGTCAGCCTACTGAAAACCCTCCTCCCCTCCCACTTCCGCTCAATCATAGCCTCATCCTTCCCCAAATCTGGCACTTTCGCCTCCTTGCCCTCCAAACCCGAACCCTAATCTCGTCCCGTCGCTTCTGACCTCCCAAAATCCTCTCCTCAGTTACCCTCATTGTCTTCGAACCCTAGCCGCCATCTACTTCGACTCAAATCCACACACACACACACACAAAGGAGCAGTAACCTACCCGAAACCCAAATCGACTATTATCCCTAATCCCAATCCCTAATCCCAATTCCTAATCCAAATACCTTATTCCTTATCCCCATTACAAACCCGATACCTGAAACCTTACATCCAAACCCAAAATCGAATCCAAACCCGATCCATTTTCCAAAAAAAAAAAAAAGAAAAAAAAAAGAAAAATCCAAATCCAAAACGGAATCCCAGATCCTTATCTGAACCCCTATCCCACATCCCTATCTGAACTCCTACCCCGATCAGTTTCAAATCCCTATCCAAATCTTATCCCAGTAGTTCAAATCCAAAACCGAATCCCAAATCCCTATCCTGATCAGATCCTTAAATCCCGATTTCAAACCCACAAACCCGACTCGACCCGAATCCACATATGATTCCACCAAAAAAAGTAATAATCAAATAAAACAATATAAAAGTTGCAACCAGGTTGTACTGCTTCTACATCACCAAGGCATCTCAGCTTCGTCAGAACCTTTCCATCTCCACCAACTTTTCGCTTGCCTCTCGTGGGCTTCGCACCAGTCCCATGCCTCCTCCTCCTCCTGACTTCAACTTTCCATGCTTACTTTTACTTGTACTAAACGCTAATAAGTATATGGTTGATAAAGTATGAAATTCAAAAGGTTAGTTGAGATTTACAAACTATGCTGTCTAGAGTACACACAATCACTAGAGTTATTCTAACAGACATAAACTTAATGAGGGGAGGGTTGGGCGTAGGGCTGCAATCGAGCCGAGCCGAATACCTTCAGGTTCGAGCTTGGCTCGTTTACGAAACGAGCTCAATTTTGAGCTCGAGCTCGGCTCGAGCCGAGCATTGATCGAGCTTTGACCATATTCGAGCCGAATAGCTCGCGAGCTTAGCCTAAAAAATAATAATAAAAAAGCTCGAGCTCGGATCGTTTACGAAACGAGCTCGGTTTTGAGCTTGAGCTCGGCTCGAGCCGAGCTTTGACCGAGCTCAAGCTGAATAGCTCGCGAATAGCTCGATTCGTTTGTAGCCCTAGTTGGGCGTTATCAGTTTCCTTCTCTATCGTTGCTTTGACCCTTTCATATTCAGAAATATTTTGGAAACAGCAAGTAGAAATAGTTCGAAAATCAAATTTTTTACTGAACAGTAGTAAAATTCTGCATGCAAAATCTTTATTTGCAAGCATGAAAAGGTTTGTACAACATCTCAAATAAATCCACCAAAATTTTTGGTAACCAATCAAGTATAGAAGTAGTGTGCAAAATTTCAGGTCAAAATAATAAATTTAACACCATAACAAAAATAGATTACTCTTCAGAAATCATAGAAAACAGAATCTGGAAATCTTTCGACACAACTGTAGTAAAATCGACATAGCTCACAAACCGTAAAACGAAACTGAGATCCGTCAAAAGGTTTGGAAAATAGACAGAATTCTCTCCAAATCATGTTCACAAATTATTTTCAAATACTGACCTTAATAGGGTCTAAAATACTAATCAAAACAGAAAAGCCAGCAAAACTGAAAATATCCTTCAAGCACAAGATTAACTAGCTGACATAAAAATCATCCAAAACACAACCAAAGACGAAATAGAGTATACTAAATGTCCAAGAAATACGATATAGGGTATTTCACGAGTCCAAGACAAGTTTATCACGAAATACACGAACGAGCACAAGATAACACATGAATATCACGTATATATGCAACAAGATATGGTCAATCCTAGGTTGTATCATGTCATATGTGTCAGGAGGCAACTATGGTCGAATAGCACTATAGAAACAATACCCATCAAAGATAACACATACACGAGTTGTCTCTAGAACCCTTCTACATTACAAGTGGTATTTATAACTTGTATCATCCAAAGGAATTGAGTACAATTTACTTGCCTTAACCGAAGACAAAAACGAAGACGAGCAAAAGCAAGAATAACAGGAACGGATTCCCGGACAACGAACACAACGAACAAACGGACGAATCCTACGAACCAAAAGCCAAGAACCAAGAACCAAGAACCAAGATAACACGTGCAATAGCCGTACACGTGCAGACTCAACAAGAGAAAGAGAGACCGGGAGAAGTCGGTGGCGGCGCCGGCGTCGGCTTCGGTTGAGCACTGGCACTGCTGTTGCTGTGCCGTTGGAGAGGCACGACGACGGAAGTCGGAGCAAGGGGACGACAGGGAGAGATGGACGTAGAAGGAGGTGCTCGGTGCAATGGGTTCAGGAGGAGAGCTAGGTGCAGTCGGGGGTTGAAGACAGTCGGGGGCTAGGGTTTGCGGTATGGAGAGAGAGGGAGAGTGCAAGGAGAGACGAGAGCCGCTAAAGGGGATCAGGAACGGGGTGCATGGGTTAAATATATAGGGGATGGTTTAGGGTTTGTGGTAGGGAGAAGGAAGGCGGCACAGTAGGGGCTAACGGGTTCGGGCAGGGGTAATGCACAGTGGGTTCAGGTTGCATGGATTCGGTGGGTAGAAATAGGATTAATGTATTAATGGGTTTGGTTATTTGGGTTATTGTAGGAGTTTAATTAGGAGTAGGTTAAAAAATAGGATTTGGTAATCAATTGGGTTTAGGGATAATTATGAGGATCTAGGTTTAAAATTGCAAATAGGATTATCAACAATAGGCTTAGGAAAATGAACCCACGAGCACCCAAAACACGAGCAAAAGAATAGAACAAGAATTCAATAAAGGGAAAAAAACAATCGATAAAGAACGAAGCAAAAAGATAGACAATCACGCACAAAAGAGATCACAATGAAATAAAATGAATATATATTGAAAACAACTCCAATATACGGTCCAAGAAATACAAAGAGAGTACAAATACTCAAGAAAGAAAAAAAATACATCAAAAATATGAAAAACGAAAAACAGGGGTTACACCGTAAGAATGTTATTTGAAAGATGATATTTCCATTGCATATACCCATCCAGAGAATGTGCAGAATTGAGAAAATTACCACGAAAAGTATATAATTCTGCCAAGAATTACATTGGTCTTACAACCGCCTCTAAAATATATGTCAGAATATATTCAACAATTCTTGAGTATCTAGAAGATGACTAAGAACTTCCTGCAGAACATATCATAAAGATAAGGATGACTACACAAATAATTTATGGCGCATCTAACACCATACCATTCAAAGTTGAAGAGTTTGAGAAATGGATTCCAGAAAGAAGAGCCAAAGAGTTTAGAAATATGTATTGTGAACTGAAAGATGTACAAAATATGGATGACAACATATGAATCTACGATAGTCCAGATCCACAAAAAATAATGGTCTACAATATAGCAAAAAATAGCCACATTAAAAGAAAGAGGTTGTTGATAGCTGGTACCGAATACTGGAGCAAGAAAAGATGACAATGACAAAAGAGGCAGCTGGACAATACTGTAGAATGAGAAGACGAAATACAAACACAAGTGTGGCCAGTGCGACAAAGATAAAGCTGATGAAGAGTTGTTCTTAATGTAAGTGGAGAATGATGTAAGCCATGATGTAACCAGAGAAATTATTGAAGACTGTTCAATTGTAGCAATTATTGAACATATGATGTAAGCAGTGACACATGTAACTCAATGTAAGCTGATCCCATGGTCTATAAAAGAGAAGGCATAAGAAGAAGAAAAGGCAGACTATCTAAAAAAGATATTCCATATAAGCTTGTAAGAGAGTTGGTTTGTAAGGAGTCTAGAATCAATAAAGATTACATTTTGATTATTTATTGTTCAGTGTAACGTATGACTAACTAATTTATTCCTCTCAGGGAGAGCTTTGTAAGGGTTTATCTGAAAGTTCTTTTAAAGACAAATTTATTACCTTCATAGTTGAGCCATACAATTAGTGGTAGAAAACGATATCTGAAAGGTCTTTGTAAGGGTTGCCTGTACTGAAGTGCTACTCAATTGTTCTAGCCGTATCTCATGGATAAAACTCTCTTGAAGAGCATAGTAATCTTGAGATGGGAGGAATGTAAAAGAAGCATAGAAACCGAGGTGGATCCCAATGGTATTTTATCCACTGGTAGTAACCGGTACAGAACAACTCAAAGAGGCTCAGCTAAGTCGGAAGCATGTTGGACCCTTTTTCATGATTTTTTCATGGAATCCTTAAAAATCTCCCCCCACTCTTGATTTTCCAACTTATTGTTTCATACCCTAAGATTATCAGATAGATAAGATCAATGGACAGTAATAATCCCAATCATTATTCAATCCAAGAATTGATAATTAATTATCACGGGAATGATAAAATGATAGTAATTGATGTTTATTATCCCAGAGCTTAACAAGACCGGTTGATAATTATGAGTTTAAATTATTTTTTCTTTAGTATAGAACAAGTAATAATTATAACAATAAATCAAATTAATCATGACCAAACCAGTAACATAATGTTCATATAATGGATGAACTAACTTTTCAAGAAAGTTCTTTATTATTTATTGAAAATGAAGAATTTAGTAGATATATAACTAGCCCAACAATGCCAAAAAGATATTATCTTGAAGAAAATGAATATATAGAAGAACCTCTGTATGATAGTTATAGTGATTATTCAGAATTTGATTTTTTTTAGAGAATTTCAAGATATGCTTAAATACTTAGAAATTGTTGAGAATGATAATGCTTGGTTTATTTTAGAAGACTAACACGAAGATTACTTTGAGAAAAAATCAGTTTTAAAATTATTTGATATTCTTTTTACTCTTGTAGACATTCAAGAACGCGTTTCCACCCTAAGTTGGTATCAGAGTCTTGATCCAAAGTAAGTAACTCTCATCTAGTTTTCTCAAAATATTTAGCAATAATTAGTATATAGTATATTAAAAGAAGTAGTCTAACAATTAATTCAACTTAAAAGATAAGATAGAAAATATTGCAAAACAAAAATCTAAAATTGCAAAAGGTCACACATCCTATAGAAAATATCACAGAATAGAAAGTATAGGATTTTTATTAGAAACAAGCCTATATATGCAAATAAGTTAGCAACTGGCCTATATATGCAAATAATTTCTAAAAATAGCCTGTATTGTTAGATAACTCCCAATATAAGAATTGTCTTGAAGGAATAGCATGTCTAGGCTTCCATAGAAACAACTTGATTTCAGAACCATAGGAAGTCTCCAAATCCACCTGAAACCAATATGCTGAGACAATCCACCTATAGGAGAACATAAATATTAATACGACATCATTACTGATACTTTGGAAAAAGGGATGCTACACCACCACAAGATTCACAATTTTGTGACTGTGAGATTGGAATTTTACAAATCTTCTTCACCATCTCAGCACTGAAGCATCGTTGCAGAGCCGGAACATTCCACTGCCTTGACCTTGTGATAAAATCAGACACTGTACCATTCATGTTTAACCTCCCTATATCCACCGTAATAGGAGAATAAATGAGAGGCATAGTATCAATCCAAGGGTCTGGACACACATTAATCTCGAAACCTGAAGAGACAACCATGTTAGATGTATATTAGATGTACTACTGAGATTATACTTGTACCATATATATATAGGCCTATAGTGCCAAATAATATTCATTTGTCTTCTCTCTCTATCTCTCTATGTTAACCTAATAATATGGAATCATAGCAACCCTAATCCCTAATCTCCTTTCCCTAATACCAAATCAAATCTCAAATCCTAATCCCTAATCTCCCTCTACTGCAAATCAAATCCCTAATCATCCCATAGCTAACCCCTTTCTCTAACCACCATAATCATCACTAACCTCCACTACCCACCATTCCGGACTCCAACTCCAACTCCAACTTTATTAAAACCCAACCTAACTCGACCCCCACTCCACAGATTCTCACCATCATCATCCCATCTCTATCTCCATCTCTATTCCCCCCACTCGATCTCCACTTCAACAGCCCTTACCTCCAACCCGACCCATACTCCATCACCATCATTGTCAGCCTACTGAAAACCCTCCTCCCCTCCCACTTCCGCTCAATCATAGCCTCATCCTTCCCCAAATCTGGCACTTTCGCCTCCTTGCCCTCCAAACCCGAACCCTAATCTCGTCCCGTCACTTCTGACCTCCCAAAATCCTCTCCTCCGTTGCCCTCATTGTCTTCAAACCCTCGACTCAAATCCACACACACACACACACAAAGGAGCAATAACCTACCCGAAACCCAAATCGACTGTTATCCCTAATCCCAATCCCTAATCCAAATCCCTTATTCCTTATCCCCATTACAAACCCGATACCCGAAACCTTACATCCAAACCCGAAATCGAATCAAAACCCAATCCCTTTTCCAAAAAAAAAAATAGAAAAAGAAAAAAAAAATAGAAAATTCCAAATCCAAAACGAAATCCCAGATCCTTATCTGAACCCCTATCCCACATCCCTATCCGAACTCCTACCTCGATCAGTTTCAAATCCCTATCCAAATTTTATCCCAGCAGTTCAAATCTAAAACTAAATCCCAAATCCCTATCCTGATCGGATCCTTAAATCCCGATTTCAAACCCACAAACCCGACTCGACCCGAATCCACATATGATTCCACCAAAAAAGTAATAATCAAATAAAATAATATAAAAATTATAACCAGGTTGTACTGCTTCTACATCACCATGGTGCCTCAGCTTTGTTAGAACTTTTCCGTCTCCACCAACTTTCCGCTTGCCTCTCTTGGGCATCGCACCAGTCCCATGCCTCCTCCTCCTCCTGACTTCGACTGTCCATGCTTACTTTTACTTATACTGAACACTAATAAGTATATGGTTGATAAAGTATGAAATTTCAAAAGTTTGGTTGAGATTTACGAACTATGCTGTCTAGAGTACACACAATCACTAGAGTTATTCTGACAGACCTAAACTTAATGAGGGGAGGGTTGGGCGTTATCAGTTTCCTTCTCTATTGTTGCTTTGACCCTTTATTAATGATCTAGAACAAAGTACAATCTCTACTACTATAATGGGAAAAGGCCTTAGTGTAATTTGTCCTTCTACCAACCCGTGCAGCACGCGTGCCTGAATTTTTACTTTTAAAAAAATATATATTATTAAGCCGTGCAACGCACGTGTAAATTACTAGTAAGTTTAGTTTAAAAAAAACTGAATTGTGGTAATGACCGTCAAGAATATATACATATATACTAGTGCTACCCTGTGCAAATTGCACAGACTAACATAATTTTGAGGGACTCATAAAATTATATATTACTTAAAAATTTAAAAATACCTTTTAGCTATTTCAATCACAATATAATGAAAGATGATAAATCTACAAATTAACTAATTCATACTTTCAAACCAACCAACATCATTCTATATATCTATTCAATTAAAAGAAAATAAAAAAATAGTCGAATAATTACCGAAATTTAGAGATGCTAAGAAAGAGACTTGCAATCTTATCAGATTACTCCATTCTAAAGCTTGGTTGCAAATACTTATATTGTCTGCGAAGTTCTTCAATATTTGCCTCCAACTTTTCTATATTACTCCTTAGTTGTGTGTGTATAATACTATAATTCACCAAAACTTTTCAAACAAAAAAAATATATAGAAAAGATACCACTATCTGCATGTTGTTTTCCTTCTGATTCCAACATATTCTAAAGCTTCTCTTGCTTCATCAAATTTACATCTTCTCATTTCATCAACCTTTTGATGGAAGTCCTTAGCTTTCTTATATGTTCACTCATTTGTTCACTTTTACATTAAGAAAATAAAAATAATAAAATACAATAATGATAATTGACCAAACTATTCAACTTTCATTCTTTTTTACCATCATCTACAATCCATCATTCTTTGTAATTAAAAATTTAATGATAATATTACTTAAAATGCAAAAGTTCAAATAAAAACATATATCAATTAGAAGAAAAAATCCTCATATGCAAGTCAATTCGTTCCAATTTCACACTTGACGATCCCCTTGCTTCTAATCCGAAACCTTACATTATTAGGTTTGCATCTGATCCTGAATCCCAAAACTTGACCATATTATCATCAAAAAGTAGAAAAATACTCAAACACAAACAAATTAAATATTACCCGAAAAAGGATATAAAAACTGAAACAACAATTCTAATTGAAGAAAGATTGCTAAAATAATTATGAGAGATTACTAAAAATAAATGAAAAGCTCAAGAACTTAACAAAAGTAATTTTTCATGAGAAATAATTATAAGAAGTAGTGAATACAATTACCATCAAATTGAATAATAAAAGTTGATTTTCACGTAACCTACTTCTGGGTTAATTGCAGCGACGGCATGACATACAGGCCTAATTGCCATCTCTGTAATCTCTGGGAGTACACATTGGAGAGAGTAGTGTAAATCAGTGAATAAACAAAAAAAAATATATAATCACTGACATTACCTCTTACTTTCCTACAGTTTATTCTTTCCTTCATCTCTTCGCCTTCCAAAATCTCAATTCCTACCATAGCCTTTAAAATCTAATTTATTAGATCTAAAGAAACAAAGAATCAAGAACAGAACATTAGTAAGGATTTGGTCTGAAAATAACCAATCTTTATTTTTGAATCCATAATTAGGGTTTGTATTTAAATTTTTTTAAGAATTGAAACGACCTAATTAGAAATCAAGAGTAAAAGCGGGTGGTAAATTAGAGTTTCATGAATACAATATTACAAAACAAATTAGGAATTCAAAAGCCCTAATCCATAGGAGAATTCTTACCAGCGGTGTCATCACCCATGGCAGGCCAACGAGCGTCGACGGCGAGGATTTGGGCGGGTTGGCGAACGACGACTGCTGAGATTTGGTGGGGAGGAGGGTTAGCGGGATTTTGAGGAGGGGGAGTTGGGAGAAGAAGGATTTTTTTTGTTTTTGTATTTATTCTTGTATTTTATTTTGTTAAGCAAAAAAATGTGGTGTGCACGTGTTAAGGTAGGTGTGATTTCCTATGTTTGCTCTCATTTCTCCATTTCAAAATTGAGAAAGGAGAGAGGGGTAGACCTATTAGCTTAAGATATAGTATAGTATAATATATAAATATAAATGCACGCATATATATATATATATATATATATATATATATATATATATATATATATATATATATATATATATATATATATATATAAACCTTATTTATATTAGTTATACATGTGCATTGTACGTGTTTGTTGGATTACAATATACGTGTTTATTTGGTTATAAACTAATATTTGTTTGGTGATACTCTCCCATTAAAATAGTAAAAATAAACATAAGTACAATTATACAAAATCTATGTGCTTATGCATTGTTAGTGGATAAGGTCTAAATATAGTTTGAATTCATCACAGATCCGATAATAATGTTAATGGGTATTGTAGTTGAACACTTTTTTCCTGCCCTTTTTAATGGGCATATACGAATAGACCTTTAGTTGAAGCGAATGTTCCGATGAATGTAAAGATGACTTAATAAATACCATTCTTTTTCATTAATCATAAATTTGAGTAATAACTAATTGGGTCAGATTTCTACGCTCTCGCAACATCAAAATTAGCAGATAACTTTGTTTGGATCAGGGCTTGAACATGAGCGGTTAGTTCAACCCAAGTCCAAAATAAATGTTGAACACGTATCCTCTGAAACAAATCTTTTCATAAAGAAATCTTCGATCTAGATAGAAAAAGATAGAAAAATATTAAGTAAAAGGGAAACTTACGATGGAGGGTAGAGAAGGCGGGGTCGGGGCGGGATCGACGACGGATGACGAAGATGGAGGGTAGAGACGGGCGGGATCGGGGCGGGGTGGACGGCGGGTGGCGGTAGGGACGGACGGGTGAGGAGATGTGGGTGGGTTTTGAGATAGGGAGAGTTAGGGTTTGTGGATTTTGAGGAGATGTGGAAGAGGAAGGATTTTTTTGATGTTTTTTTAATTAATTCTGTTTTGAAAATTGGTGTGAGCTGCACGTGTCAGTTCCTAGTTTTGCTCTCCTTTCTCTATTTCAAAATAGAGAAAGGAGAGATGAGATAGGCTTATTAGCTTAAAATATATATAATAATATGTAGATCAAGTAAGCAATACTATACAAAATACTCGACAAAAAAAACACTACAGAAAATGCATAGTCTGTTGGAAGCAATGCAAGAGGAGAAAAACCAAATTAGATAAGCAATTAAGCTACAAAGAAGCAAAAACTACAAAATAGAGAAAAAGGATAAAAACCAAGGAATATAATCCAAATAATCACTAGTATGTACTCTGAATAATCAGAATTCGAAAAAATTAGAAGCATAGCAGATGAAGATCAGTTGATACCGAACAACAGTCAGCGCCAAGGTGAAGAAGACCACCCTACCGAAATCTCAACACATACAAAAAATACAAGTAGTGCCACTCTGCCATTCAACACATATATATCAAAGAAATATTAAGAGCGCGCAATAGTTCCTTCATATATGCAAAATACCAACCACCAGCCACCACGGTTGGCCCTGAGTTCTCGGGGGCCCAAGGTGAAAGGTCGAAATATTTTTTTTTTGAGGCCCCTAATAACAATGTAATTATTTTACGCACAAAATACGTGACTATATTTATAAGAAAAATATAAATTTGGAGCACCTAAAAATACAAAAAAATCCGGGGCTCAAGATGGGGCCGGCCTTGCCAGCCACCACCAAGGCACCAAGTCTTGACCTAAAAAATTACAGCCGATTACAAACATTGAAAATTTTCTTCCTTAGTACAACGGTTTACACATAGTTCCATTTCCATCCGCTCCCTTCTTGATATTTGAAATTTTATACCAAAATGGTCCACCTTTTGAAAGTAATTACCAAACTGACCCACTTTTGAAACGATTTACCAAGTTGACCTACTTGCTACCTGAGATAGCGAGTCTAGTTCAAATGAACTCGCTATCTCAGATAGCGAGTGTAGTTGTACTCATTTTTCTGAGAAATTTTGAATATGCAATTTTTATTTGAAATATATATAACTACACTAGTTATCACAGATAGCGAGTCTAGTTCAACTGATATTGCTATCTCAGAGAGCGAGTGTAGTTGTACTCATTTTTTTAGAAAAATTTTAAACATGTAATTTCTACCTGAAATGTATATGACAACACTCGCTATCTCAGATAGCGAGTGTAGTACTTATTTTTAGAAAAAAATTAAACATACAAATGTATAGACTTACACTCGCTATTCGAGATAGCGAGTTCAGTTGAACTAGACTCGCTATCTGATGTATATATTTCATGTTCAAAATTTCTCTGAAAAATGAGTACAAAAACACTCGCTATCTGAGATAGTG
The DNA here is from genome assembly GCA_017893485.1 of Hemerocallis citrina. Lineage (NCBI taxonomy): Eukaryota > Viridiplantae > Streptophyta > Magnoliopsida > Asparagales > Asphodelaceae > Hemerocallis > Hemerocallis citrina. Next base: position 151,591,020 of record CM030362.1, read on the forward strand.
AGTTCATTGAACTAGACTCGCAATCTCACACAACGAGTGTAGTTGTATGCATTTCATGTTCAAAATTTTTCTGAAAATTGAATACAACTGCACTCCCTATCTGAGATAGCGAGTCTAGTTCAAATGATGTTGTTGTATGCATTTCAGGTAGAGTTAATATAGAATGGAACTTGGATGATGGGTTTAGGGTTTTGAGTGTGAGAGTAGAGAGCGTTGTGAGTAATGAATTGGATCTCAATAGATTTTGGACGGATTTTGTTGGTGAAATAAAGAATTTGGGAGGCTAGGGTTCTGGGTTTATTTCGGAGTTGGGAGAGAGATTATAAACAGATAAGTGAAGAGAAATAGCAAAACAACGAGTGAGTCTTTAAAAACTCCCCAATCGACACTCGTTATCTCAGTTAGCGAGTGTTGTAACACTCTCTATCTGAGCTAGCGAGTCTAAACTTTATATTTTTCTTCAATTTATTCACAAAGTGGTGGAGAAACACCTCAACATACACTCGCTATCTGAAGTCACCAAACTCAAACTCGCTATCTAAGATAGCAAGTCTAAACTTGAAAATTTTGTACACCTTTTAGCACCCCAAAATACACTCATTATCTCAAATAACGAGTTTATTTTCACCAAACGTGATATCTGAGATAGCGAGTGAATTATTTTGGTATATACTTTCAAAAGTGGATCAGTTTGGTAAATACTTTCAAAAGTTGGTCATTTTGGTAAAAATTCTGATATTTGCATATGTTCCCCACCTGATTGGTCTTCTCACTATTCTTCCTCCTCGATTTCGTATCCCACCTCAATCACATCATTATTCCTTCCTTTTATTCTTTGCAACCGCGACGCCGGCCCACAACGAAATAAACTGCATAATGTTGTGCGTAATATTGTCCAGATTTTATCAGATGTCTGTTACTAAACATAAGAATGTCATGTTTTCATCCACCAGCAGTTTATGTGAAGTCATTCACTTGCATTCTTTAGTGTTCCAACATCCAATTGGTTCTTCATAACCCATTGGTAGATTCTTACATGACAATTGACAAACTTGCAATTTTCTGTATTTTCAAAAACTAGCTCCAAGGGATAACAAATTATTTCCTCCTCCTCCTCCCTCCTCCCCCTTCCTCTTTCGAATTCTCCTTCCTCTAGATCCGACCTGACCCACCCCTCCTCCCCTCCCCTCCTCCCTCATCCCTCCCTTATCCACCCCTCCTCTCCCCTCCTCCCCCGTCCAGATCTGACCCGACCCACTCCTCCTCCCACCTCCCACCTCCTTCTTCCTCCCTCCTTTAGATCCGACCTGACCCTCCTCCCTTCTCGCTCCTCCTCCTTCTTCCTCCATCCTCTAAATTCGACCAGACCCGACCCCTCTCCACCCGAAACCGCTCCCAACTCAACCCCTCATCATTCTCCTTCCGGATCATACATTAAGTGTTGATTTGGGTTGGGGAGGGAACGAGGTTGTTGCCTCCTCCCTCTTCCTTACCCCAATCAAAATATCTCATCTCATATCCAAATGACAACCAATATCATACAATAATCAAGAAAATTAATACATGCATATTATGGGGTGATGGTGGACGGTGGAAGGTAGATAAGTTAGTTGAGAGAAAAGACTTAATTTTGACCTATTCAGATCAGATTTGGTGGGAGTCGGAGGTTTCTCTTGTGTCACTGAGCTTAGAGGTGGTGTTTGTGTTATTGTTGTAGGCGACGGCAGTTGCAGTTGCGATTGAGGGTGATAGTGGACGGTGGATAAGCTAGGTGTTGAGCGAAATGACTCAATTTTGACATATTGAAGCCATATTGGGTAGATGCCTGTGGTTTCTCTCGTATTAATGATCTTGAAGGTGATATTTGTGTTACCGTTGGGGACCACGGTAGCTGTGGTTGCAAATGGCGGTGACGGTGGACTGTCAACAAGCTTGGGGATGAGAGATGACTCAATTTTGACATATTCAAGTCAAATTGGATGAGTGTCTGGGGTTTCTCACGTGTTAGTGGACTTGGAGGTGACGTCTACGTTACCGTTGGCGGCGACAACAGTTTTGGTTACGGTTGGGGTGACAGTGGACAGTGAACAAGCTATGTGTTAAGAGAACAAGCTCAATTTTGACATTTTCAGATCATATTGGGTGGGTGTTTGAGATTTCTCTAGTATCAATGAGCATGGAGGTGACATTTGTATTACCGTTGAGGACGACAGTAGCTGTGGTTGTAAATGGCGGTGACGGTGGACGGTGGACATGTTAGAGGATGAGAGAAAGAACTCAATTTTGACATATCCAGGTCAGATTGAGTGGGTGTCTGATGTTTTTCTCGTGTAAGTGGGATTGGAGGTGGCAGTAGTGCTATCGTCGGTGAACAAGTAGGATTGAGATTTGTAATATTATATGTATGTAGATTGTTTTATTTTTTGGGAAGGAACTCTCATATATGGGGTGAGTTTTCTCTTTTGCGGAGAATGAGTATCATGAGCCAGCGTGTTGAGTTTCATGAAACTCATACTCCATTTTTGGTTGCAAGTTTCGTTAAACCCTTTTTAATGGAACGCGAAAAGATTTGGACCCACCGTTAACGATCAAATAAATATTGTCCACATTTAAAGATATATATTGAAAGCATAATTTATCTATCGGAAGCCATAAAACCCACAATGTACTAGCAATAGTGAGATCCTACACGGTAACTTTTGTCAATGTTTGTAACCCTACACTGTCCCTATAATTCCTCTACATTACCAGGTAAATTTTTACTGAAATTAAAGCATTGGCCTAAAATAGGCCACACGTCTCTCACAATGTCACACTCTAGGAAAATGTGTTTTATGTCCCCAAACAAAGTACCATACCTATCACATTGACTACTAATAGCATCCACACCCGTTTGCTATTTTTAGCAAAATGGCAAAAAAAATTGCAAACGAGCGCTGCACTGTTTGCTATTTTACGAGAAAATGAGAATGCAGATACAATCGCTTCTAATATTTGAGAAACAATTTGAGAATTCTCAATGATTATTCATCGAATGACTATTCATGTATTATATTTTTATCAAACAAGGGGGCGGGCTGTTTCTGCGCGCATACGTAATTTGTAACCGGTATGGAGTCAACATTGCTTCGTCGCCTGTGCTCTTTGCCACGGCTGGAGCTTCATCCCAGATTCTTGAGGCCGTTTTTCTCGTATTCTGGGTTCTTCCCATTTAGAGAGACAACGCCTAGATCTGATCCACCCTTCCCCGGATCTCGAAGTGCCACACAGGTCTTTCAAACGCTCATAATATGCCACTGCTCAAATAGAATCAGAACATGTTGTTCGATCCCATTTTTTTCTTTTTTTTTAATGGGATTGGATGGTACAACATGTACCGTCCTATAATTTATTATTATTTTATTTTGATTTTTTTGAAGTATCAAACGAAACAACTTGTTCAGTCCCAAAAAAAAAATTAAAAATAGGATCGGACGGGACATGTTGTCCTGTTCGAAGAGAAAATTTCTCAAACGGGAAAACATGTCCCGTTTAAGAAACTATCACTTTCAACCCTTTAATTAACCCACTTAATTGGATTTAGTGTTAATTTAAATATATTTAAGTGTTAATTTAATAGTTAATTAATTCAACAACAACAACAACAACAACAACAAAGCCTTTTTCCCAACTAGTTGGGATCGGCTACATGAATCCTGGTTTTCGATTTTGCTCGATTTAGTGCAATATCTTCTGTCAGGTCACAAGCTATCATATTTTTTTCACCGTTTCCACCCAAGTTAGTTTAGGTCTTCCTCTACCCCTAACTCTATCCTCAATACTTATCAAATCACTCTTTCTAACGGGGGCACTTATAGGTCTACGTGTGACATGTCTAAACAAGCTGAGGCGATTCTCGCTTAACTTATCTTAGATTGGAGGTACTTTTAGCATGTCTCATATATGCTCGTTTCTAATTATATCATTTCTTATTTTACCACACGTCCATCTTAGCATCCTCATCTCCGCTACACTCATTTTTTGGACATGTTATTTCTTTGTTGCCCAACACTTTGCTCCATACATCATTGCTGGTCTAACAGCTGTCCTATAAAATTATTCCTTCAACTTCAAAGGTATACGTTTGTCACACAAAACACTACTGGTACTTTTCCACTTAAGCCACCCTGCTTGGATCTTATGTATAACATTTTTACAAATCTCTCCATCTCTTTGTATAATCGAGCCTAAATATCGAAAACGGTCTCTGTTCGATAACTCTTGGCTATTAAGCTTCACTACTTCCTTAATGATATTTTAAACACTAAACCAAATTTAATTCTAAAACAAACTTAAAATGAATACTAAAATTCATACGCTCAGTTTTTTTTGAAAATTTGCCAAAATATAGTAAACGACGAGTGCAACATATTGCTATTTTTTCTAATTGCTATTTTGCTATAAAATAACAATGACAAGTATGGATGCTCTAAGTACTATAAGTTCTGCATAGTAAATGATTTATGATAATAATAATTTCTTAATAATCCCCAGTCACCTGATGTAAGTCATTCTAACATTTTTTTTTATATCCACACAATATAAGTTGTCATAGATTTTCCAGGGAGACCTTTTAATCTTTTTAAATATACATTAATAATTTTTTTATGAGACTTTCAATTTTGTCTTTGTGTAGTCATTTAAATTTTTTTACCTACAAAAATTATTAGTTCATTTAGAAGGAGTGCAAGTTTGAAATTTTACAATAGTTGGTTCACTTGAGAACTTCAATAATCAAGAATGTTTATTACTTTAACATTAATGTAGGATGTTCTTTGATATGAGTATAAAAACCTAAAATAACTTATATTATGTGATATATAATGTGACGGGTAGAGTATGTTTATGTTCTTTGAATGTGGAGAAAAGAAAGAAAAAAGAAAATAGGAAACACGCAATGCACATCCAAATAAAATTTTGGAACTTAAACACTTATACTGCAAATATTTATTATCTCTAATTCTTGTATTAATTATAGTAATATTTATTGAGAGAATAAAATGAGGTGTCATTCTTTTGCATTCTTATGTATCTGATGCGGTTTGTTTTTGGGAGGCGTGTGGATGCACCAGACGTGAGTTCGTACTCGATTTGTATTGAAGGAGGAGACTCCTATGCAGACGACCCTCGACTGGACGAACGGTACTGGGTAGGCGGTATTGAGGTGGAGGCTGATGCTCGGCTCAGATCTTTGGGGCTCGGATCCGATGGTCTCGTGTACCTGCAGACGGTCTCGGAACACCGGGGTTGGTCCCGGTGGCAGACCCTCCGACGATCTAGTCAGTCACTAAGGGAGAGTAACAGTAACTAGGGTTTGAGTAGGAAAGTTTTGATTACCTGAAACCAGGGGGGAGGGTCTGGTATTTATAAGGGATGCCAATCGGGTCTGGGCCCATTTGGGGCCGGGTCTGGACCCGGTTGCCCTATAGGGCTGACGTGGCAGACGCCGGGGCAGTTTCCGGGCTGACGTGGCAGGGGTCCGGGCGGTTTTTCGATGCTGACGTGGCGGATCCGGAGGATCAGGAAGAGCGTGTATCCTGAGGGGATCCTGTGGCCCAGGACGGGCCACGTTATTCCTGACCCATATCACAAGCCCCACACTCCTGTAGGGCTGGGTGAACTAGCCGTGTAGGAGTGATTCTTCGCCTCTGTGGGAAGAGCAGGGTGGATGTTGGGGTAAAAGGTAGGATCTGCTATTTTCTGAAGAGGCCAGGGGGTAGGAGGAAGGGACCCCTCATTGGATTTTGCGCGGGAGGCCAAGTCTGGGAGAGGGGAGAGCCAGAGCGACGGTTGCCGAGTCTTGGGGTCGGCAGACGAGCCCTGGGGATCGGCGGATGAGCTCCAAGGGTCGGTAGGTGATCCTCTCGCTAGTTGGAAGAGCGAGGGGACGCCGAGGTCTCCCGTTGGGGCCCATTTTGTTGAGTACCAAGGGTCGGTGGACGATCTCCTCACTAGTTGGAAGAGCGAGGAGGAGGCGAGGTCTTCTTCTGGGGCTCGGTTTGGGGTCGGCAGACGAGTTCCTCGAGACAAGAGGAGGGCTCATGGGGCTCGCGGTGTCATCCGAGCTCCGAGCCCCTCTGAATCAAGGAGGGTAGATGGGGCTCGCGGCGCTATCCGAGCTCCGAGCCCTTCTGAACAAAGGAGGGTAGTTTGGGGCTCGCGGTGCTATCCGAGCTCCGAGCCCCTCTGAACAAAGGAGGGCAGTTGGGGCTCGCGGTGCTATCCGAGCCCCGAGCCCCTCTGAATCAAAGGAGGGCAGTTGGGGCTCGCGGTGCTATCCGAGCTCCGAGCCCTTCTGAATCAAAGGAGGGTAGTTGGGGCTCGCGGTGCCATCCGAGCTCCGAGCACCTCTGAACAAAGGAGGGTAGATGGGGCTCGCGGCGCCATCCGAGCTCCGAGCCCCTCTGAACAAAGGAGGGTAGATGGGGCTCGCGGTGCTATCTGAGCTCCGAGCCCTTCTGAACAAAGGAGGGCAGTTGGGGCTCGCGGTTCTATCCGATCGTCGACCCTTCTGTGAAAATAGAAGATGAATTATTGGTTCGCGATGCTATCCGAGCGTCGACCCTTCTGTGAAATAGAAGAGGAATTATTGTCTCGCGATACTGTCCGAGCGTCGACCCTTCTGTGAAAATAGAAGAGGAATTATTGGCTCACGGTGCTATCCGAGCGTCGACCTTTCTGTGAGATAGAAGAGGAATTATTGGCTCGCGGTGCTATCCGAGCGTCGACCCTTCTGTGAAATAGAAGAGGAATTATTGGCTCGCGGTGCTATCCGAGCGTCGATCCTTATGTGAAATAGAAGAGGAATTATTGGCTCGCGGAGCTATCCGAGCGTCGACCCTTCTGTGGAAATAGAAGATGAATTATTGGCTCGCGGTACTATCCGAGCGTCGACCCTTCTGTGAAAATAGAAGAGGAATTATTGGCTCGCGATGCTATCCGAGCGTCGACCCTTCTGTGAAATAGAAGTGGAATTATTGTCTCGCGATACTATCCGAGCGTCGACCCTTCTGTGAAAATAGAAGAGAAATTATTGGCTCGCGGTGCTATCCGAGCGTCGACCTTTCTGTGAAATAGAAGAGGAATTATTGGCTTGCGATAGTATCCGAGCGTCGACCCTTCTGTGAAAATAGAAGAGGAATTATTGGCTCGCGGTACTATCCGAGCGTCGACCCTTCTGTGAAAATAGAAGAGGAATTATTGGCTCGCGATGCTATCCGAGCATCGACCCTTCTGTGAAATAGAAGAGGAATTATTGTCTCGCGATCCTATCCGAGCGTCGACCCTTCTGTGAAAATAGAAGAGGAATTATTGGCTCGCGGTGCTATCCGAGCATCGACCTTTCTGTGAAATAGAAGATGAATTATTGGCTCGCGGTGCTATCCGAGCGTCGACCCTTCTGTGAAAATAGAAGAGGAATTATTGGCTCGCGGTGCTATCCGAGCATTGACCCTTCTGTGAAATAGAAGAGAAATTATTGGCTCGCGGTGCTATCCGAGCGTCGACCCTTCTGTGAAATAGAAGAGAAATTATTGGCTCGCGATACTATACGAGTGTCGACCCTTCTGTGGAAATAGAAGAGGAATTATTGGCTCGCGGTACTATCCGAGCGTCGACCCTTCTGTGAAAATAGAAGAGGAATTATTGGCTCGCGATGCTATCCGAGCATCGACCATTCTGTGAAATAGAAGAGGAATTATTGTCTCGCGATACTATCCGAGCGTCGACCCTTCTGTGAAAATAGAAGAGAAATTATTGGCTCGTGGTGCTATCCGAGCGTCGACCCTTCTGTGGAAATAGAAGAGGAATTATTGGCTCGCGGTGCTATCCGAGCGTCGACCCTTCTGTGAAATAGAAGAGGAATTATTGGCTCGCTGTGCTATCCGAGCATCGACCCTTCTGACTTGTCGAAAAAGCCTGTTTGGAGAGAAAAAGTGGAGGGGTAGTGGGGTAATTTTACGCCTATTGCTGACGTCATGGGCGCAAAGATCAAAGCGTTTGCAGATCTTGGTGGCCGCTGGATCTTGGTAGTTAAGATCCAACGGCCAGATCTTTTTTGCGGAAATTGAGGAGTCGCTTCCCCCTTTAAAACCCCCTCCCCCTCCCTCATTTCTTCTTCACTTTGTTACTCACTTTCCAATTTTAACAAGAGCGGGATTCTTACTTGACGTCGGCGATACTTTCCGGTGACCGTACATTCCTACGCTCCAGGCTAGTACACTTTTTAGTAATGTCGCGAACTCAGTCCGGATCTGAGGCTAGCTCGTCAGGCCGTTCCGTGGAGGAATCCGAGCAGGAGACGTCCTCATCTTTGAGCAAGTATAAGGTGAAGGAAGAGGTTCTGACCGACCCTGAGTCGGACGATGGGGACGACGTAGTCTTCGTGGTGTCCCCGCTGAGGTCCAGAAGGCCGGGAAAGGAGCCCATGGACTAGGGCGAAGAGGAGTAAGAGGATGAGGGGGACGGCGAGGACGAGGAGGAGCGGGATCAGGAGGAGGGCGATGAGGAAGAGGAGGGGGAAGGCACCGAGGGCGAAGAGGAAGACGAGGAGGAGCAGGGCGCCGAGGGTGAAGAGGAAGACGAGGAGGGTTAGTATCCTGAGGTCCAGGATGTTTACGACGAGGAGGATGAGGTCGACGAACGGGAGGCTGCCCAAGGAGACGCTGGCCAGGGCACGGCGGGAAGGCCGATTGGGGTTGGAGAAGATCTTCCACCCCTTTCCCCTTTGTCGACGCCGTCTCCCGAGCGGAAGGCTCGCCCTCGTCGGAAGAAGAAAGTCTTGACCATCCCACACAGCCCTTCCTCACCAGATGAGTACGCACCGAGACCGGGTCTCGAGTTTCCCCGGATCTCCTTCAAGAATCCAGGGTCGATTCGGATGTATCCCGACGATATTAAGAATATCGAACCAATCCCTCCAGTGCCGGGCGAAGACACTCGGGTGAAGATTCGCGCTGATAGCATCCGGAGCATTTTGAAGGCGGAATATCTGAACATTCTTAGGGCCACCTACTATATTCTGCGGGAGTTCGAGATCTTCATTCCGAGCCCAGGTATTCGGCCCACCACGGCTCTGGCACCGGGTTACTGTATGTTCCCCGAGGATGCCTTCCTCTCGGGGCTGAGGCTGCCTCTGCATCCTTTTGTTATGAGGGTTCTGAACTGGGCGAGGCTGTGCCCTATGCAGTATGGTCTGAACTCTTGGAAGCATCTAGTCTGCTTTATACTGAAGTGCCAAGAGAAGGGAGTGACGCCGAGGCTGACGTATTTCTGAGCCGTTCTTGGGATCGGCTTGCTCGGAGATCAGGAGGGGATTTTTTACTTTTCACCGAGGCCGCATAAGAAGGTCATGCACAGTCATCCGGACTCCATAAAGGGGTGGAAAGAAAAGTATTTTGTGGTTCGGACTGAGGGGTCTTGGGGAATTCCGACCAGGTGGAACTTCGTCAAGCTGAACCACAAGCCTCCGAAGCGGAGCGACTTGACCGCCAAGGAGTGGAAGAAGGTGGAGAAGATAGTCGGGGGGCACAGTATCGCATGGCCTCGAGTGACCGAGATACACCTCGCCTGGGCTGGACTGAGTCCTGCCGACCCTAGTATGTTTCTTTCCGAATTTGATCATTTTCCTGCCTTCGTGTTAACGTTAGCTCTTCTCCTTTCTATTTTTGCAGGGATGACAACTCAACAGGCGGACGCTAAGAAGATATTGCTTGCTGTCGCCGAGAAGGCGAGGACAGAGAAGAAGAAGAAGGCCGAGCAGGAGAGGATAGCAGCCGAAAAGCAGAAGCTGGCTGCGCAGGCCGGAGGGTCCTCCAAGGGGCCGGCCCCGGTGGCCGAGGAGCCTTCCCCGGCGAAGAGGGTCAAGAGGCACCACTCCCACAACTCCCATTCGTCGAGGGCGGCTCGGGACGCTGGGGGTGGTTCGGGTAAGACAGTGGATGCCCCGGAAAAAGGGCTCCCCCCTATACGGCCGACCGCCGCGGAGATGGTGGGCAATCAGGGTATGCTGCCCTTTGCCCCTGATTGGTCAATCGTGCGGGGGGATTCTCTGCTCGATGGGCTTGTGTCGGTCGAGTTCGTCTCGAAGACCGCCACCGAGTGCGATTTGATGGCCCTGGCGACGCAGACAGCGCACCAGGCCTACATGCGGTGGTCTCAGGCACACTTCTCGGTAAGTTGGCTTGGCTCCACTTTTCTCATTAACTTGGAGTTTTTCTGATCTTTCTCTCTTCGGACAGGCGATGCTCTATGGTCAGCACTTCCACAAGTGCTTGGAGAGGGAGATATACATCGAGAGGCGGAATGCGGAGAAGTACCTCCGCAAACTGAACAAGGCCACAGATGAGCTGAAAGAGGCCCAGACCCTGGTGGCCGTTCACGAGGCCCAGATAGAGTCGCTCTGCAAAATCCACAAGCAGGACCGAGAGGATCTTGGGGCGAAGATCGCGGCTGAGGCGGAGAAGGGGAAGAAGGCCCTGGAGGAGATGGATTCAGCCTTGGGGGAGACTCTGATGCTGGCGCAGGACGAGGCGTACGAACAGGCCAAGTCCCATTTTAAGCAGATCTACCCCGAGCAGAGTGTGGACCACCTCTGCTATGAATGGCAGGCGGACCTGCCGCTGACCCCTGGTGGTGACGAGACGAGGGGAGTCCAGGGCGACGAAGAGGTGCCACCCCCCCTCAAGAATAGACTAGCTTTTGTTTCTTTTTTCATTTTTGATGTAACTGCCTTAAGCAGACTGGCCACCGCGGCTTTTGTATCAAACTTTTGAAAGAAATGAAATTTACTTTTTCGGGCCGATCCGTCCAGACTTGTGTTTTTTGTGATATTTGCTTTAATCTTTTGGTAGATGCACGGGTCCCAGATCGCCGACCCCGTTTCTGCCGATGTACCTCTGACTCGAGCGGGGAAGGAGGCTTGGGAGGCAGTTTTGGCTGGCCAACGAAAACAGGCTCCGGACCGGGTGGCCGCTAAGAATTATTTTCTGAACAGATCTAGAGAGCTCGGTCTGGAGGGGGTGCGCCTGAAGAAGGCCATAGCCGATCGGGACTGGTGGGTAATCGAGACGGACTGGTCCCTATCGGATGCCTCGAGCGGGCAGTCGGCTTCGGAGTCTTTCCTTCGCGAGGCCGTGGTTGAGAAAGAGCTGGAGATTCGCAGGCTGAAGCTGGTGTTAGGCGCGGGTCTGATGGAAGAGGCCAGCAACTCGACCCCGGGGCGGTCTCCGACATTTCTGTTGGATGAGGCCCAGCCCGGTGATGCAGGAAGCTCGGTGGCGAGAGTATCTTCCCGGGCCGATCCAACCGAGCGTGGGAAGAGCCCCGAAGGAGGCACCGAGTTTGAATTTTAGGCCGTGTGCGAGTGAGTTTGTGAGTTGTTCTTTGTATTTGTACCGACGTTCATTGAGTTGTAAGCAATGAGTAATAATAATAGCATTCGTTTTCTCGAACCTTGATTGTCTCAGTTGCCGAGGGTGGCCGGTGTATCTCCTACGAAGGGTCGCCACTGACGCGACTGCGTCACTAATGGCGACGTTTTGCATTCCCATGAGTATTTATGGCGACATTTCGCCTTCATTCGTTTCATATTCCCAGACACAATAAATGTGGGCCTCAGGGGGCTATATAATCTCCACTCCCCTTGTTGGTTGTCAGGCAGTGAGTCGCTTGATTTGGGTGCCTGCGGAAGGCGGGCGCCCAGAGAACACAATATTTCTGTATACTCCGGATCGGAGGAACACCGATCACCCTCGGACTATTCGGGGTTCAGGCCGTTAGAGCCATGAGACCCCGGGTTGTTCGTTGGTGAGCGGTGGGCCAATCGATCGGTTCGGGGGTTCGGATAGAGCCGAAGCGTGGTGGCTCTCCTGCCGTCCTCGAACAGTTTGGGGTTTCGGGCTTGTAAGAGTCGTAAACCCCGGGTTGTTTGTGGGCGAGAGAAGGGCCAGCTTGACGGCTCAAAGGCTCGGAGCGTTTGGCTCGTGACGGAGAGAGCAGAGGGTCGATGGCCCCCTTGCCACCCTCGAACAATTCGGGGTTTGGGTTGGTGAAAGCCGTAAACCCCGAGTTGTTCGCGGGTGAGAGTGTGGTCAACAAATCAACTCGAAGCTCGGGGCGTCTGTCGAAGGCGGACGCTCTAAACCTTGATAAATATTTTTGTTAAAACCTAGTAGTAGGTCGTAACCGAGCCCCCATGTGGTGAGAGACAGTTACAGGCGTAGCAGAGGGTCGCCGCCGAGCGTCAAGGTCGCGGTGCGTTGAAGAAGGCACTCGCCATGCTCGGGGCTGATGCCAAGCTCCCGCAGTTGTTCTCAGGGAGAGGCAGTGCGGGCGTGGCTGGCGGATGTTGCCTCTTACATAGGTTGATGAGCTTGAAGAAGCCCAAACCGAGCGAGGGACGAATGCCGAGCCCTCATACCGATGAGAAAGAGTTGTAGGCGTAGCAGAGGGTCGCCGCCGAGCGTCAAGGTCGCGGTGCCTTGAAGAAGGCACCCGCCTTGCTCGGGGCCGATGCCGAGCTCCCGCAGTTGTTCTCAGGGAGAGACGGTGCGGGCGTGGCTGGCGGATGTCGCCTCGTACATAGGTAGATGAGCTTGAAGAAACCCAAACCGAGCGAGGGACGGATGCCGAGCTCCCATACCGGTGAGAAAGATAGTTGCAGGCGTAGCAGAGGGTCGCCGCCGAGCGTCAAGGTCACGGTGCCTTGAAGAAGGTACCCGCCTTGCTCGGGGCCGACGCCGAGCTCCCGCAGTTGTTCTCAGGAAGAGACGGTGTGGGCGTGGCTGGCGGATGTCGCCTCGTACATAGGTTAATGAGCTTGAAAAAGCCCAAACCGAGCGAGGGACGGATGCCGAGCCCTCATACCGGTGAGAAAGACAGTTGTAGGCGTAGCAGAGGGTCGCCACCGAGCGTCAAGGTCACGGTGCCTTGAAGAAGGCACCCGCCTTGCTCGGGGCCGACACCGAGCTCCCGCAGTTGTTCTCAGGGAGAGATGGTGTGGGCGTGGCTGGCGGATGTCGCCTCGTACATAGGTTGATGAGCTTGAAGAAGCCTAAACCGAGCGAGGGACGGATGCCGAGCCCCCATACCGGTGAGAAAGACAGTTGCAGGCGTAGCAGAGGGTCGCCGCAGAGCGTCAAGGTCGCGGTGCCTTGAAGAAGGCACCCGCCTTGCTCGGGGCCGACGCCGAGCTCCCGCAGTTGTTCTCAGGGAGAGACAGTGCGGGCGTGGCTGGCAGATGTCGCCTCGTACATAGGTTGATAAGCTTGAAGAAGCCCAAACCGAGCGAGGGACGGATGCCGAGCCCCCATACCGGTGAGAAAGACAGTTGCAGGCGTAGCAGAGGGTCGCCGCCGAGCGTCAAGGTCGCGGTGCCTTGAAGAAGGCACCCGCCTTGCTCAGGACCGACGCCGAGCTCCCGCAGTTGTTCTCAGGGAGAGATGGTGCTGGCGTGGCTGGCGGATGTCGCCTCGTACATAGGTTGATGAGCTTGAAGAAGCCCAAACTGAGCGAGGGACGGATGCCGAGCCCCCATACTGGTGAGAAAGACAGTTGCAGGCGTAGCAGAGGGTCGCCGTCGAGCGTCAAGGTCGCGGTGCCTTGAAGAAGGCAGCCGCCTTGCTCGGGGCCGACGCCGAGCTCCTGCAGTTGTTCTCAGGGAGAGACGATTTTCTGGCTCATGCTGTTATCCGAGCACCGAGCCCCAAGCTTGTAAGGAAAGCTTTTCTGGCTCGCGCTGTTATCCGAGCACCGAGCCCCTAGCTTGTAAGGGAAGCTTTTCAGGCTCGCGATGTTATCCGAGCACCGACCCTAAGCTTGTAAGGGAAGCTTTTCAGGTTTGCGCTGTTATTCGAGCACCGAGCCCCTAGCTTGTAAGGGAAGCTTTTCTGGCTCGCGTTGTTATCCGAGCACCGAGCCCCTAGCTTGTAAGGGAAGCTTTTCAGGCTCGCGCTGTTATCCGAGCACCGAGCCCCAAGCTTGTAAGGAAAACTTTTCAGGCTCGCGCTGTTATCCGAGCGCCACACCCCAAGCTTGTAAGGGAAGCTTTTCAGGCTCACGCTGTTATCCGAGCACCGAGCCCCAAGCTTGTAAGGGAAGCTTTAAAGGCTCGCGCTGTTATCCGAGCACCGAGTCCCAGGCTTGTAAGGAAAGCTTTTCAGGCTCGCGCTGTTATCCGAGCACCGAGCCCCAAGCTTGTAAGGGAAGCTTTTCAGGCTCGCGCTGTTATCCGAGCGCAGAGCCCCAAGCTTGTAAGGGAAGCTTTTTAGGCTCGCACTGTTATCCGAGCACCGTGCTCGAGATATGTTCTTTATTTGTAACAAAATAGGGAGCCGTAGGCTTGTTTTAAGAAAGCTGGCATATTTACAACATATTTGAACTTTACAAAAGACCAGGCACGACGTGCCGATTACAATCATGATAATTTACATGGAGGCTATTCTCCTCCTAAGAACTTGATTAGGTGTTCCGCGTTCCAGGGCCTCTTGATGGGCTTGCCTTCGGCACTGGTCAGGCGGTATGTGCCTGGGTGCACGACTTCGGATACTTTGTAGGGGCCCTCCCAATTTGGTGCCAACTTTCTCTTCTGGCCGGGATTGGATACTGCCAGCTTTCGGAGGACAAGATCTCCGAGTTTGATGTCAATTGGGCGCACCTTCTTGTTGTAGAACTTCTCAATTCTTTGCTGGTAGATGCTTCTTCTAATGGCGGACTTTTCCCTGAACTCGTCTATGAGGTCCAGGTCGGCTCGCAGCTGTTGGGAGTTGGCGGCCTCGTCGAAAGCCATGATTCGGGGTGAAGGGATCCCGATCTCCAAGGGAATGACGGCCTCTATGCCGTATGTCAGATTGAAAGGGGATTCTCCCGTGGGGATTCTCTTTGTTGTTCAGTGGGCCCAGAGAATGCTGGGTAGCTCGTCGACCCATAACCCCTTGGAAGAGTTATCGAGTCGTTTCTTGAGGGCGTCGAGGATTTGGCGGTTCGCGTTCTCGGCCTGACCGTTAGACTGGGGATGGCACACTGAGGAGAAGCACTGCTGGATCCCGTGATCTTCGCAGAACTTGCAAAAATGCTTACCTGCGAATTGAGTCCCATTGTCTGTGATAAGTACCTGCGGAATCCCGAACCGACAGACAATGTGTTTCTAGAAAAACTGTTGAGTCTGTCGCTCGGTGATCGTTGCTAATGGCTCGGCCTCGATCCACTTAGTGAAATAGTCGATCGCCACAATGAGAAACTTTCGCTGGCCCGTTACTTTTGGAAATGGGCCTACCAAATCCATCCCCCACATTGCAAAGGGGGTCGGACTGGCAATGGACCGGAGGTTCGCCTGAGAAGCCCTCTTCACTGGGGAGAACCGTTGGTAGGGGCCACACTTCTTCACTAGGGCGAGGGCATCTTGCAGCATTGTGGGCCAGTAGTACACGTGATTCAGTGCCTTCCGTGCTAGTGAACGGCTTCCCATGTGACATCCGCCAATCCCCTCGTGCAGCTCCTTGAGGGCGTACTTGGCTTCGTTTGGGCTTAGGAAGCGGAGGTAGGGTCTGCCATCGGTTGTTGTATAGGATCTTTTGAAGAGGGTGGCATTGATGACCGCGAATCTTTCAGATCGGACCCTGATCCGCCTTGCTTCAGCTCGGTCTTCGGGGAGCTCTCCGTTGACTAGAAATTTTTTGATAAGAGTGGTCCAGTCGTTAGGAGGGGCTCCGTCTTCGACGCACAGAACCTCCGGGGAGTCTGTACTTGGGTTCAACAGGACTTCAATCAGGACCATGCGGTCGATGCCTTCAAAAGATGAGGAAGCCAATTTTGATAGGGCGTCGGCCTGGGCGTTCAGCTCCCGGGGGATCCTTAAGACAGCCGATTCGTCGAAGGACTATAATAGGCGTTGGACCATGGCCCGGTACTTGATCATCCGATCGTCACGGGCCTCGTAGTTCCCGGTGATCTGGTTGACCACTAGCTGAGAGTCGCTAAAGGCCCTGATATGTCTGGCACCGGCTTGATGAGCCAGGTTGAGCCCGACGATCATCGCCTCGTATTCAGCCTCGTTGTTAGAGGCCGGGAAGTTGAGGCGGAGACAATACTGGAGGAGGAAACCATCCGGACCTCGAAGAATGATGCCCACACCACTCCCCGTTTTGCAAGAGGAGCCGTCGACGTAAACTTCCCATATCTGGTCGTCTTCTTTTCTCGCGGGTTGCTCGAAGATGGTGCATTCTGTAATGAATTCGGCGAGGGCCTGCCCTTTGATGGACGTTCTTGGTTGATAGCAGATGTCGTACTGGCTGAGTTCGATCGACCATTTGACTAGTCGTCTGGAGCTCTCGGGTTTGTAGAGCACGGCCTTCAAGGGTTGATCCGTGAGTACCTGGATCGAATGCGCCTGAAAGTAAGGGCGGAGCTTTCGCGCGGCTATGACCAAGGCGTACGCCACCTTCTCCATCCTGGAATACCGGGTCTCGGCGTCGAGAAGGACCTTACTCACATAGTAGAGGGGCTTTTGAACCCCTTCCTCTTCTCGGACGAGGACGGCGCTGAGCACGTTCTCCGAAGCGGAAAGGTAGAGCCAGAGTGGCTCCCCTGGTTCGGGCTTGCTGAGGAGAGGAGGGTTGGCGAGGTACTCTTTCAACTATGCGAAGTCCTCTTGCTGTTGAGCACCCCACTCGAACCTTCCAGTGCCGCGCAGCGCCTTGAAGAATGGAAGGGACTTCTCTCCAGACTTGGAGAGGAAATGGTCGTTGGCCGCCAGTCTACCCGTTAGCCTCTGGACTTCTTTGACATTCCTGGGAGGGGCCATGTCTATTATGGCCTGGATTTTTTCGGAGTTTGCCTCGATGCCGCGCTGGCTGACTATGAACCCTAAGAACTTCCCCGAGGAGACGCCGAAGGCACACTTCGCCGGGTTGAGCCTCATGTTGTGGGTTCGAAGGACCCCAAAGGCTTCTTCCAGGTCGACGACGTGGTGCTGTCCGTGCTGACTTTTGACGAGCATGTCGTCGACGTATACCTCCATGTTACGTCCGATTTGATCTTTAAAGACTCGGTTGACGAGCCTCTGGTAGGTGGCCCCGACGTTCTTCAGCCCGAAGGGCATGACCCGGTAGCAATACAGTCCCTGGTCTGTGATGAAGGACGTCTTGGCGATGTCCAGAGGAAACATCCGGATTTGGTTATAGCCTGAGAAGGCATCCATGAAGGAAAGGAGCTCGTGACCCGAGGTAGCATCGATCAGGGCATCAATGCTAGGGAAAGGGAACGGATCCTTGGGGCATGCCTTGTTGAGGTCGGTAAAATCTATACAGATCCTCCAACTCCCGCTCGCCTTCTTCACCATGACGACGTTCGCCAGCCACTCGGGGTAGCTGATCTCTTGTACAAAACACGCGGACAAGAGCTTGTCCACTTCTGCGTTTACTGCCTATTGTCGTTCAGGAGCAAACTTGCGCCGCTTTTGGACGACTGGTTTCGACCCGGGAATCGCGCTGAGTTTGTGCATGATGAGTTTGTGCATGATGAGATCTTCGGAGATACCGGGCATGTCAGAGGGCTTCCAGGCAAAGAGGTCGACATTGCGCCCAATGCAGGCGATTAGGGCGGACTTGAGGTCAGGGGCGAGGGAGCGGCTTACTCAGAAGTGCTTCGACGCATCCCCTGTCTCGAACGAGACATCTTGCAGCTCGTCCGCCGGCTCCGGCTCTGGCAGGGTTCTTTCGGGCTCCAGCTCGACAGCATCGAGGGGAAACACCCCGCTTCCGATCGCCGTCATGTAGCACGAACGTGCTGCTTCCTGATTCCTTCGGATAACTCCGATGCCAGTGTTGGTAGGAAATTTCATTTTCTGATGGTAGGCCGAGGGAACCGCCTAGAGGGAGCAGAGCCCCGGACGGCCGAGGATGGCATTGTAGGCTGCCTTTACATTCACAACCATGAAATCCATGGACTCGGTCCTTCTGTTCGGAGTCGTTCCTGCCGTGACGTCTAGGGTGATGATCCCCTCTATAGTCACGGGGACGCCGGAGAATCCGTGCAGGGTATACCCGGCTGGCTTTAGTTTCTCACGGGAGAGCTTTAGGTTCTCGAATGCTTCCAGGAACAAAATGTTGACCGAGCTCCCATTGTCCACGAGGATTCTCCGAACCTCGAAGTTCGCCATGCCGAGTTTGATGACAAGCGCATCACAATGAGGGAGCCGGACCCCTTCTAGATCCTCTCCTGAGAAGGAGACAGGAAGTTGCTGGACCTGGGGGGAGAGAGGGTCCTGGACGGTGTTGACATCCCGGATGAAGGCCTTGCAGAAAGTGTTGGATTCCCCTCCCATGGGCCCTTCGTGGACGCAATGCAGGATTGCCTGACCCTCAGGCTCCTCGGGCTCCGGATCCCGCTCGGGACGCTGTCGATGCCCTCGAGGAGGAGGGGAATCCCTCCTGTTTCTGTTGTCCCTCTGTTCCCGGGCGCTTTCCCGTTTGAATTCTCGGAGGTACCCTCATTGGATGAGGGCCTCAATTTCATCCTTCAGGGCGCGACAGTGATCTGTATCGTGCCCGTTGTCCTGGTGAAAACGGCAATAGAACCGCTGATCCCTCTTCTTACTGGTGTTGTTGGACGGTCGAGGGGGGTACTGGACGAGGTCGCTATCTTCAATCGCTAAGAGGATTGTCGACACGTTCTGCGTCAGTAGAGTGTACCTCTCGAAGCGGGGGATCGGCGGAACCTTCTTTGCGGAGCCCCCGTCTCTTGGAGCTTTTTTCGCCGGCTCAACCTCGTCGGCCTTGTGCTTCCCCTTCCCGGGAAATTCCTTCTGGTCCTCTGGATTGAGGGCATCTTCGGCTCGAATATATTTTTCGACCCGGTTGAGGAGGTCGGGGAAGTCTATCGGCGGCTTCTTCTCCAGGGAGGCCTTCAGCTGTCCATGTCGGACGTTGTGGTAGAAGGCTGTCGAGGCATCGCCGGGGTCGAGGGATGAGACTGACCTCACCTCGGCGGTGAACCTTCGGACAAACACTCGGAGCGGCTCCCCCTCCTTTTACCGGAGTCCAAGTAGGGACACACTCGTTCTTTCGGCCTTTCGGATGGTTACGAAGTGGGCGAGGAAGCTGCCCTCTAGCTGGTCAAAAGAATAGATGGAGTCGGGGGTGAGCTTGGAGAACCATTCCTGAGCCGGACCCCGGAGTGTTGCGGGGAAGGCTCGGCACAGGAGGGGATCCAATGCGCTGTGAATCATCATGAGGGTTTTGAAGCCTTCCATGTGATCAGCAGGATCGCCCTCGCCGTCATATGTATCGAACTGAGGCGGACGGAAATTGCGGGGTATCTCCGCCTGCAGGATGAGGACGGAGAAAGGAGGACGAACCGGCCTGTACCCCTGAGCTGCTCTTGGGTCGCTGTTACCAAAGTGGTCGAGGCGCTCCTCCATTTCTTGGAGGCGCTTCAAAATGTCGCCATCATACTCTGGGGGGATTGTTGAGGTGCGAGACACGCTAGCATCGGCCTCTGACTGTGTGTGGGAACGGCGGGCGTTCTCATTGACGGGGACCCTTCGAATGGCACCCAAGATTTCCCTTCGGAAGTCCTGGAACTCCTGGTGGGTAACCGGGGCTCCTTCGGCCCGGTTTGGTTGGGCAGACTGTGGCCGACCGACCAGGTTGAGCGCAGGCTCCCGCCCTTGGGACGGGGGTCTGGGATGGTTCGGAGCTGAGTTGGAAGCGGCTCCTCCTGTAGAACCCCGTATTTTCAAATATTATTTTAAATATTTGAAAATGAATTTAAATTGATTTTGGAGAATTTAATAAATGTTTTCAGAAAAAAATTTATCTTTTTACACGTGCAGAACACGTGCAAATACTTTTGAGAAGTTTGGAAAGTTAATTGTTCTTCATGAAAAATCATTATTTAATATTTGGGATTTATTTAGTATTTTTCCAGATTTTTCTGAAATTAATTGGAACTATTTGCAATTTTTGAGAAAAGAAGGACCTTTTTGTAAATTTGACATTTTTAGGGGTTAAAATGCAAAATGTGATTTCTGGACGTTTTGAACAGTATTGGTTGAGATTTAGAATTTTATTTTCCTATAAATCCTAATTTAAATGAATTTTGGTTGAATTTCCAAGACTATACCTATATATGTGAAGTTGTATTTTGGAAGGGAGTATTTTGCAAAAGTGTGGGTAAAACCCTAAACCTATTCCCGGATATTTAAAAGAATTTCCAGCCATCACTTGTGGGGAATATATAGATTTTAGAGATTCGTTTCGGTGGAGAAAGGAGTTTTTGGATCTAGCAAAAGGAAGACTTTTTCTTGGATTTTTCTCAATTCAAAGGTGAGTGACATTGTGTGTTTTGTTTTGTTTTGTGAATGATATGAATTTTGTCTTATTGTTGATCCATGTATACGAGTGGCAATGTTGTTTGATTTGATATTGTGAATGATATAGATCTTGTATTGTGGTATGATTCATGTGAATAATGATTGTTGTTGGTACCATGATTGTGAAATCTACGGATGATTTGTAGATCTTTGTTTATAAAATCGTATTGCCAAAAGCATGATTAAGATTTGAGTATGGCTATGATCGGATGATGAACATCTGGATCTTATATATTGTAGATCAAATTTTTATTGAGAGTTGTGAAAGAATTTAGTCTCGAGAAACCCTAATGAAAGAATTAGTGATCTAGAACATGAGAACTTGAGTTTTGACATATTTGATGTTTGAGTAGTATATCCATAATGAGGATTAGTTGAGAATTGTCATTTTGCCTGAATACGAACTATTTTTATAAACAATGAATCTTTAGAAAAAGCTCCAGTTTTGATTATTGTATTCAGACCTAAGTTATGAAAACTGTAGGCCGACAACTGACTGGTCCAATTATCAGTCGACTGGTACGACCCTACTGATGTATCATTAGCCTTTTGAAAACCCAATCTGGACAGCCGACTGAGACCTTTGTCAGTCGACTGGTGTACTCAGAACTTATTTTGTAAAATTATGTCACTTTCTTGTCTGTACAGTCGACCTATAACTCCTTTAAGTCGACTGTTGGTACTTAGAATATTTTTGTAAAAATCTTTGGAATTTACCTCGGGTAAGTTGACTGATTCTCTTTTAAGTCGACTGCTATGGCTTAGTTTATTTTTGTAAAATTTTGTATAATTGTCCTCTGGACAGTCGACTTACCACAGTATAAGTCGACTGGTACTGAAGGATCTTTGTAAACTTCAGCGTTATTTCGAATGATTGGTTTTCAGATAATTCAGTCTATACTTGACATTCAGTTCAGTATTTGATTTAAGACATTCAGTTGAGCCACTTTGTTTAGTGGAACTTTGCTTTAGACATTTGAGTTGAGTCTCTAGAGGTGTGTGACCCTAGTATACTGGTGTTGAGTTATTTTGTTGAGGCCCGTAGAGGCATTTCAGTTATTTAGTTTTGAATTTAGGCCGGTAGGGTACACCACTCTGGGAGATTCGTTAAGTAATTAAATAACCCAAAAATAATAAGGACAGGCACTAGTGGTGATATGATGAACGAGAACATGAGTCAAGAACCTCAGTATGGCTTTCAGTGTGGGATTTAATCTCCGGAATTATCACAGTAAATTATTAGTGGTGTGGGATATGTCTCCGGAATTATCACAGTATGTTACTTGTGGTGTGGGACAATCTCCGGAATTATCACGGTAACTACTTATGGTGTGGGATTGATCTCCGGAATTATCGGAGTCGAGGCGAAGCACATGTGGTATTCGTGTGGTGATGTGTCAATGTATCGGTGTGGGATGATCTCCGGAATTATCCAGGTAAAATATCTTGGAAGTGGAATCTATCTCCGGAATTATCGGGCATTGTCGATATTTCTGATTTTTTATTTCTTCTTGTTAATGGATGCTCCACAGGAATAAATCGCCAAGATACTATCCATAGTTTATCTTTATCTCGTAGTAGTAATCGTGTTAGGATTAGTTGCATAACGGGGGATTGAACCCTATGAAGTGAAGACGTTAAGGGCTTGCACCGAACCTATGTAGAATGGGATGCATAGACTTTGACAAGTATGCATTAGAGAGTCTGCATATAGAATATGTGTTTCTTGGCTTGGTTTTATGCACGTGGTTTTCCTGTTTTCTACACCTGACACTTAGTTTAGTTCCACTTGATGTTTTTATGTTCCTGTCATTTCTTACTTCCCATATTCTTATTTAATACATGTTGTTTCAGAATTTGTGAGGTATGCTCATTTATGTTGTTGTTTGTTTCTATGTCACTCACACCATTTATGGCTGACCCCTTTAGTTTGGGGGTTAGGGATCATCTCTAGCCTCACATGTTGCAGGTTGTTGCTTAGAGTTGGAGATTGGATGCTTGAGTTGGTTTTTGAGAAAAAGTGACTTAATAAGATTTTGTGTAAATTTGTAAAGGCAAACTTTGAGATAGTTTTGTGTTGTAAATAAAAAGAAAATTTGTAGTTGAGATGTTTTAATTTCCGCTGTGCTATGTAAGTGATTGTTGTAATAAAAGTTGAAAAATTTAGTGGTGTTGGTTGTGTTTAATATTATATTGAAGTGGATCGCTGGGAATGTGCCACGTATTTTCTAAGTTATTAATTTAGAAATTCGGGGCGCTACAGAAGTTGGTATCAGAGCATGCTTCAATAGTAATACTAAACATGACATAAAAATAACCTAGGTGTGGACACTAGTGTGTGTGTACCTAGGTGTGGACATTAAAGAGTGAGTATCACATAGAATTGAATATGATGTTTTACCTTTGGGATACAAGTGAAGTTTTGCCAAAGGATATCGATGTGAGTTTGAATTGTGTGTGATGCTCTAACTTTTCCCTCGTTTTGCAGTATTCAAAATGGTTGCACCCAGGGGCAGGAATGGTGGTAACAATGAGGATGCATCTGGTAGTTCTCGAGGAACAGGAATTTGATCTTGAGGCTGAATTCGCCAAGGTGTATCAGACGCTGAATGCATTGATGGCATTCAATTTGGCGCAAGCTCAGAATCAGCAGCAGAATTCGCAGCCGAATCATGGAGCTGGACAAGGATTGGTTAACGCCGACCCTATCAAACAGATTGAATCCTTTAAGAGGATGAGGCCGCCAGTCTTTGAGGGGCAATCTGATCCAACAGCAGCTGATGATTGGATTAGGAAGATGCAGACGATCTTCGAGGTATCGGAGACTCCGGTAGCCAGCAAGGTGAAGTTAGCTACGATGCAGCTAGAGAAGGACGCTGGTGTCTGGTGGGAGTCAGTGAAAAGGACTTTGGGAGATCAGCCGATGACTTGGGAAGCTTTTCTGGAGGAATTCAAGGATCACTTCTTTCCCCTAGATGTTCAGGAGAAGAAGGCGACCGAGTTCTTGAACCTTCAGCAGGGCAGCATGACCGTGCGGGAGTATGAGACCAAGTTTGCTCAGCTTTCGAGGTATGCACTAGAGTTGGTCGTGGACGAGGCGAAGAAGGCCAAAAATTTTGAGCAGGGCTTGAGGCCAAACTTGAGGTCGAGGATGATTCCATTGGGTATCAGACGGTTCGACAAGCTTGTAATATCCCGGACGGATATTACCGTATATAAATTATTATTTTATTATTATTTTATTATTATTTTGTTTTAATTCCAAAATTAGAACATTTTGGTGATTTTTACCCGGTTTGCTCCTAGACATTATCTGTATCCAGATATCGGTCGGTATATATCCGTATTGTATCAAATTGATACCGTGATCTTCCGAACTAATAATAAATTTTATTTTATTATTATTTCCAAGATTTAATTATTTTTATGCGGATTATGCGAAAATTTTCCGGTATACGGACATATACGCGCACATACGAGTAGTATGTCGATTAGTGCGTTATACGAATTATGTGTTGTGTATTTTGAACAACACTTGCCTTGTTATGACAAACCTATTAGAGGGTTAGGGTTTGATTAGGAGGTTAAACCTAGGGTTACAAAGACAAAGGATTAAGATTTCTTCTAGAACAAACCCTCCTCCACATCAACCTTCCCCCCACATAACACCTCCCCCACATCTCTCCCTTCTCCCCTAGGTGAGGCCGGCCACATTATAAGGAAGGGCCCAAGTGCAAAAGTGTGAGTGCACATTTGCAATATCCACCCTTCTCTCCTCCTATAAATAGCCCTTCATTCTCCTCCTTCTCTCATTTTAGAAAACAAGAAAGAAAGAAAGAAAGAAAGAAAGAAAAGAAAGGAAAAGAAAGAGAGAACAAATAACTTGAGAGTTTTGTTTTGTAGGGTTCTTAGAAGAATTCTAACAAGCTTAGGGGAAGGAGAAGGAATAAGCAAGCTAGTTCTTCCAAATAGAAAGGCTAAGGTGGGGGTTTCTTCATGCTTTCTTTGTTTGATTGTTTGTTTGTTTGTTGTTTGTTGTTTGACTTCTTCTTCTTCTACCTTCTTGTTTTGTTTTGTTTTTGGGTTGAGTGTGTGGTATGTTGTAGTAAGTAAAAGAGGAAAAAGAAGAGTAGTAGTAGTAAGTACTAAAGATCATAACTTTAGTATTGTAATCTTTTGTTTGTATGTTATTGGACTAAAAACTTACATATTGCATAATGTTGGACATACAACCATGGTTGGTTGTAGAACTTGATTCACATAAGCATATGAACCTTCATTTTACAACCATTGTGGGTTGTAGGACTCTTTATGAAACTTGGACTAATAAGAACATAAGTTCTAATAAAAAGATATTTCCTTGTAAACACTAGTTGTAGAATTAATTAAAAAGATCTTTCTTTTTATTTTTAATCACTAGTTGTAGAAACTATAAAAAGATCTTTCTTTCTTTTTAATCACTAGTTGTAGAAATTAATTAAAAAGATCTTTCTTTTATTTTTAATCACTAGTTGTAATTAATTAAAAAAAAAGGATCTTTCTTTTATTTTTAACCACTAGTTGTAATTAATTAAAAAGATCTTTCTTTTATTTCTAATCACTAGTTGTAATCTTTCTTTCATTTTTAACCACTAGTTGTAATTAATTAAAAAGATCTTTCTTTTATTTTTAATCACTAGTTATAATTAATTAAAAAGGATCTTTCCTTCATTTTTAATCACTAGTTGTTAATTAAAAAGATCTTTTCCTTTGTAAAGTAAAGTAAAATTAAAAATGATCTTTCTTTTATCACTAGTGATAAATAAGGTTAGTAAGCAACTAAGTAGTAGTAAGCTAAAATAATAAGTAGTAGTATGTAATAAAATGAAGTAGTAGTAGCATGAATGTTGATTAATAAGATAGTAGTAATAGTAGTAAGTTGTATGTTGTGATTTTATAAGAATGAAGTAGTAGTAATAGTAGTAAGTTGTATGTTGTGATAGTAGCAAGTTGTATGTGTAGTAGTAGTAGTAGATAATTATGTTTTGATTAAAATAGGAGTAGTAGTAGTAGTAAAATATTGTAGGATTGCTTCTAAAAATAATTAGAAGCCATATTTATGCTTCAAGTATTGTAGGATTGCTTCTAAAAATAATTAGAAGCCATATTTATGCTTCAAGTGTTGTAGGATTTCTTCTAAAAATATTTAGAAGCCATATCTATGCATCAAGTGTTGTAGGATTATTTCTAAAAATAATTAGAAACCATATTCATGCTACTTATGTTGTAGGACCATTTCTAAAAATAATTAGAAGCCATATCCATGCTTAGTTAGTTGTAGGATCGCTTCTAAAAATAATTAGAAACCATATTCATGCTACTTATGTTGTAGGACCATTTCTAAAAATAATTAGATGCCATATCCATGCTTAATTAATTGTAGGATTGCTTTTAAACATATCCTACCATGTTTACCATGCTTAGTTAGTGGTAGCATTGCTCTTAAAAATATCCTACCATGTTTACCATGCTTAGTTAGTGGTAGCATTGCTCTTAAAAATATCCTACCATGTTTACCATGCTTAGTTAGTGGTAGCTTGTTTCTAAAAATATTTAAAAGCCATAATCCATGCTTAGTTAGTTGTAGGATTGCTTCTAAAAATATCCTACCATGCTTAACGTTTAGAATGTTGTAGGATTCTTTTCCTAGCATGCTTGGTAATGTTGTAGGATTCTTTTCCTATCATGTTTAGTAACTCACTTATGCTAGAATTTTGTAGGATTCATTCCTAAAGTTTCCTATTATGTTTAGTGACTTAGTTATGCTTAGAATGTGTAGGATTCAATCCAAGGGTTTCCTACCATGTTTGGATAAATTTCATTGTGCCTAGAGTGTTGTAGGATCCATGATAAAATCATATACCATGCTAGTTTGATTGTTGGAAAGCGATATACCATGCTAGCTTAATTGTAAGTAATTTGCATATCATGCTAGTTTAAATTGTATGCAAATTGTATACCATGCTAGATAAACGGTAGAGAAGTGTATACTACGTTAGTGAATGACCATGACTCATGCTAAGTAAGTAGGTATCATACTAATTATTAATCATGTTAAGTTAAGGATACCCATACTATGATGTTCATGCTTAAAGTAAAGAAACTACCCATAGCTAGTTGTAGTGATTTATGTGGGGTTCTATACCATGCTAGAGTAATACTTGCTTAGAATGTTGTAGGAGTAGCGTTAGGACTACCTACTATACCTTGGAATATTGCTTAGTCGGGTGGTGGTGGTTGGTTATGATAAGTAGTAGGCTTCCATGCGCAATTGGTAACCTACGATTGACTATAGAGAATTTTATGTTTAAGGACATTAGTGATTTTCATGCTTGAGCTCAATATAAGCATAAGCATTAATCACATTCATACATAGGAATATCATGGTGGTTGTGTTATATGATTGATTGTCGTAGGAAGCTGCTTGTAATTGTATGCCATACTTAAGGCGCTATAGGTTGAAGTAATAAGGATTGGGAAGACCACTAGGGATAGTTAGTCCGATAAAGGCCATTTTATCGCCTTCGGTCCTTCCCTAGTACAATACCGATCATAGACTACTAGTAGACCCCTTGTTGCTTCTAATAGTAGAAGATTAAGTTTGTTAGTAAGCACGTTTGGTTGCTTCTAGGATTGATTACCTGTATGGTTGTTTGCACACGGTTGTACTCGTACGTGGCTCGACTGGCCCGTACGTAGCTGTCGGTCTCATACGTAGCTTAGTCGGCTCGTATGTAGGTTATTGTCTCGTACGCGGCCCGACCGGCCCGTGCGTAGCTGTTGGTCCCATACGCGGCCTAGTTGGCTGGTATGGACGTGGTTATCTCCTACGAAGCCCGCCTGGCTCGTAGGTAGTTACTATTTCATACGTAGCTTGATTGGCTCGTATGTGGTTGTTACTCGTGTATAGCTTGTTAGCTAGTACACAGTTCGTTGCGCTCGTCGAGGGTGAGGTTACTACCCTAAGGGCTATCGACCGTCAAGACATATGATGTCTATCCTAAGTAACTGTGGAGGAGTCACTCCTTGGGTACCGCCGAATCTTAACCAGGGTAGGTTAATCGAGGACCGGAGTATAGACAGAATCCAAGTCTAGGGTAGCGGCATGCGTTTATATTCGCACAGCCAAAGTCTTGGATCGATGAGCCATGAACCAGATTCCGAGGGATTCTGGTAAGTCTAGGTTGAGCGGCCTAGTAGAGTTGTCCTGTGAAGCCTAATTTAAGGCCTAGCACGTTGTGTTATAATGTTGTCATTCCTAGGATCGTTCGAGTCAGGGACATCACTAGGATAGTGACTTACAAGGATCATTTTAACCCTTTTGCCGAGAGAGAGGGGTCAGTTGTAGGGGGCCCCTTACACTAACTCGTCCCTTGAGGCAGATCATAGGTGGTGTACTGGGTTGTACCTTCCCGTCAAAGGGATACGTACGGTGCCGTCTCACAAGTTGAGGACACGGGTTGCGTATCTCGCGCTGTTAATTCCTGAAATACCGTGGTTGGGGTGCCACAGGATGCATGGTGCAGTCCTGCGTTTGCTAGACCCCAGAGAGTGCCACAGGGTAGGCTTCGCGCTGCCCTGCGCTTGCGAAACTCTATGGTTTAATTTTGGAATGATGCCCGATATACTGGGATCGAGTGAGGTCCGGCTTGCCGGGTAGTAGTGGAAAACGGAGACACCATAAGCAGACTGCATAGGGGGACTTGACCCCTTCTGCAACCTCACAGAGTCATGGAGTATTGTCAGGAACAGGTCGTGTACAATTAGAATTCGTAACGTGGGTTCAAATCCCTATATATGGAGAAACGGCTTGAGATGGAGTCGCATGTAGTATGGGCTGCATGTTGCTCTCGGAGACTTGCTGACATTAGAATAGGAAGCGTCCTTGTTCTACCTTCCCGTCAAAGGGATACGTACGGTGCCATCTCATAAGTTGAGGACACGGGTTGCGTATCTCGCGCTGTTAATTCCTGAAGTACCGTGGCTGGGGTGCCACAGGATGCATTGTGCAGTCCTGCGCTTGCGATACCCCAGAGGGTGCCACAGGGTAGGCTTCGCGCTGCCCTGCGCTTGCGAAACCCTATGATTGGATTTGGATTAAGGCCCGATACACTGGGCAATAGTGGCAAACATGAACACCACTATATGACTGCAGTGGCGGAACTAGACCGCACCTGCAACCTTGTTGAGTGAGGTCCGGCTTGCCGGGTAGTAGTGGAAAACGGAGACACCATAAGCAGACTGCATAGGGGGACTTGACCCCTTCTGCAACCTCACAGAGTCATGGAGTATTGTCAGGAACGGGTTGTGTATAATTAGTTCTATTTTAAGTATCGCATTAGTGTCTAGTCATAGCACTCACGAACACTTAAACTACACCAACACCATTTCTATATTTTGTATATTGTTTGGAAGATTCGCTGCTATATGATCAGCCCTTAAGCGTCAGTGAATACTGACGTCCCCACTTCCATAGGTACTGGATCGCCGAAGGACAAAGGTGAAATTCGGGAGGACTCAAGGCAAGGAAAGCAAGGAGTCAGTATTAAGTTTAGTTCCGCTGCAAAATATGTATTGGTTATGTATTAGTTGAGAAGTACTCTGATGCAAGATATTGAAGGTTGTAATGCTTAGAAATGTAAAGGTAATATTGTAACTCTATTGTAAGGTATTACAGTTGTACAGTATTCAGACTTGTAACATATTGTGTATTGAATAAAAAGTTTTAAATTCTCCTGTTTTTTCGGTGTATTGTGGCTAATTGAAGCAAATATCTTGGCTTGTGTCTCGGTTTTCCAGTATCGGAAATCGGGGCGCTACAAAGCTGGTCAGGAGAGCAGCTATGACTGAGGAGGACATGGACCAGTTCCAGAAGAGGAAAGATACATGGAACCGGAACAAGAGGCCAGCATCAGGCCAGAGTGGGAAGGAATTCCCCGCGAAGCAGATCAAGTTCAGTGATCCGGTGCAGAAGACACCTGCAACTCAGGGGGTGACCTGTTATTACTGCAAGGAGGCAGGACATTACAGGTCAGCATGTCCGAAGTTGGCGAAGCAGATTTGTTCCCAGTGTGGGCAGGCAGGACATTCTCAGCCCCATTGTCCACAATTGAGGAAGGATGGTTCTGGTGGAAGCAAATTTCAGAAGAGGCAAGGGCGAGTATTTGCATTAACCGAGGAGGACGCTAGTAACTCGGAAGATGTAATACAGGGTATGCAAGAATTCTGATTTTTATTTTGAATCAATGTAATAAGTAAAACCTTTATTTGAGAACAATTTAAGATTGAGTATCATTTTTATTGTAACAGGAGTTGTTTTAATTAATGGAATAAAGGCAAAGGTTTTATTTGATACGGGTTCGTCGCATACTTTTGTATCGCCAAATTTTGCAAGGATCTTAGGTGTGGAACCTAAGTTGTTTCCAGGCAGGGTTTTGTCGGTGGCAACGCCGTCAGGTGAAGAGCTGATTGCGGATCGATATTACGAGGGCTGTGATATCGAGATTGGTGGGAGGTTGTTCGGCATTGATTTGATCGAGCTGAAAGTCTTAGGAGTGGATGTCATCGTGGGCATTGATTGGATGGCAATATATGATGCCACAATTGAATGCAAGCAGAAGAAGGTGTTGGTGAAAGCACCAGGTGGACCTGCAGTGACTTTCCAAGGGAAGAAGAAGATTCCGAAGGTGGCTGCAATGGTATCCAAGACGGCAATTCCAGATGAAGTCAAGGGCATTCCGGTTGTTCGAGATTTTCCTCAGGTGTTCTTGGATGATTTTCCAGGACTACCGCCGCAGAGAGATGTGGAGTTTTGCATCAATGTTCACCCGGGGAGTGCGCCGATTTCTAAGGCTCCGTACAGGATGGCACCTGTAGAGCAGGATGAAGTGAAGAAGCAGATTGAGGAGCTGTTGAGCAAAGGGCTTATCAGGCCGAGTTCTTCTCCGTGGGGAGCGCCAGTGCTATTAGTCAAGAAGAAGGATGGGTCGATGAGGATGTGCATTGACTATAGGGAGTTGAATAGGGTGACTATTCAGAACAAGTATCCACTGCCGCGGATTGATGATTTGTTCGACAGGCTTCGAGGAGCAGCAGTGTTTTCAAAGATTGATTTGAGATCAGAGTATCATCAGGTTCGAGTCAAGGAGGAAGATGTGAGCAAGACAGCTTTCAGGACTCGTCATGGACTCTATGAGTTTTTGGTAATGCCATTCGGGTTGACGAATGTGCCAGCAGTTTTCATGGATATGATGAATCGGGTTTTGAGGCCATTTATTGACTCCTTCGTGGTGGTTTTCATCGACGATATTTTGGTGTATTCGAAGTTGGAGGAGGAACATTCTACGCACTTGACAGCGGTATTACAGAAATTGCAGGAGCATAGCTTGTATGACAAATTGTCGAAGTGTGAGTTTTGGAAGTCTGAGGTAGCTTTCCTTGGTCATATCCTTTCTAAGGAGGGAGTGGCCACTGATCCTCAGAAAGTTGAAGCAGTGAAGGATTGGCCCAGGCCGACGTCTGTGAAGGAAGTCAGGAGTTTCTTGGGTTTAGCTGGTTACTACAGGAGATTCATCCAGGGTTATTCTCAGATTGCAGTTCCTTTGACAGGTTTGACCCGGAAGAATGTGGCATTTCTATGGACTGATAAGTGTGAGGAGAGTTTCCTTAAGTTAAAGGAATGGTTGACTACTGCACCTATCTTAGCTTTGCCGCAAGCTGGGAAGGATTATGATATCTACAGTGATGCGTCTCTCAGAGGTTTGGGTTGTGTCTTGATGCCCTTGACTTCATCTGGAATTGTTTTTGGGAGGCGTGTGGATGCACCAGGCGTGAGTTCGTGAAGGAGGAGACTCCTATGCAGACGACCTTCGACTGGACGAACGGTACTGGGGTAGGCGGTATTGAGGTGGAGGCTGTTGCTCGGCTCGGATCCGGTGGTCTCGTGTACCTGCAGACGGTCTCAGAACACCGGGGTTGGTCCCGGTGGCAGACCCTCCGACGATCTAGTCAGTCACTAAGGGAGAATAACAGTAACTAGGGTTTGAGTAGGAAAGTTTTGATTACCTGAATCCAGGGGGGAGGGTCTGGTATTTATAGGGGATGCCAACCGGGTCTGGGCCCGTTTGGGGCCGGGTCTGGACCCGGTTGCCCAAGTGGCTGAAGCGGTGGAAAACCGGGCGGTATAGGGCTGACGTGGCAGACGCCGGGGCAGTTTCCGGGCTGACGTGGCAGGGGTCCGGGCGGTTTTCCGACGCTGACATGGCGGATCCGGAGGATCAGGAAGAGCGCGTATCCTGAGGGGATCCTGTGGCCCAGGACGGGCCACGTTATTCCTGACCCATATCAGTATCAATCTTTTTCTTTTTAATTTACAAGAGATGAGAATTGATTCATCGTCTCGTATATTGTAACATTTAAAAAATTCATAACTTTTAAACGAGACGATAGATCATCTATCGCATGTCTATTTTAATTTATAAAACTTTCAAATTTAGAGTTAAAATGACTACAGTCCGAAGTCAAAATTCCTATTTCTATATGCAATGAAATTTTTGAGTCTCAACGACTATAGATGCTCTTACTATTACAATCAGAATAGGGTGTGCAAAACAGATAAATTATTCGATTTATGTACTCCTCCATCTCATTACGTAACTCATATAGGGGTGATTTGGAAGGTAGTAAAAGAGCTGCAAAAAATGAAATCATCTCATTACGTATCTCAAATAGGGGTGGTTTGGAAAGCTGTAAAAGATGAAATCCAATGGGGAATACTGTAGCAGCGCTTTGGTTATATGCAGTTAAATTTTTTTGCACAGTAATGAGCAAATATGTACTTTGATTGGACATTTTTTTAAATTTTTTTTAAAAAAATAATTTGATCGGACATAAGATGATTTTGTATCCGATCAATTTTTTTATTTTTTTAATTTAAATAAATTATGGGACGCAAGAACATTTTGTGTCTGATCAATTTTTTTCCCTTTTTTTAATTTTTAATTTACAGGAGACAAGATTTGATCCATTGTCCTGTATATTTTAACATTTAAAAAATTCATAACTTTTAAACGCGACGATAGATCATCTATCATCTGTCAATTTAAAAAAAAAAAAAAAATCAAAATTTGAGTTAAATTGACTACAGTCTAAAGTCAAAATTCTTATTTCTATATGCAAAATCTGAAAATTTTGAGTCTCAACGACTACGATGCTCTTACTATTACAATCAGAATAGAGTGTGCAAAACAGTTAAATTATTCGATTTATCTACTCCTCCATCTCATTTCGTACCTCATATAGGGGTGATTTGGAACGCTGTAAAAGAGCTGTAAAAAATGAAATCATCTAATTACGTACCTCATATATGGGTGGTTTGGAACGCTGTAAAAGAAGAAATCCAATGGGGAATACTGTAGAAGCATTGTGGTTGTATGCATTTAATTTTTTTTTGCACAGTAATTAGCAAGTATGTACTTTGATCGGACATTTTTTTTTAAATTTTAATTTAAAAAATTGATCGGACCGAAGATGATTTTGTGTTTGATCATTTTTTGAATTTTTTCTTTAAAAAATTATGGAACGCGAGAACATCTTGTTTCTGATCAATTTTTTTACTTTTTTTTATTTTTCATTTACAAGAGACGGGATTTGATCCCTCGTTCCGTATATTTTAACATTTAAAAAGTTCATAACTTTTAAACGGGACGACAGATCATCTATCGTCTGTCTATTTTTTTTAAAAATAAATTCAAATTTTGAGTTAAATGAGTACAGTCCGAAGTCAAAATTCCTATTTCTATATGCAAGATATGAAAATTTTAAGTCTGAACGACTACAGATGCTCTGACTATTACAATCAGAATAGGGTGTGCAAAAAAGATAAATTATTCGATTTATCTACTCATCCATCTCATTACGTACTTCATATAGGGTGGTTTGGAACGCTATAAATGAGTTGCAAAAATGAAATCATCTCATTACGTATCTCATATATGGGTGGTTTAGAATGCTGTAAAACATGAAATAGGGATGTTTTGGAACACTGTAAAAAATGAAAATCCAATGGGAAATGTTGTAGCAACGCTTTGGTTGTATGCAATTAATGAGCAAACTCGTAATTTACACGTGCGATGCACGTCTTAATAAATATAGTTTTTTAAAATAAAAATTTAGACATAGTCTGGATTTGAACTTAGAACCTTCTTTATAATAGTTATGCACATGTATTGCACGGATTGGTAGATTGACAAAATATTTACAAATGACACTAAGACCTTCTCCCATTATAATATTAGAGATATGTACTTTTTTGGCCGTTCTGATCATTCCAAGCTTTGTGCTCCGAAATCCCTTCCGCAATCCTGTTCATGATTATTTTATTCATTAATCTCTTTCTCTTTCTCTTTCTCTTTCCGATCCTGGCTTTGCTTTTGTCATTTGAGTATTTCACACAGAGAAATTTAAACCAACTAAAGTCCCCACACCGAGCCGATTGAAGTCTTACATAGCAGCTTGGTTATTTTTCTTTTCTGCCTAGGTTTTTTTTTGACTGGGTTTTTTTTAGTCAGGGTTTTTTTCTGGTTGTTTTTTAAACTTCTACTTTTAGTTTAATTGGGATTTTTTAACGTGGTTTTTTTTTGTTTTGTTTTTGTTTTTGTTTTTTGTTTTTTGTTTTTGTTTTTTTTAGTTTTAATTCAATTAAGATTAGATTAGATTATATTAGATTAAATAATACTAAGAGCATCTCCAACCACGCTAGCTATTTTGGCTAGCTAGAATAGCCAAAATAGATAACAAATAGATAATTTGGCTAGCGAAAAAAGCTCACACTCCAACCATGCTATCTATTTTGGCTAGTCATAAATGTTTTAATTTTTATTTACTAATAAATAGTTATAATAATATATTTTTTTAAATAACAACATTTCTATTTCTCAAGAATTTTGGAATCAAATAAAATATTAGTTTACAAATAATACTAAACAATTACATGATATTGCAATATTATGAACTCAATCTACTAATTAAATAAGTGTTACAATTAAGTTTAGCTATAGGCTATAGTCATTCTTACAAATGTTTAACTCTATTTAAAGCTAAAGAAGATAGACTGAAAAAGACTAAAATTGAATAACAAAGATGCAGAGACCAATACATGAGAAAGAGAGAAAAAGAAGCAGCATTGAGAGCAGCAGCTCCTCCAAAAATCGATGCACAGACACAAGCAGCAGGCATAATAATCAAGGGTAAAACATCTATAAATTTTGTAGTTAAGTTTGATAAGAAATCTGTACAAAAAGCAGATACATAAAATTTAGATACATTAAGTTAGATTAGTAGTTAGTATGGTCTGTACAGTAGTTAGTATGGTCTGTACATAAAAATCAGATACATAGAAATAATTTCTACATAAGAATTGTACTATAAATGGTTCTTGTGAACTTTTTACCTACAGGAAACCATTAAGTAATCAATAGTAAATTGTTATAAGTAATCAATAGTAAAAATCTATAAATTTTTTAGTTAAGTTAGATAAGAAATCTGTACAAAAATCAGATACAAAAAAATCAGATACATTAAGTTAGATTAGTAGTACTATGTCAGGTATACAAAATGATGCACCATATCAGATATACAACATGAGTACTATATCAGGTATGCAAATTGAACACTATGCCAGGTATACAAAATGATGCACTATATATGGTATACAAAATGAATACTATATCAGGTATACAAAATGAGTACTATGTCAGGTATACAAAATGATGCACTATATCAGGTATACAAAATGAGTACTATGTCACTATATAGAAAATGAACACTCAGATCTATGATGCACTATATCAGGTATACAAAATGAGTACTATGTCAGGTATACTAAATTGACACTGATATACATTCAGTACTCAAAATCCAGTATAAGTTGACAATGGATTTATGTTGCACTGCCATTTTTTCCCTTGTACTACAATAACACTTGCTGCTCTAGATCATGCAACTCTGACTGCAATTGTCGCAATGCTCACCTTAATGATCGGGAGCAGCAAAGTATCATTAGCGACATCTATTTCACAATGTAGAGATCGACAAACACCAAACTAATCAAACTATATATTGTATCACATCTAAATTATTGTAATCTTATTCAATGAGATTCCAATTCCAGCAATCACCTTCAGTTCTCATCAAACTATATAATGTATCAAATATAAATTATTGTAATCTTATTCGAAAGCTCTATTAATTTGATATGCAAGGCAACATGAGTCCTACCAGTCCAAGTTTTGTAACTAAAAATATTGCATTTCAAAATAAAGTGACAACTTACCCAAAAAAAAGAAGTGACCAGAGGGTAACAATGCTTTATAAGTTATGACTCAATTATATACCAGATACAAGAACTGACTTCACCAAAGATGTCATGAGTTTGCCTGCCTATCAGCATCTATAATCGTTGTAAACAAGTGGACATGATAAATCATGAAAACAAGATAAACATAGTTTAATTAAAAGAAGCTAAACAAGTGGACATGATAAATCATGAAAACAAGATAAACATGGTTTAATTAAAAAAAGCTCCACACCCAGTTTAATCTGCCATCTTCCGTGCTACGTAATACGACCAGTATCAGAATTCTCTTTAGGATTTCTGAGATGTCCAATGAAACCTCATCAGTAAGTTACCACTTTCAAAAGGAGATGAGGTCATCCTTTTGCACTGAGTTCCCTCCTTTCTTACCAAAAATCATCTCATCGAGGTCATCCATCATGTCATCCTCTCCTAAGGTTACATAAGACCCTGCTGGTTTCCTTATTATTAAGGCATCCTCTTTGTTATAAACTCGAGGAGACTCCTCAGTCTCAACAGCATTCATTACTCATCTTTGTTACAAAATTGACACTGATTAACCCCTAAAACATTCAGTACTTAGACATCTCTGAAATAGAGTGAGATACTAATGATTCTCAGTTCTTCACATTTATATGTTCTTCACATTTTTTACCTGATGAAAAAGAAGACTGTCGATATCACCAGCAATCCCAAGATCACTGTCGATATCACCAAATTAAAAGAAATTGAAATTAAATTGAAATTAAAATAAAAGAAATTGAAATTAATTCAGATAAAGTTTTAAACATCAAAATCTCCACACAACAAAAAAAATTACAAAGAAAAAACATTACCTGAAGATGAACAAGAACCCAAAAATTAGCAAGAACCCACAAATCAGCAGACTTAAAATCTGAAGAAATTGAAGAAATCTGAAAAAATCTGAAGAAATTCAGATAAAGAGACTGAAGAAATTGAAGAAATTTCACTTCGATGTAAATCGGCAGACTTAAAATCTTACCGTTGGAAAATCCATCATCTGCGGCAGCAAGAGAGGACGAAGAATGGCGAGCTGAAATCAACTCGCCAGATTTAGCGAGCGGATAGCGAGAGGAAAAGGAATTGCCAGGATGGCGAGCGATTTGGCGAGGCCGTTGGAGAGAATCTGTTGGGGAATTATCGCTATTTTGGCTAATTAGGGAGATTTGGCGATCCCGTTGGAGATGGTCTAAAGAATTGGATTAATTAACTAAGAATATATTAAAAATAAAAAGTAAAAAAATAATTCAAATTACGGCTAGAGCATTACTAAACTCAATTAAAGCTAATCTTTCATATAAAACTATTTAAGGTACAGTAAATCTACCTCCAACCAAAGCTATTTTAAGCAATAAAATCCAAAGATTTAATTTCGCTACAGTGTTTCTGCTTCTCTATAGTAAATCTATATCCAATCAAAATACAAAAAAATTTTCCCTTTAATTATATACCAAATTATCCCTTAATTATATATCGGTTGGCCTTTTATGCAGACGATATTTTTTTGTTTTTTGTTTTATTTTGTTTTTTGACGTAATCTTTAGCCTTCGAATACTTTCAATATGAATCAATGGAAGCATTCATTAATACTTGTGAACTCATTAATTCAGTATTGTCTAACCTGCCCATTTACTACATGTCCTTTTTTGAGCTCCCAAAATGGGTCATCCAAAGGATTGACCGAATCCGTAAAAGATTTCTTTGGAAATGGGCAGATTCGAATAGAGGAGGCTACCACCTGATCAAATGGGGTATTGCCTGCATGAAGAAGAAGCATGGAGGGCTAGGAATCATCGACCTTAGAGATATGAATCTTGCCCTCTTGGGGAAATGGTGGTGGAAGGTTTTCCACCATGGTGGGGAAGGCTGGTAGGATTTCGTTCAACCGTACCCACGGGGAAAAGGTACGAGAAGTCTGGGCTTTCGAGTAGGAGCTAAGGTCTCCCGTTTTTGGAAAAGAATTACCAAAGGACCGTTCAATTCAGCAGTGACATCGAATATCGGAAATGGACGGTCCACCAGATTTTGGTGGGATAAGTGGTGTGGTGCTCATACACTGAAAGAAACTTTTCCGGAGCTGTTTGCCAAAACAACTCGCCCTAATATCTCAGTGGCAGAAACCTGGAAGAGAGGAAATTGGAAACCGACGTTTCAAGGAGCTCTTACCCCAGGACTTCAGCAGCAACTGCTAGAACTGCAAACACACATCACACGGTCCGGGTCAATGTGCACCCAAGGACCAGACCAGCTGCGTTGGGGATTAGAGTCCAAGGGTGCTTTCACGGTCAGATCTTTGTACCATTGTATTCACTTCCAGGGATGCCGGCCCAGCTGGGCACAGGTGTTATGGAAGGCGAAAACACCACTGAAGGTCAGAGTATTCCTCTGGCTAGTTCTCAATAATGCTATCCTCACAAGAGAAAACCTAGCAAAAAGGCAACCCCAGATTGCGACTGCCTGCGGGTTCTGTAACATGCATACGGAGAATTTGAATCACTTTTTTATCCAATGCCCAAGGAGTAAGGCGACTATGGTAGAGGTTTTAAGAGCCCTAGGTTCAAGTGATTACCCCAATGAGTATGAGGACTTGTGGATCGGTCCCAAATTCGCTTCGATTCGTCACGAAATGAAGGATGTGTGGTACATTGCCTTTGCGGCAACTACATGGGTGTTATGGCTAGACAGAAACAACTTTTATTTTCGTGCTTCATGTAATAGTATTTTTGGTAACCTTACTCATATCATGCATCTTATCTCCTTTTGGGCTACAGCTGCCGCCACAGGAGCGAGAGGGAGGATTCCCAGAGTCTTCCAGGTGGAGGATTTTGATGATGAGGAGGTAGACTTTGGGCCGACACTGGATTGAGGGATGGAGCCACCCACCACTCTCAGACTCCCAATCGCTACAGTCTCTACGAGTTCTTTCCTGGCCTAATGTACTTCTGATTGGGTTGATGTATGGAGGATTTGACCCACCCCTTAGGGTTTTGTTGGGAGTTTATATTTTATTTTCTGCAGTGTATTTTGTTTCCTGCTCTGTACTTTTGTTACTTTTGTTTCTCCCCCGGTTCACCGGGGTTGTTTTATTAACATCTTATTAATGAAACAAGGTGGCCTTATTCCACCTTTTAACTCAAAAAAAAATACTTGTGAACTCTGATATCTACGTCAGATTAATTGTGTTTTTTTCTGTTTTGCTAGTAGCTATGTCAGATCGGTACTGACTTTACTATACTGCAAACTAATAACATGTTTGTGAATTAAATCTCTATTTAGTTGCCTTTTTTGTTTAATTTTTTACATTGTCATAAAAAATAATTAATTTGGTACTTAGGTACTTTTACATGGCCCGATACATTTCGTTGCCTAAGAGCATCCACAATGGTGTTTCTCATTTTTGAGAATATGACAGCTACAGTAATAGCAAATACCGAAATCGTTTGAAGTCGTTGTTTCTATAATTTTGCTAAAAATTGAGACAGACGGGACATATTGTTTCGTCGGTGATTTTTTTTTACGGTTAATTAATTAATGATTAGAGATTAAAATAATTTAATTAAATAAATTATATAATAAAATATAACTTAAACCTATATTTAACTACCTAAACTAACTTTTCTACCCTAATCTAATTTCCTTGAAAATAGGGACGGGACATGTTGTCTCGTCCCAAGCATTTTTGCTTGAGACGGGACAACTTGTCTCGTCCGAGGGTATTTTTGATTTTTGATTTTTTTTTCTCTTCATCCAGACCGTCCGATCAAAAAAAAAAGGGACGATACATGTTGTATCGTCCGACGTGATTAAAAAAAAAATAATTGGGACGAGACAACTTGTATCGTCCGACGTGATTAAAAAAAAAATAATTGGGACGAGACAACTTGTATCGTCTCTTATAATTTGAGAATCGCAATTTCGTTTCTCAAAAATGAGAAGCGACTGTAGCGATTTTGCCAAAATATGGCAAAATAGCAAACGACTGCAGCGTCTTGTTTCTCAAAAAATGAGAAATTGGCAAATATAGCAAACGACTGTTGATGCTCTAACCTACTACATTTGTTTTGGTCTTTTTCAGTTTTTCTTTGTTTGTTTTTTTTGTTTTTTGTTTTTTTGTTTTATTTTGTTTTATTTTTTGACTGGTAAAAGGTATGGTGAGTGAGTGAGTCTACCTCACAAAACAAATATATATATATAGGGGTAAAGAGAGTACATATATACATTCGGATCAAGTTTGTCCAGCTAACAGGCGCTGAACTCTTGATCCATCAAAATAGGACTTAGAAGTCTTGCTTTAACCAAAATTATGATACTGCAACAAAATAACAATTCAAAAAAAACATCTTAACAAAATAGGGAGAGGGAGATCATTCTGAGCAGCTGCCTTCCCCACTTCTTGCTGGATCTGCCCCAGTCAGAGCACGCCTGAGAAGGATATCTTAAGCCCCTACTGTTTCCAATTCGCGCACAAGTTGCTCCTTCCTCTTGTTGCCTTCGTATCTATCTATCCAAGATCGAAACCCAAAGATTGCATCAGAAATTATACCTCTTGGTTGGATACTTTTTAAAGAAAAGACGTGATCATTTCTAGCTAGCCAGATGCTCCAACAAATAGCTATTGTAATTAGGTGCCAAGCGTGTCTGTGCAATTGAGATCCAAAGCACTATGAAGAGAAGCAATCGTATAAATCAGTGGGCAATGTGTGAATGTGGAAGAGGGTAGTGAAGAAGTTCCAAGTGCTTGTAGCAAGGGGACATTCAAAAAAGATATGAAAGGTCGTCTCAACAGGACATGAACATGCTGTGTATGTCGTGTTGCCCAACCATCCTTTGGAGTGAAGGAAAGCTTTGGAGTTAATTCTATCCCAACTCAGTTGCCCGATGAAGACTTTGCATTTTGGAGGAACTATGGATGACTAGGTGGCTTTTAGTATTCAGGGAATAATCTACCCCCTATATCCCTCAATAGTACTTTCATTTCCAAACATCCTCCAATTCAAGTACCAAATACCTATAGAGTTTGTATTTGAGTTGCAAAAAAAAAATAAAATTGTTAGCATGCATATATAAAGACTAAAATTTTGCATACGAAGCAAACCTCAAGAAAGTGTTTCAGCGTATCACAAACCAACAAAATTTAATAGTATACATAGGTTTTATACAGTGCAAAAATCACTCCCGCGGCTATTCACAACTATCAGGAGAAAAGCAACTGTTCATAACTAACCCGTTTTTCTTTCATCTCAAGAGTCAAAACTTGTCTTCTAAAATAAAAATACCCAACTTTTGAAGTAAGCACATAAAATTAGAATTTTCCAATAACGATTTTTACTTACAAAATTATCACGAAGAATAATGAGTAAATAAGAAAATAATTAATTTAAATTGAAGTATAAATGTGCATTAATTCGCATACCAAAATATGTTGGGTTTATGTCTTACATACTGTGTTCGATGTGAAGAGAAGACGGTGAAGAAAGAAAAAATCGAAGCATCGATGAAGGATGAAGCAGCAACAAAAATAGGAAGAAGCTGAAGCAGGAATAGTGACTGCCCTAAAGTGTAGTTGATCACTGGATGCTCCCTAACTTGGTTCGGGGCTATTGCAGTCGACAGCCCTTTAGGACAGTCGACCACAAGTTGAAGCAGTGTCAGTTTGGGCTTGGGTCTAGGTGATATGATTGAAGCCAAACTTCTTCTCCAAGTTAGATCGTATCGTGTGGCTTTCTCTTCAGGGTATATCAGACAGTTATTGTATCAAGACTACAACCTAGAGCTTCTTTAGATCTCTATATATATCATTGTTGTTATGCTCCGCTTCCCGTTATACGAAAACACATGTACGTAACTGAGGCCTAGCGAATGATATAAGTATACCAATTCATATCATTCATAAGTTGTACAATACCAGTAAGCCCAACAAAACAATAATAATAATCACATGAACAAGAATACAATACAATAACCAATATATGGGAAACAAGAACTTACAAAAGTTCAAGAATATACAATGCAGTAAACACTTTGCCAAGTTCCTTCAGAATCTCATCGTCTGTACCTGTATAAAAATTAACTTAAAGAAAGGAGGGAGTACCCGTTGAGCAAGATTCGGGCCGCAAGTAGTAACAAGCAAAATACGAACAAGAAGCAAGGTATGACAGGGAATAATAAGAACTGAAAATTCAAATATGGTACAAATATGATGACGAGAAACAATATATATAACAAGAAAGAAACATGAACTGAACAAGAAAGGAAACAAGAACTGGCGATGTAATTGTTATACAACTTAATCAAGTGTAATGCAAGTGACAACTGGAACAAGTCTCAAAATATAACCAATCGGGAATAATGCATCATGTAACATCAAACATGTCACGTAAATTGGAATCATCCAACTTGTAAACATGAATTATGTAACTTGTAAACATGAATCATGTAACTTGTAAACGGGGAACATGCATATGCTCAGTGTTGATCTTAAGTCTATTAATCTATTATCAATCCTATCTAATACACGCAATCATGCGTCCCATACCACAGGTTCAGGTACATACAAACATATTAACGTTTAAACACTAATAGGGAAATCTATAGGGTTATGTACTCGGGTCTTGCAGTGTTAACAACATGAATCATATCATGTAATCATGTGATCAAGTAATGGGCTCTATAGGTAATTCCCGCAGGATCTAGAGGTGGCCCCCGTCAACCCACGACGTGGCACTTAGTTTCATATAACTTGTAAACATATATAATGTAAAAAGAAGCATGTAGTAAGGTAATGGGCTCTAGAGGTAACCTCGCGACACTTAGTTCTACGTGACACTTAGTTCTATATAACTTGTAAACATGTATCATGTAACAAGAAGCATGTAGTAAGGTAATGGGCTCTAGAGGTAACTGTCACGCCCCGCTTTCCAAGATACGAGAACACGAGCACGTAATAAAGGCCCAGCGAATGATAAGAATACCATCCATAGCTGTAACAGATTAACTCAACAATATACATGAGAATACAACCACGCAAGAAAAAAATAACTGTTGGATCTTGTATGCAAGGCAGATAACACTAGAGGGGGGGGGGGGGTGAATAGTGTTATTAAAAAAATTAAAAATTATTCAACTTGAAACATCTGTTAAGTCGACTGAAAAAAGAAACCAGTCGAATGAATCAACAGAAAAAAATAGACTTGATCAACTTGAAGAACAACGAGTCTGTAAGTCGACTTAATAGGACTACCAGTCGACTGATCAGACACAGACAGAAATAAAATGCAGCGAAAATAAATTTACAAGTTAGAAAAATCAAACCACATAGAATCAGCAATGCTAACACAGCGATATATCCTGGTTCGGTCCTCCCGACCTACGTCCAGTCTCCAAGCAACCCACTTGAGATTTTTCACTATTCTTGAAAAGAATTACAAAAATACCTTACGACCTTTGGCATCAACTATGCCAAACCCGTAGATCTCTCTCACTACTAGAGAGAGCAAAACCCCACTCTATAACCTAGAGTGAACACTGACTCTATACCAAGAGTCATTCTTTCCAATCGAGAGGACCACTCTCATAACTCGAGAGTGAACAACAAAGAAATCGAAAATTACAACACCTAGAGCCTTGATTTTTGAATGTGCTTTTGTATTGAGGTTATAAGTTAACTTCTAATCGCAGTCTTGAACTTAATCGTTGTTATACAAGACTGAGATTAGAGAACCAAGTCTAAGAGAGTAGATTTCTTTGAAAACTTTGAAATCGTTTTCACAAACACATGAAAAAAAGGCAAAGACTTGTTTAATGCAATAGGTAACCATTTCCAAGTGAAATCTAGACTCTATTTATAGAGTAGACACTCTAGAGTCGTTGGAAAACAGTTAACCAACTGCCATCAAACGACTGGAAAAAATTTAAATTCGAAAACCAAATTTAAATATTCAGAAAACTGTCAAAGCTGATCAAACAGTCGACTGGGTTGCCAAAGGAGTCGACTGGTCAGAGCTTGAGTAAGTTCAGAATGTTTTGTACTGAAACAGGTGACTGCTTAGCAACGTAAGTCGACTGGTACTTGAAAACTGAACTCATACAAGCTTGAGTTTGACACTTTTAATTTTTTAATAAACTTTCTTTTAGTCCTAGGGGATGTGTGTGTATGTGCATCAAGGCTATTACAAGATTTCTATTCAAACATATCAAAGATTACAATTTTGTACATCAATTTACATAGACACTCTCTTGTTCTTGAGGTGATCACTTTGAAAATGTTTGAAGCTTTGAATGACACTTGTAGCTTAATCTTGAACCTTGAAAGCTTTGGGTACATATTGCAAGATACATGTTGAATAGAATATATGTGTATCGTGTTGTAGTCATCAAAATCAAGAATCTACATTCTCCCCCTTTTTGATGATGACAACACAATTACTAAACAATA
Source organism: Hemerocallis citrina (assembly GCA_017893485.1). Taxonomy (NCBI): domain Eukaryota; kingdom Viridiplantae; phylum Streptophyta; class Magnoliopsida; order Asparagales; family Asphodelaceae; genus Hemerocallis; species Hemerocallis citrina. The sequence goes on from CM030362.1 coordinate 151,635,273, forward strand.
TAAAATAATAACTTTAAGCAACATGCTTCTCCTGAACATAACACACATATAGATATGAAAAATTAAATTTGCTCTCCCTAAATAAGATAGAACATGCATATAACAATAGGATAGAATATGCACAAATCCAAAAATTCTCCCCCTTTGGCATCAACAAAAAAACAGAAAGTATAACAAGGGGCAATCCAAAGAGAGAACATAAAGTCATACATAAGCATCCAAATATAGTGCATTAAGTCATACATAAACATAAAGAACATAAAGTCATAATCCAAAGTCAAAGATAAAGTCTTACAAAATAAAAAAAAACAGAAAAGTAATGAAAAATACAAAACAAGCAACATTAATCTTCGTCGTTGTCACTATCGGGGGCAGAAGTAGGTTAAGGAAATTGCCGAATAAACAACTGAGTGAGGTTGGCTATACTAGCCTGTAAAGAATCCTGACGATCCAGAATAAGATCCTGACAGTCCATAATGTAGTTGACAGACGAATAGAGACTTTCAGGATGAGAAAAGCTTGCCCTAGGTGGAATGGAAGAAGAACTAGATGCTGAAGAACGAGGTGGAATGGAAGTGGCTAAAGGTATAGGTGGAGCATTACGAGTAGGTGAATGAGGAGGAGTATGGAGCAATTTCATACGGGCAAGACTGGCCCGATCAAAAGTTTCAAAACGAGACACAACACTAGACTCCTGATCTAAATCTACCTTAAAGTGGCTAAAGATATGAGAAAGAATAGCCCCATAAGGTAAGAAAGAGGTGCGAGCTTTGTGGAGTCGACTAAAGATAACTTGACTCCAATTGATATGGATATTCCCAAAAATAGCATAAATAGCCGCTTGTAATTCGTGCGAAAATTGATCGTAGCTCCTTGTTTTAGGGATAATATTATACGATAAAATTCTTGCAACTAGCTTCACAAGTAGGGTTATGTTCTTATTCGTCATAGGAGGACCTTGAAGCAAATATTGGGGAACAAATATTTTTGACAAAATGGAGGGATCATCAAGTTCAAGTTCTCCTAAATCCAACCCATCAAAAGGAATTTTCAGAATCTGTCCCAATTTTCTAACACCCAATTTCATAGTCATATTTTTAACAGAGGTTGTGATTTTTATCTCATCACCATCATCATTACTAGCAACTTTCATATTAGCATAAAACAAATAAATAAGTTGCGGGTAGTAATGAGGTTGATTTACGAGAGATAAAAGATCAAACAATCCACACTGTTGAAATAGTGGAGCAATTGGATATTTCTCTAAATCGGGGAAATTAATAAACCTACCAGGAAAAATAACCAATTGGCAAATGGCAAAATATTTTTCAACTAGATTTGGATTCCTCAAATATTGAAGGTAATTAGGATGGGTTTGTTCATCTTCAACATGAGCAGAAGACCTAGACCTTTTGGATTTCGATATAAAGATAATAGAACAACCTAAAAGACCTAAAGTGATAAGAGAAAATGTTACCCAACAACAAAGAGAGAAAATAAGACCAAATATAAGAAACTTCAAGCAAAGAAGCAAGCGCTAATCTGCAAACTCCAATCAGCGATCTGATCAGCGAGCTCCAAATAATCTCAGCAGCCATCTGGTCTGTCAGGAAGAGGAAGAGTAAAAGGGGAAAGTGAATTGGAACTAGGGTTTTTACTAGATAAGATAAAAAATTAAAGGAAGAGATTAAAAGATAGGATTGATTGATGGTGGAGATCAAATGGATAGTAAAGGTAGAGCGGGTTGGGTCTAATAAGAGCAAAAGAAACCCCAAATAAGTGACGATTCATATATAAAAAAATCTGAACACAGTCGCGACAGTCGACTGGTCAAGAGGGAAGTCGACTGAGGCAAGAACAAAATAAGTCCAAAAATAAACATAGTTTTAAAATGAATGTATAAGTTATAAAGCATCGTCAGTCAACTGGAAAAGCAAGACAGTCGACTGTTCATTCAATAATTTCAAGAAAGAAACAAATACCTAAGCTAGGTATATTTTTAGGAAATATCATGATATGAACAAATTCTTAGTTCTCTTCTAAACTTTATAAAAATGTCTTCTTTCAACGGTTTGGTAAAAATATCCGCTATTTGTTTATCAGTGAAAATAAACTCCAATAAAATATCTCCTTTTAAAACATGATCACGTAGAAAATAATGTCGAATATCAATATGTTTCGTACGTGAATGTTGAACCGGATTTTTAGAAAGATTAATGGCGCTGGTATTGTCACACATTATAGAAGGTATTAACAAAGAAATACCATAATCTAAAAGGGCTTGTTTCATCCATAAGATTTGAGTACAAGCCAAACTTGTAGCAATATATTCAGATTCTGTGATAGATAGAGATACATAATTTTGCTTTTTACTACACCAAGATACTAGAGAATGTCCCAAAAATTGACAGGTTCCACTAGTACTTTTGCGGTTAGTTTTACTTTCGACAAAATCAGCATCACTATAAGACAGTAACTGAAAATTATTGGTGCGAGGATAAAATAAACCATATTCAGATGTGCCTTTAATATATCTTAAAATCCGTTTCATTGCTTTCAAATGAGATTCTTTCGGATCAGACTGATATCTAGCACACAAACATACGTTAAACATAATATCTGGTCTACTAGCAGTTATATCTAAGAGTGAGCTAATCATACCTCGATAGAGCTTTTGATCGACACTCTTACCTAATTCATCATTGTCAAGTGTAGTAATAGTAGCCATAGGTGTGGTCTTACTACTAGTGCCATCCATGCCAAATCATTTGAGTAACTCCTTAGCATATTTTCCTTAATTAATAAATATGCCATTTTGAAACTGTTTTATTTGAAGTCCAAGGAAGTAATGGAGTTCACCCATGTGACTCATCTCAAACTCATTTTGCATGGTAGTAGTAAACTCTTGACATAGATTACTGTTAGTTGATCCAAAAATTATGTCATCTACATAGATTTGTATGATTAATATGTCTGAATTTATTTTCCTAATAAACAATGTAGTGTCTACTTTACCAATTTCAAACCCTGTTTCTAAAAGAAAAGTTTTTAGACGATCATACCAAGCACGAGGTGCTTGTTTAAGACCATATAAATCCTTTTTTAATTTAAAACATGGCTAGGGAACTGTTCATGTTCAAAACCTGTTAGTTTCTTAACATAAACATCCTCCTTAATGAAACCATTTAAGAAAGCACTTTTAACATCAATTTGGAAGAGTGTGAAATTCATATAACATGCAAAAGATAACAAAATTCTAATTGATTCTAGTCTAGCAACAGGAGCATATATTTCATCATAATCAATACCTTCTTCTTGGTTATATCCTTGGGCAACTAGTCTAGCCTTGTTCCTAACAACTTGTCCTGATTCATCTAACTTATTTTTAAATATCCATTTGGTACCAATAATAGTATGATCAGGGGATTGTGGAACTAAATCCCATATATCATTCCTTACAAATTGGTTAAGTTCATCTTGCATAGCATTCAACCAAAATTTATTCTCACATGCTTCTTAAGTGTTTTTAGGTTCAAAATCTGATAAAAAAGCAGCATGAGAAATCATATTAAAGTGTGATCAAGTTTGAATGCCGTGTGAGATGTCACCACATGAGGATGATCTCCAACTTCAACAAATGACTTTGGTAAAGTTGGAGTTATCTCTACAGGATCAGTCGTCTTAATGAACCCATCAGCCGACTGATTGAACACATCAGTCGACTTATGAAGCCTATCAGTCGACTTATCTAGAATAATTGCTCAAGTGATTTAACAATGATATCTAGTGGTGAAGATACAATTTCATCATCTTGAATAGCACTAGATGAAGGTAACGATTCATCAAATTAGACATACATAGATTCTTCAATAGTCAATGATGACTTATTGAAAATTCTATAAGTCTTACTCCTATTTGAATATTCAATGAAGATACCTTCATTAGATCTAGCATCAAATTTATCTAAGTTATCTTTTGTGTTTAATATGAAATACTTACAACCAAATACTTTAAAATAAGAGACTTAAGGAATACGTCCAAAAAACAACTCAAAACAAGTCTTCTTTAACTTTGGCCTAATTAGTATTCTATTTAAGACATAACATGCTGTAGAAACAGCTTCAACCTAGAAGTATTTAGGCAAACTACTTTCAACGAGCATGGTACGTGCACATTCTTGCAAAGTCCTATTCTTTCTTTCAACCAATTCATTTTGTGGTGAAGCTCTAGGAAATGCAAAAGTATGTGTTATACCATTCTTGTTGCAATATTCTGAAAATGTGTCATTCTCAAATTCTCCACCATGACCACTTCTAATAGCGACTATGGTTAGAGATTTTTGATTTTGAACACAGAAATTTGCAAATTCTTCAAAATCTTTTTTTTATGTCTTAAGAAAAATACCCATGTAAACCTCGAATAATTATCGACTAAAACAAATACATATCTACTTTTATTTAAGGAAGCGACTCTAGTAGGACCAAATAAATCCATATGGATCAATTCGAGAGGCCTACTAGTAGAAATTATTTCCTTTGTTTTAAAAGTGGATTTTACTTGTTTCCTTAGTTGACATGCATCATACATTTTATCTTTCTTAAAAGATAATTTTGGCAGTCCTTTAACTATGTTATTCTTAGAGATTGTAGCGATATTTTTATGTTTACATCTTCAAATCTTTTATGCCAAAGCTAAGAATCGTTGTTCGAGGCAACTAAGCAAAAATCATCCGAAAACTCATTTATTTTTAAACAAAGTTCATATATGTTATTTTTCCTAATACCTTGAAAATCACATTTTGCAAAGAAGAGTCATAAATCAAGCATGCATCTTTTTCAAACACTATCTTATAACCCTTATCACATAATTGACTAATGCTTAACAGGTTATGCTTTAAACCATTAACTAAGACTACATCTTCAATAATAGGACTAGTATTCTTACCAACCATGCCGATTCCGATGACTTTTCCTTTGTTATTGTCACAAAAAATAACAGTTCATCCATCTATATCTTGAATGGAAGAGAGCAAGTTTGCATGGCCAGTCATGTGTTCAGAGCATCCATTGTCAAGTATCATCGTTCTCTTATAGGTACCTACAAAATATTATTTGTAAATATGGTACCCTTTTATTGGGTCCGAGAAAGATTAGTGCTTGGGAAACCAAACCCAAAGTGAATTTGATTTACCCCCATATGTAGGTTTAAAGTTAACAGAATTACAAACATTATTTACAAAGAAATTTATATAAGAAATCCTTTCATTTAAACACAGATTAACTGGAACCCAAATATTTTTACACTGTCCAGTCGACTGTTTTGTGACTTCAGTCAACTGAGAGGTAAAACTAGTCGATTTTTATGAGGCTATTGTCTTTTTGAATAAAACTGCATCCTTCTGGACATGTGACTTATTTGAGGGGCTAGTCGACTGGTCTTTTCGGAAAACTCTCCATTTCTATGATTTTTTTTTTGGCTTTTTAAAGAAATCATACAACTTATTCTTTACACTAGAAGCAGAATAAAGCTTGTTATTACTAGTGTTTTTAGAAGAATGACCTTTTTCAAGAATTTTTTGAAAACCAAGTTCAAATCTTTTATTAGACTGAACTTGATTTTGAAGAACTTCATTTAAATTCTCTTTTCCCTTATTGAACTTAGATACATTTTTAGATATCTCTTGATAATTTTTTTTAAAGATATAAGATCTATATCCAGGTTGGAAATGCGAGAAGTTAAGACTTGACTTCAACTTGAAAATCAAGGTTTTCTTAAGAAAGAGTTTGATTAACTTTCTCTAGATTCTTATATTTTATTTTCTCCTTTTTTAATTCTTGAAAAATTTTATTAAAAGCTTCTAACAAATCGCTAGAATCTATACTATGACTTACATCGCTTTGAATTGCCATGAAGCACACGTTTGCAACTTCATTAGATACCTCTTTTTCTTCTTCTGAAGATGAATCACTATCATCCCACGTTGCTTTGTAGGCCTTCTTGTTTTTCATGTACTGGTTCTTGATAAATTTTTCCTTCTTTAGGTTTGAAACTTTGCCTTTAGGCTTTGCATTCTTCAATGGACAATCCTTCTTCATGTGACCTATCTTATTGCATTTGAAACAAGTAGGAGGTTCATTAATATCCTTTAATCTTGAATTAAATTTACCTTTGCGAAGGAATTTTTTGAATTTTCTTCTGAACATAGCCATTTCTTTTTCATCATCTTCATCATCTTCTAATTCAGAAATAGTCTTGAAAGCAAGAGTTTTCTTCTTAGCTTGTTGCAGTTCTAAGTCCTTCTTGTGCTGCTCCAATTGTACTTCATAAGCCATTAGATTTCCAACAAGATTTCCAAGCGAAAGTTGTGTTAAATCATTGGCTTCTTCAATTGCGGTAGTATTCTTTTCCCATTCAGGGGTAAGAGCGCGAAGAATCTTTCTCACCATCTCCGCTTGAGTATATGTTTTGCCAAGAGCCACAAGGGAGTTTGTGATGTCGGTAAATCTTGTTATCATCTCAGATACGCTTTCATTCTCCTTCATTCAAAACATTTCGAACCTGTGAACAAGAACATAAATTTTAGATTCCTTGACCTTATTTGTACCTTCATGTGTTACCTCAAGAGTATGCCATATTTGGAATGCCATTGTTGCGGTTGACACGGTTGAATTCTTCTTTGGTAAGTGCACAAAAGAGGGCATTCATCGCCTTTGCATTGTTCATGGTATTACTATTCATATCATCATTCCATTGAGCATAGGGAAGAGTAGGCAACGTATACTCCGTCTCGGTCATATTCCAAATCTCACAGTTGATGGATTGTAAGTAAATCTACATTCTACATTTCCAGTAGTTATAGTTTGTTCCATTAAAGAGAGGCGACTTTTGTGCAGATTGACCTTCGGGGTATTGATTTGCATTTGAATTAGAAGTAGATGCCATTGCGATTAACCACACTCTGATACCAAGTGTTGGATCCTGTATGCAAGGCAGATAACACTAGAGGGGGGGTGAATAGTGTTATTAAAAAAATTAAAAATTATTCAACTTGAAACACCTGTTAAGTCGACTGAAAAAAGAAACCAGTCGACTGAATCGACAGAAAAAAAGAGACTTGATCAACTTGAAGAACAACAAGTCTGTAAGTCGACTTAATAGGACTACCAGTCGACTGATCAGACACAGACAGAAATAAAATGCAGCGAAATTAAATTTACAAGTTAGAAAAATCAAACCACAGAGAATCAGCAATGCTAACACAGCGATATATCCTGGTTCGGTCCTCCCGACCTACTTCCAGTCCCCAAGCAACCCACTTGAGATTTTTCACTATTCTTGAAAAGAATTACAAGAATACCCTACGACCTTTGGCAACAACTATGCCAAACATGTAGACCTCTCTCACCAATAGAGAGAACAAAACCCCACTCTACAACCCAGAGTGAACACTGATTCTATACCAAGAGACCTTCCTTCCAACCGAGAGGACCATTCTCACAACCCGAGAGTGAACAACAAAGAAATCGAAAATTACAACACCTAGAGCCATGATTTTTGAATGTGCTTTTTGTATTGAGGCTATAGGTCAACTTCTAATCGCAGTCTTGAACTTAATCGTTGTTATACAAGACTGAGATCAGAGAACCAGGTCTAAGAGAGTGAGATTTCTTTGAAAACTTTGAGATCTTTTTCACAAACACATGAAAAAAAAGCAAAGACTTGTTTAATGCAATAGGTAACCATTTCCAAGTGAAATCTAGACTCTATTTATAGAGTAGACACTCCAGAGTCGTTGGAAAATAGTTAACCAACTGCCATCAAACGACAGAGAAAATTTGAATTCGAAAACCAAATTTAAATACTCAGAAAACTGTGAAAGCTGCTCGAACAGTCGACTGGGTTACCAAAGGAGTCGACTAGTCAGAGCTTGAGTAAAGTCAGAATGTTTCGTACTGGAACAGTCGACTGCTTAGCAATGTAAGTCGACTGGTAATTGACAACTGAACTCATATACGCATGAATTTGACATTTTTGATTTTTATTAAACTTTATTTTAGTCCTAGGGGATGTGTGTGTGTGCGCATCAAGGCTATTACAAGATTTCTAATCAAACATATCAAAGATTACAATTTTGTACATCAATTTACATAGACACTCTTTTGTTCTTGAGTTGATCACTTTGAAAATGTTTGAAGCTTTGAATGAAACTTGTCTTGTAGCTTGATCTTGAACCTCGAAAGCTTTGGGTACATACTGCAAGAGACATGTTGAATAGAATATTTGTGTACCGCATTGTAGTCATCAAAATCAAGAATCTACAATAACCACATAAACAAAGAATAAACTCCAAAATAATCATGAAATGAATTCACTAAAAATATCCAACATCTGGGAAAAAGTAAACTTCGGGACACACAACCCCGAAATACAAAGTATGATAAAAGCAATGAAATAAACAAACAACATGAGAAAACCATAATAGTCTAATAGTCCAACTTCGATCTTCAAAAAGTTTGCTCGCCAAGTCCTTCTAGTATTACTCCTTCGGCACCTGTATATTTGTGATCTAAAAATAGAGAAAACAATGTCCTTAGAGCAAGTCAGGGACAACAAGTAGTGAAAGCAAAGAAGCATGGAAAGATATGGTATGTCAAGAAATAATAGGCTAGAACAAAGTCAAAGATCAAAGACAATAACAAAGTTGATAACATATTCAAAGTCTAGAACTCATGATGCATTAAACAGTAATTGTAATTAATGATGCAAGATCAATAATAGTAATCATGATCAAGAATAAAAGTGTCAATCCTAGGTTCATTAGTGTTTTATTATTCTATCTAATGCACGTAATACTGCGTTCCATACCACAGGTTCGGTATATGTAAACAGTGAATGTTTAGACTATGGTGAACTCAACAGATCGTGTACTCAACAGGATGACGAGAATTTAAACATGCAAGATTTCTACGACGAACACTCCACCTTCCATTACAACAAGAACAAGGGGCCCTACTGAGTATAGTCTCCGATTGTTCACTACCAAGTCGACCCTTATTTACCCCGGCTTGCTAATATTTTATTATACTTAAATGTGAACATGCAATGGGTAAAAGAAGATTTGAAATGATGTCCAAGAGATGGCAAAGTTATGCAATGCATGATATAACTATTTCTATTCCCTAGATGCAAAATCAATCATGGATACATAAGAAAAACACAAAACACACATTCTGGACAGTAAGACGTTGGTGTACAAAAACAGAGATTCTCGTTGCTACAGGAAAGCAAAACTGGTTCAGTCAGAGATTCTGCAAAATAGACTCTCTGCCGGTTCCAATGAATATACATACGATATATATTAAATATAGAAACTAGGTCTATAAGTTCATTCTTTTCTAATTATCGGTACAGGCAGCATAACAGAGTCAAAATACTTGTGTATAAAAGTAGACTGTAAAATCCTTTAAAAATTTTATAAAAATTATATTTTGATTCATGACATTGTTTAGTAATAATTATTTTTTTTATCTCAGATAGATTTTATTTCTCAAATTTGATCTATTGTTTTAATTAATTAAGCAGAGTGATGTATATTTAAACTGCATTATGAAATTCATATGTCACTAAATGAAAATATAGATATCTTGCAATCGGTAGGTCGGATTGCAAAACTGTCAGATGATCTGGATTTCAGAAACACAGGGTTACAATTCTTATTTAATGAGTTCAAATTGATATTATCTGTAGATAGGTCAAAAATCATGTTCTTTATTGCACTTGTGTTCTAACAACAGTCTAGAGTCAAGTTTATATAAAAGGTCTGAAAATTTATCAAATAAATTACAAAAATAATAAAATGATTCTCAGTCATGTCTAGTAACAAAATATAAAATTTCAAGTTCTAATCATTTTGGTAGCATTTTATTTAAAAGAAAATCAAGTTGATGTATCTCTGGACAGCAATCTGAAAATTGAAAACATAGCAGTACTAAAAATATGATATCTTTTAGTTCGTAAATCGAAATCTAATCTGTAAAAACTTCTAGAAAATAGATTCAAAAAGCTACAGGTGATGTTTACAAATTTCTATCAAATTACAATTGCAACTAGTTCGAAAACTCAAATCAACACACAGCAAACAGCAGGCCAACAAGTAGGTTATTATTAAAAGACAACAAAATAACCAAGTAAGCATATGATTTTGAAGCAAAAATTATGGAAACTCATAGTCATCCTTTAGGGTGGAATCCTATTGTTGATGAGACAAATTTTTATCAACATAGCATGATCATCACATTCAAACGAAAAGCATTCAATCATCAATGTCTATATTCAAATTCTAAACTAATATTCATGTCATGTGTGCATGTGACATATATAACAGGCTTGGATTTGAATCAAGGGAAAGGGCACAAAAAATAGGACTACTACTTGGTTTCGCCGATGAATCCGTAATAGTCACTTTGACGGTATCAAAACAGATAGATATGATAATAGAAATAGGAACTACTTGCAGAGATCAAAGAATTCTTGAACAGGAATACAACTAGTTCAAGAGAGGCTTGCCTTTTAGACGGTTAATGCAAAAAAGAAAGAATAAAAGGATGAGAATCCCGAAAGCAACACGTGTAACTCACGTACAATGCACGTACCCACAAAAGCATGTGCACACTATGTGAGAAAAAACACACAGCAAAGCAGCAAATCAACAACTCCAAGAAGCCGAACAACAAACAACAGCAACTCAGCGGATCGGCAAAACAACACACAACGATCCTTAACACAGCACACAGCAAGCCGACCCAACATCAACACAACAACGGTGCTGTGCAGCACTGGCAGGGACTCAGCTTCGGCTTCGACGGCGGCGGTGGTGGACTGGAAGGCGATTGGGTGGTCAACGGGCAATGAGGGACAGCAGTGGTAGGGTCGTCGAAGGAGGAATAGGGCAGTGCTCGGGTGCAGGGGAGGAGACGAGGGTGCTGGCGGTTCTTCGTGTTGGTGATGGGTTGGCGAGGTGAGGGTCGACGGTGCTTCGGTGGTTGGAGGGTGGCAATAGGGATTGGAGTAGGATGCTGCGGTGGTTGGAGCGACGGTGGTCGGGGATGAGGACAGTGGAGCTCGGGGATTGGGTTCAGGGGGTTTCGAAACGGAATAGAGGAAAAAGGGAGAGATGAAAGCAGTAGGATGAGATAGAGAAAGATTGATTAATTAGGTTCATTAAAAATTAGGGTTTAATGGGTATTTATAAGGTATTTAGGATGTTGGGTTTGGGTTGCGGGTTAACGGGTTAAAGGGTATGAGTTTATGATCCAAAAAGAGAAAAATAGATAATAAAAATGGAAATATGAATATAATGGATCAAAATAAACCCAAAGCACAAAAAAATAAAATTAGAAGTGCACCAAAATAAATTCAGGGTTAAGGCCAAATGAATACAAATAATCAAAAGAGAACAATGAGTCTAAGGAATAGCAGAAATATTTATTAAAATAAATCTGGATACAAATTTTTAGAGGAAGAAATTACAAATAAAGAGAAAAAAACAGAAACAGCGGTTACAATAACCCCTGCAGGATCTAGATGTGGCCCCCATCAACCCACGACGTGACACTTAGTTCCATATAACTCTGGTAATGGGATATAGAAGTATCCTCCGCAGGATCTAGAGGTGGCCCCCGTCAACCCACGACGTGGCACTTAGTTCTATATGACACTTAGTTCCATATAACTCAGGTAATGGGCTCTAGAGGTAACCCCCGCAGGATCTAGAGGTGGCCCTATCAACCTACGACGTGGCACCTTTGTTCCATATAACTCAGGTAATGGGCTATAAAGATAAATACCGCATGATCTAGAGGTGGCCCCAACCCACGACGTGGTACTTAGTTCCATTTAACTTGTAAACAAGTATCAACATCAGGAAAATACGAGTCCCCTTTCCGGTACACTCTCCTACATTGCCCACTACTAGGTCTTACCTTTATTACCCCGACTTGTTATATTTTTACTACAGTTAATCATGAAATACAGTCATTGGAGACAGTGTTAAGACAGGATCAAGAAGATATCAAAGGATGTGCAATGCATGTTATAGAGTTCAATTTATTAAATGAGAGAAATAAATATATTTATATTTAAATACATGAAGATACAAATTCTGGGTAGCCTTACATTACTGCACTAAAATCCACTTTCCCTCTGCTATATGAACGAGAATTCAGTTCCATAAGGATTTCCAGAAAATAGACTCATTTCCGGTTCCAACGCATATACATACGATACAGTATCATTACAGTAGCAAGGCCAATCAGTCAATTCTATACAAGTCAGCAACCTAGGGTCAAGGTTTTGTACATATAACTCAGTTGTAAATTCATTTAAAAATCTCATAAAAATTATAAAATAACTCTTAACAGTGTTAAGTAGCATACTAGTAAATCTCAGGTCTTAATTCCAAACTTTAGTTACTGTTTCAATTAACTAAAAATGACAACGTATTTATAAACGGTATTCTAGAATTCAGACATTACAGTATGGAAATCTGAATATCCTGCAATCTGTGAGTCGGATTGCAAAATCATCAGATGATATGGATTCCAGAAATGGAGAGCTACAACTTTCATTTATTAAGTTATAAATTATATTATTTACAACAGGGTTGAAATCTCACTCCAAGTTGGAGTAAACAGCGGGACAATGGTAAAATGTACTCCTTCGCAACAATCATGATAATCAATCCATATATTCTTATAAAAAGAAATAAACTAGCATTTATACTCAATAATTAGGTTGGATTCCTATTGCTAACATGACAAAATTATCATCACTATAGTATTAAATTAACAAATCTAGTTATAACATCATATACAACCGAAATGCATTCAAATCACTATTTCTTATGCTTATATGTGTTTCTTGTTTATGTTTTTTAGAAAATGGGTGTATTAACACCATTTTATGAACCATTTTGAGGCAATTTTTAGTAAGTCCACTATGAATTAGTGAGAGATCTTTATTGATTTGTGTTCTCCTTGATGAGTAGATCAAAATCAAATATTTACTGGCTCAAAACGGTTAAGAGGTGAATACGAAATTGTCTCCCTAAGTGAGACAGTTTCATTTATGAAAATGAGTTGAGGGATTTTAGCCCCACATCGGAAAAATCAAAGAAATTAGAAGATAATATATAATAACATCTTTCTTGGCATTGTAAGATAGCAAGATAAGAGACTCTCTCTCGCTCGCGCAAGGGGGGGGGGGTGCAAATCTTTGATCGGATTACATGCGACTTGTGTGCGCCCGCACGTCCTGCGGACATGAATGCCGAACCGGCATGAACCCCACCTCGTGCAGAGCCTCTATTTTCCTGCCATTTATTCACGTTTTAAACTGTAGAAATGGTTTTGTCCGCCGTTATTCTCTTCCCCCCCTGTTCTGTGCTTCAAGTCAAGTTACATTCTTCAATCGTTCGGTCATAGATTTCAAGCGATGTCCAGTTCAAGAGCGTGACGTGGTTCCTGTGTCAACTCTTTTGTCGTTGCATCATGGGAAACAGATGCCTACTCAAATTCCAGCACCCGGATGAGACAAAATCTGTTTTAAGGAGATTGTGTGGTACACAAGTCTCGACACAAATTATTTGGTTTGTAATTTTGTTATTGCTTTTTTTCCTTTTTATTTGTTTGTTTTTCCCTATTCTTCTTCTTATTCTTCTTCTTCTTCTCCGATTATGTGCCTCTCAATCATACTTGGTTTTATTGCAAATGATATTTGTAAACAAAGTATTGTAACCATGTCCGTGTAGTGTATGTAATGATAAGAAATGTTCATAATCATTTTACGAGTATGGGATTGATAAGAATCAAGTAGAATGATATATATTAATGGATCACGATCAATCAACACATGAAAGGAAGGACAAATGAGATTATAACACGTTGAATAAACCAAAGATTACTTGCAGAATTCAAAGCAAAAGCTTGTACGGGAACAAAAAGGGTGTACAAGAGAACCCTTGCCTTTTTAATGATGATTGCGACGCAATGAACCACAACAGCGAGAGAACAGTACATAGCACGAGCAAAAACAACCAGCAAGGTCGAATAGCAAAATTGCGTGAAGAGCAGCAACAATGCAACGACAGCACAACAATACGGCGACATCAGTGGCACGATAGTGAGGCAGCAGCAACAGTGAGAATGTGTCGGGGTTGGTGTGAAGGAGGGAGGTGCTGTTGTCGACTGTGGCAACAAAGCAAAGGAGGACGTTGGAGGAGCTTGGGGCTGCGGTGGTGTTGACGATGGCTACAGTGGTGGTGTGCGGCAACTGGCAAGATGGAGGTGGTTGTCGATTGTGGTAGAGGTCGGGATGTTGAAGGCAGCAAGGTGACGGGAAGTTATTGTCAGTGGAGCTTGTTGGATCCTGTAGGCAAGGCAAGAAACACTAGTGGGGGGGGTGAATAGTGTTCTATAAAAAATTAATTGCAAATTGAACTTTTCTTCTGATTGGTCGACTTGAAAAGAAACACCAGTCGACTGGGGCGACAGTTAAGAAGAGTATTTTAAGACAAGTCTATTCAGTCGACTTATAGAAGAACCGGTCGACTTACCAGACAAGTTTTCAGAAAGTAAGTAGTACAAGTCTGACCAGTCGACTGTCCAGACAAGTTTCACAGATAACTTAAAAAAAATAAGTAAATGAAATGCAAGTTCCAAGAGATACAACCACAGAGTACACACGATGTATCCTGGTTCGGTCCTCCCGACCTATATCCAGTCCCCAAGCAACCCACTTGAGATTTTCCATTATTCTTGAAAAAAATACAAGAATATCCTACGACATTAGACAACAACCTTGTCCAACCCGTAGTCCTCTCTCACCACTAGAGAGAGCAACCCACTCTCCCACCAAGTGTGAAAACCTGACTCTACACCCTAGAGCTCTACTCTCCAACCGAGAGGAAAAGAAAACAATAAAATTATTTATAATCAACCTATAGCCTTGTTGTGATTGTGATTTTGTACGTGGCTATTTGGTCGACTTCTGAATTTAGTCCAAAACGAAATCGATGTTATGCTGGACTGAAAACAGAGAACCAAGACTTAGTGAATTTGAAAACTTTTCTTTCTTGAAAGCACAATACTTGAACTTTTTCTCAAAAATGCTTGGAACTCTTCCATGGTGATTCTAAGGCTCTATTTATAGAGTAGAATCCCTGGACGTTGTAAAAACAGTTCCTACAACTGTTTAATAACAGATAATAATGGATAAAAGTTTTAAATTTGAAAATACAAGTTTTGAAATCAGTACACCCTCTACAATCGCATACCCTCACCACCTCCCGACCAGTTATCACCACCATCACCTCCATTGAAACCCGACCTCCATTGAAACCTGAGCCTCCTTCATCTACTGCCTCCACCTTCTCCCACTCAGCCGCACACCACCCCCTCTTCAAACAAACCGACAACCTCCTTCCTCTAAACCTGAGCCACCACCTTCTCTTCTTCTTCATCCACCGAACACCCTACTGCCTTTCCCCCTTACTGCCTATCCTGAACAACCAACACCCGATCTCACCCCACTACCGTTCCTGAGCCACCATCAACCTCCTTTGCACCCTAACTCGATAGCCACCACCATTGACAACCACCTCTCACAACCCAACATCACCACAATGCTGCCTCCTATCCGAACCCCAAAGCATCATCTCCATCAAAACTCCTTACTACACGACAACCCGGATCTCCACTTGTTGCCTCAAACACCCGAGCACCACCACTGCTTGTTGCCTCATCACAACCTCCTTCATATTCTTCATCTCCCCAACTCACCATATCCTCCTACACAGTCTGATCTTGCTGCCTTCTCAAACCTGAACACCTACTTCCATCCCATTCATTGCATTACTGACCACCCAAACTCGACCCTACTGCCCATTCCCGAACACCATCAACTCCAAGTCACAACCCGACACCATCACCTCCTTCTCCTAAACTCAAACTCCATATCCTTGCTGCCATTACTTGATATTGTCATCGCTGTCGTGCCACTGTTGTTGCCGTCTTTGCTTGATGTTGCTACCATTCTTACCACTGTTGTACTTCTGTCCATTGCCGTCGTCGCTCCATCTTCTTCCAGTTGTTCTCGCCACGTTAGTGATCATCAAATAAAGGCAAGTGTTCTTCAAATCTTGCAAGTAGTCCTATCGTATTGTTCTTTTGTATTGTCCACTTGTTTGTGATCTTTGCTTGATCTACTCGAATCATGAACCTATCGATATATATATTCATGTTGTTTCCTTTCAATTCGTACTCATAGTGAAACCCAAAAAAAATTCCCATATCATGATCATTATGTGCATACACTACTCATGATTATAATCACCAAGTACACGAATACCATGTTGTAGAATTATTTTAAAAATTGTTAATTTTGATTGATACTTTTATTGCATGTTAGAATCATGATTCTCATAGACATGATATAAATTCAATTTGATTACTGAATAGGAACACAAATGCACTTCTGACTATAAATCCTATTTTTTTGTGAATTGAAGTTTTAAAATGAAGTTATGGACTCTTGTTGCCCTGTTGTCTGCCCTGTTTTGTGTAGAGGAATAGACCCAGTCTCTTTAACCACTATTAGGGTTTTATAGATATATCTTATAGCTCTCTGAGTGTACATTCCATATTATCTCACGGTTTCACAAACCGACTTGTAGATTGTGAGTTATTCAACTTTTAGTGCAGTAACGTCTAATTTTCCAGATTTCTAATTTGACATGTATCGTCCCCATAAACTACTTGAACTAATGATTTACTGATGAAATTATTATCTGAATCAAGCCTGAATATTAATAGACAATGTTAGGAATCAAATTCTACATTTTTGAAGATTTATTAATGATTTTATAGTAGAGTTATTAACATGAGGAGTTGACCTTATATTGTTGCCTGAACATTGTACCTATAAACATCTAAATGTTAGGCCGAGCTACTGACCTTAGAATGTCTCGTGTGAATAGGCATTGAATTTGGCAGAGAGTTTATTTCTAGGACCCTTGATGGAATCAATTTTGCTTTCCTGTAGCTACGAAAAAGTGACTTTTTGTACAGTAGTGTATTGCTGTCTAGAATTGCATTTTGATATTCTTAAATACAAATATGTTATTATTCGTACTTAATAAACTGAATTAATATAGTAGATCGATAAAACAACTCTATATCACGCATGACATAGTTCTTGATACTCTCTCGAACCTTCTTGATATTTTCTTAATACCACCATTCCTACTGGTTGCATGTTCATGCTTGATTATAGTAAAAGAATAACAAGCCGGGGTATTAAAGGATATTACTTAGTAGTGGACAATATAGCAGAGTGTACTCAGAAGAGGGCTCGTGTTTCTCGTAATAGTGACTTTCTGTTTACAAGTTTACATATTTCCCATCTAAAGTTTACATGATTCCCATTTACACATTTATATGTTTCTCGTTTACATGACATGATTCCTGATATTGTCACTGCAAGACCTAAGTACATAATCTTGTAGAATTCACCATTTGAGTCCAAATGTTTACTTGATTGTTATGCACCGAACCTGTGGTATGGGACACAGGATTGCGTGCATTATATTGGTTAATAAAAGCTTGATAGACTTAAGATTAACACTATGCATTGACATGTTTCCCGATTTCATGATTCCGGATTAAATTATTACCTGTTTACATGTTTCCCGTTTACACGATTACATGATTCCTGACTTCCGATTGACCATACTCGGGACTTGATTGTATTTCCTTTAGTTTTCTCTTGCATCACGCATGATTACATTGTTTTAGAAATTGCATTATCAGTTTTTGTTTCTTACTATGTTATAGTTTGTACCTTGTTATCATATTGCTTCTTACTACTTGCCAACAGTAGCTTGCTCTAAAGGATCCCCCCACCCCAACTCTAGATGTTGAGTTTACAGGTACTAAAGAGGAACCAATAGAAGCACTTGACAACCAAATCTTCTAGAGGATGGAGTAGGATTTGTCCTGCATTAGTTTGTTTCTTTTACTATTTTCCTTAGTTATTGTTGTTATTATTCATACATTGTATATCTAGGCATTTCGACCAAAAGTTTATGTTTCGAGATGTTGGTTATTTTGTGGATTACTTCATTTTATTCCCTGTTTATTTTATTTTATGTGTGGTTGTGATCATGATTATATTGTTGAGTTATAACTATGCAGCGTATGAATGATGTATATCATTCGCTGGGCCTTAGTTGCGTACCCGTACATTCGTATTTTGGTAAGCGGGGCATGACACGCTCATCTTAAATCAACTTTTGAACCCTGCCATAATGGGTTGGTGTGATTACTGTTTTACCAATTTTCCATCCACCGGCGAAGCTCTCATTTTTCTTGCTTTGCGCCGATTGGATGGACTTCTCCGATTGTGGATGTGACTTGGAGATTGATTTCTCATTCTCTCTTTCTAGGAAACCCTATCGAGAAGTGACCATTTGTAACACCCGCAAAATTGAGTTATTACAATTTTGTCTCATGTATGTTACACACATATATTTTGTACCATTACAGGTAATATCTGTAACATTATTAATATAAATATTGTACGTATTTCGTATTTCGATCATTTATAAATATTTTTCCGTTCTCTCGAATTCATTTTTTTATTATTTGAATTTATTTTATTCTTCTTTTTTGAGCCAACTCAAATATATTTTATTTTATACGGGCAATACACGTGTTTGTAGTGCACGTATTAATTATAAAAATATTTTGGAGTTATATATATTTTTATATTCCATTTACTAAATATGAATGCATAATCCAATTTTTAATTAAACAAGCTTACTTTAATTCATATTAAGTGAATAATATATGTGATTATATTTCATCATAAATTTTAATGTGTAGTTTATGTACTTATGATTCTTTTAAAACCCGTGCAAACCCCACTTCCCATTCTGACTGGCCACTTTTTTTAAAAAAATGATTTAATTATGATTAAGTTTGAATTAATGTAAGTGGTGAATTAGTTGGTAGTTATTAAGAGTATATGGGTGGTTTTAATAACTTCCACTCACCCTTTAAAAGACAACCAACCAATCTGGCTCTCTCTCTCTCATTTTATGCCAAGTCCCGGACTCCACTCTCCTTTCTCTTCCATATAACTCCAGAGCCCCTGTATATTTCTATATGTATAAACATACATGTACACATACCCTTCTTCTTCTCCTTTAGTACAACCCGAACCGCTCCTTGTCTCCATCTCCTATTTCCTTCTCGTACGACTTCCTTCTTCTCCTACACTTGCGAGGGTGTAGCACGAAGCAGAGCACAATGACGAGTTGTGTCCACGAGGAATCGGCATTGTAATGGCTACACAAATTTGAGCCTATCGGAAAGCATTGGGTGGGCGTTCGCTAACTTTCTAATTTGTACTTGTTAGAATTGTATACTAGATAATCTATATAAATTGAGTATTCATGCTTATATTATGTGTTGTTAGTTAATTATGTGAAAGTATGATATGATTAACTTAATAACATTTTTATGGTTGCTGTCCTGAGTTTTAGTCTCACTTCAAAAAATCATTTCTTTTTATCTAAATGGAATCTAAAGCTAAATTTTTTATATGAGTACCCTGTATATGTCAAGAATATTTTCTAAAATTTTCATAGTTTTTGGATGTTGTTTGTATGTTAATAAAATCCGAACTTAGGACTGGTTGACAGTTTTGTCTAGTTTCTGAAAATTTGCATACCTTTCGAATTTTGACATTTCAGCATCTTATATGAAGTATTTTGAGGAAGGTCAAAACTAAGATTGTTATTAGACTTATTAACTTTTCATTAGAATCTAAGAAATCAATTTTTCATGAAGAATGAAATTTATAATGAATTTTACAAGAATAAACAAGTGGCAGTACTTTAACTGTAGTTGAGTCTGTATAACAATTCGACCCTACTAAAGATTTCGAAGAATTCAGGTATATAGACACAATATTTTGGATAAACCTATAACTAGAAAGCTATATTAGACTTGTATACCTTTAATTTGAGCTAAAGAACACAAAGATTCAAGAAGCATAGAACTTTCAGTGATTTTTACAAGTAGCATGAACTGTAGTTTTCAGATTCTGAACCTACTATTTTGCAAATGAATTTAGACGAAGTAATTAATGATGAATTTACATGATCTTAACTACAATGTTGTAGTAGACCCATTCATTTATATGACACTAAAAAATTTATTTTCTGATAAATATCTTAATTTATATGATTTTGGTAAGACTATAGAGTTGTTCTTCAAAGGTAGTTGAACACTCAAATAGTGGATTCTATATATGTTGTTACCTTGAAAAGAAGTTGTCACGCCCCGCTTCCCAAAAAGAATACGTAATACGGGCACGTAACATTGGCCCAGCGAATGATTTTCATCATTCATAAGATGTTCAAGAATCTGTACAACATATCACAGGAATAATCAGAGTCGGAAGCAAAGAAACAACCAACATGCACATATGAACCAAAATACCAACAAGAATACTTGAAACCAAATATATAAATCTCAAATAGTCATAATCTGAATAAGACAAATATCTTGGGTCACATTGCCCAAATACAAATACAAATCCAAGTATCAAAATACAATATTGTTCAAGCAAGAAACAAGAATTAATAATAGCAAAATCTCCAGCAACTAGTATCTCATGTTGCCGATACCATCTGAAACCTGTACTCCAAAATCTGTAATTTAACAAATGCAGGGATAAGAAAAAGAAAACAAGTACCCCGTCAATTGCAAGTTATGGGCCGCTTGTAATGCAGGATACAAGTACATGGAAAAAACTGACTAATAGCATGGAATAAGTATGATAACAAAATATAACAACTAGCATGGTAAGGTGATCAAGTATAAATAACACGAATCAAATGTAAGGTAAATAATTATCATGTAAACAAGCATCATGTATCAAGTATCATGTAATCATGTATCAAGTGTCAAGTGTCAAGTCTCATGTGTCATGTAGTCAAGTATCAAGTACGCATGTATCATGTTTAAGTAGCAAGTGTCATGTATCATGTTCAAGTATCATGTATCAAGTCTGGTAGTGATTACTATCTAGATAGCACTTCATGCATCCCAGCTTTTACTACATGGTTGCTACAATAAATAGTTTCACTTTAGATTTCATAGTGGACCATAGAGGGCAGTGTACTCTGGGACAAGAAAACAGAAACAGAAAACAGGTTCATGAATCAAAACAGGTACATGAATCATCCGATTCATGCATCAACGGGTTCATGAATCAATAGGTACACGACCAACAGGTCCGTGCATCAACAAGTAACAGGTACACGACCAACAGGTCTGTGCATCAGCAGGTAACAAGTACATGAACCAACAGGTCCGTACATCAACAGGTAACAGGTACATGAATCAACAGGTCCATGCATCAACAGGTTCATGCAGCAACAAGTAACATGTACATGAACCAACAGGTCCATGCAGCAACAGGTTCATATATCAACATGAATCAAAATGAAAAACATGGGCCCCCTTCCGAGTACACATTTCTGAATTATCCACTATTAGATCTTTCCCTTAAAACCCTGACTTGGTTATTTATTATTAATGTCAAACAAATATGTAGGTGTACAAAATATATCAAGAATAACATGGCATGATCATGTGACAAGTCCAAGTTGCAAGATAAACATGTATGAGTGCAAGATATCTCATAAAAGAATGAAATAACCAAATCTCAAGTTCGGGACAGCAAGACCACACTGTAGTAGAACAGTAATTCCCAGTTTTACAAACATGCAAATTTGAATCCGTCAAAACCTCCAGAAAATAGACTCCCAACCGAATCCAGCGAATATAAATAAGTCATATAATATTTCACAACAACATAACTCAAAACTGATTTGAATTCAGAAATTAGGTTCAACCAGAAATCAGGAAAACGAATTCAAGAGTAGAAAAACAGTATGAAAACTCAATAAATAACTCCACGAAAAATCTGGGGTATTCCCTATATGTCCAGTATCTAAATATAAAGTTTCAAAATTTTCTAGTACCATTAGTTCAGTCAACAAAAATCGAAAAACCTCAAGAAACGATAGTTTGGCAAATCTGGAATTCCCAACACAGCTGTACGAAAACTAAAATATCTCGCAAACCGTGAAACGAAATCCAAATCTGCCAAAGAAAGATGAAAATGGACAAAATATATTAACTTTCATATTTCACAAATATTTTTCATACAGTAAAAGGAATAAGGATGGAAATACGATTCTTTACAGAACAGCGAGTAAATTACAGCAAGTATTGTTTTCATAAACGAGCATGAAACAGCATGTAAAATTCATCAATAAAATCTGCCAAAATTCTAGGTAATCCCTAGATAAGTATAGAAGAACTAACCAAAGTTCTAGATCAAAATAATATGTAGCACAAGAATCAAAATAATTTAGTTATCAAAATCACCGAGAAACGAAATCTGGAAAATGTCTATACCTCTGTAGCAAAATAGTCATATCTCACACATACGATAATGAAATCAAGCAAGGTCAGAGGGGTTGGAAAATAGACAAATTTCTCTACAATTCATATTTTATACCGAAATTAAGATTCTAACCCTAATATGGCCTAAATTACTGATCAAGACAGATTATCGGCAAAATACAGAATTTCCTCAAAAACCAAAATCAACATAGATTCAACGAAACTTGATCCACACACAACCAAATATGAAATCGAGTTTACCAAGTGTCCAAACAATATGGATTAGGGTGTATAACAAGTCCACAACAAGCTAATCACATGGATCTCAACAAATAGTCAAATTCTCACAAATAGTTCACATACATGATCAAATCAAGAACGGGCGAAAAACCTAGTTGTTTCATGTCGAATTTGTGTCGTGAGTCAACTATGGTCAAATAGCACTATAGAGACGAAACCCAACAAGAATAACACACAAGTGTCATCTCTAGAACCCAACTACATTATAGGTGGTATTTTTGACTTGTATCATACAAAGAAATTTGAGTATAAGTTACTTGCCTAAAAGACGACGACATAAACGGAGCAAGAACAAGAATAACGGGAACGGATTCCTGGGCAACAAACTCAAATGAACGAAACTCATGAATTGAACCAACGAACCAAATAACGAACAAACACCCGAACTACGAACACCGCCTCTAACACAATGAACCACGGCAAAACCTCGAACCAACACATGCACGAGAGAAGCGCGTGCACACCGCACAAAACACAACAACGGCAAAGCGAGGATGCGAAGACGATGGCGGGAAGCTCACGTCGAAGATACTGGCTACTATCAGGAGGGAAACACAGCACACGTTGCTGTGCTACTGTTGCTGTTGTTGCGAAACAACGCTGGGACGGAGGTAGGGAGGTGCTGGCTGAGCTTGTGCATCGGCAGAAGGAGTGCACAGCACACCGGTGCTGTGCTGCTATTGTCAGAGTGGAGCGTC
Source organism: Hemerocallis citrina (assembly GCA_017893485.1). NCBI lineage: Eukaryota > Viridiplantae > Streptophyta > Magnoliopsida > Asparagales > Asphodelaceae > Hemerocallis > Hemerocallis citrina. The sequence continues at coordinate 151,658,809 of CM030362.1, forward strand.
GAGGTGACCGGCGCTCGGGAGGAGCGCAGGCTGGTGGGGAGGCAGGGGACAGCAGAGCGGCAGCGGAGTAGGCTGCAGGCGAGGAGGTGGCGGCTTGCGACGAGGTGCTGCAGGGAGAGCGCACACAGGGACAATGATGAGTGCAGTCGCGAGGCTACAGGGTGGCACGACTGGGGGGGTGCTGTTGGAGCACAGGGACAGCGACTGGCTTCGGTAGGTACAGCGATGGCTGCGGAAGAAGAGGAGGGAAGGCGGCTATGTTGAGAGGTCGGGAGACGGAACGGGGTGGAGAGAGAGACGAACGTGAGGCTAGAGTGGAGTCGACACAGGGAGATGGGTCGCGAGGTGGAGAGGTGAAGACAGCCGCTAGGGTGCAGGTGTGAGCAAGGGGATGAAGAACAGGGTAGATGAAGCGGCGGCTGGGGGTAGGGGAAGGGTTTAATATATCGGTAGGAAATATAATAGGGTTTATAAATGCAAAATAAGAATAGGATTTTTAATATAAAATCAAAATGTAATACAATAAAATAATAATACTGATAGTAGTAAAGAAAACAAATAATAATAATAATAATAATAACAATATTAAAAATAACCGTAATAATAATAATAATAAGATTTGTGCTAAAATGTAAAATTCATAGAAAATAGTTACAATAAAATTATTGATCGAAAATAGATTTTTGTAGGAGATCCAAGAATACATTTTAAAAAGGATTTGAAAACCGAAAAAAAAAAAAATTTGCAAAAATTTTAAATACAGAAAATATACAAAAATATATTTTTAGAAAAACAGGGGTTACAGAAGTTGATAGAGAAATAGACTTGGGGTATTGGTTAGAGAATATGGCTTAGGACCTTTGAGGTTGCAGGTTCGGGTCTGGTGAGCTCCGATTGAGTTTTATTTATTGTTTTTGAGTATATTAAAAATATAAATTGATTTTTGGGGAAATCATTTGATGGTAAGTTGTACAAGCATTTTTGGATTAATTTTTCCACTTAGATAAATAATTAAACACATATTTGGTGATTGGATTTGAAGAATTTGAATATAGACGATTTTAAAGGATATTAGTATTTTGGAGAATTAAGATTTGATGGAAATTGGTACAATTGTTTTGGATTAAATTCCAGGTTTGAATGAATGATTTTTGTACAGATTTGGTAATTGAATTTGAAATATTATAACATAGATGATGTTAATTGAATTGAGACTTTTGAAGTCCTATTATAACAGTTTGAGAAATTTTATCTAGTTATTTGAGAATGACTAGTTGGATGAAATGAATAAGAGATGAAATAGGAATACGAGTGAATGAAATTTGTAATGATTATAAAAGAAATTATGGATGACCTGGAATGTTTATGAATTTTGGAATGTGTGGATTCTAGAGGCTGAGCGAGACCCAGGGTACCGTGATTATGAAAGTGTAATAAGTGGCCAGTATGTTCTAATGTTCTCGTGTATTGATTTAAGTCCAGTAGGGTAAGCTAGCTCTAGGTGGCAATTATTTATGTTTAAACTTAGGATAGACACTAGGTGGAGTTATGGCTGAAAACGATGATGAACATGTCTGGTAAAGAACTTGCAGTTCCTAGGGGTTCGAGATTGAGGAATACGCCTGGTAAATCCACGGTATGTGGGCCAGGAATGTGTCTGTCTCTCATGAAAGGTTGGTAAAGAACTTGTGGTTCATAGAAATGTTTGGGACAGACATGATACGCCTAATAAATCCATGATTGGTGGGCTAGGGGTAGTCCTGGTTCGTAGTTACGGGTTATCGACTCGCTAGGTTCAGGACCTAGGATACGCCCGGTAAATTTGCATGTGTGGGCTAGGAGTAGGTCGGTGAGGTTGATGAAATGGCCGGTAAAGAGCTGCGGCTCGTAGGAATGTTTACGACTAAGGATACGCCTGGTAAATCTATATGTGTGGGCTAGGGATAGGCCGGTAAAGTCCATGATTCTCGGGGCTTTGATTGGACGTAATTACGTGTTGGAGTACAGTCATCGAGTTAGGTTGCATAACGTGAGATTTAACCCGATAATGAGGTGAACGCTAAAGGCTTTCCCTCGGATCTATGTAGTATGGGATGCATAGAATCTGAAAAAGTGTGTATTAGTATGCATTGTGTGCATTTGTTGCTTTCTTGGATACTTATTTTATGCCATTGTTTTATGCATTTTGATTTCTGTTTCATGGCATACACTTATACAATAAGATTAGATTCACTGTCTGTTTTTATTTATGTTTGTCATTATTGCTTTAGTTTTGTGCATCAAATTTGTGATTGTTAAAGTTGAGGATCGTTGTATTATAACATTGTATTAGTTGCATTCAATTGACGTGCCCACAATTCTTAAGTTTGCAGGACTCAGGTTAGCGAGCAGCGTGTTGAGCGATGTTGCAAGATTAAAGATTTTGATAATATAAAATGTATTTTATATGTAATTTCCGATGTGCATTGTAAAGAATTATTTTGTATTGAAAGAATTTTAATTTCCTTGTAATTTTGTATGAAATTAAAGTAATGATCTGGTTGTGCTACAAATTACCTATATTTGTAATTCAGGGTGTTACAGTGATGCTTACATGTATAGAAAAACCACTCATTTTTACAATCATGTATAGTGTGTCCCTTCTTAGCACACTTGTGGCACTGCGGTCCTCTCTCCGACTTCTTCAATGAAGCTTCCATTGTTCTTTTCATCGCCGCCTTTCTTGCTTTTTGGGTCGGTACAAAATCCACTTTCCCTCCCCTATCTTCTTTTTTCCTAATTTCTTCAATCTCCGTTGCGGTTCGGTCTCGGTGGGCCCTATTCAGACCTGTTCCAACTTTCCCAGCCATCATCACCTTTGCATAGGAGTGCCTCTGGATCACTGATGAATGGGCATCCTCTATTTCCCACTTTGGTCACCACTGCCGTCGCTTTTCACCTGTGCTCCTATCACGGTGACATCTATTCTCCCCTTTCGGGCAACCAATCTTCTTTTGCCGCCGTTCGGCCCCAACCTCTATTAGGGTCACCGGCGAGTCCTCCTGGTTGACATTCTACTCTATGTAGCACGGACACGGGTACAAGATACGGGTACGATACGACTCGGGTACGCGGATACGTGATTTCTCAAAAATTTAGGATACGGGTACGTTAAGGATACGTTGAATATAAAAATAATAAATTTAATATATATATATATATATATATATATATATATATATATATATATATATATATATATATAATGTTAAAAAAATTATAACTAGAAATATAAAAGTCCTAAAAAGAAACAATACATTACTAACTAGTAACTACTTGTCTTACTTGTTGCAGGTGAAGATTCCTTTTGTTGAAGGCTTGAAGCTTCCTTATGGCTTCCACATACCCGCAATTGGGCATACATGATTAGCTCAAATCTTGTAATGAACTAGGAAGTACTTGGGAAGAATGAATTGAAAAAAATAAAAATAAATATGGCAATCTGCCCTGTATTATTTTCATTTGTGATCCGATCCATATATTGGGGATGATGATTCCCCATCTACATTAAATGAATAACCTATATTTCACCTATAATTAGACAGTGAATAAAAAGTAAAAAATATCAATTAGCCCAACCCCAATAACTCTCTAAAAATTTAACACTGAAACAATTAACTAACTATTAAGTATTTAACAATTAACTTATACTTGAGACTTGAGAGGTTAATTAAAGAGCAGACTAGACTAACTTATACTTCAATTTATACTTGAATTAGAACATACTAACAATCAACAGTGAAGAAAAAAAATTATACAATTAAAAGTGAAGAAAACTTCATACTAACAGTGAAGAAAAAAATCTCAAATTATCATACTAAGTTACTAACAGTGAACAATAACATACTAAATTACTAACAATTGAATCAAAACTTCATACATCTCAAATTATCATCTAATTTGTACACATGAAGAGTGAAGAAAAAAAATCAAACCTTGGTAGTTACCTAGTTGGTACTGTGGTAGAGAGAGAGTAGGAGACAGCTCAACTGCTCAAGTAGGGGGAGATTCGACAGCTCAAGTTGGTACGCCGGCGACAGATCAAGTAGGGGGAGAGTCGCATGGAGACGGCAGTAGAGGGAGATGCTCACGGCGACGACACTTGAGGGAGAGACGAACGGCGACAGCTCCCGGCGACGACAGTAGAAGGAGAGGCACACGGCGATGACGGTAGAGAGAGAGGCGAACGGCGACGGTCGATTGGGCTTGGGGAGAGAGAGAGCTCGTTTGTGATGAGCCGATTTGACTTCGGGGAGAGAGAGAGAGGACGATTAGGGGATAGAGAGGGATCGATATCGTTGTCGATAGAGAGAGAGAGAGAGAGAGAGAGAGAGAGAGAGAGAGAGAGTTGCGTTTGGGGAAGGAGGCGGGATTAGGGTTTGGGGAAAGGTAGTAGCTATTCAGTTTTTTTTTTTTTTTTTTATATACACTAAAAGGCGCACCCAGGCGCACCCCAGGCGCACCCGAGCGCACCCAGGCGCACCCAATCGTTTTTATTTCATTTTTTAATTAAAAAAAATTATGGATACGCACCGGATACGTACCCAGAGCGTATCCGGGCGTATCCGGGTCGGGTACGCACCCAGTACGGGTACGAGACCTGTTTTTGAGTACCCGTGCATCATAGATTCTACTGCTTCCTCCCTTCCTCTCTTAAGCATCGAGTCACGACGTTTGGTGCTTGTTGGGTAGTGGTTGCGGTGGATGTATGAGTGCTTCATAATGTCTTTTACCCTTCTTTAACCAAAGGTAGCTAGCTAACTCCAAAAATCTGTGCTTTCATCTAGAAGACGCGAATTTTTGCACAGAGTGTAGGAGTTTGAGGTTCACGGGGGGGGTTACGCAAAAGAGGAAAGTCACCAATCTATATTATAGAAACTTACTTCACCTCTGTTAAACACAAAGTTATCCATATTTAGGAAAAAAATAAAAAAATCAAAATTTAGGAATTATTTCCGTAATGGCCCACTTTTTGAAAATATTAACCAATCTGACCCACTTTCGAAAATATTTATCAAACTGACTCAGTTTTAGACACGTCAGCATTACCCGTTAATAAAAATAACGGCATAGGCTATTTAGAATAACCACATCAGTTAACTTATTCTCAATCGTGTACTCTCTCTGACTTAGAAAAATTTCAAATGTGAAAAAATCGTACAGCTATACCGCTATTCCGAACAACGGCATTCGCATTACATATGCCGTTGTTATGGATAACGACATCAGTTATAATATTCATTGTTAGGGATAACTGATGTCGTTGTTTGGAACAATGGCAACAGTTCATTTTATTACTTATACTTGGCTAATATATTTATGTGAACTATTGCCGCTGTTTCTATGAACGACAACAGTTATTTAATGCTGTTGTTTGGAAGAACGACTGTGAAGACAGAGAGTTTAATGAGTATCATAACTGATGTCGTTATCTTCAACAACGACATTAGTATTGTGAATGCCGTTCTTGGGGATAACGACATCATTTATAAGTTGTTCAGCACTTGAAATTTTTTCCAAGTCAGAAGGTTCATATTTGTATAAAAATGTACTGATGTCGTTTTTTCATACATCGGCATGCTAAAAAAAAATAAACTGATGTTGCTTTTTGGAAGAACGGCATGAAATTAACTTATGCTTTTTTTTTAAGAACGTGTTATGCTGATGTGTCTAAAACTGGATTAGTTGGATCAATATTCGAAGTGGGTCAGCTTGGTGAATATTTTCAAAAAGTGGGTCAGTACGGGAAAGAATTCGATTTTTAGCCACCCTACCGTCTTTAGAGCATCCACAGTCGTTCCATGCTAAAAAATGGCAAAATGCATTTTTTAGCAATCCAATTCGATGAGCATCCACAGTCGTGGATTGGCAAAAAAATGGCGGAAAGGAAACATGATGTTTCGTCCCAAAAATTGGAAAAAAATAAAGGTTTTTTTTTGCAAAAAAAAATTGCAAAAAACAAATTTTAAAAATAGTTCGTAAATAATATTTGCAAAAACAATTAAAAAATTTGCAAAAACAATTAAAAAAATTACAAAAATTTCCAAAAAATGGCCCAGCATTCTGGACGAAGGGGAAGATCCGGAATAATTTTTTAAAAAAAAATTTGCAAAAAGAATTTTTTAACCAAATTGTAATTTTTTTTTGCAAAAACAATTGAAAAATTTGCAAAATCAATTGAAAAAATTGCAAAAAAAATTTAAAATTTACAATTTTTTTTAAAATTTGGATTGGGACGAAGCATGATGTTTCGTCTCAAATTGAGACGAAACATCATGTTCATTCCCACGTTTAAAGCTTATTTTATTCGTTTTTTTAGTTTTTTTTACTTCGGACGAAACATCATGTTTCGTCCGATCAATTAAGAGCATCCACAGCGGTTTGCTAAAATTCTCATTTTGCCATTTTTTTAGCAAACGAGCGTTGCAGTGGTTTGCTAAATTTCTTATATTTGCCATTTTTTAGCAAACGTATCAATTCTGTTTCTCAAATATGAGAAACGATTTGAGAATTCTCAAATTATAGAGGACGGGGAATGATTCCCCGTCTCACAAATTTTAATATAGTTTATTGTATACAGACGGGGAATGATATCCCGTCTGTAATATTTTATTATTATTTTTTTTTTAAGAAAAGGGTCAGACGGGGAATGATATCCCGTCTCTATATATTTTATTTATTTTTTTTTAGAAAAGGGTCAGACGGGAAATGATATCCCGTCTGTGCCGTTTGTAATTATTATTTTTTTTAATTGAAGGTCGCTGATTGGTCCCAAAAAAAAACAAAAAAAATGAAAAGCGACAAACGGGGAATGATTCCCCGTTTGTGCCCATGTAGTCAAATAGTCAAGTGGGTTAGGTATTTATTAGGTATAATAATTAGGTTTAGTTATAAGTTTAATTAAGTTTAGTTATTATTATATTATTTAATTTAGTTAATTAATTAGGTTTAATAGTTAATAAGTAGTTAATAAGTAATTAATTTCTAAAAGTTGACAAACGGTACATCATATACCGTTTCACGCTTTTTTAAAAATAAAAAAAAGAGAAAGATCATCATATCCCGTTTCACGTGTAAATGAGAAAGATATAGCAAATGACCACTGCACGATCGCTCCCTATTTGCTATTACTGTAGATGCCATATTATAGAAAATGAGAAACACCACTGTGGATGCTCTAAGAATATAATAAAATAATCCAGACGAAACATCATGTTTCGTCCGCTATAATATGCATATTGCTATTTCGATTGCTATTTCTCCGTATCTACTGTAGCGCTTTTGCCAAAAAATGGCAAAATAGCAAACGACTGTGAGCGCTACAGTAGGAAAAAAATGTCAAAAATGGCAATTGATATGGTCAAAACAAGGGGTTCAATCGAGACCGTCCAAATGGGGCACGAATCCTACAGCTCAGGGACGAGACGGTAATTTCACATGCAAACGGGTCCGAAGCGGGTACTGGGTCTCCTTCTCACAGATCCAATAACCCGCAAACGGATCCACCACAGCTGGGCACGGGTTTCAACCCGCTGCCAACTCGATCCAGCAAGACACAATCAAGGTCCCTGATTAGATCTAAATCAACGGCCATGATTCACGTCAATCTTTACACTGGGATTTAGGGATTAAAATTCCTTATCTGATTACCAGAGTATACCTTATCAGATTACTTTCCCAATCTGTTTACAAGGAGATTATTCTATATCAGACTACGCGGATTACATTCCTAAATTGTTCTCTAAGACGCCTATAAATACCCCCCACCCATCTCCATTAACAGGTAATCAATCTTTCTCTAGTTAAACGCTCTTTCATAATCAATTCCGGTTACTGACTTGAGCGTCGGAGGGTGCGTCGCCGGGATCAACCCCGGTGTCTCGCACTTTTTGCAGGTGCACGGCGGGAGCGACGATCGGAGTTCAACGGAACAGGTATACAGGTTCTCCTATTCAGTTTCCCCAAAGAACTCACAAATTCATCTGTTTGCCCCCACACCGAATTTAGCGGCAACAGATTGGCGCCGTCTGTGGGAAACTAACGAATAGAGACCTCTCCTCTTCCCGGTGAACAGGTTTTCTCCAGCCATGCCGCCTCGCAAAGTCAGATCTAGGGGCTCCAATCGAGCGCCCATCCCTGACCAGCAGGAAGTCCTTCCTGATCCCACTCAACAACAAGGGCAGCTCCCTCCTACCGTGGAAGAGCCGCTCCAGCGGAACCCTCCACATCCTGATCCGAAGGGGCCTAACCCCCAGAAACAGCCTCTTCATCCAGAGAACATACCCAACCACACTGCCTCCAGTGCCTCCATGGCCTCCCATCATCCCCGAGCCTCTGGTCGCCACGATGCCCATCCCAGACGCCCGGAGGATAAGGACCTTCGTCACCATCTGGACGAAAAGCGGGCTCGGGGAGAAGCCTCCCACCAAGAACGATCCCCCCGACACCGGGGACACAGGGGATCCCCCGCCCGAAGAGGGAGAAAAGACTCCCCCGAGCACTACCGAGGGAGGCACTCACCGGCAGGTCGGCAGCAGCATCGGAACAATGAGGCACCCATCACCCGTGCCGAGTTCCAGCAATTCCAAGCTATGGTACAACAGGCCCTCAATCTCCGTCAAAATCCCAATGAGCCAAGGGCCCCCTCCCCTCGTCCGGTCCGGAGCCCTCGCCAACGTTCCCCTTCTCCTCGACCCGCTCCTACCAATTCCAGACGCACCCCAAGTCCTCGTCGTTCCCGAAGCTACCATCGCCGCAGCCCTCGCTCCCCATCCTACGAAGACGAGTCCCGTGGCTCGGCAGATCACCGCCGGAGAGATAACACCATGAACCGCCGCCTGAACGAGGTGGAAAAACTCTTGGGACGGATAAACCGGGAAGAAGAACTCAGGGGGAGGACCCTCCGTCCTAGCCAACCCCCGTTCTCCCGGACCATAGTGGATACTCCTGTTCCCTTCGGTTTCAAACCTCCCCAGTTCGAGAACTACACGGGAGAGACCGATCCGGTTGACCACATCGAAGGCTTTAAGACTTTGATGCTCCTCCATCAAGCGTCCGACGCCCTCCTCTGCAAAACATTCCCTGCAACTCTGAAGGGCCCAGCTCGAGAATGGTACTCTCGCCTTGCCCCGGCGTCAATATTCTCCTTTGAACAGTTCGAGACCCTGTTCATCACCCACTTCGTCAGCAGCCGAAGGGCCGAGAAGACCAGCATTTCCCTGTTGCACCTCCGTCAGCAGAAGGGGGAGAGATTGAGGGACTACGTGAAGAGGTTCACAGCCGAGGCCAGAACTATCGCATCCCTCGACCAATCCGTTGCTACCGCGGCGTTCCAATCCAACATCCTAAATTCTAACCTCCGCTCCTCCCTCGCCAAAAAACCGCCACATGACTTTTCTGACCTTCTCCTCCGTACTGAAAAGTACATCCGAGCTGAAGAGGCCGAGGAACCGCCCAACTGGGAAGCAACCGCCTCCGGATCTAAGAGGAAGGGAACGGAAGAAGAGGGACCCAAAAAGTTTCAGAAGGATAATGCTGGCCAGCGCCGGCCTCCCCCTAGATTTGAAAAATTTACTCCCCTCACCACAAACATCTCCGCCATTTTCATGGAAGTCGAAAAAGAGGGGGTCCTGCCTCCAGCTCCAAAGATGAACACCCCAGCCAAAAGGAGGGATAAAGACAAATGGTGCCGTTATCACCGGGACCATGGGCATGACACCAACGACTGCCGGGCTCTGAGAAACGAGATCGAAGCCCTCATCCAGAGGGGGCAGCTGGCGAAGTTTGTAAGAAAGGACGGGGCCGAACTTCCTCCCCAGCCTCGGGGGGCTAACAAACGTCCGGAACGGGAAGAGACGCCAGAATTCGAGGAAGAGCGAGTCCTCCACCTTATCCATGGGGGTCCAATGGGGGGCTCCTCGAACTCTTCTCGGAAAGCTTTTATTAGGGAAGTAAATTCTGTCCGGGCCACCCCTCCCCCCAAAGGACTCGGAGTGCCCGTCACCTTCTCTGACGACGATCTCGAGGGCGTCCGCACCCCTCATTGCGACGCACTCGTCATCAACCTTCACATGGCCAATTTCAAAGTCGAAAGAATCCTAGTGGATAACGGCTCCTCCGTTAACATCCTATTCCTCGATGCTTTTAAGGGGCTGAAGCTCTCCCGAGACAGACTGAAGCCCGCCGGGTATACGCTCCATGGGTTCACGGGAGTGCCGGTGACGATCGAAGGGGTGATCACCCTCGATGTCACAGCAGGCAAAACTCCTACTACCCGCACGGAGTCAATGGATTTCATGGTTGTAGATGTCCCCGCGGCCTACAACGTCATTTTGGGTCGGCCCGGCCTAGCCGCCCTTGAAGCCGTCCCTTCTGCCTATCATCTCAAAATGAAATTCCCCACTCGGGCTGGAGTGGGAGAAGTTAGGGGCAATCAGGAACAGGCCCGCAAGTGTTACATGACCTCCACGCTCGGACCCGTCCTCTCCTTAGAAACACTCGAGATTCCACAAGATGCTGCTCGGCCGACTCCCGAGCCAGTCGATGAGCTGGAGGAAATACTCTTCTCGGAGCAGGAGCCGACCCGTAAGTTCTACGTCAGCAAGGCACTCCCGTCCACCCTACATTCAAATATTGTGAAATGCATCCGAGCCAACCGGGACCTCTTCGCATGGTCAGCAGCGGACATGCCCGGTATCTCCGAAGAACTCTTGGTCCATCGCCTCAGCGTTGATCCGGGGTCCAAACCGGTCCAGCAGAAGAGGCGCAAGTTCGCCCCCGAGCGCCAGCTCGCCATCAAAGAGGAGGTAGACAAACTGTTGAAAGCCCGATTCATACAGGAAGTGAATTATCCGGAGTGGTTGTCCAACGTAGTCATGGTGAAGAAATCCAATGGGACGTGGAGAATCTGTATTGATTTCACTGACCTCAACAAGGCCTGCCCTAAAGATCCCTTCCCTCTGCCGAGCATCGACACTCTGATTGACGCAACCTCGGGACATGAGCTCCTCAGCTTCATGGATGCTTTCTCGGGTTACAATCAGATAAGGATGTTCCCCCCGGATATTCCGAAGACATCTTTTGTAACGGACCAAGGACTCTATTGTTATCGAGTCATGCCGTTCGGCCTGAAGAACGCAGGGGCAACGTATCAACGTCTCGTCAACAAGGTATTCCAGGCCCAGATTGGTCGGAACATGGAAGTCTACGTGGACGACATGCTTGTGAAAAGCATCCGAGGCGTTGATCATGAGACCGACCTCCAAGAAGCGTTCGATGTTTTGAGAAAGCACAATATGAGACTCAACCCGAACAAGTGTGCGTTCGGCGTCTCATCGGGCAAGTTCCTCGGCTTTATGGTCAGCCAACGAGGAATAGAGGCAAATCCGGAGAAGATCCGGGCCATACTAGACATGGCCCCGCCCAGAAACGTCAAAGAAGTTCAGAAACTGACAGGTCGTTTAGCCGCCATTGGGCGCTTTTTGTCGAAGTCCGGGGAGAAATGCCTCCCGTTCTTCAAAGCCCTGAGGGGGACTAAGGGGTTCGAGTGGGGGCAGCCGCAACAAGATTCCTTCGACCAGCTTAAAGCTTACCTCGTCAACCCGCCTCTGCTCAGCAAACCCATACCAGGCGAACCCCTCTACCTCTACTTGGCAGCCTCGGAACAGACACTAAGTGCGGTCTTAGTCAGGGAAGAAGATAGAACTCAAAAGCCCATTTACTACGTCAGCAAAGTGCTCCGGGACGCCGAGCTCCGGTACCCGAAAATTGAGAAAATAGCCTACGCCCTGATAATGGCTGCAAGAAAGCTTCGGCCATACTTCCAGTCTCATTCGGTGGTCGTCCTTACCGACCAGCCGTTGAAACAGATCCTTCACAAGCCAGAGACTTCCGGCCGCCTCATGAAGTGGTCGATCGAGCTGAGCCAACATGATATTACTTATCAGCCTCGGACCGCAATCAAGGCGCAGGCGCTGGCCGAATTCATAGTTGAGACGACTATCCCCGACTCCGAGCAGACGACGAAGGGACCGCCTATCTGGTCTGTATATGTCGATGGATCCTCTTGCAACGAGGGGAGCGGGGCTGGAGTCATCCTGGCGGGCCCAGACGACTTTGTCCTTCAATATTCCCTCCGGATAAACTTTAAAGCCTCGAATAACGAAGCCGAATACGAGGCACTCATAGCCGGCCTCGGGATGGCCCGAAACGCAGGGGCGCGACGCCTGCGGATCTTCAGCGACTCTCAATTGGTCGTCAACCAGGTCCTCGGCGAATATGAAGCCCGCGATGACAGAATGGTAAAGTACTTGGCCAAAGTGAAGAGCCTCATGGCGCTCTTCGACGAGGCCCTCATCCGAAGAATCCCCAGAGAGGAAAATGCCCAGGCCGACGCCCTGTCCAAACTAGCTTCCTCATCCCTGCAGGGCCTCGAACAAACCGTTCTGATAGAAGTCCTCCTCAAGCCCAGCATAGAGGACGAGGCTTTCAACTCCGTCGAAACACTGCCGCTCCCCCTCGAAGACAATTGGATGAAGCCCCTCGTCGAGTTTTTAAGAGACGGACTCCTACCAAGGGATCCGAAGGAAGCCCGAAAGATAAGGACCCGGGCCGAGCGTTACATAATGGTCGAAGGCGTTCTGTATAAGCGCTCCTTCACCCAGGTGGATGGTCGACCCTACCTAAGATGCCTCTCCCCCGGACAAGCCGATTACGCCCTGCAAGAGCTCCATGAGGGCATCGGCGGAGCCCACTCCGGCTCCAGAGCCTTGGCACGTAAAGTGTTAAACTACGGGTATTACTGGCCCACTCTCCTACGGGACGCCGAACGACACGTTCGACAATGCACCTCCTGCCAGAAGTATTCCGACATCCGACGCCTTCCACAAGCACCACTCTCCTCCTTGTCGAGTCCGATCCCCTTTGCAATGTGGGGGATGGATCTACTCGGGCCATTTCCACCGGCCCCCGGACAGTTGAAGTTTCTAGTCGTGGCAGTCGACTATTTCTCGAAATGGGTCGAGGCCGAGCCCCTGGCTACAATTACCGAACATAGAGTCGTCCAATTCTTCTGGAAAAGTGTAATCTGTCGTTTCGGTGTTCCCCGAGTCGTAGTTACGGATAACGGTACGCAGTTCGCTGGAGCTGCCTTCCGAGCCTTATGTCAAGACCTAGCTATACAGCACCGCTTCTCCTCAGTCTCTCATCCCCAGTCAAATGGCCAAGCCGAGAATGCCAACCGACAGATCCTCTCCGGCATCAAGAAGAGACTCGACAAATGCTCCAAGGGATTGTGGGTCGATCAGCTGCCCAATGTGTTGTGGAATTACCGAACCACGAAGCGGATCCCGACGGGCGAGAGTCCGTTCAATCTCACCTATGGGTCCGAGGCCCTCATCCCACTAGAAGTTGGAATACCCTCTCCTCGCCTGATTGCCTTCGAAGAAGAACAGAATGCCAGGGAGCTCAGAACGAGCCTAGATTTGGTAGACGAGATTCGGGAAAGAGCCGCCATACGGCAGCAAGGTTACCGAAGAAGAATCGAACTCGCCTACAACAAACGGGTCCGCCCAACCGACTTGAAAGAGGGGGACCTGGTCCTCCGAAAGCTGGCCATTTCGTTCCCCGGACAGAAGAGCAAATTGGCCCCAAATTGGGAGGGACCGTACAAAGTATCCAAAGTGATCCGCCCCGGTGCGTACAAACTAGAAGACCTTGAGGGTAGAGAAATTCCCAGGACTTGGAACGCCGACCATCTTTTGAAATACCTAGAGAAGGCAACCCCGCCTATCTAAGTAACTCGAGATGTCGGGCAACCACTCCTGCTACTAGTAATTTTTCCTTTGTTCTTTTTCATTGTAATAAACGGCTAGCAACTTTAGAAGCAGCCGACCATTAGATATTAATAAATAAATAAAGTTTTTCTTTACATTATCGCGTACTTCCGCCTCTAATTCCCTTATCACACAATGGTTCGGAGTCCAGCACTCGGCTCGACTCTTCCTACTCGGCCCGTCTTCAGACGGGCCAGGGGCAGATCGCCGTTCGAAATTGCTCCTGCAGCCGTTGAATGGATCGGAGTCCAACACTTGGCTCGATTTTGCTTCGCAAATCCGCTCCTAAGCGGACTAGAAGTAGCTCGCCATTCGAAACTGCTCCTGCATCTCTCAAACTTATCACACAATGGTTCGGAGTCCAGCACTCGGCTCGACTCTTCCTACTCGGCCCGTCTTCAGACGGACCGGGAGCAGACCGCCGTTCGAAATTGCTCCTGCAGCCGTTGAATGGATCGGAGTCCAACACTTGGCTCGATTTGGCTTCGCAAGTCCGCTCCTAAGCGGACTAGAAGTAGCTCGCCATTCGAAACTGCTCCTACATCCCTTAAACTAATCTAACGACCGGATCCTTCCTCCGGCTCGACTCTATCTCTCCGACTCGTCCTTAAACGGTCCGGAACCCGTCCCGACCGTAGACTGTGCCGAGCTGACGAGGTACCGACCCTCGTTTTGGGAAAAAATCACCCCGAGGTCAACTCGCCGTTAGATCCTCTCAAATTGTGTGCCAAAGCGTGATGAGTGGATCCAGTAGTGCCACGTGCCCACAAAACGACAAGATAACGTTTTCTTGGTACTCGTGCCTGCCTCTGGATTCGCGCCCCCATCCGACGGTTATGGACACCCCACGTCGATCGGCACCAAGAGCCGAACGGCGGAGTCAGAACAACACATTGTTGGAGAATTCGTTTCGGCCATCAATTGTGCCGAGCTGACGAGGTACCGACCCTCGTTTTGGGAAAAAATCACCCCGAGGTCAACTCGCCGTTAGATCCTCTCAAATTGTGTGCCAAAGCGTGATGAGTGGATCCAGTAGTGCCACGTGCCCACAAAACGACAAGATAACGTTCTCTTGGGACTTGTGCCTGCCTCTGGATTCGCGCCACCATCCAACGGTTGTAGACACCCCACGTCGACCGGCGTCAATAGCCGAGCGACAGGATCAGAATTGCGACAAAAGACTCGACGAACAGCCAATAGAAGACACTTCGGATAAATCGACCCCAATTTTATTAATGACTTGGACGAGTTTACAAAAAGATTACTACAGCGAGTTCAACAAAATATTAGAAGGCATGACCCGCTCATTTCCTCCGAGGAAGGGGGACACTCCGGTTCAACGACACTTTGGGTCGGCGCTTCTTAGCCTCCGAGCTCGTCTCCAGGCCGACGAACCGGGACGCCCCTTCGCCGCTGAGCCTCACAGTTGCCCCAACCGAAGCGCCACTTGAAGACACCGCCACACCACTTTGTGCATCGGCGGCTGACGCCCCGATGATGGGAGTCCGGGACGCCGCTTGGTAGAACGTGATACCTCGCTCGATCTCTTCGCGGGTACAGGAGGTGCTCCGGACGTTGGCCCTCACCGGCTGAGGCTTGAGCCGAGCGACCTCCTCCTCCAATTCGACGATCCGGTCCTTCAGCGCCTCGTCCCTCACGACAATTTTGAACCGAGGAAGCTTCGCCGATCCAGGGTATTCGGCGCTGTCAGATATGACACGACGCAGATGGGTCACCTCGATACTCTTGTCGACTGTCACCCTTTGCAAATGCTCGACCTTCTTCACGAGCTCATCTCGTTCGGCCAAAACAGAAGCCAATTCTTCTTCCTTAGCAAATAGCTCGGCTTCGGCTATCCGCAAGTGGTACACTTCGGCCAACAGATCCCCGTTCTTCATCTCCATATTGTACAGCATCCTCCTCGTCAGGTCGATCTCGCCCTCAAGGCGTTTCACGAGAGATAGATGGAACAGCTCTACTTGTCGCCGAGCCATCGTAGTGACGGGGGCCTACCCTACCACCGAACCAAACACTTAGACAATTTCAAAGACAAAACGTTTTTTCATTTATCAAAAAGCGGTGGCCAGTCCGCAAAAGGCGTTACAAAGCTCGGAAGAAAAAGCAGAACAGAAACTACAAAAAGATTAACGAAAGAATCAAGGGTCCACTTGCGTCTCCGCTCCCACCCCGGACGCATCGACGGGCGGTCCCTCGATCTCTCCCTTAGCCGGGTCATCCTCTCCCCCTCCGTCTTCGCCTTCGACCTCGTCCTCGGCATCCCCCTCCTCGTCGTCCACGGGCGACCCGGGCCACAGTCGATAACCGACTCGCTCGAAGCCGGGGACACGAGCCTGGACATGGTCCAGGGCCGTCTGGTAGGATCGCTCCATGTTCTCAGCCATATGTTTCTTCGCCTCTGCCTCAATCTCGGCTTCGACCTCCGCCCGGATCCTCGCGGCCTGCGCTTCCCTCTCCGCCTTCTCGTCGGCCAAGGACTTCAATGCCGCGGCAAGATCTTGGGCGGCCTTGGCAGCTTTGGCGGACTCCGCTTCGAGGCCCTCCTTCGCTTTCTTCAGGTCGGCGGTAAGGTCGGCCACCCGAACGTCCAGAGCCTCGGCCCGCCTCTGCTCGGCCTCGAGATCCTTGACCGCCCGGACCTTCGCCAGCCTGTCTTTCTCGCTGGCGGACTTCAGCTCCTTCTCCTGTGCGGCGAACGCCTCCATGAGATGGCCGAAGTGAACGGTGGCCTACGAAGACAACGATAAGTACGAAGTACGCACCGAGTAACAAACTTGAAGAAATTTGCGAACACTTACCGAAACAAGCCCCCGGGCGACTTCGTAAGTGTCGTCGCCGACCCTCCCCGCATTCAGCGCGGCCTTATCCTTCGGGGTCGCCAAGTGTTTGACGACCTGCATTGACATCTGCGAGTTGCCGAGGAAACCATCATGATTCCTCACCAGCCAGTTCGGCACAAACAACTGCTTGTGCTGCTCGGTCAGGATTTCCTCGGCATTCTGAGTCAATGGGGGAAGCTCGAGCGCCAGCGCCGCATTGACATCAAAGACACCCTCGTTCACGGACGGGGCGACAGGGGCCGAGGTCTCCTCCACCACCACTACCTCCGAAGGCACCTCGGTAGCCGGGGGAGGCGGAGCAACGTTAGTGGCGACCGCGGGCTGAACACCCGAAGACGCACCCTCGGCCGCCCTCTTCCTTTTTCTGGTCCCGGTCAGCTTGGACCTATCGGCCATCATAGCTTTAAAGTCAATCTTCATCGACTCTGCATCAACAAAAAAAAAAAAAAAAAAAAAGAGGGGGAGAAAACCGAATCAAAACAGACGAATTGAAGACTTAGAAAAAAAAAATGAATGAGATGTCAAGAGCGTACTCGGGTCGATGGGGCTTAGTCCGGACCCGAACAACACCTCTTCGGTCAACTCCCTCCAACTCAGTACCGGAAGGGCCGTGATCCTCCTCGCTACCTCCTCCTCGGCCTCAGATAGTGCGGGGTCGCCCCGCGCAAATTTCGGCACTTCCACCTTCCACCGGGACGGAATGTGCCAAATCGCTTCGCCCCTTACGATAAAATACTTCTCCCTCCAACCCTTAAGAGAGTCGGGATTCTCTACAATCTTAACACCTCTCCTCGGCCCCAAATAGTACCGGTACTCCGAGCCGTGTTGCTTGTTTATCCGATAGAGGCCCCGGAAAACTGACAGATCCGGCGCTACCTCGGCTCGGTGACACTGAAGCAAGAATGCGTTCACATGACGCCAAGTGTTTGGACTGAACTGAGTAGGGGCGAGACAATACCAACCGAGGATCTGAAGTATGAAAGGGTGCAGCGGAAAACGCAGTCCCGCGTTCAAGGAGTCGACGTCAAACATGCACATGTCCGACGAAGGCAACTTAGTGTTTGCTCGCACCCCGGGGCCAGCGACCATCAGCTTGTACTCCGACGGGATAGCGAAAGCCTTCCTGATCCGAAGAAGATCCTTCTCGGTCAACGACGAAATGAGCTCGTCAGCTTCGGAGGGATGGAACGGATTAGGCTCCTCGACGATCTTCGACTTTCCGTAGATCGCTTTCTCCAGAAGATCACCCTCGTACTGCCTGACTCCCGAATGCCCGGACAGGACGGAAGGATATTGTCCTATCTCGGGAGCTCGTTTCGGGTTCTCCACAATCACCCCCACTATGGGGGGCGGGGTCTCCCCTGTCCTCTTCTTCTTCCCGACCCTCGACTCGACAGCCAGCGGTTCGGCCATCTGCTTCCCCTTCCTGCGAGCTTCCGCCCTACTCCTCTCCCCGGCGCCATCACCGCCCGAGGACGAGGCACCACTACCCGAGCTTACCCTTGACATCCTTTGAAAAAGCTAAGGCAAAGACAAACTAACCTTTGAAGTGACGTTCACGGTCGGAGAATGCTCGCCTGAAATCGCCTGGCCCACGCGACAGCTAACGACAACACCGTGGAGCAAGAGCGCCGCTAGCAGAGGACTTAGAGAACAAAAGTGAATTCGTAGAGTGAAAAGTGAGAAATGAGCTCATGGGTGAAGGATTGGTAACTTATAACCTCAACTGATAACGGGCCTCCTTGGGAATCCAAAAGGCCCACTAAGAATCCCAAACGCCCTACAAGAGAGAGGCGGCGGTATGAGAGGGGTGGCGGAACTCCCCAAAAAACACAAGTTGCGACTCGGCCACCGGTCTAATGAGCCGAGCTATCGAACGAAACGCTCAGTGACCGAGCCACCGAGTTCGCCCAAAAATACCCAACTCCGCGCCCGGCAAACAGCGCGAGGTATGCAGACCGAGGTGACGAGATACCGACCCTCGTTTTTGGCAAAAAATCCTCCCGAATCAAAATCACCGTCGGATCTCTCCAAAATTCGCGTCAGAATCTGATGAACGGTTCAGATTGCGCCACGCCCACAAAACGACAAGATAGCGTTTTCTCGTGATCTGAACCCCATCCTCGTGATGCGTGCCCAGATAAACGGCCCAGATCTTGCCACAACCACAAAACGACAAGATAGCGTTTTATGGGGATCCACGCCAAAGATGGACGGCCTAGTTGATGCCACGTACCTCGGATGCTCCGAACCGAGGCACCGACCCTTCCAACCAGGTCGCCGACCCCCCAAGCCGCGGCACTACGCATCCGGGCCGTGCTGCTGGGTTACCGACCCATCCAACCGGGTCGCCGACCCCCCAAGCCGCGGCACTACGCACCCGGGCCGTGGTGCTGGGGTACCGACCCTTCCAACCGGGTCTCCGACCCCCCTAGCCGCGGCGCTACGCATCCGGGCCGTGGTGCTGAGGTACCGACCCTCGTTTTTGGGAAAAAATCCTTCCGACCCTCAGGAGCCGTTGGATCTCATAGGAAAGCGCGCTCGTCATGATGGACGACCCAGGTCTTGCCACGTCCACAAAACGACAAGATAGCGTTTTATGGGGATCCACGCCAAAGATGGACGGCCTAGATGATGCCACGTACCTCGGATGCTCCGAACCGAGGCACCGACCCTTCCAACCAGGTCGCCGACCCCCCAAGCCGCGGCACTACGCATCCGGGCCGTGCTGCTGGGTTACCGACCCATCCAACCGGGTCGCCGACCCCCCAAGCCGCGGCACTACGCACCCGGGCCGTGGTGCTGGGGTACCGACCCTTCCAACCGGGTCGCCGACCCCCCTAGCCGCGGCGCTACGCATCCGGGCCGTGGTGCTGAGGTACCGACCCTCGTTTTTGGGAAAAAATCCTTCCGACCCTCAGGAGCCGTTGGATCTCATAGGAAAGCGCGCTCGTCATGATGGACGACCCAGGTCTTGCCACGTCCACAAAACGACAAGATAGCGTTTTATGGGGATCCACGCCAAAGATGGACGGCCTAGATGATGCCACGTACCTCGGATGCTCCGAACCGAGGCACCGACCCTTCCAACCGGGTCTCCGACCCCCCTAGCCGCGGCGCTACGCATCCGGGCCGTGGCGCTGAGGTACCGACCCTCGTTTTTGGGAAAAAATCCTTCCGACCCTCAGGAGCCGTTGGATCTCATAGGAAAGCGCGCTCGTCATGATGGACGACCCAGGTCTTGCCACGTCCACAAAACGACAAGATAGCGTTTTATGGGGATCCACGCCAAAGATGGACGGCCTAGATGATGCCACGTACCTCGGATGCTCCGAACCGAGGCACCGACCCTTCCAACCAGGTCGCCGACCCCCCAAGCCGCGGCACTACGCATCCGGGCCGTGCTGCTGGGTTACCGACCCATCCAACCGGGTCGCCGACCCCCCAAGCCGCGGCACTACGCACCCGGGCCGTGGTGCTGGGGTACCGACCCTTCCAACCGGGTCGCCGACCCCCCCTAGCCGCGGCGCTACGCATCCGGGCCGTGGTGCTGAGGTACCGACCCTCGTTTTTGGGAAAAAATCCTTCCGACCCTCAGGAGCCGTTGGATCTCGTAGGAAAGCGCGCTCGTCATGATGGACGTCCCAGATCTTGCCACGTCCACAAAACGACAAGATAGCGTTCTATTGGGATCCCCGCTAAAGATGGACGGTCTAGATGGTGCCACGTACCTCGGATGATCCGAACCGAGGTACCGACCATTCGAACCAACTCGCCGACCCCTCGAACCGCGGCGCAACGCATCCGGGCCGGGGTGACGGAGTGCCGACCCTCGTTTTTGGGAAAAAATCCTTCCGAGGAGCAGGAGGCGTCTGATCGTTCCGAAATTCGCGCTCCATCTTGATCGAAGGCCTAGATGATGCCACGCCATAAATAGGTATTAAAAATTGGTTTTTATTTATTTAAATCGGTTTATTTATTTAAAAAATTGCGAAAAATCGCTAAAAATTCGGGAAAATTAGCTAAAAATTCCAGGAAATAATTAAAAATTCGGGGAATATTTCTAAGCCACCGAACGAGCAATTATTACCTAGAATACGCGGTTAAAGCCCCCGAACAATTAGCCAACACATCGCAAAATTAAATAAATCATCCGGAAAAATAGATAAAAACTCGACACAGCTTCGGAGCATCAAAGAAGGAGGAACTAGCCTACCCCCGTGCTCCAGGATTCAAAAATCACCCATTCGGACTGCGATACAGTTCCACCGACCACTGAGTTAGTCAAACTACTCCTCAAAGACTGACCACCCTCAGCCTTTAGGAGTGGGGGGCTCGTGATATGGTCAAAACAAGGGGTTCAATCGAGACCGTCCAAATGGGGCACGAATCCTACAGCTCAGGGACGAGACGGTAATTTCACATGCAAACGGGTCCGAAGCGGGTACTGGGTCTCCTTCTCACAGATCCAATAACCCGCAAACGGATCCACCACAGCTGGGCACGGGTTTCAACCCGCTGCCAACTCGATCCAGCAAGACACAATCAAGGTCCCTGATTAGATCTAAATCAACGGCCATGATTCACGTCAATCTTTACACTGGGATTTAGGGATTAAAATTCCTTATCTGATTACCAGAGTATACCTTATCAGATTACTTTCCCAATCTGTTTACAAGGAGATTATTCTATATCAGACTACGCGGATTACATTCCTAAATTGTTCTCTAAGACGCCTATAAATACCCCCCACCCATCTCCATTAACAGGTAATCAATCTTTCTCTAGTTAAACGCTCTTTCATAATCAATTCCGGTTACTGACTTGAGCGTCGGAGGGTGCGTCGCCGGGATCAACCCCGGTGTCTCGCACTTTTTGCAGGTGCACGGCGGGAGCGACGATCGGAGTTCAACGGAACAGGTATACAGGTTCTCCTATTCAGTTTCCCCAAAGAACTCACAAATTCATCTGTTTGCCCCCACACCGAATTTAGCGGCAACAGCAATAAAGCAAACGACTGTGGATGCTCTTAAGTTATAGAATAGAATAGAATAGTCAAGTCAAAATGAGCATGATATGAGTTGGTTTGATGTGGAAATTGTCTATATATTTGTGGTCCTTCCTATAATCCTTTTACTATTTGGATATCCATTATTGACTAACTAATCGGAATTGGAGAAATATAGTGATGAATGCTGCTTAGATTTTAGTTTCTATGGTTTAAGATTTTCAGATTTAATTTAGCCTCAAATTACTATTTTTGTTGTCACATATTATTAGTTTTGTGTTAAACTATCAGAAAATGTTGTCAATATTAATATTTTAAAAAATAAAATTATAGTACAATTATTCTTTTCTTTAGCATGACCAATTTAATGCTAGTAACATTGAAAATACACAACCTAGAAGTAAAATCGAATAAAAAAATTAAGACTCAGACGTACGAGCGTATATGACTTGAACTTGACGAAGCAGTTAAGTCGGGTCGGGTCCTTCACTAACCGGACCCGGATCCGGTCCCCTACGGATCTAAAAATTGGACCCGAACCCGAACTCATGAGGACAGGGTCCGGTTCCGGATCCGGGTCCTATTAAAATATTCCTACCCATTCGGGTAGGATCGGGAGTGTGAGCAGCGAGCGGATGCGGCGAGTTAAAAATTTAAAATAGAGAAGAGAAGAAAAAGGCATGAGTTTTGAGTTTGGAGGATGAAAATTTAGAATTGAGGAGGAAGGAGGGGAGGGATGATGATAGAATATTTATTTATATGTTGATCTTTGGAGTTTTTTAAACGGGTCAGGGTCCGGGTCCGGGTCCGAGTCCGGGTCCAGGTCAGGGTTATATATAATGAATTCCCGGTGTCCCAGTGTATGTTCCCCGGCACTTCACATATATGTTGGGGTCTTTTTTTTTTAAAATTTTTAATTTTTAATATACTTTTTCATATTTTATATTTCCTAGCATTTTAAAATCCCGGGCAAACCCATTTTTTTAAAAATTAAACCATGCCTTTTTTTTGCAAATTTCTATCCCGACGTATGAAAAACGGCGGGGAAGTTAATATTCAACATTTTTTAATGCCTTTTTTATTTGTATATACGAAAATACAAATAAAATATTTTAAACACAACAAAAAAACCCGTATACAATTCATATGTTGAATACGATAAATTTCATAAGTAATTCACAAAAAATCATAAGATAAAGAAATTCAAAATAACATTAATTTCATCAACATACATTCGAACATTATTTCATTGTTCTATATTATCAACATATACGTTAACTTCATCAACACAAGGATAATTTAGACAGTTTAAAACACTTCAACAAAAGAGTTCAAGTCAATAAACACTAAAACTAACAGTCCCGCCTACAGAGTATGCCTAGCCCTGTCGTTGATGGGATGACGTTTGCCTCTCCTTCTTGATTGACTTGGCTGGATCCTGTTGGTACTTTATTGCCTTGCTGTCTATCGCCTTGATATAAAGCAAAAAATTGTCTGAAATTAGTCAATATATACAAAGATATTGAAGGTGAAAAGAATTAAACTATATGTTCATCATTCTTTTGACGTTGACAAGCTTGATAAAGTTATTCAGTACGTAATAAAAATATAAAATCTTTCATAATTGTTTTTATAAGCACGCACAAGAATATGCGAAAATTTTGCCGAAATGCCCTTGTTTTTGAAAATAATTAGCGAACTGCCCTTGTTTCGAAAACATTTAGCCATCTGCCCTTGTCTGTGACACGTCAGCAACAAACGTGATTGGGAATCACGGCATCAGTTATTTTGATGCCGTGTTTCCCAATAACGGCATCTCTATTTGAGAAAATTGCCATGCCGTTATTCCCAATAACGGCATTGGTTAATTTTAGTATAGAACTATATTGTATCAATCTTGACTCGAGATTGGAAAGCAAAAAAGGAATGAATTGATGCCGTTATTCCGGAGAACGGCATCGTTTGTACTGATGCCGTTTTTCAGAATAACGGCATCAGTTATTTACTTTTTGCACAAATCCCTATAAGCGTAACCCCCTTTCTTCTCCCCTATTCTTCCCCTTCTGATTTGTAAAACGCATCTCTCTCACATCACCCCTTTTACCCACAAACCCTAGATCTCATAATCAAAAATTTTCAACCATTTGAGTCCTATAAAATTCCATACATCCTAATTCCTCACTCCCACTCTCATTTTCAGTCTTCCTCATCAACGAAAACCTTGCCGGTGGTTTTTTTGGTATCATTTGAAAGGTATTATCATACTAACCTTATATTTGATTTTTATTTCAAAGATTCGTCACATTTTGAGTAGTGAATGATTTGAATATGTTTTAATTTTTATGCATAGGTATGGAATTTGATATCCCTATATGGTTATATTTTGGGGGTGAAGTTATTAAGGATCCAAAAATTGGATATTCTTATAGTGACGTCGATCCTGTAATGATTTGGGCTACCCCCAATTTTGGTTACTCAGAATTAACAGATAAGATATATGAAGTAACCAATTGGGACAGAAGTGAAATGACTCTGAGTTTGAGAGCCCGTTATTCTGCTGGTAAAGGGGATGGGCAGTACTTCATGTTGGTATCCATAGACAGTGACAGTTCTCTGAGGTCTGTCCTGCTTAGGACACTTCATCCAAGTTGTGGTTGGAATATAGTTGAGTTATATATTGATCAAACGAGGCTTCCAAATTCTACAAGAGTTGTTATCGACGGTCCAAGGCCAACTAGGATTCTGAGACCATCTGAAGAGTCACACGCAAGGATTTCTAATACTGTTGGAGATACTAGCACAACTCCAACGGAACCTGTTTCCTGGACTACCCTCTCATCACGGGATTATCCTGGACTACCCTCCAACTCTCTGATAGTACCGTCACACGGGGTCGGCCGAGATGTATTCTTTCCCAACACCAAATTTGTAGGATGGACATCGGCCCGGTCATCTGAATCGAACCCATCGAACAGTTGCAGAGTGCACGATAAAGGGAGGCTAGAGCTGCACTTCCCCAACTATACCTGCCGGCTGTCTGTAGGTCAGCTATCAATGGAAGATACATGAGGTGGACTACATCACCTGAAGAGTTAGGGAATAGGATCCCTCCAATCATCGACAGTACGTATGCCCGGGTATAGTTCTGGATCTCGATGTCTGTATGCACAGGTGCGACTCGAATGTGAGTGAAACTATCTTCTAGGAATGAACGTCTAATGGATTCCCCAACCCATATGCCGTGGTCAACTTCATCAACATCCAACCCCAAATAATCTCGTACCAGTGCAACCTTGTTGAACATCAAATTGCCTGTGACGGCCACCCCGTCAATTGGAAGACCCGAAATCACCGCTACATCTTGTAGGGTGACCGTCATCTCACCGCACGGTAAGTGGAAGGTGTGTGTCTCCGGCCTCCATCGCTCTACCAGTGCGGTAAGCAAGGCGTGATCACACTTTATGTTGGTCAGCTTTGACATACCGCTAAACCCACTGCTAACTAAATAATGTTCCATAGCAATACAGTTCTTGAGGACAGGCATGACCTTGTGCATCCTAAAACTCATCTTCTCCACATCCCCGGTCCAAACGGCCTGTGATCTGTGGTCTTCTTGCAGAAACAGAACTGTAGGATCTAATGGACTCGGATGTCCCCGTGGTCCAAATGAAGGCGTAGAAGAAGCACCAACACCATGCGAAGAAGATGGTTGTGCAGGATCCATTGGCCTGTACACATTAACAAAGACTAATCAACAACATTTTCAGTAGGAAAATTGAGTGCATGAGCAGAGATCTGCTAGTGAATTAGGATTTTTAATAAGCAAGAAGCACCAAAGATGAGTGTATTAGGATATCCCCGTGAATTAGGAAAATTGAGTGCATGAGCAACAAGAACCAAAATTAAGTGTATTAGGATCTTCAAAACCCCGACTTCAAACGTAAATCACTTGAATATTTAAGAATTTGAGCATCTCAAAAACTCAACATTTAGTAAACCCTAACCTACAATACTTCATACTTCCAAAATTACTACTTCAATAACCCTAACCTACAATATTTGTACTATACTACATAATAAAACAGTCAAAATCAACTATACAAAATACAAATTAGGGTTTTTGGTTACTTACAAAGATTTCGGAATCGGAATGAGAATGAACTCTGGATGAAGGATTGAAGAGTACACTCCGAAATAGAAGTCAACAACACACCAAAAGATCTAGTGGATTTTTTTTTTCCAGATCGTCTAGGGTTTTCGTCTAGGGTTTTCTGTTTGGAAATGAAGAAGGCACGAGCGGAAGAGAAAGGGGGAAGAGGAAGGGTTTTTCGAGTATATTACTGCAAAGAGTTCATTACTGATGCCATTATTCTGAAGAACGGCATCAGTTATAAACGATGCCGTTCTCCAGAATAACGGCATCAGTTTATTTCATATTTGGAATTAATCTCGAGTCAAGATTAATAAAGTAGAGCTCTATTTGAAAAATTAACCAATGCCGTTATTGGGAATAATGGCATGGCAATTTTCTCAAATAGAGATCCCGTTATTGGGAAACACGGCATCAAAATAACTGATGCCGTGATTCCCAATCACGTTTGTTGCTGACGTGTCACAGACAAGGGCAGATGGCTAAATGTTTTCGAAACAAGGGCAGTTCGCTAATTATTTTCAAAAACAAGGGCATTTCGGCAAAATTTTCAGAATATGCCGTATAACTAAAACATCGTACTCTTAACACTACAAACAGGAAGATTTGCATACTGCATGCCAAAAGTATAAACATAATTAGAACATAATGAACTAGCACTATGAACATACAAATATGGGAAAACCTGGAGCTACCAAAACCTGGATCTTAAGCCGTTCTCCAAATTGTATCATCAAAGTAGAAATTCATATTTTGATTATGTGCTTTAAAGATTTACTAATGAAAAATGAGGTATGTTGAGAATGCTGTGGTCATGCATTTAGGTGGGTGAAAATTGATAGTTTTTTAACAATTCAACTAAAGCGATCTCATGATACAAAGTAGGTTGGAAATCCATTTCTTTCATCATGGTTTAGATACATTTAACACCAATGAATGAAAAAATCTAATGTTAAAAAACTTTTTAGTCACGATTTCGTTGCCTCTTTGATCGTATTTCTGAAAAACTATTAGATTTGCAACCATTTGATGCATGAATAGTTAGTCTTGAACTCGCCCATGTTTTAGTTTGTAAATCTCTGAAGACATGTATATCGAAGTGAAGGGTATGAATCTTTAAATTTGATGTTTCACCTGTGTTCTTTCATGCAAAAACTTCAAAAATTCCAAAGTTACTATGAAATATTCTTAACATGACTTATTTACTTTACAGTTTCTATCTCAATTTATATTTTTACTATTCGGCCAAATATGTTAAATGTATCATTCCTAAATAGGTACTGTGTAAGTAGCATGGGGCTATGAGCTCAACTAGGGAGGTTATCTCCGAAAAGTAACATCCTCTTGTTAGATATTATCTTAGATATTATGAGAGTTATTAATTTAGTCCCATATCGAATAATGTATTGGTTTAGTCATCTATTCGCTCCTATATATAGGATACATATTGTACTCAGTTAAAAAAAATCAATAAAATATTTCTTGTTATCCCTAATTCTAATATGGTATCAGAGCCTGTAATCCTATAAGGCCTATACTATTTTTATCCTCGTGATCGAGGTGGAGTGGTTCCCGCATTCATCGGATTCACTCCACCTCTAGTGGACATTCCTCTTCCACTCCCGATCAAATACCAAAACCCTAATCTCCATCTCCCTCAACCAACAGCCACACACCCTAGTCTTCATCACCTACCTCTCCCGAAACCCTAATCCATAACTTCAGCAACAACTCCGGCAACATGCCAACAACAACCCCGACAACTCCTTCTCGTCGCCCTACAATCAACAACACCAGATCCTCATTAATCCCACAATTCTGAAGTGCTTCTTATCCTCAAAGCCCAACTCCCGACGAACTCGACGACAACTCAACATCCTGACGTCATCTCCTCAATAATCCTCATCGGCAACACAACTTCAACTTCCGCTGCGACCTCCTTCTACTTCTGCTGCCTCCCTTTTACCCCCCTTGCTGCCTCCACCCATTCCGGCCGTTGCCACCACTCCTTCGAAGCCCAATCCCGAAGAAACCCTAGCCACCATTGTTTCTACCCGAAACCCATCAGAAAGCCATCAGAACCCTAGTCGTCATGAGTCGCCGCCGTCCAAGGCCGCTGCTCGTCGTCACCTGCGAGTACTGTAGTCATAGACCTGCAAGCCGAAACACATCGGATCTTCTTATTCTTTTTCTTCCTTGCTGTTGATTGGGTTCTGTTTTGCCAGATCCAATCACAATGAACCTGACCCGCTAAGAAGTCTCTTCATTGGCCTGACTTGGTGTTTGCTGTTTGGCCCTCTTTTATGGTGTTTGGTGTGTTGTTGTGTGGTCGCGGCCGCTGCCACTTCATTATAATTTTTAAAAAAGTTCTTTCTTACAGGTTTTTCAAGCTTCTCTAGTCTTCGTCAGAAAACTCACACTGAGATCCCATCCGGGATAATTCTCAAGTCAGGGGTGAATTCACATCACTGTTCGAGATATGGAGATCCTGCCACAGTTCGGGGGTGAGATCCCAACAGCGCGCCACTACTACTTCCTTCCTTGACTACTACTTTGTCTCAAGTCAAGGGTGAGATCCTATCACAGTTTGGAATATGGAGATCCCGCCACAATTGGGATATGGAGATCCCAACAGTGTGTCACTACTACTACTACTACTACTACTACTACTACTACTACTACTACTACTACTACTACTACTACTACTACTACTACTACTACTACTACTACTACTACTACTACTACTACTACTACTACTACTACTACTACTACTACTACTACTACTACTACTACTACTACTACTACTACTACTACTACTACTACTACTACTACTACTACTACTACTACTACTACTACTACTACTACTACTACTACGTCTCTAGTCAGGGTTGAGATCCCATCACAGTTTGGGATATATAAATCCCAACAGTGCGCCACCACAACTTCCATCCACTACTCTACTACTATTCTCAAGTCTGGGGTGAGATCACAACACATGCACCATCGATCACCTTCCCTGCGACATCTACTCGAGCGTTGTTCCTGCATCACAGTTTGTCATTCCTATCACATGAACATCGTCAATATTTCAAACTCATGTTGTCTGAACCAACTTGAGTTTGAGAGGGAGTGTTAGATATTATGTTAGATATTATGAGAGATATTACTTTAGTTCCATATCGAATAATGTATTGGTTTAGTCTTCCATTCTCTCAAATATATAGGAGACATATTTTACTCACTTTAAATCATTCAATAAGAATTCATTCCTTCCTACCCCTAATTCTAACATGGTATCAGAGCCGCTACTCCTATAAGGCTTGTACTAATTTTCTCCTTGATGTGTCTAATTTTAATATAAATATTTGTACTCATTTACCTATAAAAATTGCTTGTATTCGTCTATCTTGTTTATAATTCATTTCATTTCCATAGATTTTAATTAATTATTTATTTTTGAAGGAATAAAATTTTTGATGCAAAAGGTGAATATTTTTTGGTAAAAATCAACAAACAAAACAAGCAGAATGATTTATTAATTTTTATTGTTTTGTTGAATTTTAAATTTTACAATTTGGCCACGTGAAAAGAAAAATAGAAAATTTTAATTGCCAATAGAGGTGAAAGTGCAACAAACAAATTTAAAAGGGTTTAATTGAGACAATGTGATTATTAGTTAGTTTAATTAATTTAAACTAATTTATTTTATTTTATCTTAAATTCTAATTTTCTTTTGTGTGTGCAGCACGTGCTTCAAGAAAAAGAAAGAGAAGAAAAAGAAGCAAGAAATAAAGATCAAATCAAATAAGGAAAGAAATAAATAAAGATGTGAGGTTTGCTGCAAAAAAAAACCCTAATTTACACGTTTCGGATCTGTATAAATACAATAGCAAACAAGAGAAGAAGGACACGCAGAACGAAGAGGAAGAGCGACGGCTACCTCTCATCATAAAAAAAAAATTAAAAAAAAATCATTATAAACGAAACACAGAGGGCTATGTCTTGTGGGCTCGAACTCAAAGACGAACCAGCAGAGGCAAGCATTGACGTGCGCCTCTCCTGACATGGCAGGTCGCGGTTCGAGAACAGCAACAGTGCCTCTGGTTGCGCTGTGTGGGCGTGCGGTCAGAGAATAGAGGGAAAGAGAAAGTATTTGGGCTGTGGGTTTGCGTGCGCCTCTCCTGACATGGCGGCACGAAATCCAAGGCAAAAGAGACAAGGGCGTGGCTTTTCTGCTGGCGTGCGGATTGAAGCAAGAAGACAGAGAAGGGGAGAGAAAGAGAAGTGATTACTGTTCGGCACAAAAATCAAGACTTCGGTTTGCAAATTCTTTTTTACAGTTCTTTCTATATCTTCTCTTTTCTTCTTTTAATATTATTATGCAATCCCAAACAGTATTTATTAGTTGCAATATTATTATTATTATGAACTAAATTTATTTTTCTAATGTTTTGATGTAGCCTAGTTTTGATAACACAATTTTTAATTACATATTATTTTTCTATTTTTCTATGATTGTGTGTTTAACTTTTGTTCTTAATGCTTACAATTGGTTGACCAAATTTTGTATGATTTATCAAATCATGGAGAGACCGAACTGGTAATTTTTGATTTTGAATTAATAAAATTAAACACCGTTACAAGAGCGAACTGCTGTTAATGTGACCGTTAAGAAATCAATTGATCTTAATGAATTTTCAATTAGTAATTTGTGCATGAACTATGACAAATAATTAATTGAAAATATTTTTGATATTGCTTGAGAAAGAATATTGAATAATTAGGAGATTTAGGTCTACAATTTAGAAAAATAATTTTTTATTTAGATGGAATTATAAATTGTGTGGGATTAATTAGGCAAAATCAAAAGACCTAAAATTATTTTTGCAATTAATAAACAACAAATTTCAGATTCCATTCATTTTAATTAATTTAGTTAGTTCTTTAAATTAATTTAATTTAGTTGTTTTTTTATTTATTGAAGTTCGATTTTCCAAATAGTATGTAATCTAGTAATTTCGGTACTTGATAAATTAATTAGTCCTTGTGGGTTCGATACTCTTTTCACTTAACTATACCACTTGTTGCGATTTTGTATACTTGCAAATATTCACATCAAGTTTTTGGCGCCGTTGTCGGGGACTAGTTATTCTTTTATTGATATTGAAAATTGCTAGATTATTACTAGTTTAGATTTTTTTTAAATTTTTTTGTTATTATTTTACATCTTTATTTTCTTTTGACTTACTTTTATTTTTATTTATTTTTTAAATTTTTTTAATTTTTAGTTTTTCCTTTTTTTTACACTTATATTTCTGGACATACAAGTACATAATCATGGAAAACAATGAGAATATGGCTTTAAGATAATATGCTATGCCCTCAATTCATGGAGCAATATCAAGCATCAAAAGGCCTGCAATTGAAGCAAACAACTTTGAAATTAAACCAGCAATTATTCAGATGATTCAACAGACTGTTCAATTTTGGGGACTATCGCACGAGGATCCTAATGTTCACATTGCAAACTTTCTAGAAATTTGTGACACTTTTAAGCATAATGGAGTATCAGATGATGCAATTCGATTGAGACTCTTTCCTTTTTCACTAAGAGATAAGGCTAAGCTTGGCTAAATTTTCTACCACCCGATAGTATTACTACTTAGGAGGGACTTGCACACAAAATTTTTGCTAAGTATTTTCCACCGGTAAAGACAACGAAGCAAAGGAATGATATTACCACATTCACTCAATTTGAGACTGAGTCTTTATATGATGCATGAGAGAGGTACAAAGAGTTATTGAGAAAGTGTCATCATCATGAATTACCGAAATGGTTGTAAATCCAAATATTTTATAATGGTTTGAGAGTTACAAATCGATCTATGGTTGACGCAGCAGCTAAAGGTGAACTTATGAGCAAAACTCATGAAGCCGCCTATGAACTTTTAGAGGAGATGACATCTAATAATTACCAGTGGTCTTCAGAGAGAACAATGTCAACAAAAGTGGCGGGAGTTTTTGAACTTGATCCTATTACTACTTTAACTCCAAAAATTGATATTGTATCTAAACAAATCGGTAATATGAATGTTAATGCTATTCAATCTAATATGATTTGTGATCTTTGTGCAGGAAATCACTCAAGTACAGATTTCCAAGTGGGGAACCCTTTTGCTCAATCAAATTTCAATCAAGAAAATTACGTGTCCAATTTCCAACATCAAAACAATCCTTATTCGAACACGTATCATCAAGAATGGAGAAACATCCCCAATTTTATTTGGAATAACAATCAAGGATCAATTAGACCACCTCAAAACTTTTTACAACAAGAAAAGAAGTTGATACTTGAAGAGATGTTCATGCAATACATGCAGAAGACAGATTTGGTGATACAAAATAATATAGCTTCAATTCACAATCTTGAGGCTCAGATTGGTCAACTTTCAAATATTATTAACGTGAGAACAACAGGAACGTTACCGAGTAACACCGTAACAAATCCCGAGGAGCATGTCAAAGCAATAACACTAAGAAGCGGAAGAACAATTGAGCAGCCACAAGAAGAAATTGCAGAACAAAATGTGGTTGAAAAGGAAAGTGAGATCGAGCAAATTGTGGAGGAACAACCGCAGCAGGTGGCCAACCTCCAATCTAAGAAGGATAACGTAGTTTCAAACCAAACAATTTCAGGAGAGTTTAATTCTGACACTTATTCTAATTCATCTTATGATCCACCTATTCCTTTTCCACAAAGACTTAAAAAGAATAATCTCGAAAATCAATTTTCTAAATTTTTAAATATTTTTAAGAAATTGTATATTAATATTTCTCTTATTGAAGCTTTGGAACAAATGCCTAAATATGCTAAAATTTTTGAAGGATATTTTATCAAACAAGCAAAAATTGGAGGAACATGAGACAGTGATGCTAACAGAATGAAGTAGTGCAATTTTACAAAAGAATCTTCCTCCTAAACTTAAAGATCCAGGGAGTTTTATAATTCCTTGCACTATTGGAAAATTTTCTTTTGATAAAGCGCTATGTGATTTAGGAGCAAGTATTAATCTTATACCTTATTCTGTTTTCAGGAAATTAGGTATTGGAGAAGCAAAACCCACCACAATCTCATTGCAATTGGTTGATAGATTTATCAAGTACCCAAGAGGAATAATTGAAGATGCTTTCGTAAAAGTAGACAAATTCATATTTTCAGCTAATTTTATTGTGCTTGATATGGAGGAAGATGAATAAATTCCGTTGATTTTGGGAAGACATTTTATAGCTACAGGAAGAGCTTAGATTGATGTCCAACAAGTAAAACTAATTTTGAGGGTTAAGGATGAGCAAGAAACGTTTGATGTTTTTAAATCTATAAAATTTCCTACTGAAGAACAGTCGTGTTTTCAAGTAAGTAAAACTGATTTAATTGGGGGCGAGAAATATAGTGCTGAAGTGGAAAAGTTACCTGTAAAATGTGTCTAACAAATTCAACAACTCTTGAAACTGATAAAGTAAAGATTTCAGAATGTGTTATGTATTTAGATGTTGCACCATCTATTCATCCATTTTCTCAGCTGAAATTCCAAGATGTGGGGATATCAAAGACTCCATCTTCAAGAAAGAAACGCCTTAAACACAAGTTTAGATCATTGTCATTTAGCTTGAGGGATGCACAGAGTAAACATACTCCACGCATGAAGGAAATTATTACAAAAAAGGTTCTTATGTTGTTGGATGTTGGCGTCACATAACCATCGCAGCTATCTTAGCGCTTCTTGGGAGGCAACCCATGTTTTCTTTTACTACATTTAGTTTTGATTTTTCTTTTAGTTTATTTTAATTTTAATTTTTGATTTTATTTGATTGCATGAGTTTAGAAGTCGCCGGACGGAGCTATTTTCTCCACCTTCATTGATGGTTGTTTTTTAGCAGGATGGAGTCAGAATCTGGAACAATGTAGCCAATTGTCTTAGCTTTCCAGAAAAAATAGAATCAGGCCCTTTGGATATCTACAGTTCCAGATATCGCTGAAACAGGCCCATCGTTTCAGTGATATGAGTATGCAAAGCACTTTTTGCATTCTTTTAACATGAATCAGGGGAGAAGTTCTGAACTTTTTTCATTCTTTTTGTTTTTCCTTTTCCTTTCCCATTGGGGACAATGTGATATTCAAGTTTGGGGGAAGGGGTAAAAATTTTATTTTATTTTATATATATTTGAAAAAAAAAAACAAAACAAAAGGGATTTCAATTAGGCTTACCATTACACTTTTGAGTTCTTTATTGTGCTAAAGCATTGAAATAATTTTTTTAGGATAGACAATTGCTTATAAAGAAAGATTAAGCATACTTATTTACTTTAGGATTATTGAATTTCAAAATTCCTTACAAAATTGTGTGAGACATGTGATTATACATAAAAGAAAAATGTGATGCCTTTCTTGTGATTATCCCCTTTGATCTAGTCCTAAACAAAGTTTAAGTAAATAGAGTAATAATGAACAAATTTTTTTTAATGAATTAAGTTCTATCTACTCTAATGTTTTGAGCTGCTTAGTAACTAGGGGTATTCATCACCAATGTTTACTTCTACGTCAAACGGCAACTTGAAATATGAGTATGCAAAGCACTTTTAGTTTGTAACTTGTTGAGTAACCGGGTGAATTCATCACAAATGTTTGAATTTGCGTCAAAAGGTAAGTGACAACTTAGAGAAGAGACAAAAAAAAACTCTAGTTTGCTACTCAATTTGTAGTAGTGAGAAGGGATAATCATAGTTGGAGTTGTTACATACTATAATTACATTAATTGTATGACAAATATGATTGGGTTTGGAATTATGAATGAATAATTACACTAGAGAAAGTGGGTATGCTTGGTTTTACTTTATTTGCTATTGTTTATACTTTTAATTAAAATTTTGATGCTTGCATGATGAGATCTCTTGGTGTGATGAGTTGAGCCTATTATTGAATCTTATTCCTTTATTCATGGGTTTACTTTTTGCTTGAGGACAAGCAAAATCTTAAGTTTGGGGGTATTTGATGTATCCAATTTTTATATAAATATTTGTATTCATTTAGCCATAAAAGTTGCTTGTATTCGTCTATCTTGTTTATAATTCATCTCATTTCCATAGATTTCAATTAATTATTTATTTTTGAAGGAATAAGATTTTTGATGCAAAAGGTGAATATTTTTTGGTAAAAATCAACAAAAAAAACAAGTAGAATGATTTATTAATTTTTATTGTTTTTTTGAATTTTAAATTTTACAATTTGGCCACGTGAAAAGCAAAATAGAAATTTTTAATTGCCAATAGAGGTGAAAGTGCAATAAACAAATTTAAAAGGGTTTAATTGAGCCAATGTGATTATTAGTTAGTTTAATTAATTTAAACTAATTTATTTTATTTTATCTAAATTCTTTTATTTTGTGTGTGCAGCACGTGCTTCAAGAAAAAGAAAAAAAAGAAAAAAAAGAAAAAGAAGCAAGAAATAAAGATAAAATCAAATAAGGAAAGAAATAAATAAAGATGTGGGGTTTTCTGCAAAAATAAACCCTAATTCCCACGTTTCGGATCCCTATAAATACAATAGCAAATAAGAGAAGAAGGACATGCAGAACGAAGAGGAAGAGCAACGGCTAACTCTCATCATTAAAAAAAAAAATCATTATAAACGAAACACAGAGGGCTCTGTCTTGTGGGCTCGAACTCATAGACGAAGTAGAGGCAAGCGCTGACGTGGCTGCTCGCGGTTTGAGAACAACAATAGTTCCTCTGGTTGCGTTGCTGACGCTGTGTGGGCGTGCAGTCAGAGAACAGAGGGAAAGAGAAAGTATTTGGGCTGTGGGTTTGCGTGCGCCTCTCCTGACGTGGCGGCGCGGAATCCAAGGCAAAAGAGACAGGGGCATGGCTTTTGTGCTAGCGTGCGGATCGAAGCAAGGAGACAGAGAAGGAGAGAGAAAGAGAAGTGATTACTGTTCGGCACAAAAATCAGGACTTCGGTTTGCATTTTTTTTTTACATTCTGTATCTTCTCTTTTCTTCTTTTAATATTATTATGCAATCAAAAATAGTATTTATTAGTTGCAATATTATTATTATTATGAACTAAATTTATTTTTCTAAGGCTTTGATGTAACCTAGTTTTGAGAACACAATTTTTAATTACATATTATTTTTCTATTTTTCTATGATTGTGTGTTTAATTTTTGTTCTTAATGCTAACAATTGGTTGACCAATTTTTGTATGATTTATTAAATCGTGGAGAGACCGAACTGGTAATTTTTGATTTCGAATTAATAAAATTAAACACCGTTTAATTAAGTTAGCAAAATAAAATTAAGCAAAATCAAAAGCCAAAGAATTAATTTTGCAATCAATTAACAACAAAATTTCAAATTCCACTCCTTTTAATTAATTTAGTTAGTTCTTTGGATTAATTTAATTTTGTTTTTTTCTTTATTGAATTTTGATTTTCCAAATAGTACTTAATCTAGTAATTTCGGTACTCGATAAAATAATTAGTTCTTGTGTATTCGACACTCTTTTCACTTAACTATACTAGTTGTTGTGATTTTGTACACTTGCAAATATTCACATCACTCCTCGTCATCGAGGTGGAGTGATTCTCGTCTTCATCGAAATCACTCCACCTCCCAACAGCCCTCTCCCGATCAAATCCCCAAAACCGTAATCTTCTCCACTAACCAAAATCAGTCGCCAACCCTAACCCCTAATGAATTCCTAACCTATATACCCTAATCCTAATCCACAAGAACAACAAGAAGAGTGGCTACACCAATAACTTCGGCATCAACACCATCTACAATATCTCCATCACCACTGTACTCAACAACAGTACGATCCACAATAACTCTAGCAACCACAATAGACGGCAACCCACTTCTCTTCAGCAACAACAACATCAACCATCGACGATGCCAATCCCATCGCCATCGACCACACCAGCCATATTCGAACGACCATCCCTAAAATCCCATCATCAACTTCATCGGCAACAACCTCCCTCAACTTCGGCAACAAGGGAAAGGAACAAAAATCCCGACTTCAACATCTCACATTCCTAATGTCACCGACACCCCCTCACAATCCACAACCCTAATTCCAACCACCCAAACCACAACCCCATCGTCCTCATCGCCGACGCCGACTCTTCCCCCCTTCTCTTCTCCTGCAAGTCCATTTCCAAATCCAAGCTCTGAACCTTGATCGACGTCGATGACATCACGCGTGAGGTCGATAACCTATCCCGCAGCCTCCTCTCCCATGCTGTTAGCCGCCACCCTCACCTCCCTCAACCACCCACTACCTTACCCGCCACCTCTATTTTCCCACATCAACCAAAACCCTAACCCACAACACTGTTATTTCTCTCTTAAACCCGACCCAATAACACTCACCCATACCCGAAACCCAACGTGTTTCTCCAATCCAAACCCAAACCTATTCCCATTTTATGTTTTAAAAAATTCAAACAAAAAATTTCTGAAAAAATCAAACAAAAAAATTTCTTGCAGGTCCTTCGGCATCTACAGTCTTCGTCAGCAAACTCTCACTGAGTTTGAGAGGGGGAGATATCAAAATCATCACAATTCCTGTCTCCCTCATCTTCCATCGACGTCCACCATCTTCCGCATCCAGTTCTCAGTTCAGGGACAATTCTTAAGTCAAGGGTGAGATCCCATCACAGTTCAGGATATGGAGATCCCACCACAGTTTGGGATATGGAGATCCTAATAGTGCGCCACCACTACTTCTTTCCACTACTACTACTACATCTCAAGTCAGGGGTGAGATCCCATCACAGTTCCGGATATGGAGATCTCGCCATAATTCAGGATATAGAGATCCCAACAGTGCGCCACCACTACTTCCTTCCACTACTACTACTACGTCTCAAGTCAAGGGTTAGATCCTTTGAGATATGGAGATCCCGCCACAGTTCGATATATGAAAATCCCAATAGTGAGCCACCACTACTTCCTTCCATTACTACTACTAGTCCGATGTGAGATCCCAACACATGCGCCATCAAGCGCCTTCCCTGCACCATCTACTTGAGCATCGTTCCTGCATCACAGTTTACCGTTCTTGCCACATGAACATCAGCAATATTCCAAACTCATGTTTTTTGATCCAACTTGAGTTTGAGAGGGGGTGTTAGATATTATGTTAGATATTATGAGAGTTATTAGTTTAGTCTCATATAGAATAATGTATATAGTTTGCCGTCCCTGCCACATGAACATCGTCAATATTCCAAACTCATGTTGTTTGATCCAACTGGAGTTTGAGAGGGTGTGTAGATATTATGTTAGATATTATAAGAATTATTAGTTTAGTCCCATGTCGAATAATGTATTGGTTTAGTCTTTCCTTCCCTTCTATATATAGAAGACATATTGTACTCATTTAAAAAAATCAATAAAGTATTTCTTTTCATCCCTAATTCTAACACCTCTTAATCCATTTGCCATTGGGTATGCTAATCAGAGTTTCAACTTGGGAATAATAGATGTGAATTAAAATATTTGTGAGTCACTAAAGAGTGTTGGATCAAAATTTTAACTCCCAACTTTTGGAGTTGGCTTA
The DNA here is from genome assembly GCA_017893485.1 of Hemerocallis citrina. Taxonomy (NCBI): domain Eukaryota; kingdom Viridiplantae; phylum Streptophyta; class Magnoliopsida; order Asparagales; family Asphodelaceae; genus Hemerocallis; species Hemerocallis citrina. The sequence goes on from CM030362.1 coordinate 151,697,320, forward strand.
GTTTTATTCAAATTGTCACACTATCACACAGTTGTAAGCTTTTAGATTTAAATGGCTATGGATATTGTTTGTAAGCTTTTAGTTATTGTTTGAATAGAACATAACTAATACAATTGTTGCTGCTAATTTTGGTGTGGAAGCAAATAGATATATATGTGGATTCTTTTGGAAACAAATAAGACAAACCTGTTGACTATTAGCCGGAGTTTGACTGTTTTTCGCTGATGCCACTGACCTGCAAAAAGTTCGATACACTGGGATGGATCCCGGCGACGAATCCTCTGACGCTCAAGTCAGTAATCAAGAAGATTATGAAAGAGCGTTTTGTGAAAAAATATTGATTATCTTTTTATGGTGGGGGGAGAAGGGTATTTATAGTCACCTTTAAAGAGAGTTTAGAGATAATTATTTATCTCTATGTCCCAGTGTAGAGTTTAAAACGTTTCATGATAAGGGATTTAGTTTAAACTGCCTCTTAAGGATAATCATGAATTTGAATTACTCTTCAAATGACCTGGGCTGGTTTGTAATGGATTGTCACCCTGATCTAGTAAGACAGACTCATTTTTGGGTTATTGGGCTTGGAAAAAGACCCAATTTCCATTTCGGACCCGTTTGTGGTGAAAATTATCGTTTACCCCTGGGAGCTTCAAGATTCGTGCCCGATTTGAGCTGTCCCGATTTGTTTCTAGTTTTGGCCATATCACAACCCCCACTCCGTAAGACCAAGTTTTACAGCATTTGATGAGTAGTTCGCCCGTTTTCAATGGTTTATAGAATATATCGGAGTTCTCGAGGGAGTTTGGATCTTGCTCGAGGTGTAATGGTCAAAACACCCAAAATTATTTTTAGAATTTTCTGGATTTTTAGTGAATTTTCCAGATTTTTCTAAATTTTTTTTCCAAATTTTAATCATTTTTTGAATTTTTTATTTAATTTCGGAATTTGAATAATTAATTTTTGAAAATTTTAATTAATTATTCTAATTTAAATAATTATATTTTCAATATTATAAAATTATTTTCTGAATTAATAATTATTTTTAGAATTTTTAAATTATTTTTTTCAATTTTTGATTAATTTTTTGGATTTTTTAAAATATTAATTCAATTAATTAATTAAATACCTGTGACGTGATGCAATCATGGGCATTGATCACGATCGAGCGCGGATCTTGGGGAGGAGTGTTTCCTCCCCATTCCATCTTCGATGACAAGAATGCTTAGATTCGAGCGGCGAGCACGGCATGGGCCTCGACGAAGGAGCTCGGCTACGCCATTGACGGAGTTCGGCGACTGTGGTGGTGAATTTTCGGGCTCGGCAGGCCATGGGTTCGGCCTCTTGGAGCTCGGCACTGAGGCTCGACCTTGACGACAATGTCATGGTGATGGGTTTGGAGCTCGACAAATAGTTTGGAAGGGAGCTCGACAGAGGTGAAGGTCGACGAGGGAGCTCGACGACAGCGGAGGAGAGCTCAGTGGAGCTCTTCGACTTGTTGGAGGAGCTCGGCAAGTGGAGGCGGTGAAGGAGTTCGACAGCGATTTTGACCTTAGTGATGGGTTTGGAGCTCGATGAAGAGTTTGGAGGGGATCTCGACGGAGGTGAAGGAGAGGAGTGGAGCGGCATTGGAGCTCGATGGCTGGCGAAGAAGTGCTCGAGCTCGACGGTGTTCGAGGAGGAAGAGCTCGACAATGATTGATGAGGAAGAGCTCGACGAAGCTTCGCGAGGAGGGAGGCGAAAGCTTGGAGCTCTGCGAGGGAGGAGTTTTTTTTTTGTCGCTCAATTTCGAAGGAGAAGAAGAAGAGGTGGACGGAGGAGGGTTGCGGATTTGGGTCTATAACGGGTCCGAACCTGACCCGTTAACTTCAGAGATTCTTTTTTTTGTGCGAATCTGAGCGGTCGATCATGATTAAGCACGAATCGGGAGGCAGACTTTTCCTCCTATTTCAGGATCGGTGGCAAGAGTGCTTGGCATGCATCGCCGAGCTCCAGCGATGGGTCGGCGTGCTGACACGTGGCGGTCAATGGTTGACCGTTGACTCGGTCAATGTTGACCATTGACTTTTTAAATCGCAACCATTGATCACGATTGAGCGCGCATCGGGAGGCAGTTTTTTCCTCATTTCGATGTCGGTTACAAGAATGCTCGGGGAGCGCTGCCGAGGTCCAGAGACACTTCGAAAGAGCGACACGTGGGGAATTTTGACCGTTGACCGTTGACCAGTCAAAGCTGTTTTTTTCTCTCGTTTAACCGTCGGTGACAAGAATGTTCGGCGAGAGCTACCGAGGTCTAGGGAGACTTTGAGAAGGCTACACGTGGAGATTTTGCCCCAGTTCACGTTGACTTAGTCAACCCCTCAGTTAGCTTTCCGTAGCTGCATTGTAACTAGCTTTCCTGGTGCTACGGAGGACGGATTGGGGCGTTTAACCTCTCGTTTCTAAGATGACTCAAAGATCTACAAATTTTTTTTTCAGAAGTCAGTTGAAGAATCAACATTCTTTATTGTCAAAATAGTCCCGCAACATCTTTGCCTTTATGAAGTTGAGAAGAGCTTTGTATGACTCTTGGGGAGATCTGTTCTTGGAGGCAAGTTTTAGGGAGCATCTCTGGGAGTGAGTTATGCTCTGAATTCGCTTGGAAGAAGGTTGCACGGGAGACGAGCGAGGCAAAGAGCATCACCAGGCTCCAGGAGAGAGCCGTTCAGGAGACGAGTTTGAGGAGCAACTCTAGGGGAGTAGTTAAGCTCTAAACTCATTGAGAAGAAGGCCGCTTGGGAGGCGAGAAGAGCAAAGTGCATCACCAGGCTTTATGAGAGAGCCGTTCGGGAGACGAGTATGAGCAGCAACTTTAGGGGAGTAGTTGAGCTTCGAACTTGATGAAAAGAAGGTCGCACGGGAGGTGAGCAGAGCGGAAAGCATCACCATGCTCTAGGAGAGAGCCGTTCGGGAGAAGAGCTTGAGGAGTAACTCTAGGGGAGTAGTTGAGCTCCGAACTCGTTGAGAAGAAGGTCGCTCGGGAGGTGAGCGGAGCGAAGAGCATCACCAGGCTCTAAGAGAGAGCTGTTCCGGAGACGAGTTTGAGGAGAACTCTAGGGGAGAGTTGAGCTCCGAACTTTCTTGTTGCAAAATTTAACCAGTAGTGGGAGTAGTATGAATGCTCGTTTTGAGCCCCGAAACCGCATACTTGCAAGCTATGAGGGTAATTTTGAACCATGATTGTGAACTTCGAACTAATTGTTACGGAGTTATCAACGAGTTGTAGGAACAATTCCGAATGGTGAGCTGCTCTGCACTTGCTTGTTTGCAAGCGGTTAAAGAGGCGTCGAACCAAGTATTGGACTCCAAACTTGTTGTTTGGGGGTTTCAACGAGTTGTAGGAGCAATTCCGAATGGTGAGTTGCTCCACACTTACTTGTTTCAAGCAGCTAAAGCAGCGTCAAACCAAGTGTTGGACTCCAAACTTGTTGTTTGAGATGAGCAAGTTGTGCAGCCCTGTGGGACGAGCTGGACTCCGAACTTACTGTCTTACGAGTCGTAGATGTGACTCAGAGAGATAGACATGAGGCAAATGCAATAATTTTCAATAGAAAAAATCCAAGTTTTACTGAAACAAACTAAGTGGCCGCTTCAATAGGGCGATCCATTATTACATGCTTTTGGCCATGTTGCAAGCATCGGCCTTTTTGAAAACTGAAAACTTACTTCTACGAGAGGTGGATAGGCACCCTTGTGGTACTTTATTTGATGCCTAGTATTCCAAGTATGTCTTCCCAGAATAGGGGAATCTCATTGAGTTCGCCAACTAGTTCGAGAAGGACTTGACTGTTCCGTTGGGGGAGCTTTAATGCTTTAAGTGGGAGGACCGAGCCCCCTATCGTAGTGGTGTAACACCTCTGAGCAGTCTCTTGGCTTCCTTTGACTTCTCCCACTCTAGCAGAGGTTGGGAACTTCATTTTCATGTGAAAGGCTCAGGGTACGACATGGAGTACTGCTAGGCCTGGTCGGCCCAGGATAGCATTGTTAGCGGCCTTCACATCGACGACCAAGAAGTCCATTGTCTCTGTTCGGGTTGTCGGAGTTTTTCCTGCGGTTACATCAAGAGTGACTATTCTTTCGATTGGGACTGGAACCCTAGAGAAGCTGTGGAGTGTGTGTCTGGCAGGCTTGAGATGATCTCGAGAAAGTTTGAGGCCTTGGAAGGCTTCCAGGAAGAGGATATTGACAGAACTTCCATTGTCGACCAAGATTCGGCACACCTCGTGGTTGCCCATGTGGAGACTAATTACAAGTGTGTCACAGTGGGGCGTTCGGACGCCTTCCAGATCTTTGTCTGAGAATATCACTGAGACCCCAGGGTTCTTGGATGGGGAAAATTTCTAGACCGAACTCACTTCTTGGATGAAGGCCTTACGGGAGGAGTTTGATTCTCCCCCCATTAGGCCTCCATGGATAAGGTGGAGGATGGCCCCAGGTTCAGAGTCTTGGAACTCGACGGGCCTCTCGGTTCACTTATTGGCTCCTCGAGGTGGAGGATCGGCCCCGTCCTTTCTGACAAACTTGGCCAGGTGTCCCTTCTGTATGAGTTATTCGATCTCCTCCTTGAGAGCCCGAAAGTCATCCATTTCATGGCCGTGGTCCCTAAAAGCGACACCACTTATCCCTGTTCCTTTTCTTGTCAGGGGTATTCATTCTAGGGGGACCGCAGAGTAGCCCTTTCTTATCCACCTCCATAAGAACTGCTGATATACTAGCATTAAGGGGGGTGAACTTCTCAAACTGCCGCTAGACGGCGCTGGCCATTGTCGTCCTTCTGAAATTTTTGGGACCCTTCTTTGCTTGGATTCTTCCGTTTGTTCTCAGAAGATGTCTCCTCTGTTGATTCTGAATTTTGATGATTACAACACAATACAAAGTTTGTTGTGCTATTTCTTATATATTGCAGGTTGTATCAAAGTTTATCATGTATGATACACAAAGGCCTCAAAGCAAATTGATCAAGCAAGTCACAATGTTCTAAAGCTGAAGTTGATCAAGCAAAGCTACAAACAAAGCTCTTATAGCTAATTGATCAAGAAAGCTACAAGGTTACCAGCTTCAAAGAAACTGTCTCAAGACGAAGGCTAAAGCTCCATCTCAAGACTCAAGACTCAAGACAAGACCTATGCTTCAATATGTTGCATTAAGTGTCTTGTAACAATTGTAACTTTTTTATTTCTTTGAGTCTTAGAAATTCTGTAATAGCCTTGTCACACACACTCACACATATCTTTAAAATAATTGAGTGTTTTTTCAAACTTAAAAAGATCGAAGCAAGATTGAAAAAGCTCAGCTATTAAGTACTAGTCTACCAGCATTAGGCACCAGTCGACTGTCCTAGTACAAAACTATCTGAACTTATTCAAACTCTGACCAGTCGACTCATAACGGCAACCCAGTCAACTGTTCAAGTCGTTTCGACAGTTTACTAATTTCAAAACTTGATTTTTCGAATTCAAAAGTTTTATTTCCGTTGGTTGACAGTTGGTACAACTGCTTCTCAACGTCCAGTGATTCTAACTCTATAAATAGAGTGTAGAAATCACTTGGAAAAGGTTACAACAATACACAAGACAATACTCTCTTTTACAAGCTTTCAAGTACTTATTTTCAAAAAGAGAACAAGAGTTCACAAGCTTTCAAATCCTCTAAGTTTTTTGGTTCTCTGAAATCAGTCTAGTATAACAGTGATTTCGTTTTAAACTGATTTCGGAAGTTGACTTAATAGCCACGCACAAAATCACATTCACAACAAGGCTATAGGTTGATTGTAAACATTTTGTTGTTGTTCTTCACTCTTGGGTTGTGAGAGTGGTTCCTCTCGGTTGGAGAGTAGGGCTCTAGTGTGTGTGTGGAGTCAGGTTTTCACTCTTGGTGGAAGAGTGGGTTGCTTTATCTAGTGGTGAGAAAGGACTACGGGTTGGACAAGGTTGTTGTCTAACGCCGTAGGGTATTCTTATACATTTTTCAAGAACAGTGGAAAATCTCAAGTGGGTTGCTTGGGGACTAGATGTAGGTTGTGAGGACCGAACCAGGATACATCGTGTGTACTTTGTGGTTGTATTTCTCTGAACTTGCATTTCATTTACTTGCTTTTTTAAGTTTTCTGTGAAACTTGTCTGGACAGTCGACTGTGTCCCTTTTTAAGTCGACTGATCAGACTTCTACTACATTCTCTCTGAAAACTTGTCTGGTAAGTCGACTTGTTCTTCTATAAGTCTACTGATTAGACTCGTCTTAAAATACTCTTCTTAACTTTTGCCCCAGTCGACTGGTTTCTCTTTCCAAGTCAATTGGACCGAAGAAAAAGTAAAATTCCGCTATTATTTTTATAAAACACTATTCACCCCTCCCTCTAGTGTTTCTTGCCTTGCCTACAGGATCCAACACTTGGTATCAGAGCCTGGTTGAGTGCAATGGCAACTACTTCGAATGCAAATCAATACCATGAAGGACAATCTACACAAAGGTCACCCCTCTTCGATTGAACCAATTACAACTATTGGAAGTGTAGAATGAAGATCTACCTTCAGTCCATCAACTATGAAATATGGAACATGACGAAGACCTAGTACACCGCTCCTACCATTCCATCTGAACAATAGAACGACGACATGAAGAACCAAACAATGAACAATGCAAAGGCGATGAACGCGCTATTTTGTGCTCTTACAAAGGAGGAGTTTAACCGTGTGTCTAATGCAACAACCACACATCAAATTTGGCACATACTCGAGGTAACCCATCAAGGAACAAATAAAGTAAAAGAATCTAAAATATCTGTTCTTGTTCACCGGTTTGAAATGATACACATGAAGGAGAATGAGAATGTGTCCGAGATGATTACAAGGTTCACAGACATTACTAATTCACTTGTGGCACTTGGAAAGACGTACACTCAAGCCGAGATGGTGAGGAAGGTACTTCGTGCACTAACCCCCAAATAGGAGAAGAAGACCACCGCAATAGAAGAGGCCAATGATTTAACACAACTTTCTCTTGAGAATCTTGCGGGAAATCTTATGGCTTATGAGGTACAACTTGAAGAGCGCAAGAAGGATGCCGAACTACAACAATCAAAGAAGAAGACATTAGCATTCAAAGCCATGTCAGACTCCGAGGATGAAGAAGAAGATAAGGAAGAGATTGCCATGTTCACGAGAAAGTTCAAAAAGTTCCTAAGAAAAAGGTAAATTTAATTCAAAATCTGAGGAATCTAATGAACCTCCAACTTGTTTCAGGTGTAACAAGACAGGCCATATGAAGAAGGATTGCCCACTAGAGAACGCAAAATCTAAGGAAAAGGCCTCCAACTTTAAGAAGGATAAGTACACAAAGAATAAGAAGGCATACCAAGCAATTTGGGATGACAGCAATTTTTCATCGGAAGAAGAAATTGATGAGACAAACGAGGTTGCAAACGTGTGTTTTATGGCATCTCAAAATCAAGTAAGTAATGAGTATGATTCTAATGATTTACTTGATGCTTTCAATGAAATTTTTTAAGAACTTAAAAAAGAAAAGATTAGAGTTAAGAACTTAGAGAAAGTTAATCAAACACTTTCTCAAGAGAATCTTAACCTTGATAAAGAAGTAAAATCCTTAAAACCTCGTCTTTCTAGTTTAGATATGGATCTTGAGTCTCTAAAAAAAAATTATGAAGAGATATCTAAGAACGTATCTAAATTTAATGAAGGAACATAGAATTTAAATGATGTTCTTCAAAATCAAGTGCAATCTAGTCAAAAGTTTGGATTTGGTTTTAAAAAGTCCCTTGAAAAATCTCATTCTTCTAAGAACACTAGTGTAAATAAACCTGTATCTATTTTCAGTGTTAAGCATAAACTTTATGAGTTTTTTGAAAAGCCTAAAACTGTAAGTTTTCATGATAAAGGCAAATCTAAAGTTCAGACAAGTCGACTGCACCCAGCCACCAGTCGCCTGTCCAGAGGTACTGAGTCTCATTCAACGAGACAAATACCTCAGATAAGTTGACCTATACTACCTCCAAGTCGACTGAATAATAGTAAAAGTCGACTGACAGGTGCTGTAAAGTCGACTGGACAGAGCAAATATGTATGGGTTCCAGTCAACCTGAGTTCGAAAGATAGAATTGCTTATATTAATTCATATATGCTTACTGTATGTAATTCTGCTAATTTTATTTTTGCTTATGGTGGAAAATCAAACTCATCATGGGTTTGGTTTCCCACAAACTAATCTATTTCGGACCCAATGAAAAGGGTACCATATTCACATTGAATATTTTATAGGTACCTAAGAGAGATCGTTGGATACTTGACAGCGGATGCTCGAAGCACATGACTGGTCATGCTAACCTCCTATCTTCCATACAAAATATTGATGGAGGAACAGTCACATTTGGTGACAACAATAAAGGAAAGGTCATAGGAATTGGTATGGTCGGTAAGCACACTAACCCCTCTATAGAAGATGTCTTATTCGTTAGTGGACTTAAGCATAACCTATTAAGTATTAGCCAACTTTGTGATAAGGGTTATAAAATCATGTTTGAAAAAGATGCATGTTTAATTTATGATTCTACGATGCAAAATATAATTTTTCAAGGTTTTAGGAAAAATAACATTTATGAATTGTGTTTAAAAGCATATGAGTTTTCGAATGATTTTTGCTTAGTAGCTTCGAATAATGATTCTTGGTTTTGGCATAGACGTTTTGGCCATGTGAATATGAAAAATCTCTCTAAATTGTCTAAGTACAACCTAGTTAAAGGGCTGCCAAGACTATCCTTTAAAAAGGATAAGTTATGTGATGCATGTCAACTAGCTAAACAAATTAAATCTATTTTTAAAACAAAAGAAGTAATTTCTACTAGTAGGCCGCTCGAATTAATTCACATGGATTTATTTGGCCCTACTAGAGTTGCTTCTTTAAATAAAAGTAGGTATGTTTTTGTTTTAGTAGACAATTTTTCACGATTCACTTAGAATTTCTTTTTAAAACATAAGAATGATGCTTTTAAAGAATTTGCTAATTTTTGTAAACGAATTCAAAATCAAAAGTCTCTAACCATAGTCACTATTAGAAGTGATCATGGTGGAGAATTTGAAAATAAAACGTTTGCAGAATATTGCAACAAGAATGGCATAACTCATTCATTTGCATTTCTTAGAGCTTCACCACAAAATGGAGTCATTGAAAGGAAGAATAGGACTTTGCAAGAATGTGCACGTACCATACTTGTTGAAAGAAATTCACCTAAGTATTTTTGGGCTGAAGCCGTTGCTACAGCTTGATATGTTTTAAATAGAATTTTGATTAGGCCTAAGCTAAAGAAAACATGTTATGAGCTATTTTTTGATAGAATTCCTAAGGTCTCTTACTTTAAAATATTTAGATGTAAGTGTTTTATTCTGAACACCAAGGATAATTTAGATAAGTTTGATTCTAGATCTAATGAGGGTATCTTTGTAGGATACTCAAATAGGAGTAAGGCATATAGAATCTTCAACAAGTCAACAATGACTATTGAAGAATTCATACATGTTGCATTTGATGAATATCTGTCTTCATCGACTTTAATTGAAGATGATTAAACTAATTCATCACCTTTAAATAAAGTAATTACATCTTTAGAACAAATTAGTCTTGCGGATAAGTCGACCGATAAGGAAGTCAAGTCGACTGCTGTAAATCAGTCGACTGATGGACTTGTCAAGTCGACTGATCCTGTTGTGATGTCTCCAACTTTACCAAAGTCTTTTGTTGAAGTTAGAGATCATCCTCATGACTTAATAATTGGTGACATTTCATATGGTATTCAGACGAGATCATATGTTAACATGATATCTCACACAGCTTTCTTGTCGAATTTTGAACCAAAGAATATACAAGAAGCGTGTGAGAATGAATTTTGGATGAATGCCATGCAAGATGAGTTAAACCAATTCATAAGGAATGATGTATGGGATTTAGTTCCACGACCTCCTGATCATACTATAATTGGTACTAAATGAGTATTCAAGAATAAGTTAGATGAATCCGGACAAATTGTTAGGAACAAAGCTAGACTAGTTGCTCAAGGGTATAATCAAGAAGAAGGCATAGATTTTGATGAAACATATGCTCTTGTTGCTAGATTAGAATCAATTCGTATCTTATTATCTTTTGCGTATTTTATGAATTTTACACTTTTTCAAATGGATGTTAAAAGTGCATTCCTTAATGGGTTTATAAAGGAAGATGTTTATGTTAAACAAGCACCAGTTTTTGAACATGAACAATTTCTAAACCACGTTTTTAAATTGAAAAAGGCTTTATACGGTCTTAAACAAGCACCTCGTGCTTGGTATGATCGATTGAAGACTTTTCTTTTAGAAACATGTTTTGAAATAGGTAAAGTAGATACTACTTTGTTTATTAGAAGAATTAAGAATGATATTTTAATCATACAAATATATGTTGATGAAATAATTTTCGATTCTACTGATAGTAATTTATGTCAAGAGTTTGCTAACACCATAAAAAACGAGTTTGAGATGAGTCACATGGGTGAACTCAATTATTTTCTTGGACTACAAATTAAGCAGTCACATAATGACATATTTATTAATCAAGGAAAATATGCTAAGGAATTACTCAAACGATTTAACATGGATAGCACGAGTATTAAGACCACACTTATGGCTACTACCACTACCCTTGACAAAGATGAATTAGGTAAGAGTATTGATCAGAAACTCTATCGAGGTATGATTGGCTCACTCTTATATATAACCACTAGTAGACCGGACATTATGTTTAGTGTATATTTGTGTGCTAGATATCAGTCAAGTCCTAAAGAGTCTCACTTAAAAGCTGTGAAACGCATTTTAAGATATATTAAAGGCACGTCTGATTATGGTCTATTTTATCCATACACTGACAACTTTTAACTTTTGTCATATAGTGATGCGGATTTTGCCGGTAGTAAAACTGACTGCAAGAGCACTAGTGGGACATGTCACTATTTGGGACATTCACTAGTCTCTTGGTGCAGCAAGAAGCAAAATTCGGTATCCCTATTTACTATAGAAGCTGAATATATCGCTGTAAGTTTGGCTTGTGCCCAAATTTTGTGGATGAAACAAACCCTATTAGACTATGGTATTTCATTTGAAAAACCTTCAATAATGTGTGATAATACCAGTGCCATTAACTTATCTAAAAATCCGGTTCAACAATCACGTACGAAACATATTTATATTCGACATCATTTTTTACGTGATCATGTTTTAAAGGGAGACATTTCTTTAGACTTTATTTCTACTGATAAACAGGTAGCTGACATTTTTACTAAACCGCTTAAGGAAGACACCTTTATCACCTTAAGAAGAGAACTAGGGATTTGTAATTTTCATGATGTTTGTTGAATTTTTTTCTGGTAAGTCGACTTACAAGTATTGTTCGGTCGACTGCCAAGTATCGTTTATTTTTCTAAATTTCTGTCTGAGTTATATGCTCTGGATAGTCGACTGTGCAGAGTACCGAGTCGACTAACCAGTTGTATTAATGTTATGTTAAATTTTCTATTTTGACTCTCGACTAAGTCGACTGCCCCTTAATACCAGTCGACTGCCGCGAATCAGTTTTCTTAAAATTAGAATTTTGGCACATCTTTTGAGGCGACTGTTCACTTTTTTACTGTTCTTTGACCATATCTGAGCCGTTGCCATCCCTCACCTTGATCTCAGCCATACATTTCTGTGTAAAAACCCTAAACCTACCCCCTTTCTTTCACTTTTACCTTATCCTTGATCCCAGATCTGAAGAAGATAAGTCGACTAGTGCTGCTGCTGCTGTCAATTATCAGTCATTTGAAGCTTCCACTCCTCTGATTTATTGTGGTGTTCAAATCCACTTGAAGCTTTTTTGATTCTTCTAGAGTCTCTTTGTTGGTATACTTCCTTCCCTCTTTTTTGTTTGAAAGTTTTGTTTCTCATGACTTCTAAGAGATCAAAAACATCTCATGTAAAGGAGGGTTCATCTTCTAGGGACTCTATCCAATATCTTAGAAATCCCGACCTTGTTGAAAAATGGTACATGGTATGTTCCATTATGATTTTTCCGGGTCGGTTTGTAAATTTTTCCGATCTTGATAGGTTTAATCTCATTTCTTTGTTTCAACATTGTGGTCTTTATGAGTTTTTGTCCTTAGAAAATCAACCCTACTACTACGCTCAACTCATTTATTTGTTTTATACAAATATGAAGGTTGTTCAATTGGATGATGGTAGTGAGATTTTCATCTATACTTCTGTCAAAAATAAGAAGATGAAACTCACCTCCGAAACAATCAATCGTATTTTGGGTTTAGATGATGAAGGGCTTGACTTAGGAGAAATTAAGATGGATGATGCCACCACTTTATCTAAAATGTATTTGCCAAATCATGGACCCCATATGTCCAATAGGTCCATTACCCCTGTTGCAAAACTTGTTGCACACATACTATCATACAACATCATTCCCAAAACAGAGAGTTATGATCAGTATTCCATGGAGTTGCAACAAGCCGTTTATGCAATATTCAGCAAAATTAATATCAATTGGGGTCATATCATCTTCTCTCGGCTTCATAAGGCTCATACTTCATTTCTTCCTTTTGGTGCCCTTCTTACTCAAGTCTTTTGTGCTTATGGTGTCGATCTTGATGCTGAGACCAATGTAGTAAAGGACTATGAGTCTTTTGATCGTGCAAGTTTAGCACGCATGAAGCTTCTCTCTTCTCCACCTATGTCTCCTTCTAGGACTTCCCCTCCTGTTCCTTTAGCTAGTTCAGCCCGTCCGTCTTCAGCCTCTAGTTCCTCTCGTCCTCGAGCAGATGTTGATGATTCTCGCAGTATTTATCATGTTGTCAATTATATAATGAATCGTCAAGATGTTCTTGAGTCAAATATTTCTCATCTTACCCACCTGTTCACCACTCAGTTTCCTCCTCCCTCTCATGGTGACCAAGATGAAGATAATAAAGATTGATGAGCTACTATTTTTATATTTTTTTCTATATATTTCCTACTTATTGTTGAATTTTCTATTTGTTATGTAACTGTTTGAACTAAGACTATTCCCTTTCTATGTATAAATGTGTCCGTTTGTCATTTTGCTATGTACTTTTTGTGGTTTTTTCCTCCATTTTTTTGTTGATGATAAAGGGGGAGAAATATAGCTCTTTGCTCTTTGTGTTGGCTTTATGTTATTTTGTGCATGTTTTGAGTAGCATATCTTTGTGCATGTTTTTTTTAAACCTATGCATGTTGTTCATTTGATAGGGGGAGCATGAGTAACATTTATTTCCATTATTGTAAGCTATTGTGTTGTCATCATCAAAAAGGGAAAGAATGTTGATTCTTGATTTTGATGATTACAACACAATGCAAAGTTTGTTGTGCTATTTCTCATATATTGCAGGTTGTATCGAAGTTTATCATGTATGATACACAAAGGCCTCAAAGCAAATTGATCAAGCAAGTGCCAATGTTCTAAAGCTGAAGTTAATCAAGCAAAGCTACAAACAAAGCTCTTATAGCTAATTGATCAAGAAAGCTACAAGGTTGCCAACTTCAAAGAAACTGTCTCAAGACGAAGGCTAAAGCTCCATCTCAAGACTCAAAACTCAAGACAAGACCTATGCTTCAATATGTTGCATTAAGTGTCTTGTAACAATTGTAACTTTTTTATTTTTTTGAGTCTTTGAAATTCTGTAATAGCCTTGTCACACACACTCACACCTATCTTTAAAATAATTGAGTATTTTTCCGAATTTAAAAAAATCGAAACAAGATTGAAAAAGCTCAGTTGTTAAGTACCAGTCGACAACCATTAGGCACCAGTCGACTGTCCTAGTACGAAACTGTCTGAACTTATTCAACTCTGACCAGTCGACTCATAACGGCAACCCAGTCAACTGTTCAAGTCGTTTCGACAGTTTACTGATTTCAAAACTTGATTTTTTGAATTCAAAAGTTTTATTTCCATTGGTTAATAGTTGGTACAACTGCTTCTCAACGTCCAGTGATTTTAACTCTATAAATAGAGTTTAGAAATCACTTGGAAAAGGTTACAACAATACACAAGACAATACTCTCTTTTACAAGCTTTCAAGTACTTATTTTCAAAAAGAGAACAAGAGTTCACAAGCTTTCAAATCTTCTAAGTTTTTTGGTTCTCTGAAATCAGTCTAGTATAACAGTAATTTTGTTTTAGATTGATTTCAGAAGTTGACCTAATAGCCACACACAAACTCACATTCACAACAAGGCTATAGGTTGATTGTAAACATTTTGTTGTTGTTCTTCACTCTCGGGTTGTGAGAGTGGTTCCTCTCGGTTGCTGAGTAGGGCTCTAGGGTGTAGAGTCAGATTTGCACTCTTGGTGGAAGAGTGGGTTGCTTTCTCTAGTTGTGAGAAAGGACTACGGGTTGGACAAGGTTGTTGTCTAACGCCGTAGGGTATTCTTGTACATTTTTCAAGAATAGTGGAAAATCTCAAGTGGGTTGCTTGGGGACTGGATGTAGGTCGGGAGGACCGAACCAGGATACATCGCGTGTACTTTGTGGTTGTATTTCTCTGAACTTGCATTTCATTTACTTGCTTTTTTAAGTTCTCTGTGAAACTTGTCTGGACAGTCGACTGTGTCCCTTTTTAAGTCGACTGATCAGACTTGTACTACATTCTCTCTGAAAACTTGTCTGGTAAGTCGATTGTTTCTTCTATAAGTTGACTGATCAAACTCGTCTTAAAATACTCTTCTTAACTGTCGCCCCAGTCGACTGGTTTCTCTTTCCAAGTCGACTGGACCGAAGAAAAAGTTCAATTCCACAATTATTTTTATAAAACACTATTCACCCCCCTCTAGTGTTTCTTGCCTTGCCTACAGGATTCAACATCCTCTCGAATGGGGGGGGGGGGGGGGGGGGTTGAGGGCCTCTTCCGCACGGATGTATTTCTCACTCCTAAGAAGGAGTTCCGAGAAGTCCCGATGAGTCTTCTTGGAAAGTGACGCCTTGAGTTCGGCGTTACTAACGATGTGCCAGAAGGCTGTAGAGGCCACTGATTGGTTGTGAGAGGCAATAGACCGGGCTTCGGTAGTAAAGCGCCAAACATAATCTCTTAGGTGTTCACCCTTTCTTTGGCTGAGGGCTAGCAATGATGCACTTGTTTTCTCGGCTCGGAGACTGCTAACAAAGTGGGTGAGGAAGAGCTCCTCAAAATGTTCGAATGAGAAGATGGAGGCTGGGGATAGATGGGAGTACCACTCTCGCACTGGTCCCCTCAACGTTGCTGGGAAGGCCTTGTAAAGGAGCGCGTCCAAGGCTTGATGCATCATCATGAGAGTTTTAAAACACTCGATATGATCGGCTGAGTCTGACTCCCCATTGTAGAATTCAAAGTTGGGCGGTCTTAAGGTCTCGGAGACCGGAGCTTCCATGATGGCCCTAGAGAAGGGGGGTCTGCTTGAGCGAAACGTATTGGTCCGTTGTTCTTCTTTGGAATTGATCTGGTTGAGGCGTCTCTCCATCTCATGGAGATGGCGGTGGACCGAGTCATCCCTTCGGTCGGATCTGATCGACCCTCGGGACTCTCCTTCATGAGTGGCGGTATGGCAAGGGCTAGTTGTACGTTGATCTTGACTCGTGGCAATTTTAAGAGCTCGCAGGATATCTTCTTTGAAGTTCTGGAACTCGAGCTAAATGACTGGTGCCCCTCTAGCTCGGCGGTCCCCTGGTGCGGCTCGGCTTATTGGAGTATGACTTCTTCGCCGACGACGTGGAGGGGACTCTCTTCGCCTCCTCAGGGGAGGGGATCTTCTTGTCCTCGGCCTGCGGGGGTCCAAACTCTCGGGGCCCCTGGGCACTCGAGTTGAGGGACTTCCTCAAGGGCTCGCCTTTCAATCAAGCGATTTCGGAGGTCGACCCCCTGCCGACGGTTAACAATTACTTGACGAAGATCCTGCCCGGGAGGGCTTTGAGAAGCCATTAAGTCAGTTAAAGGATTGTGGACCGAGACATGGTCATAAAGAGGATGTTGCTTTAGACGACTTCGACGAGAGCCCCTCGGGGCACCCCTCCCGAGACCCTGGAGGGGCCTGCTGAGGAGGAAGCTGTTGAGAAAGAGGCTGTTCAGGCTGCGGTTGCTGAACTTGTTGATCGGGTTGAAGAAGAACATCATGGAGTGGAAGAGGGGGTGGAAGAGGAGTGGCTCTTCGGCTGAAATCCGCTGCTTTTCCTTTCCCTTTCAGAGGCATGTCTTGAAAACTAACTTCACCAGTGAAGTAATGTTGGATTGCTTTTTTCCTTTTCCCACAGACGGTGCCAATCTATTTGTAACTACCGTTTCCGCTATTTTTCATTTTTCCCTTTTGTAATATTTTTATTTGCAATAGAGTAAATACCCTATTTCTTTCTTGATTATTATTTTAATTAAGACTTGTTCATGAAATTCTTCGTTCTTTTGATCAGGCTATTCTTGTTGATCCGATTGTTCTCTTATTTAATTATGGGTATTTTGATTTGAACCCTATTGATTTTGATTTATCTCCTAATTGAACCCTAAAACCCAATTTGATTTGTTCTTGACCCAAAACTGCTATTATTGAACCCTAAACCACCAACCCGGTACCCTAATTGTACCCTATAAATACAACTCTACTGCAAACCCTAAATGGCACACAAATCGAAACCCTATCCGTCTACTCTCTCTTCTACTCTCTCTCTCCTCCCGTTCTCTCTTTTTCTCTCTCTCTGCCGTTTTCCCGCCAAAACACCTGAAACCCCTTCTTCGTTCGTCTTCTCGGGTGACCCCCCACCTTCCGGTGACCTCCTCATCTTCACTGAGACCCGGCGCCACTCTCCTAGCGCCGCCAGCCAGCACCCCGAAACTCCCTTGTCTCCTCCTCTGCTTTGCTCGACAACAACGACAAAACCCATAGCCCATTCCCTCCTCTTCTGTCCGATCGCCGACCAGAACCACCAGCGCTCTGCCACCCTACCTTGCATCGCCGCCCCTCTAGTCGCCAGCACCGTCGCCCCTGGTCGACGCTCTCTCCCGCTGGTGTTGCTGTAGTCTCCTTGTGTGTTGTGTTGTTGGTTTCTTTGGGTTTGCACATATATTGCACGTGTTATTGGTGGGTTGAACTAGTTCGTGAGTTCGTTGCTTCGGGATCTTTATCCCGTTATTCTTAGTATTCAAATTCACTGATTATAAGGCAAGTCACTGTCCTCTTGAATTGTACATCATATCAAATTCAAGTTTTGTTGAAACTCTTGTAAGTAGATCTCTTTATTATCGTATTATCCATTGTTCATCTCTTCGTTGGGTCTATTGGGGGTTTACACGAGCTAACCCCAATATTCTTGATATCGTGCCACTTTTGACTCTAAATCTTTCATGAGTGCATATAGAATTGATAATAGGGTTGTTGATATAATCATCACACAAATAAATTATTGTATAGACAATTGATAGGTTGTATGTTGTTTGATCGATTGATAATTGATTGATGATAAATTGATGTATGAGCGTGTTCTAATTTTGCTTATCATGTTTTGACACTCATCATGCTGATTATACAATTTATTGACTAAAGAATCGATACCCATATAGTCTAATTAATTTATTTTCAAGAAAACTATCCAAAATCCTATATATGCTTGCTGACCTGAATGTTAACTACTATTTTTGAACCAGTAAACGATATTAAAATGAAATACTTTCGGAATATGAATTGTAGCTTTATCTTTCTAGTTTCTAGAACATATTGAATTTTTGAATTCCGAGTTTTGTAGCAAAAGTTATGCCTGTTTTACTACAACTGTGTTTTTACTTTTAGATTTGCAGATTCTCGTACCAATCTTATTTAAACAGTAAAAATGTTGAACAAATGACAAAATTTTGCTCTGAAAATTTCCAGATTGTTAAATTACATGTTTAGGAATCTAATAAGTATTTTTAATGAATTTAATATTAGCTTCTTGCTGATTCTAAAATTAAAACAACAAGATGTTGAATTTCTGCCTGAACATAAAATTTGTAAAGAACAGTGTGTTTGACCTATCTACTGTTGTCGGAATTTGAAATTTAAATATGCGTTGGAACCGTGTGGAAGTCTAGTTTCCAGAATTTCTGATAGATCCAACTTTCAATTTTTGAGTCAGCGGGAAACTGTATTTTTGTACAAACTGTGCTTGCTGTCCAGAATTATAGATTCTACTTTTTAATAGATTAATTATTCCTATGTTGTACTATTGCATGAATTAATAAATGTATGTTACATTGCACGTCCCCAATGAGTTATTGTAATCATTCTAATTGTCCTATTTTATGTTCCATCCTATTGTCCCCTATTAATACTATCGTTCACCGAAATATCTATTGAATGCATATTGTATTGTTGCATTGACAAATAATTAATAAGCCGGAGTTTAAGGGATTGACTAGAGTAGTTGATGATATAGGGACTGTACTCGGATGATGACCCGTGATTATTACCGTTATCTTAATCGTGTAAGCAATTACACATCGCCCGTGTTATTACCGTTATCGTCATCGTGTAAGAAATTACACATGGCTCGTGTTATTACTGTTATCGTCATCATACCTAGTACATGAACTATAAAATCTACCACTTAAGTCTAAACGAAATTGATTGTATGCATCGAACCTGTAGAATGGGATGCAGTAGAACATGCATTAGTTAGGATTTAAAATGATTAATAGACATAAGGATTGACACATTACCAACATTACATATTGTTCATCATCGATTCTATTGACACCGAATATTGGCTAAGTGTTACCGTTATTGATCATTGATTACCGTTACCAAATATTGCATCATTGTTTATAGCCATTGTACCGATTATCATGGTATTGATTATTGTTATTGTCCTGTGTTATTGATTCCTATTGCTCTATTGCTTCATTGTTATACCGTTATTCAATTATTTCCTGCTTTCTCTACTTGTTGTCTATAACGTGCTCTAAGAAAAAAATTTCTTCTATTTTTAGATGAAGTGTATACAGGTAATGAAGAAGAATTGTCTGCTGGAATTAGAGAACAAACATTCTGAAGACCACTGCTTTCTAATTGCTTATTGCTTTAATAAACTTATTATTTTGGTATGGATTATTGTTGTTTTGGGCTTATATCCTGGATTTTATTATTGTTTCCAGACGTTAAATTATTGTTATTATATTTGGATATTTTTATTGCTTCATTCCAAGTATTATTGTTCATGAGATTATTATTATTGCCTGCGCATTTGTTCTGTATTGATTATATTGTTGAATTAATAGAATATACAACTTATGGGTGACGTTAGTCATTTGCTAGGCCAATGTTACGTGCTCGTATTCCGTATTTTAGGAAAACGGGGCGTGACAAGGTTTTTACTTTTTCTGTTTCCCACAGACGATGCCAATATGTTACTGCTAATTTTGGTGTGGGAGCAAACAGATATATTTGTGGATTCTTTTGGAAACAAATAAGACAAACCTGTTGACTCTTGGTCGACGTTTGACTGATTCTCGTTGCTGCCGCTGACCTGCAAAAAGTTTGATACACCGGGATGGATCCCGGCGACGAACCCTCCGACACTCAAGTCAGTAATCAGGAAGATTATGAAAGTGCGTTTTGTGAAAAAAAAAATATTGATTACCTTTTTATGGTAGGGGGAGAGGGGTATTTATAGTCGTCTTAGAAACAGTTTAGAGATAATCATTTATCTCTATGTCCCGTTGTTTTTGGATAAGATATAGAGTTTAAATCGTTTCGTGATAAGGGATTTAGTTTAAACTGTCTTTTAAGGATAATCATGAATTTGAATTACTCTTCAAATGACCTGGGATGGTTTGTAATGGGTTGTCACCCTGACTCAGTAGGACAGATCCGTTTTTAGGTTATTGGGCTTGGAAAAAACCTAGTTTCCATTTTGGACCCGTTTGTTGTGAAAATTACCGTTTTATCCCTGAGAGCTTCAAGATTCGTGCCCGATTTGAATGGTCCCGATTTGGTTCTATTTTTGGTCATATCAACAGTATATATAGTATTCTAGAAAATCATTTATACTGCTTGTCGACGTACGATAGAGCAAGTCTGATGAAACCATGTTGAAATATATATCACTCAAAAGATGTGAGATATATAAATGCTTATGAACATCATGAAATCCTATCACACAACTAGAGAGCAGCATGACAACACAAAAAAACAAGACAAAAGGGATGTAATTTCAATCTTTGAAGAGAGCAGCCTCGATATATAAGTGATGGTTTGTCTTTTCGTGTTATATATGTTTCATAAACAGATTATTCTGCTGGCTTTAATTTGTGAAACAACATAGGGAACACAAAAAATGACCAATTTCTCATCATGATCATCCAGTAAATATTTTCCTCCAAACAGATTGATTAGATTACAAATACAAATACAAAAACAAAGAAAAAAAAATTGTTTATTACAAAATGACTAAATACATCTTTGTTTCTGTACTACGCTAAGATATGTCATAAACCAAAAAAAACAAAAAAAAAAACAAAATGTTTATTACAAAATGCAATCATAAACTAAGATATATACATAATTAAAGTTTTTACCTTCACCGGAAACATAATAGGGATCAAACTCTGAATCTATGTGAAATCACACTACATACGAAAATTTTGTTTTTTTCCCATTCCTTTGGACCAAAAAACTCGGTGATGTATCACATCTTTGCTTTCTTGCTTTTCTTCACACATTACCTAGTGTTTTATAGACACCAAGTCCAGAAAGAAACTATTGCTTCTGGAAAGTAGCATCAATTTGAATCTATAATATTCATTATTAATTAATAAAAGATAAATCCTTTGCATCTTATTGTATGTGAATCTTTTCATAAATTCAGTTACCTTTTCAGTACCAGCTTGCACATTATTTCATGTGAATTCTTTTTTTTTAACCCCCATTTTGTGAATTTTTTTCCAAACTGTCTCACTTTTTGAAAGTTTTTTCCAACCTGCTCTACGTTTTTTAAAAAATTCTCAAAATGCCCTACTTGCTTTCCGAAAAAGCGAGTTTGGGTAAGACTCCATCGTTTTTTCAGAAAACGAGTGGGAGGCTTTGGTTTTCGATAACCTAGACTCGCTTTCTGAAAAAGCGATGAGGTTTAACCCACACTCGCTTTTTCGGAAAGCAAGTGCCGATTGGGTTTGGTTTTAGATAGTTTTCCAGAGATCAAGTTGATCTCTGGAAAACTAAGTCATTCATCCCACATATCGAATACCAATCAACCCACACACACACACACACACACACACACACATACACACACACACACACACACACACACACACACATATATATATATATATATATATATATATATGGCCATATATGAATTAAAATTACCACATAAATAAGATCCCTAAATCTAAAATATATGCTGATATATCCCAATACTTTTCAAATTGGAGTTTCACTAAGCTTCAACATATATTTTTTTGAGTCGAAAGATGATACATAGTATCATCAAAATCCATTCCATTAAAAAGAAAATAATGAAATAAAATAATGAAATAGCAAATACAACTAGGGATGCTCTCGGATAAGGATATATCCGATTCGATCCGCATCCGAATCCGATTATTTGGCGGATACAGATATAAAAAATCCGTATCCGGGCGGATACGGATACGGATTCGGATATCCAAATCTAAAAAAAATTCGGATTCGGATGCGGATACGGATATCTCTAAAAAAAACGGATTCGAATACGGATATCCGCTTAATTTAATATATATTTATTTAATAAATATATATACACTTGTAAAATACAGCCCTAGTCCCCAAATCCAATTCCCCAATTCCCCAAATCCTCTCAACGACTCGACTCCTGTCCCCATCCCCAATTCCCCATCGACCTCGCAACCCCAGTTACGCCGCCGGTGAAGCCAGCCAGCAGTCGCGACCCCAGTCCCCTTCCTCTCCAGCAGCCAGAGTCGACGGCAGTCCCCTTCCCCTTTCCTCTCCACCCCAGTCGCACCGCGAGTGAAACCAGCCAGCAATCGCGACCCCAGTCCCCTTCCTCTGCCGCAGCCAGAGTCGACGGCAGTCCCCTTCCCCTTTCCTCTCGACCCTTTTTTTTAGATGGATCTTCATTAACCGAGCAGGATGAGTTCCTGAGTTTTGTTAACCGGCTTAAGACAGAATTTAAAAAGTAAATCATGGATGCTTGATGTTTTTTTTTTTAACTTCAAACTGAAACTGGCTAGTTTTTATTGGTTTTTGTTGCTATAGTCTGCTATAAGTTTCATATATAATATGTTAAAAAAACATGAGGAAGGAGGTCAGCAGCTTTGACACGCTTTAAAATACTTCAACTTTTTCATTATTGAGCGTTTCTCTATCCCATTGATCATACTTTTATACTTGATTATACATGATGGTACTTTATCTAAATGCATTCTGGTTTAGTTTTTGAAAATGGATTTGTATACTTGTTAGGCATTTTGGCTAATGCTGTTTCTGGTGTTTTTTTCCTCCACTATTGCAGGGACGAGAAATCCCAACTGTTCATCGTGTGATCAAGGTAAGCTTTATCTGGATTTATCTCCAGTTTCATGTTTTTGCTCAAATAGTCTATTTGTTTTTAACAAATCAAATTCAATATTATCTTTTGCATTGGCATTTTTGTTCATGCTATTAATTTGCATTGGCATTTTCGTTCATGCACGGATAGGAGATGTATCAGGTTAGCTTGATAAATATGCTCAATATTTTATAGTGCATGTATAATGAATTAGCCTTGATGCTTTAATTATTTCAGTTAGCCTGTATAATCAATTCAAGTAGTTGTATTAGACTAATTGGATGATAATTTAGTTTGTCTTTGATTAAGAAAGGCCTGACAGCAATAGCTTTCTGCTTTGTTGAAAGGTCATGATCATTATAGTTAAAAAGAAAATGATTTAAAACTTGGCAATGCGAGCAATGATCAACTACATGCATTAAAGCCCAATGATCAACTACGTGCATTACAGTTAAAAAGAAAATGATTTATGTTATTGTGTTATATATTGTGTGTATAGGTTATATACATCATATATAGGAGATATATTTTAAACCAACATGACACCCTGATATCCATCTAATAAACCAAAATTCCGCTGACATCAATATTTGAAATGAAAATTCTTAAGACTGTCATGACATCAAATCAGACATTTAGAACTTTGTATTTACTACTACATTATACATATTATATACTACTACCATGCATGCGCATAGTAATTAGGGGACATTTGCTTTGATCTAATACCATTAACATCTTTTACAACCATCTCATGTTGTTTCATACTGTAGTACAGTCTCCATAAACCACAACTTATTTTCCTAT
Source organism: Hemerocallis citrina (assembly GCA_017893485.1). Classification (NCBI taxonomy): domain Eukaryota; kingdom Viridiplantae; phylum Streptophyta; class Magnoliopsida; order Asparagales; family Asphodelaceae; genus Hemerocallis; species Hemerocallis citrina. The sequence continues at coordinate 151,720,752 of CM030362.1, forward strand.
TTTGGTGGATTTTCTGTTATGTACAGGATTGACAAACTTTTTGTTGAGTACATGCTCTTATACGTTTTTTCCAAAAATGTTTGCAGGAGCTCAAGTCATCATTCCTCCATTACTGCAGTTCTTCCGAAATACTGTCTTTTTCAATAACGCCACACCGTCCTAATGAAAAATGTTAAGAATCAGATTTAAACCAATGCAAAATAGACAGGTAAGTGCATAATGTATTCATTTTTATAAGAGTTGTATATATTTGATATAAATTTTCATTCACTTCTTTTATTCTGTTGACTTTCATTTTGTGATTAGATATGAAAAACTTTATATTTAATATTCGAATTCGTATCCGTTATCCGGTAGACCGTATCCTATTCGCATCCGTATCCGAAAATTGCGGATACGGATATGATTTTTATTTTTCGAGTCATATTCGTATTCGTATCCGAATCCGTCTTTGGAATGCGGATACGGATATTGGTATAGCCAATATCCGATCCGTATCCGATCCGAAAGCATCCCTAATTATACAACCCATGATAAGTTCCCTACAATCTATATAATAAAACACAAACAAAAGATATCAAGTGGCTCTCCTTCAAAAGTAAGGAAATCAATGGTCCAGATCTAAGCTTCCAAAAGACATTTTTCTCCCCAAAAGTTTATCACTTTGCTCCCTCACACCAGAGAGCTCCATTTTTTTCTCTCTCCTATGGTTTTTAAGCTGCTAACTCCAAATCTCTAAAACCTTTTACTTAAACCTTCGCTTCCATTCCATTGGCGAAGCCTCCATCGTCCTCTCAAGCATGAATCTCAAAGCAAATCCAAATTCAAATCCAATGTCGAACCTCACTTAAGATGTCGTCGTCGATATCTGATCCGTTGCTGATTCCGTATCGGCAGCTCCCCTCCACCAAAACCAGTGCGAATATCAAGCGACTCCGTAGCGGCGACTCCCCTCAACTGAATCGAGAGCCTCTATATGCACTGCGGCGACTTTAATTTCATCTCATTAACCAAATTCTCATTCTAATTTTTAATTTTGTGTGTGCAGTGGATTACTCATTTTTTTGCTGACTCGAATTTTGTATGTGCATGGGACCTAAGTTCAGAGAGATATGATTTATTTATTTTTTGGTTTAAAATTTTTTAATTTGATGATTTATTTGATGAGTTTTTTATTGGTTTTGATTTAAGGTGTATACATGTGAGAGATGGATTATTTGGTGGCCTCAATTTGGGCTTCCCAACCATAGCAGGTTAAGTAAGCTGATCAGCAACCTAAAATAACTTGGAAAATATGCAACATTAATTTCTTTACTATAAGAGAATATACTAACGTGAAGTGTTCCCTTCACTAGTTATTAGAAACCATGGATAACATAATATATAAGAACTTTTAGTGTTTATTTGGATATATAGGATTGAGATGACTGGAGTTTACCAGTGAATGGTGCAAACTCTCTACTCAAGTATGACAGCTAATGTAAATTTGTTATTGATCCATTTTGATTTTTTTTAAAGGTGCAATGGAGAGACAAAGTGGAGATAAAAGAAATGATTAGCTTGGATTAGAGTTTTGAGAACTTCATGTATTACATTTTGATTGAAATAATAATAAGAGGTATTTCAATTGCAAACTGAGTCATACAAACAAATGTTTAGATTATTGGTAAATACCTTCATACCTGCACTTAGGTTACCATTGTATTTAGACATGCTCATAGTGGTTATGGGATGGAGTAAGCTCTATAAAATCTATATGATCATGTCCTCGCATAACTATTACAAACATCTAAAAGTGATGCTGAAGTTAAAGAAAATTGTATGGAATGTTTCTAACAAACTATATGCATTCCAGGTAAGTTCAAGCTAATGATCAAGAAGGCGATGGTTGAGCTTAAAGTTAGATATGCGGCTTCCTAATATAATATGTTTCCTACTTTAATTAATTTGCTGGACCTCTAAAACTATTTTATATAATCAAATCAGGTGCATCGCTCCGAAGACGTGCCGTAGGCACGTTTCAACGAGCAAAAACCTAGTAACATCATAATAATACATCTAAGTCCCAGGTTTGACAGCAAACCAAAACAAAATACATCTAAACTCAAAAGCAACAAAGTAATTAAAAAACATCTTCACTAAAGGTACAATGTTGCTGCACCCCAAGCTGGAAAGTAAATGCTCCATATCTCTCTCTTTGCTGGCCTCCAACTCGAGACTGTCACCCTGAGTGGATCATAGTGGCGCCGACTCATTGCCGATGCCATCACCTCCCTCCTCTCTATCTACAAATAACACTCCAGTGCGGACTCGCTTCCTATGCCCTGGAATAGCTTTCCAAATGGAAATGAGACATGAGATCCTCAAAAAAGATTGTACAATATCAATATTAATGTAAGCCCTATTTTCAGATGTTATTGTATTTTGTATTCTTTTGATTATTGTATTTGAATTCATTTGTTATGGTGTATTTTGTCTTTTCTTGGGTTCTTTTGTTCTGTCTTGACCAATTTGTATTCTTTTGGCTAGATCCTATTCTCATTGCAATTTTGTTCTTTCTATTTTGAGTTTGATTTGTTCTCCTTTGTGCTCGTCTCATCTCATTGCATTTGTTTGTCTCTTTTTGGAGCCAAAATCGTTACCCAGAACCCACATAATATCAACCCAAAACTCTAATTCTTGAACCCCTATAAATAATCCCATTAAACCCTAATAATTTATCTCTCTCTCTCTCTCTCTCCACCGTTTCTCTCTCCCCGCATCCTTCCCTCTCTTTCTGTTTCTCGCTGAACCCAAAACCCAACCGCAACTCCACCCTACCCCGTCGCTACTCCGATCGCCCTTCACCTCCGTCACCACCACCTTCATCGTCTCCATCCCCTCATCGTCTCCATCCCGTCGTTGTCCCCATCGTCCTCACCATCCCCATCACCGAAACCCATTGCCGAACCTTCACCATTGTCGTAGCTTCTTCACCGTCACCCTAACCGATCTCTGTGCACCCTCATCACCCTCGTCGTCTCTCGCCGCTTCACCGGAGTCCCCTAGCATCGCCGTCAAGTTCTGGAGTCGCCGTGGTCGACGCCCTCTGTTTGCAACCGCAAAATAGAGCTTTCGCTCGTCGGAGTTATCGTCGCCACCATTGCTACCCGACCATGGTGACGTCGCCTTCGCCGTGGTCACGTGGTCGTGCCGTCAGCCGTCGCAGTCATCGCGCCGTCTCTCTCTCTCTCTTCGCCAAAGAAGACGACCAGCGATTGGTCGGATCCGCTGTCCCGTGTTCGGCCGCACCAGATCCCATTTTTCCTGTCCCCTGTTTTGGATCGAATCTGGTGTGAGGAAGAGTTTCTATTGGGCAGTTTTGGTGTTCTGTGTTCTATGTGCACCAGATCCAGTTTTGGTGTTCTGTGTTCTGTCCCGATCCGGTGTGAAGATTTGCTCTTGGCTTTTGCTGTTGCTGTTGGTTCTTCGCATGTGTTTTTGGGAGATTTCTCCCGGAATTCTAATCTCGTTATTCCAATTTAATTATATCTGTAATAACATGTAAGTCTCTTTTTGAACCCTTTTTATTGTTTGTGTTCAAGATTATTTGATCTCCTGCAAGTAGATCCGTCCATTTTGCTATCAAAAACTACTTCTGACAATTCTGTTAAGATTATCGAGGGTTTACATGAGCTAATCCGACATACTCTTAACATCGTGCTATCTCTTTGATTTTAAACCCAGTCCCCATTGTTTCATGCATATGCACATTTAAATAACTAGATTCATGCATAGGACTGCTTGATAGATTGGACATTGAAAGTGTATATGCTAAATTGAAGTTGCTCGATGAATTGATACCATGACCATGATAAATATATCTTAAACCTTAAAAATTTGCATGTTGACACCTAGGATTGCTTTGATTACCAATTTGCATGCTATATGTGATCGTATGAATTATTTGTTATCTTTTTATGTTAAGTTGAATTCTGGACTGCTGTATGTTTCACTTTGAATCAGATTTTTAACCATGCTAATAACATAATTTGAAAGAACTTACTGAACATAAAATATAGCCCTTGATGTCTAGATAATTTTTCCCTGGTCTGGATTTAAATTCCAATTTGTCATCTATTAGTTATCATCACTTTACTGCAACTGTGTTAGTAATTTCAGACTCATAATTTTATGCGTATCCTGCTGTTGTTTATTTTATTTGACCCTGTTAACAGTAAAAGAAAAATCTGAAATAAATTAGGCTGGACCTAGACTTGTATAGCTACTTCCCTGAATTTTTGTAGATTTTATTAATAAGTTTTCTGACCCGAAACAATTAGTTGAACACAACTTACTGCAAGCTGTCTGAACATAAAACCTGATTAGAATAGAGTTATCACCCTAGTTCATGTGTCGTTTATATGCCTTAATTATACTCGCTGGAACCGTGTGGAAGTCTACTTTCCCGATCTTCCGGTGGATTTAGGTTTGCTATTTTGTAGTGACCATAATCCATATTTTGGTACAGCAAGGTCGTGCTGTCCTGATTTTGTGAAATGCGTTTATATGATGTGTTTACTTCATGCTTTGTCTGTAATACTTAGAATTAGTCACACATAGTAATATACAGCATTGACACCCTCTTGCATGCTCACATAGGATGAAAATAAACTATTAACAAGCCGGGATATTATGGGTGGACTTGGTAGTGAACAATCGGAAAATGTACTCGGTAAGGCCTTCTCGCTCGCACGAATACTTGACATAGAAGGAGGAGTGTTGCTTGCAATGATTTATTGATTATTCATGATTGTAAATTATTGTTATCAATGCCGATTACACGAACCGTGAATTCACCATCGGTCTAAAACGATTACTGTATTTGTGCGGAACCTGTGGAATGGGACGCAGCAGTACGTGCATTAGATAGGTTAATAAAAGACTTAACAACCTGCATACTTGATCTATATTGAACTTGACTTGGCATCACGCATTTCATGTGTGATTATTGTACACCTTTGATAATATTGCCTGCTCTTTGTTTTGTTCTTTGTCTTTGACCATGTTCCTTTCCTTTGATATTCATGCTTTCCTATTATCCTTTGTTTTCTCTACTTGCCGCACACGACTTGCTTTAAGGGAACTCTTTTCTTTCTTTTTTTTAGATCAAGATTTTACAAGTAATGAAGGATCTGTTCCCGAAGGAATTGGTGAGCAACGTTTCTAGTGTTGGATCCAGTCTCCGCTGCGTAGTTGTTATTAATTGCTGCTAGATTTATTTTCTGAACATTGTTATATCTTGTACTTTGTTTTGGGCTCTATGATCCATAGTTTGTTTTGATCCCAGATGTTGGATATTTATACTGTTGGTTTATTTCATTATTATTGGAACTTTATCATTGATTCATGTGGTTATATTTCTTGCGTGGTTGTATTTTGTTGTTCTTATTGCTGAGTAAGTCTGGTATAGCTTATGGATGGTGTTTACATCATTCGCTGGGCCTACGTTACGTACTCGTGTTCCGTATTTTGGGAAGCGGAGCGTGACAATTAACATTCTGAAAACACAACTCATTTCTATTAAGCCACACCACCCATAAACAAGCAACACTCGATCTCTCCCACACATCTAGATCATCTTTGTTATGAATAGTGTCTCTACATCTTTCCCGAAAATCTCTAAAATTCAGGGGGACATTAGGGATTCCTACCTTACCAATAATAATATCCAGATTTGTCTGACCTGGGGGCATGTGAACAGCATATGTTCACAAGATTCTGGCCTGTTGGACGAGGACTCGCCTGTTGGAATTCTTTTAGTGGTTCGGTAGGACCAAACACGCTCGGTAACTCTTCGACCCATAGGCTTTTGGGTGAGTTGTCTAGGCGTTTCTTCAATCCGTCCAGAATCTGTTTGTTGGCGTTCTCAGCTTGGCCATTGCACTAGGGGGTGAGATAGAAGAGAACCTTTGCTCGATCTCCAGGTCAACATAGAACTTGCGGAAGTTTATGCTGGCAAACTGGGTGTAATTGTCGGTGACAAGAATCTGAGGGATACCAAATCGACAAACGATATTTTTCCAAAAGAATTGTGTGATTGATGCTCGGTTATGATGGCGATGGGTTTTGCCTCGACCCATTAGGTAAAATAGTCTATGGTGATGATGAGGAAGCACCTCTGGCCAGTTGCTTTCATAAAAGGGCCAACCAGATCCATTCCCCACATAGCAAAGGGGACCGGACTGGCTAATGATTTAAACTTGGCTTGGGGAGCGTGTCGAATGGAGGAGTACCTTTGACAGGGACCGCATTTTCTCATAAGGTCCTGAGCATCTTGGAGGATGGTCAGCCAGTAGTACTCGTGATTGAGTATTTTCCTTGCAAGTGTTTTGCTTCCCATGTGGCAGCCATTGATTCCTTCGTGCATCTCTTCTAACGTTTATTTGGCCTCCTCAGGATTGAGGCAGTGGAGATCAGGTCTCATATCTGCCTTGGTTTACGAGCATTTGAAGAGTGTGCCTTCGATGATAGTGAACCTCTCCGAACAGGTCCGGACCTTTCTGGTTTCGGATGGATCTTGGGGTAGTTCACCCGCCCTTAGGAAATTCAAGATTGGGTCCATCCAAGTTGTCGCCCCCACAGGTGAGTCATGCAGTTGACTCTGGACGGTTCGGCGATTTCGATGTTGGGTTTAAGGAGAACCTCCACCAAGACAGTGTGATCTAATCCTTCGAAGGAGGAAGAAGCCAGTTTAGAGAGAGCCTCTGCCTGTGTATTTTGTTCCCAAGGAATCCAAGTCACTGTTGCTTCCGGGAAATTCGAGAGAATGAGCCGAACATGTGCCAGGTATTGGATCATTCGGGCATCGCGAGCCTCGTACTCCCCAGAAATCTAACTGACAACAAGCTGAGAGTCACTAAAAATCCTTATGTGTTTGGCTCCTGCTTTATGGGCCAAAAGGAGTCTTGCGATCTTTGCCTCGTATTCCGCCTTATTGTTGGAGGCCAGAAAGTTAAGGCGGAGAGAGTATTAGAGAATGAAGGCGTATGGACCCTTAATTATGACCCCGGTCCCGTTCCCACCTTCGTAGGATGACCCATCAACGTAGAACTCCCACTCTGGCTCGTCCTCCCGAACTTCGAATGTATTGGGAATGATACACTCGATTATGAATTCAGCGAGTGCTTGACCCTTGATTGCAGTTCAGGGCTTATAGCTAATGTCGTGCTGACTCAACTCAACAGACCATTTGATCAAGTGGCCTGACGTATCAAGTTTATGGAGTTCTTGCTTGAGGGATTGGTCCGTAAGGACTTGAATGAAGTGGGTTTGAAAATATGGACGAAGCTTTCTCGCCGCCATCACAAGTGCATAAGCCATCTTCTCTACTATAGAGTATCTGAGCTCGGCGTCGCGAAGGATTTTGCTGATATAATAGATTGGCTTCTGCAACCCGCTTTCCTCCCGAATCAAGACAGCGCTAAGCGCATGCTCGGAAGCAGCTAGGTAGAGAGAGAGAGAACTTCGCTCGGCTCGGATTTGCTGAGCAGCAGGGGATTGGCCAAGTATGCCTTCAACTGGTTGAAGGCTTGTTGTTGGAGCTCCCCTTACTCGAAGTTTTTAACTCCCCTGAGAGCTTTGAAGAATGGCAGTGACTTCTCTCCGGATTTAGAAAGAAAGCGATCGATAACTGCTAACCAACCCGTGAGGCACTGTACTTCCTTGTCATTTCTTGGAGGGGACATGTCTAGTATGGTCGGAATTTTTTTGGGGTTGGCTTTTATTTCCCTCTGGCTGACCATGAATCTGAGAAACTTTCCAGACGTTACGCCAAAGGCGCACTTCGAAGGGTTTAGCCGCATGTCGTAGGATCAAAGGACCCTGAATGCTTCTTCAAGATCTTTCACATGATCCCGACCTTTGAGGCTTTTGACGAGCATGTCGTCCACATACACCTCCATGTTCCGACCTATTTGATTTCTAAAGACCCGATTTATGAGTCTCTGGTAAGTTTCTCCAGCGTTCTTCAGCCTGAAGAGCATGACACGGTAGAAATATTACGGTTGTTGATGATGTTACAGAGGTCATTTACTGTAGGTTGCTTGACCTGCCTCGCGATAGAGCGAGATGTGCTCAAAGCTGGTCCTCGCAGATTCTCGGCCCGTTGCTTCTGCGACCCTTGGGTGTTCGCGGGGGTGTAGGTCGGTGGAAGAGGAGGGACCCAGGGCCCCATGGCGGTATTTAGCTTTAGGTACCATGAGAGTAAATTGCTTCAGATTAGAACTCGAATTGGGAGTAGGATCGACTGACTGTTTTCCACAGATGGCGTCAATCGGTTGTGGTTGTTTTTTGGGGTGTAGGAGCAAGTGCACAACAGATAATGTGAATTCTTGTATTCGAAGAAACGGCCGTGATCCTGACCTTCGTTCTGTATCCGAGGGAAAATTGAGTGAATTGGTTGGGGAAGGAGCCGACTCGCCAACCTGAAAAAAGAAGCTTGAAACCCCGGGAGTATTCCCTGCGACAGACACTCTGATGCTTAAGTCAGAAAACAACGATTCAGGGGAAAGGGTTACGTAGCCAAAAAAGTCATTACCTTGTAACAGTGCCAGAGCAGTAGTGTTTATAGGTCTTTGGAGAGTCCTTTATGGAGAGATTCTCGACCGGTCATGGGGTCCCGATGATATCGGATCTGGCGTTAATCAAATCCCTGATTGTGTGGGAGCAACAGATAATATGAGTTCATGTATTTGGGGAAACGGCCGTGATCCCAACCTTCGTTCTGTATCTGAGGGGAAATTGAGTGGATTGGTTGGGGAAGGAGCTGACTTGCTGACCTAAAAATAAAAGCCTGAAACACTGGGAGTATTCTCGGCAACAAACCCTTTGATGCTTAAGTCAGAAGATATCGATTCAGGGGAAGGGGTTCTGTAGCCAAAAGAGTCATTACCTTGTAACAATGCAAGAGCAGTAGTATTTATAGGTCTTTGGAGAATCCGTTATGGAGAGATTCTCGGCTGGTCATGGGGTCTCGATGATATCGGATCTGGCGTTAATCAAATCCCTGATTTGGGAGGGGGGAGGTTTTTATTGTGGTGTAACCGGTGGGGCGACTGGCATGATCGGCGGGTGAAAAACCCGGATGGGCCGGAGGCATGTGACTGGGCCTGCGGAAGGCCCGTGGAGCGTGTTTGGTTTGGGCCCTTTGTTTGACGGGCGCTTTAAGCCCCGGGGGGGGGGGGGGGGGGGGGGGGAGGGGGGGGGCTTTGTGATTTGTGTGAGAATCGCAGGGCGGGGGTCAGTTACGGCTTTTACCCATATCAAGTATATTTTATTATTTTTTAATCTTGGACGAAACTTGAAGCTTCGTCGGAGCGGAATTTTTTTTAAAATCCCCACGGACATCGTTGGGTCCTGTCATTTTCAACCATGCTAATTTAATTAACCCCCTTAATTAATTATTAAATGAGCAAATTAGCATATTAAGTATAATTAACTAATTAATTATTAAATTAATTAATTAACTTAATAAATATCCTAAATTCATTGACGAAACTTGAAGTTTCGTTCAAACGCTTTTCACATTTTCGGAGTTTTATTAATTTTTAAAATGCCTCTATTCTGATTGGGAAAAGTTTCGTCCGATTGATTAAAAATATTACAGAATATTTTGGACGAACCTGAAGTTTCGTTATGTATAATATGCATATAGTTATTTTCTCTCTCATATATAACAGTCTACTGTAGCGATTATGACAAATTATGCATAAATAGAATACGACTGCAGTGATTGAAATGCTATAATATGCATTTTATTCAAATATACCACACGACTCGACTGTGGATGCTCTTATACTGGCCAACTTTTGATGTGGCTACTGCTGCCATCATTGCAAGTCAAGCAATGATATCTGGTGCATTTGCAATCATTTCTCAGTCCCAAAGCTTTAGGTTGCTTCCCGAGGGTTTGGGTAGCCCATGCATGTAGCAAATATGAGGGGCAAGTTTATATTCCAGATATAAACTATGCATGATGATTGCATCAGTTGTGGTGACAGCTATCTTCAAAACCACAGTAAATATTGAGAATGCATACGGTAAGGGTGACGATTTTGAATCCTATATTATAAACAAGCAAGTCTCTATATCTGATATGACTAAAAATAGAGTTAAATCGGAATCGTTCAAATCGGACACGAATCTTAAAGCTCAGGAGTAAAATGGTAATTTTACCTACAAACGGGTCTAAAATGGGAACTGGGTTTTTTTTCCAAAAGCCCAATAATCCACAAACGGATCCGTCTCACTAGGTACGGGTTCCAACCCGCGAGAAACCCAGTCCAGCTGGATAGGAGAGGATTAGGGTTTATGATTGTCCTTGATCAACGGTCCTAATCACTTCTATCCATTCACTGGAAAGTAGGAATTTGATCTTATCCCGAAACTGGTTCCTAAGGTGGCTATAAATACCCCTTCCCCCCACAGGTAATCAATCTTTTGCCAATCAAAGCTCTTTCATAATCTTTCTGATTACTGACAAGAGCGTCGGAGGGTGCGTCGCAGGAATCAACCCCGGTGTTTTGCACTTTTTGCAGGTCAACGGCGAGAGAATCTTGGTCAAACTCTGGTGAAATTGTTCAGGTTTGACTATTCAACATCCTCGAATCCACAAATCTATCTGATTGCCCCCACACCGATTTCAGCGGCAGCAATATCTAATAGGTAAAACAACAAAATAAAACCTGAGGTACGTAAAATTTTCTGTATATTCAATACAAGGATTGCTGTGGTTTTTGTTATGCTTATCACAACACTAATGCTGACAGTCATAATGCTTTTCATATGGAAGACAATAAAAAATGCTTGATTGCACTATTCTTCAGTCTTTGGTGGAATTGTGCTTATGTAACTATTTTCGACACTATATAAATTTACTGAAGGCGGCTTCTTACACCTCTTTTCATTTGTCCTGATGCTGATTATGGGTATATGGCTCCACGTTCATGTTGAAAGATACAACTATTGTTAGAAAATGAGTGTTTTATACATCATTTACGAACCGATTTTTGAGCAATTTTTTGAGTAAGATCCTCAATGAATTATTGAGAGATCTTGATTGATTTGTGTTCTCCTTCGTGAGTAGATCAAAATCATATATTGGTTTGCTAAAAACGGTTAAGGGGTGAATAAGAAATTGTCTCTCAAAGTGAAAAATTTTCATTCTTGAAATGGGTTAAGGGAACATAGTCCCACATCGGAAAAATCAAAGAAAATAGAAGAGGATATATATCAACCTCTTTCTAAGCATTGTAAGATAGCTAGAAGAGAGGCTCTCTCTCGCACGCGTAGGGGGGTGCAAATCTCGGACCGGTTTTACATGCGACTTGTGTGCGCCTACACGACCTGCAGACACGAATGCCGGACCGACTTGACCCCACCCCGGGCAGAGCCACTTTTTGCTACAGTTTTGATTTTTCTTTTTGTAGCGGCTGAAATGAATGCAGAAACGGTTCTGTCTGCCGTTTCAGTGCTGTATTGAATGTTTTGTCTGCTGTTACACTGAAGGCATTCAAAGGCAATGATTGATGTCTGCCGTTACAGTGTCAACATTCAATTTGGTTGTCTGCAGTTACAGTGTCGGCATTTAATTGGTTGTCTGCCGTTACAATGAAGGCATTAAAAGCCTTGTCTGCCATTACGGTATTAACCCTGGCTCTATAAATAGAGGCCTCCCCACTCATTTCTTGACTGCAACAGAAACCTTCTTTCTTCCCTTCTCTGAGTGCTGTTCTGTTCTTTGGTCCCGTTTTCTTTTTCCTTTTGGGTAAGTCGGTGATAGGGTTCTGGCGCTGCTGCTTAGTTCGGGAGTACTACGAGGTGCCTACGTGATCACTCCGGTCGTTGCATCCTGGGAGACAGACGCCTTCGTTCATTCCAGCAACCGAAAGAGGCGAAATCTGTTTTAAGGACACTGTGTGATACACAGGCCTCGACTTCTCAAATTGTAATCTGAAATTAGTTCTTGTAAGTTATTACTTGTTTATTTATTTTCTTTTCTTTTCGTTTTTTTCTTTTCCCCTCCTATTTTCTTCTCTATTTTGTGCCTCTCAATCGATTATGTTATTGTAAAACAAACTTCATAAAAGAATGAATGTAACAAAACTTAAAACAAATTTTGATTTTCTTGATTTCCGGTTTTGAGGAACAATTTTTTTTTCCTTTATTCTGGAAGACTTACACTCGTGTTGTGTAAATTTCAGAATCAAAATGACTACTACATCGGACAATGCTACAGTGTCTGAAACGGTCTACGTGCGGGTTGCTGATACGATGCAAGAACCGAATGTTGCTGCGGCACGAGTGCCAATGCCCACCGTTGTACCTGTCTCAGTCTCCCATGGGGAGAAACCTGAGAAGTTCAACGGGCAGAACTTTAAAAGGTGGCAACAGAAGATGATGTTCTATCTGACCACACTGAATCTTGCAAGATTCTTGAACGAAGATGCTCCAAATCTTAATAAAGATGAGCAAGATAACCAAGTCATTGCCGCTGTGGATGCTTGGAAAAATACTGATTACTTGTGTAGAAATTACATAATGAACGGATTAGCCGATTCTTTGTATAATGTATACATTGACAAAAGAACAGCTAAAGAACTTTGGGAATCACTAGACCATAAGTATAAAACTGAGGATGTCGGCGCCAAGAAATTCATTATGGGCCGCTTCCTAGACTATAAAATGATAGATTCTAAAACAGTGATCAGTCAAGTTCAAGAACTACAATGATCTTGCACGCGATTCATGCTGAAGGTATGAACTTAAGTGAAAGTTTCCAAGTGGCATGTATAATTAAAAAATTACCACAAGGTTGGAAAGACTTTAAGAATTACCTAAGCATAAGCGAAAAGAAATGGACATTGAAGATCTCATTGTCAAGCTTCGTATTGAAGAAGACAATAAAGGATCTGAAAAGGTTGGACTGGTCAGTCATGTAGCTAAGGCAAATGTAATGGAACATAAACAACGTTCCAACAAGCACAACAATAAGGGTCCCAAGTTGGGGCCCAAGGGAGGAATCTCCAAGAAGCCAAAGTTTCAAGGCAAGTGCTTCAACTGTGACAAAATGGGTCACAAGTCTACTGAATGCAGATTTCCCAAGAAGAACAGAAACAGAGAAGCAAACTTGATTCAAGGGATTGCTCAAGATGTTTCCGATATCAACCTCTCAGCTGTGATCTCAGAGGTGAATATGTTAGGTTCAAACCCGAAGAAATGGTGGATTGACACTGGAGCTACTCGACATGTGTGCTCAAATAGGAGTATGTTCTCCACTTTCGAACCATTAGAGAATGGGGAGAAAATGTTCATGGGGAACTCAGCTACTTCAGAAATAAAGGGCCAAGGCAAGGTGATCTTGAAGATAACGTCTGGAAAGGAACTGACTCTGAACAATGTTGCATATGTTCCTGAAATCCGTAAGAACCTGGTATCTGGTTCGTTGCTTAATAACCACAGTTTTCGTTTGGTGTTCGAGTCGAACAAATTTGTTTTGTCAAAAAGTGGAATGTATGTTGGTAGAGGATATATGAGTGGTGGAATGTTTAAACTCAATGTAATGACCATGGTCAAGAATATTAATAAAGCTAGCTCTTCTACTTATTTGCTTGAGTCTTCCAATTTATGGCATGGTAGACTAGGATATGTTAATTATGATACTTTGCGAAGACTAATTAACTTGAATCACATACCAACATTCCAAATTGATTCCAAACACAAATGTGAAACTTGTGTTGAGGCAAAACTAACAAGATCCTCGTTTAAAAGTGTTGAAAGAAACACCGAACCACTTGATCTAATTCACATTGATATTTGTGATTTGAAAATGATACAAACAAGAGGTGGTAATAAATATTTTATTACCTTCATTAATGATAGCACAAAATACTGCTATGTATACTTGCTTAAAAGCAAGGATGAAGCTATAGAGAAATTTGCTCTCTATAAAAATGAAGTTGAAAACCAACTCAATAAGAAAATTAAGGCGCTAAGAAGCGACCGAGGTAAAGAGTATGAATCGCTATTTGCTGACACGTGTGCTAAGCATGGGATCATACATGAAACGACAGCGCCTTATTCTCCTCAGTCCAACGGTGTTGCTGAGAGAAAGAATCGTACATTGAAAGAAATGATGAATGCAATGTTAATAAGTTCTGTTTTGCCACCAAACTTGTGGGGAGAAGCTATTCAGCTAACTACCTTTTGAATAAGGTGCCCAAAAAGAAAGAAGAGAAAACTCCATATGAATTATGGAAAGGAAGAAAGCCATCCTACAACTACTTGCGAATGTGGGGATGTCTTACCAAGGTGGCAGTACCTCCACCTAAGAAAGTGAAAATAGGACAAAAAACGGTTGATTGTATTTTCATTGGCTATGCACTTAACAGTAGTGCCTATCGGTTCTTGGTGTACAAATCCGATATCACTGAGATATCAAAAAACACCATAATGGAATCTAGAAATGCATCGTTCTTTGAAGATGTATTTCCATGTAAGTCAAATGAGGAACCAAGTTCCTCCAAACGAACACAGGAGACTATCAGTGAAGATGGTGAAGACCAAGATGAAGAAGTTGAGGAAGAACCTCGACGCAGTAAAAGAACAAGAACGGAAAAATCTTTTGGTCCGGATTTCTTGACTTTTATGCTTGAAGGATAACCTCAAACCTTCAAAGAAGCGGTGAACTCTAGTGATGGTGTTCAATGGAAAGAAGCCATCAAGAGTGAAATTGATTCTATCTTGCAAAATCATACTTGGAAACTAGTAAATCTTTAGGTTCCAAGTGGATCTTCAAGAGAAAAATGAAACCTGATGGATCAATTAATAAATTCAAGGCAAGACTTGTAATTAAAGGTTATAAACAAAAGGAAGGTCTTGATTACTTTGATACATATTCTCCTGTGACGAGAATAAATTCTATTAGGATGGTACTTACAGTAGCAGCTCTACGTAATCTTGAAGTACATCAAATGGATGTAAAAACGGCTTTTATTAATGGAAATTTAGATGAAAAAATCTACATGGAACAACTTGAGTGTTTTTCAGCTCCAGGACATGAAAAGAAAGTGTGTAAACTGGTGAAGTCATTATATGGCTTGAAACAAGCTCCAAAGCAGTGGCATGAAAATTTTGACAATGTCATGATGACAAATGGCTTCAAGATCAATGAATGTGACAAATGTGTATATATCAAAGACACAGAAGATGGATATGTCATTATATGTTTGTATGTAGATGACATGCTCATTATTGGAAGCAATGATCAGATAATTAAATCTGTTAAAAACATGTTGAACTCGAGGTTTGATATGAAAGACATGGGACTAGCTGATGTTATATTGAGAATTAAGATCACAAGAACATCGGACAAGCTTATTTTAAGCCAGTCCCATTATGTTGACAATATTCTTGAAAAATTTGATAAAGATAATTCTGGAATTGCCAGAACCCCAATAGATTTAACTTTACATTTATCCAAGAATAAAGGTGAGAGTATTTCTCAAGTAGAATACTCTAGAATCATAGGCAGTCTAATGTACTTAATGAGTTAGTCTAATGTACTTAATGATTTGTACAAGACCAGACATAGCCTATGCAGTGAGTAAACTAAGTAGATACACGAGTAATCCTGGAACCGAGAATTGGCAAGCAATTACAAGAGTACTGAAGTACTTGTGTTTTACTCGTAACTACGGGCTGCACTATACGAGATACCCGGCTGTACTTGAAGGATACAGTGATGCGAACTGGATATCAAGTGATAATTCAAAATCCACTAGTGACTATGTGTTTACACTAGGTGGTGCAGCAGTTTCTTAGAAATCCTCAAAACAAACAGTGATTGCTAAATCCACGATGGAATCTGAATTTATCGCACTGGACAAATGTGGGGAAGAGACTGAATGGTTACGCCACTTCCTTAAGGATATTCCAAGGTGGACGAAGCTTGTGCCTCCAATCTGCATATATTCAGATAGTCAATCTGCAATTTGTAGAGCACAGAGCAATATGTATAATGATAAATCTAGACATATTCGTCGAAGACATAATACCATTAGACAACTACTCTCTACTGGGATTATCTCTATAGACTATGTAAAGTCAAAGGATAACATTGTGGATCCGCTAACCAAAGGGTTAAAAAGAGAGTTAGTTAATAAATCATCAAAAGAAATGGGACTAAAGCCCATGAAAGAATAAGTCGATACAATGGACACCCAACCTAGCTGACTGGAGATCCCAAGATCTAGGTTCAAAGGGACAACTAAATTGTAAAAGACCAAGTTGGATCACTGTGGGGATTTTTCCATGTTCATTCCCATGATGAAACAGTGATGCCCGTAAGGTAACAGGTTAAGCTAGGCTTTTAATGATTCTTATGCATCGGATATCCGAGCAGAGTAATGCGGGTTACTCTTAGGTAAGAAATCACCTATGTAAGAAGGAAGAAGGGCCGCTTCCAAGGGAATAATATAGGGCAATATTCTTGTTAAACTCTTGCAGAACCAGACGTATGTTCATGGCCAAAACGAACATAACAGTGAAAACTAAAAATTCGTTAGGAAGATTTCTGTGTGAGATATGTCATCGTTTACACAAATGACAGAACAGTTCAAGGACATCGCGTCTACTGTTTAGTTAGTAAAGTAAACATATTTTTCAAAAGGGAAGGTTCAAAGGGTAACACCTACCTATCCTATGCAGCAATCAACCGTTGAACTCTATCACCAAGTCTGTCGTGTCAGTCTGTCCTGTCTGTGGTCGTCAATTTTCATTTATGTGGGGATTGTTAGAAAATGAGTGTTTTATACACCATTTACGAATCGATTTTTGAGCAATTTTTTAGTAAGATCCTCAATGAATTATTGAGAGATCTTGATTGATTTGTGTTCTCCTTCGTGAGTAGATCAAAATCATATATTGGTTTGCTAAAAACGGTTAAGGGGTGAATGAGAAATTGTCTCTCAAAGTGAGAAGTTTTCATTCTTGAAATGGGTTAAGGGAACATAGTCCCACATCGGAAAAATCAAAGGAAATAGAAGAGGATATATATCAACCTCCTTCTAAGCATTGTAAGATAGCTAGAAGAGAGGCTCTCTCTCGCGCCCGCAGGGGGGGTGCAAATCTCGGTTTACATGCGACTTGTGTGCGCCCGCACGACCTGCGGACACGAATGTCGGACCGACTTGACCCCACCCCATGCAGAGCCACTTTTTGCTACAGTTTTGATTTTTCTTTTTGTAACAGCTGAAATAAATGCAGAAACGGTTCTGTCTGTCGTTTCAGTGTTGTATTGAATGTTTTGTCTGCCGTTACACTGAAGGCATTCAAAGGCAATGATTGATGTCTGCCGTTACAGTGTCGACATTCAATTGGTTGTCTGCCGTTACAGTGTCGGCATTCAATTGGTTGTCTGCCGTTACAGTGTCGGCATTCAATTGGTTGTCTGCCGTTACAATGAAGGCATTAAAAGCCTTGTCTGCCATTACGGTTTTAACCCTGACTCTATAAATAGAGGCCTCCCCTCTCATTTCTTGACTGCAACAGAAACCTTCTTTCTTCCCTTCTCTGAGTGCTGTTCTGTTCTACGGTCCCGTTTTCTTTTTCCTTTTGGGTAAGTCGGTGATAGGGTTCTGGCGCTGCTGCTCAGTTCGGGAGTGCTACGTGGTGCCTATGTGATCACTCCGGTCATTGCATCCTGGGAGACAGAGGCCTTCGTTCATTCCAGCAACCGGAAGAGGCGAAATCTATTTTAAGGACAATGTGTGATACACAGGTCTCGACTTCTCAAATTCTAATCTGAAATTAGTTCTTATAAGTTATTACTTGTTTATTTATTTTCTTTTCTTTTTGTTTTTTCCTTTCCCCTCCTATTTTCTTCTCTGTTTTGTGCCTATCAATCGATTGTGTTATTGTAAAACAAACTTCATAAAAGAATGAATGTAACAACTATGAGCTTGAAAACAAAGTTTCTAGCAGTTACATCCATGAGCTGGCCAAGAAAAATGACCTGAGACGACTGCCCGGGATTGGACGTTTATACTCTGAGCTAGTACAAGGCAAATCCCTCTTTACTCCCCCATTTTATCGAAAAGATACTGTAGTGCTCATAGGGAAGAAGCCAGAAAAATTTTGTCGGCTGGGCCAACTGACGTACTAAATAAATATTTTTGTTTCACATATATCTCTACTATTTTAATGTTTGTCACAAAAAAAATTCAATTTGTAACCAAACAAAAACGTACATTGTAACCAAATAAACACGAGCAATGCACATGCATAACTAATATAAATGGGGTCTTAGGTTCGATTCTGAATTTTAAAAAAATATATATATATTTATAAAGATGTGCACCGCCCGTGTAAATTACTAGTATTTATAAATAAAAAATACATGTTCACACATAAAACAAAATATTAAATTGCATTATAGTAAATCTTATGCATTATTTACTTTATGTCCAATTGGACTAAAAAATAACTAGTACACATTTTAAATGAAAAAATAATACATTTCTAGGCAATTTTGACATCTTAACAAAAGATAGGAATTTTAACAAATATTCTCTATGCAAAAGCTAAATTATTTCCTTTTATTTATTGGCTTTTTAAAGGGTTTTATAAAAATATTTTGAATAGTAGGTGATTTGAAAATGTATAATGAATGTCAAGGAGTGCCACTAAGGAATAGTGGTAAAATCCTCTTTGATAGTAAGTAAGAAGTTCGGTGTTCAAGTTTCGCTTGCACCATTCACTTCTTATACAATGAGAGTGTGCATGTAATATATGTCAATCGAGCTAGTGGGGTATAAGTACAACCTTGTTCAGTAATAAATTAATAACAATGAAGGAGGTCAATGACATATTACAATAAAAAGAGGGCTCCATATAATTTGTTGAAGGATTGAATGGGCCAACCATGAAATTAAAGCCACAAGTGAGGGGTTTACAACTTTATATTTGTGTGTGGGTGGGCCAAATAAAAAAAATTAATGTAACAAGGTGTACATGAAAATTCTTGGGTGTCCATGGCCCACCCAGGCCCCCAATAGCTCCGTCCCTAAGTGCTCAAAACCCCACAAATACATGATGCACCAATAACATGATTCCACACAAAAGCAAGATTCCACAAACGCAAGAATAAAATGATATGTAGAGGTAATCAATACTTCTTACTCAGAAGGAAGGTTGTTCTTACCTAACCCAAACAATGAAGAAGTTGCTCCTACCTAACCCAAACCTCCCCTCCCCTCCCGCGCGGTTCTCCGGCTCCAAATCCCCCAGCATCCTCCCTCTCATCCTCCTCTGATCTCCTCTTCGACCCTGGCTTTGCTGTCTTCACCCTTAGCTGCTTGCTTCCTTCTCTCTGATCTTCTTCTTCTTCTTCCCTCTGCTTGCTTCCCTCAGTCTGCTTTGCTTCTTGACCTCTTCACCACCACCTGCAGCCTTCACCTCAGCATCGCTCCACTTCAAATATGCTTTCGGAACTTGAACTCAGGGGGTGCGGACCCAACGAGCGCCACACCCCTACTGCCACTACAAACCCACCCCATACCTCCATCACTCAGTTAACAATCCCTCACAACCCTCTAACTTTGACTACCGCTGCCTCAGCACCGGTCCCAAACCCAAACCCAAATCCTAACGCTACCCTACCACCTTCCCACGACGAGGGTGTACCATCGGGGCTCAGCGGCACTAGCTCCCCCCAGCGGGCACATCGAAATGCACAGCCTAAGCATGAGGGGAGAGGCACTATTCATCATCGCCCAACTGTGGAGATACAGCTAAGAGGACGGGCCCAAAGTGGGGGTCCTCCTACCGGCCTGTATCGGCAGAAGAGAACTCCCACAAAGGGCCGGCATCACGCTCAGCAGCATCAACAACTCTACAAGTCTGATGTGCAGTTCAGGGACAATCACAGGGACAGTATTGCAAGAAATAGAGATAGAAGCCACCGTGACTCTACTCATAATCCCCATCCTCACAGGGATCCAAGAATCCATCGCAGGGAACCAACTTATTACCACAATGAGTCCATCCAACACAGAAACCATTACCAGCATCTCAATCACAGAGAACTTGCACGTCCTATCCCCCCCTCACAAACAACGGCGCAAGTGCACCACCACTCAACTCCAAATGCTACCTCACCCCCAGTGGAATCCAAACAGCAAATCCAACTCCAACCTCTGGCCCCCCCCCCCCCCCCCCCCCCCCCCCCGCGCAACTCCCACCACCTACCGCCAAGAAAGCCGGCCCTTAGCCCCCCAAGGTCCACCGTTGTATGGGCCCAACGAAGGGGTCCAAACGATGGATCTAAGGAGGGTGAGGGACTACCTCCGGTTGGGGTAGGGGCAGAAAATTGGTAGGATGTTACTCACAAAAGAAAAAGAAAACCCAACTCCCCGACGCAGAACTCAAAAGAAGACAGAAAGCAACAGAGAAAAGGAAAGCGCAAACCTGCTCTGTGCTTCAACTGCAGAGAATTGGGGCATTTTCGATCGGAGTGTACCAAAGAGGTGAGGTGCCTCAGGTGTATGATGTGGGGCCATTTATCTTACAACTGCACCAATGTTGTGGTTTCAAATGATGACGAAGAGATATGCGTGTACAGGGGTAGATCACCTGACAACCCAGCGATAATCAAACTCGCTACTAGCCTCGCTACTATAAAAAACGAGGAGAAATGGCTTAGTCAATGGTGCGCGGTGGCTAGAGTGACTGCCGGAAGACCATCGGAGACTCATGTTCTCCAGGCTTTGAACGCGCGTTGGCCGATGAAGGCGCATCGCGACTGGGTTGTCAAGAGAATGTACTACCGTCAGTTTTTGATCTCTCCCATCACCACAAAAGATGACGGAGGTCACCGAACTAGCAACTGTTGATTTTGGGCATTTCAAATTAGACTTTCAAGCGTGGTCGCCGAACTTCGGCGCTGAAAAACCTCAAGGAGAAAGCTATTGGGTGTGGATTCACAACGTCCCTTTGCATT
This sequence comes from Hemerocallis citrina, assembly GCA_017893485.1. Lineage (NCBI taxonomy): Eukaryota > Viridiplantae > Streptophyta > Magnoliopsida > Asparagales > Asphodelaceae > Hemerocallis > Hemerocallis citrina. Next base: position 151,741,789 of record CM030362.1, read on the forward strand.
TTTGGAAGAAGGAAGCGCTGCAAGAGATGGTCTCCGACTTCGGGACAGTGGAAGACATCGACGAGAAAACAGTTCGTCGATCGGAAATTGTTTTGGCAAGGATACTGATCCGTACTAAGGATATCGCTCTTATGCCGAGATTCGCCAAAGTGTTCTCTTATGAGGATTCATACCTCATACGCTTCGTCCTCGACAGACGCGCTGAGAGAGAGGAGGAAGTGACCTCCATCACGCCCCCATCGCTCTCTTCCTCCCTAAGAGACGGCCGTAGCTACAAAGAAGTGGCATCGCCAACTTGGGAGCTCACTATCGATGGGTCCCACGAAGTGGAGCGAGCCCATCGTGAGGTGATCAAGGCGGCCAAAGAGTTGGAGACTCAACGGGAGGCATCATCGAAGGGATCAGAAAGGGGTGGATCTGGGAGGGGCGCCGGTGATCGAACTCGAAGTCAGATCAAGGGTCCCAACGGCCGTGATGGCCCAAGCCCAGATCTGCAAAACTTCTCTCCTTCGGGGGTAGGTCAGGAAAAGGTGAAGAGGCAGGTTGCCCAAAGTGGAAATCAGCTACTGCAAAGAGGTCAAGCACTGCATGCAGCCAAGGAGGGAATCACTGCGGTGCAGAGAGGGGGGTCAGAGCTGGCATGCCCCAAGAATGGAAAACACCTACCCCGCTCTACTTTGGGACAGGAGTTGGTGAAGGACAATGGCAGCGGGGGGCAGAAGCCAAATCAGATAGCTCTTTCTACCAAGGAGTGGGTAGAAAGGGTCTGGAAAGCTACAGTAAAGCAAAAGGTGGCTCCTTTGGAGCTAACACACCAGATCTCTGCAAGCGCGGGGACAGCACCAGAAAAGGAAAAGGCGGCTTCACTGGACCAAAAACTCCAAAAACTCTAGTACTCTGCCAGCATGGAGCAAAAGACGAGCGAAGAGTTGCTCAACCACAGAGAAAAGGGCTCTGTGGTAAGCAAAAGTGGAGCTAAGGGAGTGGGTACCAAGATCGCTTTTTGGAAAAATGGCAAATGGAGTAATGAAGACAACGGAGAAGGTGAGGGGGTTGAAGAGAGAGTCTCTTCGTTTTTAATGCTCCAAGCAGAGTTCCCAAGGCCAGCTATCTCCATCGAGTTTTCCCCCATTCAGAAGGCGCCAGCTGGCACCAGCGGTGAGACTACCGCTCACAGAACCCTAGCGATGGGCGCTGTCTTCGAGGGACGCGATAAGTTGGATAGCGGGAAGAAGTTAATCTATCCCTCTATCGACTGTGTACAAAGTGGGCTGGCATGTGCGCATTTTATAAGCGCAAGTGGGCCCAAAGAGGGGTCTGCAAAGCAGTCTATCGTCTCAGGGAGTGGCATCTCTACAGTGTCCAATAGTCAGACATGTTATCAGAAGGGTTACGGGCCCACTGAGGGGACCGCAAAGGCAAGCACCACTATTACTACTGAAGCACCAATATGTGGGCTCGAAGAGGAGTCCGCTATGAGTGGGCCTATCCCACATCTAGAAATTCAACACACAGATAGTGATGAGGACCTGACAGAGCGGCTTAATCTAGACGAAGAATTCACTTTCACAAACGATGAGTCAGAGGATCTAGAGTTCATTGCCAACACCCAGGGAGAGATCTCGCCCGAGATGGTCCTGTCCACAATTCTAGAATCAGCTCCGGGAGATAGTTCTGGACAGTCTCGATGGGCGGTTGGATTCAGAGTTCAGTGGTCGCCCAAGAGGGCTCATGTGGAGTCCTTGGATGACTTTCTTGAGGTTGCCGCGGTAGCTAAGGCCGCTAAATTCGACAATGGAGGTATGACAAGTTATTTAGCTTCTATTTTAAATTTCATGTCAGACTCTGAAGTTTTGTGTCTAGCTATAACATGTGGGTTAGAGGTATGGGACACAGAGCGCATTGCTTTACTCCTCAATAAAATTTGGGGTTGGGAAACAGAAAGAGTTAAGACCTGTGGCGATAACGCTCTAGGAGATAGCGCTGGGTCGACAGACATCCCCGAGGATGTTGTCGGCCCCTCACCCACACCAACGTTCACCCTCGACTTTGTCCCCCAATGAATACACTATTCTGGAATGTCAGGGGACTGGGGGATAGGAGGAAGAGAGATATGGTAAGGGACGTTATTAACAATTCCAAGGCAGAAGTGGTAGGGCTGCAGGAGATCAAACTCCAGCACGGGCTCAAGCTCAATAGAATAGGGGGTCACAGAATCAAGGAATGGGTCTTACGCCCATCTGCAGGAGCCTCAGGAGGGATCGCTATTGGGTTCAATTCGAAGATTCTATCATGCACTGAAGTATTCAGTGGAACTTTCTCCCTGACTGCCCGACTGAAACGACGGTCCGATGATTGGATGCAGACGGTGACTGTCGTCTACGGACCAAATGTGGCTACACAGCGAGATGCCTTCTGGCAAGAGCTGGTCGATATCCGACAGCGTTGGTCCGGAGCTTGGATTGTTGGGGGGGATTTCAACATCACCAGGTTTGCTTTCGAGCACAAGGGAAGAGGGTCTAGCGACAGACACAGAGAGGAGTTCAACAGGGTGATTACGGAGCTAGAGTTGATTGATATCCCTATTAATGACAGACTATTCACATGGTCTAACATTCAAGAGGCTCCGGTGATGGCCAAGCTGGATAGGATACTAGTATCTATGGAATGGGAAGCTAAATTCTCATTGGCTACAGCAAGGTCGATCTCTAGACCAACATTTGACCATACCCCAATCATGCTAGATGTGGGGGGACGTGGAGCGAAGAGGCCACGAAAATTCAGGTTTGAAAAGGCCTGGCTGGAAATTCAAGGGTTCCACCACATGGTGATGGAAAATTGGGCGCTCCCAACCGCTGGCAGAGACGCTGCATCTCGGTGGTGTGAAAAAATCCACAGACTCAGAAAGCGGTTGCACAGATGGAACCGGTCTAGGTTCTCGACCATCTGGCGTACAAAAGATTCCTTTTTGGAAGGAATCGATGAGCTTGAGAGGGTGGAAAAGACAAGAGTCTTGTCACAAGAAGAAAGAAACAGACTTTTAGAGCTTCGGGGAAATGTCGCCAATCTTTATAAGTTGGAAGAGATCAAATGGCAACAAAGATCATGGATTTCGTGGCTCAAAGAGGGAGACGCGAATACGGCCTACTTCCACAGAGTGACAAGTGCAAAACGCAGATCGAATCTCATCCTTTCAATACAGACGGAAATGGGAACATCGCAGGATGAAAATGTGATTTCCACAACTTTCTAAAATTACTATAAGGGCCTCTTTGGAAAGAAAAATGACTTCAGGATCCCCTTAAGGGGAGATTATTGGCAGGCATACCAGAATGATTCTGGGCAAACTCTCGCCAATTTAGAGGAACCTTTCTCGGAAATGGAAGTGAAAAAGGCCATCAGCCAAATGGGAGCAGACAAGTCACCTGGGCCAGACGGCTTTCCAATGATGTTCTTCCAAGTGTTCTGGAAAGAAATTAAAGGGGACATCATGGCATTGATGGAGGAATTTTTCCATCACAACCTCAGATTGGGCATGTTCAATTTTGCGGAGATTGTCCTGATACCCAAACGGGAGGAGTCTAAACGCGTGGGGAATTTCAGACCGATCAGCCTAATTAATTGTTCCGCAAAGATCATCACAAAGGTTTTGGCCATCCGTCTGGGGAATATTATGGATAATATTATCAGTAAAACTCAGACGGGTTTTATCAATGGAAGATGTATCCTGGACTGTGTGGCCACTGCTGAACAAGTTATCCACCACTGCCATACGAGCAATTCTAAGAACTACCTTCTAAAACTGGATTTCGAGAAAGCATATGACTCAGTTGACTGGGAGTGTCTGCTGGAAGCTCTCAGGGGGAGAGGATTTGGGGACAAATGGGTTAGATGGATCAAACAATGCCTACAGACTAGTAAAACGGCAATTTCGGTGAATGGGCGGCCAGGTTCATCGTTTCCTTGCAAGAAGGGACTCCGGCAAGGGGACCCATTATCTCCACTTCTATTCACTGTTGTAGCAGATGTGCTGAGGGGAATGCTAGAAAATTGTCGGAGAAAAGGCTGGATTTCACCTGTGGCCGGTAGCTCCTCCAATCAGGGATGCACGATCCTCCAATATGCTGATGACAACCTTCTGTTTGGGAATGGGTCCAAATCAGAACCAGTCTGCTTTAAAGGGGCCCTCTACTGTTTCGAAGCCTGGTCAGGTCTGAGGATTAATTTCCACAAGAGTGCACTGACTCCCATTTCTCTCCCTGATGAAGAAGCTCGGGAACATGCAACTATCCTAAACTGCATGACGAATGAGTTCCCAATCAAATACTTAGGGCTCCCACTCAGACCAGGGAGACTCTCTAAGTTGGACTGGCTGCCGATAATAGATAGGGTGGAAGACAGACTGTCTGGTTGGAAAGGCAAATCACTGTCATTAGGGGGCAGAGTGATACTCATTAACTCAGTTTTGTCTAATCTGCTCATCTACTACATGTCCTTTTTTGAGCTTCCAAAGTGGGTTATCCAAAGGATTGACCGAATCCGAAAAAGATTCCTTTGGAAAGGGGCAGATTCGAATAAGGGTGGTTATCACCTGATCAAATGGAGTATTGCTTGCATGAAGAAGAAGCATGGAGGACTAGGCATCATCGACCTTAGAGATATGAACCTTGTCCTTTTGGGAAAATGGTGGTGGAAGGTTTTTCACCACAGTGTGGAAGGATGGCAAGAGTTCATTCAACCATACCTGAGGGGAAAAGGTACGAGAAGTCTAGATTTTCGAGTAGGGACTAAGGTCTCCAGATTTTGGAAAGAAATTACCAAAGCCAGTGGACCGTTCAATTCAGCAGTCACGTCGACTATCGGTAATGAACGGTCCACCAGATTTTGGTGGGATAAGTGGTGTGGTGCCCATGCGCTAAAGGATACTTTCCCAGAGCTATTTGCCCGAACAAATCGTCCCAATATCTCTGTGGGAGAAACTTGGAAGAGGGGAAATTGGAAGTCGTCATTCCAAGGAGCTCTTACCCCAGGATTACATCAGCAATTGCTCGATTTGCAAGCACACATCACGCAGACCGGAACGATTTGTACCCAAGGTCCAGACCAGATGCGATGGGGATTAGAGACCAAAGGAGCCTTCACGGTCAGATCCTTGTACCATCGAATTCACTTCCGAGGATGCAGACCAAGCTGGGCACAGGTGTTATGGAAGGTGAAAACACCGTTAAAAGTCAGAGTCTTCCTCTGGCTAGTACTCAATAATGCAATCCTAACGAGAGAGAACCTGTCCAAAAGACAACCTCAGATTGGGACTGACTGCGGGTTCTGTAACATGCATACAGAGACTTTGAATTACCTTTTTATTCACTGTCCGAGGAGTAAGGCGACTATAGCAGAGGTTTTAAGAGCCTTAGGCACATCTGACTACTCCAACGAGTATGAGGATTTGTGTGGATCGGTTCCAAATTAGCATCGAGTCGCCACGATATGAAGGATGCATGGTACATCGCCATTGCGGCAACCACATGGGTGTTATGGCTAGACAGAAATAATTTTTATTTTCGGGCTTCATGTAGTACTATTTCTGGTAACCTTATTCATATCATGCATCTTATTTCCTTTTGGGCTACAGCTGCTGCTACAGGAGCGAGAGGGAGGATTGCCAGAGTTTTCCCGGTGGAGGATTTTGATGATGAGGAGATAGAGTTTGGGCCGACATTGGACTGAGGGGCGGCGCCATCCATGCTCATCAGAGTCTCTATAGATGCAGCCCATGCTAGTCTGTTTTTCACCCATTGTATTTTTGGTTGTTTGAGGTTTGGAGGTTTAGACCCACCCCCCAGGGTTTTGTTGGGGGTTTATGTTTTATTTCCTGCACTGTCTTTTTTTTCGCAATGTACTTTTGTTTCTCCCCCGGTTCACGGGGTTGTTTTATTAACTACTTATTAATGAAACAGGGTGGCTTTATTCCACCTTTCACATAAAAAAAAAAAAATCAATACTTCTTACTCAAAAGTATATAAATACGGTTTTTTCCCCGATGTTTTCTACCCAAAATCTCTCAAAACAAATGGAGAACTCTCTCTAATGTCTTAACTTTTTCTCTCTAGATAGTATTGGGCAAAACCGTAGAGTTGATAATATATTTATAGTTTCAAATAAACCCTAAAAGATAACACAAAGAAAGTCCAAAGCCATCCAAACCCGCAACTCCAAAACATAACCCCGAAGACCAATTTGCTGCTAATGCTCTCGATTCCGTTAAGAACAAGGATTAGTGTTAATCCTTATATTAGCAACAACCTTAGCCATACGCTATTTCCAAAAGAGTAATGCTACATCCACTACCAATTTCACTACATTTCTCATCACTACCTTAGGTGGCACACTTCAATAGGTAGGAGAAAATAGAGTAGGTGGGGAAAGAGCTATTGGGGCCCTAAGGTAGTGAAGAAAATAGTAGTGAAATTGGTACTGGCTAAAGCATTACTCTTTCCAAAAAGCAACCTGGATCAATATCTTTCTTTTATTATCTTTATCTTTTGCCAAATAATATTCAGGCCCCTCCTTTGACTGTACTTTTCACATAAGCCCAATTGTTGTGTTTTAGTTCAAAATAAATGCAACAGATGCCTTCTTTCCAATCGTGTCAGTCAAGTACCTGCCGCACAGCAAAGTTGAAATACAAAATCATTTTCTATTTATTTGAGAAGTTTTCGGTCAATGATTGTACAGTGCTGATTTTGGTGATTTTTGGAGCTTTTGATTTCCACATTGTGAGAGCGGAAATCAACTGAGGACTACTGTTCTTAATATTTAGTATATCAGTTTTATTCCACTCATCATTTACCATATTTAGATTATTATTTTTTATTAATATGCCACTTTTCAAAACTATTTACAGAAAGAGGACATTTGCCAAAGTATTTGCGTTTGTGAACTCAACAACTAAACTCGTCATTCTCAGTGGCGAGTTTAGTTCTTTCATGCTCGCCGTTGGAATACGGTCGTTCCCAATTGCGAGTTCAGTTCAAAATTTTCAATGAAGACTCGCTGTTGGGAATAACGAGTTTAGTTAGACTAAATTGAAAAGTAAAAAAACCCTAGCCGCCCCCATCCTACCAACTCTAAAAAAAAAACCTAGATCTACTCTGCTTGGGGGCGGCGGCGCCATCAGCGCCGCCCCCCTCCCTCGCACCCCGACGTCCCCCCTCGCCATTCCCCGACGAACGCTGAGGACGAAGCCACGACGGAGTCCCGCGGCGCGATGAAGACGAAGCGCCGAGATGCGCGCTGTACGATGCGAAGCGCCGAATGAGAGGCCCTTCGCGTCGTCCTTTTCGATCGGTGCTCCAGTGCGCCGCCCCCCCTGGTTGAGGAGTTCGTCGCAGCTGCCGCGGTGGGGAGTCTGTGCCATCGGACTTGGCGAGCTCCCCGCGGCGACCAGAGGACGCTGCTACCTCACCCACGACGGCGTCAGGGGGAGATCGCGCCGACGACGCCCCTCCTCGCGCCCTGTCCGCCGAATCCCCGATCGCAGCGATGTCGCCCTGCCGTCGATCCCTTGGGTGAGGTCCCCCCCACCCCCAACCCCACCCCCGTACACACACACACACTTTGCCCCACACTGTGCACACACACACTTTGTCACCGCACACACAAACGGTGCCCAGATCCCACTTGGGGAGGCCGGTGATTCGGCGGGCCAGTGGTTGTTTTTGCTGTGGTAGGGTGGTTGGGGGTGTGTAGCTAGTAGGTTTGTTCGATTGTGGGATAGGATCCGTGATGGGGTCCCTCCACGATTTGCTAGTTGTGTGCCCGGATGTTCTGCATGCTTGCCACCATGTCCATACTCTCAGGGCCATTTTTGGCGTTCTGCGAGGGTTGGTAGTGCGTGTGAAGATGCCGGGAGTTAGGTGGTCCTGCACGTTTATGGAGTTTGGGCCCAAAGATGGGGTCCCTCCACGATTTGCTGGTTGGGTGCCCGGATGTTCTGCGCGCTTGCCACCATGTCCACACTCTCGGGACCATTCATGGTAACCTGCGAGGGTTGGTAGTGCGTGTGAAGATACTGGGAGTTAGGTAGTTTGCACGTTGGTGGAGCTTGGGCCCAAAGATGGGGTCCCTCCAGCGAGGTGAATGAAGGGAGTCGCAGGTGATAAAATCCTGCCTGACTTGTTTCGGGTAGGTGTGCATGTGTCGTGGAGGCATTGTACGAAGCGAAACTGACGTACTCACGCTTTGGCTGGACCGAGCTGGTTTGTCCGCCCACCCTCCAGGGTTGTTGGAGGGATTTATTGTTTGTACGCGTCATGTTGCTTCATATATGTTTTATTTTCTGTCTGTAGTTTGTATTTGGGCCCAGTACTCTGGGTTTGTTTCGTTATATTCTTATTAATGAAACAGGGTGGCCTTATTCCACCTTTTCCCTCAAAAAAAAAATAACGAGTTTAGTTCAAAATTTTCAAGAAAGACTCGATGTTTTCAACAGCGATGACATTTAGACTAGACTCATTGTTGGAAACGGCGATGATGTAAGAAATTTCACAGAGAAACACTCTGTTGGACTTAGTGAATTTTCGAAAAAAAACTCTATATATATATTTTTGAACAAAACTCGTCATTCCCAACGAGTCTATAAAAATTTAAAATAAAATAAAATTAAAAAAAAAAGTGAACTGAACTGAACTCGCCGTTCCCAACAACGAGTCTAGTGTAAATGTCCTCGCCGTTGGGAACAGCGAGTCTTCCCAAAAAAGAAAAAGTACTAAACTCGCTGTTTCCAACAGCGAGTCTAGTGTAAATGTTCTCGCCGTTGGGAACGGCAAGTCTTCATTGAAAATTTTGAACTAAACTCACCATTGGGAACAGCAAGTTTCTATAAAAAAAAAAAAAAAAAAAAAAAAAAAAACTACTCTCGTCTTGTTCCAACGGCAAGCATGAAACAACTAAACTCGTGGTTGGGAACGGCGAGTTTAGTTGTTGAGTCCACGAGCGCAAATACTTTGGCAACTGCTCTTTTTCTGCAAATAGTTTCGAAAAACGGTATATAAAAAAAAAAAAAAAAAAAAAAATCCCATATGTGTAGTGCTGCAGTACCTTTATTAATTACTTTTTTGTAATCTTCAACAGTGTTAACCAATTACTTTTCAAACAGAAGACTTACTTTCCAAACAAACAAAACTATTTGAAGTTATTTTCAAGGATTTATACTTCCTGCAGTTGTTTTCATCTATTGGATTTTTTTTACTATCAACCAAATCACCCCTTAGACTGTGTCAAACCGAAGGACTACAGAATTTTCAATGTGTGATAAGCTACGGGTATAAAGATGTTATAGAAGATCACTCAGAATTTGAAAACTTGCTTATCTAACATTTAAAAAGAGTTCATCTGTCAGGATAATTTTTTTTCAAGAAGTTGGGCAACCAGAGGAAGCTTCCTGTCTAAATGAAGCAGAAAGTTTTGGAAGTTCTGAGAAAATTACTCCAATACCTACTTCAGGGGTTCATGATGAAGCCCAGTTCATTCAAAGAGAGATGTCGAATGGGGTAGTCTATCTACTAGGAAAACTGAGGTGGTGGCCAAAAGTAATTCGAACATTATCAGGTGAATCATTGTCGAACTATATCTACTATTCCACGAGGAGAAATTTTAGGCAAGGTGAAAGGTTATGTCTATTCCACATCACAGGTTACTGAGGGTAGGAATGACATACGAGATTTAGATGGCACAATGATGTTTTTTTAAGTATATATACTGTAATGTTTGAAACAAAAATACTATAAATGGGCAGGAATCTACTATGTAAGTGAGAATGATAACAATGATTACTGCCACTGTCTATGCGAAGAAAAGTTTTACACATCATGTGCTAATATATTTCAGATTTACCTTAACGGCTTCTCAGGTGAAATGACGAGTTCCATCTTCTGTTAATTGTGAATATATCTGAAAAATGGTCAAATTACGCCATCACTAGCAATATATTGCATAAAATACATGCTACTGTACTTTAGAATATACAAAAAAAGGATCAAACTTTGTTTGTATCAGTATGCCTGGGTGTATTAACTGAATTATACCTTAAAAAGTATCAATTGAAAAGAACAATGAAGTAGTTGTAATCATACCTGAAGTACATGTAGCGTTACCCAAAAAAGCTTCTGAAACCACAGTTCTTTGAATCCCTGAAAGTGGTCGATATGTTTCTTCGGCCTGACCATTTGACAAATTTGGAACCACGAAATTCATGTACACATTTACTTCCATGAAAAAACATTCATAACTTATCCTACATGGTTCACTTCATTCCACTTTGTAGCCACATCCTAAACATCTGAACATTTCCAACTCCTACTCGAAAAAAGCCCATTCATGGCTGATCCAATGAGGACACATCTGGCTGTATCTATACTTCGAATATTATCAATACCCATCTGATTTTGTGCCATTACAAGCACAACGATATCTCCATTTGATCCAATGCACCCAAACGTCTACAACTAGAATCAACACATATATGATACCATCAATGGGTTTTAGATAGCAGCTCAACTGATTCGATAAACGAACAGGACTAAGAATACCCGGAATTGTGGAAGTCCAGCACATATCACATACTTCTCAGGAATTCCATCGAACAATTTGCAGGCAACAAGCAGATTCCCACACATTGCCGTTATATTAAACCAACGAAGAACCCAGATTGGAATCCAAATCAAACCTACAAACCCTCGAGGCTCGAGCAATCAAAACCATCATCCTAAAAAACTACAAAATTTTCCTCTACCGTACCATACATTGTAGGAATCAAATTAGTTCAGGATCCCAATAATCAACAACTCGAGCCTTAGCCCGTAGCTAGTGTATACCAACACTTAGCACATGCATTACACGTGAAATATGAACTGAATTGATTAATTAAACTGTACTTTTTATGACACCATGCTTTCATAGCTCAGATGGCTAGAGCACCCGTTTAGTAAGCGGGAGGTCCTGAGTTCAATTCTCAGTGAAAGCAAATTAATATTGGTTTATCCTTTTTTTGCATCATGGTTTTTTTTTTGTATTGTTGTATTAAGTTTTGTATATACAGTTTTGGTATTACAAGATTAAGTATATTGAATCAATAAACTATTAAGGAGCATGGGTACATACATGTTTATATTCTGTAGTACAACAGGTAATTTACTTTGGCGCTCAATATTTTATTTTTCCTTTTCATTATGGTTTTACCATCAATCTGTACAATGCAACGTTTTTTTTTTAAGCTTCCACTTTATCCAAATATTTTTATTTTAAAGTAAAGAATACGACGTACTCTGGCATCGAACTTGAGACATCTCTTTATCCAGTGTAACTCAGTGGTTACTCTTTACAAATTACTCCTATTGGCACCGACTTTTATTTTATATGAATGACATTTTCATAAATAAAATTGAACTTTACGAGTATTATAGAAACTGACAATAATTGAGCAAATTGATGGTTAATATAACTTCTACTTAAAAAAGTGTGGTTAATAAATCAATCAAGTTAGTTTGTCTACAAATTACACAACCTCAACTCTTCCATTACAGTAATACTAGTATAATGCACGTGTGATGCATGCCTATAAAAAATACAGTCATTAAATTAAATAAATTGCACATAAGAAAAGATATTATAAATTATTAAAAAAGACCAAATTTTGAGAACAAATATTATTAAGAAAGGAAATTTAACAGGATACTTGCACTTAGAATAGCTTGTTATGCATGAATCTATACTACAACTAAGATATTAATATTCCATGCCATTAGTATTCATTAGTTTTACCATCAATCTGTACAATGCACATTTTTTTTCTTAAGCTTCTACTTTATTCAAATATTTTTTTTTTAAGTAAAGAATACGACGTACTCTGGCATCGAACTTGAGACCTCTCTTTATCCAGTGCAACTCAGTGGTTACTCTTTACAAATTACTCCTATTGGCACCGACTTTTATTTTATATGAATGACATTTTCATAAATAAAATTGAACTTTACGAGTATTATAGAAACTGACAATAATTGAGCAAATTGATGGTTAATATAACTTCTACTTAAAAAAGTGTGGTTAATAAATCAATCAAGTTAGTTTGTCTACAAATTACACAACCTCAACTCTTCCATTATAGTAATACAAGTATAATGCACGTGTGATGCACGCCTATTAAAAATACAGTCATTAAATTAAATAAATTGCACATAAGAAAAGATATTATAAATTATTAAAAAAGATCAAATTTTGAGAACAAATATTATTAAGAAAGGAAATTTAACAGGATACTTGCACTTAGAATAGCTTGTTATGCATGAATCTATACTACAACTAAGATATTAATCTTCCATGCCATTAGTATTCATTTAAGAAGGAAAATGGGGGGGGGGGGGGGGGGGGGGGGGGGGGGGGGGGGCGGTGGGGAAGAAAGATCTTCCATAATACTTTAACAGTATTATGGAAACTGACAATAATTGAGCAAATTGATGGTTAATATAACTTCTACTTAGAAAAGTGTGGTTAAGATTAAATCAATCAAGTTGGTTTGTCTACAAACTACACAACCTCAGCTCTTCAACTACAGTAACTAGTAATTTACATGTGCAATGCACATCTTAATAGATTTTTTTTAAAGTAAAAATTTCGACGTTGTCTGGCATCGAACCTAGGACTTCCTTTATATTAGTTATGCACGTGCATTGCACTTGTTTGTTTGGTTACAATGCACATCCTTATTTAGCTACATAACCCAACTCTCCCATTAAAATATTAGATACTAGTATAATGCACGTGTGATGCACGCCTATAAAAAATACAGTCATTAAATTAAATAAATTGCCCATAGGAAAAGATATTGTAAATTATTAAAAAAGATCAAATTTTGAGAACAAATATTATTAAGAAAGGAAATTTAACAGGAAACTTGCACTTAGAATAGCTTGTTATGCATGAATCTATACTACAACTAAGATATTAATCTTCCATGCTATTAGCATTCATTTAAGAAGGAAAAAGGAAGGGGGAATAAGAAAGATCTTCCAAATTTTTGTCAAATGCACGCTTTTTTTGTTAAGCTTCTACTTTATTCAATTTTTTTTTTTAAAGGAAAGAATACGGCGTACTCTGGCATCGAACCTGAGACCTCTCTTTATCCAGTGCAACTCAGTGGTTACTCTTTACAAATTACTCCTATTGGCACCGACTTTTATTTTATATGAATGACATTTTCATAAATAAAATTTTACATTAAGAGTATTATAGAAACTGACAATAATTGAGCAAATTGATGGTTAATATAACTTCTACTTAAAAAAGTGTGGTTAATAAATCAATCAAGTTGGTTTGTCTACAAATTACACAACCTCAACTCTTCCATTACAGTAATACAAGTATAATGCACGTGTGATGCACGCCTATAAAAAATACAGTCATTAAATTAAATAACTTGCACATAAGAAAAGATATTATAAATTATTAAAAAAGACCAAATTTTGAGAACAAATATTATTAAGAAAGGAAATTTAACAGGATACTTGCACTTAGAATAGCTTGTTATGCATGAATCTATACTACAACTAAGATATTAATCTTCCATGCCATTAGTATTCATTAGTTTTACCATCAATCTGTACAATGCACGTTTTTTTTCTTAAGCTTCTACTTTATTCAAATATATTTTTTTTAAAGTAAAGAATACGACGTACTCTGGCATCGAACTTGAGACCTCTCTTTATCCAGTGCAACTCAGTGGTTACTCTTTACAAATTACTCCTATTGGCACCGACTTTTATTTTATATGAATGACATTTTCATAAATAAAATTGAACTTTACGAGTATTATAGAAACTGACAATAATTGAGCAAATTGATGGTTAATATAACTTCTACTTAAAAAAGTGTGGTTAATAAATCAATCAAGTTAGTTTGTCTACAAATTACACAACCTCAACTCTTCCATTACAGTAATACTAGTATAATGCACGTGTGATGCACGCCTATAAAAAATACAGTCATTAAATTAAATAAATTGCACATAAGAAAAGATATTATAAATTATTAAAAAAGATCAAATTTTGAGAACAAATATTATTAAGAAAGGAAATTTAACAGGATACTTGCACTTAGAATAGCTTGTTATGCATGAATCTATACTACAACTAAGATATTAATCTTCCATGCCATTAGTATTCATTTAAGAAGGAAAATGGGGGGGGGGGGGGGGGGGGGGGGGGCGGTGGGGAAGAAAGATCTTCCATAATACTTTAACAGTATTATGGAAACTGACAATAATTGAGCAAATTGATGGTTAATATAACTTCTACTTAGAAAAGTGTGGTTAAGATTAAATCAATCAAGTTGGTTTGTCTACAAATTACACAACCTCAGCTCTTCAACTACAGTAACTAGTAATTTACATGTGCAATGCACGTCTTAATAGATTTTTTTTAAAGTAAAAATTTCGACGTTGTCTGGCATCGAACCTAGGACTTCCTTTATATTAGTTATGCACGTGCATTGCACATGTTTGTTTGGTTACAATGCACATCCTTATTTAGCTACATAACCCAACTCTCCCATTAAAATATTAGATACTAGTATAATGCACGTGTGATGCACGCCTATAAAAAATACAGTCATTAAATTAAATAAATTGCCCATATGAAAAGATATTGTAAATTATTAAAAAAGATCAAATTTCGAGAACAAATATTATTAAGAAAGGAAATTTAACAGGAAACTTGCACTTAGAATAGCTTGTTATGCATGAATCTATACTACAACTAAGATATTAATCTTCCATGCTATTAGTATTCATTTAAGAGGGAGAAGAGGGGGGGGGGGGGGGGGGGGAGGGGGGGGAAGGGAAACATCTTCCAAATTTTTGGCAAATATTTAAAGAGTATTACAGAAACTGACTATAATTGAGCAAATTGATGGTTAATATAACTTCTACTTAAAAAGTGTGGTAAAGATTAAATCAATCAAGTTGGTTTGTCTACAGATTACACAACCTCAACTCTTCCATTACAGTAATACTAGTATAATGCACGTGTGATGCACACCTATAAAAAATACAGTCATTAAATTAAATAAATTGCCCATAATAAAAGATATTGTAAATTATTAAAAAAGATCAAATTTTGAGAACAAATATTATTAAGAAAGGAAATTTAACAGGAAACATGCACTTAGAATAGCTTGTTATGCATGAATCTATAATACAACTGAGATATTATTCTTCCATGCAATTATTATTCATTTAAGAAGGAAAAGAGGTAGGGGGGGGGGGGGGGGGGTGGGAGAGGAAAGATCATCCAAAATATTGTCAAATATTTAAAGATTGTTATAGAAACCGACAATAATTGAGCAAATTGATGGTTAATATAACTTCTACTTAAAAAAAGTGTGGTTAAGATTAAATCAATCAAGTTGGTTTGTTTAACACCCTAAATTTTCATTCATGAGATTTTGTGATTTTACGTGCTTTGCACGTATAATTTTATTTGTATAATTTCTCGTGTAAAATATTTCTTATATAGTATTTGTCCTCTTTATTTTTCAAAAATTATTCTCTTTAAAAGCCTAATTAAAATCTAAGCATAATTGTCTGTTTTAAGCCCACTCCATTAATTAATTAATTTATTGTTTTAAGCCTATGGTTAAATTGGCCCATTAGTGAGCTCATTTAACTTAATTCTCTTTTAAAATGGTCTAACTTATTGTGTAGACTTTTTTCATGGACAATTAATTTTTGTCACATGAACAGATTTGTAAATGGGGGACACTAGGTGGCATGTGCATGCAATGGAGTGTGCATTGCACACCCTTTTCACCCTAGGCCGGATAGGATAGGAGAGAGTGGGAGAGATGGAAGTGGTGGAGAGGTGGTTGTTCATCATGGGTAGTTTCTATAATTCCCTAGTACATCTTGGCCCTTAATCCATTTGATCTAATCCTAGCCCTCCATTCACCCCAAAAATTTGTATAAATATCCCCCCTCATTACACCTAACAGTTGAAAGAAAGAAAGAGAGAGAAAAATACAAGTTGTAAGGCAAAAGATTGAGGAGTTTTGTGAGTTGAAAAGAGTGAGTGTTGTGTGTGTTCTTCAACCCAAGGAGAGGAGGCCGGAAGTGCACTAGGGGAGGCTCGGGTTCAAGCTTGCAACAAGGAGAGGCACAACTTGGTGGCTTGATCTAGGAGGAGAAGGCTTCGCACATTCGTTGTAGGAGATTCTCTAGGAGTTCTTTTGATTTTTCTCTCCATTTAAGGTGGGTGGTTCTCTTAAACTTCTAATTAGACATCATGCTAGGATGTGGTTGACAAATTAAGAAGAAACTTTAACTAATTTAGCCATGCGTTATGAAAATAAGACAAATTGCTACTAGTTTGAATATATGTCAAAAGAGTGTTAAATGGATTGCAAAATTATGATTCGTTAATGTAGATGATTACCATGCTACCATGCTCTATTTTGTTTGTGATGTGCTAGAAAAAAAAAAATACATGCTTGTATGTTGAATAATTGAAGAAAGAACTATGGATATAGGTGATATTGATTATTGGGTTGTTAAATGGCATGAAAAATGAAATTTATTACTGAGATAATTGTACAATGTTAACAAAAATATTATTTGGGACTTAGGATAATTTTAAGTGTAAATTATAAGGAGGATATGCCTATTTTTCCCCAAAGTCGAAAATTGATGAACAAAATGAAGTAGAGAGCAATTTTTTTTTTCATCAAAAATCAAATTTTAATCTACTAAAATGCTGTACTGAGATGAAAAATAAAATCTGGAGTTTTTGAATAAATTTAGAGAAGAAGAGAACTCAAAAACATTTGTTTTTTGTAAAAATTCGAAAAGAACAGAGATCTGGATTATAAACCCTGTAGTCTAAAAACATATAAGATTAGTCACTTGGCCATATTGGTTAGCCGGTGCATTTGGGGTTCGGTTACTATAGCAGCGGGTTTGGGCTTGGTGGTCTTGGGTTCGAAACCTAGCGTGAGCCTTTTGTTTTTTTTTTTTCTTTCAAAAATCCGAAAACTGAGACCCACACTTCATCTTAAATTAACCCCATTCTATATCGATGTGGTGCCTTGGCTGTTCTGACTCTCGGTGGCGGTTGGTTACCCTGTGTCGTGAGTTCGATTCCTAGCTTCGGTAGGAATTAAACTTTTTGATTTTTTGGGTTTTAAATATTGGTTTGTGGCTTATAAAATTTGGAAAAAAATACTATAATTATTCTAAAATTATGTGGACTTAATGAAAAATATTTGGGACATGATTTGACTAAAATAAAGATGGTTTAGAAGCAAAATTGCATGAAGTTGATATTTGTATAAATATGAAAGGTGATTATTTTCATGAGAAGATTACACTAAGTTATAAAAGAAGAATTTGAATGAAAGAAAATTCAAGTGTGTTATCTATGGATTTTATTGTCTAATTTGAATATTGTGTATGAGTGAAAAATATGACTTTATGATTATGGAATTAAGGAAAGAAACTATAGTATGAGAATCTATTGTACTTATTGAAAAGAAATTTTTGAGCATGAAATATAAGAATTGAAAGTGAACTTGATATGTGAGTTTTGATTCATAGAAAAGAATGGAAATCATGTTAATTGTGAAAAAGAACTTATGAGTATAAAGACTCAATTTTGTGATTATGAATTGAAATTGAGAACTATGGTGTAGTTAAGCCTCATACCGGCATTGAAAAGAAATATGTTGAAATGAAATTGGAAATGAAAAGACCAAGATTTGGGTCATATTGAATAAATGATTAAGACCAGTATAGTGGAAGGGCTAACTCTAGAGAATTGATTTTGTCATGATTCAAATAACTAAGGACTAGATACATAGTGAAGATGTGATGAAAATAAGAGAAAAACACGAGTATGAGGGCCTTGGAGCTACGGTGTGAAAATATTCACAGACTGTCTTCACGATGCGTCATAACATGACGTGGATATGTCTCCAGAAGTCCGTACCACAGACGACACTCGTGGGGTGTTTGTTGACTGCGGGTGGTGTCATGTCCCATGACGGAAGCTGAATTGTCCATAGGTTCTTCACGATGCGTCGTGACATGACGTGGGATTCCCCTCCAGGCTGTCTGGACATGAGCTCGTAATTCATAGAACATCTAGGATACTTATCGTAGTTACAGTAGTAGTTAAGTCATGACGAGGGATTGAACCCTACAAGATGAAGAACGGCTAAGGGCTTGCCCTCTGACCTATGTAGTATGGGATGCATAGAATCTGAATAAGTGCGCATTAGTGTCATCTAATATAAATAACTACATTAAAGACTAAATTGCACCGCACAACACGACATCTATAGGATAGTCCCTTGTAGTTCTGTTTGTGATCAAGTTTGTAGTTTGTTTAAGTATTTGAGAATTGTTATACTGTTTCGGCATAGAGAGGATAGCCGTGTATAATATTTCGTCGGTTGTAAGCAACTGACGCGCTCACAGTTTCTATGCAGGGTAAAATGATTAACAAGACTAAAGAATGCATGCTGATCAAAGAATGATTCAAGTGTTGTACATTTCAATTCATGTAAATTGTAATGTAAATGTAAACTCTGATGTAACAAAAAGTTTTTATTTCCCTGTAAAATTGTACGAAAAGAAGTGTAAAGATCCTGTGGAACTTCAAATTCAGTATGTTTTGGAATTCGGGGTGTTACAGTTTGTCTACAAATTACACAATCTCAACTCTTCCATTACAGTAATACTAGTATAATGCGCGTGTGATGCACGCCTATAAAAATACAGTCATTAAATTAAATAAATTTCCCATAAGAAAAGATATTGTAAATTATTAAAAAAGATCAAATTTTGAGAACAAATATTATTAAGAAAGGAAATTGAACAGGATACTTGCACTTAGAATAGCTTGTTATGTATGAATCTATACTACAACTAAGGTATTAATCTTCCATGCTATTAGTATTCATTTAAGAAGGCAAATGGGGGGGGGGGGGGGGGGGGGGGAGAAAGATCTTCCATAATACTTTAAGAGTATTATGGAAACTGACAATAATTGAGCAAATTGATGGTTAATATAACTTCTACTTAAAAAAGTGTGGTTAAGATTAAATCAATCAAGTTGGTTTGTCTACAAATTACACAACCTCAACTCTTCCATTACAGTAATACTAGTATAATGCACGTGTGATGCACGCCTATAAAAAATACAGTCATTAAATTAAATAAATTGCCCATAAGAAAAGATATAGTAAATTATTAAAAAGATCAAATTTTGACAACAAATATTATTAAGAAAGGAAATTTAACAGGAAACTTGCACTTAGAATAGCTTGTTATGCATGAATCTATACTACAACTAAGATATTAATCTTCCATGCTATTAGTATTCATTTAAGGAGGAAAAAGGAAGGGGCAATAAGAAAGATCATCCAAATTTTTGTCAAATATTTAAAGAGTATTATAAAAACTGACAATAATTGAGGAAATTGATGGTTAATATAACTTCTACTTAAAAAAGTGTGGTTAAGATTAAATCAATCAAGTTGGTTTGTCTACAAATTACACAACCTCAACTCTTCCATTACAGTAATACTAGTATAATGCACATGTTATGCACGCCTATAAAAAATACAGTCATTAAATTAAATAAACTGCCCATAAGAAAAAATATTGTAAATTATCACAAAAGATCAAATTTTGAGAACAAATATTATTAAGAAAGGAAATTTAACAGGAAACTTGCACTTAGAATAGTTTGTTATGCATGTATCTATACTACAACTAAGATATTAATCTTCCATGCTATTAGTTTTCATTTAAGAAGGAAAAAGGTGGGGAAAAAAAAGAAAGATTTTCCAAATTTTTGTCAAATATTTAAAGAGTATATTGATTAGTGTTTAGGGGAGTGGGTACATATATAGATCAATTAACACCTTTGGAAAACCCCCTAATTTGGTGTTTGAACTTTGTGTAGAAATGATATGATTAAATACACATGCATGTTTACTTTGAAACAACAAGACTTCCTATGATTGGCAATAGTCACAAAAAAACCTTAACCAAATACATAGCAGCAAATTATCAAAAAATAGCTAAACTTTTAAGCATATAGAGATAGAGTCCCCTTCCATTGTGCACTAGCCATGGTGTGCACTTAGCCTTCGGGAATTTGTATGGACGATCTGAACCGTTCACATTGATCTACACGTCAAAATTAGTCTAAATATATAAAATCAAGCCATTTGAAATTTATTCCCCATGCATTGAAGTGTTACAAAATTATATGGCTACATATCGTTTTTTTTTATAATGACATGATGGATGTGTTGGATCCTGTAGGCAAGGCAAGAAACACTAGAGGGGGGGGGGGGGGGGGGGTTGGGGATGAATAGTGTTGTATAAAAAATAATTGCAGAATTGAAAGTTTTCTTCTGTCCAGTCGACTGTAAAAGAGATATCAGTCGACTGGAGCGTCAGAATAGAAGAGTATTTTTTAGACTAGTCTGATAAGTCGACTTAAATAGGAGAGACAATCGACTTGGCAGAAGAGTTTTTAAGACGATTGTTATACTAGTCTGATTAGTCGACTTAGGATGTAGATCCAGTCGACTTACCAAAAAGATTTTGAGTAAATTGAAATGCAAGTAATGAAAAGAGTTCAAAGAGATATAACCACAGAGATACCAATCACAGAGTACACACGATGTATCATGGTTCGGTCCTCCCGACCCAAGCAACCCACTTGAGATTTTCCACTATTCTTAAAATTATACAAGAATACCCTACGGCGTTAGACATTAACCTTGTCCAACCTGTAGTCCTCTCTCCCCACTAGAGAGAGCAAACCCACTCTTCTACCAAGAGTGAAAGACTGACTCTACACCCTAGAGTCCTACTCTCCAACCGAGAGGAACCACTCTCACAACCGAGAGTAAAAGAAAAATAATAAAGATGTTTACAATCAACCTATAGCGTTGTAGTGTTTGCAATTTTGCAAGTGGCTATTCGGTCAACTTCTGAAATCAGTCCAAAATGAATTCAATGTTATGCTGGACTGAAATCAGAGAACCAGGACTTTAGAGAATTCGAAAGCTTTTGAACTCTTGTTCTCTTTTTGAAACTAAGGACTTGAAAGCTTATCAAAAAAGAGAGTAACTATTTCCAAGTGATTTCTACACTCTATTTATGGAGTTAGAATCACTGGACGTTGAGAAACAGTTGTACCAACTGTCAACCAACGGAAATAAATCTTTTGAATTCGAAAAACCAAGTTTTGAAATCAGTAAACTGTCAAAACGACTTGAACAGTCAATTGGGTTGCCGTTATGAGTCGACTGGCCAGAGTTTGAAGAAGATCAGACAGTTTTGTACAGATTCAGTCGACTGGTCCTTAACGGCAGTCGACTGGTACTCAACAGCTGATCTAGTTCAAGCTGTTTCGACCTTTAGATTTTGTAAAACACACAGTTATAAAATTATGTGTGAGTGTATGTGTGTGACAAGGCTGTACATCAATCTAAGACTCAACAAGAAGAAAAATTACGTTTATTTTTTACAAGACACAAAATATAAGACATTGAATCTTTGGTCTTGACTTGAGTCTTGAGTCTTGAGTGAAGCTTTAGCCATTGTCTTTGTATGAAGCTTTGCTTGATCATTCTTCAGCTTTAGAACATTGTGACTTGCTTGATCAATTTGCTTTGAGGCCTTTGTGTATCATACAAGATAAGCTTTGATACAACCTGCAATATATGAGAAATAGCACAACAAACTTTGCATTGTGTTGTAATCATCAAAATCAAGAATCAACATTCTCCCCCTTTTTGATGATGACAACACAATAGCTTACAATAATAGAAATAGATATTACACATGCTCCCCCTATCAAATGTACAACATGCATAGGTTTAAAAAACATGCACAAAGATATGCTACTCAACATGCACAAAGATATGCTACTCAAAACAAAAACAACACATAACAAACACAAAGATATGCTACTCAACATGCACAAAGATATGCTACACATACTAGCGCTTTTTCTCCTCCTTTGTCATCAACAAAAACAAAAAAAATAGGAGGGAAAAAATATATAGTAATGCAAGAGAACAAAAGATAACAAACAAAGCCAAGATTTAGACATAGAATAAAACTAAACCAAGTTTATACATGGAAACTTAAAAAACAAAGTTCAAAAGATTACATTAAGGTAGAAAATACATTAAAATAGAAAAAATAGCTCATCAACCTTCTTCATCTTCATCTTGGCCACCATAAGAGGGAGGAGGAAACTGAGTAGTGAACAGGTGGGTAAGATGAGAGACATTCGTCTCAATAACATCTTGACGATCTATGAGGTAATTAATAGCATGATAAATACTGAGAGGATCATCAAAATCTGCTCTAGGGTGAGAGAAACTAGTGGCTGAAGACGGACGGGCTGAAGTAGCTAAAGGGACAGGAGGGGAAGTCCTAGAAGGAGACCTAGGTGGAGAAGAGAGAAGCTTCATGCGTGCTAAACTTGCACGATCAAAAGACTCATAGTGCTTTACTACATTTGTTTCAGCATCGAGATCAACGCCATAAGCACAAAAGATGCGAGTAAGAAGGGCACCAAAAGGAAGAAATGAAGTATGAGCCTTATGAGCCTAGAGAAGATGACACGACCCCAATTGATATTAATTTTGCCGAATATTGCATAAACGGCTTGTTGCAACTCCATGGAATACTGATCATAACTCCCTGTTTTGGGAATGATATTATATGATAGTATGCGTGCAACGAGTTTAGCAACAGGGATAATGGACCTATTGGACATAGGAGGCCCATGATTCGGCAAATAAATTTTAGATAAAGTGGTGGCATCATCCATCTCAATTTCTCCTAAATCAAGCCCTTCATCATTCAAACCCAAAATGAGATTGATTCTTTCGGATGTGAGTTTCATCTTTATATTTTTGACAGAAGTATAGACAAAAATCTCACTATCATCATCCGATTGAACCACTCTCATATTTGTATAAAACAAATAGATGAGTTGAGGGTAGTAGTAGGGTTGATTTACTAAGGACAAAAACTCATATAATCCACCTTGTTGAAACAATTGAATGAGAGTAAACCTATCAAAATCTGAAAAATTGACAAAACAATCCGGAAAAATCATAATGGAACACATAATGTACCATTTTTTAACAAGGTCGGGACTTCTAAGATATTGGAGATAGTCTCGGGAAGATTGCTCACCCTCTACATGAGAGGTTTTAGACCTCTTTGGAGCCATGAATAAAGACTACAAACAAAATGAGGGAAGGAAGTATACCAACAAAGAGACTCTAGAAGAATCAAAAGATCTTCAAGTGGACTTGAACATCACAAGAAATCAGAGGAGTTGGAGCTTCAAATGACTGTAAATCGATAGTAGCAGCA
The DNA here is from genome assembly GCA_017893485.1 of Hemerocallis citrina. Lineage (NCBI taxonomy): Eukaryota > Viridiplantae > Streptophyta > Magnoliopsida > Asparagales > Asphodelaceae > Hemerocallis > Hemerocallis citrina. Next base: position 151,765,253 of record CM030362.1, read on the forward strand.
ATAGCAGTAGCAGCACCAGTTGACTTATCTTCTTCAGATCTGGAAGACAAGGCGAAAGTAAAAGTGAAAGAAAGGGGGTAGGTTTAGGGTTTCTACATAGGAATGTATGGCTGAGATCAAGGAGAGGGATAGCAACGGCTCAGATATGGTCAAAGAACAGTAAAAAAGTGAACAGTCGCCTCAAATGATGTGCCAAAATTTGAATTTGAAGAAAACTGATTCGTGACAGTCGACTGGTCTTAGAGGGCAGTCGACTTAGTCGAGAGCAAAATAAAAAAAAACGAACATAGCACTAATACAACTGGTCAGTCTGTACCCAGTCGATTGTCAAGAGCATAAAACTCAGACAAAAACTTAGAAAAATAAAGATATTTGGCAGTCGACTGAACAATACTTGTAAGTCGACTTACCAGAGAAAAAATTCAAGAGACATCATGAAAACTACAAATCCCTAGTTCTCTCCTTAAGGTGATAAATGTGTCTTCCTTAAGAGGTTTGGTAAAGATGTCAGCTATCTGTTTATCATTAGAAATAAAGTCTAAAGAAATATCTTCCTTTAAAACATGATCACGTAGAAAATGATGTTGAATATCAATATGTTTCGTATGTAAGTGTTGAACCGGATTTTTAGATAAGTTAATGGCGCTGGTATTATTACACATTATTGAATGTTTTTCAAATGAAATACCATAGTCTAATAGGGTTTGTTTCATCCACAAAATTTGGGTATAAGCCAAACTTGCTACGATATATTTAGCTTCTGTAGTAGATAGGGATACCAAATTTTGCTTCTTACTGCACTAAGAGACTAGTGAATGTCCCAAAAAGTGACATGTCTCACTAGTGCTCTTGCGGTCAGTTTTACTACCGGCAAAATCCGCATCACTATATGACAAAAGTTGAAAGTTATCGGTGCGTGAATAAAATAGACCATATTCAGACGTGCCTTTAAGGTATCTTAAAATACATTTCACAGCTTTTAAGTGAGACTCTTTAGGACTTGACTGATATCTAGCACACAAATATATACTAAACATAATGTCCGGTCTACTAGCAGTTATATATAAGAGTGAGCCAATCATACATCGATAGAGTTTTTGATCGACACTCTTACCTAATTCATCTTTGTCAAGCGTAGTGGTAGTAGGCATAGGTGTGGTCTTACTACTCGTGCTATCCATGTTAAACCGTTTGAGTAATTTCTTAGCATATTTTCCTTGATTAATAAATATACCATTTGGTGACTGTTTAATTTACAGTCCTAGGAAATAGTTGAGTTCACCCATGTGACTCATCTCAAACTCGTTTTTCATGGTGTTAGCAAACTCTTGACAGAGATTACTATTAGTAGAACCAAAGATTATGTCATCTACATATATTTGTATGATCAAGATATCTGTCTCTATTTTCCTAATAAACAGGGTAGTATCTACTTTACCTATTTCAAAACCCGTTTCTAAAAGAAAAGTCTTCAATCGATCATACCAAGCATGTGGTGCTTGTTTAAGACCGTATAAATCCTTTTTCAATTTAAAAACGTGGTTTGGGAATTATTCATGTTCGAAACCTGGTGGTCGCTTAACATAAACATCTTCCTTTATAAACCTATTAAGAAAAGCACTTTTAACATCCATTTGAAAGAGTGTAAAATTCATAAAACATTCAAAAGATAACAAGATACAGATTGATTCTAATCTAGCAACAGGAGCATATGTTTCATCAGAATCTATGCCTTCTTCTTAATTATACCCTTGAGCAACTAGTCTAGCTTTGTTCCTAACAACTTATCCTGATTCATCTAACTTATTCTTGAATACCCATTTGGTACCAATTATTGTATGATCAGGAGGTCGTGGAACTAAATCCCATACATCATTCCTTATAAATTGGTTTAACTCATCTTGCATGGTATTTATCCAAAACTCATTCTCACAAGCTTCTTGTATATTCTTCGGCTCAAAATCCGACAAAAAAGTTATGTGAGAAAACATGTTAACATGTAATCTTGTCTGAATACCATGTGAAATGTCACTAATTATTAACTCATGAGGATGATCTCTAACTTCAACAAAAGATTTTGGTAAAGTTGGAGACATCACAACAAGATCAGTCGACATGACCAGTTCATCAGTCGACATTTACAGCAGTCGACTTGACTCTCTTATCGGTCGACTTATCCGCAAGGCTAGTTTGCTCTAAAGATGTAATTACTTTATTTAAAGGTGATGAATCTGTTTCATCATCTTCAATTAAAGTCGATGAAGACAGAGATTCATCAAATGCAACATGCATGGATTTTTCAATAGTCATTGTTGACTTGTTGAAGATCCTATATGCCTTACTCCTATTTGAGTATCTATAAAGATACCCTCATTAGATCTAGAATCAAACTTATCTAAATTCTCCTTAGTGTTCAGAATAAAACACTTACATCCAAATATTTTGAAGTAAGATACCTTAGGAATTCTATCAAAAAATAGTTCATAACATGTTTTCTTTAGCTTAGACCTAATCAAAATTCTATTTAAAACATAACAAGCTGTAGCAACGGTTTCAGCCCAAAAATACTTAGGTAAATTGCTTTCAATAAGCATGGTACATGCACATTCTTGCAAAGTCCTATTTTTCCTTTCAACCACTCCATTTTGTACTGAAGCTCTAGGAAATGCAAACGAATGAGTTATACCATTCTTGTTGCAATTTTCTGCAAACGTTTCATTTTCAAATTCTCCACCATGATCACTTCTAATAGTGACTATGGTTAGAGATTTTTGATTTTGAATTCGTTTACAAAAATTAGCAAATTCTACAAAAGCATCATTCTTATGTTTTAAAAAGAAATTCCAAGTGAATCGTAAAAAATCGTCTACTAAAACAAATACATACCTACTTTTATTTAAAGAAGTAACTCTAGTAGGGCCAAATTAATCCGTGTGGATTAATTCGAGCGGCCTACTAGTAGAAATTACTTCTTTTGTTTTAATAGTAGATTTAATTTGTTTACCTAGTTGACATGCATCACATAACTTATCCTTTTTAAAGGATAGTCTTGGCAGCCCTTTAACTAAGTTGTATTTAGACAATTTAGAGAGATGTTTCGTATTCACATGGCCAAAACGTTTATGCCATAGCCAAGAATCATTATTAGAAGCTACTAAGCAAAAATCATTCGAAAAATTATATGCCTTTAAACATAGTTCATAAATGTTATTTTTTCTAAATCCTTGAAAAATTATATTTTGCATGGTAGAATCATAAATTAAGCATGCATCTTTTTCAAACATGATTTTATAACCCTTATCACATAGTTGGCTAATACTCAACAAGTTATGCTTAAGTCCACTAACTAATAAAATATCTTCTATAGAAGGATTAGTGTACTTACCGACCATACCAATTCCAATGACTTTTCCTTTGTTGTTGTCACCAAATGTGATTGTTCGTCCATCAATATCTTGAATGGAAGATAGAAGGTTGGCACGATCAGTCATGTGCTTCGAGCATCCGCTGTCAAGTATCCAACGATCTCTCTTAGGTACCTATAAAATATTAAGTGTGAATATGGTACTCTTTTCATTGGGTCCAAAATAGATTAGTTTTTTTGAAACCAAACCCAAGAAAAGTTTGATTTTCCACCATAAGCAGAAATATAATTAGCAGAATTACATACAGTATGCATATATGATTTAATATAGGCAATTCTATCTTTCGGACTCAGGCTGACTGGAACTCATACATTTTTACTCTGTCCAGTCAACTTTATTATACCTTTCAGTCGACTGTGACTGATATGTAGTCGACTGTGAGGTATTATAGGTTGACTTATCTGAGGTGTTTGTCACGTTGAATGAGACTTAGTACTTCTGGACAGGCGACTTATGAGTGGGTTCACTCGACTGGTTTGAACTATAGATTTGCCTTTATCATGAAAACTTACAGTTTTAGGCTTTTCAAAAAACTCATACAGTTTATGCTTAACACTGGAAATAAATGCAGTTTTATTTACACTAGTGTTCTTAGAAACATGAGATTTTTCAAGAGATTTTTGAAAACCAAGTCCAAACCTTTTATTGGATTGAACTTGATTTTGAAGAACATCATTTAAATTCTCCTTTTCTTTATTAAATTTAGATATGTTCTTGGATATCTCTTCATAATCTTTCTTTAGAGACACAAGATCTATATCTAAACTAGAAAGACGAGAATTTAAAGATTTCACTTCTTTATCAAGGTTAAGATTCTCTTGAGAAAGTGTTTGATTAACTTTCTCCAAGTTGTTAACTCTATTTTTTTCCTTTTTTAGTTCTTGAAAAATCTTGTTGAAAGCATCAAGTAAATCATTAGAGTCATAGTCACTACTTACTTGATTTTGAGACGCCATAAAACACACATTAGCAACCTCGTTTGTCTCTTCATTTTCTTCTTCCGATGAAGAGTCGCTATCATCCCAAGTTGCTTGATAGGCCTTTTTGTTCTTCATGAACTTGTTTTTTGTGTAGTTGTCCTTCTTGAAGTTGGATACCTTTCCCTTATATTTCACGTTCTCTAGTGGACAATCCTTCTTCATATGGCCTATTTTTTTACACCTGAAACAAGTTGGAGGTTCATTAGATTCCATAGATTTTGAATTAAACTTACCTTTCCTTAGGAACTTTTTGAACTTTCTCGTGAACATGGCAATCTCTTCCTCATCTTCTTCTTCATCCTCGGAATCCGACATGGCCTTGAATGCTAGTGTCTTCTTCTTGGATTGTTGAGGTTCTTGATCCTTCTTGCGCTCTTCAAGTTGTACCTCATATGCCAAAAGATTTCCCATAAGATTCTCAAGAGAAAGTTGTGTTAAATTGTTGGCATCTTCTATGGCAGTGGTCTTCTTCTCCCATTCGAGGGTTAGTGCACGAAGTACCTTCCTCACCATCTCGGCTTAAGTGTACGTCTTTCCAAGTGCCACAAGTGAATTGGTAATGTCAGTGAACCTTGTAATCATCTCAGACACATTTTCATTCTCCTTCATGCAGAATATTTCAAACCTGTGAACAAGAATAGATATTTTAGATGCTTTTACTTTATTTTTTCCTTCATGAGTTACCTCAAGTGTGTGCCAAATTTGATGTGCAGTTGTTGCATTGGACACATGGTTGAACTCCTTCTTTGTAAGGGCACAAAATAGCGCGTTCATCGCCTTTGCATTGTTTATTGTTTGGATCTTCATGTCATCATTCCATTGTGCATATAAAATGGTAGGAGCGGTGTACTCGGTCTCCGTCATGTTCCATATCTCATAGTTGATGGACTGAAGGTAGATTTTCATTCTACACTTCCAATAGTTGTAATTGGTTCCATCGAAGAAGGGTGGCCTTTGTGTAGATTGGCCTTCATGGTATTGATTTGCATTAAAAGTAGTTACCATTGCACTCAATCAGGCTCTGATACCAAGTGTTGGATCTTGTAGGCAAGGCAAGAAATACTAGAGGGGGGGTGAATAGTGTTGTATAAAAAATAATTGCGGAATTGAAAGTTTTCTTCTGTCCAGTCGACTGTAAAAGTGATATCAGTCGACTGGAGCGTCAGAATAGAAGAGAATTTTTTAGACTAGTCTGATAAGTCGACTTAAATAGGAGAGACAGTCGACTTGCTAGAAGAGTTTTTAAGACGATTGTTATGCCAGTCTGATCAGTCGACTTAGGATGTAGATCCAGTCGACTTACCAGAAAGATTTCGAGTAAACTGAAATGCAAGTAATGAAAAGAGTTCAAAGAGATACAACCACCGAGATATCAATCACAGAGTATACACGATGTATCCTGGTTCGGTCCTCCCGTCCTACATCCAGTCCCCAAGCAACCCACTTAAGATTTTCCACTATTCTTGAAAATGTACAAGAATACCCTACGGCGTTAGACAACAACCTTGTTCAACCCGTAGTCCTCTCTCACCACTAGAGAGAGCAAACCCATTCTTCTACCAAGAGTAAAAGACTGACTCTACACCCTAGAGTCCTACTCTCTAACCGAGAGGAACCACTCTCACAACCGAGAGTAAGAGAAAAATAATAAAGATGTTTACAATCAACCTATAGCCTTGTAGTGTTTGTGATTTTGCAAGTGGCTATTTGGACAACTTCTGAAATCAGTCTAAAACGAATTCGATGTTATGCTGGACTAAAATCAGAGAACCAAGACTTTAGAGAATTTGAAAACTTTTGAACTCATGTTCTCTTTTTGAAACTAAGGACTTGAAATCTTATCAAAAAAGATAGTAACCTTTTCCAAGTGATTTCTACACTCTATTTATAGAGTTAGATTCACTAGATGTTGAGAAGCAGTTGTACCAACTATCAACCAACGGAAATAAATCTTTTGAATTCGAAAAATCAAGTTTTGAAATCAGTAAACTGTCGAAATGACTTGAACAGTCGACTGGGTTGCCGTTATGAGTCGACTAGCCAGAGTTTGAAGAAGATCAGACAGTTTTACAGATTCAGTCGGCTGGTCCTTAACGGCATTCGACTGGTAGCTATTTAGACCTTTAGATTTTGTAAAACACACAGTTATAAAATTATATGTAAGTGTCTGTGTGTGACAAAGCTGTACATCAATCTAAGACTCAATAAGGAGAAAAATTACATTTATTTTTTACAAGACACAAAATATAAGACATTGAAGCTTTGGTCTTGACTTGAGTCTTGAGTCTTGAGTGAAGCTTTAGTCATTGTCTTTGTATAAAGCTTTTTTTTATCATTCTTCAGGTTTAGAACATTGTGACTTGCTTAATCAATTTTCTTTAAGGCCTTTGTGTATCATACAAGATAAGCTTTGATACAACCTGCAATATATGAGAAATAGCACAACAAACTTTGCATTGTGTTGTAATCATCAAAATCAAGAATCAACAGGATGAGCAAATGAATTTAAAATGACTTCATCTTACATATTTAAACAAAGTTAGATGTGTAGATCAATTTAAACGGTTCGGATCGTCGATACGAAAGCCCGAAGGCCGAGCGCACGCAGAGTGTACACCATGACTAGTGCACAATGGAAGGTTTGTCTATAAAGATATTACCAATCATAATCATGCTTTCCAATCTCACCATCCAAAAGATCCTCCATTCTCCTTCCAGTCCTTATCGTTCCAAGTGGTATCGTCCCCAATCTAATTGACTCTACAACATAAAAATCCCTTAAAATCATTTCAATTTATTCAAAATTCAGTATTTTTCATAAATTCCCCCCAAACCCCTAATGTTCAAATCTTTTTCAATAAAAAATTCTCGCATTCTCACTCCAACTTCAGAATATTAATGCGGCATCACTAATTACGCAATCCCTCAATAATCAAAAATTAATTTTTTTTTCTGTTTCAAAAATTCAAAAACCAAACCTCGACATTTCAACTACCAAACCTAGAATGGTTACAATGAGCTTACCATCGTTGGACCTGTTCGAGATCGGTAGCCGCAGTCGGATCTCCGAGTGCTCGCGAACATATCCAATCTGTCCTTGTCTCCACCACCGCCACCGGAGGTTCGGAACTGGTGGAGATGAAATCTGACGGAGGCACAGCGGCCACCGGCGATGGACTCGACCGCGATCAGTTATAGTGCGCAGATCTCAAAGCACCGACACAGATTTGAAAGGGCTACGGGGTAGGGGCTATGGGGCGCGTAAGAGGCTACGGGGCGATGGGGCGGTGACGCGGTAGGGTGGCGTGGCGGGGGGCGACGGTGCGGCGGTGAGAGAAGAGGCCAGCAATGCAAGAAAGAATGAGAGAAACAGTGAGGGAGATGAATAGATTCAGAGGCATGAGGGAGAGGAATAGACGCATTTGAATGTTTTGATTTGGGTGACACGTGCGCACCACATGTGTATATTAGTTGGATTTAGATTGAACGTGTATTGCACGAGTTTGTTTGGTTACAAAGTTAAGATTTATTTGGTTACAAACCCCAACTCTCCCATTAAAATAGGAAAGATTATTAGAGGTTGTTATATTAAGTATTGTATATATAATTTTGGTATTACAAGAAATAAGTATATTGAAATTAAGGAGCATGGAATTCATAGCACAAACGTGAACGAGGTGAAGGTATCCTCTGCACGGCTCTCTCTTTGGTAGCCGCTGTGGGACCTGTTGGCACATTTGTAGGATGAGTGGAGGAGATTGTGGGAGGCTGCATCCGGGCTGCTTCACCTGATGACCACAGTCGATGGGGCACCAACACCACTACGCCCTCATAATGGAAGCTGATGCCCAACGCCATCGCCCGTTGTGGCGAGATGTAACACCCTGAATTCCAAAACAGACTGAATTCGAAGTTCCACAGGATCTTTACACTTCTCTTCGTACAATTTTACAAGGAATTAAAAACATTTGTTACATTATACATTTACATTTACATTTATACAGCAGAAGCATTTTTACAATATTTACATGAATCAAAATATACGACATTTGAATCAATCTTTAAGAAGCATGTATACTTTAGTCTTGCCCATCTCCTTATCCTGCATAGAAAATTGTGGACGCGTCAGTTGCTTACAACCGACGAAATATTATACACGGCCATCCTCACTATGCCGAACAGTATAACGATTTTCCATATTTAAACAAATCACAAACTTGATCACAGACAAAGCTACAAAGGGACTACCATATTGATGTCGTGTTGTGCTATGCATTAGTCCTTAATACAATTGATTACATTATATGACACTAATGCACACTTGTTTAGAGTCTATACAGTCCATACTACATAGGTCCGAGGGCAAGCCTTTAACGGTTCTTCATCTTGTAGGGTTCGATCCCTCGCCATGATTTAATCTTACTACTGTAACAACGGTAAGTATCCTAGATGTTCTACGAACTACGAACTTATGTCTAGGTGCCCTGGAGAGAATCCCAACACACTGACATATGACTCATCATGCAGGCATCCTGTGGTAATTCACCTCCTACCATAGACATGAGACCACCCACAGTCGCCAAACATCCCACGAGCATCGCCACTGGGACGGTACTCTAGAGTAGTATCCACGTCCTACTCATGACGCATCATGGGTCATCCTGTGAATACTCTCATGCCGCCAATCCAATGGCCCTCATACTCATATTTTTCTCTTACGTTCATCACGTCTTCACTATGTATCTAATCTTTATGTATAATTTGAAGTTCAATATTCTAGAATCTAGCATTACTTCTACATCGGTCTTGTCAACATTAATCATTATCAACGACACAAACTTGGTCAAAATATCAAATCATCTTTTCCATATTTTTCATTCTTGCCGACGTAGAGTTTAGCTAAAAATTCTAGTCTAAGTCCTCCGTTCACTTTTATAGAAAAACATATTTGTTCACAAAATTGTACAATTCATCAAGTTCTCTTTTTCTCATATTTCCATGCACAACTTGCATACTCAAAATTCTCATTTAATTCTACCCAACCTTTATGAATGAAAATCTCAATTTATCTCTTTGCAATTATTTATATAATCAAAAAAATTTCACTTCTTTGTTTTAGCATTTCAAAAGATCAAACTATGATGAATACTTCACTCTTAAATTCTGTACTCTCATTTCTCTTTTTAAAGGTCCACAAGTAAAAAAATAATTTTTTTATGAAGTCTATGTATTTTCAAAAATTTTCTAATATTTTTCTCAGTATTTATTTTATTTTTAAAACTCAAAAATAATCAAGTGTAAAAAAAAATAGATTTTCTCATAAAAAAATTGGCCTTGGCCAGTTTCGAACCCGCACACACACACACAGCCAAGTGCACAGTCACCGAAGACCAAACCCCACGCGCTAGCCAAAAGGGATAAGTGCCCAACTGTCATACAGGGAGAGTGAATGGGGCTTGAGTCCAGTTCTCGGCATTTGGAAAAAAAAATCAAAAATTAAAGTAAAAAGCCTCTGCCGAGACTCGAACCCACACACACACAGTACCGCACCGCTACAGTAATGCAACTAGCGCCCCCTATAACTAGTATGACCATGGTGACCAACTGATATAGGATTAGTTTAAAATAGGTTTATGTCGATCTTCTGTTTATTAGAATTATTTCATTTTTCAAAAGATCATAACTTCGTTTCTTTTTCACAAAAAGCCATAAAAATTTTCAGAATACTGAGTTTACAGTCATTTAACAAATCAGTGTTTTTAAAATAATTTTTTGACATTAAAACAAGTATTTTTCACTCTAATTTGCATTCTATGTTTACAATTGCACAATTTCAATTTAACAAAACTTTCTATTAAATTTTTCTTTATAACTTTATTAAAGAAGTATTAAATTCTGTTTTTCTCTTCTTTTATCCATAATACTCATAAACAAAGTTACATTCCTTGAACAAGTGTTACAATGGTTCAATAAACGCAAAAATTCATAATTCATCTATTAACCATTCATAAATATTTTTCTTCAATCACATGGTTCTAATTTCACAAATTTCATGGCAATAAGTCAATTTAACTACATTAGACATGAATTATAACTAATAGCATGCAATTCATCAAGCATTTACTCAATCATCTATCAAGTCTTTTTTAGAGCCAACAAGTGATTATCTTATTAGTTCTTTTAGCATTCATATATATCAAAAATCTCTAGCATGATGTCTAAGATTAGAAGTATAGAAAAACACCCACCTATTTGAAGAAAAATACTACAAAAGCTCATAGAATCTTCTTGAACACACGAGTGGTCCTTCTCCTCCTAGTTTGAGCCACCACAAATGTCTCCTCCTCCTTGCACTAGTGAACCCAAGCCTCCCTCTTGCCTTGGTGAAGCGGTCGGCCTCCATGAATGAAACACACACAAAAACCAAACACTCTCAATCTTTTTCTAACTCTCCCAATCTTTTTACTCTCCTATGTATTTCTTTCTTTCTTTTCTTTACAAAATTTCTTAGTGTGTTGTATGCATACAAGTGAGGGGTATTTATACTAGTTTTAGGGTGAAATGGGGGCTAGGATTGCATTAGATGGTTGTAGATAAATGGCTAGGATACATTGAGAAGTTGTAGCAACCACCCATGAGAAAGTAACCACCCATCCACTAAGCCACTTCTCCACTCTCTCCTATGCAAATCCGGCCAAGTAGAAAGGGTGTGCAATGCACACTCTCGTGCATGCACGTGCCAAATGTAGCACCCCTAACTACTAGTTGTGCATGATCATTTAATTAATTGTCTAAAAAAATGGACGACACTACAAGTCATGTTATTTAAAAGAGAAAATAACTAGTGGGCTTTTAATTAGTGGGCTCAAATTTCAATGGGCTAATTAAAATAAATCAAATAATTAGGATGGGCTTTAAAATAAACAATTAGGCTTTCAAAATTAAAAGAGAGGTGGGAAAACGTTTATTCATGCTACAAAATAAATAATTCTTATAGAAAATGAACCTGAATTAATACGTGCAATGCACGTAAAATTCACAAACCTTTATTTAACTTAAAAATAGAGAATTAGGGTATTACACGAGAGGAGAAGGTGATACTTCAATCAGCTGGGTCTTGTATTGGTTTTCTGATTGAGAGAGAGAGTGAGAGAGTGGGTGAGTGAAGATATTGCTTCTCACTACTCTATGTTGGTGTTGGTCTGTATTTGTGAGAAATCATTGGAGATAGCAAGGGCGTGAGAGAGGTGAATGTATCTTCTTCACGGCTCTCTCCTTGACTACGGTTTTTGGTGAGGGAGTGTTATTGCAAGATTGTGGGAGGGTAGGAGGTGTAGACAGAGCTTGGCGATTGTCAAAACTCTGCATGCGGGGCTTAGGCCCAAAGATGGGGTCCCCCCAGCGAGGAGAAGGCAAGGCTCGGCGGGTGATAAAATCCTACCAGACTTGTTTCAGGTGGGTGTGCATGTGCCGTGGAGGCAGTGTACGAAACGAAACTGGCGTACATACAATTTTGCTGAACTGAGCTTGTTTGTCAGCCCACCCTCCAGGGTTGTTGAAGGGATTTGTTGCTTATACGGGTCATGTTGCTTCATATATGTTTTATTTTCTGTCTGTAGTTTGTAATCTGGCCCAGTTCTGTGGGTTTGTTTTGTTAAGTTCTTATTAATGAAACAGGGTGGCCATATTCCACATTTTTCTTAAAAAAAGACATACATCTGAATATTATGCAATACAACAAGTAATTTATTTTAGAGAGAGAAACTAACCCCCTCAAAAATTCTAGAGAGAGAAACATCACATAGAGTTTCTTTCTCTAGATTATTCTAGAGAGAGAAACTAACCCCCTAAAAAAAACCCAACAAACCCTAGATCTGAAAACCACTGGGGGTGGCGGCGGCTACCCTATTCGCCGCCGCTCCGACGTGAGTACACCCCCCTCCCCCCCGTCGTCCCTCCTTGCCATTCTCCCCTTCCTTCCCGTCACGCTCCCCAACCGCGACCCCTCTTCCACCGCGTCCACGCCTACGCCACGATCCCCCTCCACTTCCGCAGCGACCCTGCACCACGACGATGATGTGTTGGAGACGAAACTGATGGTCGGAGATGGCGAGATCCCACGGTGGGGAGCTCGCACATTCTTCAGATCCAGTCGCTTCGTGCCACGAGATCCAGTCGCTTCAGATCCAGTCGCATCGTTCCACTTTGGGGACGGTGAGATCCAGTCGCCTTGGAGATGGCGAGATCCCACGGTGGGAAGCTTGCGCATTCTCCAGTCGCTTCGCGATCGGGCGCCCTATTCCACTTCCACCGCAAAATCGCCGCCACCACCATGTCCACTTTCGCCACGACTCTACTACACGCTGACGATGGGTCAGAGACAAAGCTGATGGCCGGAGATGGCGAGATCCCACGGTGGGGAGCTCGCGAATTCGCTGTCACTTAGATCCCTTCGCCGACACCATCGACCAGCCACCGTCCTTCAGATCCAGCGGTTTCGCCGCCATCGATCAATCGCCTTTGTCCTATGCCTTCTACCGATGTCGTAGCGGTGCCGGATCGGATACTTCGCCGCCACCACCATGTCCACGCTCTCGGGGCCGATTACGGTGATCTACAGCCATGATTTGGGCTTCCTTGGTTGGTGTAGTCGACGAAGTAGTCGGAGTTTGTGAGAATGGCAGAGACAAAGAAAGAGGCTGGAGCTTGTACACCGGTCTGTTGGGGTATGATCTAGAGGGGCGGGGGCTGCATCCGGGGTGCTTCACCTATCACCATAGTTGATGGGTCACCACCACCACTACGCCCTCTTAATGGAAACTGACGCCCAACACCATTGCCCGTGAGGCGAAAAGGAGAAGGTGATACTTCATTCAGCTGGGTCTTATTTTGGTTTTCTGTTTGAGAGAGAGAGTGAGAGAGTGGGTGAGTGAAGATGTTGCTCCTTACTACTCTATGTTGGTGTTGGACTGTATTTGTGAGAAATCATTGGAGATAGCAAGGGCGTGAGAGAGGTAGAAGTATCCTCTCCACGGCTCTCTCCTTGACTACTGTTTTTTGTGAGGGAGTGATTATTGCAACATTGTGGGAGGATAGGAGGTGTAGAGTGAGCTTGGCGGATGTCAAACTCCGCCCGCGGGGCTTGGGCTCAAAGATGGGGTCCCCCCAGCTAGTAGGCTGTTCTCGGCGGTTGTCAAAATTTGGCCTGCAGGGCTTGGGCCCAAAGATGGGGTCCCCCAGCGAGGAGAAGACAGGGCGCGGCGGATGATAAAATTCTGTCATACTAGTTTCAAGTGGGTGTGCATGTGCCGTGGAGTCAGTGTACGAAGCTAAACTGACGTGCATATAATTTTGCTGGACCGAGCTTGTTTGTTGGCTCACCCTCCAAGGTTGTTTGAGGTATTTATTGTTTGTACTGGTCATGTTTCTTCATGTATGTTTTATTTTCTGTCTGTAGTTTGTAGTTTGGCCCAGTACTTTGGGTTTGTTTCGTTAAATTCTTATTAATGAAGTATGATGGCTATATTCCACATTTTCCTTAAATAAAAAAAAATAGGTAATTTATTTTGGCGCTCAATAACCATTTTGGTCAACAAGATAGATTCTTTGTGTATGGACAAAAAAAATTGGTGAATTAAAGCATGAGGAATTCTTACTGGACTATAACTGAACCGAGGGCTCACAAAATGCACTTAGATCGGCAATTCAATTTCTTCTCAAAATTGGAGAGAAACAGTGAACTATTGTACTTTTAATGACAGAAATAAATATAGCAGATCCTACTTGATAAATTAAATAGGTCTATAACTAATTTTAAAATATACTGTTTGTACTTCTTAGAGCATCCGCTATGGTTTTCTAAAAACTTAAAATTTAACAATTGCGGTACAAAAATCTTCCACTATCATTCGTTAAAAACGCAAAATTTAGAATATGAGTGAACAGTCGATCGTTAAAGATAGCAGCGGCTTTAGATAACTTATAAATATAGAAAACGGAGGATGAATCTCCGTCCGTTTATTTTTTTGATTTTTTAATATGGTCGTCCGAAAACTTTTTCAGAAAATTTTTTCCTAAAATTTACGAAAATGCCACTGAAATAATTACAAACATGTCATTAAAAAATCGGTCCGATCATTCTCAACTAAACTTTTTTTTCTATATATTACGAAAATGCCATTTTACAATTTAAAACAAAAAGGAAAAATATCGGACAGAAAATCTTCTTCCGTCCGATCACTTCATCCCTTTTTTACAATTTAAAAAAAAACGGATGAAGATCATCCGTATGATATTTTCTATTTTATTTTATTCCAAATTTAACAGAAATGATGGCAGCGTTTATCGACAAATGCTAAATGCTAAAAACTATATTTGGAATTTTTAGTCTACACGATGGTGGATGCTCTTAGTCATCAAACCATCTAAACTTTTTCTCAACCCAAATAAAATAGTCATCAGTATACTATTGTACATTCTACTATGGTCCATAATTTTTTCTGTATGCTAAAGCATACATGAAATTTTAATGTTTCACTTCTTTAAAAAAATCTTATTGTAACAATCAACAACCAAACATCCACTCGAAAGGAACAAAGATGTAAAATGTACATATTGTTAATGAGTATGGATTTCAAATGGATTCATGTTTGCATCTTGATGTATAAAAGGTATTTCGTTTTAGCATTTATGGACCTTTTCAGTCAATAATTTAGATTCCTTGTATATGGACAGTTAGGGAGACAAAAAAAGGGATTAGCTATTATGACATGATGGAATTGGGTTAACAAGGGCTTATGACTGGAAACAAATATATAGAGTCTACACACGACTAATATGTCTGGATTCCACATCGGCATGTACATGTTTGTATTTTATACCACAAAATGTATTTTATGGTGTGCCCAAGAATATTTTTTTAATAAATAAGGTAGATTTCTTATATACAAATAAGTCTTAGAAAAAATAAAGATAATAAGAGTGATAACTTTAAAATATATCTTCTCACTTTTTGCCTTTGGTTGAATAGTGGTGTATGAAATGAGTGCTAGAATTACAAATTAATAATTTAAAACTAACTATTAAAATTAACTAGTAATTTATACATGTGATACACATTTTAATAAATATATAATTTTTTAAAGTAAAAACTCAGACCGCATTCTGGATTTGAATTTGAGACCTTATTCATATTAGTTTTGTACGTACATTACATGCGTTGATAGATTTATAAATGACAGCTTCTCTTCTCTCATTATAATATTATTACTAGTAATTTACATGTGTGATGCACGTCTTAATAAATATAGTTTTTTAAAATAAAAATTCCATCATAGTCTGGGCTTGAATTTGAGACCTCCTTTATAATAGCTATGCACGGGCGATGCACTGTTTTGTTTGTTTACAATTGACAACTCCAACTCTCCCATTATAATATTAATAAAGATTAGAGATTAGAAATTACTAGTATTTAGCACGTGCGATGCATGTTTTAATAAATATATAGTTTTCAAAGTAATATAATATAAAATGTGTAAGACACGTGTTAATAAATATATATATTTTAAAGTAATATAGAGAGTATAATGGGAGAGTTGGAGTTATACATGCGATATACATAAGTTGGTAGATTTAAAGTATACCAGTAGTTTACACGTGCGATGCACGTCTTAATAAATATAGTTTTTTTTAAGAGTAAAAATTCAGACGTAGTCTGGATTTGATCTAAAATCTCATTTACAATAGTTATGCACGTGTGTGCACGGGTTGGTAGATGGACAAATTACACTAAGGCCTTCTCCCATTATAGTAGTAGAGATAATGAGAGAGTTGGAGTCGTACGTGCGATGCACGTAAGGTGATAGATTGACACTAAGACTTTCTTCCTTTATAATATTACTAATAATTTACACGTGCGATGCACGTTTTAATAATTTCAAAAAATAAAAATAAAAACTCTGACGTAGGGAGGATTTGAACCGGAAACCACTTTTATATTAGTTATGTACGTGCGTTGCACATGTTGGTAGAATGACAAAATGACAAATGACACTAAGGCCTTCTCCCACTGTGATATTAGATTATTAGAGTTTAGAGATTAGAAATTAGAGATGTATTGAGTGGGTCCCAACATTTTGATTTAATAAATAATAACTGGTATAGTTTTTTTCCTCCCCATGTCGAACTAAATTGGTTTCTCCCTGCTGTTTTGGTTGCCTTGGTTAATTTTCTGTGTTTTTTTTGTTTTTTTTTTGTTTTTGGGAAAGGACCAGAGAGAAAGCCTAATGTTCTCCAACTATGGAATGTGTGTGAGTGTGTATATATGTGATCATGTAGGGGAGGGACACTGAGAATTGGGAAGGTTGTGTAATATTTGGGTAAAACGATCCCCGAATTTTCACACTCAAACTTGCCACAGCGGTTGTACGCATTTAGGAGCAGACCACTATCAAAAGCCCCAAAAAAAAAGGTGCTGGTTCCAGTTTCTACACCACGATGCACAAACATTTGTGATGAGAACCCATGGAAATTTAAAGTGTTAATGATTAGTTTTTCAACAACAGAAAAATAGTGCTACCGGTCGGCCTGAGCAAAATATTCATATTACATCTGTGCGTAGTTTAGGGCATTAAGACC
The DNA here is from genome assembly GCA_017893485.1 of Hemerocallis citrina. Lineage (NCBI taxonomy): Eukaryota > Viridiplantae > Streptophyta > Magnoliopsida > Asparagales > Asphodelaceae > Hemerocallis > Hemerocallis citrina. The sequence continues at coordinate 151,782,294 of CM030362.1, forward strand.
GTCCTGGATGGTTCCGATCGTGCACTAATTGTGTGAAAATTGAAGTTCTCTAGTGACATGGCAAAAACATTCCCCTCTTTAAGTTTGATTGTTTTGCACAATATAACAGTAGTAATGCACCGGTGAATTGTAGTTTAGATGGCACAAAGTTTGGGATAGATAAAGGAAGGTCTTAGGTTCGAGGTCAAGCTACGACGTCCACATATATGCATCTTCGTACATAATTTCAAGTTGTACAATACATGAATTAATTCATAAATTTTCGAGCGTCCACGCCAAATTTCAAGTTTCTTAAGAAAAAGAGACATGGAATAAACTGTTAAAATGACTACCATTAAAACAAACATTGTCTTATAGTTCCATCATGTATCCAAATTGAATAATCCCTCTAACTGCAACAATTGAGGAGTTCGCCAAAGGTGGTTGTCTATGAGGTGAAGTTCCATTATATACTTCAGCAACACATTTATCAACTCAACCAAACTGTGTATCTACAATTGGGACCGCAGTAGGCCTGCCAAGAAAAGTAATATGTCAGCCAACTCTATCATGTATTAGGAGTAATCACGTAGACAGCTATATAGTATTTGAAGGAAAATCTATCACATTTTTCATCAAAGGTTAGTAACGTTAACAATATCGTTTTCTTTGCCATTACAAAGTAACCACGAATAGTAGGGTATCGATACAATTGTTACTTCCAGGCTATTTTGTACTATTTTCATAGATTGTTAAATACTACCATCATATAGTATATATAGAAGGTCAAAGTTGGAACTGAAATTTCTATGAAGGGCTGCGGGAAGCAGGAAGTAGACGATTCAGCATAATGTGTCCTTTCTTAACATAATGAATGTTGGAAATTGGTTCCATCTTATTCTACTCATCAAGACGAATAATATAATGTATTCACATGTCCAAAATGGATTTCAAATGAATGAAATATTCGCCCCCAAAGTTAGCATGTTTAAATGAAAATTTGGATTCTTTGTTTGGTATGTGGCATTAAATTTTAGTCCCACATCGGAAAAGAGCAAAGATGTAAGCAAATTAATAAGTTAAAAAATTAGCCTAAGGATAGTGCCCTTGGGGATACAAAGATTTTCTCCGGAGGGGAGAACACACTCAACTTGGGCGTCGGTTTGAAACACACACGTGTGCCGGCTGGGCTAGGCAATGGCTTGGGCTCTTGTGAAACCGTAACTTATTTTCTTTATTATTAAATAACAGTTCTAATTTTTCTGAAAAATCTGCACGGTTGCAACGGTCACACGACGGTTTTCCCGAACAGTTGCAAAACTGCTAAAGGTGTAAGCCTATGAATAGAAGATGATTCTGATCAATTCTTCATTCCATTTATGAACACCATTACCAGAGCTAACTTAATCCGGCAAGGCAGTCATATCCATATCGCCAAAGCCTTTGTTATTCCAATGCCTGTTAACGGAATCTAGACTGTTGTATCTTGGTAGACTATTGCTAAACAACTCTGTGCACCCTAGTGGTGACGGAAATAACGTCTTAAGGACATTGCTTTTTATTAGCAAGCCTGACTCTATCTGTTCACCATATTCAAGGTCAGAATCGAAGAAAAAATCTTCTTTCTGTTCTTTGTTTATAGTTAAATACGTTGTTTGTGAAATAGAACTATTAGTTCACCATTATTAAGGTCCGAATTGAAGATACATTATCTTCTTTATGTTCTTTGTTCATAGTGAATTTCACTGTTTGGAAACAGTATATGCGATTAAATTCGAGTAGAAATTTAATTCGGTTTTATTAATATTCAGGAAAAAATAAATTTGTCTATTTAAGTCATAACAATGAATTTTAGAAATCAATAGGCAATGTCCAAATTGGTATTGGGTATAGTGGATAATTGAGTAGCGGCTCGAATCCAGGGTCCTGGTTCGAGCCAAAACTTTCCCGTAAAAGAATGAATTCTAGAAATAGTTTACTGTCTGAAGAACATTTTGACCAATTTAATCACCCAGAGACTAAGGCCAGTAATATAACAATTATTTGCAACGAATTTCACTAAGGGAAACTTCCACCAACATAACCTACGCTTATATTGCTCCTCTTGTATGACTTCGGTTGAAAACTTAGCTTTATAATATTTAAAAAAGTAAACGGGGAGAAGAGGAAAGGAGAAGAAAACCTCTATAATATGTTGGCAAGTCTGAAATACAATGATGTATGCAAAGGAATATGTACAAGGTGTGAAAATAAAATTTTGAACCTCGGCAAATTAGTTTCATGGGAGGATTTGTGATTTCATTTCAAATCATTTTATGAGCAGCAGAAATGTGATTCACACTCATAAGAGAGAACAAATGCATAGCAGCAACAGTCCACATTTGATATGGAGTTTGTGTGGAAAGCCATTTCCATCCTGTAGAGAGGAAAAGGGTCTTGGGCAAAAAATATCATGCAGTTCAATTGGTGTGCATTGCGTCAGGAAACAAACTTGTTATCCAACCAAATGACCACCTGGAGGCTGATGTATCCTTCCTTTCTGAGTTGACCGTCTGAGAAATCTTCATTTTCATTTCAGCACTTTGGTTCTTAGTTTGGTTATTTAAGATTTTAGTAGTTTGCTTTATTGTAATTTGTTTCATCACGTACATAAAAAAGAATAAAACAGTCTACATTTGGCAGGCAGTTAGATTTCTCCTAGACACTTAAAAAAAATTTATATCGAACACATAGCATCACATCATGTATCATTTTGGAATAAACAGGAAAACCAAAATTTTTTAAAAGATTCAGCAACTCACCATTCCCTGTCCCCCGTTTCAGACTAGCAAGAGCAACTGCAATGTTTGCACCAACAAGGGCATTGTTCTTCACAAGTGCAATATCTGCAGGCTGCTTAAGGAAAGGCTTGGATCAACAACCATCACTTTACTCTTTTTCTTCGTCATACATGAACAATGTATGAGTTTCATGAGTTATCTGCAGGAATATGTGTTCATTAAGTAATTGAGACATATCAATAAAACAGAGAGAAAGGATACTGGCAGCTAATGATGCTCCCCCAGTTAACTCATTCACTTTAGTAAGCAAAAACGGAGTGGATGCATTTCCAGTAATATGCTTTTCCCTGAAATAAAGAATAAAAGGGATCCCAGTAGCAGACAACAGCAGTATATTACAACATACAGTTGACATCTTTTAGCAGTTTAAGCCCTATAAAAAAAAAATTTCTGATCTTCCAATTATAGTTACGAACTACCAGATTCATTGTGTGGTGCGCATGTAGTCTTTTACCAATTCCAAGTAATAAAGTGAATTGATCACAATTATTCAAGACGAAGTATTACGACATTCACTTATTCCTTCGTATACTTAAGAAGGATAACAGCACGTGAATTATTCGTGCAAATTGGCTTAACACATGACAATAATGAGATCGCTTTCACAAAAACCTTCTAGTTATAAGAGAAAAGGGACCCACATAAAATTTATCGGCATGTTTTTACGACAATTAAGCATAAAGAAACAGAGAGTATTCTGTAAAATAGTAAAGTGGATTTTAAAACAAGAAAAAAAAATTATAGCAGAAATTAGGGGGCAGGCAAAAACATAGTAATAAAGATAAATATGTGATCGGCTGTGGATATAGACACAAACACAAGAAGGGGAGAGAAATACTCTGCTTCTTGGAGGGCTTTTTGTATTGAGGACTCTATTAAAATTCCAGAAGCTGCATATTCTTTTGGAATCGGCACAGAAATCAGCATTCCACTTCCCATTCCTAAATTCAGGTTAGCATCTACAGTTGACAAATATGAAGAAGCATAAACATGATATTATAGGAAAAGGGAAGATTAAAGAAGACAACACAATTTAACAGTTTCTCACGTATAAGCCGAGCACAATCCTGGGGACAGTCCAGACGACAAGGAGCCTGCATTTACAAAGTTGATAAAAATGACAACTTCAGTTAAAAGTGAAATTGATGAGGACATCTTTCCTGTTTAGTTTATTTCATTACCATTTTTTTATTTCTGGCAATTATAGCCATATGTAATCTTTTTGTAATTTTTTTTTAGATTTTGAGAATATTTTGGAGATGTGTTTCAAGATATATTTGAGCCTATTTAAAGGCCTTGAGATTAATGAGAAAACATGCCATTATTGATTAAAAAAAAACTGTGTTGAGTTTTTGCTCTTCCTTTCTCTCCTTTGTGTGATACAATTGAGATCCAAATTAGAGTTTGTGATAAATCCTAATCCAATTTTAGAATTAGTGATTAATTCTAAAATCTATCCCCAAATTAAAATTCCTCACGTACAAATTCCCTAACCCTAATTTCCCTAATCCCAATTAACCAAAACCCTAACCGCATCCCCTCCACCTTCAGCCGCCAAATCTAATCCTTCCCCTTTCCCTTTTCTTTTCCCGAAACCCAACTAAATCTCCCACCACAACCCTGACTTCTTCTTCCTCTGTGATTTCCGAGTACCCAACCGTCACTACCCATCCCCCTCATCGACTTCGCCGCCCCTATCCAAGTACCCCCGCCCGTCCTCAACCTCCACCGCACACCCCATCAACCATCGCCATCCCTTCATCTTCAGTCGACCTCGAGTTTCCCTCTCTCTCCCTCCGTTACTCCGCAACCACCTCATCGCCCTGCCGCCACCACGGCTGCGGTCAACCATCGACGACCCCTTGCTGCCGCTTCTTCTTGCCGTGTTCTCACTGCCCCCAAACCCCGTCAGCAACTCCGGGGTAGACCACAGTGTACTTATCGACAGAGATGAAGAACAGCAAATGCTTCGCCGCTTAAAATTTTGAGGAAATTTGAATGTTCAGGATTATTACATGGCAGTAAAGGAATGGTTTGGCTTGTGGTTGTCTCTCTCATACTGTGGATGATGATTTGAAGTAGTCTGCCATTGCTATGTTCTGCCAGAGATCTACGCTGGTTTCTTCACATTCGGTATACTCTTTCCATTCTTAATATTTGTGTTCTACTGCCTTATCATCTAGTTTATTATCTGATTTGCCTGTCGTCCACAAAATTAATTGAGATTGAGTGTTCCACATACCTGAATAGAGTACGAATCATTATTGAACTTCTTACTTGCTAAAACACATAGGGATTTAATTGATTGTAAGGTTGATTTATTAATTAGGACTGCTACACTTATTCAATTCTCGAAAACCCATCGAACCTGTTAACTGTTAAAAATTTCCAACTTAGATCCGCACTTTCATGTTGGTAAAATTAACCCATTAAAATTCTTGGAAATTCTCTATTTTAGGGTTGGTTTTACATCATTTTGGTATCAGAGCCAGGTTCTTAAAACCTTAGTTCTTGCATCGTAGGCATCATTTTTGCATTCATTTAGTATCGTGTAGTCTTTTATTTTATTTTATTTTTATTTTAGTTTAGTTTAGTTCAGAATCATTTTAAAAAAAAAGGACACACCCCATAGTTTTCACTTTTGGTGAATGCGTCTTCGCAGCACCATCACAGACCCTGAAGAGCCTTTCCTAGCCCTTTCCAATCACCCAATTAGGAACCATAGACTTCCCAGACCTGAAATGGACAACCCTGATATCTCCGCTACTCTAGCTGCCATCCAAGCAACTCTTGCCAATATCAATCAGAGGCTTGAGAAAGTAGAGCTAAATCAAACCATTGTCCCTGAGCTTCATGGCCATCGTCAGATCCCTCAAGGGAATGTTCATGACGATCGACGTCAAGAACGTGACCCTGACGAACATTAAAAAAAGAACGTTAAGGCTGACGTTCCCCAGTTTGAAGGCCACATGGAGCCCCAAGCTTACCTCGATTGGATCCGTGCCATGGACCACTACTTTGTGTGGTTCGACATGAGCGAAGCCCTTAAAGTTAAATTTGCCACCATGAAATTAACGGGTAAAGCTCAACAACATTAGACCAATCTTGAACATGCCCGCAGAGGCCGAGGCCTGGGACCCATAGCCACTTGGGAGGCCATGAAAGAGAAGCTCATTGAGAGGTATGTACCGTTATCGTTCCACACCCGATTGCTAGATTCGTGGAACCAATTGTATAAAGGAAGTAAATCCACACAAGAATATGTTGATAAATTCGATGACTTCCTTATTCGGTGCAATGCATTAGGTAAAGAGAGTGAAGAGCAAACTCTCTCTAGGTTCAGAGCTGACTACGAGCTGACCTTAGGAACGAGCTAATCTATAGAAACGTTGACTCAATAGCGGCAGCCTACGCCCTAGTCCTCGACATGGATTCCCTTAAAGCTAGTTCTGATTCTAGGTCCAGCGACTCGAGAGATCATTCCTCTAGAATGACCTCTACTGACCCACCTAGACCTCAGCCTCCCTCTCAGCACCCCAACAAATCTTACCCCAGCAAATCTAATTCAAATTTTAATTCACATAGAGATGAACATAAGGGTAAGAACACCGAAAGAGATTACAGTAAGATTGACCCTCTCACTAAGTGCTATAAATGTAAGGGATACGGTCATGTTGCTGGCAACTGTCCTAGTCCAAGTAGGATTAATATAGTAGAGGGTACCGCAGTCATCGCTGATGAGCCTGACAATGAGTTTACCTATGAACCTAATATAAGTGATGACTTTGATGAAAAAGAGGATGACCAGTCTCTCAATTTTATTCAGCCTATCCAGTCACCTCCATTGAGTATACCTGAGACACCCATTCCTTCCCAAGTCACTTGGCAACTCATAGATTTTACTCATGTATTAGAACATCACAAAGTCACAGAGTCTGCACCCACATTTGCATATAACATTCATAACTTGCATAGAGAAATTTCCAAGGAACTTAATGAGAATAATTTTAACTACAAGTTAATAGCAGATACTAGAAGAAAATTTATAACTTTTGATATTGGTGACGAAGTGATGGTTCGGATTCATCCGGAATGGTTTCCTGTTGGACCCGTTAAGAACTTGAACATACGTGCTGCAGGCCCATTCAAGATTCTACATGCAATCAATAATAGTACCTATGTCGTTGACTTTCCTGAAGGTTTTGGCATAAGTAAGACTTTCAATATTAAGGATCTAGTACTTTATGAAGGCTCAAAATTCAACCCTAGAAATTTCTTATAGATGAGCCTACCTTGCAGCCTAATGGTGAGATTCCCCCATTACCTCCACTACCAGATATTACTTACCCATCGATAGAAGAATTGGATAATATTTTAGATGATCAGATAATCTCTACTAGAGATGGTGGTATGCACAAGTATTTGGTAAGGTGGAAAAATAAGCCGAAGTCGGATGACACTTGCAGTGATCGTGAGGGGCTCCCGCAACTGGATCCAGATCTTTTGGAGCACCATGGCAGGATCACTGGTTTTGACTCGACTGGGTCGAGCTCTCTCCCACCCGGAGAGAATGATGAGGACATCTTTCCTGTTTAGTTTATTTCATTACCATTTTTTTATTTCTGGCAATTATAGCCATATGTAATCTTTTTGTAATTTTTTTTAGATTTTGAGAATATTTTGGAGATGTGTTTCAAGATGTATTTGAGCCTATTTAAAGGCCTTGAGATTAATGAGAAAGCATGCCATTATTGATTAAAAAAAACTGTGTTGAGTTTTTGCTCTTCCTTTCTCTCTTTTGTGTGATACAATTGAGATCCAAATTAGGGTTTGTGATAAATCCTAATCCAATTTTAGAATTAGTGATTAATTCTAAAATCTATCCCCAAATTAAAATTCCTCACGTACAAATTCCCTAACCCTAATTTCCCTAATCCCAATTAACCAAAACCCTAACCGCATCCCCTCCACCTTCAGCCGCCAAATCTAATCCTTCCCCTTTCCCTTTTCTTTTCCCGAAACCCAACTAAATCTCCCACCACAACCCTGACTTCTTCCTCTGTGATTTCCGAGTACCCAACCGTCACTACCCATCCCCCTCATCGACTTCGCCGCCCCTATCCAAGTACCCCCGCCCGTCCTCAACCTCCACCACACACCCCATCAACCATCGCCATCTCTTCATCTTCAGTCGACCTCGAGTTTCCCTCTCTCCCCCTCCGTTACTCCGCAACCACCTCATCGCCCTGCCGCCACCACGACTGCGGTCAACTGTCGACGACCCCTTGCTGCCGCTTCTTCTTGCCGTGTTCTCACTGCCCCCAAACCCCGTCAGCAACTCCGGGGTAGACCACAGTGTAGTTATCGACAGAGATGAAGAACAGCAAATGCTTCGCCACTTAAAATTTTGACGAAAATTGAATGTTCAGGATTATTACATGGCAGTAAAGGAATGGTTTGGCTTGTGGCTGTCTCTCTCATACTGTGGATGATGATTTGAAGTAGTCTGCCATTGCTGTGTTCTGCCAGAGATCTACGCTGGTTTCTTCACATTCGGTATACTCTTTCCATTCTTAATATTTGTGTTCTACTGCTTTATCATCTAGTTTATTATCTGATTTGCCTGTTGTCCACAAAATTAATTGAGATTGAGTGTTCCACATACCTGAATAGAGTACGAATCATTATTGAACTTCTTACTTGCTAAAACACATAGGGATTTAATTGATTGTAAGGTTGATTTATTAATTAGGACTGCTACACTTATTCAATTCTTGAAAATCCATCGAACTGTTAACTGTTAAAAATTTCCAACTTAGTCCGCACTTTCATGTTGGTAAAATTAACCCATTAAAATTCTTGGAAATTCTCTATTTTAGGGTTGGTTTTACATCAGAAATCACTTCCAGTTGTAGATTACTTTTAATTTCCTTCTAGTGAACTAAAAAAAAAACTTTTCTACATGAAAACATATTTGACCCTTTCGAATAAGTCTAGTACCCTACATGATATGAGAGAAACATGCTAAATAATACTTTCTCCCATAAGTGATATATCAATATACATAAAATTAAAAGATAATTTAAAACTATCTGAAGAATATCAAATAAATTAGCACCTTGCATCCACTGGATTCTGTAAAAAATGCAGGAAATTCACTGGTTCCATAAGCAGCCACAGTCACTCCTTGAGTTTCCTGCAATTATATGTATGCGGATGATCAGCATTCCTCTCTTAGTTGAACGAAATTTCTATACAACTATCATAAAGATACGAGTTTTGTTTTCATAAATTGTTTTCAACTAACTAATTTTCAAAAGTTAAACCACCAAAAAGAGAAAAAACCATAACAGTTTGGACAGAACGACCTCATTGCAGAATGACTTTGTTAAATATGATTACAAAAGATACCAGATGATGCACTTGAAGAATCTTGTAATACGAAGTTAAAATCAACATGATAATTACCAACTTCTATCTATCCATTTTGCTAACATGTTGAAAACAGTCAGAAAATTAATTTTCGCTGCTCCTATCAGAAAGTTCTTTAGAGTAAAAATGTTATTCATAATTCTTTGACAAATTATAATTGTTATGTTGCAAATTTGATGTACGCACAAAATGTGTATTATGTATCTCATCATCATAATTCAACTCCCTAAAATCTGATGAACTTTTATCTTTCACCAAATTTTGTATCCACATTCTTGCATAATTAACCTCGAGTCTCATTTTAGGGTTTCTGGGATGAAACAGACTGGGGTTTCAGACTAAGTAAAATAAAAATCCATATTCTTGTAACAGAGGGAAGGATGTGTACCAGAAACTCTAAGGTTCTAGGTATATCTAATATTGACTTCACACCAGCTGAAATCACTGCCACGGGTGTCCTTCCAAGTTCAGTAAGATCTGAAGAGATATCCATTGCTGCATACCAAATATAACCATATTAGACCGAGTTCAAAACAACTCTCAACGAACTTCTGCATCGGAAGTATATCACCGCTGGACGGAGAAAGAAAAGTCATGAACCTCTAATGGATTCCAAAACAAAATAATAAGAAGAATCAGACGTTACAGAAAACTGTCAAACAGGTAATGACAGCAGATAACTAGGATTACGTCTGCACCGAAAAAACTATCAAGCGTTGTTCTCTGGCCATTGTGATGTGGAAATTACAGAGTTCACATATTGTTTTGCACAGCATTTTTCCTAATAGAAATGACAACCACTTTCCCACATGAATCCATAAACATGCATCTTAGACATTAGAGTTTCATCTAGTTTCAAAAAAAAAACATTGAAGCCTTTCTTACTTTGCTCTCCATGTCTATGCACTCCTCCAATGCCTCCAGTAACAAAGATGGGTATGCCAACCTGCAATAACTTAATGCATTTAGCGCAGGCAAGTAGGAGAGTGAAGACATGCCTGTTTAGTTATGCAGTTCAAAATCATGTAATTAGAAAATAGAGTAAGAATCAGAAAGGTTTTAAATATCGGAAATCGGTATCATATCTGATGATAATTTTTCTATCAAACATCGGATATCGGGGTTATGACGGTGATATTTAGTAAATTTTGTAATATATCAGTTGAAAATATAAATTCTATATGTAACTTACATAGACTGTACATATATAATAACCTAAGTCTGAAGCTAAGCATTCACCCTAGATTCTTATAGGAAACTATGGTAGAAACAAAGAAGAAGGGACCATAATGATATCCCATTTTCCACAAAATTCAAGAATGAAACTATACATTATATAATAGCCGAGATTTAAAACAATGAGTAAGATATTTTGGAAGTTAGAAAAGATATTTGATTCATTACCTTAGAAGCAAAAAACATGGTTGCAGAAACTGTTGTTGCACCGTTTCCACTAGATGCAACCTGCCAAATCATAAAAGCATGATCAGAGATGAGAAATCCCATAAAAGAATTGAATGATAATGAATCTCATATCCAGACTGGATGATCAGAAAACAAAAAATTACCCAGCTACTTCTAGTAATCATCACTAGATAGGATCCAAGCATTCAATTGAACATTTGATATATTTCCAAAGCTAAATATTGCTTTTTCAGTTAAAGCTATCTCTTCCAAGTAATTATATGAGTCATTAAAGAAATGAGCAAATAACCGGAGGAAATGATACTTACAACAGATGCAATATCCCTGCGAGCGGTCTTCTGAGCATTCCTTCCAAGCTTAGCTAGTCTCTCTAATTGATCATCATCTAGACCTGGTTGTGTATAAAACAAACATATTGGGTGCTAGCAACAGATAATAATCTACAAAAATAATTGGAACTCATCTTCCGAACTGCTGACAGGCTTAAGCTCGGAGCCCCAGAGCACATGTATCGTAAGGATAATCAAGAAAAAAGACAGAAAAAAGAAAACTCATAATGATGAAGACTTATAATAACATGATACTGATTTTGAATAAGCAATATATTTTTCTTGGTGAACAACCTCAACAGCAAGCATAAAATAGCAAGAAGTACTTTATGTATTACAATATGTAGACAACAGACTCCAAGAAGCAAATTTCACTCGCTTTCGAACAAACCACACAAGCTTCATGCAAAAATGAATTTTTTATATGGTTGAATAAGGAAAGAAATTTAAATGCAGTTATGTGAAGGCACATTGATGTAAAACGTAATCCTGAATAGAGAACTTCCAAGAATCTTAAAGGATTAATTTTACCAACATGTACTGCAGATCAAAGTTAGAATTTTAAACAGTTAATCGGTTTGATGGATTTTCAAGAATTGAATTAAGTTTAACAAGCCTAATTAATAATTCAGTTCTAACAATCAATAATCATATCTCTACGCGTTCTTAGCAAGTAAAAGATGAAATATTGATTCCAATTAGGCAAGTAAAACACTCAATCTCAATATTTGTGGACGACAGAATATCAGATAATATGATAGAGATGATAAAGCAGTATGATACAAATATTTAAAAAGTGGAAAGAGTATACCGGGGGTTCGAAGAACAATTGGGATGATCGAAGATAAAGCCACTATTAGAATGACTGGTGACTGGATCAGGCGAAGGCTGGCAGCGCGAATGGATGGCGTCGAGCGGAGGTGGTTGCCGGAAGTTGATCGACAACGAGGGTTTCGATTGCGGCTGCTGCAGTCGAAGGGAAGAGGAAGCTGCGGGGTTCGATGGGGTTGAGGTCGAGCTGATGGCGGCTCGACTGGATGAGGGGGAAGTTAGGGAGGCGGATTTGAGTGAGAGGAGGAGGTTGACGGAGGGGTGAGGGAGGAGATCGACGGGGATGGCGAAGGGGTGGTATTGGGTTTCGGAGGTTTCGATGGGTGCTGGGATGAGGAAGACGATGGTGGCGGGGTTGAGTTGCAGAGGTGGCTGTGGGGCGACGAGGATTGGGCTGTAGGAGGGATTACAGGGGTGATGAAGGGGATGGGTTCTGGTTCGGGCTTCGACGGGGAAGAGGTTGAAGAGAGAGATCAAATTAGGGATTAGGGTTTAATTTAAGTTGGATTTGGGGATTAGGGTTTGGGTTAATTGATTTGGGGATTTTGGAGATAATTTAGAGTTTATCACAAATCCTAAAATTTTATTAGGACTTATCACAAACCCTAATAATTGGATCTCAACTGTATCACACAAAAAGAGAGATGAAGAGCAAAACTCAATACAATAATTTTTTAAATCAAGAATAGCATACTTTCTCATTAATCTCAAGGTCTATATATAGGCTCAAAACAAATCTTGATACAAATTTCAAAATATTCTAAAATCTCAGAAATATTCTAATACATAAAAGAAAGATGACATATGACTATAATTGCCAAAAATAAAATGGTACTAAAATAAAATACTAGACTAAACAGAATAGATGTCCTCATCATTCTCTTCGGGTGGAAGAGAGCTCGACCTAGTCGAGTCAAAACCAGTATGATGTAAAACGTAACCCTAAATAGAGAATTTTCAAGAATCTTAAAGGATTAATTTTACCAACATGTAGTGCAGATCAAAGTTAGAATTTTAAACAGTTAATCGGTTTGATGAATTTTCAAGAATTGAATAAAGATTAACAAGCTCAATTAATAATTCAATTCTAACATTCAATAATCATATCTCTACGCGTTCTTAGCAAGTAAAAGATGCAATATTGATTTGTACTCTAATTAGGCAAGTAGAATACTCAATCTCAATATTTGTGGATGACAAAATATCAGATAATATGATAGAGATGATAAAACAGTATAACACAAATATTTAAAAAGTGAAAAGAGTATACCAGGGGTTCGAAGAACAATTGGGACGATCAAAGATGAAGCTATTGTTGGAATGACTGGTGGCTGGATTAGGCGATGGCTGGCGGCGCGACTGGACGCGTCGAGCGGAGGTGATTGCCAGAAGTTGATCGGCAGTGAGGGTTTCGATTGTAGCTGCTGCAGTCGAAGAGAAGAGGAAGCTACGGGGTTCGATGGGGTTGAGGTCGAGCTGATGGCGGCTCGACTGGATGAGGGGGAAGTTAGGGCGGCTGATTTGAGTGGGGGGAGGAGGTCGACGGCGGGTTGAGGGAGGAGATCGACGGGGATGACGAAGGAGTGGTATTGGGTTTTGGGGGTTTCGATGGATGCTGGGATGAGGAAGACGATGGCGGCAAGGTTGGGTTGCGGAGGTGGCTGTGGGGCGACGAGGAGTGGGTTGTAGGAGGGGTTACGGGGGTGATGAAGGGGATGGGTTCTTGTTCGGGCTTCGACGGGGAAGAGGTTGAAGAGAGAGATTAGATTGGGGATTAGGGTTTAATTTAAGTTGGATTTGGGGATTAGGGTTTGGGTTAATTGATTTGGAAATTTTGAGAACAGTTTTAGAGTTTATCACAAACCCTAAAAATTTATTAGGACTTATCACAAACACTAATAATTGGATCTCAATTGTATCACACAAAAATAGAGATGAAGAGCAAAACTCAATACGATAATTTTTAATCAAGAATAACATACTTTTTCATTAATCTCAAAGCCTATATATAAGCTCAAAACAAATCTTGATACAAATCTCAAAATATTCTAAAATCTCAGAAATATTCTAATGGATAAAAGAAAGATTACATATGGTTATAATTGCCAAAAACAAATATGGTACTGAAATAAAATACTAAACTAAATAGAATGGATGTCCTCATCATTCTCTCCGGGTGGGAGAGAGCTCGACCCAGTCGAGTCAAAACCAGTGATCCTGTCATGGTACTCCAAAAGATCTAGATCCAGTTGCGGGAGCTCCTTACGATCACTGTAAGTATCATCCGACTTCGGCTTGTTCTTCCACCTCACCAAATACTTGTGCATACCACCATCTCTTGTCGAGATTATCAGATTATCTAAAATATTATTCAATTCTTCTGTCGGTGGGTAAATAGTATCAGATAGAGGGGTAAATGTGAAAATCTCACCATTAGACTGCAGGGTAGGCTCATCTATAAGAAAATTTCTAAGGTTGAATTTTAAGCCTTCATAGAGTACTAGATCCTCAATATTGAAAGTCTTACTTATGCCAAAGCCTTCAAGAAGGTCAACGACATAGGTATTATCATTGATTGTCTGTAGAATCTTAAATGGGCCTGCAACACGTATGTTCAAGTTCTTAACGGATCCAACTGGAAACTGTTCCGGATGAATCCGAACCATCTCGTCGTCACCAATATCAAAAGTTATAAATTTCTTTTTAGCATCTGCTATTAACTTATAGTTAAAATTATTCTCATAAGTTCCTTGGAAATTTCTCTATGTAAGTCATGAATATGATATGCAAATGCGGATGCAGACTCTGTGCTTCTGTGATGTTCTAATACAGGGATAAAATCTATGGGTTGCCAAGTGACTTGAGAAAGGATGGGTGACTCAGGTACACTCAATGGAGGTGACTGAATAGACTGAGTACAATTGAGAGACTGGTCAACCCCTTTTTCATCAAAGTCATCGCTTACATTAGCTTCATAGGTAAACTCATTGTCGGGCTCATCAGCAATGACAGCGGTACCCTCTACTATATTGATCCTACTGGGGCTGGGACAGTTGCCAGCAACATGGCCGTATCTTAGGCAGTTAAAATCGGTTTTTGAAACTAATCGGTCTAGGAGCGATTAGTGATTAATCGGTTAATCGGAAAATAATCGGGGATTAAATCGAAAAAATCGTTATATATATATATATATCCTCATTATGTAGTAACCTTAAATCCTAACAAAAAACTATTATGAGATTATCAAATAAGAACATATAGTTATAGAAAAAAAAGAAGAGAGTACTTGGTTTGACCTGAGTTTGGATTTTGGATGTGGGTTGGGTCCGGTTTGTTGGTGGGTTCCATCAAACAAAAACAATCGGGGAAGAAGAGCAGTGCACGCAACAAGAGGAGGAGCAAATACGGACCGGGTCAAGTATGCGATGGTACAGGGGTAGCGACAGCGGTTCGGGTTTAGGTTTGCTTGAGGAAGAAGAAGAGAATCAGTTTGGGTTTGGGTTTGAAGATAATCAATTTGGATTTGGGTTTGCACGAGGAAGAAGAGAGCGGCGATATGTCGAATTTAGGTTTGCACGAGGACCAGAAGCGGTTTGAATTTTAAATTTGGATTTTGAATTTAGGCCGGATTGAGCCCAAATAATGCAAACGAGCATAAAAATTAGAGAAGAAGATTTAATCGGTTAATCAGCCACTTAAAATCAGCCGATTAACCACTAATCGACCGATTAATCCCGATTAAATCGCTAACTATTGAAATATTATAAATCACTAAAAAAAATAATCGCTTAGCCTCCGATTAGCGATTAATCGAGAATTAATCGGGCGTAATCGGAGATTTTAACTGCTTAGGCCGTATCCCTTGCATTTATAGCACTTAATGAGAGGATCAATCTTAGAATAGTCTCTTTCAGTGTTCTTACCCGTGTGGTCATTTCTAAGTGGATATAAATTTGATGTAGGCTTGCTTGGGTACGACTTGCTGGGGTACTAAGAAGAAAAGTGCTCAAGTCTAGAGGGATCAGGAAGGGTCATTCTATGGAAATGATCTCTCGAATCGCTGGATCTATAATGGAAACTAGCTTTAAGGAAATCCATATCAAGGACTAGGGCATAAGCTGCCACTAATGGGTCCACATTTCTATGAATTAGCTCATTCCTCATATCGGCTCGTAATCCAGCCCTGAACCTAAGGAGAGATTGTTCTTTGCTCTCTTTACCTAAAGTATTGACCGAATAAGGAAGTCATCAAATTTATCAACATATTCTTGTATGGATTTACTTCCTTGATAGAGTTGGTTCCACGAATCTAGCAATCGGGTGTGGAATGATAACGGTACATATCTTTCAGTGAGCTTCTCTTTCATGACTTTCCAAGTGGCTATGGGTGCCAGGCCTCGACCTCTATGGGCATGTTCAAGATTGGTCCAATGTTGTTGAGCTTTACCCGTCTATTTTATAATGGCAAATTTAACCTTTAGGACTTCGCTCATGTCAAACCACACAAAGTAATAGTCCATCGCACGGATCCAATTAAGATAAGCTTGGGGTTCCATGTGGCCTTCAAAATGAGGAACGTCAGTCTTAACGTTCTTTTTGTTTTGTTCGTCAGGATCACGATCTTGACGTCGGCTGTCGCGATCATTCCCTTGAAGGAACTAACGATTAGCATGAAGCTCAGGGGCAATAATTTGATTTAATTTCACTTTCTCAAGCCTCAGATTGATTTTGGCAAGAGTTGCTTGAATGACCGCTAGGGTAACGGAAATATCAGAGTTGTCCATCTTAGTTGGGTGGTTTGGAAGGGACAAGAAAGGCTCTTCGAGATTTATGATGGTGCTGCGAAGACGCATTCACCAACGGTGGAAAACTAAGGGTCGTTTTTTTAATTTTTATTTTTAAAATCTGAAATGATCTAAAATAAAGCAAGAAAAAATAAAGACTCTAAACGATCCTAAATGAATGCAAAAATTGATGCCTAAATAATGCAAGAACTAGGATTTTAAGAACCTTTGTTCTGATACCAAAATGATGTAAAACGTAATCATAAATAGAGAATTTCCAAGAATCTTAAAGAATTAATTTTACCAACATGTAGTGCATATTAAAGTTAGAATTTTAAACAGTTAATCGGTTTGTTGGATTTTCAAGAATTGAATTAAGTTAAACAAGCCCAATTAATAATTCAATTCTAACAATCAATAATCATATCTTTACGCGTTCTTAGCAAGTAAAAGATGCAATATTGATTTGTACTCTAATTAGGCAAGTAGATATTTGTGGACGACAGAATATCAGATAATATGATAGAGATGATAAAGCAGTATAACACAAATATTTACAAAGTGGAAAGAGTATACCGGGGGTCCGAAGAATAATTGGGACGATCGAAGATGAAGCCACTGCTAGAATGACCGGTGGCTGGATCAGTCGATGGCTGGCGGCGTGACTGGACGGCGTCGAGCGGAGGTGGTTGCCGGAAGTTGATCGGCAGTGAGGGTTTCGATTGCGGCTGCTGCAGTCGAAGGGAAGAGGAAGCTGCGGGGTTCAATGGGGTGGAGGTCGAGCTGATGGCGGTTCGACTGGATGAGGGGGAAGTTAGGGCGGCGGATCTGAGTGAGGGGAAGAGGTCGACGGCGGGGTGAGGGAGGAGATCGACGGGGATGACAAAGGAGTGGTATTGGGTTTCGGGGGTTTCGATGGGTGGTAGGATGAGGAAGACGATGGCGGCGGGGTTGAGTTGCGGAGGTGGCTGTGGGGCGACAAGGATTGAGTTGTAGGAAGGGTTACAGGGGTGATGAAGGGGATGAGTTCTGGTTAGGGCTTCGACGGGGAAGTGGTTGAAGAGAGAGATTAGATTGGGGATTAGGGTTTAATTTAAGTTGGATTTGGGGATTAGGGTTTGGGTTAATTGATTTGGGGATTTTGGGGATAGTTTTAGAGTTTATCACAAACCCTAAAATTTAATTAGGACTTATCATAAACCCTAATAATTGGATCTTAATTATATCACACAAAAAGAGAGATGAAGAGCAAAACTCAACACAATAATTTTTTTAATCAAGAATATCATACTTTTTCATTAATCTCAAGACCTATATATAGGCTCAAAACAAATCTTGATACAAATCTCAAAATATTCTAAAATCTCAGAAATATTCTAATGCATAAAAAAAGATTACATATGGTTATAATTGCCAAAAACAAATATGGTACTGAAATAAAATATTAAACTAAATAGAATGGATGTCCTCATCACACATCCTAATTTTTGCATAGTTATGCACAAAATATTAATTATGTGAAAAAAAAATTATAGCAAACTAAAATGGACTCTTTTAGTATAATTAAATAGATTGATGGATGTATATTAGCTTATCTATTACTTCATTAAAAGTAAGGGTTTGGCATATTCTCAAAATATTCCTTCTGTCAATAGGAACTTTCAACCGTTGATTTTTAATCATAATCAAAATGTTAAATTTAATGGACGAGATTTTAAACATTTGAAAAAGGAAAATAAATTTTCAAGTAAAGAACATAGAAGAAAAAGAAAAATAAAATAAATTCTGCTCAATAAAAGGAAACAGAAAAATTATTACAATGATGAAAAAGTTTAATTTAATAGTCAAGATTTGATTCCCACTCAACATAGAAATAGAGAAATAAAAAATCAACACATTTATGTATTTGCAAACCAACCTAATAATTATAAAGAAAATAATATTACATATTTATAATTTTGTTTCCACCAAATGGGGAATCAAAACTTTATAAAGGAAAGAAACCATACACGAAATATCTGAATTACTAAAAATTTAATAACTGAGTTCTCATGCCAGTGTGCCACAAATCTCATACATACAAACAATTAAGTGAAGGAAAAAAACATTAGAGAAATGCCATATTCCTATGAATAAGCAGAAAGAGAAAGAAACAAGTCCTCTAAAATAGAAGAAACAAGTCCTCTAAAATAGAAGGCAAAAATTTGGAAGGAAAAAAAAAGAAACGAAAAATATCTCTAGAGAAACAAAATGTTCTCTACGTTACTAAACTTATAAACACTATTGTATTATAGTGTTTATCAATATAAGATAATAATTTTTCCATGTAAACCATTATACTCCAAGTTTGTTTTTGTATTTAATTTTGTATGGTGTTGACTAATTTTGAATTGACAATCTTATATCCTGTATTTTAATATTGTTATTATAATCGTTCGTTCATATTTACCTTGTAACACGTGAATTTCACTAGTACTCCTAAAAATACATGGCCATGTATTTCAAGAAACATGGAAATCCAACTTTGGAGTCAATTAAGGGCATTTATCAATTGAGCCGATATCAGAAAAACCAAATTTGGGCCAAGCAAAATTTTGCCCCGCTCAACTTGCTTGGAGCCAGGGCCGGCCCTAAGTTTACGGGGGCCCGAGGCGAACACCCAAAATGGGGCCCCCACAAAAAAATTGATTAAAAAATTTTTGGAATTTTTTTTTTGCTACAATTCTTAAAAACCGATATATATGAAGAAATATATGGAAATTTATGGATTTGAAAAAAAAAAATCTCCATACAAATCCAAGCCCAACTAAAATAAACTGGCCCAAGTACTAATTTTAAAAACAAAAGCCCAAAAAAAATAAATTTGGGGGCCCCTCAAAAAATATTACCAGCAAAATACGTATATATAAATACAAGGAAAAAAAATTTGGGGCCCCCTAAAATTGGGAAAATTTTGGGGGCCCGAGGCGGCCACCCCTCCTGCCTCCACTGGGGCAGGCCCTGCTTGGAGCAGATATTTGAGATGCTTTAAAGTATCATTACCCACACGAACACACTCCTAGGTAGATTCATTGAGTGGCCTTCCAAATTAATAATTTAGCAGCAGGTGAGATTCGTGAGAAAAATGCTTGCAGAAAACGGTTGTGGAACATATTAACATACCATCCAGAAATTGAATAGTCAAACAGTAATATTTTAGAGAACTCTATTGCATGAATAAGTTTATAACATTATATAAATTTTTCCGTCAATTTTATTGATTTATAGTTAAGGTTCACCTCCATCTTCTAACCAATCAGCCAGAAAATAGTTAGCATGCTAGTTGTTACGAAGATCAAGCTATTATGACGTACTAAGATATTTAAAGATGAGGTAATGAAGTTGAATCAAACTCATAGAAAGAAAGAACAAAAAACTCTCTCAATATCATCATTTCAAAATCCCTAGCTTCCTTCATGTGAGACTATCCACTATCTTCCTCTTTCCTCTGTTCTACACTTTCCTTTTATCCTCATCTCTATCGACCTAAGCCTTTTATAATCAAAATGTTATTCATTTAATTCAAATTTTACATTGGTTAACTAATTATTTTTTACTGCAATAGCACATTGTTGAAAAGTAGGTTGCACACCTCCTTCCAGTTGTAATTATTTTACCGATTGCTCGTTTATATAGTTATTTTGTGCTGCTATATTGTTCTTCTTTGTACCTATTAGGCTCCAAAAGAGTTGTCAATATTAGTCAAGTATGATTTGGACAAGAAACTTGCAATATAAGGTGACTTCGTACATGTAAAGAATTAAGTTCAGAAATAATGACATTTGCAGTATTTGATAAATATCACCTTTTGCATCATTCCAACAATTTCTACAAGTCAACCATTAATTCTAATGACATCAATAGATGCTCACAGTATCTAAAACTAAGCAGCACTTCAATATACTACATTAAAATTCTAATCTTATTCCCTGTGCTGTGTTCAAAAACAAACATGAGCTTTAGAATCAATTATGGCTTTTACTTCCCCATAGAACGGTAATTATGATTAACTGTAGAAGAACATATAAATCACAGGAATGGGGCAGAATAACATACCAATGCATGGAACCCCATCTAATATGGCAATTGTGGCTGGAACAGCTCCATTCTTCTTAACTATAGCCTCGACCTCTTTAGCAGTTTGAAGATTCTGCGGGTAGGGCATACCTTAAGCAATTTACAAGTCAAGGTTAGCTTAAAAAAAACATGAAGCATAGTATGCAATGTTAACAGCGAAAAGAATCAACTGTCTAATGCTACATGCACTCTGAAAGCTCAGTGCATGAAAGCAACATGTTCTGTAATTTCTGAAAAATGATTTCTCATTACACAAAAAATGGCATTATATAGAATACTGTCGTTAACGAACGAATCTTGGAAAACCTTAGGCCAAATTAAATTGGCTAATCAATAGGCAAGATAAATATAAGAATAACGAGGGAGGAAAATCAGGAAAATTTTGCCGTACTGACCCACTTTTTGAAAATATTTGGCGCTCCGACCCACTTCCGAAAACAATTAGCGATCTGCCCCTGTTTAGGACACGTCAGCATAAACCGTTATTGGAAATAACGGCATAAGTTATTTACGTGCCGTTATTTCCAATAACGGCATCTATATTTAAAAAAAGTGTCATGCCGTTATTTGGAGTAACGGCATAGGTTATTTTGTTTTTCGACAGCTTGTAGTCTCCATTTAGGGAAAAATTGCAAGTGTGAAAACCTTATAACAGATGTCGTTATTTCAAATAACGGCATTTTCAACACTGATGCCGTTATTTGGAATAACGACATTAGTTATAAATTTTTTTATAAAAAAGTAACTTATTATTCATCCTCACTGACGAATAAGTTAATTAAAAAAAAAATTATAACTGATGCTGTTATTCCAAATAACGGCATCAGTTATAAATTTTTTTTAAAAAAATTAACTTATCATTCATTCTCTCTGTTTCCAAACAACGGCAAGAGTTCATTTATATATAACTGATGCAATTATCTCCAATAACGGTATCAATCATTCAAATGCCGTTATTGGGGATAACGGCATTATTTATAAGTTTTTTTTACACTTAGAATTTTTAAAGTTAGAAGATTCACACTTGTCAGAGAAAAATACTGATGTCGTTATTCCAAATAACGGCATGGAAAAAAATGTCAAATAGAAGCCGTTATTGAAAATAACGGCATGTAAACAATCTATGCCGTTATTTTCAATAACGGTTTATGCTGACGTGTTCAAGACTGGGGCAGATCGCTAATTGTTTTCGGAAGTGGGTCAGGGCGCCAAATATTTTCAAAAAGTGGGTCAGTACGGCGAAATTTTCGAAAATCAGCTTCATGTTTATAAAAATTTTTCATTAATCATTAAGCTGGTACTGATAACAGTCACTGTCTGCAGTGTTGTGCATTGCCCAGTGAAATTGATACAACCTTGAGAGCATGTTCAGAATAACATACATACTTACCATGCGAAATTATTGTTGATTCCAAAGCAACAACTGCATTACCACGTGAAAGAGCATCCTGAACATCTTGGGATATCTTCAGATGCTGTCCAATATGGGCTTTGTGGACCTACAAAGAGTGATGGTAAGGGGTACAAAGAGATATTTGATTAGGGAAAACAAATAGCATCTTCATGCTTTCATCTGCTCATTTTTTATTGTTCATCAGTGACCTTAGAATGCAATATTGTGACAGTTGAGCGAACACGGCAGTAGATAGATATGACTTAGGAGAGCGCGATGTGAGACATAAACCATTGATTGAATTAGAGAAACATGCTTGATCATGAGCAGAAACCTATGTTCGTGAATCCTATCGCTACTTATGATTGGGTGCATCCAGACTTGGTTCTCTGTTCAAAAACTATCCTTTCCGAATTTACATAATCTTATGAATATGTTTATGTAAACCCAAGAATTTGCTCTAGCAATTTGTACATAAGGAAAGGCATTTTTGCTGACTACTTATATATCAAATGAACATTCGGTGATTACATCAATCACAATTTGCAGATAATATATTTTGACTTCCACGTTCAACGCAACATAAATATGAAGAAATGCCAATCACCGTAAGCAGATTTAGCTTGACAAAAGCAATGATGTTCGATCCAACCTAATATCACCATTCAAACCAAAAGTTGATGCGGTAATATGGATCAGGTCCTAAGCAGAACACTGCATCAATTTTAGCCTTCAGGTTCAGCCTACATCTACAAGATGTCAAATCACAACAATCGAGTTCTGCGTCAGCTCAACAATAATTCAATTTCAGCATAGGCTTGTTCTTCGTGAACTACAGAACAAACAAAAATAGAACTCGATAATTAGAGTACTTCTCCTAAAAACAGTTCTAATTTACTATAACATTAATCCCAAAGTTACGATAACTTCGATGATGTGAGATACCTCCACACAACTCCGGTTATCTTCCAATTCCCACCATCACTATAAAAACCCACTTTCGCACACCAACTGTTTGACCAAATGCCTGACCCAATTATGGAATGGGGTTCAGTCTTTTTCCCACCAAGATGACAAATTTGGTTTCCTTAACTACAATAGTTATTGGTTACTGTAAACACGGAAACATTAATCAAGTGATTGTAAAATAAACTGCAGTCCAAAAAACTGAACTTGAATTGTTTCTGATTGTCAAAACCCAAATCAAATGATCTAAATAACTAATCAATAAAAATACAAAAACTGAGTTTGAAAAGATTTGAAGAAGCATACCATCGTGTATCTTGTTGATTCGTCGAGCTCCCACCTCGTTTAATGGTGGACTTTTACTGAGAAATTTAATAAGACTATACTATATACTGGACCCGCTAACCCGAATTATACTGGACCCGCTAACCCGAATTATACATGATCTGGAACTTAAAACGGGTTCAGATCCCACTTTACAAATATTGAAATAACCAATATATTCTGAGTTTATTGTAATTTGTATCCCAAATCTTAGGGCTGGCATTCGGGTCGAATGGGCCAGGCTGGACCGAACCCGCCCGGGTTGGACCTTGACTTGGGTGGGCTCGGGCCGGTTTGGCGACTTAACCGGGCCGGGCCGAAAGTTGTTTTCGGCGACCCGCCCAACCCGTGAACCCTTTAGGGTTCAACCCGGGTCGGGTCGGGTCGACCCGTGGGTTGGCCCGTTTAGATAGATAAGTTTTTTTAAAAAAATATTTTTAACTTAAAATAATAATAATAATGATAATAATAATACTAATAAACATTAAAAATCGTAATAATAATAATAAGATTGAAAGAGTGAAATTGGCAAAAAATATTGAAATATTATTCATATGAATTTAAGTTATACAATTTTCACAATTTCTAATGAAATGAAGAATTCAATTCACAAATATGTTTTATACACTAACATATTTCTTATATACAATTTTAATTGACTTCAATTTTTCTAATTTAACATAACAAGTAAAGATATAATACAATTTCTAACGTGTCGGTCGAGTTGCTATTACAAGCAAAGCTATTGTTGTTGTTGTTGTTGTTATTGTTCCGGCGAGTTGCTCCCACTTGTGAATGTTGATAGTGATTTTCCTTGTGTCCTATCTTCAGCCTTCAGCCAGTCTTCTGTGCAAACGAGCATCTCTAACGTGTCGGGCTTCAAGCGATTCCTGTAATCAGTTAGAACTCTGCCACTTGAAGAAAATGCACTTTCAAAAGCAACTGTAGAGACAGGAGGAGTTAGTAAATCTGTAGCCATAATTGATACAATGCTAAAAGTTTGTTCATGATCTTTCCACCATTGTAAAATATCTAGTGGAGAAGAAGAAGGCTCAGAATCTTGTTGGTTATACCAATTTAATTTATTTGGTTGATTAGTCCTAGGTTTTTTTAATTGAATTTGTGCAAGTAAATTAAATGTTTTATCATCAAATTTACTCTTACCCTTACCTTTAGAAGTACCAGAAGAAAAACTAATTACAGAAGTTGTACTACTAGAAGCAAAACATCTATCATAATAATCATACAAGTTATTTAATGTAGATTTAAACTGAACTAAAAAAGTAGCGCAATCAATTACTATTTCTACATTTTCCCCAAGTAATGCAAAAAATATTTCAATCAAATTCTTCGTACCTTCTAATTTGATACGAGGATACATAACGGTAGCAACACAAATCAACATAGGAGAAGGAAAATAGTACTTCAAAAATTTTTGTATGCAGGTTTTACAATCTCACCAACATAAGTATCATTTAACATTTCGTTAAATGTTTGCATCATGCTAACTAATGAAATAAAAATGCTACTAGAAGTAGATTCATATGTTTTTGAAAATTTTAAAGTTGCGGTTTTAAAAGGTTCTAAAAAATTCAACAAAGATTCGGCATAAAACCAATCGGTGGGAGTCATTTCAAAATTTTGTATATTTTTTGCAATACAAAAATCATTTACAACTGCTTTATATTCGGTAACAACATGTAGTAAATCAAAAGTAGAATTCCATCGGTGTCTAATATCCTTTGGAAATCTTCTAAAAGGTACATTTTTAAGCCTACACCAAGCTTTCCATTTTTGAAATATGGTTGGACTTAATGCAATGAAATGTACACAATTTCTAATTTTAACAATATATGGATCGGCTATTTTTAATGCATCTTGAACACATAAATTTAAAATATGACATGCACATCTAACATGAAAAATATTGTCAGATGGAGGGTTTAATACAGATTTTAAAGTAGTAATTGCTACATTGTTGTTAGATGCATTATCAAAACTAATACACATAATTTTATCGCGAATATGAAAAACATCAAAAATTTCTAAAATATGGTTTGCTATTTCAGCGTCACTATGGGGATACGGCAATGCCGCAAGTGATATGATTCTTTTTTGAAGAATCCAATCATTGTCGATCCAATGACAGGTAATTCCCATCATTGGAATATTGTTGACACCCGTCCAACAATCCGAAGTTAAACTAACTCTACAAGTTAAACTCCATAAAATTGCAATCAAAGCGTCCTTCATTTCATTGTACACTTTAAAACAATCCGATTTGCAAGTATTTCTCGGAATTCTTCTAAAATGAGGGTTTAAGGCCGTTTGATTAAAATTTTTCAAGTCCCTACTCTCAGGATAGGAAAATGATAACTCTTCCTTTATGACTAATCGAGCCATTTCCCGCCGAACAAGATCGGGATCATAAGGGTGGCTATCAACTAGACCGGTCCTAGGGTTGATTTTTTGGTGGCCTTGTAGGTCAGCAAGAAGGTCTTTATGGTTATTTGTGATGTGTCTACTAATTGTACCAGTGCCATCACCCCTCTTGAATTTGTATGCCTTAGAACATGTTTTACAAACTTTCAAACCTAGATCCGGAGTTTGTTCGTCCGGGATATAATCGTAAAACTTATGCCAATCACTACTTTTTCCTCTACTTTTCCTACTACTACAGGATTGTGTGGTTTCGGTTGGTTGTTGTTCTTCTTCTTCTTCTTCTAATTGTATGTCACCTACGACCTCGTCGTGTGCACCCCATTGTTGGGTAGGAGGATCATGGTACTCTTGGGCGGACTCACTAATTGGGACAATTGGTGGCCTATTGCAAGAGGAGGAGGAATCTTGCCCACTACGACCGCTACCGCATGATCTAGACATAATGTAGTAATGTATGTAAAAAAAACTACACAATGTAGGAACGGTGAATTATAAAAAAAATTAAAAAACAAGAGGGTTGAGATAAAGAAGATCAAAAAACCAACAATAATTATAACTACAACAAGAAAATAAAATAACGAGAGAGGTAAGAAATTTTGATATCGTTCACCGTGGGTACGCGCATATAAAAAAAACCGTGAAAATAAGAATAGAAGTAGAACTAGAAATAAGCGATTCCGGAATTGAAGAGTTGAGGAGAGCTTGAAGGAGAATTGATGACATGATCACTTGGAGTTGGACAAGAGTTGAAGAGTTCAAGACGTTGTTGAATTTTGATTTCGATACGATCGAAAATTGATCGTGTATATGCCTTGAAGACTTGCTTGTTGAATACTTCAATTGTTGAAAAATTCCTTAGAAATGAGTTATAATAGTAGAGAGAGTAAGAGAGTAAGGTGTGATTTTTTTAGGGGGTTTTGGGGGGGCGGGAGGGGGGGGGGGGGGGGGTATTTATAGGCTAAAAATGTTTTAAAAAAAAAAAACAAACAAACAAACAAACAAACAAACAAAAAACGGCTAGGAGAGAGCCAACGGCTCTCTGTTGTACAGTAAACCCCCCCCCCCCCCCCGGAACGTTCTACTGACCTGCGGGTCAACGGTCGACCCGTAACGGGTCCAATGGGTCGTAACCCGCGGGTCGACCCGCGGGTTGGCAGCGGGTTGGGCATTTTTTAACTGGTTTGCGGGCCGGGTTAGACGGGTTGGATTCATGTTTTCGACGACCCGGGTCGACCTGTTACTGTACACGGGTTCGAGCCGAACCTGCCAAACCCTTTAACGGGCCGGGTTCAACGGGCGGGTCGCCGGTTGACCCGGCCCACTTGCCATCCCTACCAAATCACAATCATAAAAATATCTCTACAGTTATTAAATTTTCTTTATTATTTTATCAATAATAACTATTTTTCAAAATTGAGTTTCAAGATATGTATTGATGTGGGTAAAAAGTCCAGCCTAATCTGAGCCGTTCGTTCTCCTCAGGATGCGCAAATCTCCTTAGATCAGGCCTGTAGACCCTATGGACCTTCTGCTGTTTCAACCCAAACAGGCCAACGGAAGAGGGTCAGCTCGGCCCATTAGGGTTAAGGTTCCCTCTCCCTGCCTATAAATACCAGGCAGCCCACCCTCTTTCCAAAGGTAATGTCATCTTTTCCACTCAAACCCTAGCTCCACCTAGTTGACAACGGAAGCTCTGCTAATATTCTGTTCTTGGACGCATTCGAAAAGCTCACTCTCTCGCAAGAGGCTGAAGCCAGCCGGGTACATACTCCATGGATTCTCGGGCGTTCCTGTCCAAATTGAGGAAATCGTCACACTTGATGTAACAGCCAGAACATCCCCGATCATCCGGACAGAGACAATGGACTTTATAGTAGTCGACGTCAAGGCAGACTATAATGTCATGCTCAGTAGACTCGACCTCTGCTCCCTCTAGGCGGTGCCTTCTGCCTATCACTTGAAGATGAAATTCCCTACCGACCACGGGGTCGGCATTGTTTGAGGCAATCATAAATCCACCTGTTCATGTAATATGGCCGCAGTGGGGGGCGAAGTCTTCCCCCTTGACGTAGTAGAACTTCCATCTGCCGCTTCCCAAAAAGAATACGGAATACGGATATGCGACTCAACCCAGCAAATGATTTGCATCATCCATAAGCTATTCAGGAATCTTTACAATATCTCACAAAATAATCAGAGTCGGAAGCAAAAGAGTCAACCACACACATGCAAAATTGAATTAATAAACCAACAGAATTTACTTGAAACAAAATGTATTAATCTCAAATAAATCAGAATCTGGATAAGACAAAATCCTGGGTCATATCGCCCAAAATACAAAGAAATCATCCAAGTACTCAAAATACATTATTCAGCAACAATAATAACAATACTAATAAGCAAGAAATCCAATACTAATATCTCATTTCGCCAATGCCGTCGAGCAGCTGACCATCCTGATCTGCAATTAATAATTGCAGGAGAAGGAAAGAGAAAAACAAGTACCTGTCAATGCAAGATACGGGCTATTTATAATGTAGGATAAAGTACATGGGAAAAAGGTAAACAAATAGCATGGAATAATGCATCAACAGTAATAACTAGCATGAATCAGTAAAACAAAGTCAACTAGAATGGTATACTAACAGTAAAAATGAATGTGTCAAGTATAGTGTCATATGACAACTAACAGTGTCCAGTAACAGTAAGCTCAGTATATCAGTGTGATAGTATAACAGTATCAGTTTCAGTAACAGTCCAACAGTATCAGTCTAACAGTATCAGTCTTATGTTCTTACAGTTTTGTGTGTATTACTAGCTAGGTATTACTTCATGCGCCCCAAAACATAACACATGGTTGCTACAACAAACAGTTTCGTTTTTAGATTTCATAGTGGACCATAATGGGGCAGTGTACTCAGGTATTAGTAACAATAGCAGTAGCAGTAAAAGTAACAGTAACAGTAGCAGTAAAAGTAATAGTAGTAGTAACAGTAACAGTATGGAACACTAGTTTCCTTCCAAGTACACGTTTCCATATTTTCCACTACTAGATCTTCCCTTAAGTAACCCCGGTTTGATCACTTTTATTATGATTATAAACAAACATGATAATGCGTGAAATAGTGTCAAACTAACATGATATAATCAGTATTAGGTTCAGGGAAACAAATAAACATGTATAGGTGATATACGCTCACATAAACGAGCAAAACAGTGTATGTTCATATTCAGGACAACATGAGAGTACAGTACTAAAACAGTGATTCTCTTTACTAAAGAAATCCAAATCTTAATCCATCGAAGAACCTGGAAAATAGAATTCCACACGAATCCAGTGATTATATATAAGTCGTACAGTATTTCACAAAATCATAACTCAAAACTGATTTGAATCCAGAAAATACGTTCAGCCAGAAATCAATAAATCATATTCAAAGTCAGAAAAATAGTAATAAAATATCTCAAATAATCCAGGAAAAATATGGGGTAATCCCCTATATGTCTAGTATCAGAATATAAAGTTTCATAATATTCCAGTAAAATTAGTTCAGTCAACAAAAATCAGAAAACGTCAAGAAACGATAGTTTAGCAAATCTGGAATTCCCAACACTGCTGTAGAAAATTGGAATATCTCGCAAACCGTGAAACAAAATCTAAATCCGTCAAAGGGAGATGAAAATAGACAAAATAAGCTAACTTTCATATTTCAAAATATTTTTCATACAGGAAAAGGAATTAGGGTCAAAATACGATTCTTTACAGAACAGCGAGCAAAATTCAGCAAGTATAGCTTTCATAAACAAGCTTGAAACGGCAAATAAAACTCATCAATAAAATCCACCAAAATTCTGGGTAATCCCTAGATAGGTATAGAAATACTGTGCAAAGTTTCAGATCAAAATAATATAATCAAGACCAGTATCAAAATAGTTTAATCATCGATATCATCAAGAAGCGAAATTTGGAAATAAATTACACCTCTGTAGTAAAATAGTCATAACTCACTCATATGAAAACGAAATCGATCAAAGTCAGAGAGTTTGGAAGGAATACAGATTTCTCTATGATTCATGTCTAATACAAAAATTAAGAATTCTGACTTTAATATGGTCTGAAATACAAATCAAAACTGATCAACGACAAATACAGATTTTCCTTTAACAACAAAACCAATATAAACCACACGAAATTTGTTCCAATCACAATCAAACATGGTATAGAGTCTACTAAGTATCCAAACATCATGAAATAGAGTATATAACATATTCACAACTATCATATCACATGGATCTCATTAAACGCATAATTTCACCTAATTATCTTACATATATGAATAGATCAAGAACGATCAAACCTAGTTGTTTTCATGTCGATTTTGTGTCGTGAGACAACTATGGTCAAATAGCACAATAGAGACAAAACCCATCAAAAATAACACACACACGAGTTGTCTCTAGAACCCAACTACACTATAAGCGGTATTTTTGACTTGTATCATACAAAAGAATTTGAGTACAAGTTACTTGCCTTAATCAAAGACGAAATGGACACCAAGAATAACGGGAACGGATTCCCGGCAACGAACAAAACCCACGAACGATGAACGAACCAAACAATCACGAGCCAAACACCAACGATCCACACGTGCGAACTACGTGCACGATCAAACCAAGAGAGAATTCGAGAACGATTGGAAGGGTAGCGGCGGTGCTGACCTTGCTGCTGGCGCTGCTGCTGTCTCATGTCGGTGCTGGCGTTGCCGGAGAACAGCAAGGGGAACGGGAGATGAAGGCAGACGGAGAGAGAGAGGTGGAGAGATGGAGCTCGGGCGTTAGGGTGTTCGGGTGAAGGAGTGGTCGGCAAGGTGCAATTAGAGGTCGGGGTAATGGTGATCGGGGATGGGGTGTTGGGTTTCGGTGCAGTGGCACGAGGAAGAAGGAGGGTTGGGGTTTCGGGGGTTGAGCAGTGGAGGGTTTTGGTAGGGGCTAGGGTTAAGGTTTTGCGGTATGAAGGAAAGAGAGATGGGTTTTTATAGGGTTTTGATTTTAGGGTCTCAGGAGATGGGTAATTGGGTATGTGGATTTATGGGTCCAATAGGAGGAGTAGTAGGAGTTGGTTTAAAATTAGGATTTGAATAGGATTTGGTTTATTAATTGGATTTAGGGATAGTCATGAGGATCTAGGATTAAAATTGCAAATAGTATTATCAATAATAGGCTTAGGCAAGGAAACCACGAGCACCCAACACACGAGCAAAAGAATAGAACAAGAATCCAACAAAGAAAAAAACAACAATCGATAAAGAACGAAGCAAAAGACAAACAATCAAACACAACGAGCTCAAAATGAAATAAAATAAAATAAATATATATTGAAAACAACTCCAATATACATCCAAGAAAATACAAAGAGAGTACAGATACTCAAGAAGAAGAAAAATACACCAAAAATACGAAAAACAAAAAACAGGGATTACAATCCTACCCACCTAACAAAAAGAATTTCATCCTCGAAATTCAAAAAGAACATACATACGGTAACCCCAAAAGAAAAGAAACAAGGCAAAACAAAACAAAACAACCACTACTCAAACAAATGAGGAAACTTCTGCTGAATCTCCTCTTCCAGCTCCCAAGTCGACTCACTAGGCGAGTGAGGATTCCAAGCAACACGAACCAACTTGATGACCCTGTTCTTGAGCACTTTCTCCCGCCGATCCACAATAGCAACTGGCAAAATCTCACAAGTCAAATCCAGCCGCACGGTCAACTCAGAGTAGTCGATCACGTGACTCATATCGCGGATATATCTCCTGAGTTGCGAGACATGAAAAACATCGTGCACTCCTGATAACGCTGGCGACAAACCAAGATGATAGGCCACCCTGCCTACTCGCTCCAAAATCTCAAACGGTCCAATAAACCTAGGGCTAATCTTGCGCCCACCACCGAACCGAATGACACCGCGCCACGGCGATACCTTAAGGAAAACATAGTCACCAACAACAAACTCTAAAGCCCTCCGATGGACATCAGCCCACCGCCTCTGCCTATCCTGAGCTGCCTGAAGATGCTTTCTGATCTGAGTCACAGCATCAACTATCCTGGTGATCAACTCTAGACCCAACAACTGCCTCTCACCAATGTCATCCCAACACACTGGTGATCTGCATTTACGACCATAGAGTGCCTCGAACGGAGTAGCTTTAATACTGGCTTGAAAGCTGTTATTGTACGAGAACTCTACGAGATGCAAATGGTCCTCCCAAGATCCACCGAACTGCAACATACAGGATCGCAACATGTCCTCAAGAATCTAAATTGTCCACTCTGACTGTCCATCAGCCTGGGGATGAAAAGCTATGCTGTACTTCAACTTACTCCCCAAACTAGCCTGAAGACTCTTCCAAAACTGAGATCTGAATCTCGTATCCCTGTCGGATATAATACTGACTGGAACCCCACGAAGTCTGATAATGTCTTGCATGTACTTCTCAGCAAGGCTCTTAGTAAACTGACTGACACGAAAAGGAATGAAGTGAGCACTCTTCGTCAAACGGTCGACAATCACCCAAACAGCATTGTGACCCTTAGGACTCCTCGGCAAAGCGGTCACAAAATCCATGGTGATATGCTCCCACTTCCACTCTAGAATAGGAAGCGGTTGAAGAAGTCCAATGGTTCACTGATGCTCTGCCTTAACCTGCTGACAGATCAAACACTGAGCAACAAACCGAGTTACAACCCTTTTCATACCATGCCTCCAGAAATGAAGCTTTAAATCTCAATACATCTTAGTACTGTCAGGATGGATAGAATACGAGAACTGATGAGCTTCCTCAAGCAACCTCTGACGAACTTTACCTTTAGGGACACACAATCGGGAACCAAAACGAAGCGAACCATTGGCATGACTAACCATGTCCGTTTTCGACCCAGACTCAACCTTAGCTCGAAAACCCTGCAACTGCGCATCACCAGCCTGAGCCTCCTTGATCTGATCAACAAGAGAAGACTGAAGCTGGAGCGCAAGACAACTCCGACCAGAACTCGGCAACAAAACCTCCAAATCCAACCTCCTCATCTGCTCAATGAGATCACTCTGCTGAGTAAGAAATATAACTGTCGATCTCCTGCTCAAAGCATATGGCACCAAGTTTACTTTACCAGGATGGTATTGCAAACTGATGTCATGATCGATCATAAGCTCCAACCATCGCTTTTGCCTCATGTTTAATTCCTTCTGGGTGGAAACGTACTTGAGACTTTTGTGGTCTGTAAAGATCTCCATGCGGTCTCCAAGTAAATAATGTCTCCACAGCTTCAAAGCATAGATCACTGCCGCTAACTCTAAGTCATGAGTAGGATAGTTCTTTTCATGCGGCCTCAACTGCCTCGATGCATACGAAACGACATGGCCCTTCTGCATAAGAACTGCTCCAAGACTCTTACCAGAAGCATCACAGTGAATTACAAATCCGCCTGAACCATCTGGAATAGTCAACACAGGCACTGATGTCAATCTGTTCTTTAACTCAACAAAAGCCTCATTGCACTCACCAGACCAACAAAAATTCTGATCCTTTCTTGTCAGTTTAGTTAACGGCCCAACAATCTTTGAAAAATCTTGAACGAATTTCCGATAATAGCCAGCCAAACCGAGAAAACTCCTAACTTCAGAAACTGACCTGGGAATAGGCCAATCCTTCACAACTTCAACCTTGGCCGAGTCCACAGAAAGACCATCGCCAGAAATAATGTGCCCCAAGAAAGAAACCTTGTCGAGCTAAAACTCGCACTTGCTGAGTTTCCTATAGAGCTGATTCTCTCTTAAAGTCTGCAGAACCACTCTAAGATGCTCGACATGATCTTCCCGATTCCGAGAATATACCAGAATATCATCAATAAAGACCACCACAAATCTATCCAAGAACTGAGAGAAGACCTGGTTCATACGACTCATGAATGTAGCTGGCGCATTAATGACCCCGAATGGCATCACAAGATACTCATAGTGCCCGTATCTAGTCCTGAATGCAGTCTTCTATATATCAGCAGCCTTCACCTTGACTTGGTGATACCCAGAACGAAGATCCAACTTCAAGAAAATAGCAGTCCCACTCAGCTGGTCGAACAAATCATCGATCCTAGGCAAAGGATACCGGTTCTTCATAGTAACACTATTTAGTTCTCGATAATCCACACACAGGCAACGACTACCATCCTTCTTGTTTACAAAAAAGACCAGAGCACCCCAAGGCAAAACACTTGGTCTGATGAAACCCAAATCAAGCAGCTCCTGAATCTGCACCTTAAGCTTTGCTAGCTCAACAGGTGCCATCCTGTAGGGACTCTTCGATATCGGTGCCGTTACAGGCTGAACATCAATACCGAACACCACTTCCCTATCAGGGGATAAGCCAGGCAACTCATCTGGAAAAACATCCAAGAAATCCCGAACTACTAGAGGTGCAGCCTCACAGCCTGAGTGCACTTCCATCGCACAATCCACCTGTACAACTGCAGTCTTTGTTCGGCTAAGGAAAGACTCCCTGGCATGGAACTCAAATTCTGCTCGATCTGGAATTTTGAAAACAACTTTCTTGGTACGAAAATCAATAATGGCATGGGCTTCACCCAACCAATCCATACCCAGAATAACGTTGAATCCTAAATTTCCAATGATAATCAGGTTGGCTTTGAAATATGCGTCCCCAATAACAACAGAACATTATCTGCACTCATAGGAACAAATGACAACACCACCACCTGTCAAAATGTTCCAAGCCTCAGACATGTTGCCACACTCTAACTGATGGCAAGCGACAAATAGTGATGAGACAAAAGAATTGGTTGCTCCAGAATCAAAGAGAATACGAGCAGGAAAAGAGCAAGCAAGGACGACACCTAAGGAATCCAAAGACAAGGAGAAGGAAAGCAGACAATCAAGGGTGAGGGGAAAACAAAAATGTAGAAAAAAAATAACAGAAGAAAAATAAAGCAAGACCAGAAGAGAGAAAATAAAGGAATAAAAGGGAAACCGAACAACAAAACAACAAAACAAAATATACTTGCCACAACTTCTTCAGCTGTTTCAGCATCTGCAGCAGTCAAGTTGAAAGCCCGATCTCTCCTTGGAACAGCGGTCCTTTGACCGCAATCTGACGCTGAGGAGGAAGCGGGGGCCTAACTGGACCACGAGCTGGGCCTGCTTGCTGAACAGGACCCCTGGCTGGAAGAGCCACCTGCTGCTGCTGTAGACAATCGCGTACTGAATGATTAGTGGTGCCACACCTAAAGCACCGGCAGTTGACACGCCGACAATTCTTACGCTCATGCCCCGACATCTGACAGAAGTCGCAAAAACCACCCTTCTGGAAACCAGCAGAAGTATACGGAGCTGCCCTGACCGGATGGGTTGGGACAGTCCTCCGAACAGGACCACCAAAAGGCCTAGCAGCAGGATGCGGAATAGTCTGCGGAGATAGAACCAAACCACAACGAGTCTGCTCTTGAGCTCGAGCTGCCTCAAGAGCTTTAGCATAAGTACACAAACGGAGAGAGACAAGATGCCTCTTGATATCCTGCTCAAGCCCATTTGTGAATCTACGAGCCCTATCCTCTTCGGTTGCCACAAAAACGGCAGCAAAGCGGCTAAGACTAGTAAACTCAGCTCCGTACTCATCCACTGACCTGAAACCCTGTTGCAAGAAGTCCATATTACAACATTGTTTGAACAATTATGTAACAAAATTCCAAAATAGAATAATGACTTAACCTATTTTAGGGCCAGGAATTGCTGTTCCATCTCAACTCGAGTACTACTGGCGAAGAACTTCTCCAAGAATCCCCAAGTGAAAGTAGTCCAAGCAATATGCCTCTCAAGTCGCTCGGACTCGGCCATCCACCAAATATGAGCCAAATCCAACAACTGGATGGAAACCACGTCCACCTG
Organism: Hemerocallis citrina; assembly: GCA_017893485.1. Lineage (NCBI taxonomy): Eukaryota > Viridiplantae > Streptophyta > Magnoliopsida > Asparagales > Asphodelaceae > Hemerocallis > Hemerocallis citrina. The sequence continues at coordinate 151,818,113 of CM030362.1, forward strand.
ATCAGCCTCGGCAACACGTGCCACCAAGCGCAAGCGCTCAGTCCGGATCAACCACTGTTCAGCCTCCAAAGGCGTCTCAGTGCCGGAAAAGCGATCGGGATGCAGCCTCATAAAATTCGTAACTGTTCTTGGACGAGGCGGGAGATTTGCCTGCATAGGCACAACGGGAGGCAGAACTCGGGCATCTTCAAGAGCAACCATCACTAGATCGCTGTGGTTTTGCCGCTGATTGATCAGCCGCTCAAGCACAGTAGTGACAGCCTCAACCGGATTAGGCTAAAAAGAATTCCCACGAGCCACAGCTGCACCAAAAACAAAACAATTAGCATCCAGAATCAAAGTTGATGATAATTCACTTATGCATGCATGGTTGGTGAAATATTAAGCTGATCCCAGTACGAGCCTGTAGCGCCCCGAATTTCCAGATTAATAACATAGAAATTACGTGGCACATTCCCAGTGATCCACTTCAACATAATATTAAACATAAACAATACCACTAAAATTTTCAACATTTTATTACAACAAATCACTTACAATGCACAGCGGAACTCAAAACAACTCAACTCAATATTCTCTTCATTTACAACACTAATTTATCTCAAAAACTGATATTACAAATTTACACAATCTCTTATATGTCAATTAATTCTCAAACCAACTTAAGCATTCCATCTCCAACTCTAAGCATCTACCTGCAACATGTGAGGCTAGAGATGATCCCTAACCCCCAAACTAAAGGGATCAGCCATAAATGGTGTGAGAAATATAAAAATGAACAAACAACAACATAAAGCTCATACCTCATAAATTCTTAAACAACAAGTACTAAAGGAATATGGAAAGTACGAAATGAAAGGTAACATAAAACATCAAGTGATACTAAGCTAAGTGACACGTGTAAAATACAAGAAAACCACATGTATAAAACCAAGCCAAGAAAACACAAATTCTAATTGCAGACTCTCTAATGCGTACTTGTCGAAGTCTAAGCATCCCATTCTACATAGGTTCGGTGCAAGCCCTTAACGTCTTCACTTCATAGGGTTCAATCCCCGTGGTATGAACTAATCTTAACACCATGACTACTACGAGATAAAGATAAACCATGGATAGTATCACATGCCCGATAATTCCGGAGATGGATCCCACACCCAAGATATTTCACTTGAATAATTCCGAAGATCATCCCACACCGAAACATTGACACGTCACCACAATATACCACATGTGCTTCACCTCGACTCCGATAATTCCGGAGATCAATCCCACACCACAATAGTTACCGTGATAATTCCGGAGATTGTCCCACACCACAAGACTGTGATAATTCCGGAGACATATCCCACACCACTAATAATCTACTGTGATAATTCCGGAGATTAAATCCCACACCGAAGGCCATACTGAGGTTCGTGACTCATGTTCCCGTTCATCATATCACCACTAGTGCCTGTCCTTATAATTTTGGTTAAATGATTGCTTAACGAATCTCCTAGAGTGATGTACCCTACCGGCCTAAATGGAAATTTAAATAACTGAAATGCCTCACTGGGCCTCAACAAATAACTCAACACCGGTATACTAGGGTCATACGCCTCTAGAGACTCAAACTCAAAAGTCTAAACTAAAGTCCCACTAAACAAAGTGGCTCAACTAAATGTCTCAATGACATACTCAACTAAATATCTCAAGGTCAATTGCTTAATTATATACTGAACCAAATAACAAATATATATAGAAACTAATCATTCGAATTAACACTGAAGTTTACAAATATCCTTCAGTACCAATCGACTTATACTGTGGTAAGTCGACTGTCCAGAGGACCAAATTCAAGATTTGACAAAAATAAACTAAGTCTCGTATCAGTCGACTTACAAGAGGGTCAGTCGACTTACCCGAGGAATATTCCAGTAATCCTCTCAAAAAAATATTCTAAGTGTTTAAGTCGACTTAACTAGGTTATAGGTCGACTGTCCAGAAGGACAAATAATTCTTACGAAAATAACTTCTACAGTGGACCAGTCGACTGCCTAGGGGCTAGGTCGACTGTCCAGAGCAACTATTTCAACAAACTCAAATAAAGTATCAGGCTCGTACCAGTCGACTGCACCGTAGGCCAGTCGACTGTCGGCCTACAGAATTTCAAAATCAGATCTGATTACAAAATCGAATTTGGAGTTTCTAATGAACGAATGATCATGTAAATAGCACTTAATCAGGGAAAAATAATGATTCTCAACGAATCTCATCAGGTATATGTATATTTCACCCAAAACATTAATGTGTCAAGATCTAAACTCTCATATTCTAAATCACAAAGCCTTGGTTAGGGTTTTACAAGATCTAAGTTTCTTTCACAAAATCAATAAGAATCTGATTTATAATTTTAATGTCCAGGTGTTCATGCACAAATCTCAACATGCTTTTAGCTACCAATTTTTGATAATAAGGATCTATTATTTCATCCACCAATTCCACATGATTCATACAACTTTACGAGATCTAAATTATTCACAACAACCAATCATTACATCATGATATTTGTTCACATAGATCAATCAATCAAGACGAATTAAGATTCTCACACAATCAAACAAACAAAACAATTTCGATATCTCTCACATATATCAAAACAACACAACAAATTTTTATATTACTCACCTTAGAATTGAGAATAGTCCACAAAGAAATCCTCTTTTGCTAGATCCCGAAAGCTCTTGCTCCACCAAAAAGATCTCCAAAATTCTGTATATTATCAGTAATGACGGCTGGGAAAAATCCCTTAAATATGCTGGGTTGATTATTAGGGTTTTACCCGCAACTTTGCAAAACACCCCCTTTCCAAAATACAATTCACATATATAGATTATTCTTTGGAAATTCCATCAAAACTCAATTAAATTTGGATTTATAAGAAAATATATATTCTAAATCTCCATTTATACTGTTCAAAACGTCCAGAAATCACATTTTGCACTTAAATCCCCAAAAATGTCAAATTTGCAAAAAGGTCCTTCTTTTCTAAAAAATTGCAAATAGCTCCAATAAATTTCAGAAAAATCTGGAAAAATACTAATTAAATCTCAAATATTAAGTAAAGATTTTTCATAAAGAAAACTAAATTTTCACACTTCTCATGAAAGCATTTGCACGTGTTTGGCACGTGTACAAAGGATAAATTTTCTGAAAATATTCATTAAATCTCCAAAAATAAATTTAAATTCATTTTCAAATATTAAAAAAATAATATTTGAAAATACGGGGTTCTACATCACTCCCTCCTTAGAAGAGTTCTGTCCTCAGAACTACTACTAATGAGTTCAAACACATATCATCAAAGAATCAACATCTCATAAATGGAAACATAATTCAAACAATTGTATAAAACAACTCAATCGAATAGAGGAAATACGACTCAATTCAAAGTATAACCATTCAAAGAATTACAATCACATAACAGAAATACACTCATACAAAAAGCTCAGGAAAATCCTTCTGCATGCGATCCTCAGGCTCCCAAGTAGCCTCCTCAAACTGCTGATTCCTCTACAATACCTTGACCATAGGTATCACCTTGCTTCTCAGAACTTTCTCTCTACGGTCAACAATCTCAACAGGCTGTTCCTTATAACTCAAGTTCACCTGTAATCCTTCAGAAATCTCTGCCAACTGATGAATCTGATCTGGCACATACTTCCTCAATAATGACACATGGAATACATCATGCACTTGTGCCAACTCTTCTGGAAGCTTCAATCTATAAGCGGTCTTGCCAATCCGCTCCAAGATCCTGAATGGACCAATGTACCTTGGCGCCAACTTGCCTCCCTTACAAACCTGATCACTCCCTTGGTCAGAGAAACCTTGAGAAAAACTGCATCCCCAACCTCAAACTCTAAGTCTCTTCGTCGAGTATCAGCATAACTCTTCTGACGACTCTGAGCCTCAACCAACCTCTTGCGAATCAGCTCAATTTGCTCGGATGTCTGCTGTACGATCTCAGGACCATACATCTGCCTCTCGCCAACCTCATACCAACACACAGGTGTCCTGCACCTCCGCCCGTACAAAGCCTCATACGGTGCCATCCCAATACTCGCATGGTAACTGTTGTTATAAGCAAACTCAACCAATGCCAAGTATCTCTCCCAACTACCACCGAAATCCATAACACAAGCCCTTAACATATCTTCCAGCACTCGATTCACCCTCTCAGTCTGACCATCGATCTGTGGATGAAACGCGGTACTGAAATCAGTTCTGGTGCCTAAAGCTGCTTGTAGGCTCTTCCAAAACCTTGAAGTAAACCTTGCATCTCTGTCGGAAACAATCGACACAGGAACTCCATGAAGTCTCACAATTTCTCCAATGTACAACTCAGCCAATTTCTCCATCGACCAAGTAATCTTCATGGCTAGAAAGTGAGCCGACTTAGTCAAACGGTCCACAACAACCCAAATTGAGTCATTGCCCTTCGAACTCCTCGGCAAACCTGTGATGAAATCCATGCTGATATTCTCCCACTTCCACTCCGGAATGGGTAACGGCTGTAACAAACCTCCAGGTCTCTAATTTTCTGCTTTGATCTGCTGACAAGTCAGACACCTTGCCACAAAATCTGCTACATCCCGCTTCATACCAGACCACCAAAAGTGCTGTTTGATGTCCCTGTACATCTTCGTGCCTCCTGGATGAACTGACAACAATGTATTGTGTGCTTCCTACAAGACACTCTCTCTCAAATCTGCATTATTTGGAACACACAACATCTCACCCAACCAAAGAACTCCATCTTAGACACGAAACTCTGATAGCTTGCCTTCTGAAACCTGTTGCAACATCTTCTGAATCTCTGCATCTGATTTCTGACCTTCCACAATCCTCTCTCTCAAGGACGGCTGCAACCTCAACTGAGCCAAAGATGCCCCCAAACCTTGCAGTACCACCTCGATACCTGCCTGATCGATCTCTGCTGCCAACTCACTGCGAGTAGTGATCAAACTCGATAAACTACTCTTCCTGCTAAGTCCATTAGCCACCACATTCGCTTTGCCCGGATGATACTTGATCTCGGAAAGAATGTCTTCCAATACCTCCAACCACCTTCTCTGCCGAAGATTTAGATCCCTCTGCTGATAAATGTACTTCAGGCTCTTGTGGTCGGTGTACATATTAACCTTCTCACCATAGACATAATGCCTTCACAGCTTCAAGGCATAAATGATAGTTGCTAGCTCCAAATCATGCGTCGGATAATTCTTCTCATGCGGACGCAATTGCCTCGAACCATAAGCAATAACCTTGCCTTCCTGCATCAAGACACAACCCAAACCTCTGAGAGACGCATCACTGTAGATATCATAATCCTTCCCTGCTTGCGGCAAAGCTAAGATAGGTGCAGTAGTCAACCTTTCCTTTAACTCAAGAAAACTCTCCTCGCACTTATCTGTTCACACAAATGCCACACTCTTCCGGGTCAATCCTGTCAAAGGAACTGCAATCTGAGAATAACCCTGAATAAATCTCCTGTAGTATCCAGCTAATCCCAAGAAACTCCTGACTTCCTTCACAGATGTTGGCCTGGGCCAATCCTTCACTGCTTCAACTTTCTGAGGATCAGTAGCTACTCCCTCCTTAGAAAGAATATGCCCAAGGAAAGCTACCTCAGACTTCCAAAACTCACACTTCGACAACTTGGCATACAAGCTATGCTCCTGCAATTTCTGCAATACCGCTGTCAAGTGCGTAGAATGCTCCTCCTCCGACTTTGAATACACCAAAATGTCGTCGATGAAAACCACCACGAAGGAGTCAATAAATGGCCTCAAAACCCGATTCATCATATCCATGAAAACTGCTGGCGCATTCATCAACCCGAATGGCATTACCAGAAACTCATACAGTCCATGACGAGTCCTGAAAGCTGTCTCACTCACATCTTCCTCCTTGAATCGTACCTGATGATACCCTGACCTCAAGTCAATCTTCGAAAATACAGCTGCTCCTCGAAGCCTATCGAACAAATCATCAATCCGCGGCAGTGGATACTTGTTCTGAATAGTCACCCTATTCAACTCCCGATAGTCAATGCACATCCTCATTGACCCATCATTCTTCTTGACTAACAGCACTGGCGCTCCCCACGGAGAAGAACTCGACCTGATAAGACCTTTGCTCAACAGTTCCTCAATCTGCTTCTTCACCTCATCTTGCTCTACAGGTGCCATCCTGTACGGAGCCTTGGAAATCGGCGCACTCCCCAGCTGAACATTAATGTAGAACTCCACGTCTCTCTGCGGCGGTAATCCTGGAAAATCATCCAAGAACACCTTAGGAAAATCTCGAACAACCGGAATGCCCTTGACTTCAACTGGAACTGCCATCCTAGATACCATTGCAGCTACCTTCGGAATCATCTTCTTCCCTTGAAAAGTCACTGCAGGTCCACCTGGTGCTTTCACCAACACCTCCTTCAGCTTGCATTCGATTGTGGCATCATATATTGCCATCCAATCAATGCCCATGATGACATCCACACCCAATACTTTCAGCTCGATCATATCAATGCTGAACAACCTCCCACCAATCTCGATATCACAGCCTTCGTAATATCGATCCGCAATCAGCTCTTCACCTGACGACGTTGCCACCGACAAAACCCTGTCTGGGAACAACTTAGGTTCCACACCTAAGATCTTTGCAAAACTTGGCGATACAAATGTATGCGATGAACCAGTGTCAAATAAAACCTTGGCCATTATTCCATTAATTAAAACAACTCCTGTTACAATAAGAATGATACTCAATCTTTAAATTGTTCTCAAATAAAGGTTTCATTTATTACATTGATTCAAATAAAATTCAAAATTCTTGCATACCCTGTATTACATTTTCCGAGTTACCAGCGTCTTCCTCGGTTAATGCAAATACTCGCCCTTGCCTCTTCTGAAATTTGCTCCCACCAGAACCATCATTCTTCTGTTGTGGACAATGTGGCTGAGTATGTCCTGCCTGCCCACACTGGGAACAAACCTGCTTCGCCAACTTTGGACATGCTGACCTGTAATGTCCTGCCTCCTTGCAGTAATAACAGGTCACTCCTTGAGCTGTAGGTGCCTTCTGCACTGGATCACTGAATTTGGCCTGCTTCGCTGGGAATCCCTTCCCACTCTGGCCTGATGCTGGCCTCTTGTTCCGGTTCCATGTATCTTGCTTCTTCTGGAACTGGTCCATATCCTCCTCAGTCATCGCTGCTCTCCTGACCAGCTTGTCGAATCTTCTGATGCCCAACGGAATCATCCTCGACCTCAAGCTTGGCCTCAAGCCCTGTTCAAACTTTTTGGCCTTCTTTGCCTCGTCAACAACCAACTCTGGCGCATACCGCGAAAGCTGAGCAAACTTGGTCTCATACTCCCGCACGGTCATGCTACCCTGCTGAAGGTTCAAGAACTCAGTCGCCTTTTTCTCCTGAACATCTAGGGGAAAGAAGCAGTCTCTGAACTCCTTCAGAAAAGCTTCCCAAGTCAACTGCTGATCTCCCAAAGTCCTTTTGTGCGACTCCCACCAGACACCAGCGTCCTTCTCAAGCTGCATCGACGCTAACTTCACCTTGCTGGCTGTTGGAGTCTCCGATACCTCGAAGATCGTCTCCATCTTCCGAATCCAATCATCTGCTGCGGTCGGATCAGCTTGGCCCTCAAAGACTGGTGGCCTCATCCTCTTAAAGGATTCAATCTGCTTAATAGGATCGGCGTTCACCAATCCATGTCCAGCTCCATGATTCGGCTGCGGATTCTGCTGCTGTGCTTGCTGCTGAGCCACATTGAATGCCATCAGCGTATTCAACGTCTGATATACTTTGGCAAACTTAGCCTCAAGGTCGATCCCATTTCCTCGGGAACTACCAGATCCATCCTCATTGTTGCCACCATTCCTGCTCCTGGGTGCAACCATTTTGAATACTGCAAAACGAGAGAAAAGTTAGAGCATCACACACACAATTCAAATTCACATCAATATCCTTTGGCAAAATCTCAATTGAATCCCAAAGGTAAAACATCATATTCAGTTCTATGTGATACTCACTCTTTAATGTCCACACCTACGTACTCACACTCTAGTGTCCACACCTAGGTTATTTTTATGTTATGTTTAGTATTACTATTGAAGCGTCGCTCTGATACCAATCTCTGTAGCGCCCCGAATTTCCAGATTAATAACATAGAAATTACGTGGCACATTCCCAGTGATCCACTTCAACATAATATTAAACATAAACAATACCACTAAAATTTTCAACATTTTATTACAACAAATCACTTACAATGCACAGCGGAACTCAAAACAACTCAACTCAATATTCTCTTCATTTACAACACTAATTTATCTCAAAAACTGATATTACAAATTTACACAATCTCTTATATGTCAATTAATTCTCAAACCAACTTAAGCATTCCATCTCCAACTCTAAGCATCTACCTGCAACATGTGAGGCTAGAGATGATCCCTAACCCCCAAACTAAAGGGATCAGCCATAAATGGTGTGAGAAATATAAAAATGAACAAACAACAACATAAAGCTCATACCTCATAAATTCTTAAACAACAAGTACTAAAGGAATATGGAAAGTACGAAATGAAAGGTAACATAAAACATCAAGTGATACTAAGCTAAGTGACACGTGTAGAATACAAGAAAACCACATGCATAAAACCAAGCCAAGAAAACACAAATTCTAATTGCAGACTCTCTAATGCGTACTTGTCGAAGTCTATGCATCCCATTCTACATAGGTTCGGTGCAAGCCCTTAACGTCTTCACTTCATAGGGTTCAATCCCCGCGGTATGAACTAATCTTAACACCATGACTACTACGAGATAAAGATAAACCATGGATAGTATCACATGCCCGATAATTCCGGAGATGGATCCCACACCCAAGATATTTCACTTGAATAATTCCGAAGATCATCCCACACCGAAACATTGACACGTCACCACAATATACCACATGTGCTTCACCTCGACTCCGATAATTCCGGAGATCAATCCCACACCACAATAGTTACCGTGATAATTCCGGAGATTGTCCCACACCACAAGACTGTGATAATTCCGGAGACATATCCCACACCACTAATAATCTACTGTGATAATTCCGGAGATTAAATCCCACACCGAAGGCCATACTGAGGTTCGTGACTCATGTTCCCGTTCATCATATCACCACTAGTGCCTGTCCTTATAATTTTGGTTAAATGATTGCTTAACGAATCTCCTAGAGTGATGTACCCTACCGGCCTAAATGGAAATTTAAATAACTGAAATGCCTCACTGGGCCTCAACAAATAACTCAACACCGGTATACTAGGGTCATACGCCTCTAGAGACTCAAACTCAAAAGTCTAAACTAAAGTCCCACTAAACAAAGTGGCTCAACTAAATGTCTCAATGACATACTCAACTAAATATCTCAAGGTCAATTGCTTAATTATATACTGAACCAAATAACAAATATATATAGAAACTAATCATTCGAATTAACACTGAAGTTTACAAATATCCTTCAGTACCAATCGACTTATACTGTGGTAAGTCGACTGTCCAGAGGACCAAATTCAAGATTTGACAAAAATAAACTAAGTCTCGTATCAGTCGACTTACAAGAGGGTCAGTCGACTTACCCGAGGAATATTCCAGTAATCCTCTCAAAAAAATATTCTAAGTGTTTAAGTCGACTTAACTAGGTTATAGGTCGACTGTCCAGAAGGACAAATAATTCTTACGAAAATAACTTCTACAGTGGACCAGTCGACTGCCTAGGGGCTAGGTCGACTGTCCAGAGCAACTATTTCAACAAACTCAAATAAAGTATCAGGCTCGTACCAGTCGACTGCACCGTAGGCCAGTCGACTGTCGGCCTACAGAATTTCAAAATCAGATCTGATTACAAAATCGAATTTGGAGTTTCTAATGAACGAATGATCATGTAAATAGCACTTAATCAGGGAAAAATAATGATTCTCAACGAATCTCATCAGGTATATGTATATTTCACCCAAAACATTAATGTGTCAAGATCTAAACTCTCATATTCTAAATCACAAAGCCTTGGTTAGGGTTTTACAAGATCTAAGTTTCTTTCACAAAATCAATAAGAATCTGATTTATAATTTTAATGTCCAGGTGTTCATGCACAAATCTCAACATGCTTTTAGCTACCAATTTTTGATAATAAGGATCTACTATTTCATCCACCAATTCCACATGATTCATACCACTTTACGAGATCTAAATTATTCACAACAACCAATCATTACATCATGATATTTGTTCACATAGATCAATCAATCAAGACGAATTAAGATTCTCACACAATCAAACAAACAAAACAATTTCGATATCTCTCACATATATCAAAACAACACAACAAATTTTTATATTACTCACCTTAGAATTGAGAATAGTCCACAAAGAAATCCTCTTTTGCTAGATTCCAAAAGCTCTTGCTCTACCAAAAAGATCTCCAAAATTCTGTATATTATCAGTAATGACGGCTGGAAAAAATCCCTTAAATATGCCGGGTTGATTATTAGGGTTTTACCTGCAACTTTGCAAAACACCCCCTTTCCAAAATACAATTCACATATATAGATTATTCTTTGGAAATTCCATCAAAACTCAATTAAATTTGGATTTATAAGAAAATATATATTCTAAATCTCCATTTGTACTGTTCAAAACGTCCAGAAATCACATTTTGCACTTAAATCCCCAAAAATGTCAAATTTGCAAAAAGGTCCTTCTTTTCTCAAAAATTGCAAATAGCTCCAATAAAATTCAGAAAAATCTGGAAAAATACTAATTAAATCTCAAATATTAAGTAAAGATTTTTCATAAAGAAAACTAAATTTTCACACTTCTCATGAAAGCATTTGCACGTGTTTGGCACGTGTACAAAGGATAAATTTTCTAAAAATATTCATTAAATCTCCAAAAATAAATTTAAATTCATTTTCAAATATAAAAAAAATAATATTTGAAAATACGGGGTTCTACAGAGCCAAGCTTGTCTAATATATTAGGCAACTAGTACATTAGCCAAACCTGGGCTCTGATACCACTAAAAGCCTTGTCCGCCCCGCTTCCCAAAAATAATACGGAATACGGATACACGACTCAACCCAGCGAATGATTTGCATCATCCATAAGCTGTTCAAAAATCTTTACAATATCTCACAAAATAATCAGTGTCGGAAGCAAAAGAGTCAACCACACACATGCAAAATTGAATTCCAACAGAATTTACTTGAAACAAAATGTATTAATCTCAAATAAATCAGAATCTAGATAAGACAAAATCCTGCGTCACATGGTCCAAAATACAAAGAAATCATCCAAGTACTCAAAATACATTATTCAAAGCAACAATAATAGCAATACTAATAAGCAAGAAATCCAATACTAATATTTTATTTTTCCAATGCCGTCGGGCAGCTAACCATCCTGATCTGCAATTAATAATTGCAGAAGAAGGAAAGAGAAAAACAAGTACCCGTCAATACAAGTTACGGACCACTTGTAATGTAGGATACAAGTACATGGGAAAAAGGTAAACAAATAGCATGGAATAAATATCAACAGTAATAACTAGCATGAATCAGTAAAACAAAGTCAACTAGCATTGTATACTAACAGTACAAATAAATGTGTCAGGTATAGTGTCATATGGCAACTAACAGTGTCCAGTAACAGTAAGCTCAGTATATCAGTGTGACAGTATAACAGTATCAGTATCAGTAACAGTCCAACAGTATCAGTCTAACAGTATCAGTCTTATATTCTTACAGTCTTGTGTGTATTACTATCTAGGTAGCACTTCATGTGTCCCAAAACATAACACATGGTTGCTACAACAAACAGTTACACTTTTAGATTTTATAGTGGACCATAATGGGACAGTGTACTTAGGTATCAGTAACAATAGCAGTAACAGTAAAAGTAACAGTAGCAGTAAAAGTAACAGTAACAGTAACAGTAGCAGTAAAAGTAACAGTATGGAACACTAGTTCCCTTGCAAGTACATGTTTCCATATTTTCCACTACTAGATCTTCCCTTAAGAAACCCCGGCTTGATCACTTTTATTATGATTATAAACAGACATGAAAGTACATGAAATAGTGTCAAACTAACATGATATAATTAGTATTAGGTTCAGGGAAACAAATAAACTTGTATAGGTGATATACGCTCACATAAACGAGCAAAACAGTGTATGTTCATATTCAGGACAACATGACAGTAGAGTACTAAAATAGTGATTTCCGTTACTACAGAAATCCAAATCTTAATCCATCAAAGAATCTGGAAAATATACTTCCACACGAATCCAGCAATTATATATAAGCCATATAGTATTTCACAAAATCATAACTCAAAACTGGTTTGAATCCAGAAAATACGTTCAGCCAGAAATCAGTAAATCGTATTCCAAGTCAGAAAAACAGTATTAAAACATCTCAAATAATCCAGGAAAAATCTGGGGAAATACCCTATATGTCTAGTATCAGAATATAAAGTATTATAATATTCCAGTAAAATTAGTTTAGTCAGCAGAAATTAGAAAACGTCAAGAAACGATAGTTTGGCAAATCTGGAATTCCCAACACTGCTGTACGTGTACGAATCTCGCAAACCATGAAACGAAATCCAAATCCGTCAAAGGAAGATGAAAATAGACAAAATAATCTAACTTTCATATTTCATAAATATTTTTCATACAGGAAAAGGAATTAGGGTGAAAATACGATTATTTACACAACAGCGAGCAAAATCCAGCAAGTATAGCTTTCATAAACAAGCATGAAATGGTGAATAAAACTCATCAATAAAATCCACCAAAATTCTGGGTAATCCCTAGATAGGTATAGAAATACTGTGCAAAGTTTTAAATCAAAATAATATAATTAAGACTAATATCAAAATAGTTTAATCATCGATATCTTCAAGAAACGAAATCTGGAAATAAATTACACCTCTGTAGTAAAATAGCCATAACTTGCTCATACGAAAACGAAATCGATCAAGGTCAGAGAGTTTGGAAAGAAGACAGATTTCTCTACGATTCATGTCAAATAAAAAAATTAAGAATTCTGAATTTAATATGGTCTAAAATACAAGTCAAAACTGATCAACAACAAATACAGATTTTTCTTTAACAACAAAACCAACATAAACCACACGAAACTTGTTCCAATCACAATAAAAAATGGTATAGAGTCTAATAAGTGTCCAAACATCATGAAATAGAGTATATAACATATTCACAACCATCATGTCACATGGATCTCAACAAACACATAATTTCACCTAATTATCTTACATATATGAATAGATCAAGAACGGTCAAACCTAGTTGTTTTCATGTCGATTTTTTGTCGTGAGGAAACTATGGTCAAATAGCACAATAGAGACAAAATCCATCAAAAATAACACACACGAGTTATCCCAGAACCCGACTACACTATAAACGATATTTTTGACTTGTATCATACAAAGGAATTTGAGTACAAGTTACTTGCCTTAACCGAAGACGAAACAAATACCAAGAATAACAGGAACGGATTCCCGGCAACGAACAAAACCCACGAACGATGAACGAACCAAGTAATCACGAGCCAAACACCAATGATCCACACATGCGAACTACGTGCACGATCAAACCAAGAGAGAGAGGGAGAATGGTCGGGAGGGTAGCAGCAGTGCTGGCTTTGCTGCTGGCATTGCTGCTATCTCCTGTCGCTGCTGGCGTCGCCAGAGAATGGCAAGGGGAACGGGAAAGGAAGGCGGACGGAGAGAGAGGTGGAGAGATGGAGCTCGGGTGTTAGGGTGTTCGGGTGAAGGAGTGGTCGGCAAGGTGCAGTCGGAGGTCAGGGTAATGGTGATCGGGGATAGGGTGTTGGGTTTCGGTGCAGTGGCGCGAGGAAGAATGAGGGTTGGGGTTTCGGGGGTTGAGCAGTGGAGGGTTTCGATAGGGGCTAGGGTTAGGTTTTTGCGGTAGGAGGGAGAGAGAGATGGGTTTTTATAGGATTTTGATTTTAGGGTTTCAGGAGATGGGTAATTGGGTATGTGGATTTATGGGTCCAATAGGAGTAGTAGTAGGCATTGGTTTAAAATTAGGATTTGAATAGGATTTGGTTTATCAATTGAGTTTATGGATAGTCATGAGAATCTAGGATTAAAATTGCAAATAGGATTATCATTAATAGGCTTAGGCAAGGAAACCACGAGCACCCAACACACGAGCAAAAGAATAGAACAAGAATCCATTAAAGAGAAAAATGACAATCGGTAAAGAACGAAGCAAAAGACAAACAATCAAACACAAAGAGTTCAAAATGAAATAAAATAAATATATATTGAAAATAACTCCAATATACGTCCAAGAAAATACAAAGAGAGTACAAATACTCAAGAAGGAAAAATACACCAAAAATACGAAAAACAAAAAACAGGGGTTACAATTCTGTTCCTGGACGCATTCGAAAAGCTCACTCTCTCGTAAGAGGCTGAAGCCAGTCGGGTACATACTCCACGGATTCTCGGGCGTTCCTGTCCAAATTGAGGAAATCGTCACACTTGATGTAATAGCCAGAATATCGTCGATAATCCGGACAGAGGCAATGAACTTCATAGTGGTCGACGTCAAGGCAACCTATAATGTCATCCTCGGTAGACTCGACCTCTGCTCCCTCTATGCAGTGCCTTCTGCCTATCACTTGAAGATGAAATTCCCTACCGACCCTGGGGTCGGCATTGTCCGAGGCAATCAGGAATCCGCCCGTTTATGTTATATGGCCGCAGTGGGGGGCAAAGTCTTCCCCCTTCATGCAGTAGAACTTCCATCTGACAGGAGTTAATTGCGCTTGGAGCCCGTCGACAAGTTGGTGGAGGTCCCCTTCTCCGGGGAGGACAAATCTAAATGGTTCCGAGTGAGCCAGTCTCTCGCTCCAGACCTGAAGCTAGTCATTATTGACAGCATCCATCGGAATGCTAACCTTTTTGCATGGACGCCTCGGATATGCCAGGGATTTCGGAGGACTTCATCATGCACAAACTAAGCGTCCATTTGGACTCGAAGTCAGTCCAGCAAAAGCACTATAAGTTAATTTGTTCCAGACAGGCAACATGCAGTAAAGGAAGAAGTGGACAAGCTCCTCTTCGCGCGGTTCATACAGGAAGTCAACTACCCACAGTGGTTAGCAAACATTATGATGGTGAAGAAACTGAGTAGCAAGTGGAGGGTTTGTACAGATTTCACAGACCCAAACAAGGTCTGATTTAAAAATCTGTTCCCTCTCTCAAGCATCAATGCCCTGATAGATGCGACCTCGGGTCACGAGCTGCTAAATTTAATGGACACCTTTTCAGGCTACAACCAGATCGGAATGTTCGCTCTAGACATCCCCAAGGCTACCTTTGTGACCGACCAAGGCTTCTACTGTTACCAGGTCATGCCTTTCGGGTTGATGAACGCCAGTGCCACGTACTAAAGGCTCATCAATCGGGTCTTTAAGGAACAGATAGGACGGAACATGGAGGTATATGTCGAAGATATGCTCGTCAAAAGCCGGAGAAGACAAGTTCATGTCGGCGATCTCAAGGAGGCATTCGGGATCCTATGATCCTACAATATGAGAGTCAATCCTTCCAAATGCGCATTCGATGTCACCTCGGGAAAATTTATCGGATTCGTGGTCAGCCAGCGAGGCATTGCGGTGAACCTCAAAAATATTCAGGCCATACTGGACATGGTTCCTCCAAGAAATGTCAAAGAAGTCCAACGACTCACGGGTCGGCTGGCGCCCCTCGACCGTTTCCTCTCTAAGTCAGGAGAAAAGTCGCTCTTGTTCTTCAAAGCCCTCCGGGGGGTGAAAAGCTTCAAGTGGGAAGATCCTCAACGGCAGGTTTTCGATCAGCTGAAGTCCTACCAGCCAACCCCCCAATTTTTAGCAAACCGGAGTTGGGTGAGTCCCTCTTTCTCTATCTGGTTGCTTCAGAACATGCGCTTAGTGTCGTACTAGTCATGGAGGAAGATAGGGTCAAGAAGCCCATCTTTTATGTCAGCAAAGTCCTGCACACTGCTGAACTCCGATACACCAGGATGAAAAAGGTTGCCTATGCATTGGTGATGGTCGCTCGAAAACTTCGACTACACTTTCAAGCCCACTATATCCGAGTCCTTACAAATCAGCCTCTCAAGATAGTCCTCAACAAACCGGAGAACTCCGGTCGCTTGATCAAGTGGTCAATCGAGCTGAGCCAGCATGACATCACCTGCCAATCTCAGACAACCATCAAAGGGCAAGTCCTCGCAGAATTCATCACGGAATGTACCATTACCGAGGCCTCTGAAAGCTGAGAGGATGAACCAGTTTGGGAGATCTATGTTGACGGATCATCCGGCGAGGGTGGAACCAGCATTGGTGTCATACTCAGGGGCCCCGACGACTTCGTCCTTCAGTATTCCCTACATCTCAATTTTTAGGCATCCAACAACGAGAATACGAAGCGATGATCACCAGGCTCATTCTAGCCCACAAGGCAGGGGCAAGATGAGTAAGGGCCTTCAGTGAATCTCAGCTTGTGGTCAATCAGAGATCTTAGGAATTATGAAGCCCGTGACGCTCGGTTGATCCAATACTTGGTGCGCATCAGACTCCTCTTATCTGTCTTCGAGGGCCCCGCCATCGAGCGTATCCCGAGAGAACAAAACAGCCAAGATGATTCCTTATCGAAGCTCGCATCATCCTCCTTTGAGGGCCTAGATCACACGGTCCTGCCGAAGGTCCTCCTCAAGCCTAGCATCGAGAACCTCGAGGTCCTTTGCCTTAACCCGGGCATACAAGCGGAAACATGGATGGATCCCATCCGAAAGTTCTTGATAGAGGGCGAACTCCCACAAGACTCGACTGATGCCAGGAAGATAAGAGTCCGATCGGAGAGATTCACCTTGATTGACGATGTACTCTTTTGATGGAAGACCATATCTCCGATGTTTGAGTCCCGATGAACCCAAGTAAGTGCTGAAGGAGTTGCATGAGGGAATTGGAGGTTGCCATATGGGCAGCAAGTCACTCACGAGAAAAGTACTCAACCATGGGTACTATTGGCCGACTATATTGAAAGATGCCCACAATCTTATGAAAAGGTGTGGGCTGTGCCAGAGATTCTCCACTATTCGGCACATACCCCAAGCCGAACACCGGTCACTTGCCAGTCCAGCCCCCCTTCGCCTTGTAGGGGATGGATCTAGTCGGTCCCTTTCTGAAGGCCACAGGTTTAAGGTACTTCCTTATAGTGGACATCGACTATTTCACTAAATGGGTCGAGGCAGAACCCTTGGCCACAATCTGTAGAACCCAGTATTTTCAAATATTATTTTAAATATTTGAAAATGAATTTAAATGATTTTCTGGAAGTTTAATTAATATTTTCTGAAAAATTTATCTTTTACACGTGCGAAACACATGCAAATACTTTCTTGAGGAATTTGAAAGTCAAGTTTTCCTTATGAAAAATCATTATTTAATATTTGGGATTTATTTAGTATTTTTCCAGATTTTTCTGAAATTAATTGGATCTATTTGCAATTTTTGAGAAAAGAAGGACCTTTTTGCAAATTTGACAATTTAAGGGTTAAAATGTAAAACGTATTTTCTGGACGTTTTGAACAGTACCAATTGAGATATAAGATTACATTTTACTTTTAAATCCTAATTCAAATGAATTTGATTGAATTTCCAAGAATAGAGTTACATATATAAAGTTGTATTTTGACGGGATCATTTTGTAAAATTGTCGTGAAACCCTAAACTCTTTATTCCGGGTATTTAAAAGAATTTTGGCAGCCGTCATTCGGGGAAAAATGATATAGATTTTTGAGAGTTGTTTTGGTGGAGCGAGAGGAAGATTTGGATCTAGCAAAAAGGAAGGCTTTTATTTGGATCTTTGCAATTCTAAGGTGAGTGATATTGTTTTATTTTTTATTTGTTTTGTATGTAATATGAACTTTGTTTTGTGGTTTGATTTAAGTGAACAATTGTTTGATTGTTGTTTGGCATGTATGTTTATTTAGTACCTTGCATGAAAATGATGCAATGGTTGTTGTTTGTAACATGTATGTGAAATCTAAGAATGTTGAGTAGATCTTGGTTCATAAAGTTGTATTGCTAGAAATGCATGTTTATGATTTGAGTATGGTTATGATCAGATGGAGGAATATCTGGATCTTGTGTTCCCAAATCAGATTTGGTTTTGAGTTGTGGAAGATATTGAGTATTGAGAAATCCTAATGGAAGAATTAGGAGTTGAGAACATGAGAATTGAGTTTTGAGATATTGGTTGATTGGAGAAAATGTATCCAAACTGAGGATACTTTGAGATTGTTGTTTTATTTGAGTGCAAATTATTTTAGTGAACAATAATTTCTTTTGGAAAACCCTAATTTTGATTATCATATACAACCAAAACTAGGCAGTCTGTAGGCCAACAGTCGACTGGTAGACTTTTCAGTCGACTAGTACGACCCAGCTGCTGTGCTTTAGTTTTCTTAAAAATCCGTTCTGGACAGTCGACTTAGACCCCTTTTCAGTCGACTGGTACACTTAGAAATTATTTTTCAAAGATATCGTAGATTTTTCTCTGATAAGTCGACTTATGACCTTTTAAGTCGACTTATATTGTATTTTAAGTCGACTTATGACTTTGCAAGTCGACTTATAACACTTAGAATATTTTCTTAAAGATTTCTGGAATTTCTCTCTGGTAAGTCGACTTATGTTTTTATAAGTCGACTTATGTCTCCTTTAAGTCGACTTATGTATTTATAAGTCTACTTATGATCTGGTAAGTCAACTTATGACTTTTATAAGTCATCTTATATCGTTGGTAAGTCAACTTATGTTTTTATAAGTCATCTTATATTGTTGGTAAGTCAACTTATATTTTTATAAGTCATCTTATATTGTTGGTAAGTCAACTTATATTTTTATAAGTCATTTTATATTGTTGGTAAGTCAACTTATGTTTTTATAAGTCATCTTATATTGTTGGTAAGTC
The DNA here is from genome assembly GCA_017893485.1 of Hemerocallis citrina. Lineage (NCBI taxonomy): Eukaryota > Viridiplantae > Streptophyta > Magnoliopsida > Asparagales > Asphodelaceae > Hemerocallis > Hemerocallis citrina. The sequence continues at coordinate 151,837,243 of CM030362.1, forward strand.
AACTTATGATTTTTGTAAGTCAACTTATAATACTTAACTTATTTTCTGAAAGTTACTGGATATCTTTCTAGACAGTCGACTGGTGAGTTTTGCAGTCGACTGTAAACACTTAGATCTTACTTCTTAAAGATGTTAGTTTTCACTCTGGACAGTCGGCTGGTGACCTTTTGAAGTCGACTGGTACTGATACTTTTCTAAGGTATTTTGATGTTCTTTAAAAGACTAACTCTTTAAATGTTTTGGATCTATAATCTACTCTTATAAATATTATTCTTCTATAGAACATATGCTTTCAATATATAATATGGTTGGATTTGGATTACGCAATCTATTAAAGACTTGAGTTTTGTTGAGTGGAGAGATTTCTCCTTTATCGTTTGATGATGGATTAGTGAGATTTGGTTCTGTTTGAGATTTATTGAGATAGGCCTGAGGGGTCTTGGTTAGTTTTTGTTTTGAGATGTTCCTTATTCCTCGTCTAGCAGAAACTAATCGAGCTCCGTCTGATCTCCTTCGAGTTTTCATTCCTCAATCCCCTAAAGGCGGTTACCTATAGCTATTTATTCCCGGATAGGCAGGGTGCATTTGTATGCACCAGGTGTATCTGCACACCTTGTGGGGTACACGGCAGGGAGGTAATTCTCCAGATAGGCAGGGAAGTAATTCTCCGGATAGGCAGGGAGGTAATTCTCCGGATAGGCAGGGAGGTGATTCTCCGGATAGGCAGGGTGCATTTGTATGTACCGGGTGTATCTGCACATTTCGTGGGGTACACGGAAGGGAGATAATTCTCGGGATGTTGTTTAAACTGGGTACATTTGTATGTACCAGATGTATTCTTGGTTTTATGCTTGTGTTCTCCAGTTTTCTTACACTTGACACTTAGGCTAACTTCACTTGTTGTTTTCATTTCATGATGTTTTCATGCTTTACATCTTTTGTTATTTCTCATTCAGTTATCCTTATTATTCCTACATGCCGTTGATGATTTTATGTTTTATGATTAAATTATGTTGTTTTGTTTTATATCACTCACACCATTTATGGCTGACCCCGTTAGTTTTGAGGGTTAGGGATCATCTCTAGCCTCACATGTTGCAGGTTGTTGCTTAGAGTTGGAGGTTGGATATTTGAGTTGGTTTTGAGCCGAGTTAAATTGAAAGAGTTTTATGTAAAATTTGTAATAGCAGTTTTGAGATAAGATTGTGTTGTAAAGAAAGGAAATTTGATTTGAGTTGAAATATTGAATTCCGCTGTGCTTGTAAAAGTTGTTGTAATAAAAGTTGAAAATTTTTAGTGGTGTTGGATATGTCTAATGTTACATTGAAGTTGATGCTGGGATTGTGCCACGTATTTTCTAAATTATTATATTAGAAATTCGGGGCGCTACACAATCACTGAGCATCAAGGCCAACAATTCTTTTGGAGTTACATCATTTGTCAATTCGGGATCCCGTGTGTGCTTATCATTGATAACGGAACACACTTCGCTGGTTATTTTTTTTGAAAGTTCTACGAAGACCTCGGGGTCCAGCAGCGGTTCTCATCAATATCACATCCCTAGTCGAACTGCCAAGCTGGAAATGCCAACCGCCAAATTCTTGAAGGTCTCAAAAAATGGTTGAGCAAATCTTTCAAGGAGCTGTAAGTCGACGAACTACTGAGCGTCCTTTGGTCGTATCAAACAACCAAGAGGATTCCTGATGAGTGAAATTTATACATGAATTTATTACTCTTTTTACGCATTAAAGTTGCGGGTTTTCGTTTATATCTTTAAAATTTATGTCCTTTCAACTTATTTTTATTTATTTGTTTGATTTTGAAAAAATGAGATGGATAAGTGCAAAAGGTGCGCGTTTTGGTAAAATCAAGGAAGAAAACAAGGATAAAGATTTGAAAATTTTAAATTGATTTTATATGAAGATTTCTGGAAAATTTGAACACTCAAAATTGCACGTTTTTACTAATTATCCCTTTGAAGAATTAATAAAAAATAATATGGTCAACTAGGGGGTGGAATGAAATTTTGGAATAAAATATTTAAAAATATATATCAACGGTGATGGAATTGATTATTGGATGTAATTAGTTAAAGGATTAATTTATAATCTAATATATTATTCTTAATCTTGTGATTTTAATAAATTAATTAGTAACTAACCTTATGTTTCTCTTTCCCTTATATAAAGACTAGGGGCTGTGAATTTAGATTGGTGGCTGGGGGTGCGTGAAGAGAAAGAAACGAAGATAGAGAAGGGCTGGAGAGAAGGGCGGCTTTGGTTGGAAGAGAGAGAAAAATGAGGAAAGAGGTTGATGGGAGGTTTTGGGGCTACTGCATAGAAATAAAAGAGAAAGAAGGCACGTGATCCAAGGAAGAAGAAAAGAAAAGAAAAGAAAAGAAGAAGAAGAAGAGCACGGATTTTGAGGAGCAGAGTTCGGGACATGACTTTTTTGAGATTTGATTTACGACTTCAAACAGTAATGGGTTATTTCTTCTCTCTTCTAATTTTTATTTTTTATTATGCAATCCAAAAACATGTTTGTTAGTTGCAAAATGATCATGAACTAATTCTATTTTTCTAGGGCCCCTAGTTTTGAGAACACAATTTAAACTCCATGTTATTTTAATTTTCTAATTTTCTATAGTTGTGTATTTAATTTTTGTTCTTAATGCTTACAATTGTTTGGCCAACTATTGTTTGATTTATTGAATCATGGAGAGACCGAGAGATAATTTTTGATTTAGAATTATATAATTAAGCACCATTGATTGAGCGAAATTATTAATGTGACTATAAAGAAATCTATAGAACTTAATGAATCTTCAATTAATTAAATTTGTATAGAGGTATGACGAACTGTTAGTTAGGGATATTTTTTGTGTTGTTCGAGAGAAAACATTGAATAATTAGGGGATTTTGGTCTACAACATGAAGAAGTAAAATTTCTTATTACATGGAATTATGAATTATGTGGGATTAACTAGGTGAAAGCTAAAGCCCTAGAACTAGTTTTGATATTAACAAACCACAAACTTTCAGATTTCATTCTTTTTAATTCGTTTAGTACTTTCCTTTTGTTTAATTTAGTTTAGTTGCTATTTTTATCATATTTTTGATTTTCCAAATAGTAGTTAATCTAGTGAATTTCGGTACTCAATAAAATAATTAATAATTGTGGGTTTGACACTCTTTTCTTTTAAAACTATACTACTTGTTGCGATTTTGTACACTTGCAAATTATCCCATCAATCCCCACAAGCGAGTCCCTGTTCAACCTGACTTATGGGACAAAGGTTGTCATCCCCCTAGAAATCAGGCTCCATTCGCCTAGGATCATGGGCTTCCACCAAAAATCGAACTTAAGCGACCTCAGGACCAATTTGGACCTAATCGATGAAATCTATGAGAAGTCCACCATCAGAAGAAATATCTATCAGCACTGGACTGTAAGGTTTTATAACAAGAAGGTCCGTCCGACTGACATCAAGGATGGTGACCTCGTTCTCAGGAAGCTTATTATTTCCAAACCTACCAAGAAAGGCAAACTGGCCCCGAACTAGGAGGGCCCGTACAAGGTCTCTAAAGTGGTAAGTCCAGGCACGTATCGACTCGAAGATCTGGGGGGCAGGGTAGTCAAGAGGCCCTGGAATGCAGAGCATCTTATCAAGTTCCATGAGGGGAGACAAGGGACGACATAGTTGTCAGTGGTGGTAGCAAGCACTACCCACTTTATGTACCTCCTTCTATGTAATCAAGCAAATGAAAGTAGTGATTATTTTTATTTTTATTTATTTTTTTATTTTTGAGTTAGAATGTCTTAGCTTTACTTCTCCAAATAGGGGAATCCTTCCGGTCCTCACCGCTCGGCATTAACCTCGAGCCTGAACGAGAGATTTCTTAATCTCTTAGGTCCTCGGCGCTTGACATTAACCTCGAGCCCCAAAGAGAGATTTATCAATTTCTCAGGTCCTCGCCTCTAGGCGTTAATCTTGAGCCCTAACGAGAGATTACTCAATCTCTCAGGTCCTCACTACTCGGCGTTAACCTTGAGCACTAACGAGAGAATTCTCAATCTCACACGCCCTCGCCACTCGGTGTTAACCTCGAGCCCTAACGAGAGATTTCTCAATCTCTCAGGTCATCGTCTCTCGGCATTAACCTCAGCGTTAATCTCGAGCCCTAATGAGATATTTCTCAATCTCTCAGGTGCTCGTAGCTCGGCATTAACCTCGATCCCTAACGAGAGATTTCTCAATCTCTCAGGTCCTTGCCTCTCGGGGTTAATCGAGCCATAACTAGAGATTACTCAATCTCATAGGTCCTCGCTGCTCGGCGTTAACCCCGAGCCCTAACGGGAGATTTCTCCATTTCTCATGTCCTCACCTCTTGGCGTTAACCTCGAACCCTAAGGGGAAATTTCTCAATTTCTCAATTTCTCAATTTCTCAGGTCCTCGCCTCTCGGCGTTAACTTCAAACCCTAACAAGAGATTTCTCAATCTCTCTGGTCCTCACCGCTCGCCGTCGACCTCCAGCCCTAACAAGAGATTTCTCAATCTCTCACGTCCTCGCCGCTCGGCGTCGACCTCCAACACTAACGAGAATTCTCTTAACCTCTCAAGTCCCCACCTTTCCCGTCGAACTCGGACCTCAGCCCTTGCAAAAGTTTAATTTTATTTACGACCCTCGCCTACGACAACGACCTCGAGCTCCATGCCCCAAGTTGGTCCCTCTTCCACCCGCTGACGGCCAAGGATATAGCAGCCTTCATCGTTGCTACTCCTAACTGTCAGAGGGTAATAGAAGAACCGCAAGTCATGAGAGCTCTCAATGAAATAAGAAGTAGATAGGGGAGGGGTTATATAGCCCAAGGGGAGGTAGGAACTCGATATTCATGACGCTGACATGGATGAATCACAACCATTCGCCCACATCCAATGGCCATAAAAGGCTTCGATACATCTCCCAAGGCCTAAATGTTTCACCTTCCAACAAGGCGCATTTATGAGTATCACTTGGAAGTGAAACGTCTCCTGTTCCAATCGTTCAATATCCTCGGAAGATGAAATGTCTCACATTCAGCAAGTCTGCCTCGCCAACACATCCAGATCGAAGCCGAGCTCAAAAAGTGGAAGGATCAGTTTATTACAACATAAAGAAGTTCATTGATACAATCGGCAAGGCCGTATGAGTTGTGGTTACAACAAAGTTACAATGAGTAAGAAAGTTAAAACTGATACAAACTCGACCTACCTCTCCGCTCAGGGAATTGAGGACTGGAGCAAACTAGTTTGAGCCCTATCGAATGTGTTTGTTCACCGACGAGCCCATCAAGATCCTTAGGATGCTAAGGTGGACGCTCCAGCTGTTGGTGTATGCCCCAGAGGCCAGTTGTGTATTGACATTACTAGTTTACATTGCATCATGCCATTTATTTCATATAGGATGCATTTTACTTATTGTGTTATTTATTGTGATTAAATGAACATAATAAAGTCATTATAATAGTAGGTTCAATACCATGGGACATCAAGTGCATGACTTGATTGTGAGTTCCTATTGGTTGTAATCAGAATATTGTTCTTAAATATCCATAGTCAAGTATTATTGTGAATTAGGACAACAATAATACATAGAGAATAGTGTGTGCATAAACTGAAGACCATTCTCACAGGTCATGGATATGAGATATCAAGTCTTCACATGGGTACATATTAAAGTAATAATGTACTGGACTGACCCACCATGAGAACACTGCATGGATCGTTACGTGAGTATCATAATCGGTTCACACAGTAACCATGGTGTACATAGTCCTTTGACTTGAAGTAACTACGGTTCCCTATATGAGAAGTTATATATTTTAATGTCGTCAAACGTTTCCTATAATTAGGTGATTATAAAGTCGACTATTGGATATACTACAAATTATGCGGAGGGATGTGAGTGACTTAGATAGGATTTGTCCCTCTTACATAACATGAGCGATATCTACGGGCCCCTTGATTGAGTAAGACTACAAAATGTATGGCCGTGCTCAAATGAGTCAATATAAGATATTGAGCTCATTTGTTTTAGTAAGTCTACTCGAACACCAAGAAACCAGAAATTGAACTGTACAAGAGTGTCATGCTCTATGCCTTGTGGTTAATTAAGATATCTTGACAAAGGGACTAGACTACATGGTAACATTGGTCACGGATAAGTTATGTCAAATCACTGACATTCCTGTTACTTGAGTCGCAGTGATGTATTACTAGATACCACTCACTGTTTGTAACACTAAAATAGAATTTTAGTATTACTGTCAACATAATGAGAACCTACAAGGTCACACTTAGAATGGATCGAAATTGGAATTTAAATTTATGAGATAAATTTAATTGGGAATTCTAGTAAGACTTGGATTCTTGACATGGTTGGCTAATTAATTAGATTTAATGGGCCAACTAAAGTTGGAAGGCCCACACACGAACTTGATCGAGGTAAGATTATGAGCCCTACCGCCTTAATGCTCTCTTAGGGTTATTTTTCTGCACTTATATATATGATATATTTCAGTTGAAAAGATGCAAGAGAAAACCCTATTCGTCACAAAAGTTGTGTGAGAGAGAGATCGTGAGGAACATCCCCTTCTCGCAGCTAGCACCGCGGTCTGAGGGGAAGCCATTTTTCGTTCCGTTTGTGATACCATAGAGGCACCACAATATTGCAGTGCTGTGATCGACGTATTGTGGAGACAACAGATCAATCTTTAAGATATAACTCCTAAACACGATTTATGGTTTCGCATGTAGCTTTCGATATTTTTTTGTAATTTTTTTGCTGTGTATTTAATCTGTGATTACCTTCGAAACCTATCACTAGCAACAGAGATCTGAGCATCACCCGGCCTTGGCGGCGGCTCCTGCCTCAAAGTTGGAAATGGGCCCCCATCGGAGGGCCAACCACTCCCAAAAGAATAGGTTCGGGATCCACCCACTCTGAGCATTACCTTCAAACTCTGGATCTCCAATTCCTTCTCCACTATCACCTCGCAAAGGAACGACTCTAAAGTGGGGCGTTGAATGGAAGCGAGAGATATCGACCACCCGAACTCAGCGTCACCCAAGCCTCGATCCGAAATCGTCCTCTTCAGATGGGCTAATTTTAATCTCAGCTCTTTCGACCTGTTCATGAAGTAAGTGAGGGTCGCCTCCCGGTCCTTGGCTTCTTTGCGATAATGCCCCAAACTAGGCTCCAAGGATTTCACGCGATACCTAAGGCATTCAAGCTTGGCATTATGAGGGTCGAACAAAACAAGGTCGACCATCTGGTATAGAAGTAAAAGACAAATCATTCCGAGCCTTATAGACTTGGCCAAATCACAAAGCGTCCCCAACGAAAAGAGAAAAAGGTTGGCCCAAAAAAGTTCTTTCCATTCATTTAAAATTGATACAAAAAGTGTGGTGGCTAGTTCGCATTCGGAAAATATAAAAAGCAAAAAAAATGGGAAAGCTTGTAACACCCTGCAAAATTAGAAATGACAATTTTGCCCTTGTGTGCTACGCACGTGTATTTTGTAACATGTTTCACTACGTATTTTGTTTTCTGACTATTTATGGATTTCCCGTATTGATTTTATCCTATTCGAGTCAACTTAATATAATTTTTCAATCTTGGTATTTTTACGTGCTTTTTACGTGTTTTCGATGCACGTACCGATTACGTATTTTTCACTGTTACAGGTGATATTTTCTGGGTTTCAATTATCTATTTTATGTGTTCAAATCCATTTTTATAAATGGAAGTTCATTTTCTCCATTATGATTAAAATATTTTGTACGTGTAATGCACGTGTTTTCTATGTACATAGTGATTACGTCGTGAAATATATAAAAATTAATAAATATATTTTCTTATGTTGTTTTCGATTATATTTTAATAATTTTCTGTTGATGAAGTCGATTTCGCATTTTTTATATTTTACGTGCGACGCACGTGTTTTCGGCGAACATATTTGAGCGTATTCATTTTCAAAATAAAATTTTGGGAGTGTGTGTATGTTTATTTTATTTGTGCATGAAAAATTATAATTTTTAAAATTAAACTAATTTTATGCATCTTATATATTATATACATGTATTTTAATTTAAATAAAAATATTTAATTGAGGAAGGGTGTGCTAGTGCACGTACGATGCACGTGCTAATTTTTTCATCTTTATTTTTCATACTCTCATTTACTATTTTAGCATGAATGAGTCTTTTTTAGCCTTTTATTAAACTCATAGGCCTAAGAATACATTCTAGCCCACTAGACTAATTAAATTAATTAATTAAAAAGCAAGCCCACAAGACAAGCCCATTTAATTAAATCTATTTTTTAGTTGTGCATGGACTCACACATGACATGTAACAACTTTTAATACACATATTAAAACTATAGGAATTGTATTTAATTTTGTGTATGTGTGTGCATTAGTGCACAACACGTGCACGTGCTTAGGAGAGAGGGTGGGAGATCAGTTGAGGGAGAGAGAGAAAGAGTTGGCCAGAAGTTAGGGAGATGAAGAGATGGAGATTTGAAGTGGTGGAGAAAGTGGGAAAGTGGATAATTAAGTGGATAATTATTAGGTGGATGAAATTTGTATTTTAGCCCTTCTTTTGTCCTATAAATACACCCCTATTTGTCTTCTCATTTCACACCTAAACTAAACAAGTTAGAGAGAGGAAAAAGAAAGAGAGTTGGAGAGTGTTCTTGTTGCATTGGAGGCTTTTGGGAGTGCTCTTGCTAGGAGGAGAAGGCTAGGTGTTGTTTGTTGGAGCTAGGAATTGTGTCCCATCATCTTTGTTGCAAGTTTTTCATAAGAGGTGGGTGATCTTGTGCTTTCTAAATGTAGGAAATACATGCTAATATGTTAAATGAGTAGTATAGATAAACTTGATGAGATAAATGTAGAACAAATCCATGCTATTGTATGTGCTATGAATGGTAGTAAATTTTTGTTATGATTAAGAAACTAATAGTCATCATGTTAGTAGAAATGAGAAACAATGAATTATTGCCATGAACAAATATGCATATTAATTTACTAATGTCAAAATATATAATTGTACGAAAATTGTTGAGATTTCACTTATGGTTAAAAATGAATTTTTGTAAAGTTAATTTGGTACACATAGATTCACTTAATTATTTGTAAGAGATACAAATAACTATTTTTGAATAAATTGAAGAAATGCAATTCATGTTCATTAAGGAGAAGAAATAATTTGAAATTTAGATTTATTGTCTAAAATATCAATTATAAATTTGTGAGCTATTGTTTGAAAGTAAACTCAGTTTAGATGAAGTAATTACAAGCCTAATGAAAGATTAGATCGACTGAAAAATAGAGTTTTGTGAAGATAATTGAATAACAGTAAGATTGAACAAAAGCCTAACAATGTGTTTCCTAATCATTAATCACACTTGGACTTATTGGCTTGTGGGTGCACCATAAGTCAGTACTGTAGCATGTGGGAAGTCCTCGGTTCGAAACTTGTTAGACTCTTTTATTTTTGATTTCGTTTAATTAAATCCGAACCCGAGAACCACTATTTGGGTTTTTCGATGTGGCTTTATGACACCAAGTCCACTTGGACTTAGTGATTCTCGATGGTGGCTTTCGGCGCCCACTGTGTGGTGCGGTTGGGCTTGGGTTCGAAACCCAGTGAGCTCATTTTGATTTTTTTAAAATTTTTTTTAATAATGTTAAGGGGTTTTTAATGTGAATAAAATTTGGAAAAAATATCCAATATTCCTATAAAATGATATAGAATTTATTAAAAATAGTCTTAGAAATTTTCATGTATATTTTGAGAAATAAAAAGAGAAATTGAGATAGAAAATGAGTTTTGACTTCAAAATTATTTAATTGAGGATATGACTTTTATTCTGAGAAGAAGAGAAAAATATTTGCCATGTTATGGATTTCTCTTGATGAGATCATATACTTATGTTGAGTAAGAAATACTTGATGTGATTAAGTTGTTAATGAGATTAAAATCTATTATGTGTTCATGAAAAGAATTATTGCTTTTGAAAGATTGTGAATAAATGAATCATGAGTAATGCTAAGATAAGGCATTGGTTAAATTGTGAATAAGTTGAAGATAAGAATACATTGAGTTTAATACATGATTATTGAAGGGTATGAGTACCCGTGGATTCTTGTACATGAAAGGTTGTGATCTAGAGGTTTGGTGAGACCCCGGGTACCGGCATTGTTGAATTAAAAAATTTGAATTATATTTTTGAGATATGGCCATGGAGCTATCTCAGTATTTGTGATTAAGTCCGGTAGGGGTAAAACTAACTCTAGGTATGATAATTTATTCATGTCTTGAACTTAAGAACTAGACACATAAGTGAAGATATAGTAAAACTTGGACAAACGTAAGCGGGGCACTCTATATAGTTGGACGGTGGATTCCGGGACTATAGACCCAGTCGGGCAGAGGATTTCGGGACTGTGGTTGCTTCGTGGGAGAAGAGCTTTTATTTTAAATCCGAGACTATGCGTAGTCAGGCGGATAGTTGCCGTACTTCAATGTATATACGTATATCGGTGCTAGAGGGGCACTTGCGGGATATTCACACGATGAGGAGTCTATTACAATAGTAGGGCAGTGGACTCCGAGGCTGGGATCCATACTCGTGGAATAATCTAAACCTTGTTTTATTACTGGGTAGTTGTCATGGCGAGGGATCGAACCTTTTAATGTGGAGTACGTAGGTGTTTGCCCTCGGACCTATGTAGTATGCGATGCATAGAATCTGAACAAGTATGCATTAGTGTTATCTTAGTATAAAATATCTGCATTAGGCATTAAGGCTGTAATCCCTATTTTCCCGAAAACGTATTTTTTTTGTATTTTCTGTATTTAAAATTTTCGCAAATTATTTTTTCGGTTTTCAAATTATTTTATCAAGATGTATTCTTGACTCTTCTATTAAAATCTTTTTTTTTGATCAATAATTTTATTTGTAACTATTTCCATGATTTTTATATTGTAACACAATTCTTATTATTGTTATTATTATTTTTATTATTACTACTACTGTTATTATTAGTACTATTATTGTTTTTATCACAATTCTTATTATTATTATTGTCAGTATCATTATTATTACTTTTATTTTTAATACTATTATTATTAATTTTATTGTTATTGTTTTTAATATTATTATTAGTATTTCTATGAAAACCTAATTGTATATTTTTATTAGTTATTGTGTTTTCCTAATACCCAAAACCCATTTTTATTTTATTGGATTTCTTTTTAAACCCAACTATCCTATTTTAATAAAACCCTATAATCCATTAGCATTTAACGCCATATCCATTTCAAACCTAACCCAAATACCCACCTAACTACCCAGACCCGTTATAATACCCGTCACCCACTTATACCCTGTTCACCTTCACTCTAACCCGCACCCAATAACAAACCCAACTCGGTACCCTACTTACCCCCTACCCTGCCATCATCACCTAAACCCTAACTCTGCTCTCATACATATAAACCCATATACCCCCCTCGACTGTTCGTCTTCCAGCCGCCTCCTAACCCATACCTTCGTCACCCTCTTCCTCCCGCTTTCTCTCCCTCCACCTGTGCGCACCCCCTACTCTCACCCTTCTTTCCCTCTCCTGTCCTCTCTTCTGGCGTTGTGCCGCCCTCCCGAGTGCCGCACACGATCGCAACTCCGCTGCAACCTCCTCGGCAACTCCTTGGTTCCCTCTCCCTCTCGCGATGCTCCTCCGTCGTGTCGCAACTGCAGCCGGCTCTCCTCATCTCCCCTGCCTCGTGACGCGTTGGAGCGCCGCTCTCGGCGACACCTTCCTGTCGCACCTCCTCCTCTCCTCCCTGTCGCGGTGCACAGCCGCGACTATAGTGACCAGCTCAGTCTCTATCCATCCCCTACAGTGCCTCCCTCCTACTCTCAGCTGAAGCAAGCGACTGTAGACAGCCCCGGGAGCCCTGCACTGTGCTGCTCCCCCTGGCTGCTGGTGTTCACCCTTGCAGTGCCGCAGCGAGTCCCCCGATGCTTTACTTCTCCTGTCAGCCAGTGCAGCAGCCAAAGCACTGAGTTACTGTTATTATGGGTTGTTCATAGAGTTTTTATTAAGTGCTTGTGGACCGTCGATCATCATGATCATCATGTTTGAATCTTGGCTTTGATCACCTTTGGTTGTGAGCCGTCGGATCTTCATCATCTCATCTTGATTATCGTGATCGCGATCATGATCTCCATCACCATCTAATCTGGACCGTCCAATTTGTTGATCTTGATCATGGCTTTCAACCTCATCTGTCCGATTGTGTTCGCGATCAATTGTTCCTTGTGTTCGTGATCTTGTTCGTGTTCGCTCATTCGTGTTGTTGAGTTCGTGCCGGGATCCGTTCCCGTTATTCTTGCTCCTTGCACCGTTTCTGTCATCGTCTCTCAGGAAAGTAACTTGTATTAAATTTCTTTGCATATACAAGTACTAAATACCGCTTGTAGTGTAGTTGGGTTCTAGAGACAACTTGTGTGTAATGTATGTTTGATGAGTACTGTCTCTATAGTGTTATTTGACCGTAGTTGTCTCACGACACAAATTTGATATGAAACAACTTAGGTTTTAACCGTTCTTGATGTGATCATATATGTGAGTTATTTGTAAGAATCGTGTGGTTGTTTGGATCCATGTGATATACTTGTTATGGACATGCCATATACATTTCATGATGTTTGGACACTTAGTAGACTCTATAACATGTTTGGTTGTGTTTGGGACGAGTTTCGTATGTTGTATGTTGATTTATTGTTAAGAGGAAAATCTATATTTTGTTAGTGATCAGTTTTGATTGGTATTTTGGACCATATTAAGTTCTGTATCTTAACTTCAGTATTAAACATGATTTTTAGAGAAATCCGTCTTCTTTCCAAAATCTCTGACCTTGATCGATTTCATTTTCTTATGTGTGAGATATGAATGTTTTACTACAGAGGTGTATTTCATTTCCAGATTTCGTTTCTTGATAATTTCGATGACTAAACTATTTTGATACTAGTGCTAAACATATTATTTTGATCTGAAATTTTGGTCATTATTTCTACACTTAATTAGGGATTACCCAGAATTTTGGTGGATTTTATTGATAAGTTTTATATGCAGTTTCATGCTTGTTTATAAAAACTATACTTGCTGGATTTTGCTCGCTGTTCTGTAGAGATTTGTATTTTCACCCTAATTTCTTTTTCTGTATGAAACAATATTTATGAAATATGAAAGTTATCTTATTTTGTCTATTTTCTTCTCCCTTTGGAAGATTTGGATTTCGTTTAATGGTTTGCGAGATATTACATTTTTCGTACAGCAGTGTTGGGAATTCCAGATTTGCCAAACTATTGTATCTTGATGTTTTCTGATTTTCATTGGCTAAACTAACCTTACTGGAAAATTATGAAACTTTATATTTTGATACTAGACATATAGGGGAATACTCCAGATTTTTCCTGGATTTATTTGAGGTGTTTTGATGCTGTTTTCCTGACTGAGAATTCGGTTTACTAATTTCTGGCTGAACGTATTTACTGGTTTCAAATCAGTTTTGAATCTTGTTTTTGTGAAACACTATATGAATTATATGTTTCCGCTGGATTCGGTTGGAAGTCTATTTTCTAGATTCTCCGACGGATTCAGGTTTTGATATTTGTGGTAACGGGAATCGCTGTTTTAGTATTGTACTGTCGTGCTGTCCTGAATTAGGAAGTACTCTATTTTGTTCTGTTATGTCACTACTTACCATCTGTACATGCTTATCTATTATTCTGAACTTGCGGGTCGTTATATCATGCTATATTTACTCTGTTTCATGCACATACACATCTGTTTGATAATAATTATAAAATGATCAAGCCGGGGTTTATGGAAAAGATCTAGTAGTGGGAAAGCTTAGAAATGTGTACTTAGAAGGGGGCCTGTATTTTCCATATGATTATCTGCTATCTTTTATCTGACCCTGTCTACATTACTTCCTATAGAAAGTTGTAGGAAAGTAGAGAACCACTAGGTTCTATCTGTCTGGATCTGTTATCTGACCCTGTCTATATTACTTCATATAGGAAGGTGTAGGGAAGAAGAGAACCACTAGGTTCTATCTGTCTATCTGATCGGTTATCTGATATCTGTCTGTCTGAACCCTGAGTACACGGCCCTATATGATCCCCTACGAAATCTACAAATGTAACTATTTTGAATGTAGCAACCATGTGATAAAAGGATGGCACATGAAGTGCTACCTAATTAGTAATTAATACAAGACTTATAAAAATCTGAATCTGACATCTGTATCTGTATCTGATATCTGAATCTGCTATCTGTCATTTGATTATCTGATTATCTGTTATCTGTCTGACACTATCACTTCACACCATTATTTGATACTATCTGTATATCTGTCTATATGTTATTTGACTTTTGACACTTGACACATGTTTTTATTCCATGCTAGTTGATTCTGTTATGCATATACCATGCTATGTTTTGTTTCTGCTATTATTTAAATTTGTTAGTTTTCCATGTAATTGTATCCTGCATTACAAGCGGCCCGTAACTTGCATTGACTTGTACTTGTTTTCTTTTTTCCTTCTCCTGCAATTTATTGATTGCAGACCAGGATGATCGTTTGCCCGATGGCATTGGAGAAATGAAATATTAGTGCTGGACATCTTTTTGCTATTATTATTATTGTTGCTTTGGAACAATGTATTTTTGAGTACTTGGATATTTACTTTGTATTTGGGCAATGTGACCCAGGATATTTGACTTGTCCAGATTCTGATTTATTTGAGATTAATACATTTTGTTTCAAATAAATTCTGTTGGTATATTGATTCAATTATGCATGTATGGTTGACTTTTTTGCTTCCGACTCTGATTATTTTGTGAGATGTTGTAAAGATTCCTGAACAACTTATGGATGATGAAAATCATTCGCTGGGCTTTTGTCGCGTATCCGTATTCCGTATTCTTTTTAAGAAGCGGGGCGTGACAAAGGCATTGCATACACTTACATGTTTAGAGTAGTCACATTTAACACTTTATTTGCATTCAAGTTTGTGGTTGTTAAAGTATTAAGATCGTTATATTTTTGGCATAGAGAGGATGGCCGTGTATAACATTTTTCGTCGATTCTAAGCAACTGACGTGCCCACAGTTTTATATGCAGGAGATGGATTTTCATGAAGATATAAAGTTGATATGCTGCTGTTGATTTATTCAAATGTTAAAGATGTTGAAATTGTATAATTTTTCATCATTGTACTTCATTTTATCTTCCGTTGTGTAAACAAATGTAAAAGACTCTGTTGTATTATAAAAATTTCAAATTTCCTTCTAAAATTGTACGAAGTGAAGTGTAAAGATCCTGTGGAACTTCGAATTCGGTCGTATTTGGAATTCGGGGCGTTAAGTAGAAGGGAGCACCTCATCGTTCCCTGCAATGTCTGCTTCGGGGTTGACTACTGGTTGTTCTTGCTCCTCGCCATGCTGGCGACCATCGTCCTCCTACTCGCCTCCCCCAGGGGTTGAAGGAGGCTCATCAAATTTTATCGAATAATGAAATTCCTTGATGTCACACTGGGGATACTTGCGTAGCACGTGCTCAATTGCTCGATGACGATTTGTTCTGAGACTCGCTGACCTTGTCCATGGCAGCAGTAACATCCTGAATTTTCAACTATAATTAAATATAAGTTTATTTTATTCACGTGTTTTGCACGCGCAAATTTATGTATATTTTCCCTTAAATTTTATTTATTTTTATATCATGAACAAGTATTTTATTTCTTCTCTTTTTAAAGCCTAAAAGCCTATTTTAAACTCTAGGCCTAATTGTTTAATTCTAGCCCATACTAATTAATTTAATTATTTTAATTAATAAGCCCATGGACTTTTAGCCCACTAATTTGAGCCCACTAGTTTATTCTCATTTAAAATGAGACAACTTGTTGGGTAGACTTGTTTTTGTAACAAATTAATTAAAAACATGAACATTTAGTAACTAGATGTGCATTGTGTGACACGTGCATTGCACTAGCACGTGTTGTGAGTGAGCATGGGGGGTGGCCGGATTGCTTCATGAAGTGGGAAGAGTGATGGAATGAGTGGTGAGTGGTTATGTGTTCATGGGTAGTTGCTCTAACTCCCTAGTACATCCTAGCCCCTAATCTACTTTCATCAAACTAATCTTAGCCCTTCATTTGGCCCTAAGAAGTGTATAAATAGCCCCCTAGCCATTCATTTCTCTTGCACCATTAGAATTTGTAAAGAAAGTGAGAAGAAAAGATAGAGTTGTAAGAAATTTGTGTGAGGAAAAAGATTGAGTTGTGCATTCTTGTGTGTTCCTTTCACTATTGGAGGCCGGCCTAGCTTCAAGCAAGGAGAGGAGCTTGGGTTCACCTGGTACAAAGAGGAGGAGAGCTTTGGTGTGCACAAGCAAGGAGGAGAAGACTTTCAACTAGGAGAGGATCGTGTATTCAAGGAGTTTCCCTAGGAGTTTTCTTGTTTTCTTCAATTAAACTGGGTGATTTCTCTACTTCTAATGTAGATATCATGCTAGGGATTGAATTGATGAAATTGCTAAGAAAAAAACTAGTTAAATTGGCCATGTGTTTGGTTAAAAAGAGACTAATTAGAAATGAAGTGAATGCTAGATGAATTGATTGATAATTGATAAAAATTGTGATTATTACATTGGAAATTATCATGTTGCTATGAAATATGTGTTTTTGAACCATGCTAGATTATGGAAATTTACTTGTGAAATGACTAGTTGATTAATTAAAGCATTGATATGTATTATCTTAATTAATGTAACACCAGTATGAAAAAGGGAATTATGTTCTAGAAATATTTGTAGAATAAAAGAAAGTAAGAAAATAGTCTTTTGTGAAAATTGTGGTGCCAAATTATGTAGAAATCATGGTTGCTTTTCAAATATCGAAAATGTAGACAGAGAATATAAAGTAGAAAGAAAAATTTATGTTTTTATGCCAAAATAATGATCTCAAAATACTGTTATGTTGCAAATTTCCAAGGCTGATAATCTGGAAATTTTTATAATACAAAAATAGGGGAGAAGATTATTTAAAGAGATTTTGAATTGTGAAAAATTAATAATAAACAGCGAGTTGAGTTACTCAATTCACATCGGGTTAGTCACTAAGACCTACTGGTCAGTGGGTGCGTTTTAAAAATGTTACTGTAGCAGAGCGGAGCTCTTAGTCTTGGGTTCGAGTCTCTCGATAGACTTTATTTTTTTGAAAATTGATTTTAACTCAATACCAAAACCCAAAGATTAAGTATAATCTGAGTTCGCTATTAGACAGTAGTCCTCTTTGGACTTACTGGTCTTCGGGTGCATTTTAAAAATGTTACTGTAGCACGGCGGGGGCTCTATGCGTGGGTTCGAATCTGGCCTTGGCCATTTTTGCGAAAAATTTGATTTTTTTCCTTCCTATTTTTATTATTTTAAACAGTTTTTAAGTGTTTTAAAAATTGAGAAAAAATATTAGAATTATTCTAAAAATGTCTATACTTCATGAAAATTATTTCTATAGCTTTTGACTTATTATAATGATAATTAGAGGCTATTTTGAGAAAATAACTTGATACAAATTATTAGAACAAAATATTAATTAATTAAAGAAAATAAATATTTTTCTTTTAAAAGAAATTTTATGTAGAGATTTTAAAAGAGATTGTGTCTTGGAAAATTTCAGTAAGATAAATGTGGTTTTTGGCTAAATAAGTGGAGGATTGACATTATGAAAGTAAAGGAATTACGTGAAGTTAAATTATGAATGTGGTAAGTTTGAAAAATGAAATTGTTGTATTATACATGAAATTTGTACATGAAAATGGAATGAAGATCATGATGAATTATGAGAAAAATTTGTGAGTATGAATACTCAATTTTTATGAACATGAAATTAAATTAAAGACTGGAGTGTAGCTAAATCCTTGTACCGGCATTGAAAAAATTCTTTGAGATAAAATATTCAAATGAAAGACCAAAAAGTTTGGGTCATTATTATTGATTGATGATTAAGACCGGTATAGAGGAAGTGCTAACTCTAGGGTGTTAATTTTATTCATGATTCTATCATCTAAGGATTAGACACATAGTGGAGATGTGATGAAAGTAAGAGAAAAACACGAGTATGAGGGCCTCGGATCTACGGTGTGAGAGTATTCATAGATTGCCTGCTTGATGCGTCATGTCATGGCGTGGATACATATCCAGAATTATCGGGACTGGGGCGACGCTTGTGGGGTATTTGGTGACTACGGGTGGTGCCATCATTCCATGATGGAGGCTGAATTGTCCATAGGCTCTGCATGATGCGTCATGTCACGATGTGGGATTCCCCTCCAGGCTGTCTGGACATTGGCTTGTAACTCATAGAACACCTAGGATACTTACCGTAGTTACCGTAGTAGTTTAACTCATGGTGAGGGAATCAACCCTACAAGATGAAGAATGATTAAGGGCTTGCCCTCGGACCTATGTAGTATGGGATGCATAGAATCCGAACAAGTGCGCATTAGTGTCATGTATTATAAATAACTGCATTAAGGACTAAGTGCACATTCACACATGACATCAATAGGATAGTTCCCCTTAGCTTTGTTTGTGACAAGTGTGTACTTTCTAAGTAAGAGAAATTGATGTATTATATCCTAGCATCAGTTGTATGCAACTGACGTATCCACAGTTTTTATGTAGGGTAAAGTGAATGACAAGACTAAGGATTGAATGCTGCTTAAAGAAATGTTTAAGTTGATGTTTAATTCATGTATTATGTTGTAATTTGCTTTCGCTGTGTAAAATGTAAATATTATTGTATAAAAATTTTTAATTCCTTGTAAAATTGTACAAAGTGAAGTGTAAAGATCCTGTGGAACTTCAAATTCAGTCTTATTTGGAATTCGAGGTGTTACAGCAGCGGTCCTCACCTCCTTGAGCTTCATCTCGATCTCTGCCTCCATCTCCTTCTTCCTCTGAGCTTGGCTTTCGGCAAGGGAGGTCAATTTCGTCCGAAGAGCCCGCTCGCGAGCTTCGGTGTTATCAGCCCGCATCTTTTGCTCCTTCATGTCACGCTCATAATGCTGAGCATTCTTTACTTTCCGCTGGAGCTCCAGAGCGTGTTATCTCCTCAATTGGGTCCTGTTACCGCTAAATCTGGTGTGGGGGCAAACAGATAGTATTTGTGGATTCTTAGGGGAACCGAATAATCCAACCTTAACTTCTTCCGCCGGAGTTTGACCGCTGACTCCCGCCGTTCACCTGCAAAAAGTGCGAGAAACCGGGGTTGATCCCGGTGACGCACCCTCTGACGCTCATGTCAGTAATTAGGAAGATTATGAGAGAGCGTAAATTGGCAAAAGATTGATTACCTCTTAATGGTGGTGGATGGGGGGGTATTTATAGCTGCCTTTAGGATCAGATTAGGAATGAAATCCCTAATTCCCCGTAAAAGGATAGAGTGAATCAGGGCCGTTGATTCAATACAATCAGAAACCCTAATTCTATCCTGCTAGGCCAGGTTTGTTGCGGGTTGGAACCCGCACCCAGTTGAGCTGGATCCGTTCATGGGTTGTAGGGACTTTTAGTAAGAAGACCCTGGACCCATTTCAGACCCGTTTGTAAGTGAGATTACCATTTTGCCCCCAAGCATTAAGATTCGTGCCCGATTTGGACGATTCCGATTTAACTCTATTTTTAGCCATATCACGAGCCCCCCACTCCCGAAGACTGAGTTTGATTAGTCTTTGAGGAATAGTTTTACTGTTTTAATGGCTTACGGAGTTGTATCGGAATATACACGAGGGGTGTCGAACCTTTATATGGGGTATTGTGGTAATTTCCGAGTTAGTAGCGCGCTCTAGGTTGTTCTTGAGCCCTTCTTTCGATGGTTATCTCACTTTGCGAAGTGATGATTTGTAGTTCGGGGGTCTTAATTAACCATTCTAAGCAATAACTATTTTCCCAGGGGCTCAAAAATATTTCCCCGGATTTATAATTATCTTTTAGAATTTTTAATTAATTTTCCTGAATTTCAAATCATTTTTTTCCCGCAATATTTAGGTAGGTGACCTGATGTTATTTTTGTCGTTTCATGGCTTAGATGCTTCGGTTTCGTCGTCGACCCCTTTCGAACTTATGCCATGAAGAAGGCCGAGGTCCATGGGGGTTTGGCACCTTCTGTCGAAGAGCACAGATTCCTCGGCCAGGCTGTAGGCGCGTTCGGCGAATCTTTGCCGAAGTCCGGAGTGGTTTTCTCCCTGTAAGAGGGTCGGTGCCGAGAGCGCTCGGCAAGGTGTGCCGAGGCCCAATTTTTCCATGTAACATGGTCGGTGGCAAGAGCGCTCGGCAGCATGTGCCGATGTCCAATTTTTCCATGTAACATGGTCGGTGGCAAGAGCGCTCGGCAGCATGTGCCGAGGTCCAATTTTTTCATGTAACATGGTCAGTGGCAAGAGCGCTCGGCAGCATGTGCCGAGGTCCTGGGTCGTATTTTTTGGCGACATAGGAAATGCCACGCTGAGTTGGCGGCCGCTGAACTTCTGACAGATGTGACAGTCATTAATGCGATGGCTGTTGATCTTCTGACAACTCTGACAGATGTGACAGCCATTAATGCGATAGTACAGCTAGGGCGGTAAATAATGTAACGGTTCAGGTCATTTTGTTGCCTTGGGTAAATGGGCTGGCTCTGTGGGCCCATTAACCTCGTTTCGTGTGCCAAGCTCTATAAAACCTCACCCCCCTCTCATTTTTCACTTCTCCAAACTTTTACTCAGGCGGTGAATTTGCGCTAGTGAGAGCTCACGGTGATCGTCCATTGCTTTCCGGTAAAAATTCCGACCGCACACATCACTTCAAGGTAATTTACAATTAGTTTTTTCTTAAGTATAAATATGTCTCTTTCTCCTGTCTCCGAGTCCTCCCCTCCTGTTGCCGAGGCCCCTTCTCCGAGAAAGAGGGTATCTGGTCGAGACAGCATAGTGGAGGATCCGAAGCGCATGTGGCCGTTCGGCAGGTATCCAGGGCCACTGACCGGGCTCCAAAGGGTTCGAGAACTTCTAGAGGAGCATGCAGATCGCATCATCCACGGGAGGGGGAGGACCTTTGAGGAGAATGCGGCGAGGGAGACCTCCGAGGCTAATGAAACGGTGTCTATCCTCAGCTTGGATGAATTGGTAGTGATCCGGAATTGCTTTCAAATTTCGGAGCAGTACGAATTGATGCTGCCGGGTCCCGGGGTTAGGGCAAATTCGCCGATGCCAGTGAACATGTGTTTCTGGCCGGTCGATGCCTTCATTGCCGGGGCTCGGCTGCCTCTCCACCCGTTCGCGACTCAAGTGCTTAGGTGGTTTGGGGTCAGCCCCATTCAACTAATGCCGAACTCGTGAAGAGTCATCAATGGGTTCGTGCTCCACTACCAAACGACTGGTATTGAGCCGGAGTTGAGGGTACTTCGGACGATCTACCGGCTTCACCAGCAAAACCAGTCGGAGTTCCAGTACTACCTAGCTCCGAGGCATGGAGGTTGGCTCGTCGTTTGCCCCGAATCCATAAAGCACTGGCGCGATAAGTACCTCATAGTGCGGAGTGCAGAGGTGTGGCCCATACCCATCGGTTTTATGGAGGAGGTGTCGAAGCAAGTGAAGGAGTCATCGATGCTTCATCTTCAAGAAGAAGAGGCAGTTCGGACTCTTCTAGACAGGCCGAAGTATGATTGGAGAGAACTGACCGAAGACATTCTCTTCAGGGGAGGGCTCAGCCGCGTAGATCCCAGTACGCGACTCTTTCCACCTTTTCCCTTTTTTTCCTTTAACCTTGCTTATTTTAACTTGTATTTTTAACCAACTCCTTGTTTGATGCAGAGGCAATGGACTTCGACGCAGTGCTAGCGCAGAGGGTCGCCCTTGGAAGCAAGGCGCCGAAGAAGCGCAAGAGGGTCGCCACCAAGTTGCCCTCTGCGAAGACCCAGAAGGTCGCGAGCGCGGCCGAAGAGTCGGAGGTGCCGGCGGATGTGACCCCGACCCGCGCTCCGACAGTAGCCTCAGCGTCGACCGGGGTAGGTGACTTCCCGATCACCGCGGCACTCGGGATGGAGACGCCCCCGCTGACGGTGGCGGCCGAGGAGCTCCTGACGGAGGAGCACAAGAAGATCCATGTTCCGGACTGGCAGGTTCGGAAGCATGATGGGTTCCTTGGCAACTCCTTGGCGAGTATGCAGGTGGTGAAGCACCTGACGACGCCGAAGGACCGTGCCGCCATGGATGCCGGCTTGGCAGGCGATGATGCCATCGAGATCGCTCACTCGGCGGTGTCGGTAAGCGTCGTCTTTTCGCTTTTGAAGGTAGCTTTTATGTTTGATTTTATAACTCCTTATTTGATGCAGATTACTGTCCACTTCGGTCATCTCATGGAAAGGATGACGGAGTTGGAAAAGGAGCTGAAGCAAGAGTCTGACCGAGCCCGGATTGAGAAGGCTCGGATGGGTAATGAGCTCGATAAGCTGAAGTTCGAGTTCGAGGGGAGGACGACGAGGCTCGAGTACCTCGAGGACCTCATCACCAGGCTCGAAGCCGACCTGCTCCAGCAGAAGGAGGATACGGCCAAGCAGCAGGCCGAGGCGGTGGAGGCCAAGGCTGCTACGGTGAAGGGGGCCGAGAAGGCCACAATGGCAAAGGCACAAGGCTTCCTCGCCGCAAATATGGCCAAGG
This sequence comes from Hemerocallis citrina, assembly GCA_017893485.1. Taxonomy (NCBI): domain Eukaryota; kingdom Viridiplantae; phylum Streptophyta; class Magnoliopsida; order Asparagales; family Asphodelaceae; genus Hemerocallis; species Hemerocallis citrina. The sequence goes on from CM030362.1 coordinate 151,860,059, forward strand.
CGTACGCCTAGGCCATTTCTCAGGTGTCAGAGCGATATCCTGAGGTCGACTGCTCCGAGTGGCGGCTCTTCCCAGACCACGTCGACGGCTTTGACCCTGAGTCGGAGGAGGAAGAAGGGGACGACAGAGATGATGCCCAGGTCGAGGTCATCGACGAGGTACAGGGGTCAGTGGTGAATCTGCTGGTGATGGTGCCTCCTTCAGGGGAGTCCGACCCCGCCCAGTCTCGATGCCCCGAGAAAGAGGTCGGCCCCTGACTTCTCCTTTCTTCTTTTTTCTTTTTTTGTTTTTCGAGCTATTCTTGTACTGCCTAATTGCGGACTGGCCACCGCATTTTTTTGATGAAATGGAAATACAATTTTTGTGCTCGAACTCATCTTGTTTTGTTCTTTCCTTGTAGTCTTTAAATTTGACTGTGTTGAAACAAAATATTTTAGTCTTAGCTAAGCGCGTGTGGCCTTGTTCCGAAGTCTGACGTGATGCGATTTTTTGAGTGTTTACTGAGTGCTCGTTCTTTGCTTTGAACTTTTTAGCTTGCCGAGGTGACTCAATCTGCCGAACCAACTTGCTCCGGGGAAGAGTTTCGTTCCGAGGTCGGTTTAGAGGCGACGAGGCTGTGTTTGACCCAGTGCCGGGAGCATCTTTACGAAGTCGAGCTGGGGTTGCGCAGAGCCGAAAGTGAGCAGAACCATCTGCAGCAGGTCTTGGGCCGGAGGGACATCGAGATCCAGCGGCTAGAGAGTAGGCTCGCCGATATACATCCCGTAGGCGAGGATGATGGCTCGTCGACAGCCTTCACCAATGGGCTGAGGCTTAAGTGTCTCCAACTCTCTTTGTGGAGGCAGAGCTTCTGGCGAAAGAAGAGGAGTTGACTACGGCAGTAGGAAAGCTGATGGCTGAACGCGACGAATTGACGACAGAAGTCGATGCGTTGAAGAGAGCCACAGTGGATAGGGGCATCGAAGTCACTCAGCTCTGCCGAATCGTCACCGGCCGTCCTAGCATTCCGAGCACTGCAGCGCCTCCTCGTTTCGAGGTGGACATGGAAGATGACCCTCTGAAGCAAAGGATCACCGAGCTGGAGGCGGAAGTAGCTCGCCTGAAGCCGCACTCGAGGCCGATTAATGTCAGGAGCACTTCATGCACTCGCGAGGAGAGCGAACGAGGCATTTCGTTTTATGAGCTCGCGACCGATTTGCCCATAGGCCGGCTCAGTCCGGGTGACGCCCAAAGTGGTGTGGCAAAATCATCCAGCGGAGCGTCTGTCGGCACAACTGTTAGGAGCAGTGCCGAAGACACGTCTCAATTCGCCGGTTTAGGGATGAGTACCGGGGTCAAGCGTCGCCGCCCTCGAGTTTCTTTGAAGCGAAACATCCCTGTGCCAAGGAAGCGTTGAAGACTTTTTGTTTTCCAAATTTTGTATTTCGTCCAAGTGTAACGAGCCAGCATTGTAGCTTTTGCTTTTTGAAATCTTGTAGCTTCGTTGTAAAGAAAAGTTGGCTTGTATTGTTTATCCATACTTAATGGAAATGAGGCTTTTTTCTTCCTTGGACTTGTGCGTTTTTTGATAGCTTTGTGTTGTTGTGCTACTCGTGACTATCTTTTGCGTGCCGAGGTCCGAAGCTAGGTTTTTGCTTGTTTGGGCGTCGGAGCCGAGAGTGCTTCGGCAAAGCGTGCCGAGATCCCGGAGCAAGATTTTTGCTTGTTTGGGTCTCCGGGCTTCTTCCCTTCTGATTTTTCAAGTGAAGTGCGTTTCTTGCAGTGGAGGAGCAGTCTTTGCATCTGTCTATTGCTCTCGAAAGTGTTTATTATGACTAATGAAGCCAATTTGCGGGAGTCTCCAAACTGGTCATTGGCTGACAATATACGAGATTCTAGGGGTGATTTCATAGTCCAGTATTTGATCAAAGACTAGGTGTGTCGCAGATTTTCGACTCCGCTTCATGATAAAGCTAAGAATCGTCCGAGCCGGGAATTCACCGAAGCCTTTAACGAGTTCATGTTCGAAGCTTTCTCTAGCACCAGCTTTTCTCACGTTGAGTATGGTTGTATGAATTTCACGCGTGGTGGCGGGGCGAGTCTCGATGGTTGTGGGAGCAATTCTGAATGGCGAACCACTTCTAGCTCGCTTAAGAGCGAACTTGCGAAGCGGAGTCGAGCCAAGTGTTGGACTCCGAACTCGTCATTTGAGTAAATTTCAACGGTTGTGGGAGCAATTCTAAATGGCGAACCACTTCTAGATCGCTTAAGAGCGAGCTTGCGAAGCGGAGTCGAGCCAAGTGTTGGACTCCGAACTCATCGTTTGAGTAAATTTCAACGGTTGTGGGAGTAATTCCGAATGGCGAACCACTTCTAGCTTGCTTAAGAGCGAACTTGCGAAGCGGAGTCGAGCAAAGTGTTGGACTGCGAACTCGTCGTTTGAGTAAATTTCAACGGTTGTGGGAGCAATTCCGAATGGCGAACCACTTCTAGCTCGCTTAAGAGCGAACTTGCGAAGCAGAGTCGAGCCAAGTGTGGGACTCCAAACTCGTCATTTGAGCGCAAAGAAGTTAAAGACAGAGAGATACAACCAATTCACAAGTAAAATACGAAAATAAGAAGCTCTTTATTGAAAACTACTACTCGGCTGCTTCTAAGTTGCAAGCCGTTATTACATTTGGAAAAATAAAAAGTAAAAGTAAAATACAAGTGAAAGGGAAGGAACAGTTTGACATCCAAAAGTACTTAGAGAGGCGTTCAAGCGCTTTCTTGGTACTTTAAGAGATGGTTGGCATTCCAAGTCCTGGGAACCTCTCTGCCTTCAAGGTCTTCTAGACGGTATGTCCCGGGCCGAACCACTCTGGTGATCTTGTAGGGTCCTTCCCAATTTGGAGCTAGCTTACTCTTCTGACTGGAGAATGAGATTGCTAACTTTCTAAGGACTAAGTCCCCTTCTTTGAGGTCGATAGGACGGACTCTCTTGTTGTAGGCCAGCTCGATCCTCCTTCGATAGCTTTGTTGGCGAATTGAAGCTCTTTCACGGAGCTCATCAATCAAATCCAAATTTGCCCGAAGCTCTCTGGCATTCTGTTCTTCTTTGTAGGACATAAGGCGAGGTGAGGGTACACCAACTTCCAAGTACCATAGGTGAGATTGAATGGCGACTCTCTTGTGGGGGTCCGTTTCGTAGTGCGGTAATTCCACAGTACATTAGGAAGCTGATCAACCCATAAGCCTTTGGTGGACTTATCCAGCCTCTTCTTAATACCGGAGAGGATCTGTCGGTTGGCATTTTCTACTTGACCATTCGACTGCGGGTGGGAGACGGAGGAGAAGCGTTGTTGGATGGCGAGGTCTTCACACAGAGCTCGGAATGCGGCCCCTGTAAATTGTGTTTCATTGTCGGTTATGAGGATTCGAGGGATGCCGAACCTGCATATAACGCTTTTCGAGAAGAACTGAAGTACTTTGTTCTCGGTGATTGTGGCCAAGGGCTCGGTCTCTATCCACTTCGAGAAGTAGTCGATTGCCACGACTAAGAATTTGAGTTGGCCGGGAGCTGGTGGAAATGGCCCTAGTAAATGCATCCCCCACATTGCGAAAGGGATCGAACTTGATAGGGAGGTGAGCTGAGCTTGGGGTAGGCGGCGAATATTGGAATACTTCTGACAAGAGCTGCATTGCCGAACGTGTCGCTCAGCGTCTTGTAGGAGGGTAGGCCAAAAGTATCCATAATTCAACACTTTCCGGGCAAGGGATCTTGACCCTAAATGCGCTCCGCCTATGCCTTCGTGAAGCTCCTACAAGGCATATGCGGCTTGTTCCGGGGAGAGACACCTCAAATAAGGTCTGCCGTCCACTTGGGTGAATGAGCTTTTGTACAAGACCCCCTCAACAAGGGTGTACCGCTCCGCTCTGGTTCTAATTCGACGAGCTTCCTTAGGTTCTTCGGAGTGGAGCCCATCCCTTAGAAATTCTATCAAGGATTTCATCCAATTGTCTTGAAGTTGGACGGGCAGTGACTCCATCGAGTTGGGAGTTTCTTCTTCTATGCTCGGCCTCAGGAGCAATTCAATCAGGATGGTCTGCTCGAGACCTTGAACGGAGGAGGAGGCCAGCTTAGAGAGGGCATCTGCTTGGGAATTTTCTTCTCTGGGGATCCGCCGAATGAGCACTTCTTCGAACTGAGTCATGAGATTTTGGACCTTGGCTAGATACTTACCCATTCAGTCATCTTGCACCTCGTACTGGCCCAAAACTTGATTCACGACTAGCTGAGAGTCGCTAAAAATTCGTAGGCATTGTGCCCCTGCCTTGCGAGCCATACCGAGGCCGGCTATAAGTGCTTCATACTCCGCTTCACTGTTGGAGGCTTTGAAGTTAATGCGGAGGGAGTATTGGAGAACGAAATCATCTGGGCCTGCCAGAATGACCCCGGCTCTGCTTCCTTCGTTGCAAGAGGACCCATCCACATATACCGACCGGATAGGAGGCCCGTTTGCTGCTTGAATAACCTCGGGGATGGTGCTTTCCACGATGAATTCAGCTAAAGCCTGAGCCTTGATAGCGGTCCGAGGCTGGTATGATATATCATGCTGGCTCAGCTCGATCGACCACTTCATGAGGCAGCCAGAGGTCTCCGGCTTGTAGAGGATTTGTTTCAGCGGTTGGTCGGTAAGAACGACCACCAAGTGGGACTGGAAATACGGGCGAAGCTTCCTAGCTGCCATGACTAAGGCGTATGCCATCTTCTTCAGCCTTGGATAACGGAGCTCGGCATCCCGAAGTACCTTGCTCACATAGTAGATGGGCTTCTGAGCCCTGTCTTCTTCCCTCACCAAGACAGCACTGAGGATCTGTTCGGAGGTAGCTAAGTAGAGGTAGAGTGTTTCCCCGGGGATAGGCTTGCTGAGGAGAGGGGGGTTGACTAGATAGGCTTTAAGCTGTCGAATGACTCCTGGTGTTGTTGACCCCATTCGAAGCCCTTAGCCCCCCTGAGAGCCTTGAAGAAGGGAAGACACTTCTCTCCTGACTTAGAGAGGAAGCACCCTATAGCTGCGAGGCACCCAGTTAGCTTCTGAACCTCTTTCACATTTTTGGGAGGAGCCATGTCCCATATGGCTTTGATCTTCTCGGGGTTGGCTTCGATTCCTCTTTGGCTGACCATGAATCCTAGGAATTTTCCCGACGAGACTCCGAACGCACACTTGATCGGATTGAGCCTCATATCATGCTTTCTTAATACATCGAACGCCTCTTACAGATCGGCCACATGATCGGCGCCATGGATGCTCTTGACTAGCATGTCATCAATATATACTTCCATATTTCGGCCGATCTGTTGTTGAAAGACCTTGTTGACGAGGCTTTGATAGGTCGTACCGGCATTCTTCAGCCCGAAGGGCATTACCCTGTAGCAATAGAGCCCTTGATCGGTAACAAAGGAGGTCTTCGGGATATCCGGGAGAAACATGCGGATCTGATTATACCCGGAAAAGGCATCCATGAAGCCGAGGAGTTCATGGCCCGAAGTTGCGTCGATCAAGGTGTCGATGCTAGGGAGAGGGAACAGATCTTTAGGGCATGCTTTGTTTAGGTCGGTGAAGTCGTTGCAGATTCTCCAGCTCCCGTTGGACTTCTTTACCATGACCACATTGGAGAGCCATTCAGGGTAATTTACCTCTTGTATGAACCGAGCCTTAAGGAGCTTGTCCACCTCTTCTTTGATAGCTTGTTGGTGCTCGGGATCAAATTTGCGCCTCTTCTGTTGGACCAGTTTGGATCCCGGGGCAACACTCAGGTGGTGGATGAGGAGCTCTTCGGAGATTCCTGGCATGTCGGCAGCCGACCATGCAATGAGGTCGCGGTTCTTTCTAATGCATTGGACTATGTCGGAGCATAAGGCGGATGGGAAGGTCTTGCTGATAAAGAAATTGCGGTTCGGATCTTGCTCGGAGAAGAGCACTTCCTCCAATTCATCCACCGGCTCGGATGTTGGCCGGATACCCTCTTGGGGAATTTCAAGAGTCTCGAGGGAGAGAACTGGACCCCCGGTGGAGGTCATATAGCATTTTCGGGCCATCTCTTGACTGCCTCTTACTTCCCCTACCCCTGCCCTGGTGGGGAACTTCATCTTGAGGTGATAAGCTGATGGGATGGCCTCTAGAGTAGCTAGGCTAGGTCGGCCTAGAATCACATTATAAGCAGCAGGGACATTGACTACCATGAAGTCCATCGGCTTCGTGCGGGTAGTAAGAGTTTTGCCAGCAGTTACGTCGAGGGTGATTACCCCTTTGATAGTCACTGGCACTCCCACGAACCCGTGGAGTGTGTAGCCGGCGGGCTTAAGCCTGTCCCGGGATAGTTTGAGCCCTTTAAAAGCAGCGAGGAAGAGGATGTTAACGGAGCTGCCATTGTCCACCAGTATCCTTTCCACTTTAAAATTCGCCATATGGAGGTTGATGACTAGTGCATCACAATGAGGGGTTCGGACATCTTCAAGGTCTTCATCTGAAAAAGTGACCGGTACTCCGAGGCCTTTGGGAGGGGGCATGCCGTGTACTGAGTTGACTTTCCTTATGAAAGCTTTTCTAGAGGAGTTGGAGGTGCCTCCCAAGGGGCCCCCATGGATGAGGTGTAGGATACGCTCCTCTTCGAATTCGGGTGTCTCATCGCGTCGTTCATGTAACACCCCGAATTCCAAAATACACTGAATTCGAGATTCCACAGGATCTTTACACTTCATTTAGTACAATTTTACAAGGAAATAAAACTTTTTACTTTACATCAGAGTTTACATGAGATCTTTACACTTCACATTTTACAGCGGAAGCATATATCACAAATAATTTACATGTAATGACAGCGGAAGCAATTTACAACATTACACAAAGATATAACAGCGAGTTATCTATGAGCATCGGTTCTCCTTTAATCTTTATCAAGCCATTTATCCTACATACAAAACTGTGGGTACGTCAGTTTATTCAACCGACGAAAATTATACATGACCATCCTCTCTATGCCAGAAACAGTATAACGATTCTCAATTCTTAACAAAGCACAAATTTTTTCACAAACAAAACTAAAAGGGTCTATCCTGTTGATGTCGTGTTGTGATTGTGCACTTAGTCCTTAATGCAGTTATTATATTACATGACACTAATGCGCACTTGTTCGGATTCTATGCATCCCATACTACATAGGTCCGAGGGCAAGCCCTTAATCGTACTTCATTTTATAGGGTTCAATCCCTCGCCATGACTTAATCTACTATGGTAACTACAGTAAGTATCTTAGATGTTCTATGATCTACGAGCCCATGTCCACGCAGCCTGGAGGGGAATCCCACGCACTGACACGATGCATCGAGCAGGCAACCTATGGACAATTCAGTCTCCGCCATGGAACAATGGCACCACCCATAGCCACTCAAACATCCCACAAGCGTCGCCACCGGGACGATAATTCTGGAGTAGTGCCCACGCCATGTCTTGACGCATCAAGCAGGCAGCCTGTGGATCACTCTCACACCGCCAATCCGATGGCCTTCATACTCATGTTTTTCTCTTACTTTCATCACATCTCCACTATGTATCTAGTCCTTATTTTATTATAATCATGAACAAAATCAAAGCTCTAAAGGTAGCCTCTCCATTATACCGGACTTAATTATTCATTCAACATGACCCAACCTTGGTCTTTCATTTCAAATTCCATTTCAATTCATCTCTTTCCAATTGCCGGTGGGAGACTTAGCTACTCTTTAGTTTCAATTTCAATTCACAATCACCAGAATTGAGCCTTTCAAACCCAATAATTCATTTTCATAATCACAAATGATTTTTCTTTTCATGTTCACAACTTCCACAATCATACAAACTTTTCATTGGTTCAATAGAATGATTTACTTCATTTCATGTACACATTCATGCGAAGACAAATAGAATTTACTGCTTCTAAATTGTCACAACAAATAATCATTCAACAATAGTAGATTCATTATCTCTATCATAAAGCAACTTAGAATTCTGAGATATCAAAAAATGATCTGGACAGTAGACTTAGAGCATACTCAGTCGACTTGTTCAGCTAAGGAAAGTTCTTCAATAAACTGCTCGGAAGAGTCGACTGCTGCACATGGCCAGTCGGCTGTTCCGCTGCGTTCAAATTTAATTATAATTTACGGGGAAGTCGACTGTCATCCGAACCAGTCCGCTGTTCTGTAGAGTTCAATTGAACTTTTAATGTTCGACATAGTCGACTGCTACATATATTTGGTCGACTGATCAAAGTTAATTTCGAATTAAGGAATATCTTTTCCTTCTGTTCTTCAATTAGCACACAGCATTTTATTCAACTACAGTATGTTCAATGTCAACATAAACATGCGATTCTTATCCATTTACCAGCATCACAACATAGTTTACGATTAAATGTAGGTTTCACAATACTAGTATTTTCTTTCACCCAAATAAAATTTCTAATCGTGCATTTATCCTTTACTCATTATTTGTCTACGGAGATAAATATTGATCCTGAATTAACATGCTGGGAAAAGTCAAGATAACGGCACACATTAAAATGCATCATTTCATGGAATTTCGAACTGTACATATTTTATTTCATCGTACCAGTCGACTGTCAACATGATCGGTCTACTGTACAGGTAATCTCCAGTTTCTCTAAATGTCTTAGTTCTTTACCATTCATTCACATTTTCTACCTTATGTATAGCATAGAGGATTTCAATATGACCATCAGTTCATCAATCAAATTTTCACACGCATGATAACAAAACAATCTCAATCCTAACATGATTTCTATTCTAGAAGTCATGAGAAACACCCACATTTTGAAGAAATAAATGAAATCCCGCAAAGCTTCCTAGTGCGATAGTATGACTCCTCCTCCTTCCTCCTTGCCAAAACAAGAATTCCTTCAGTAGTGATGACCGGCCTCCAATAACACTCACTCACAACTCTCTTAAAAATATATTTTCTTCTTTCAATAAAATTTTAGTGTAGAAGATAATTGAGTGAGAGGGGTATTTATACTCAATCTTTGGGTAAGATGGAGGGCTAGGATTTAGTAGATGGTTATAGGATCAAGGGTTAGGATGAGAGTAGTTGTAGTAACTACCCACACTCTAGGTAACCACCCATGCACTAATCCCACTTCTTTCAAAACCGGCCAAAATAGTGTGCTCATGCACATGTACGTGCAATGCATGTGCATGCACTAGTTCTCTATTTTAAAGTTGTACATTAAAAAAAAATACTCTTTAAAAAGGTGTTCCACATTACAAGTTGTAATTAAAATAGAAATAATTCATGGGCTTAAATTGATGGGCCAAAATAATAGTTTTACAAAAATAAATAAATTAGATTTGGGCTTATGTTTATTTGAAGATAAGGGACTTTAAAAAAATAATTAAGAACACATATACTTATACATATACTCACCATCCATAATGAAAATAATTATAAGATTTCATATTACGAAAATTGCACGTGCACACTACGTGCAAAAATAAATAAATAATTTTCATAAATGAAAATCGGGGTATTACATTTCAGGACGCTTGTTAGCCCCCCGAGGGGGAGGAGGAAGATCGGTTCGGTCCTTTCTCACAAATTTGGCCAGCTGCCCCTTCTAGATGAGGGCCTCAATCTCGTTCTTAAAGGCCCAACAATCATTGGTGTCGTGGTCATGGTCTCGGTGATAGCGGCACCACTTCTCTTTGTCCCTCTTCTTGCCAGGGGTGTTCATCTTCGGGGCAGGAGGTATCACCCCTTCCTTCTCAACTTCCATGAGAATAGTGGAAATATTGGCGTTAAGAGGAGTGAATTTTTCAAATCTGAGGGGAGGGCGGCGCTGACCGCCATTGTCCTTCTGGAGATTCTTGGCTCCCTCTTCTTCACCTACCTTTCTTTTGGTTCCGGAGGAAGGCCCCTCAAAGGTGGGGCGATGCTCAGCTTCCTCAGCCCGGATATACTTCTCGCTTCGGAGAAGGAGGTCGGAGAAGTTCTGCGGGGCTTCTTGGAGATGGAGGATCGAAGGCTGGAGTTAAGGACATATGATTGGAATGCTACTGCAGCGATCGACTGGTCGAGGGAAGCGATGGACCTCGCTTCCGCAGTGAACCTTTTCACATAGTCTCTCAGCTTTTCACACTTCTTCTGGTTGAGATAGAGTAGCGAAGTGCTGGTCTCCTCAGTTCAGCGGCTACTCACGAAGTGGTTGACAAAGAGGGTCTCGAATTGCTCGAAGGAGAATATTGAGGATGGGGCGAGGCGAGAGTACCATTTCCAGGCCGGACCCTTGAGAGTAGCGGGGAAGGTTTTGCACAGCAGGGCATCGGAAGCTTGGTGGATTAGCATGAGGGTCTTAAAGCTTTCAATGTGATCGACGGGATCAGACTCCCCGGAATAAGTCTCGAATTGTGGAGGCTTGAAGCCTATCGGAACGTGCACCTCCATGATGGTTCGAGAGAAAGGAGGTCGGCTTGGACGGAGGGTCCTTCCTCTAAGCTCTTCTTCTCTGTCTAGCTGACCCAAGCGCCTCTCCATTTCATGGAGACGATGGTAGACAGTTTCATCCCTTCGACGGTAATCAAACGAGCCTCTGGACTCATCTTCGTACGAGGAAGAGCGGGGGCTACGATGACGGTAGCTCAGGGAGTGACGAGGACTAGGAATGTACTGGGGGTTGCTAGGAACTGGGGGAGGAGTTAGGGACCATCGGCGAGGACTTTGGACCGGAGGAGGAGTGGGGACCCTCCGAGCATTGTTGTTGTTAGGTCGGAGATTGAGGGCTTGTAAGATGGTTGCTTGGAATTGCTAGAACTCAGCATGAGTGATGGGTGCGTTATCGTTCCTCGGAGGTCGCCGACCATCAGGAGAGTGAGGTCTTCTCCTATGGTGGCCAGGGGACTCTCTTTGCCCTTGGCGAGGAGGGGACCTTCTGTAGTATCGAGGATGAGGAGATCGTTCATTTGGACGTTGTTGGCGGGAGGCTCCCTCTCGGGCCCGCCTTTTATCCAAACGGCGGCGAAGATCCTCTTCCTTCTACCGATTGAGGATGGTATTGCGAAGGTCATCGGAAGCTCGGGGGTTGTGGGATGCCATGGAATTGGTAGAGGGATTGTGTACGGAGACGCGATCATGTTGGAGAGGTTGTTTCTGAGGATTGGGACGGGAGCCCCTCACACTAGCAATGTGGGGACCGGTTTGACCGCAAGGGGGTTGAAGATTCTGAGGAGGAAGTTGGTCCTGCTGCAGGGCTTGGTCAGGTTGAGGAGGGAGTCCCTGTGGCTGGACCATTTCTAAGGGGGTTCTCCTGTTGAGGAGTAGGTCCACGGTTGGACCCCCTAGATCTAAGTTTCTTTGGAGGCATGGCTGGGTCAGATCTGACCAACGGGAAGAGGAAGGGCTGTTATTCTTTGTTTCCCACAGACGGCACCAATCTGTTACCGGTAAATCTGGTGTGGGGACAAACAGATAGTATTTGTGGATTCTTAAGGGAACCGAATAATCCAATCTTAACTTCTTTTGCCGGAGTTTGACCGCTGACTCCCGCCGTTCACCTGCAAAAAGTGCGAGACACCGGGGTTGATCCCGGTGACGCACCTTCTGATGCTCAAGTCAGTAATTAGGAAGATTATGAAAGAGCGTAAATTGGCAAAAGATTGATTACCTCTTAATGGTGGTGGATGGGGGGTATTTATAGCCGCCTTTGGGATCAGATTAAGAATGAAATCCCTAATTTCCCGTGAAAGGATAGAGTGAATCAGGGCCGTTGATTCAATACAATCAGAAACTCTAATTCTATCCTGCTAGGCTGGGTTTGTTGCGGGTTGGAACCCGCACCCAGTTGAGCTGGATCCGTTCATGGGTTGTGGGGCCTTTTAGTAAGAAGACCATGGACCCATTTCAGACCCGTTTGTAAGTGAGATTACCATTTTGCCCCCAAGCGTTAAGATTCGTGCCTGATTTGGATGATTCCGATTTAACTCTATTTTTAGCCATATCAGGTCCCGATGATTGTTTCCTGTAAATGAGTGGTCAAGACTTAGAAATTTATAGGAGAAAAGAACTTGAAATTATGAAATTCGTTAGCACTTACCACCATATCGGCCTGAGCCCACCTCATGTAGCATGACTCAGTCATCTCAGTGGCAAAGCCCTCCCGGTCGCGAGGCATGGCGAGGTGCTCCACTGCCTCGATCGCTATGGGTCCCTCCGTCAGCGAGTCCGCTACCTTCACTAACTAGTCAGGGGCCCACGGTAGGAGCCCAGCTTCGCCGACAATCTCCTGGGCCGAGAGCTTGAGGGGAGGGACACCCTTCGTCAACAGCTCGGTAACCTTAAGGTTGCTGGAACTCGGTACCATCTTCGTCGATCTCGTAGTCCCTAGTACTGTGGAGACCTTCTTATGCTTTGACTGATGGGCAGCCTTCTTCTCCAGTTGGGCCCTCATCCACTTAATTTCGGTGTCGTCCATTGCTGCAAAACAAAATCAAAGTTGCAAGGACAAAGAAAATAAAATGCACGGAAAAATGAAACGAAAAACATACAGGGGTCAACAGGGCTCAGTCTAATCCAGGCTAGGTGCCTCTCGTGCACGGTCTGCCAACGATACTCTTGTAACGCCCCATCCCAATACTCAGACAATTTTTATTATTTTTAGAAGACAATTAATACTTATAGTACAACTGCCAACCACAGTCTGCCTCTCAAAAGATGGTTAACCAATTAGGTGACTCCTGATCATAGGCAATTATATTTATATTAAATTATTTATTGTATACTCCTGATATGGGATTACTTTAATTCAACTCATCCCCCTAATCTCGTGACACATGAAATGCCACATCACCATCACAAGAGACAGCAGCTGTCTCTTTTCAATCCAAATCCTGGGTGGCCCCCATTGGTGACATCATCACGACGTCACCACACAAATCCACAGCACAACCTACAGCACGTTGTGCTGTTCTCAAATCACGTGCCCCCCCAATCTTTACATTATTTACCAATCTGCCACTCACCTATTATTATTATTATTATTATTATTATTATTATTATTATTATTATTATTATTATTATTATTATTATTATTATATATATATATATATATATATATATATATATATATATATATATATATATATATATAAAATAAATTACAAAGAAAGCTATCAAGTGGCTCACAATCAATCCCCCCAAAATCGAAGGCCCATATCAAACCTCACAAAACACATTTTCCCTCCAAAATTTCAAACTCCAAAACCAAATTTCCCCCCCTAAAAAACTCATTACTTTATTACTATCTCTCTCTTCTCTCTCTACTTTTTCATATTTCTCTCTTTCTCTCTCTCTCTATCTCTCTCTCCCATTCTTTCTTTATTTACTTAGAAATTTTGATTTTAAGATTTCGGATTTTTAAAAATTCATAATTTTTAAAAGCAAATATCTCTTCAACAATTAAATTTTATTGTTTTTCACACTTGAAGTTCTAAGAAGTTAGATTTTAAACCCCATTTATAATTATTATTCAACATATACTAATGGAAACATAGACTTTTATTTATAACTAATTATTGTCATACATTCAAACTTGAGCTACATAATTATTGTTTTATTGTTTACATGGCTTTTCGTGTTTTGTATTGTTCCGTAAACGTGCCGTAGGCACGTGCCCACGGGAAAATCTAGTATATATATATATATATATATATATATATATATATATATATATTCCTTTGAAATTACCGAGTATTACAACTCTTGCCTCCGGCGACCCATTTCACATCGTCCCACTCCTCTTTCGTAAGCTCCTTCCCCTTCGAAGGCTTGAGGTTCGGTTTGTTGAAGGCCCATGCGGTCGGAATATCCCATGGAGTTGGACTCCGAATAATGAATTTCTTATTCTTCCACCCCCTTAATAGAATCCGGGTGACCATGAATGACTCGGTTGTGGGGCTGAGGAGAGACATAATATACACATTGCGTCGATGACAAACTCACACTAAGGGCGGTTCGGAAATACTTCAGCAGCTTCAGCGGCACCCCTCTTTTTTCGCTAAGCAAAATGTAGCACACCAGCTGCTTCTAAGAATTGGGGCTGTACTGCATGAGACTTAGACCGGCTCTGTTTAACACCTCCTTCATAAATAGATGTAAGGGCAACCTCAGCCCTGGATCGAATGCATCAACTGGAAACATACAAAATCATTCGGGCAGGGTATCAGCGGGTCGACACCCAGGGTTCATCACCATCAACTCATACTCTAGGGGAATAAAATATATCGCCTGTGTCAGGGGAAGATCAGTGCTTGCCACCACACTCTGCTCATCATCAATCTTCAGTTTCGATCAGCTCGGAGAAGAGGGTTGCACCCCGTACCGAACCTTATCCTCAAGATTGTTCGGGTACATCCTAATTGAACCCCATTGCTGAAGATAGGGAACGTCTAGTCCGTGTTTTAGGAAGAATTCGGGTGGGTACTTAAGGCTGTTTGGAAGGGTCCACTTTAGCTTATTCCTTCGGGTAACCTTCAGAGCGAACCGCTCAGTTTGGGGCCTCGATGAAGAAACTTTATCTGAAGCATCACCCTCTTCCTCAACGCCCCCATCCTCCTCTTCGTCGCCTTCGCGCTCGTCATCCACTTTCCCCCACCAACCGCATCCACCTCTTCGACACCTTCCTCAAAGTCGCTCGACTCCATGACAGAGGGCTTGCGAGTTCGAAGTGGCTCGGGAATGTACACTTTCTTCCCCTTTTCGGATGCTTCCCAGTCCGAGGAGTCGTTGAGACGATCGGTGCAGCTCCGATCTGATGTGGAGGCCGAGGAATTGGACTGAGCCCTCGACATAATGTTAAATTTACTAACATGTTTGTAGGTGCCAGAGAATATGCCGAAGAACCTACCACTGATGACGGAACAGTGCCTAGAGAGAGAAGCTCTGGAAGTTAGAAAGAGAGAGAGCAAGGAGACAATTTGAGATGGGGGTGGAAGCATATATAGGCAAACAAAAATGCCTCAAAGTCCACAAAACCATCTCAACCTTCTAATCTTGATCCAACGGCGGATAAGATTTCGACGTCTCGATTTCCACAACCATGACATTATGAACCCACGTGCTGAACACGTGCCAACTGTGGCCAAGTTTTCTAAAAAAGTTCCCAAATGTAACTCACTCGACGCTTGACATTAACCTTAAGCAAGCTCCTAGCTTTCATACAGGCTCACAGGGCTCGATGCTCAGCATTAACTTCGAACTAGCACCTGTCTTGCATACAAGCTCACAGGCCTCGATGCTCGGTATTAATCTCGAGCCAGCTTATGTCCCTTGCGCTACGCTCGGCATTTAGCGCTTGATATTAACTTCGAGCAAGCTCCTAGCTTTCATACAAGCTCACAAGGCTCGACGCTCGGCATTAACTTCGAGCCAGCACCTGTCTTTCATACAAGCTCACAGGGCTCAACGCTCGGCATTAACCTCGAGCTAGCTCCTGTCCCTCGCGCTAAGCTCGATGCTCATCGCTTGTCGTTAACCTCGAGCAAGCTCCTGGCTTTCATGCAATGCTCAGCGCTCGACGTGTTAGGTTTCAAATGCAATCACAAATTAAATACACAACGAAAAAATTACAAAAATATCAAAACATAGCCATGGATCCATACGAAAACCATAAATCGTGTTTAGGAGATATAACTTAAAGATGGATATGCTATCTCCACAGTATGCCGATCACAACACTGCAATATTGCGATGCCTCACGGTATCCACATGAACGGAATGAAAAATGGCTCTCCCACAGACCGCAGTGCTAGGTGCGTGAAGGGGACGTTCTTCCTCACGATCTCTTTCTCTCACTTTCTGTGACGGCTATATCTTATTTTCTCGTGTGTCTTTTCCATAGATACATATCATATATATAGGTGCAGAAAATTAACCCTAAGAGAGTAATGTAGTTGTTGAGCTCACAATCTGACTCGGGTCAGATTCGTGTGTGGGCCTTTGAACTTTAGTCGGCCCATTAAATCTAACTAAATGTCCAACTAATGTTAGGAGTCCAAGTCTTACTTAGATCCCTAATTGAATTCATCATATGAATATAAATCCCAATTTCGATCCGTTCTAAGTGTATGACCCTGTAGGTTCCCATTACATTGACAGTAATACTAAAATCATATCGAGTATTACAAACAGTGAGCGGTATCTAGTAATACATCACTACTACTCAAGTAATGGGAATGTCAGTGATTTGACATAACCTATCTATGACCAATGTTACCATGTACTCTAGTCCCTTTGTCCAGATATCTTAATTGATCACAAGGCATAGAGCGTGTCACCATTTTTTCGTTCACTCTTTGGTTTCTTGATGTCCGAGTAGACTTACTAAAACAAATGAGATCAATATCTCATATTGACTCATTTGAGTACGGCCATACATTTTGCAGTCTCACTCAATCAAGGGGCCCATAGATATCGCTCCTGTTATGTAAGAAGGACAAATCCTATCTAAGTCACTCACATCCCTTCACATGGTTTGTAGTATATCCAATTTGACTTTATAATCACCTTATTACAGACAACGTTTAACGGCATTAAAACATATAACTTCTCATGTAGAAAATCTTAGTGACTTCAAGTCAAAAGACTACGTACACCATGGTCACTGTGAGAACCGCTTATGACACTTATGTAACGATCCATGCAGCGTTCTCATGGTGGGTCAGTCCAATACATTATTACTTTAAATATGTACCCATGTGAAGACTTGATATCTCACATCCATGACCTGTGCGAATGGCCATCTGTCTACGTACACACTAGTCTCTATATATTATCATTGTCCTAATTAACAATTATACTCGACTAGGGACATTTAAGAACAATGTTCTAATTTCAGCCAATTGGATCTTATAATCAAGTTACGTACTTGATATCCCATGACATTGAACTTACTATTCTAAGGACTTCAATATGTTTATTTAATTCACAATAAATAACACAATAAATGAAATGCCTAAATATAAAATAAATGTCATGATACAATATAAACTAGTAATGTCAATACACAACTGGCCTCTAGGGCATACACCAACATGACGCTCGATATTAACCTCGAGCAAGTTCTTAGCTTTCAAATAAGCTCACATGGCTCGACGCTCGACGTCAACCTCGAGTCAGCCCATGTCTTTGACGCTAAGCTCGACTCTCGGCACCCAACCATACCTTTGAGCAAGCTCCTGACTTTCATACCATCTTACATGGCTCGACAATCGGCAGTAACCTCGAGCCTCTCACATGGCGTACTCAGCGTTCGGCTTAGAACTCCCTCACAGGAGCTCGGTGCTAACGTCACTGAGGCCGATTTCACGCATGTTCTACGGAGATCCGTTGCCTACTCTCAGGCACACTTTCCAATTGAACTCTTCTCTCACGAGATTAGACTAGTCCTTGAAGGTAGGTGCACCTAGCCCTCTAGGGGTGGGTGCCTATGATGTGGGTAAAAGTTCAGCCCAATATGAGTCGTTCGATCTCCTCAGGATACGCCTCTCTTGATCTGGCCTGTAGACCCTATGGGCCTTCTGCTATTTCAGCAGACCAAACAGGCCCATGGGAGAGGGTCAACCCGGCCCATTAGGGTTAGGGTTCCCTCTCCCTACCTATAAATACCAGGCAGCCACCCCATTTTCAAAGGTAATGTCATTTTCTCCACTCAAACCCTAGCTCCACCTTTCCCAGTGACTGACTAGATCGTTGGTGGGCCTGTCACTGGAATCTCTCCCAGAGTTTCTAAATGTTTTGCTGGTGTTCAGGACGGCCAGCTACAAGCAGCATCCCCCTCCTGATCCTCACAAAACTCTCATCTCAGATCCATATCTGTGGTTGAGATCTATCGCTCCCCCTACAAATAACAAGAACTAACATCTATTGCTTCCACCTCTAAATCAGCAGCATCATGTATGATATTAGTACTAGCGTATCCATATGCAGCAACACAGACTATTCAAAAAAATTGAGCGAATGATAAACCGAGAATTTTTCTTGCTATATTTATTCTCAAACATGCAATTAATTAAAAACATATTTTCGTGATTAACTAGCATTTTTCGCCCAATGTATGGCCTTTTTCGGTCAATGTCACGTGTTTTCTCATCCCCACTCTATCCTGCCAATTCTAATCCCGTTGTAGAAGAAGAAGAAGAAGAATCCATGTTGTGACCAGAATACCAGCTTCCACTTCTCAATGCATGGCCTTTTTCGGTCAATGTCGAATGGAAATTAAAAATAAAAATACAGTTCCGAAAATCCCCTTTTAAAATCATTATTTGTAATCTAACCTCGTTCAAGCAGCCACCTAGTCTAATAAATGAGCAATGGTGATTTAAGTTGTGTTACGGGCATTTTCGTCAAAAGAGATGAAAAACAAAAAATGTAAGAAATAGAATATACTTGCCTCTGTTTCACAACAACTGCTAGCAGCACTGATGTCAGCACATTGCTGGAGCCACACCAAACTCAGGGTGAGCGGCCGCTCCCCCTGGGCTTGGGCAGCTTCTTTGTAAAAAAAAAAATGTAGCGGCCACTTCCCCTGGGCTTGGGCAGCTCCTTTGTCAAAAAAATATATATATATATTTTTTAAAAATGTAAGCCCATACAACCCGCTCCCCCTGATGCCAACACTCACACACTATCCGACCCGATCCGCTCTCTCTTTTCTTCTGACCCTCAATCCCTCTCTCAAATCCTCCTCCCCCAACCTCTTGCTGCCATCTCTGTCATCTCCTCAATGCCGTCGCTATCATCTCCGAAGGCATTAAAGTCGACCAGTCGCTCATCTTCAAAGGCATTGAAGTTCCCAAGTTACTCATCTACCAAGTGCCAAGGCGTCGTCTTCATTTTCCAAAAATCTCGCAAGGAGTTCGGTCGTTATCTTCACAGTCAAAGTCAGGCATACTTCATATTTAAGAATATGAGATAATTATTTGAGAATTGAGATTGTTCAAAAAAACATTTTTTTAAAAATTTTTTTGAGATTGTTGAGAATATGAACGAATGCTGCGGATCTTGGTTTGAAGTTTGATATTTGAGAATATGAGAAAATTTGATATTGAAGTCGCAAGTTACAATTTCTATTGAGATTTGAGGCTGTTAAAACTTAAAACCAAGCTTGAGATTTCAAGTATTAGTATCAGATGATTTCTTATGAGATATTAGTAGGAAATTTCGTGACCATTTAGGCCATTTTTTAGAACACATGTTAAATAACTAGGAAATTGATATTCTATTATAATTGTTCTCTAATTGACCAGTAACTTATCCTTCCATTTAGGCATGACTGTTTTTTATGAATTTGGTTTGGATCGTCTTAAGGAAATAAGAATGAACCCTAATTTCCTAGGCATGATGCAACTATAAGCTCACTACCTTAATTAAAAGACATGTTGTTTGTTTGATACTAATTTAACTTTTAACAATATTCAAACAGTTATGGATGAAAAATTTTCGTTCTGGTAATTTCGCTCCCGGTGGGTGAAAATCCTGGCTCCGCCACTGCGTCAGCGTCATCATCACCTACCACCCCCATCCTTTTCTCCGGCACTCGTCGATGCGCCCAAGCCGGATCCAAACCAAAGCCGAACTAGGATCCAAAATTTAATAGTCGCCAGACTTCGTTCCTCCTTCTTTGTTCTCACGTGCTTCGAAAATAGCAAAGGAGGCTACGCGGTGCTTGGGAGGTTGCAGCATCAGATGCAAAGTCGAGATTTAGGGAGGTGGAGGTGGCATGCATTAGAAGGCAGGTGGATGGTTTAGGAGGTCGAAGGATTGGTAAGGGAAAAGGCCATGAGTTGGGGGAGAGGGTTTTGAAAGTCAGAGAGACGATGAGAACATGAAATTTGGTTTGAGGATCTTCTCTAGTTGAAATTTGATTTGGTGTTTTAAATTTTTTTCTTTATTTTTTGAAAACGTACAGAATGTACGTGTTAGTTTATATATGATTTTTCTATTTTTACTCTTCTTTCTTTATTTCAAAATAAAGGAAAAGGAGAGAAAGGTAGACTCACTAGCTTAATATATAGTTATAATTATAATTCCATCAAAATACCAAACTTGACTCCCAAGTATTAACTTGAAACTTGATAACAAGTAATCACTTGGTCAACCATCTAAACGATAACTACAAATTAAAGAACCAGATCATATGTATCACCATAAATAAGACTTCAAAACTCGAACAAAATATATATCTTCTCATCTTGAAATCCTTGAACTCTTTCTTCTTCTTCTTCTTCTTCTTCTTCTTCTACCATGGATTCTCACCAAGAATTCTACTACGACAACGCCATAAAGAGCACGACCGCAACAATGACAACAACACGATGTTCTACATCAACAAAGATCTTGCGTCTAACCTGCATCAAAGCTACACCATATTAAGTGAAGCTGAAGTAAAACAAATCCAATAGGAAGAGATTGTAAGGATATGGCGAGCGGCGACAACCGATTACAACAAATAACCAAGCAATATAGACCAAACCAAATACAAAAGCACACAATATTGTCCCAGTTCGGCAAACCTAAACCATTGGAGAAATAACTGAGATATTATTCAACCAGAGAAGATATAAGAGTTACAACACTCTCACCAAAAATTACTCTATCTCTCTCAAACCTCACTGGTAGATAATATGATGTTTACAATGGAAAACTCTCACATGAAGTAGTCGCCCACCTCTCAGTGGAGGTCTTTACATTATTATATAGAAATCTAGAAAAATCCTAGGTTGTAGTCTTGATCCAACACCATCCGATATACCTTGAAAAGAAAACCACACGATAGGAGCCCTACAATTGATCTTGGTGAAGAAACGTGACTCAAACAGATCCACCAAGAACCCTGACTCAAACAGATCCACCAAGAACCCGACCTGATAGCTGATGTAGCCAATTGCGATTGACTGCTCCCAAGAGCAATCGACTTGTCTTGCAGTCTAAGTCAGCAGCTGCTGGTTGCAGTTGACTATCATCATCAGACAACCCAACAACAATACTTCTCTGCCTCCACCTTCTCCTCGAACCTCTTATCGTGTCACCCATTTTTCTTCATATCAAACCTAGTATGCAAGATATACACCAAACAATCTCCCCTTTGAATTGCATACACAGGCTTTCCCACATGCGAGATTAATTTCTTATGGACTCTTCCCGTTCTTCTCTTGTAAGCAACGCGAATCAGTGGCTTCTTCCACAAGTCGAATTTACCTACACTTATTATTTCTTCAATCATATGCCCACTCAAAAAGCACACCCATAAAGGAGTTAACACGGAGGCTCCACCCTCCGCACAAACTCCACCTACCCCAAGGCATCCTCCACCTCTCGACGATCTTTAGTGATTCTAGCATCGGCGAACTAGTTGTTTTAGGAATGACAGACTTTAAATCCATTGGCCAAGTCTTCCCGTTCACATAAAACTTGTAGAAGTTGTGCTGAACACCCCTCCTTCCCCTCATCACCTTATGACAACGTTCCCAAACTGATAGAACTCTACATCAAGTTGTGTACCTGCAACCCCGTACTTGCAGGGTTCCTAAGGATATTAAGTTCCGCTTCAACGAAGAAACATGCATGACCTTATTCAATATAAACCCATTTCCATCTGGCATCTGCAACTCAATTGTTTCCTCACCCACTACGTCACAAATTTTACCAATTCCCGTCCTAACACAACTACCTCTTATAGACTTGTAAGCAACAAACATCTCTCTCGGAGCAAATATGAGAAGAACTACCCAAATCAAGAAACTAGTCAAAATACACATAATTATAAATTGAAACAAGAAGACAATCTAAGTTATCAGCTGATTCAGCAACACTGGCTATGTTTATACCCTTCTGATACAACAACTTGCGACAATTTTTCTTGTCATGCCCAATCCCTCTACAATAGTAGCAACAAACCACACCCTTATGTGTACTTTCCATCCAATTGAAGTTTCATCCACCACCTTGCAACTCAAAGAAGTAGACCCTAATTTATGAGTTTCCTTCCGAAGTTCATCATTCTTCAAGCCCTTGATCACACTGGCCACCAAGAGCTTCTTCTTGATTTTCCATGTAGCATGGTACCGCACGGTAGTTATCAAATGATCGTACGAATGTGGCAATGAATATATCATTTTGAAAGCTTTATTCTCTTTGCTTAGATCATTTGCATTTATCGCCTTCAATTCGGATAACACCTTATTGAATTCAACTATATGATCATGAAGAGCGGCACCATTCTTCAATAAGAAACAAAACAATTTTCTCTTCCAGTACATCTGATACAGTAACAACGATCCCGAGTAGTCAATTTCGAGTCTTGCTCATAGACTCACCGCGATTTTTTTCCTCAAGAAAGTTACACTTGACATCGTTCATTAATGACATCCGGATTAAACTCAAATCTTTTTGTCACACCCCACTTCCCAAAATACGGAATTACGCGAACACAACTAAGGCCAAGCAAACGATACAAGCATCATTCATAAGTCGTATAGCTATAAACTCAACCAAATATTTATAAAGCATATCCACGTAGGTAATAATGATAATCACATGAACAAGAAATAGAGCTAAACTCTACACAAACAACCATCATCTTAAATACATGAACTTTGGGTCAAAATGCCCGAGAATATAATGTTCTAAAAAAAATACAATGAAATGAACAGTTCGCTACGACTAGCTAGATAATGTAGCGATTGAAAAATAAGACACATGCAACTCTATCATGGCCATCTAAAAAGTTTGCTCACCAAGTTCCTTCAGTAGCCCATTATCGGTACCTGTATAAACATCATCTGGGGTGGTAGAGGGTGTTCGTTAAAGCAAGCTTTGGACAGCAAGTAGCATCAAGCAGTACGGTAGCAAAATAATGAAACATAAGGAAGGAATAGCAATGTAAATACTGTAAAGGTATGATCATGCACAGTGCAAATGCTTATGTATCAACTATAAGAAAATGCAATCATGACTGTAAGGTATAATCAATCGGTCATTAATGGTGCAGTGATCGGTAATCAATAGTCGGTAATCGGTAACTGTGTCAATGATCAGTGTCAATCTTAGGCCTATTAATTTTTATTATCCAATCAAATGCACTCAATCTTGAGTCTCATACCATAGGTTCAGGTGCATAACAATCAAGTGAATGCTTGGACTTAAATAGTAAAGTTTACAGGATCATGTACTCGAGTCTTCCAATGACAGTAATTTGTTATCAATAATGGTAAACAATAATTGGTAACAGTAATGGTAAGCAGTAATACAGGAAACACTGGCCCCATTTTGAGTACACCCTCCTATATTGTTCATTACTAAGTCATACCCTTTTATTACCACGGCTTATCATTTTTTTATCATAGTTGAACATGAACATGCATTCGGTGCAAGCGGTGGTAGGAACAGTAGTACCAGAATGGTAATCAAGAAGCTATTAAAAGATAATGGAATACATGATACAGGGAAGGTCCATAGTCCTACTAGATCGGTACAAGTTATTAATACGTGATTAGCAATACATAGGGTAAATGGCAAAAAACATTCCTGATCTATGAGGCAGAAGCCTTTAATCCCTTCTTGATTTTGTTCAGTCTCATCATGTTCGTTCGTTTTTCCTTTTGAGTTTCAAATGTTGGGTTGTTGTTGTTGTTGTTTTTTGGATCTGAAGGAGGGCGGCGGGAGCTGAAGGAAGCGGTGGCGGATTTTGAGGAGGTAACTGTGGGGTCGGGTAGAGGTCGACGCCGGGGTTGGTGTCGGGTGCTGGTGATGATGATGTTGATGACGATGATGATGGGTTCGATGCTGCTGCTCCTCTTAGATTTTGGATTTTGATTTTGATTTGGGAAAGGGTGGGAGAGGGTTTGGATTTGGGATTTGGGATTTAAGATTTGGATTTGCATTTGGATTTGGGTTTAAAAAAAAGATTTTGAGAAAGAGAGTGAAATTTTTGGGGTTTTTAATGGTTTATTAATATAATGGCAATTTGGTCATTTCACACCCACTTTTAGGTTTTTAGTGTTGGGTTTGACAACGACTCGTAGTTTGAGGGGTTTATTGCTTTGACCGATAGTTTATGGAGTTAAAGGCTTTCTGCTCATAGATCATGGGTGTTTTTTGCTATTTACCCCAATATATATAGCCAACTACAAATCTGGACAACAGTATAGGTATACACTAAATCTTACTTTCCCGCTACTATGGGAAAGAGAATCAAATTCCGACAAAGGTTCTAGAAATTACTCTCCTCCGAATTCAACGTCTACTCACTCGATGAATTCGAAGTCACGTAGCTATGTCTACCAATCTGATCTTTACAGGTCTAGTGTACAGGCACCAGTATGTGGTTATATTCTAACGCTTACAAATCCATTGAAAAACCATTATCAGTTCTTGCAAAAATAATAATCTGACCTCTAACAATGTCTAGTAACACTCAGATTTTTCTCAGATCATTATTCCACACAAAGTCTATCATTTCATGTGAATTACTGGGACAATATTTTTAAATAGCAACCTGGAATTTAGAACATACGTGCACTAAAACCTCAATATCTCATAAACTACAACTCGGCTTGCAAATTCATAAGAATTTCTGGATTCTACACTCGAAAAGCTACAACATGCATGTATAAAAGGCTATGTTTGGCTACAGAAAACTCAATCTAATTTCAGTACAAGCCAATCATTCAGTAGGCTAGAAAATCTGAACACTTCCCACTTAAATCTAAATCCTCAAAATAGATATATACAACCAAAGGTATGCTCCTACTCATAATCGATAATTAAAGTCAAAATTTATCAAATAACATGTCTAGGAAAATCATTATTCACAACGTTAAATTTATAGAGTTCTAATAATGCAACAATTATACGAGCACAACAATACATTCTAAATAGATCATATGACATGATATTTATCTAGAATTCGTGATTATAACTGTGTATGCAATATGATAATCATGGATGAGGAATTGTAAGGATTTATATACGAACATCAAATTAAGAGAGTAATCAATTAGCAACGAATCAACATGAACATATTATTCGGTTCGACAATAGGGTAGGACAATGAATAGATTTCACGATACGATAATTTAAATATAAAGAACTACTTGCTATGAGTTCAAGGAAAAGAGAGATCACTTGCCTCATTCTGACGCAACCTTCAAGTGCATAGAACTCTGTGCGTTGCTTATACTCTGGTTCATGCTTGGCTTCATGCTCCACTTTCAGCAAGAGGGGATAGAAACTGTAGTAGTGAGGACAATAAAAACAGTAGCAAGGACCTCAAGGTGTCTGGTTCGGGCTGAGTTGGTGTCGGGTTGGTGGATGCAATGGAGTTTAGGTTTGGAGATGGAGAGGGAGTTCGACTTGTATGGAGGCAGCAAGGAGGTGAGATGGGTTTGTAGATGGAGGAGTTCATGTTTGTATGGAGGCTGCTAGATAGAGGTGTGGAGGTCGGGAATTGAATGAGATGGAGTTGGAGGCTGATGTTGGTGGGCGGTTAATCCGGTGCACAAGGGACGAGATTGAGGGGCTATTGGTCGGTCGTTGGGCAATAGTTAAAGTTTTTACTATGACCTGATACCCGGACCCGACTCGGACCCGGAGCCGGACCCTATCCGGATCTGGCATTGGACCGGAACCAACCTGATCTATACGGGTCCGGGTCCTAAAATAAGACCTAATGCACTTTCGAGTCTGTGTCCGGGTTCGGGTCCGCTCAAAATAGACCCGACCCAGACCCATTAAAAATACCCCAAAATTATGGGATTTGAATAATAGGGTTATATGGATATACATGTAAATAGTAATTGTTGAAGAAAGATGAGTAAATATAATATTTATTCATGTACTTAAGTGTAAAAATTGTTGGAACCGTAGGGTACCGGGTGCAAAAAAACTTAAGTGCAAATATTTATTTCTCGCTACCGGACCCGACGGGTAGCTATTTTTAACAAGGACCCGACCCAAACTTGGACTAAATTCTCGCAAGTCTAGGTCCGGGTCCGGGTCCCGGTAGTGGAGGACCCAATTCGATAGGACCCGATACCAGCTCCAGCGATTGCTGGTGGGCGGCTCGCGTAGGAGAGGGCAATGGGCTGTCGGGCTGTTGGAACGCACGCTTGTTGGTGGTGTGGTTGGGTGTTGAGGTCATAAGAGAGAGAGAGAGAGAGAGAGAGAGAGAGAGAGAGAGTTTGTAGGGTTGATATGAAAAAGGAACGGGATGTATGCGACTAAAAAACGGGGAAAAGAAGTTGAGGGGATCGTGGTGAGTTTGTTTAGGGTGAGATCATGAAAAAATTGGGTAGATGAAAGATACGAGGAGTTAGTTAGCTAGGATAGGTTGTGGCTAGAGTTTGAGTTTGAATGAAATTAAGATTTTCTTGGGTTAGAATATCCCATATCACCTTGGTCAGTTCATTTGGAATGTTCAATCGGCTCTCAAATCGGAGGTCGTGGGTTCGATTCCGACCCCCCACAAATATTTATTTTATATTCCTCTCTCTCTTTCTGTGTGTGAAAGAATATGGCCCTAACATGATTTAATCATTAACTAAATAAATGCAATGCATGCTAATGAATCCAATAGAAGATATATAGCAGATGATCGAATTAAAAGAATTACATAGTAAGATACTTACAGATGAATCAGAGAGTTACACTTTTAAACATATCTCATCCTACTTTTGCTTTATGTCAGATTACTTTCCTTTATTTCCTTCTATGGCAAGATGCAAGCCCCTTTGAACCTATACGTCGTACATGTTCACTTTCCAGAGATTATAGTCCATCTTACCATCGAACGACTTGATGTTCGGAAAACCATGATTTGTCATCTTCACCAAGGAACTCGCGCAACCTTTCCTCTGATACCATTTTGTTGCGAACCTCAGACAAAAAAAAAAATTGTAAGGATTTTGTGAGAGGCAACAATCGGTCACAACGAACAACCAAGCAACACAGACCAAACCAAACACACAAGCACACAATTTTGTCCCGATTCGGCGAACCTAATCCGAGGGAGAAATAACAGATATATTATTTAACTAGAGAAGATACGAGAGTTACAACACTCTTACCAAGAACATATCTATCTCTATAGCCTCCCTGGAAGATACTTTGATGTTTACAATGGAAAACTGTCAGATGAAGTACTCCATATCTCTCAATGTAGGCCATTATATTATTACATGGAGATATAGAAAAACCCTAGATTGTAATCTTGATCTAACACCATCTGATATACCCTAAAGAGAAAGCCACACGATAGGAGTTGTACAATTTATTTTGGAGAAGAAATTGGCCTCAAACAGTTCCACTAGGAACCTGACCCGATAGATTTTACTCTTGTCATCAAGGGCAGCAGTTGCTGGTTGCAGTCAACTGCTCTTTGGAGCAATCGAATATCACCTTCAGACAATCCAACAACAACAGCACTTCTCTGCCTCCACCTTCACTTTGAACCTATTCTCACTTCGCTTATTTCTTTTTACATCGAACCTAGTATGTAAGGCATACACCATATAGAGATAGCAAGGTTGTCGACATTGTTATCTATTTCAAGAGTTGATTCGTGAACCCTTCTCTACCAAAACAATTGGAATTCCAGTAAGTTTTCGATGAGTGGTTTGCAGATGAAGGAGGACTTAATGTCCAAAAAATAGTTGGTTTGTTAGAGAAGAAGACTGAGATGAACCATTCAACCGATGAGACGAAAATTGATGTGGGGTTTGTATCAAAATCTATGTTCCAAACTAGATAGTCTAGTCTCCCAGTACTGAGAGAACACTGAGTATGGCTTCCTGTGGTCATATATTCTGTCATGGTTGCTACAGGAAGTAAATGGGCAAATCAGTTTATGATGGGCTGGGTTGTTTGGTTCTTCAATTCACAGATCCGATTGTAATGCTGTTGTAGGTCAAGACATGGTTGATCTTCTTGCCTGTGACCAGGATAAAGTCAAGTATGCTCGCTTTCTTCACAAATCATATATTGAGAGTAGTCCGAATATTAAGTGGTGCTCTTCTCTAACTGTAATTTCGCTGTGAGTTTCAACGAGGGAAATTGATTACTGCGTTGTTCAGTGCTAATGCATTCATTTTTTTTGCCAGAATTGTACAGAAGAGGCCCAACGATCGGTTAACTGTGAAACTGTAAAAATTTGGATGCTGAAGAAGAGTTCTCAGGTTGAGAATGTCAATGGATACTGGCTTTCTGCAAGTTCTACCCTGTTGCAGCTGAATTCAGGTGTGGGGGCAATAGATAAGATTTGTAGGTTCATGAGGAACTCACAAAGATCGACCCCTTCTTCTTCCTTGCAAACTGGTTGGCTCCTTAGTGCTCCCTTGTGACCTGCACAAACGTTCGAGACACCGGGATGGATCCCTCCGACGAACCCTCCGACGATCAAGTCAATACACAGAAAAAGAGAAGGGAAAAGGCTCAAGTGTGCAAAGTGTGATCACCTTTTTTCAGTGGGAGGTCAGGGGATTTTATAGTCGCCAATGGGATCCCCTTCAGGATCAGAGAGGATCCTTACTTCCCGGTGCGGCAGGATAAGGGTGGTTATAACCACCTCCTCCAAATCAGGGGAGCCAGGATTTCCTCCAATCCTGTTGAACTGGCCCCTAACGGGTTGAGACCTGCCCTCAAATGGTCAGGTCCGTTCATGGGTTAGCGGGTCCAGGAGGAGGGACCCGGTTCCCAATTGTGACCTGTCTGTAGGCGAAGTTACCATCTTGCCCCTGGGACTTTGAGATTCGTGCCTATTTTGAAGGGTTCCGATTTACCCCCATTTTAGCCATATCACAAGCCCCCACTCCCCAAGACTATGTTACGACCTTTGGGGAGTAGTTTTGTTGTTTCAATGGCGCATATGGTTTTATCGGAGTTCCCAACGGGTGTTTGAGACTCGTCTGAGGGGTGATGGTGCTTTCCTGAGCAGATAGCCTGCTCAGAGTGGCTCCCAGACTGTTCTGGATTTTTGGTAATTTTCTCCAATTTTATATATTTTTTCGAACCATTTATTCAACTTTGCCAAGCGATGATTTGGTCTTCGGGAATGCTAATTAAACATTCTAATCAATAATTATTTTTCCAGGGGTGTAAAAATGTTCCCCTAGATTTATAAATATTTTAAAGAATTTTTAATTATTTTTCCCGTATTTTTAATCATTTTTTCGCAATTTTTTGAATGAATAATCCGAATTAAAAAATAAACTAAAATTTTAATTACTCAATTATGACGTCGCACAATCTGAACCGCCCATCTCGTGTTGATGCGTGATTCTGAATGATCGGATGATGGGGCGACGCTGAGCGACGTGAACGAATCTGAGACCTCGATCAGATTATGATGCGGATTTCGAAGTGATCTGACGGCCTGTGTCGCTCGGCAGAACTTTCTCCGTGTGGGCATCTTGGGAGGCCAGTTGGTCGGATTGAGGTTCTGAGCGACGTGGCACAATCTGGGACGTCTATCAAGCTACGACACGAATCCCGAAGTCATCCGACGGTAGATCTTACACTTGGTCACGTGGCTGAATCAGGGCCGCTCATCAGGCCGAGGCACGAATCACGAGGCAATCGGATGACTCGTACTGCTCGGCATTATTTTCTCCATGTGAGCAGCTCAAAATGCCAGTTGCTCGGATTTGGTTTCCGAGCGACGTGGCACAATCTGGGACGTCCATCTGAAGATCACGCACGAATCTCGAGGCATGACGGCGTGGATCACGAGAAAACATGATCTTGGTTGGCGTGGCTGAATCAGGGCCGTTCATCAGGCCGAGGCACGAATCATGAGGCGATCGGACGGCTCGTGCGGCTCGGCATTATTTTCTCCATATGAGCACTCGGAATGCCAGTCGCTCGGATTTGGTTTCCGAGTGACGTGGCACAATCTGGGACGTCCATCTGAAGATCACGCATGAATCTCGAGGCACGACGGCGTGGATCACGAGAAAACATGATCTTGGTTTGTGTGACTGAATCAGGGCCACCCATCAGGCCGAGCCACGAATCACGAGGCAATCGGATGACTCGTACTGCTCGGCATTATTTTCTCCATGTGAGCAGCTCAAAATGCCAGTTGCTCGGATTTGGTTTCCGAGCGACGTGGCACAATCTGGGACGTCCATCTGAAGATCACGCACGAATCTCGAGGCATGACGGCGTGGATCACGAGAAAACATGATCTTGGTTGGCGTGGCTGAATCAGGGCCGTTCATCAGGCCGAGGCACGAATCATGAGGCGATCGGACGGCTCGTGCGGCTCGGCTTTATTTTCTTCATATGAGCAGCTCGGAATGCCAGTCGCTCGAATTTGGTTTCCGAGCAATGTGGCGCAATCTGGGACGTCCATCTGAAGATCACACACGAATCTCGAGGCATGATGGCGTGGATCACGAGAAAACGTGATCTTGGCTGGCGTGGTGGCCTCTGAGCCGTCTGATCAAGATCTGGCGTGAATCTCGAGGAGGAAGTCATTTTTCTCCAATACGCAGCACGGAATGCAAGTTGCTCGGATTTGAATTCCGAGGGATGTGGCACGATCTTGTAATACCCCGATTTTCATTTATGAAAATTATTTTATTTTGCACGTAGTGTGCACGTGCAATTTTGGTAGTGTGAAATCTTATAATTATTTTTCATTATGGATGATGTGTGTATATGTGTTCTTTAATTATTTTCATAAAGCCCATTTTTCTTCAAATAAACATAAGCCTTTCTTTTTAGCTCAAATCTAATTTATTTATTTTTATAAAACTATTACCTTGGCCCATTAATTAAAGCCCATGAGTTATTCCTATTTTAACTACAACTTGTAATGTAGAACATTTTTTAAAGATTATTTTTATAGAAAATATAATGTACAACTTTTTTTAAAATGGAGACTAATGCATGCACGTGCATTGCACGTACATGTGCAAAAGCACCATATGTAGGCCGGTTTTGACATGGAGGGAAAAGGAAAAAAATAATGGAGTCATGGGTGGTGGTTGCTTGATCATGGTTGGTTACTACAACTCCCCCTTGAATCCTAGCCTTTTATTTCTAACTCCTAGTTTGATCCTAGCTTTTCATTTACTCCAATTTTTAGTATAAATACCCCCCCCCCCCTCCCCCCTAGCCTAGTTATTTTTGTACTCTTTATTTCTCCAAAACCTATAGTAGAAAATACATTGTTGGTAGTATAGTAAGTGAGATAAAAGATTGAGATTTGTGTGTGAGGGAGTTGTGCTTGCATCAAAAAGGGAAGGCCGGCATCAAGGAGCTCGGGTTGGCATCTTGGAAGGTCGGGTGCGCGCATCAAGGAGGAGGAGGAATGCTCTTTTGGCAAGGACTTTTGTTTAGGAGGTGTTGCAATTTGATTTCTCTCCCAATAAGGTGGGTTATTTTCCATATTTCTAATTAGATAGCATGATAAAATTGAATTGAAATGATAATGCATGAAAAAGATTAATAAGAGTACATTTAATTGGAAAAATGGCTTATTAGTTAATTGGAATGTTGCTAAATAGATTGTATGTGATTCCATCATCAAACTTAAGTTGTGTATAAATCATTTATAGTTATGGATTGCTTGAAGTAAAATTCATTGTTAGCATCAAAAACTATATGCAAATGTTAGTAGATGAAAATGTTGTTTTATATACTTGAATGAACCTTTTGTGATAATGTGTAATGAATGACTTAAAATATAATTTGTGGGTTTGTGAAATGAATATAAACAGAGAATTGATATAGGGAATATTGAAGTTAAAATTGGATAAGAAATGTCGAAAAAGAAATGTGGTAGTAGTAGCATACAATTTAAACTAATTGTATGAAAAATATGTGTTTAATTATTGGAAAAATTATTTTTTAATTACTGGAGTATCAATTATTATGAGAATAATTATTCTGGAGATTTACAGTAAATTTAGTAAAAAGCAAAACTCAAATAAGAGCTTTTGAAACATCGAAATGTTCTATTAAACAGAGAGTTGATTTAATTAAAGTGCAAGTTGTATTTGAGACAACCTGAGCCTATAGCTCAAGTGGTCGGGAGGCTTCTAATCGCTACAGTGTGCGGTTTGGGTTCTCACAGATCGAGGGTTCGATCCTTGATAACACCATATTTTGTGTGTATTTAACAAATTTAATCAGTTTTTCAGCCGAGAGTACTTAAGACTCTTAACCCCCTTTTATATCGATCGGTGCGATTGGCCTAGTGGCCAGAGCGTGCGGCTTGCTTCTCTGTGGTTGTTGGTTCGAATCCTGGTCTCGGCCAGTATTAACTTTGTGGGAAAAAAATATTTTTTGGTGGATTTTTGATGTTTAAAAATTATGAAAAAAATACTATTATTATTCTAAAATTATGTGTGACTTATGAAAAATAAATTGGAAGTTATTGAAATGAAATAAAGTATATTTTTGGAATAAAAGTGTAGATAGAATTATGGTTCTACACTAATTTATTTGTGAAAAGTTGTGTTTTACAAAAGGACTTGAAATAAAGTGCTAGAAAAGAAAAATAACAAAGAAAGAAAATATATGAAGTGACGTGGTGTGAATTATTCTTATTAAAGAATAGTGTGACAATAATGAGTTGTGAATATTCATTTTGACCATATAATTGGTGATATGATTTTTAAATGTGGAAATAAATATTTAATGAAATACACGATGAGTAATGAAACTCTATGTATGGTTATTGACTCATGAATTATTTGAAATCATGTGATTGGAAAAGAGAATGTTATTGAGTATGAAAACTCAAATATATGAATTTGTGAAATGAAATTGAAAATTAGGGTGTAGCCAAAACTCACACCGGCAAGTGAAAGTGATGAAACATGAATATTGAAATTGAAAAGACCAGTTTGGGTCATTGTGAAATGAAAGAAATAAGACCGGTAGTAGTGAGAGGGCTAACTTTAAGAGATTGATTTTGTTTATGATTTCATTAAATTTAAGGATTTAGTACATGGTGAAGAGGTGATGAAAGTGAGAGAAAAACACAAGTATGAGGGCCTTGAGTCTATGATATGAGAGTGATTCACAGAATGCATGCTTGATGCATCAAGACATAGCGTGGGCACTACTCCAGAATTATCGGGATCTTGGCGACACTTGTGGGATGTTTGGTGACTGCAAGAGGATCGTGTGCCATGAAGGAGGCTGAATTGCCACAGAATGCATGCTTGATACGTCAAGACATGGCGTGGGATTCCCCTCCAGGTTTTTTGTACACGAGCTTGTACTCATAGATCATCTAGGATACTTACCGTAGTTACAGCAGTAGACTAAATCATGACGAGGGATTGAACCCTACAAGATGAAGAAC
Source organism: Hemerocallis citrina (assembly GCA_017893485.1). Classification (NCBI taxonomy): domain Eukaryota; kingdom Viridiplantae; phylum Streptophyta; class Magnoliopsida; order Asparagales; family Asphodelaceae; genus Hemerocallis; species Hemerocallis citrina. The sequence continues at coordinate 151,893,440 of CM030362.1, forward strand.
GATTAAGAGGCTTGTCCTCGGACCTATGTAGTATGAGATGCATAGAATCCGAACAAGTGTGCATTAGTGTCATATAATATAAATAATTGCATTAAGGACTAAGTGCACAATCACAACACGACATCAATAGGGTATTCCCTTTAGTTTGATATGTGACAAGTTTGTGTTTGTTAAATATGGAAAATCAGTTATACTATTTCCGACATAGAGAGGATGGCCGTGTATAATGTTCGTCGGTTGAATAAACTGACATACCCACAGTTTTGTATGCAGGATAAAAGACATGATAAAGATTAAAGAAGAACAGATGCTTAGAGATTATTCAAATGTTGATGTATTTTTAAATAAATGTTGTAAATTTTGCTTCCGCTGTAAAGTGTAAAGTTTTCATGTAACTCTGATGTAAAGTGAAAAATTTTAAATTCCTTGTAAAATTGTACGAAAGAAGTGTAAAGATCCTGTGGAATCTCGAATTCAGTGTATTTTTGGATTCGGGGCATTACAGATCTCCTCCGTTTGATTGAACATCAAGCACGAATCTCGAGACACGACGGTGTGGATCACGAGAAAACATGATCTTGGTTGACGCGGTCGAATCTGAGCCGTCTGATCAAGATCTGGAGCGAATCTCGAGGAGAGAAGTTGTTTTTCTCGAATACGCAGCTCAGAATGCAAGTTGCACGGATTTGAATTCCGAGGGACGTGGCACGATCTCCTCCGTCTGATTGAACATCAGGCACGAATCTCGAGACACGACGGCATGGATCACGAAAAAACGTGATCTTGGTTGATGCGGTCGAATCTGAGCCGTCTGATCAAGATCTGGTTCGAATCTCGAGGAGAAAGTTTTTTTCTCCAATACGCATCTCGGAATGCAAGTTGCTCGGATTTGAATTCTGACGGACGTGGCACGATCTCTGCCGTCTGATTGAACATCAGGCACAAATCTCGAGACACGGCGGTGTGGATCACGAGAAAACGTGATCTTGGTTGACGCAGTCGAATATGAGCTGTCTGATCAAGATCTGGCACGAATCTCGAGGAGGAAGTCGTTTTTCTCCAATGCACAGCTCGGAATGCAAGTTGCTCGAATTCGAATTCCGAGAGATGTGGCATGATCTCTGCCGTCTGATTGAACATCAGGCACGAATCTCGAGACACGACATTTAGGCTTCAGGGTTAGGCATTTGTGCTTCCGATGAGCCGTTACGGGGGCCCAAAGTGTTCCATGGCCCACCCGAATTCTTTTCTAACTCTTATAAGTTTTCACTACCCCCCTTTCCCCTCATTTTTACAGTTTCACTTTAACTTCACCTTTTGCTAGAGTTGTTTTTGTTCTCGAGCGGCGCTGCTAGCTTTCGCGGCAAGGCATGTTCAATCTCCGGCAATCTATTCCGACCGTAAATGTCACTTCGAGGTTAGTTACTTCCAACTCAATCTTGAAAATGTCTAGAGCATTGTCGGGGGACGAGACCTCCACTTCGGATCAAGATGCCGGCCGAGCGGTAGTTTTCGCACCGAGGAAAGGGAAGGAAGTGGTAAAGTCGGTTGTGGTGTCGACGGTAGTGGAGACTCCGAGAGGGGCAGGAGAGCTGGGTCGGCTGCCGTCCACAGTGACGAGCCTTGGCAGGGTCAGGAGCTACCCTAAGGACATCTTGAAGAAGGCGGTGCATGGGATGGCCTCGGTGTAACCCCTGTTTCCCCAGAAAGGTATTTTTTGATATTTTCTGTATTTAAGATTTTCGCAAATTATTTTTCGGTATTCAACTATTTTGTCAAAAGGTATTATTGGATTTTTTCAATTTAAAATCTATTTTGATACATAATTTTAGCTGCACTAGTTTTCTATGATTTTTGTATTTAATACAGTTCTTATTATTTTTATTACTGCCTTTATTATTTTTATCATTTTTATTAATATGGTTACTATCCGTATTATCTTGCCAGTGTGGTTATTTGCATTATTATTTTATTTTATTGTTAAAAATTATATTATTTTATAAATTATATTTATTAGTTATTGTATTAATTTTCGTATTAGATTATTTTCAAATTATATTATTTTACTTTCATTTTTGACCTCCTTGTGCTGATTGTGCGTCGTTTGTTCGTTCTTCGCCATTTTGAGTTCTTTTTCCCTTTTTCTTGGTCTCGTTCATTATCTTTATTTATTTTGGGGTTGTGGTTGATTTTTAGAAGTGTTTTGATCAATTTGAGTTTTGGGGCCTTAAGGAAATTTTTAGGAGCCATAGGATTCATTGCATTTTGTATCCCCATTTGAAATCTACCCAATACCCATTACCCAATTTTATACCGATTGATTCCTATTGATATTCACTACACATTAACCCACATTTAACCCATATTTAAACACCCTAATCTCCCTAAAGCCCTAACCCTAATCTCTTTTCTCTCCTTATTGTAAACCGGCCCCCCCTCTCCCTCTATATTCCTCCCGGCCTGGGCATCCCAGCATCAAAACCGAGCACCTCATCCCCTTGCTGCCCTTGCCCTAGCCGACCACCATAATCATCCCCTTCCACCATATCATACAACTCCGCTTCACAAAAACCCTTCTTTCATTTCCTCCATTGGCCGGCCCCTTCTCAAACCAGCACCACCACCTTCCCAAAACAGCAACAACTTCTTCCTTGACTGTGTTTTGAAGTGGGTATCGTCCACTTTGAGTTTGTGCTTCAAGGAGACGATCGTAGGCAAGTTTCGGTTCGTGGGTTCGCTTGAAATCGCGCGTGGAAAGACTTTTGCTCGTGGGTTTCCATTTCTAGGCTTCGTAGCATCGCGTTCATCGTAAAAGAGGCAAGTAACTTGTACTTAACATCATTAGTATGATACAAGTCGAAAGTTCACACATAGGATAGTTTGAGACTAGAGACGGCCAAAGGTCATGTTTTTATTTGTGGGTTACGTCTCTATTGTTCAAAACAGGCCATAGATGACTTAGAACATGAGTTTTGATAAGGTTATGCCGTAGGTTTCACCCAAAGCGTGATTTTGATCGCGTAGGTCAAATAGCGCATGAAACTTGTTTGATGGTTTGCCCATATGAAAATATTAGGTTTTGACATGTTAGAAACCCTTAGATATGATATTTAGATAATGGGTAGGCTGCGTTTCGAATTTGGATGAGTTTCGTTCATTTTTGTAGAAGTTATGACGTTTTGAAGTTTAGTTGAGAAATCTGGAAATTCGGGTTGTACTGAATTGATTGCTGTTTTTACCTAGGTTAGAGTCCGAATCTCAATATGGACATTTCTGAGTAAATTGTAGAGGACTGAATCTATTTTCTAACCCCACTGGTTTCACCCCGTTTGGAGTTTGTATGAATTAGTTATGATTATTTTAGTGATTGTATATCAGTAGTTTCCAGGTTCAGTTCGGGGTAGATCTTATTATCTATTTATTTTCAAGTTCCAAGTTATACATGATATCATGCCACAATATTTTGTCCAGTGTTTCACCATGATTTTAGATAGTTTCCAGATTTATGTGGTATTTTAAAGATAAGTTTTGAGCGATTTCTTGTACCCTTTTCTATAATGCACTTTTGCTGTAAACTGCGTGTTGCTCTATGTTGAATGCCGTGTTCACCCTATTTTTATTTACTGTATGGAAATATTATGTGAGATATTAAAGTTGGATAATTTTGTCTACTTTCTCCCCGTTTTGGCAGAACTGGATTTTGATTTGCTGTTTGCAAGATATGTTTGATTTTGTACAGCAGTATTGAGAAATTCCAGATCCATCAAAAACATGTTTTGTGTTACTTTTCATTTATAATAACATATCTATACTTTCTAGAAAATTATGAAAATTATTATTTTGAGTCTATATATGTAGAGGATTACTCCAGATTTTTCGTGGATTTATTTGATGACTGTACATGCTGTTTTATGTGTTGGAAGTCATTTCCCTGTTTTTTGGCTATACAGGAAATCTGTGTTGAAATAACTTTTAAGCTAAGATGTTGTGAACTAGTATAGTTCTTTATTATACTCGTTAGAAGCGTGTGGATGTTTAGTTTCCAGATCCTTCGACGGATCATGATTTGCATGCCTGTAGCTCTTTGAATCACAGTTTTAGTGCTGACTAGTCTTGCTGACCTGATTATAAACCTAGTCTATTTTGCTCATATATGCGGATGTAGGTTACCCGTGCATGCTGATTTGATATCCTGAACCTATACCTGAACATACCATGCTTATTTGAAACTAGTTTACACGTATACATGCATGTTGGACATTAATAATAAAAGTAACCAAGCCGGGGTTTATGGGAAATATCTAATAGTGGATAGTGCAGAAACGTGTACTCGGAAGGGGGCCTGTGTTTCCCATTTTGCTGCATGGACCTGTTGGTTCATGTACCTGTTACCTGTTGCTGCATGAACCTTTGGTTCATGTACCTGTTACCTGTTGCTGCACGTGGTCGTGTACCTGTTGCTGCATGGACCTTTGGTTCATGTACCTGTTACCTGTTGCTGCACGTACCTGTTGGTCGTGTACCTGTTGCTGCATGGACCTTTGGTTCATGTACCTGTTATCTGTTGCTGCACGTACCTGTTGGTCGTGTACCTGTTGCTTCATGAACCTGTTGCTGCATGAATCGGATGATTCGTGTACCTGTTGCTTCATGAACCTGTTTCCTGTTTCCTGTACCCGAGTATACTGCCCTCTATGGTCTACTATGAAAATCTTACTAAGAGAAACTGTTGTGTTGTAGCAACCATGTAGCATGGGATGCATGTCGTGCTACCTAGATAGTAATCACACAAGACTTGAACTTAATACTCGAACATGACACTTGAATAAGAACTTGACATGATACCTGCTTGCGAGATACTTGACTACCTGATACATGAGACATGATGTATGAGACATGAACTACATGAAACATGATACCTGATACAAGTTTACACGACACTTGACACCTGATGCATGTTTATAGGATATTTGATTTATGCCATGACCCTTGACACTTTTACCATGCTAGCTTGACTAGGTTGACTATATACCTGTACCACATGCTAGTTAGTTATCCCATTCCATGTGCTTGTATCCTACTCTATTTTTGACCCGGACTTGCCATTGACGGGTACTTGTGTTTTCTCTTTTCTCTTTCCTGCATTCGTTGAATTGCAGATTTTGGAGGACAGGTTTCTGAAGGTATTGGCAAGATGAGGGGCTAGAGGCTGAATTTTGCTGTTACTATTCTTGTTGCTTATTTTGGACAATATTGTATTTTGAGACTTGTATTTATTTCTTGTATTTGGGCGATGTGACCCAGGATTATTTGTGTTATTCAGATCATGACTATTTGAGATTAATGCATTTTATTTCAAGTATTCTTGTTGGTATTTGGTTTATATGTACATGTGGTTGATTTTTCTGGCTTCCGACTCTGATTTTACTGTGACATGTTGTAAGAATTTCTTGAAACAGCTTAAGGATGATAATAATCATTCGCTGGGCTTTTGTTACGTACTCGTATTCCGTATTTTTGGGAAGCGGGGCGTGACCGAGTTTTTAGTGGTATCAGAGTATCAGGTTTGGCTAATGTATTAGTTGCCTAATATGTTAGACAAACTTAGCTCGAACTGGGATCTGCACAATACTTCACCAACCATGCATGCATAAATGAAACAAATACCAACTCAGATTCTGGATACCAGTCTTATTCCTTTCTTTTTTGATCCCTTCTTATTCGATTCATTGATTCCTTGTTTCTTCCGTCTCTTTTAGTCGTTCTCATTTGTTGATTTCTTATTGGGTATAGTTTCGTTCTTTTCGAACCCATATTTTTTTTTATTCTTTCATTCATCTTCATTTGTTGACTCATTTTGAGTATCGTGCTAATTATTCTTTTCCTGCTATATCCTCTTCAAATTCTGCTTGTGCCCCCTCGTTCCTTTTCCTTCATATTCAATTCTTTGATTTCTGATTTTCTTTCGTCCCTTGTAGTCGTCCTCCTTTGTTGACTCTTTATTGAGTATAAATTCATTCTTCTCCCGCCTATATTTTTGTTATGTATATGTATATGTATTCTCAAATAATTTGTGTATTTCGATTATTATTTATTATATTTTGGATCTTCTATAAAATTATTTTCAAAAACAAAAAGTTTTGTTATTTCGAATGACTGTGTATTTTAATATCACAAGCTTCTACTTCGTACTTAAATTGAGCAATCAATATCAAAGTACGTGTGGAAGATCACATCATTTCGTTCATCGTTTTGTTACAACTGGATGTCGAGATGGCGAACATGCAACTAGACGTCAATGGAGGCAAATTGCAACTGGATACCGGTGAGGCAAAATGTGCAATCGAATATCCAGATGGTAAGCTGCAACTTGATGTCGGGAAGGCAAACCTGCAACTTGATGTCGAGAAAGCAAGACTACAGATGGATATAAATGAGGCGAACCCACATCAAAGAATTTCTACTACTATTATTATTGTTTTCCTTATTGTTATTAGTATGATTATTATTATTGGGGTTACTATTACTATTATTATTATTGTATTTTTCTTACTATTTTATTTTTGATGTTAATATTGAATTACTTCCACCAAAATGATGAACCCCAAATTATTTTCTATCTTGTATTATTATCCTTACCAGTATTGTTAATATTTTATTATTACTATTATTTTTACCAGTATATTTATGATGATTATTATTGTGATTATTATTTTTATTATTTTTGTCATTATTATTTTATTATTATTATGTGTTGATTTTGTATTATTAATATTATTTTTGTTAATGCCCATTAGTTCTGATCTAATTATTTAAATTAAATCCCTCCTCTCCAGCCCAATTTTATTCTGGTATCTCATTCTTTTATTCCTGCTCGGATCGCCGCTTGTTGTCACGTGGTCTACAACGACTTGTCTGCAACTTGGAACGTCACTATCAGAGTGGCGCAGCGGAAGCATGGTGGGCCCACAACCCACAGGTCCCAGATCCTATTGTTGCTTCTCGTTCCTTACATTGTTTTGGTTTTCCCTATCTCTTGAAATTGTTCTCATCCGTTGACTTATTGGATGATTTAATTCTTCACTGTCTTTCTCTCTTGACTTCAGTTCCGCCGATTCCCTTATTGCTTTGTTGTCTTGGGTTGTTCTTCTTCAATTTTTGATACCGTTTGCTTCTTTTCTTGTATTTCCGTTTGATCCCATTGTTATCCCCTTCCTTCTATTTCTGGTTTTGCCTCTGTTTTGTTCTTTCCCCATTAGCAATCTGCTTTGTTACCCTTCCCCTAGTTAGTTTGCTTTGCCTTGTCCTATGTACCGCCTACGCAAATTTCGAGGACAAAATTTTGCTGTAAGGTGGGTAGGATTGTAACCCCTGTTTCCCCAGAAAGGTATTTTTTGATATTTTCTGTATTTAAAATTTTCGCAAATTATTTTTCGGTATTCAACTATTTTGTCAAAAGGTATTATTGGATTTTTCCAATTTAAAATCTATTTTGATCCATAATTTTAGCTGAACTAATTTTCTATGATTTTTGTATTTCATACAGTTCTTATTATTTTTATTACTGCCTTTATTATTTTTATCATTTTTATTAATATGGTTACTATCCGGATTATCTTGCCAGTGTGGTTATTTGCATTATTATTTTATTTTATTGTTAAAAATTATATTATTTTATAAATTATATTTATTAGTTATTGAATTAATTTTCGTATTAGATTATTTTCAAATTATATTATTTTACTTTCATTTTTGACCTCCTTGTGCTGATTGTGCGTCGTTTGTTCGTTCTTCGCCATTTTGAGTTCTTTTTCCCTTTTTCTTGGTCTCGTTCATTATATTTATTTATTTTGGGGTTGTGGTGGATTTTTAGAAGTGTTTTGATCAATTTGAGTTTTGGGCCCTTAAGGAGATTTTTAGGAGCCATAGGATTCATTGCATTTTGTATCTCCATTTGAAATCTACCCAATACCCATTACCCAATTGTATACCGATTGAACCCTACTGATATCCACTACCCATTAACCCACATTTAACCCATATTTAAACACCTTAATCTCCCTAAAGCCCTAACCCTAATCTCTTTTCTCTCCTTATTGTAAACCGGCCCCCCCTCCCTCTATATCCCTCCCGGCCTGGGCATCCCAGCATCAAAACCGAGCACCTCATCCCCTTGCTGCCCTTGCCCTAGCCGACCACCATAATCATCCCCTTCCACCATATCATACAACTCCGCTTCATAAAAACCCTTCTTTCATTTCCTCCATTGGCCGGCCCCTTCTCAAACCAGCACCACCACCTTCCCAAAACAGCACCAACTCCTTCCTTGGCTGTGTTTTGAAGTGGGTATCGTCCACTTTGAGTTCGTGCTTCAAGGAGACGATCGTAGGCAAGTTTCGGTTCGTGGGTTCGCTTGAAATCGCGCGTGGAAGGACTTTTGCTCGTGGGTTTCCATTGCTAGGCTTCGTAGCATCGCGTTCATCGTAAAAGAGGCAAGTAACTTGTACTTAACGTCATTAGTATGATACAAGTCGAAAGTTCACACATAGGGTAGTTTGAGACTAGAGACGGCCAAAGATCATGTTTTTATTTGTGGGTTACGTCTCTATTATTCAAAACAGGCCATAGATGACTTAGAACATGAGTTTTGATAAGGTTATGCCGTAGGTTTCACCCAAAGCGTGATTTTGATCGCGTAGGTCAAATAGCGCATGAAACTTGTTTGATGGTTTGCCCATATAAAAATATTTGGTTTTGACATGTTAGAAACCCTTAGATATGATATTTAGATAATGGGTAGGCTGCGTTTCGAATTTGGATGAGTTTCGTTCATTTTTGTAGAAGTTATGACGTTTTGAAGTTTAGTTGAGAAATCTGGAAATTCGGGTTGTACTGAATTGATTGCTGTTTTTGCCTGGGTTAGAGTCCGAATCTCAATATTGACATTTCTGAGTAAATTTTAGAGGACTGAATCTATTTTCTAACCCCACTGGTTTCACCCGGTTTGGAGTTCGTATGAATTAGTTATGATTATTTTAGTGACTGTATATCGGTAGTTTCCAGATTCAGTTCGGGGTAGATCTTATTATCCATTTATTTTCAAGATCCAAGTTATACATGATATAATGCAACAATATTTTTTCCAGTGTTTCACCATGATGTTAGATAGTTGCCAGATTTATGTGGTATTTTAAAGATAAGTTTTGAGCGATGTCTTTTACCCTTTTCTATAATGCACTTTTGCTGTAAACTGTGTGTTGCTCTATGTTGAATGCCGTGTTCACCCAATTTTTATTTACTGTATGGAAATATTATGTGAGATATGAAAGTTGAATAATTTTGTCTACTTTCTCCCAGTTTTGGCGGAACTGGATTTTGATTTGCTGTTTGCAAGATATGTTTGATTTTGTACAGCAGTGTTGAGAAATTCCAGATCCATCAAAACCATATTTTGTGTTAGTTTTCATTTTTGATAACATATCTATACTTTCTAGAAAATTATGAAAATTATTATTTTGAGTCTATATATGTAGGGGATTACTCCAGATTTTTCGTGGATTTATTTGATGACTGTACATGCTGTTTTATGTGTTGGAATTCATTCCCCTGTTTTCTGGCTGTACAGAAAATCTGTGTTGAAATGACTTTTAAGCTAAGATGTTGTGAACTAGTATAGATCTTATTATACTCGTTAGAAGCGTGTGGATGTCTAGTTTCCATATCCTTCGACGGATCATGATTTGCATGCCTGTAGCTCTTTGAATCACAGTTTTAGTGCTGACTAGTCTTGCTGACCTGATTATAAACCTAGTCTATTTTGCTCGTATATGCGGATATAGGTTACCCGTGCATGCTGATTTGATATCCTGAACCTATAACTGAACATACCATGCTTATTTGACACTAGTTTACACGTATACATGCATGTTGGACATTAATAATAAAAGTAACCAAGCCGGGGTTTATGGGAAAGATCTAATAGTGGATAGTGCAGAAACGTGTAATCGGAAGAGGGCCCGTGTTTCCCATTTTGCTGCATGGACCTGTTGGTTCATGTACCTGTTACCTATTACTGCATGAACCTTTGGTTCATGTACCTGTTACTTATTGCTGCACGTACCTGTTGGTCGTGTATCTGTTGCTGCATGGACCTTTGGTTCATGTACCTATTACCTGTTGCTGTATGTACCTGTTGGTCGTGTACCTGTTGCTGCATGGATCTTTGGTTCATGTACCTGTTACCTGTTGCTGCACGTACCTGTTGGTCGTGTACCTGTTGCTTCATGAACCTGTTGCTGCCTGAATCGAATGATTCGTGTACCTGTTGCTTCATGAACCTGTTTCCTGTTTCCTGTACCCGAGTATACTGCCCTCTATGGTCCACTATGAAAATCTTACTAAGCGAAACTGTTGTGTTGTAGCAACCATGTAGCATGGGATGCATGTCGTGCTACCTAGATAGTAATCACACAAGACTTGAACTTAATACTCGAACATGACACTTGAATAAGAACTTAACATGATACCTGCTTGCTAGATAATTGACTACCTGATACATGAGACATGATGTATGAGACATGAACTACATGAAACATGATACCTAATACAAGTTTACACGACACTTGACACTTGATGCATGTTTATAGGATATTTGATTTATGTCGTGACCCTTGACACTTTTACCATGCTAGTTTGACTAGGTTGACTTTATACCTGTACCACATGCTAGTTAGTTATCCCATTTTATGTGCTTGTATCCTACTCTATTTGTGACCCGGACTTGCCATTGACGGGTACTTGTGTTTTCTCTTTTCTCTTTCCTGCATTCGTTGTATTGCAGATTTTGGAGGACAGGTTTCTGAAGGTATTGGCAAGATGAGGGGCTAGAGGCTGAATTTTGCTATTACTATTCTTGTTGCTTATTTTGGACAATATTGTATTTTGAGACTTGTATTTATTTCTTGTATTTGGGCGATGTGATCCAGGATTATTTGTGTTATTCAGATCATGACTATTTGAGATTAATGCATTTTATTTCAAGTATTCTTGTTGGTATTTGGTTCATATGTACATGTGGTTGATTTTTCTGGCTTCCGACTCTGATTTTACTGTGACATGTTGTAAGGATTTCTTGAAACAGCTTAAGGATGATAATAATCATTCGCTGGGATTTTGTTACGTACTCGTATTCCGTATTTTTTGGAAGCGGGGCGTGACACTCGGTGTACGAGGAGAACAGCCCAAGGGATCCTTCCGTGGAGGATGAGATCCCTTCGGTCATGACCGAGGTGGACCTGCATCGGATAAGGAAGGGATTCCGCATCTCGAAGGAGTACATTCTGCTACTTCCTGGCCCTGGCTTCCGAGCGTGTACGGGGACGTCGCCAGACACATGCGTCTTTTCCGTACGACGCGCTCAATGCCGGCCTTCGGCTACCGCTTCCGCCTTTCGTGGTCGAGGTGCTGCAATGGTACGGACTGAGCCCGGTGCAGTTCATGCCAAACATGTGGCGGCACGTCATTGCCTTCATCCTCCAATGTCAGGCAGTCGGCGTGTAGCCCCAACTTGTTCTGCTCCGCAGCCTCTACCGCATCTGCTGAATGAGCAAGATAGAGTACCGGTACTACTTATCGCTGAGGAAGGGGGTTAAACTGATCGAGAACCCAGACTCCATCAAGCATTGGAAGGAGAAATACTTCCTGATCCGAGGTCCCGAGCTGTGGGGGTTTCCAACGGCGTGGAAAGAAGATGTTCCGGAGTGGGCCAAGGCCGAACCGGTGCTCACCAAAGAAGAAGAGGAGGTAGTGACGAAAATCCTCGGTCTTCCGACCCTCGGTTGGAAGGATATTACTAAGGAGGTCTTATTCGGTGGACGACTTAGTCCGATTGACCCCAGTACGCTCCCTGTCTTTTTTATTCACTTGAGTATTCACTTTTAGCGTTTGTGTTTTTTCACTAACTATTTTGCTCGGTTTTCCTTTGTGTGCAGAAGCCCCTGGTATGGACTACCGAGCTCAGATGGCGAAGATGAGCACGGCTGTGGCGAAGGGTGCGGATAGGAAGAAGAGGAAGAGGACCACGGCGGGGCCTCCCTCCGGCCGAGCGGTACAAGCACCCTCGGCACCAGCAGCCATTGTGGACTTAGTCAGCAAGGCCCCCTCGGAGCCACAAGCTACGGTCCCTTCGGCTGAAGCCCCGGGATCTTTGAGCAGGGGGTTTTCGGCCGGCGCAGCTCTGGCCCTGGAGGTGCCGCCGCTCACTTTCACGACAGAGGCCATCCTCACCGAGGAGCACAAAAGACTCTTCGTCCCCGACTGGCGGGTGATGAAGTTGGATGGCTTCCTCGGTGATGCAGAGATGTGTATGCAGGCAGTACGCCATCTGCCGACCTCGAGGACCGCGCGGCGTTGAAGGCAGGTACTGTCGGTGATGACACCTTGGAGATCACCCGGTCGACGATGTCAGTAAGTAGCTTTTGCTTCGTTCCCTTCAGCTTCGGGGTTAGCGATCTTTGAGTTCTCACTTTGCTCTATTTCGTTCACAGACCCTCTACCACTTTAGCCACATGCTCGAGCAATTCGCCGAGCAAGAGAAGGAGATGAAGGCGGTAAATGATCGTGAGCGGTCGGAGCGCTCCAAGGTAGTGAAACTGTTCGAGGCTGAGTAGCGGCTCTCGGCATCACATGCGGCCGATATGGGTGCCCTCGAGACGAAGCTCGCCGAAGCGCTCGAGCACTCAATGGCCTAGACAGCCAAGGTCGAGGCTCTAGAGAAGGAGAGGGCTCGCCTCGAGGAGGAGCTGGCGCAGGCCTTGAAGGCATCCGAGGAGGCGCTGAAAGGGCAGGTGCTGAAGGTGGCGGAGGCGGAGAAGGCCATTCGGGACGAGGCGGAGGCCCATATGATGACGAATATGGAGGAGGCCTACGCCCGAGCTCTGAAGCAAGTGGCGGCTCGCATCCCCGGCTTCGACGGTTCGTCGTATTACTTCTACGATCCGGTGGAGGGCGAGGAGCTCATCCCTCTGGCGAAGGTCGAGCCCGAGCTGGAGGGTGACGAGGCCGAGGGCGAGGGCGAGGTGAACCTCGAAGGGGCGCTCGTCACTCTGCCGAGCGAGGGTGCTTCGGAGCAGCACCGCGAGGTGGCTCCCTGACTCAGTCGCCTCTTCTTCTTTTTTTTTTGTATTGCCGAACTGTGAACTGGCCACCGCTCTCTTCTGTACTCTTTTGAACTTCAATGAAATGCAGAACTTTTGAGATTTTGGTCCAAGTTTACAATGACTAGCTTTGAAATTCGGTTAAGTGTTGAAAATAACGATTCGCTTTGAAATTTGGCTAAGTGTTGAAAACACCTTTGCTCTGAATTGACTAAGTGTTGAGAACAACTTGCTTTGAAATTTGGCTAAGTATTGAAAACACCTTTGCTCTGAATTGGCTAAGTGTTTAGAACAACTCGCTTTGAAATTTTGCTAAGTCTTGAAAACACCTTTGCTCTGAATTTGGCTAAGTGTTTCTCGAGCTCAGCGTTGTTGTGTTCTTGCTTTTTAGATCGCCGAGTTGTGCCAATGGGTTGAGGCATCGCCGAACGTGGTAACGGATGAGGCCTCTCGTCTTCGAGCTGACTTGGGAGCGACGAAGTTGGCCCTTTCTCATAGTCGAGAGTGTTTTCTCAAGAGCGAGTTAGAACTAGATCATCTCAAGCTAACGCTGGCGAAGCGCAACTCCGAGTTGAAGCAGCTAAGGAAATGAGCTCGAGAAGCCCCCCTGAAGGGGAGGTGGAGTCGCTTCGGCAGACTATATTCGACGTCGGTGCAGAGAGGGATGGTCTGAAGAACATGGTGCTCGAGAAGAGCCTGGAGACGGCGCAGCTTCAGCGAACTATCATTGAAGCTTCCCATGCGGGTAGTACGAGCAGAATTCCTTGCCTACAAGTTAATGTAATGGATGATTCGCTGAGGGAGCGCATTGTTGAGCTAGAGACGGAGGTTCACCGACTACGATGTTTTTCGGAGGGGATCAACGTCAGAACCACATCTTGCTCTCGAGACGAGTACTCACAGGGACGATCGTTCCACGAGTTAGCATCACGTTTGCCTCCCATCCCAGGGCGCCCTGGGGACGATCAAAGCAGAGTTACTTGTTCGTCGAGCGAAGCCTTAGCCGGTGCAATGCTTAGGGACACAACTAGGCTCGCCGGCTTGGGGAACTCAACGAGTGCGGGGTCGCAGCGACAGAATGTTTGTCGTCCTCATTTTTCGCTCAAGAGGAGTATCCCACTTCCTAGGAGGCGTTGAAGTAGTCTTGTAATTTTGGCTTCTCAAATTTTGTAACTCGTCGTAGAAATAAGTAGTCGGTCTTGTAATCTGAGTTGTACCTCAAACTTTATAGAAATGAAACTTGTTTTCTCTTTTGCACTTGTATGTTTTGCTAACCTTTATGGTTGTCGATAGTTGTAGGAGTTACTTCTGAATGGCGGACCACTTCTTACTCGCTTATGAGCGAGTAGTAGAAGTGGAGTCGAGCCAAGCGTTGGACTCTAAACTTCGTCGTTTGAGAAACAGTCAACGGTTATGGGAGCGATTCCGAACGGCGAACCACTTCTTACTCGCTTATGAGCGAGTAGTAGAAGTTGAGAAACAGTCAACGGTTATGGGAGCGATTCCGAACGGCGAACCACTTCTTACTTGCTTATGAGCGAGTAGTAAAAGCGGAGTCAAGCCAAGTGTTGGACTCCAAACTTCGTCATTTAAGAAAGAGTCAACGAATGTGGGAGCAATTCCGAATGGCGAACCACTTCTTACTCGCTTATGAGCGAGTAGTAGAAGCGGAGTCGAGCCAAGTGTTGGACTCCAAACTTCGTCGTTTAAGAAAGAGTCAACGGTTGTGGAAGCAATTCCGAATGGCGAACCACTTCTTACTAGCTTATGAGCGAGTAGTAGAAGCAGAGTCGAGCCAAGTGTTGGACTCCAAACTCGTCGATTAAGAATCTTTTTGCAAGTAGAGTTAGACTGCCCCAAAAATAGAGAATTTACTCAAAAGATAGGTAAGTTGAAGGGGAAAATTTCTCTTTTATTGAAAATAACTGGGCGACCGCTTCTAAGTTGTAGACCTCCTTTTACATTTTGGAAAAAAAGAAGATACAAGTAAGATTTTTGCAATCCTGGGGAAGTAGCTTGGAGCGGCGTTTAGACACCCTCTCGGTACTTTATCAAATGCTCGGCGTTCCAAGTCCATGGCATCTTCCTGCCCCTCGGGTCTTCAAGTTGATACGTGTCCGGACGTATAACTCTGGAGACCTTATATGGTCCTTCCCAATTGGGTGCCAGCTTGCCTCTCTTGCTTGGGTCGGAGATTGATAGTTTTCTCAGCACTAAGTCCCTTCCTTTATGTTGGTCGTCCGTACCCTCTTGTTGTAAGCTTGGGTGATCCTACGACGGTAGGTTTCCTGGCGAATTGCGGCTCTTTCATGGATCTCGTCAATGAGGTCTAGGCAATTGCGAAACTGGTTCATGTTTTGTGCCTCGTTGTAAGCTATGAGTCGAGGTGAAGGCAGGCCCACCTCCAAGGGAATGAGAGCTTCTGATCCGTACGTGAGGTTAAAAGGGGATTCACCCGTCGGGGTTCTTTTAGTTGTGCGATAGCACCAAAGCACATTTGGAAGTCGTTCGACCCATAGCCCCTTGGTGGACTTGTCGAGCCTCTTCTTCAAGCCTGAGAGGATCTATCGGTTTGCATTCTTTGCTTGGCCGTTAGACTGAGAGTGCACCACTGAAGAGAACCGCTATTGAATCCCGTGATCGGTGTAGAAGTCGTGGAAGGCAGCTCCTGTAAATTGGGTTCCATTGTCGGTTACGAGAATACATGGTACCCCGAACCGACAGACAATGTTCTTCCAAAAGAACTTCTGCACCCTGTTCTCGGTGATCGTTGAGAGAGGTTCAGCCTCTATCCATTTGGAGAAGTAGTCTATCGCTACCACTAAGAATTTCAGCTGGCCCGGTGCCGGAGAGAAAGGTCCGAGCAGATCCATCCCCCACATTGTGAAAGGGATTGGGCTTGCTAAGGAGGCAAGTTGCGCTTGGGGCATGCGACGGATTGGGGCGAACTTCTGGCAGGAGTCGCACCGGCGGACGTACTCCTCGGAGTCACTCAAAAGTGTAGGCCAAAAGTACTCGTAGTTCAAAAGCTTCCGGGCAAGGGATCTTGCTCCCAAGTGTGCACCACATAGACCATCGTGGGCTTCCTTTAGGGCGTAGGATGCTTCTTTCGGGGAGAGGCATCTCAGATAGGGCCCACCGTCGATTTGGGTGTAGGAGCATTTGTACATGACCCCGTCCAAGAGTGTGTACTGCTCTGCTCGTGTCCTGATCCTCCTTGCTTCTTTCGGATCTTCGGGGAGGACACCGTCTCAGAGGTACTCGAGGAGGGGCTTCATCCAGTTTTCCCCAAGTGTTAGGGGGTAGGCTTCCATTGGCTCCAATCCATCTTCGTCAATGCAAGGTTTGAGAAGGACGTCTATTAGGACAGTCCGTCCTAGACCTTGGAGGGACGAGGAGGCGAGCTTAGAGAGTGCACATTTTCCTCTTGGGTAACCCACTGGAGTTGAACATCTCTGAATAGAGTGAGGAGCTCCCTTACTTTTGCCAAGTACCTGGCCATTCGGTCATCTCTCGCCTCATACTCCCCGGATACTTGATTGACCACTAACTGAGAGTCGCTGAAGATCCTTACTTGTTCGGCACCTGCCTTGCAAGCCAAGCAGAGCCCCGCAATTAGGGCTTCATTTTTTGCCTCGTTGTTTGACGCCGGGAAGTTGAGGCGAAGGGAATACTGGATGACAAAGGCGTCGGGACCAGTTAGGATGACACCGGCCCCGCTTCCGTCGGCACAGGAGGACCCATCCACATAGACGGTCCAGACGTAGGGGTTGGTTGGCGACTCACATGAGTCGGGGATGGTGTTCTCCACGATGAACTCGGCCAGAGCTTGGGCTTTTATCGCCGTCCAGGGCTGGTAGCTAACATCATGCTGACTCAGCTCGATGGACCATTTCATGAGCTGTCCAAACATTTTCGGCTTGTGGACAACCTGTTTTAGTGGCTGGTCGGTGAAGACGACCACCGAGTGGGATTGAAAGTAGGGGCGGAGCTTACGGGCCGCCATGACCAAGGCGAGTGCCATTTTTTCCAGTTTCGGATAACGGAGTTTGGCATCGCGGAGCACCTTACTCACGTAGTAGATGGGCTTTTGCATTTTATCCTCTTCCCTCACGAGGACCGTGCTAAGCGTTTGATCCGAAGCTGCGAGGTAGAGGTAGAGGACCTCTCCGGGTACCGGCTTACTCAAGAGAGGAGAGTTGGATAAATACTCTTTGAGCTTGTCAAAGAACTCCTGCTGCTGCAGCCCCCACTCGAAACCCTTAATCCCCCTGAGGGCTTTGAAAAAGGGGGGGCACTTCTCCCCGGACTTGGAGAGGAATCACCCGATCACGGCGAGGCACCCCGTGAGCCTCTGTACTTCTTTGATGTTGGAGGGGGGAGCCATTTTGAGAATGGCTTGGATCTTTTTGGGGTTGGCCTCTATGCCCCTCTGGTTGACCATGAACCTGAGAAATTTTTTCGATGAGACACCGAACGCACACTTGTTCGGGTTTAGTCACATATTGTGCCTCCTGAGCACCTCGAAGGCTTCTTGAAGGTCGAGGGTGTGCTCCTACCCTCGAGTGCTTTTGACCAACATGTCGTCGACGTAGACTTCCATGTTTCGGCCAATATGGTCTCGGAAGACCTTGTTCACCAGGCGCTGATAGGTAGCCCCCGTATTTTTTAGCCCGAAGGGCATAACACGGTAACAGTAGAGGCCTTGGTCCGTCACGAACGAGGTCTTCAGAATGTTTGGTGGGAACATCCTGATTTGGTTGTATCCTGAAAAGGCATCCATAAAACTGAGTAGCTCATGCTCGGAAGTCGCATCGATGAGGGCGTCGATGCTGGGAAGAGGGAAAGGGTCCTTCGGACACGCCTTGTTGAGGTCTGTGAAGTCAATGCATATCCGCCAACTTCCATTGATCTTTTTGACCATTACTACATTGGAGAGCCACTCAGGGTTGTTCACCTCCTGAATAAAGAGGGCATTGAGGAGTTTCTCAACCTCCTCCTTGATCGCCTATTGCCTCTCGGGGGCAAACTTTTGCCTCTTCTGCTGGACAGGCTTGACCCCAGGGGTGACGCTCAGGTGGTACATTGAGAGTTCTTCCGAGATCCCGGACATGTCTGCTGCAGTCCATGCGAAGAGGTCGCGATTTTCCCGTATACACCGGGAGATGTCTTGCTTTATGGAGGGGGAGAGAGTTTTGCTGACACAGAACGTCTTAGTGGTGTCTTCTACGGAGAAGGCCACTTCTTCCAACTCGTCGACTGGCTCGGAGATAGTTTGGCCTCCTTCCTGAGGAAGTTCGAGCGCTTCCAAAGAAAGAACTGGACCCCCCATCGAGGTCATGTAGCACTTCCGCACCGCCTCTTGGCTTCCCCTCACTTCTCCCACTCCTGAGGGAGTGGGGAACTTCATCTTCATATGGTAGGCTGAAGGGATGGCTTGAAGCGCGGCCAAACCTGGTCTACCCAGGATAACATTATAGGCGGCCTTTACGTCGACCACCATGAAGTCCATTTGCTCCGTACGAGTTGTCGGGGCCTTTCCAGCCATTACATCGAGGTTTATAATTCCCTCGACCGTAACTGGGACCCCTGTGAACCCGTGGAGGGTGTAGCCCGCGGGCTTGAGCCGGTCCCTGGACAGCAGGAGGCCTTTGAAGGCTTACAAGAAGAGTATGTTAACGGAGCTGCTGTTATCTACTAAGATAAGACGAACTTTGAAGTTCGCCATGCGGAGATTGATGACGAGGGCATCGCAGTGGGGCGTGCGGACGCCCTCCAGGTCCCTATCGGAGAACGTCACCGGGACTCCAAGGCCTTTTGGGGGAGGATGGCTCTGCACGGAGTTAACCTCCCTTACGAAGGCTTTTCGGGAGGAATTGGAATCTCCCCCCATTAGGCCCCCATGTATCAAGTGCAAGATGCCCTCCACTTTGGCCTCCCGAGTCTCCGTGCACTGCTCGTTTAGCCTGTTAGCCTCCCGAGGCGAGGGGGGATCGGCTCGATCTCTTTTTACGAACCGGTTGAGTTGCCCTCGCTGAATGAGGGCCTCGATTTCATCCTTCAAGGCCCGACATTCATCCGTATCGTGCCCGTGGTCCTGATGGAAACGGCACCAGTTACTCCGGTCCCTCTTCTTTGCCGGGGTATTCATCCTTGGGGGAGGTGGTAGGAGGCCATCGTTCCTTATCTCCATGAGGATGGCAGATATACTTGCATTAAGCGGAGTGAATTTCTCGAACCGAGGAGGGGGACGCCGCTGACCCCCATTGTCCTTTTGGAGTTTCTTAGCTCCTTTTTCTTCTGCACCCTTCCGCCTATTCCCGGAAGAGGAGGCCTCGAAGGTAGGGCGGCGGACAGCTTCTTCTGATCGAATGTACTTCTCGCTCCGAAGTACGAGCTCTGAGAAGTTCCGAGGGGGCTTCTTGGCGAGGGACGCCCTGAGGTCGGCATTGAGGATGTTAGACTGGAAAGCGAGGGTGGCGACCGAGGGTTCCAAAGAAGCGATGGACCTAGCCTCGGCAGTGAATCGTTTGACAATCCCTTAATGGTTTGCCCTTCTTTTGGCTGAGGAAGAATAAGGTGTCGCTAGTCTTCTCGGCGCGCCGACTGCTTACGAAATGCGTGAGAAAAAGATCCTTGAACTTGTCGAAGGAGAAGATAGATGCCGGCGCAAGCCAAGAGTACCATTCCCGAGCCGGCCACTTGAGTGTGGCCGGGAAGGTCTTGCACAGGAGGGAGTCGGATGCATGGTGGATCGTCATGAGAGTTTTGAAACTCTCGATGTGATCTGCAGGGTCCGACTCCCCGTTATAGGTCTCAAAATGTAGAGGCTTGAAGTTGTTGGGAACTGGAGCCTCCATAATGGCACGGGAGAGTGGTGGCCTGCTTGGACGAAGGTCCCTTGCAAGCCCCCCTCATCTCGGTCGAGCTGGCTGAGGCACCTCTCCATCTCGTGGAGACAGCGGTAGACCGAGTCCTCCCTGTGGTCCTGTCTGGCCGAACCCCAGGACTGGTTCTCATGTCGAGGAGGGCTGGGGCTACGCCGGTGATGGTTCAGAGTGGGAGGTGGATTGACAGAGAGACGAGGGTGACTTGGGGTAGGGCGCCAACTGTGAGAGCGTTGATGGTGATCGGGAGAGGGGCAGCGATGGCTCGCAGCCTGCCTAGGACTTCTGGAGCGGCGATGGTGGCGAGGAGCTGGCGGAGGACTGGGAGACCTACGACCATTATTCGGGGCAGCGTTGAGAGCCCAGAGGACCGCCTCCTGAAATTGCTGGAATTCTGCCCTTGTGACGGGAGACTCTTGCTCATGATGGTCTCAAGGAGCCTGGCGACCTGCCGGGGAACGGCTCCGTCTCGAGCAGTGTCGAGGTGACTCTCTTTGTCTGTAGGGAGAGTTGGACACCCCTCGGTTGGATCGGGGTGGTGATCGATCCTTGGCCTGCTCGCGACGAGGGTTCGACCCTTGGGCCTGCCTCTCCTCCAGATGGGTACGGAGATGGGTCCGTGCTCGGTCTGCCAACTGTTGATCACGTTCTGCAGATCCCTTGGAGTGGGGGGAGTATAGGAGGCCATGGAGTCGGTGTCGGCATTGTGGATGGAAACTCAAACCTGATGGACAGGTTGTTTGTGGCAACTCTGTCGAGAGGGTTCCCCCACTGCAGCCTGGGGTCTCGAAGGCTGCTGGATAGACTATGGGGCCTGGGGACCGAGCTGCTGGGTTAGTTGGTTTGGAGGAGGGAGATCCCCCTGTGCGAGAGGAGGAGGAGGGTGAGAGGAGGTTGTCCTTCGGTTGGAGTTGGTGGATCTCTTCTTGGGAGGCATGGCTAGGAGTTACGTGTGTTGAAGGAGGAAGAGGAGATTGCTTGTTGAGTGAAGTTTTCCATATATGGCGCCAATCTGTTGCCGCTGAATTCGGATGTGGGGGCAATAGATAAGATTTGTAGGTTCATAAGGAACTCACAAAGATCGACCCCTTCTTCTTCCTTGCAAACTGGTTGGCTCCTTGGTGCTCCATTGCGACCTGCACAAACGTTCGAGACACCGGGATGGATCCCAGCGACAAACCCTCCCACGATCAAGTCAATACACAGAAAAAGAGAAGGAAAAAGGCTCAAGTGTGCAAAGTGTGATCACCTTTTATAGTGGGAGGTCAGGGGGGTTTTATAGTCGCCAATGGGATCTCCTTCAGGATCAGAGAGGTTCCCTACTCAGCAGGATAAGGGTGGTTATAACCACCTCCTCCAAATCAGGGGGAGCCAGGATTTCCTCCAATCCTGTTGAACTGGCCCCTAACGGGTTGAGACCCGCCCTCAAATGGTCAGGTCCATTCATGGATTAGCGGGTCCAGGAGGAGGGACCCAGTTCCCAATTCGGACCCGTCTGTAGACGAAGTTACCATCTTGCCCCTGGGACTTTGAGATTCGTGCATGTTTTGAAGGGTTCCGATTTACCCCCATTTTTAGCCATATCATGCCCCAAGTGTCGTAAGCATATTGAGAAAACTGATGGCTCTATGCATATGAAATGTAGGGCTCCTTGTAATTTTGAGTTTTACTGGTGTTGCTGCTTATTTTGTTGTGGGAGCAAACAGATAGTGAGTTTATATTTTGAAGAAAACTACTAAAGATCTAACTTTTAATCGTCACCTTAAAAAGTACTTAGAGATCCTAAGATTGGATCTAGATCGTTGAAAGAGCACCTTGATCTAGATCCTACAGTTGCTGATGTGACCTATGGACCGGCAAAAAGGCTAGAACATCGGGGTTAGCCCCGGCGACAGACCATCCGATGCTCATGTCAGATACAGTTAGAGGAAGAGAGTTTGAAGAAATTTTTGATTACCTTCTACTGAGGGAGGGAGAGGGTATTTATAGGACTGAGAAACAATTAGAAGATTGACATAAATCTGTTATCACTGTAGATTTTCCGCTTTTAAGAGATAGAATCAGTTACTCTTTGGTGGGGACAAGAGATTTGACTTATAACCCTAATAGGTTGGATGTCTTTCTTGGTTGGTCAAGTCACTTTTAATGCCCTTGAAAGCGGTCCATGTCTTATTAATGAGCCTGAAGAAGGCCTCGACATGTTAGTCTGCACGTAGAAGTTTTAAGATCTGTGCTGAAATCGTATGGCCTAGAATTACTGTGACTTTTACCATTATCTTAATCCCCTTACTACTGGAGGACGATAATCTCGGCTTTTGAGGAGTAGTATGCCTTGATTTGAAGTTCTGGGGTACTATATTAGCTTTTAGAGACAATTGAAGATTTCTGGAACCTGTTTGGAGCTTCTGGATGTAGTGGATTTTTTCCTGAATTTTTCCAAAATTTTCTGGAATTTCAGAGATTATTTTTTGATTTTTAATGAACTTTTCTCAATTATTAATTGCTTTTTCGAATTTTTTTAATTAATTATACCAATTTTTAATTAAGTTTTGGAATTTTAACTAATTTTCCATATTTAATGATTATTATTTGGAATTTTTAATTAAATTTACAAATTTTAAATTATTTTTAGGATTTTTATTGATTAATCGAACCTGGCACGCTTTTTGGAGCGATCACATGCATCGAGCAAGCTCTGGCTCGCCCGTCGAGTGAGTTGGACAGCGATGATGGGGTAGCCGTGATGAAACGAGCGATGTGGCACGATCACGTCCGTCCATCATGATGGAGCTCGCACGCTGATGGGATCGGACGACTGTGAAGTGGAGCGAAGGAGTAGTGCCGTCGTGGTGAAATCCTACGTCTTGATCTCGCGCAAGCTCACGTATCAGGGCGATCGAGCGGTCGACTATCACTCGCATGCAATGTTTGGTCACCCGACGAAGCTGGTTTGGGTCTCAATTGCGGGTTGCGGGTTTGCCCGTTCCACTCGAACCTATTAGTGTGCGTCTTCTTCGTCAAGCAAGGGCTTTTGGCGACCATTCGATCTTCGGCAACCAACCTCCATCGTCGACCAGGGCTTTTGGTGATCAACTCACTGCCTCATCAGTCTAGCTCCTCATCGCCCAACCTGGGTCGACCAACCACTCTGTCAACCAAGCTTTTGTGTTTGTAGCCGAGCAAGGAGCTTCGCTGATCGAGTAGCTAAGTCGTTTTGGGTTGTGGTCGAGCTAGCGTTGGGTTTGTAGCCATTCGAGGGACTTCACCGACCAAGGAGCTCATCACCTTGGATTGTTTTGCCTAGCTAGGGTTTGGCAATCACCTCTTCGTCGACCAAGAGCTTGGCGACCAGATGAGCTTCGGCGGCCAAGCTTTTTGTCGACCAACCTCCGTTGAGCTAGCTCTTTTGCGTCGAGCTAGGATTTCATCATTGAGTTAGAGTTTGGTCGTCTTCAAAGCTTTACTGACTTAGATTTTTGGTCGTGTTAAAGCTGTTTATTGAGTTCGATTTGTGACCAACTTCAGAGCTTTGTTAAGCTTGTGTTTTTAGCCAACTTCAAAGCTTGATATTGGGTTCAGTTTTGGCCAACTCCGGAGTTTTGTTTGAGTTGGGTTCTTGTCAATCACGAAGTTATTGTTGATCCCGAAGTTCTTGTAGATTTCGGGTCCTTGCTGAGATTTGAAGGGTGCCCAATTTTTGGTTGTTCTGCTTCAAGGTAGTATTTCATTCTTTAAGCGTACATGGAATATAATTACATATATATATTCTTACACACAAAGTTCATCTTATAGATCTTGTCTATAGATCAACATAATCTTTTTGGTGAACATTACTTCTTGTGCTTGTCAACATGTTTTATCGATCAAACATTCGATCTTTCGTTTCGCTAAACTGCTCTTTCATCGACCAATTGTTGTGTTGTTCGCTTATTTTGTCGATCGAACATTTCATTGTTGGACGAGTGTTCCGTTGGTCTAGGAGCTGAGTGCTTTTAACTGTTGGATTTTGTGTTTGTGGCTGACCTAGGAGTGTTGTTGTTAGAGCAGACTTTGGAAAGCAGTTGGACCTTGAACTTACTGTTTGAGGCAACTATAGGATGGAGTTGAACTTTTGAACATGTTGGTTGTGTCCAGCAAATTTGTAGAGACAACTCTGAGACGGAGTTGGACGTAGAGCTTGCTTTTTGCGCCTAACAAGTTTGTAGAGGCAACTCTGAGACGAAGTTAGACGTAGAGCATACTATTTGCGCCCAACAATTTTGTAGAGACAACTCTGAGATGTAGTTGGATGTAAAGCTTGTTGTTTGTGCTAGCAGGTTTTTAGGGGCCACTCTAGGACGGAATTAGGCATTTGAGATTGATGTTTGTGCCCAGTAAGTTTGTAAAGGCAACTCTTAGACGGAGTTGAACATAGAGTTTGCTGCTTCCACCCAGTAAGTTTATAGGGGCAACTCTCGGACGGAGTTGAACATAGAGCTTGTTGTTTGCACCCAACAAGTGTATGGGGGCAACTCTCGAACAGATTTGGGTGTCTGGACTTGCTGTTTGCACACAACTAGTTTGTAAAGATAACTCTTAGACGAAGTTAGATGTAGAGCTTGTTGTTTTCCCCAAGCAAGTTTATAGGGGCAATTCTGAGATGGAGTTGGTCGTTTGAACTTGTCGTTTGCACCCAACAAGTTTGTAAAAGCAACTCTAAGACAGAGTTGTTCGTTTGAACTTGCTGTTTGCGCTCAACAAGTTTGTAGAAACAACTCTGAGATGGAGTTAGACATAGAGCTTGCTGTTTGCACCTATCAAGTTTGAAGAGGTAACTATTAGACAGAGTTGAACGTTTGAACTTTCCATTTTCACTACGAAGTTTGTAAAGAGGACTCCAAGATGGAGTTGGTTGTTTGAAGGGATAACTCTTAGATGGAGTTGAATGCTTGAACTAGCCATGCACCCAGTAAGTTGTAGAGGCAACTCTAAGACAGAGTTGGACGTAGAGCTTGCTATTTGTACCCAACAAGTTTATAGAGACAATTCTAGGCCGATGTTGGATGCCGAGCCTATTGCATGAAGATAAAGGGTTGTTGTGAGGACTTAAGCGAAGACCGGGGCACCAAACTCGTTGTATAGAGTTAACAAGTTGTTAATGGGGCTCGAACAAAGAACAAGGCAAGGAACTCATTGTAAGGAGTTAGCTAGTCATCCGGGGGTGCCTGTGCAAAGAGCGGAGCTTCAAACTCATTGTATGAAGTTGATAAGTTGTTGATGGAGCTCAAGCGAAGTGCAATGCATTAAACTCGTCGTAACAAGTTAACGAGTCATTGATGAAGCTCGAGCGAAAGGGCAGGGCACCAAACTTGTTGTACGGAGTTGACAAGTTGTTGACGAAGCTTCAGCTGAGAGCAAGCTCTTGGACTCGTTGTATGGAGTTAACGAGCTATTGACGGAACTCATGCGAGGAGCAGGGCATTGATCCCGTTGCATGGAGTTAGTGAGTTGTCAATGGAGCTTTAGCTGAGAGCAACCTATTGGACTTGTTGTATGGAGTTAATGTCAGGCCCCGCTTCCCAAAATACGGAATACGAGTACGTAACGTAGGCCCAGCGAATGATGTAGACACCATCCATAAGCTGTACCAGACTAACTCAGCAATAAGAACAACAAAATACAACCACGCAAGAAATATAACCACATGAAACAAAGATAAATTCCAATAATAAATGAAATAATCCAACAGTATAAATATCCAACATCTGGGATCAAAACAAACTACGGGTCATAGAGCCCAAAACAAAGTACAAGTTATAACAATGTCAAAAAATAAATCCAACAGCAAATAAACCTACGCAGCGGAGACTAGTTCCAACACTAGAAACGTTGCTCACCAATTCCTTCAGGAATAGATCCTTCAGTACCTGTAAAATCTTGTTCTAAAAAGAAAGAAAAGAGTGTCCTTAGACTAAGTCGTGGGCGGCAAGTAGAGAAAACAAAGGATAATAGGAAAGCATGAATATCAAATGAAAGGAACATGGTCAAAGACAAGAACAAAACAAAGAGCAGGCAATAATATCAAAGGTGTACAATAATCAAACATGATGTGTGATTTCAAGTCAAGCTCACTACAAGGCCAAGTAGGCAGGTTGTTAAGTATTTTATTAATCTATCTAGTGCACGTACTACTGCGTCCTATTCCACAGGTTCCGCGCAAACACAGTGATCGTTTTAGACCGATGGTGAATTCACGGTTCATGTACTCGACATTGATAACAAGAATTTACGTGCAAGAATCATCATTCAATCATTGCAATCAATGCTCCTCCTTCTATGTCGAGTATTCGTGCAAGCGAGAAGGCCTTACCGAGTACATTTCCCGATTGTTCACTACCAAGTCTACCCATAATACCCCGGCTTGTTAATAGTTTATTTTCATCCTATGTGAGCATGCAAGATGGTGTCAATGTTGTATATTACTAAGTGTGACTAATTCTATGCGCTACAGACAAAGCATGAGGCAAACATATCATATAAATGCATTTCACAAAATCAGGACAGCATGACCTTGCTGTACTGAAACATGGATTATGGTCACTAAAAATTAGCAAACTTGAATCCGCTGGAAGATATAGAAAGTAGACTTCCACACGATTCCAGTGAGTATAATTAAGGCATATAAAAGATAACGAAGCTAGGGTGAAAACTCTATTCTAATCAGGTTTTATGTTCAGTCAGCATGCGGTAAGTTGTGTTCTACTAATTGTTTCGGGTCAGAGAACTCATTAATAAAATCTACAAAATTTAGGGAAGTAGCTATACATGCCTAGGTCCAGCCTAATTTATTTCAGATTTTTCTTTTACTGTTAACAGGGTCAAATAAAATCAGAAACAGCAAGATACACATGAATTTATGAGTTTGGAATTACTAACACAGTTGCAGTAAAGTGATGATATCTAACAAATGACAAATTGTAATTTAAATCCAGACTAGGGAAAAATTATCTAGATATCAAGGGCTACATTTTATGTTCAGTAAGTTCTTTCAAATTATGTCATTAGCATGGCTAAAAATCTGATTCAAAGTGAAATATCCAGCAGTCCAGAATTCAACTTAACATAAACAGACATCAAATAAATCATACGATCATATATAGCATGAAAATTGGTAACCAAAGCAATACTAGGTGTCAACATGCAAATTTCTAAGTTTAAGATGCAATTAGCATAGTCATGGTGTCAATTCATCGAGCTACTTCAATTTAGCACATACAATTTCATTGTCCAATTTATCAAGTAGTCCTATGCATGAATCTAGTTACTTAATTGTGCATATGCATGAAACAATGGGGACTGGGTTTAAGATCAAAGAGAAAGCACAATGTTAAGAGTATGTCGGATTAGCTCGTGTAAACCCTCGATAATCTTAACGGAATTGTCAAAAGCAGTTTTGATAGCAAAATGGACGGATCTACTTGCAGGAGATCAAATAATCTTGAACACAAACAATAAAAAGGGGTTCAAGAAGAGACTTGCTTGTTATATTGCGATATAATTAAATAGGAATAACGAGATCAAAATCCTGAGCGAAATCTCCTAAAAACACACGCAAACAACCAATAGCAACAGCCAAAAGCCAAGAGCAAATCTTCACACCGGATTGGGACAGAACACAGAATGGCAAAACTGGATCTGATGCGCCCAGAACACAGAACACCTTATCTAACCAATATGAGCTCTTCCTCACACCGGATCCGATCCAAACAGGGCACAACGGATGGGGATCTGATGTGGCCGAACACGGGACAGCGACTCCGACCAATGGTTGGTCATCACCTTCCTCGGCAAGGGGAGAGAGAGACGGCATCTTCGACGGCGACTGCGACGGAGCGGGAGCGAAGCGGTGTCGGCACCACGGTCGGTAAGCGACGGTGGTGACAGCAACCACGACGACGACTGTTTTTGGTTGGAAACAGAGGGTGTCGACAATGGTGACTCCGGGGCTCGAACGGCGGCGCTAGGGGATTGCAAAGGAGCGGCGAGAGACGACGAGGGCAATAGGGGTGCACGGAGATGGGTTAGGGCGACGGTGAAGAAGTTACGACAATGGTGAAGCTTTCGATGATGGGTTGGCGACGACGATGGGGACAACGACAGTGAGATTAAGATGAGGGGATGGAGACGATGATGAAGGTGGTGACAGTAGTGAAGGGCGATCGGAGTTGGCAATGGGGTCGGGGTTTTTTTGCGGTTGGGTTTGGGTTCAGTAAAAATAGAGAGAGGAGAAGGGGTATCAGGGAGATAGAAAGAGGGTAACGGTGGAAGTGTGAGAGAGAATAAATTATTAGGGTTTAATATGGTTATTTATAGGGGTTCAAGAATTAGGGTTTTGGGTTGAGATTATGTGGGTTCTGGGTAATAGTTTTAGCTCCAAAAAGAGAAAAACAAATGCAATGAGATGAGACGAACACAAAGGAGAACAAATCAAACTAAAAATAGAAAGAGCAAAATTTGCAAAGAGAACATGATCCAACTAAAAGAACACAGATTGATCAAGAGAGAACAGAAGAACCCAAGAAAAGACAAAATACACCATAACAAATGAATTCAAATACAATAATCAAAAGAATACAAAATACAATAAAATCTGAAAATAAGGCTTACAGTTAATGAGCTATTAATGGAGCTCGAGCGAGGAATAGGGCATTGAACTAGTTGTATAGAGTCAACGGGTTGTTGATGGAGCTTCAGCCGAGAGTAAGCTATTGAACTCGTTGTGTGGAGTTAATGAGCTATTAACAGGGCTCAGGCGGAGAGCAGGGCGTTAAACTAGTTCTATGGAGTTAACGAGTTGTTGACGGATCTGAAGCGAAGAGCAAAACATTGAACTCGTTGTATGGAGTTAACGAGTTGTTGATGGAGCTCGAGTGAAGAGGGAGGATCCGAACTCGTTGTAGGAAGTTAATGAGTTGTTCGGCGATGCTTGGGCGAAGAGCGGGTAACCGAACTCATTGTATTGAGCGAATGAGTGGTTAGGCAGATCTCGAGTAAAGAGCAGGGCACTGAAATTGTTGTATGGAGTTAACGAGTTGTTGACAAAGCTCGAGCGAAGAGCAAGGCTTTGAACTTGTTTTCTGGAGCTAACGAGTTATTGATGGAGCTTGAGCGAAGAGCAGGGAACTGAACTTGTTGTATGATGTTAACGAGTTGTTGATGGATTTCGAGCTCGAGCGGGGAACCGAACTTGTTGTATGATGTTAACGAGTTGTTGATGGAGCTCAAGCGAAGAGCAGGGCATTAAACTCGTTGTATGGAGTTAACGAGTTGTTGACGGAGCTCGAGTGAAGAGCGGGGAACCGAACTCATTGTATGATGTTAATGAGTAGTTGATGGAGCTTGAGCAAAGAGCGGGGCGTCGAGCTCGTTGTATGGTGTTTAACGAGTTGTTGACAGAGCTTGAGTAAAGAGCGTGGAATTAAGCTCGTCGTATGGAGTTAATGAGTTATTTGACAGAGAAACTCGAGTAGCGCACGGAGCGACGAACTCATTTTGTGGAGTGAATGAGTTATGTGTGTTCTGAGTCTTCGTAATATTGAAGTGTACTCCTTAGTGTTTGTTCAGCATTGAAGAAATTTCATTATTCTCTTTGCTGAAAAGCAGTCGTGTACACCAAATGAGGTCCTCAAGACACCGAGCTTGCTCTCCTTCGCAATATGCTCTGCTTGACGGAGTTGGGACTTCTTTCTGTGGCGCGTCACGCGAGACAGAGTTGGAGCTTGCTCAGGTGACGGTGGTGTTACTCAGGAAAGACTTGGAGCTTGCCCGCCTAAGGAAGGCTTGTCTTGTAATTTATTGTTAAGAGTTTAGGCAGTCCTGGGGAGCTGTTACCTGGTGGGAGGTCTGTGAAAAGGTTTGTGTCTCTTAGGCAGAACATCGCTCTACCGTGTAGCCGGAAGGACGACTTGTTAGACAACTTATTGTATTGTGTTTGAAAGACTTTTATAACGATACTTATGCATGCAACGTACTCATTGTGATTCTACAGTTGTAATGAGACTTGTTTGTGAAATAAGAAATCTTTTACATGCCTGTGTCTTGTCCTGTGATTTGTCGTCTTGGGTATCAGCTAGTCATAGGAGCAGCTCTATGGAGGAGTTGGACTCCGGATATTTCGTTCTCTACTTAGCTAATTGTATGAGCAACTCTAGGAGGGAGTTGGACATCAAATTTGATGTATGTGTTTAGCTAGTTGTAGGAGCGACTCTAGGGAAGAGTTAGACTCCAAACTTGTTGTATGAATCCTCCAACGAATTGTGAGAGTCACCTTGAGTGGCGATTTGAGCTCCAAACTTGCTTTTTTGCAGGTTTGGTGGAACAACTGCAATCCACGATTATGGATCTCTAATCAATCTTTAAGTGTTTTTAACAAGTTTCAGGAACAGGTTGAATGACGAGTTAAGATTCGAACTTGCTTGTTGGTAGGTTGCTAAAATAACTCCAAGCCAAGGGTATGGATTTTGAACTAATTGTTTAAGGGTTAACAGGTTGCAGGAGAAGATCGAATGACGAGTTGAGCTGTGAACGTGCTTAGCCACAGGTTGCTAGAGTAACTCTGAACCATGGGTATGGACTCCGAACTCGTCGTTGAAGATTTTGATGAGTTGCAGGAGCAGGTCAAATGTCGAGTTAAGCTATGAACTTGCTTCATTGCAAATTGCTAGAGAAACTCTAGTCACGGGTATAGACTCCGAACTTGTCTTATAAGGAGCTTCTAATGAGTCTTAGGTTCCATTTTCAAGAATAAGCATGGCGTTTAACTTATTGTTTGCATTCAGAGAATTGTACAAGATCTTTGAAAAGACAAATGACGAATTTTAATGAAAAAATAAACTAAGTAGCTCCTTTAGTGGCTGGCCTTTATTACTTGTAGTGATTGATATTGAAAACTAACTAACTGCTCTAATGACTGGCCTTTATTACAAAAAATATGTAAAAACTTAAAAGTTTACTACTTTAGGGGAATTTAAGTGCCCTTGTTGAAGTTCACGAGGCATTCCTCATTCAAACTCCATGCTGATATCTCCTTACCCCACGGATCTTCAAGTTAATGAGCCGCAAGGCGAGCAACTTGGTAGACCTTGCCTGGACTGGCCTATTTTGAAGCGAGCCTCCCATTATTTTGTAATGAAAAAAGGGAGATCTTCAAGTTCACCAACGTGTTTAGGCAGGACTTTTTCTTTCCGTTGAATGAGCAGAGTGGCTTCGGGCAAGGGATTTACAGTATTTTGACTAGGACGAATTTGGACCTAGTAGGAGATGGTTTGGAAGGTTTGGAAGTTCTCGACAGGATTGTCTGGGGCAGTTGCTTCAAGCTCGTTTACGGGCTCAGGGTTACTGTGATTGCTTTTTGGCGGTAGTTCTATGGCGCCGAGGGAGAAAACCGAGCCACCCATTGTGGCGGTGTAGCATGCTTGTGCTGCCTATTGGCTCCATGCAACTTGTCCTACCCCTGCTATTGTTGTGAACGTCATTTTTATGTGGTTGGCGAAAGCAACTGCATGAGAGGCTGCTAGGCCCAGTCCGCCAAATATGGCGATGTACGCAACTTTGACATATGCCACCATAAATTCTTATGCCTCTATTCGAGTGGCTGGAGCCTTTCCTGGCATCACATTGAATGTGACGATTCCTTCGATTTGAACGGGGACACTGAAGAATCTGTGGAGTGTATAGCTGGCTAGCTTAAGTCGGTATCGAGAGAGTTTGAGACCGCTGAATGTGTTTGTGAAAAGGATGTTTACTGAGGTACCGTTGTCCACCAGAATGTAACTTACCTCCTGATTCTCCATGCGAAGGATTATGGCAATGTGTCGCAATGAGGTGTTCAAACACCCTCTAAGTCATTGTCGGATAAAGATATTGGGACCTGTACGCTCTAGGCAGGCGGGATGTTATGCACTGAGTTTACCTCCCTGACAAATGCTTTGCGGGAGGACTTCGAATCTCCCCCCATCGGTCCTCCATGGTTGGAGTGGAATACTGCCATGTGCTCTGAGTCCTGCATTTGGAGGACTTCTCTTGATGCTTATTAGTCCCTCGTGCTGAAGGAATTTTGGCGCTGCTTTTTTGCTTGACAGATTGAAAGAGGTAGCACCGGCAAAGCAGATATTCAAGTTCTTCTTTGAGGGCTTGGCAGTTATCGGTGGTGTGTCCATGGTTTATATGAAATGCACACCACTTGTTCCTATCCCTTCTCATGTTGGTTGTGTTCATCTTGGGGGGAGGACAGACTATTCCATCCTTTTCTACTTCCATGAGAATGGCTGACACACTTGCGTTAAGGGGAGTGAACTTGTCGAAGCGTGGTGCTGAAGGAGGAAGGCGTTGAGCTGCGTCGTCTTTCTGAAATTTCCTTGGTCTTTCCTCGCTTGCATTCTCCCGTTTGTTCCAGGAAGGTGGATCCTTCTGGCCTTGAGGACAAAGATCATCCTCGGCTCTGATATACTTGTCACTCCTTTCCAGGAGCTCGGTGAAATCCTTAAGAGGCTTCTTCGAGAGGGAGGCCTTCAGGTCTTTGTGAGCGATGATGGGGCGGAAAGCGGTAGCCACCACCAACGACTCCAGGGAAGAGATGGAACTTGCTTCGGCTGTAAAGCGCTTAACAAAGTCTTTTAGCAATTCTTGTCATTTTGTTTTAATTCCAATAGTGAAGCAATTGTCTTTTCAGCCTTGCGAATGGTGACAAAGTGTACTATGAAGAGTTTCTCGAGTTAGTCGAAGGAGAATATTGACTTTGGAGTAAGGCAGGAGTACCATTCCCCTGCTGATCCTTTCAAAGTTGTATGGAATATTAGGCACATGAGCGCATCGGTGACGTTATATACCATCATGAGAGTTTTAAAACTCTCAATATGGTCAGCCGGGTTAGATTCACCATCGTAAGATTCAAACTGATGAGTTTGAAGTTCTTTGGATTGGGTGCATCGAGGATGGATTTGCTTAAAGGAGGTCAACTAGAGTGCATCAGTGGTGTTATAGACCATCATGAGAGTTTTAAAACTCTCAATATGGTCAGCCGGGTTAGATTCACCATCATAAGATTCAAACTAAGGAGTTTTGAAGTTCTTTGGAATGGGTGCATCGAGGATGGATTTTCTTAAAGGAGGTCAACTAGGTGGTAAACCTTGCTAGATCAGTTCCCATCATGCTTTATCTGTTCCAGGAGATCCTCTACTTCTCGAATGCGGCGAAGGACTTGGTCGTCATTCTCCTTGGATCTAATTGAGTCGCTTGATTTTTCTTCTTTCGAAGGAGTAGAATGACGGCTCCGTGAGTGTCAACCCTAATCATGAGTACCTCTGTTGGTTGTGGATGACATGCTTAAAGTTTTCCAGTTCGGCCTAGTGACTGGGGCCTCTTGTTCTTTGTTCTTGTTACGAAGCTATCACTCCCTGCTTCCCATTATATAGAAAACACGGGCTCGTAACTAAGGCCCAATGAATGATATATTCACATCATTCATAAGCTGTTATAATCAACTTAACAACATGAAAATAAAAACAACCATGCAGGCAAATTTTATAACCACATAAACATGGATAACATAAAATAAATCATGCAGTAGTCCATACATAGCCAACATCCAGAAATGAATAACTACGGGACAACATGCCCGGAATACAGAGTTTACAATAAACAAATATAACTGAAAATAAAAACGTAAAGTAGTAAAGGAGTGGAATCCATCTCTGTTCTTCAGATTACCTGATCACTGATTTCCTTCTGGCAAATCTTCTCCCACTCTTGTAAATTCATCAACTCGAGTTTGGAAAGGAGAACACCCGTTAAAGCAAGTAACGGGTCACAAGTAGTACAAGCAAATGAACGAGGATAGGAATATAACAAGAGAATCAAGAATATAAGAATGAGTCATGTAACAGATGATGCAACATGTAAATGAGGATCATGCAATTTAACTTATAATTAGGAATCATGGAGCTGGTACTGAGCATATAACATGTAAACAGGAATCGTGAACTAGTAAACAGGAATCATATACTTGTAACGGGACATGTAACATGTAATAGGGATATGCAAGTGCTCAGTGTCAATTTAAGTCTATTCATTTACTCAATCCTAGCTAATACACGCGGTCCTATGTCCCATACCACAGGTCGAGTGCATACAAGCATGTTAACGATTAGACTCTAGTGGTGTATTATACAGGTTATGTACTCAGGTCTTGCAGAAAATATGAGCATGTAGTCAAACAATGGGCACTAGAGGTAAACTCCGTTAACCCCTGACGTGGCACTTAGTTCTATATAACTGCAAACACATATCATGTAGACAGAAAATAATGTAATCATGTGATGGGCACTAGAGTTGACCCCCACAGGCACTAGAGGTAACCCCCGTCAACCCTTGACATGGCACTTAGTTCTACGTGTCACTTAGTTCCATGTAACTTATAATCATGTATTATCATGACGGGAAACATGGGCTCCCTTCCGAGTACAATCTCCTATATACCCTACTACTAGGTTTTTCCTCTCAATACCCCGGCTTGTGATTCTTTTATAGTAATTAAGCATGGTGCAACAACGGAAACAGTGTCAGGACATGATCAAGGAGACATCAGAGGCTATACAAGGCGTGTAGTGTGTTTCAAGTCATAAAAGCAAAGATCAAATATTTATGTATGAATAAACTCAAGTCACAAGTCTGGGCAGTCAGACGTCACTGCACAAAGATCAACTTTTCCGCTGCCACAAGAAGCAAATCTGGTTCCGTCAAGGATTTTAGAAACAAGACTCCTTGCCGGTTCCAGTGCATATTTACACGATACAATATGAATAGAATAGATAGTTCAACTAAACAGTTCTTGTCGGGTTTGCTGTGTAGGCAGCAACTCATAGTCAATTTTTTATATACATAAAGTGACTGTAAATTTGTTTAAAAATCTCATAAAAATCATAAATAAATTCCTAATCATGTTTAGTAGCATATTGGAAAATATCAGATCTTAATTATACCTTTAGCATGGTATTTAAAATTAGTTATTCGAGAAAATACGTTTCAAAATAGTAATCTGGAATTAAAAACATCACAACACTAAAAACAGTATATCTTGCAATCTACACATCGAATTCCGAATCCGTCAGGTGTTCTGGATTCCTAATACAGAGGGCTATGACTTCTATTTAGATGTCTCTAGCTAGTTTTAACTTATATTGGGTCGAAACTTGGGTTCTCTACTGGTTTAGTGTAAGGACAGCATTCTGGAGTCAATTTCACATTTATAAAACGGTCTGAAAAACTTATTCAAAAATCTCATGAAAATAATATTATAATTCCTAATCAAGTCTAGTAGTGTGCTGAGGAATATCAAGACTTAATTCTTTCATTAACATGGCATTCTAAATTGTGAAACATGATAATGTACTATAAGTGACAATCTGGAAAATGTGGACCCAACAGTACGAAAAACCTCATAACTCATTGTCTATAACTCTGATTCTGAATCCGTCAAATATTCTGGAAAATAGATTCGTAGAGCTACAACATTCATTTACAAAGTTTTAATCTGTTTAAACTTCTACTAGGTCAAAACCTGGTTACAAGTTGCAGCAGGAAGCAGGGCAGCAACTTGTCGATTCAATTTAAAGTGATTCTTACTTGCAACATATAATTTCTACGGCTAGAATTCATTAAGTATTTGTATATCGAAATCAAAAAAGGGTTTATTTTAGTTCACATGTTGGAGCGTTTAAATCTTCAATATGAATTTTGAATATATAACCATCTAAGCACATACGAATTCAATTCATTCAATCACCTATTCATCTACCTAAACATTCGAATATATGTTTCAATTTTTTTGTGTTTGTGTAATGAATGCAGGAACGGCAAACCGCACTTTTGACGGTGTCGAATCACAGAGGCAAAAAGGAATGGATTCGACCAATTATATATCAAATATCACCAAGCAAGAAAATTACTAATTTCCACACGATCAATTTACTAGATGCGGGAATTCAATAAATTGCTTGTACGGAACGGAAAAGATGTACAAGATACTTGCCTTAGTATGATGACGATGATTCTGATAATATTGAGAATAATGGGACGAGCATCCTGATGGCTACACGTGCAAAATACGTACACCGTAAGCACGTGCAACGCACGGACAACAACCACAACAACAACAGCAAGGCGAAAGCGGCACAATGGCGTCGGTGTCGACTGTGCAAGGGACGGACAACAACAATGTCAACGGCGGTAGCAAGATCGGGGTTTCGAGAGTGCTAGGGGACAACAACAACAATGGCAAGCGGCAAGGGCTTGGGTGGTCGAAGCTCGACTGCGGCAGGGAGGAGAGGGCTGCCGATGGGATGAGTTGTAGTGGCTTCGGGATGGTGGCAACTTGGAGGGCGACGAAGGTGACAGGAAGAAGGCGATGATGATGGTGGAGGAGCGGCAACTGGTGGATGGTTGAGGACGGGTTGCGGTGGACTGCGGGATGGGTTTCGGAGGTAGGGCGAGTCGAGCGGAGATGGGAGGAGGGTGGTGATGATAGGGTGGGGATGGGTTGCGGTGCTAGTGATGAGGTGATGGGGAAGACAAGGGGTCGATCAGAGGTGGTGCTCGAGCGGTAGGGGCGAGCGGCGGAAGAAAGGAGGAGGTCCTCTTCGAAGAAGATGAGGGGGAAGGTGGGGCGATGATGGTTGAGGCTGTGGAGGTCGACGGGGCTCAGGGGGTTGCGGGGTTGAGTGGGAGGTCGGGGTTGAGGTTAGAGGAGGAGGATGGAGGGTCAGGAGTTGTACATTGGGGGGGGGGGTGTTGAACAGTGAAGGGGTGAGGGGTTTGGGGTTTGTATGGTGAAGAAGATGAAGAGTTTGGAGGTTGGCTGTTGAGACTAAGAAAAGGGGGGGAGAGAAAGAATATTAGGGGATTTAATGGGGGTAGTTAGGATTAGTTGGGGAGCGTGAGAGAGATTTGGGGGAGAACGTGAAAGAAAGAGTTGATCTGGTCAATAAGCAGGTAGGAGGGGAATTGGGTTTGGGTTAATGAGTTTGAATGGCTATCCAAAGGAGATCCAATAGTAGTATGGGCTTCAATAGCTGGGCTCAAGATTAAATAAAATAATAATACTAATATTGGGCTGGGTTGAGCTTAGGATAATAATAATAACATTGGGCTGAAGGATTGAGCTTCACATGAAATTTAAAATAATCAATAAAATAATATGATTGTATGGATTAAAACTGGGCTTCAATAAATCAAAGTAACATTTATAAGATGGGAGAAACAAGACTTGGTTTGGGCTTCAAAATAAATAAATAAAAGAAGATAAAACAAAATTATAGTCTGGAATATGAATTTGGGTTTTAAATAAATATTAAGATGGATATCAATAGGAGATGTACAAGGAAATGAATTCAAATGAAAGAAAGAATTTACAAAGAAATTTAAATATAAGAATACAACGCAAGAAGGAATAAAATCTGTACAATCGGAAACAAAATAATTTATAGACAACAAAATACAAGAATACAGAAGATTCCCGTATAAACGAAAACGGGGGTTACATAAGCTTTTGACTTTAATGAGTCGGGCTTCTCTCTTCACTGCGCCCCCTGTGAGAGAAGGAGCATCTTGATTTCTGCCTTCGAGGAGAGTTGCTTCTGTAATTCTTCTGATGTTCTGAGTGGGAGGCCTCACCCGACCATGCCTTTCGTCCAAACAAATTCATAGATCGGACCCCTTTTGTCTGAAATTGATGACTTGACGAAGATCTCTTGACCCTCAGGGACCTCGCCAAGGTATGGAGTGGTTTGCAGCATAATGTACTGAGAAATGGTTGTATAGAGGGTGATGTTCATGGCAAGTTCATGATGGCTTTGTCGGGAGCCCCCCGGTGCATCTCCGTTCAGAGGAGCTTGATTAGACTATTTGGGCCGATCCGGCCGAGGGGAGGGATAAGGTTGACAAGGAGGGTTGGCTTGGCCGCTTGAGGTCGCTGCTCTCACTCTTAACTTCGGTGGCATGACGTGATGACTCAGTGTTTCTTACGGTAAGTCTGATCGGAGACGTAGATCTGTGTAGTTTTTCACAGACGGTGCCAATCTGTTGCTTCTTATTTTGGTGTGAGAACAAACAGTTAGTGAGTTTATATCTTGAAGGAAACTACTAAAGATCTAACCTTTGGTCGTCGCCATAAAAAGTGGTCAGAGCTCCTGAGATTGGATCGGAATCCGACGGTTGCTGATGCGGCCGATGGACCTGCAAAATGCCTGAAACAAAGAGGTTAGTCTCAGTGACAGGCCCTCCGACGCTCAAGTCAGAAGCAGAGAGAGGAAGAGAGTTTGAGAGAGAAATTTTTTTATTAACTTCTGACTGAGGGAAGGGGGAGAGTATTTATAGGCCTGAGAAATATTTAGGACATAAATCTGTTTATCTCCTATAGATTCCCCCATTTAAGA
The DNA here is from genome assembly GCA_017893485.1 of Hemerocallis citrina. Lineage (NCBI taxonomy): Eukaryota > Viridiplantae > Streptophyta > Magnoliopsida > Asparagales > Asphodelaceae > Hemerocallis > Hemerocallis citrina. The sequence goes on from CM030362.1 coordinate 151,931,948, forward strand.
GATAGAATCTCTTACTTTCTTGGTGGGGACAAGAGATTTGACTTAAAACCTAATGGGCTGGGTGTCTCTCTTGGTGGGCCCATTCACTTTTAATGGGCTTAAAAGTAGGCCATGTCTTTTTAATGAGACTGAAAAAGGCTCAGACATGTTAATCTGCCTGTAGAAGCTTTAAGATATTCGTTGGAATCGTATGATCCTGATTTGTTGCAATTTTTATCATTTCAGCTGGTTATGTCTTCGTGCTGTTAGGTTTTGTGAGAAATTAACAATTGGGAATTAGGGTTAATATCTGGATCTAAGTTGCTTGAGATATTCACCATAGGTATCAAGATTGGAATACCTAGACTGCTATCACAAGCCAGTATTTATCTCTAAATACTGGTTTGGGTATCAGGTTATAAGCCCACAAACCCGCGTTCCAATATCCAAACAATTGTACGTTCATTACACGTGTTACTCATATGCACATGCAATATTTATATAGAGAGAATATACCAATATATCCAACAATCTCCTTTTATATTCTCAATATATAAAGTACAGGATTATCTCATCGGTTCAGTATAAAACTAACTGGCTGATAGCAGTCCATAAAAGAAAAGCATCATAAAGGTATAGTTTCATAAGAACCAATTGAATTATAAAACTGAATAGTCAATCAAGACTAAACCAATATAATTAAATAGTTCCAAATCATATCCAATTCAGAATAGTTCACAAAGACTAAACCAACTGGAATAATTTGTCATAGTTTCAAAATCAAACAAAACAAATAAACTTCAAGAACAAAATATGAATTTTAAGCTTATGAATACAAGAGTCTTAAATTCAACAGAAGTTTTACCAAGCAAGTGACTAATTTATTCTCAAAAGAAATAAACTGAAACTCTATCCTTGCACACTGCTTTATGTTTACTCCTCCATTTTGAGAAAATCATTATTTTTGAAATCTATGTTGACAGATTCAACTCCTCCATCTTTGCTAGCTTATTGAAAACAAGAATATCAAGAGACACATTTCTAAAAATTCCAACGAATTTCACAAAGTATCTAGTTCCACAAAAGAACTTAGTACAATTCATAATTACCTTAGCAAAAATGTAACGCAAGCATCACAATCAAGTTTCTTTAACTAAATAAAGAACATGAACTTTTATAGTTTCTACACAAGAACCATACTATGTTTTATATTGGAATGAAAAAACTACCATTTCAATTATGGTTTAACATTAAATCATCAAAATTGGAATGAAACATGTATCCATAAAAGACATATCATCAAAATTGGAATGATATTTAAGACAATTTAATCATCGGAAACACATTGATAAGTTTTCATGTTTTGTATTGGAATAATATGATTATTCTAAGTAAATTCTCTAGATATATAATACCATTAAAATTGGAATGACATTATATATTTGTGGAATTTATGTGGAATCATCAAAATTATCTAAAACGTGTCAATTGCCTAAAATTGATGCTTAAGTTTGAACTTCTCTATGGCTCCAATTGGATTCTAAATTTCAAAACAATGAGGATGTTAAAGCATTTTACTCAATAGCTTTCAACTCCATTTTCCCCACAATTTTGATAATTAGATCACTTTCAAGTCTCTTAGCAAGAGCATTAGTCATATTTGTCGCAATTGCACTTTATCTTTGAGAAAGTTCAACTAGGCTTCTTTCAGCCTTAATATACTCCTCTTACTATTATAGAGTGAGTTATGAGCTAGAGTGCATTGTAGCTTGATAGTCGCATAACAGAATTATAGAGTTACTTAAACTTCTTAATGGATAACTAGCAACAATTTCTTCAATCCACTCAGCCTTTTTCCCTACAGAGGATAACACATAGAGATCTGATTTCATGGATGATAGCACAATGTCTGTTTGCTTTTTATTTTCATAACATTTCTGTTTCTCCTAGTGTAAACATATATCTACCAGTTATCGACTTTCACTAAATTCTGAGCATCCTAATGTATCAGATCAGCCATTCATTCGAAGAATGACTAGAGTAGTACAAAGCAAACTCTTGAATACCACTCAGATATCTCATTAGCCTCTTAAGGGCACTCAAATGTGTATGAGAATATTAGTGAATCTGCAGATCAAACCTACCTCAAAGGCTATGTCTATTCTAGTGCAGATCTTTGTATACATGAGACTGTCAATTCCTTTAGAATGATCTACCTGTCTCATAGTTGCACCATCATTAGGTGTCAACCTTTTATCATAATCATAAGGTATTTCAAAACACACTTTCAATCACTATATCCCAACTTTTGAAACACATTTTGATTTGATGAGTTTAACTAAAAGTTATCTCTTGCCAACTGAAAACTCACCCTTACACCTATGGTGTCCACAGTACATAGATTTTCATGTTGAATTCTTTGGATAGCACAATTTTCACTTCATTTGTAATAGAGAGTTCACTTCCAAGAACATGCATGTCAACAGAACAAGTAAATAATAGCCACTATATTTGATACTCCACAAAGTTGAAGGCACTGATCTGAATTACTTGATTCATATACTAGGCTCTTTCAAAAAATTGTCAAATTATTTATTCGTCCGCTATACATGTTTTAAGAATATACAATGATTTTACTAAATTGTAAATCTTGTTCACTTAACATATTAGTTCAAAACTTTCCAGTACCAAAAATCAAGTACAAAGCTTTTTAAATATCCTTTATGAATGACAAAATTTTCAATAGATGTAAGGGTAAGAAGAATACTTATTGTAGCAATATGACAAACATGTGAGTAGACATCAAATAAATCTATCCCATTTTTCTCAGTCAATCTGTTAGCTACTAAAAATCATTAAAATTGCTACTGAACAATCAAAATTAAGTTTCTTCTACAAAACCCCACTTACTTACTATAATTTTAGCTCCTTTCGGCAGATCAACTAAATTAAAGTATTATTGTATGACACAAAATCATCTCATTGTCTACTAAAGACCCTTCTTAGCTCATTTGTCATTCAGGTTTTTAAGTGTCAGTAAGGCAGGTTCTTGATTCCAACTGTGAATCATTGACCATGTCTGTAGGACTAGATTATTTCATACATTTATCTTTGATGAACAGATTCTCAAAGAACTCTGTAAGTCTAGATTCTTCTAACACAAATTAGGTAAGAAGAATACCTAGACTGCTATCACAAACCAGTATTTATCTCTAAATACTGGTTTGGGTATCGGGTTATAAGCCCACAAACCCGCGTTCCAATATCCAATCAATTGTACGTTCATTACACGTGTTACTCATATGCACATGCAATATTTATATAGAGAGAATATACCAATATATCCAACACGTGCATGGTCGAAACATGTCACATGTAATTGGTTTCAAGAAATTTGTCGAAAATTTGAAAAGAAAGGGCAAGAAAGAAGGTTATCTGATTCACGCATTCGTCGGGCAAAAAGCACTAGCAGGGCTTCAATTGATGCGAAATCAAAAGCTTGAGGTGCTTAGACAAGTAACAAGTGCAAACTGAAGCGTGGGAACAGATAGCAGAGTGCAAGAGATTGCTGAAGTGGACTTACGTTTACGGATATTGCATCCCCGATGAAGAAGTTGGCAAGACTGCTGTTCGAGTATTTACAATATGAGGCTGAGTCGGTATTAGAAAAGCTACATGAATGTGCAGAGAAAGAAGTCGACTTTTTTTTAAAAATAAAGTTGCTCCAGTGGCGATTTGGTACGAGTTTTTTGATGACCGAAGGAAGCTAATTGGGCTGACTGCTGTCACGAGAAATTATTTTGCAAACCTTGCGCATGGACTTGAGACCGGGCTCATAGAAGTCAGACTCTTTGCAGGTTGATCAGGAAAGCGAAGAATCAAAGATGTCAAGCGAAGCTGAGAATGACAGTGAGTGTATCAAGAAGCATTGTCCCTCTTATTTGCATCCAATCTATAATATTTTGAGTGAAGCCAAGGTACGGTCAACTCCAAGAGGAATAGATAACTAGGCTATCATATCTGCTCTCTATTTCAAGGGTTGATTCATGCACCCTTCTCTGCCGATACAACTGGAGTTCCAGAAAAGTGCTTCATGAATGGTTGGATGATGGAGGAATCAATGTCTAAGAAAAGCTGGTATACTGAAGAAGATCGAAATCAATCTTAATGAGTGAAATCAAAATACTGTGTCGGATTTGTTCTAAAACCTGCCCTAAAACTGAAAAGATGATGAGTTCGGCTTCTTGTGGCCATCAAGTCTGCAACAGTTGGTGGTGAAAATATATCGCTTGCTATTGACCAAGACTTGATTAATCTTCTTGGCCCGAGATGAAGATAAAGTCAGATACGCTCGCCATCTTCTCAGGTCTTTTGTTGAAGCCAATCCCAAGATGAAGTGGTGTCCTGCCCCTAATTGTGGATATGCTGTAAGTTTCAATGTGGGAAGTGGGAGCCATGATGTTCGATGCAAATGTGGGTATATTTTTTGCGGGAACTGTCCAGAGAGGCTCACCGACCAGTTGACTGTAGAACCCTAGCAGACTGGATGTCGAAGACAGCTTCAGCTTCTAAGGCCAAACACAACAGCTTTAACGTAAATTACTTTACTTCCAAACCCAAGCCAATGAACCTGCACATGCACTATTATGAGAAGTAGGAAACCAATCACTCATCATGGCAAAAAGCACTAGATGAGCTTCATCGACAGCAACCTACTTGAGGAGCTTAGAGCAGATGTAAGGCAACCCGATTTAGAGCTCAATTTTCTAATTCAAGCCAGGGAACAAATCGCAGAGTGCAGATAATTGCTGAAGTGGATAAATGTCTACAGATACTACATCCCTGAAGAAGTTGGCAAGTTAGAGTTAGTCGACTATTTGCAAGGTGCAGCTGAGTTCGTACTAGAAGATCTCCGCAAATGTGCAGAGCAAGTCTTTCACCAGAATGCATCCTCAATAACATGGGTCGAGTTTATTAATTATCGAGATACACAAACTACGCTCACGACTGTGACGAGAAATGATTTTGAAAACCTTATGGATGCACTTGAGATGGGCTGAAGGAAGACAACTCCATGCAGCAGCGAAGGCCAAGCAAAGAATCAAAGATATCAAGACAAGCTGGGACTAGTAGCGAGTTAATTTTTTTTATACTCACTGGACTTGTAGTATCTACACATACACAAATTTTCTGAATGTTGCTAATTGCGAGATGTGCGGAAATGAGAGGCCAAGCCCTAGGTAGACGCCTGCATAAAGAACCATGGTGAGTTGCCTTTTCATGAATACCATTTCTTAAGGGGAAACAAAAGTGATATATAGACATCATGAATACCATTTTATTGAACTTTCTGAGGAGCCATACCACTAGGGCTTGTCGAGGGATGGCGACTTTTCTTTTGTTACTATCACTCAAACATCGACAAGCACTCAAGGGAGGAAGACGAGCACCACATGGCTAAGCGGAGGAGAGGGGAGATGCAGGAGAGGATAGGGCACAAGAGAGACGTCGATAGAGCGTACTACGGTGTCTCGAATAGATCGAGAAGCCGCTCAGTACAGAGGCCCTCTCGCCCATCCTATAGAGGGATGGCGAGTGATAAGAGTAGACGGGAAGAGGAAAGGGTAAGGGAGAAGAAGACTAGACTCAGATCGCCCACGTCGGACGACGATGAACGCTACCACTCAGAACATCAGCGCAGGACCTATGTTGAGGTGGCTAGGGGCTCGGAGAGGATGTCATCCCCCGTTCAGAGTTGACCAAGGAAGAGTTCGCCGGAGCCAACTGAAAAGAAAACAAAGAACGATGAGGAGGACGAATGGGTTCTCGTACGACCTCGCAAAGTGATCAAGGCAGAGAAGAGGCAAATCAGGGAGGACTTGGAATCGGCGGGGTCAGGGCAGCGATGCCACAAATGTGCCCAGAGGGGACACACCATTACGAGATGCGACAATGATTGGTTCTGTTACGCGTGTAAACGCTCTGGCCATATCTCCAAAGATTTTCCAAACAACAAGCGCTCAGCGGTGAAGGCGGAAGCTCGTCCAGGGTTAGCGTCGCCCATTAACACCACCAGTAGCAAAACCCAAAAAAGCTTCGCGGGAGGAAGAATGATGATCAAAGCTTTGATTATTCCAACTCCACTAATGGCAGAGTTCGAAAGAAGGTTTCGTATGTGTGTAATCATTAAGGTGCAAAGCGGGAATCCTTTAGTCGAAGAGTTAGAGAGTCTGCTCTTCACTAACACTACCGTCGTTACTAGCCTCACTTGGAAAGTTCAACGGCTGAACGTCAACGAATTATTCGTCCATTGTCACGACGAAGCTAGACTTAAGGAGGTCCTAGGTAAAAAGGGAATGGGTACCGATGAGTATTACGTGACGTTTTCGCAATGGACCAAGAATTTTGGAGCGTTGAAGGTGAGCGAGATGTCGACGATATGGATCAGATTGTTCAATTTTCCTTTCCATTGCTGGATGCGTTCGGGATTTCAAAAGTTGATTCGAGCGTTCGGGTTCCTTGTTGAAGTCTACAGAAGCACTTCAACGCAAGAGCAGAGGGAATTCGCTAGTATCAGAATTGGGATCGAAAACACTGCAGACATTCCGTCGTTGATCCAAGTTGAGTTCGAGGGGGAGTTTTACGACGTCAAGGTGATCGTAGAGAAGAAAAAGAACGTCTCATTTGGGAAGGTGTCCACGCTAGAAGATGAGGAATTTTCAGATGGGAAAAAAATTCCGACAAATTCAAAGGTAGACGATGAAGGGGAGCCGTCAGATCGCATGGGAGGCAATCCAGATCGTTCATCAACAAAAAATCCATCTCAGAAACAGATACCGCTAGATGAGTATGGGTCCAAACTTCAACGTTCATTTCAAACGTACGCCTCTGAGGATGTACGGCAGCTCCAACCCATCAATGTGACGAGTCAGCCCTCTGAGCGACGCAAGGGGAAAGGACAGGTGCACGGCAGCGAAAAGACGGGTGCGAGGCTCGAAGGATTCGACTGTACAACGTTACCCAGCCGAAATTGCGGAATTTTGAAGGTGTATTCAAAGACGGGTAACGAGGAGAGCGCTCAGGCTTCGAGGGAGCCTGGGTTCTCTCTTTTATCCAAGGAAGAATTGCAAGATTCGATTCAGAGAGCGTTGGAGACTTTGGCGCTGTAGCGCCCCGAATTTCTAATATAATAACTTAGAAAATACGTGGCACAATCCCAGCATCAAGTTCAATGTAACAGTACACATAGCCCAAAAACACAAATAATTTTATTCCAAACTTTTATTACAACAATCTTTTTCAAATCACAGCGGAAATACAAACACCTTGAATTACAACTTTCTTATCACAATACTTCTTTTTTTTTTTTACACAAATTTACACAAAGCTCTATTACATCAGTTTATCTCAAAACTAACTCAAGCATCCAAGCCTCCAAACTCTAAGCAACAACCTGTAATACATGAGGCTAGAAATGATCCCTAACCCCCAAAACTAAAGGGGTCAGCCATAAATGGTGTGAGTGATATAAACAACAACAAAATAAACAATAAGCATGGATTCTTAAACAACATGTACTGAACGAGAGAAGCAAATACTGAACATGTATTGTGAAGTAGAAATGACAGGAAAACATGAAAACATCAAATGTAGCTTAACTAAGTGTTAGAAGCAGAAAACAGGAAACTCATGCATAAAACCAAGTCAAGAAAACAACACCACCGATCAGATACCCGGTTATCAGTCACTCTCAACACCGCAGATTGGATACCCGGTTATCAATCACTATCAGTGATTCTCAACACCGCAGAGTATACCCAACCCCAGAGATCAATGACTCTCAACGCCGCAGAATATACCCATCTATCAATCAATCTCAATACCACAAATCGGATACCTGGTTATCAGTCACTCTCAACACCGCAGATTGGATACCCGGTTATCAATCACTATCAGTGATTCTCAATACCGCAGAGTATACACAACCCCAGAGATCAATGACTCTCAACACCGCAGATTGGATACCCGGTTATCAATCACTATCTGTGATTCTCAACACCGCAGAGTATACCCAACTCCAGAGATCAATGACTCTCAACACCGCAGAATATACCCATATATCAATCAATCTCAATACCACAAATCGGATACCTGGTTATCAGTCACTCTCAACACCGCAGATTGGATACCCGGTTATCAATCACCATCAGTAATTCTCAACACCGCAGAGTATACCCAACCCCAGAGATCAATGACTCTCAACACCGCAGAATATACCCGACTATTAATCACTCTCAACACCGCAGATCGGATATCCGGTTATCAGTCACTATCAGTGACTCTCAATACCGCAGATTATACCCGACCCCAGAGATCAGTGACTCTCAATATGTCCATAATTCACTAATCCATCGTTAAACGGTCAAAGGAGAAATCTCTCCACTCAACAAACCCAAGTCTTTAATAAATTTCATAATCCAAATCAATAAAATATATTGAAAACATATGTTCTATAGAAGAATAATATTTATAAGGGTAGGTTATAGATCCAAAACGTTTAAAGAAATAGTCGTTTAAAGAACATCAAAACACCTTAGAAAAGTATCAGTACCAGTCGACTGCAAAAGGTCACCAGTCGACTGTCCAGAGGGAAATTCAGTAATTTTAAGAAAATAAGTTAAGTATTATAAGTTGACTTATAAAAGTCATAAGTCGACTTACCAAAAACATAAGTTGACTTATAAAAGTCATAAGTCGACTTACCAAAAACATAAGTCGACTTACCAGAGAGAAATTCCAGAAATCTTTAAGAAAATATTCTAAGTGTCATAAGTCGACTTAAAAGAGAATATAAGTCGACTTAAAAAGTCATAAGTCGACTTACCAGGAAAAAATCTACGATAACTTTGAAAAATAAATTCTAAGTGTACCAGTCGACTGAAAAGGGTCTAAGTCGACTGTCCAGAGCGGATTTTCAAGAAAACTAAAGATACAGCAGCTGGGTCGTACCAGTCGACTGAAAAGTCTACCAGTCGACTGTCGGCCTTCAGTCTGCAAGGTTTTGGTTGTTCATGATAATCAAAATTAGGGTTTTCCAAATCAATCATGGTTTACTAAAATAACTTGTATTCGAATAAAACGATAATCTCAAATAATCCTCATTATGGATACGTTTCCTCAAATCAACCAATATCTCAAAACTCAATTCTTATGTTCTAAACTCCTAATTCTTCCATTAGGATTTCTCAATACTAAATTTCTTTCACAACTCAAAACCAAAATCTGATTTGTAATCGCGAGATCCAGATATTCATCCATCCAATCCCTTATTGTCATAATCATACTCAAATCTTAACAGGCTTTCAAGCAATAAAGAATCCATTAATCAAGATCTACTAAACGTTCATAGATTTCACATACATAATACAAATAACAACTATTGCATCGTTCACATACAAGATACACTAAATAAACAAAGATGTCGAAACAAAACAACACACAATCATTCACATAAATCAATCAACAAAACAAAGTTCATATCACTCACCTTAGAATGAAAAAATCCGACAGGAAAGTCTCCCTTTTGTGAGATCCAAAATCCTCCTCTTCAATCACCAAGAAAATAAAAGATATAATAAAATTTGAGTTGTGCAGCGAATGACAGCTGCAAACCCTTTTTATATAGGCCGGAAATCAAGATTTAGGGTTTTGGAAATGCATTTTGCAAAATAGTCCTCCCAAAATATAAACTTACATATATAACTCTATTCTTGGAAACTCAATAAAAATCATTTAAATTAGGATTTAAAAGTAAAATATACTCATTAATCTCAATTGGTACAGTTCAAAACGTCCAGAAAATACATTTTGCATTTTAACCCCTGAAAACGACAAATTTGCAAAAAGGTCCTTCTTTTCTCAAAAATTGCAAATAGATCCAATTAATTTCAGAAAAATCTGAAAAAATAATAAATAATTTCCAAATATTAAATAATGATTTTTCATGAAGAAAACTTGACTTTTGAACCTCTCAAGAAAATATTTGCACGTGTTTTGCACGTGCAAAAAGATAACTCTTTAGAAAATATTTATTAAATCTCCAAAAAATCATTTTAATTCATTTTCAAATATTTAAAATAATATTTGAAAATACGGGGTTCCACAGGCGCGAAATGGAGCTTTTGGAACTATTGGGTCGTCATTTGAAGGTCGTGGGCCGAACTATTCTTTGGGTCAACCGATTACATCAAATACTGAAAAAACTGGCAATTTCGTTCTGGGTCTCAAGCCCGCCGAGTTGGGCTCCACTCCAAGGGACGAGGGTTTGATAGAAAATCAAGTGTTAATAGATGTTGAGGGAGGCAATGGCATTCACAGTGAGAGGGAGGAGAGGGGTCTAGTTATTAAGGCGGGTGAGGAGGCTATGGACGAGCGTCCATTACAGCAAATAGCAGAGCAAGCATTAGAGTTCAGCATCACTGTTCAACCGGGAAGTGCACCCATTTCTAAGGCACCGTATAGGATGGCTCCAGTAGAACAGGATGAGGTGAAACGGCAGATTGAGGAACTGTTGGAGAAAGGCTTTATTCAACCTAGTGCGTCACCTTGGGGAGCACTAGTGCTTTTGGTAAAGAAGAAGGATGGATCGATGAGAATGTGTATCGATTACCGGGAGCTGAATAAGGTCACTGTTCAGAATAAGTATCCGATTCCTCGAATTGATGACTTGTTCGATCGTCTACAAGGAGCAGTTGTTTTCTCCAAAATATATCTTCGATCAGGATATCACCAAGTGCGAGTAAAAGCTGAAGATGTGCACAAAACTGCATTTAGAACTCGGCATGGGCATTACGAATTCTTAGTTATGCCATTCGGAGTGACGAATGCACCCGCAATCTTCATGGATTTGATGAACAGAGTTCTGAGGCCGTTTATTGATTCTTTCGTCGTGGTGTTTATCGACGATATCCTCGTGTACTCCAAGTCAGAGGAGGAGCACACTGAGCATCTGGCAGCAGTTTTGCAGAAGTTGGAAGAGCAGCAGTTGTATGCCAAGTTATCCAAGTGTGATTTCTGGAAATCTGAAGTGGCATTCCTAGGTCACATCCTTTCTAAGGAGGGAGTGGCAACTGACCCTCAGAAGATAGAGGCAGTGAGAGATTGGGCTAGGCCTACTACAGTGAAGGAAGTCAGAAGCTTCCTTGGGATGACTGGATACTACAGGAGATTCATTCAAGGTTATGCTCAGATAGCTGTACCGCTTACTGGACTGACCAAGAAGAATGTGAGCTTCAAGTGGACTGAGCAATGTGAGGCGAGCTTTCAGGAGTTGAAAGATGGGCTGACTACTGCACCTATTTTGGCCTTGCCTAGAGCAGGTGTTGAGTATGATGTTTATAGCGATGCTTCACATCGTGGGCTTGGTTGTGTCTTAATGCAAGAAGGAAGAGTAATCGCTTATGGGTCTAGGCAACTACGACCGCATGAGAAAAATTACCCGACTCATGATCTGGAGTTGGCTGCGATTATTTTTGCTCTGAAGCAATGGAGGCACTACGTGTACGGTGAGAAGTTGAACATGTACACGGACCACAAGAGCTTGAAGTACATATATCAGCAGAGGGATCTCAATCTGAGGCAGTGGAGATGGTTGGAAGTGCTCGAGGATATGCGACCTGAGATCAAGTATCATCCTGGAAAGGCTAATGTTGTTGCTGATGCACTTAGTCGCAAGAGCAGTTTGGCCAGTTTGATTACAACTCAGAGACATATGATTGAGGAGTTGGATCGAGCAGGTATTGAGGTTGTCTTGCAAGGATTGGGAGCATCTTTGGCTCAGTTGAAGCTTCAGCCTACTCTGAATACAAGGATCATTGCAAGTCAGGAGGTTGATGCTGATATTTTGGTGATGAAGGAGCAGGTTGGTGCTGGCAGGTTGCCCGGATTTCAAATCAGGGATGGAGTGTTGTGGTTCGGAGATAGGCTGTGCGTTCCAAATCAGGCGGACCTGAAAGAGAGTATTCTTCAGGAGGCACATGCTACTCTTTTGTCTGTACATCCTGGGAGTACTAAGATGTACAAGGACATCAAACAGCATTTCTGGTGGTCAGGTTTGAAGCGGAATGTGGCTGAATTTGTCGCGAAGTGTGAGGTTTGTCAGCAAGTCAAAGCCGAAAATCAGAGACCCGGAGGTCTATTACAGCCGTTGCCTATTCCAGAGTGGAAGTGGGATAACATCAGTATGGATTTCATCACGGGATTGCCTAAGAGTCCTAAAGGCAATGATGCGATTTGGGTTATAGTCGATCGACTTACCAAGTCCGCTCACTTTTTGGCGATGAAACTCACTGCTTCGATGGACAAGTTAGCTGAGATGTATGTTGGTGAGATTGTCAGACTTCATGGCGTTCCGTCAACTATTGTGTCTGATCGAGATGCGCAGTTTACTTCGCATTTCTGGAGGAGTCTTCAGACAGCTTTGGGGACCAAGACAGATTTCAGCACTGCTTTTCATCCGCAAACCGATGGGCAGACCGAGAGAGTCAACCGTATTCTTAAGGATATGCTTCGGTGTTGTATACTAGACTTCGGAGGTAGTTGGGAAAGGCATTTACCTTTGGTGGAGTTTGCCTACAACAACAGTTTTCAGGCTAGCATTGGGATGGCGCCGTACGAAGCATTGTATGGCAGGAAGTGCAGGACTCCTGTTTGTTGGTATGAAGTAGGGGAGCGTCAGTTGTTTGGTCCTGAGCTTGTACAGCAAACTTCTGAGAAGATTGATTTGATCAGGAAAAGGTTGGTGGAAGCTCAGAGCAGGCAGAAAAGTTATGCAGACAACCGGAGAAGGGACCTTGAGTTTGAGGTTGGTGACTTCGTCTTTCTGAAGGTATCGCCCAGTAAAGGTGTGGTTCGATTTGGCAAAGGCGGGAAGTTAGCCCCGAGGTTTATAGGCCCGTATAAGATATTGAAAAGGATCGAGAAAACTGCTTACCGGCTTGAATTACCGGAAGAGTTGTCTCAGGTGCACAATGTCTTTCATGTGTCTATGCTGAGAGGTTATATTCCAGACCCGAGTCATCATTTGCCGGAAGTGCCGGAAGGTTTGCAGTTAGACCTGAATTACATCGAGTCTCCTGTTGAGATTGTTGATCGTCGAGAGAAAGTCTTGAGGAATAAGCTGATACCGATGGTCAAAGTAGTCTGGAGAAACCACTTGGTTGAAGAGGCTACTTGGGAATCTGAGGAGAGGATGTTGAAGGACTATCCTGAGCTTTTTGCTTGATTGTATTTTTGTATCTTTTTGTTCTTGCTTGTTGGGTGTATTGTATTTTGTTTCTCGCTCTTGATTGTAGTTCCGGGGACGGAACTATTCTAAGGAGGGAGTGCTGTAATACCCTGATTTTTCAATTAATGAAAAAATTATTTATTTTGCACGTAGTGTGCACGTGCAATATTTTGTTTGGATTATTTTATTGATGTGTATAAATATTTAAATATTTTCTCAAATTATTTTATACAAAAACCCTTTCCTTTAATAAATAGGAAGCCTTACCTTAATTTAATTAAAAAGCCTTTTTCTTAAAAGCCCAAATGTATTTTATTTTATTTATTTTAATAAACTATTTTGGCCCAAAAATAAAGCCCATGAAGTAATCTATTTTTAATTAAACTTGTCATGTAGAAGACTAATTTATCATTATTTTATTTTTGTACAAAATTAAAATGTACAAATTTGGCCTAGTTGCATGCACGTGCACTACACGTACACGTGCATTGCACACTTTCTTTCTTGGCCGGTTTGCTTCTTTTTTGAAGGGAGATTTGATTTTTGTCATGGTGATCATGGAGGTGGTTGTATAGTTGTGGGTAGTTTTTATAACTCCTACTCTAATCTTGGCCTTCCATCTTTCAACCACCTAATCAATCCTAGCCCTTCATTTCACTTGATTTCAAGTATAAATACCCCCCCTCTCATGGCTATTTTCATATGCAATTTCATATTTCCAAACTATAGTCTTATTTAATATTAGTGTGAGTTATAAAAGAGTGAGAGTTGTGTGCATTGTTGCTTGAAGAGGTGGCCGGCTACTACAAGGGGAGCTTCGGTTTTGCTTGGTGTGGAGCTTGTGCGCGCATTCGGCTAGGAGGAGGTGCTCCTTGTTGCAAGGACTTGATTGCTTTGTGTGTTTATTTTCTCTCCATTCAAGGTGGGTAAACATTCCATATTTCTAATGTAGGAATCTATGCTAGTTTTAATTATCAACACTATGCATGAAAAATACTAATAAGAACACATTTTAATTGAGAAGTTAGTGTATGAATTGATTGGAATGATGTGATTAACTTGTATGTAATTCTAGCATTAAATTAAATTGTGTGTGAAATTCCCCATGATTATTAGCATGAATGAACGATGGTGGTTAAATCTCTTAAGAATATTGCTAGTATGATGCATGAAAATTTTCAATAAAGTTGCTTGTTAATTGTAATATTGAAATATGAAAGTGATTAAGAAAATGGCACCCTTTAATTTGAAAAGAGTGATTTTCTTGTATGATTGAGATGTAATTATGCTAATTGATAAGTAATAGTATACATTGTGACATAGATGAACGAATGAAATTACCTTGTTATCATCAAAGAAGAACTACTCAAAAATTAGTAGTTTTGAGTTTTACTTATTCATGTGCTAAATAGACCTTTATGTTGATATGGGTATGGATAAATCCAAGATATATGTGTTTGTTGAATAAGAATTGATAACAGTGAATTATCACAAGAAAAATTGTGAATAAAAAAAAAGGGATTAGAAGACTAATTGATTATTCAATGTCGAAAATAAAAGTATAGTAGTCTTAATGAACAATTCATTAATTTGTGTGGAGAAAACTATGTTTTTGGTGCAAAAATTATTTTATACTTGCTGTTATGAAAATCATGTGAAGAGGATTTAATCTGGAATTTTTCAGTAGTTTTTACAAAGGCAATATGAACCAAGATTAATTTGAATATCGAGTTGTTTTTAAAACAGTACGAAAATGACTCATATGGGTTTTTACTGGGTATCTTGACAACCTGAGCTAGTAGCTCAGGCGGTCACTGAGTGCGGCTGGCTTCTCTGGGTTGAGCGGTTCGAATCCCTGTGTTAACATTTTTTTCACACCATTTGAAAATATATAACTTTCGACCCGAAAGCCATATATACTAAATTCGCCTCTTCATATCGCTAGCACAGTTCGGCCATACGGCGGGTGCTCTTGGCTCTGTTTCTGTTGTGTCTGGGTTCGATTCTCACCCTTGGCATTTATAAAAAAATATTTTTTTGGGAGTTTTAGATGTCCAAAAAATGTGAAAAAAATATGGTAATTCTCATAAAAATACAAGGAATTTTATAAGAATGATTTGGGTATTATTTGAATAAATTTTACTATGGTTTGGAGTCAAAAAGCATATATAGACATATGGTTCTAAATGAATTATTGGTATGAAACTATAACTTGAAAGAATAAGTGAATTGGAACATTAAGTGTTGATTTGGCAAAAAGAAAGGTGATTATATGATATGATGCAATTATTTCTCTCACTTGTGGAACAATATGAAGTGTGCATATTGTTTAGTGATGTGGAATTATTGATGTGATAATTGATAAGTAAATGCAAACTTATGTGCAATGATGACTCGTGAACAATCATGGATTGAAAAGAGAATATACATGTGAGTATGAGAACTCAACATGGAAATTTATAAGTTGAAGATTGTGAAATGAAATTTGAAATAGAGTAGCTAAGTCTCCCCGGCATTGAGAAAGGAAATGAAATGAAATGAAATTAGACCAAGGGTGGTCATGATGAAATGAATGAATAAGTCCGGTTGATAGAGAGGCTAACTCTAGAGATTAATTTTGTTCATGATTTTTAATTAAACTAAGGACTAGTACATAGTGGAGACGTGATGAAAGTAGAAGAAAAACACGAGTGAGAGCCATCGGATTTGCGGCGGAGGGTATTTCACAGGTTCTTCACGATGAGTCGTGACATGACGTAGATACGGCTCCAGGGTGCCGTGGCGGCGGAGAGTATTTCACAGGTTCTTCACGATGCGTCGTGACATGACGTGGATACTGCTCCAGGGTACCGTCCCTGTGGTGACACTTGTGGGATGTTTGGTGACTGCATGAGGATCGTGTGCCATGAAGGAGGCTGAATTGTCCATAGGTTCTTCACGATGCGTCGTGACATGACGTGGGATTCCCCTCCAGTTTCTGTACACGTACTTGCACTCATAGATCATCTAAGACACTACCGTAGTTACAGTAGTAGATTAAGTCATGGCGAGGGATTGAACCCTACAAAGATGAAGAACGATTAAGGGCTTGCCCTCGGACCTATGTAGTATGGGATGCATAGAATCCGAACAAGTGCGCATTAGTGTCATGTAACATAAATAAATGCATTAAGGATTAAGTGCACAATCACAACACGACATCTATAGGGTAGTCCCTTTAATTTGAATTGTGACAAGTTTGTATTTGTTAAATATGGAAGGTTAAGTTATACTATTTCCGGCATAGAGAGGATGGCCGTGTATAATGTTCGTCGGTTGAATAAACTGACGTACACACAGTCTTATATGCAGGTAAATGACATGTTAAAGATTAAAGACGAATGGATGCTTAAAGATTGTACCATGTTGTCGTACTTTTATTCAATTGTTGTATTTTACTTCCGTTGTGCAAAAGAAAAGTGTAATATTGATGTAAACTCTGATGTATGATGAAAAGTTTTAATTTCCCTGTAAAAT
This sequence comes from Hemerocallis citrina, assembly GCA_017893485.1. Taxonomy (NCBI): domain Eukaryota; kingdom Viridiplantae; phylum Streptophyta; class Magnoliopsida; order Asparagales; family Asphodelaceae; genus Hemerocallis; species Hemerocallis citrina. The sequence continues at coordinate 151,948,728 of CM030362.1, forward strand.
TGTACTAAAGAAAGTGAAAAGATCCTGTAGAACATCTCGAATTCAGTGTATTTGGGATTCGGGGCGTCACAGCTTCGGCTTGTTGAGGTATCCCTCAACCAAATTTTCAGTTTTAAATTTACTTAATGATGATTCTCTCATATACTTCACTAGTATTTACGGTCTAGCCATGGGTTCCAATAGAGAAGAACAACTATACCACGTTGGCATTATTAGAGGGGAGAGTCATCAGAGGGAAGACTAATGCAGTTTGCCGTATTTGCGTCTAGAGGTTTAGGGTAGAGATATTGTACATTTAAAGTTATACATCTTTTGGAATGTTAGGGGGATGCGTCAGAAGAAAAAAAAAGACTCATCGGTGACACTATCGTTAGGAATATGCCAAGTATTTGTGCCTTTCAAGAGACTAAGGTGGAATCTCTGACTAGGGAGGAGTTCCAAAGCATTAAAGGAATAGGAACTTTCGAATGGAGATTCAAACCTTCTATAGGGTATTTGGGCAGCATTGCTATTGGAGTCGATTCTAGATTGTTTAAGATAATTAAGGATATTGCCAGACTTTTTTCGGTTACGGTGGTCATTAGACGTCATGGTGATAATTGGGTTCATACGGTTACCTCGGTGTACGGTCCTTACGAGTCGGCACAAAGGAACTTGTTTTGGAATAAGCTTAAGAATATTACAGATAGATGCAGGGGCCCATGGGTGTTAGGAGGAGATTTCAACATTACTATATTTCGGAACGAGCACAAAGGTAGAAGTGCCTCAAGAAACGATAGAGATCACTTTAACTTAGTCATCAACGAACTGGACCTCTTGGAGATCAATGCTACGAACTGGAAGTTCACTTGGACGAATCTGCAGGCCAATCCCATTTTGGCTAAGCTGGACAGAATCTTTGTGACCTCAGATTGGGAGGACAAATTTCCTTTAGCTCAGGTTAAAGCCTTGGTTAGGTTCACATCTGACCACACTCCACTAGCCCTGAACTGTGGAGAAGGAGAGAGGACGAATAGATTCCATTTTCATTTTGAGAAAGCTTGGACGCTTTGTGAAGGGATTCGTAAGGTTATCGAAGAATCATGGAACGCCGCTACGATATCGTCGACTGCGGTCAGATGTTGGATAGAAAAGCTTAGAAGATTAAAAAATAGATTGAAACATTAGGCAAAGACAGAATTTGGTCAGAACCAAAGGCTGAAATATGAAATAGGAGGGAGAATTCAACAACTGGAGCTATTAGAGGAGGAAAGAGATTTAATAGAGTCCAAATTTGAGGAGCTACGTAAGAATAGACAAGATATGCTACATATCGGAAACATGGAAGAGCAATACTGGAGACAGCGAGCGAGGATTCAATGGTTAGAGGAAGGTGATGCAAACACCAAATTCTTCTATAGGATTGCTAATGGAAGAAAGAGATGTAACAATATCTCCGGGCTGCAGGTGGACGGAGATTGGTGCGAGAACGATGACAGAATCACGCAGCACATTAATGAGAGTTACAAGGAGTTGCTGGGCAAAAAAAGGAAACATAGATGTAAATTGAATCAGGACATGTGGTTACAATCGAATGGAAGCGACAGTATCGAGAGCAACTTCAGTGAAGATGAAATTCTTGCTGCAATCAAGAGTTGGGGGCAGGACAAGGCGCCGGGACCAGACGAATTTTTCGATCTTCTTCTATCGAATGTATTGGAAAGTTATTAAAGCAGATTTCATGCGGATTGTACAAGACTTTTATAATGGTGACGCTGATCTCAGAAGGCTCAACTATGCGAATATTGTCCTCATTCCAAAGAAAATTGATATTAAGGAGGTTGGAGATTTGAGGCCCATCAGCCTCCTAAATGGGTCGTTTAAAATCATCTTAAAAATTTTGGCTAACAGGCTAGGTCCACAGCTAAATGATATTGTTGGAGAATTGCAGAGCGGATTTATTAGAGGAAGAGATATCATGGACAACGTAGCTTCGGCTCATGAAATCGTATTCAGAGGAAACAAAGATAAAACAGACGGCTTTCTATTCAAAGTGGACTTCCAAAAGGCATACGATACTGTGGAATAAGATTGCGTCGAAGAGGCTTTACTTTTAAAAGGATTGTGGGAAAGGTGGAGGAGATGGATCCATCAGTGTGTCAGATGAGGAAAATCGTTTCTTATCATTAATGGAGTGCCGGAAAAAGAAATCATATGCAAAAGGGGGTTAAGACAAGGCGATCCACTGTCATCATTACTTTTCGCCATCGTCGCAAACGGACTAGCAGAGATGATGGTAAACGGTAGAAAGGAGAACGTCATTCAAGGAATCAAAATCAAAGGTATCACCGAAGTAGCCTCCATACTGCAGTACGCTGACGATACCTTGTTGTTCGGCTCAGCATCAAAAGATGATATCATAGCATTAGGTACGGTATTGAGGTGCTTTGAAGCCTGGTCCGGAATGAAGGTAAATTTCAACAAGAGCTGCATTATCCCTCTAAGCGACAATTGCTCTATTCCTATTACTTCTATCGAACAAATGCTGCGATGCAATAAGTGGGTTTTCCCCTTAATATACCTTGGGATCCCTATTAGGCCGGGGAAACTAACAAGGGACGATTGGCTACCATTAATCGAAAAGATTGAGAAAAGATTAGCCGGGTGGAAAGGGAGCATGCTAACATTAGGTGGGAGGATTACCCTGTTGAACTCAGTTATTAATAGCATTCCTGTGTACCTCATGTCTATATATGAATTACCGGGTTGGGTAATCAACAGAATTAAAAAAAGCAGAAAGAGATTTCTCTGGAAAGGGGCAAATGGGGGTGGAAAAGGGATACACTTAATAAGTTGGAGGAGAGTCTACAAAAGGAAAGAGTTCGGGGGTTTGGGTATCATCAATCTCAGAGATATAAACAAAGCCATGCTCAGTAAATGGTGGTGTAAGTCATTCACTAAGTATTGGGTGAGGAAGAAATTCAGATACGGGGAAAAAAAGCATCTATAGCGGGAATTCCTTTCTTTGGAAAGGGGTCTCCAAAATGGAAGACATCTTTCACAGCAATACTATATGTACGATAGGGAATGGCAAGAATACTAGATTCTGGAAGGATAAATGGTACGGAAACAACACTCTTATAGGACTTTTCCCGGCAGAAGCTAAAGTAGCACTAAGCAATGATACATTAGTCAGTGATGTGTGGTGCAACAACAGGCTTAGGCTAGAAATCAGGGATAGCCTGGATCAAGAATCAATCATTCAACTACAAAATCTTAATAATTTCATTCGTATAGAAGGGAGATACAATCAAGAGGCTGAATATAAGATAGGGTGGAGTCTGGAGACGAATTCCAGATTCACGGTATCTTCACTTTACAAAAGGCTGAACGATGGAGGAAGAAGAAGTGAGGTTGCAGACGTTATCTGGTGCATTAACGCTCCCACCATAGTGAAAGTTTTTCTATGGTTGGTGGACAACGACGCAATCTTTGTCGAAGGTCAGCATGACGAAACACGATTTTACGATGAACACTGCTTGCACTAGATGCTAAACACAGGAAGAAGATATGAATCATATCATCTTTAATTGCCCTTGAGCTAGAATGGTTTGAGAAAGGATAGGTGCTAGATTCGGGATTCTAGATTGTCCGGGGTCGAGTGCGGAGGTTTGGGGTAATATTACATTAAACAGAGTTAGAAAGGATGATAGAATACACTGGGATATAGCAGTAGCCTCTACGATATGGAACCTATGGCTAGATCGTAATGATTTATGTTTTCGAAGTATTAACCATAGATTTTCAGTTCTTTTGCACAAAACTTACTTGTTCATTCATGAATGGACAGGGCAACTCGGATAAAAAAAAGGTTACGACTGGAGGAGTAGTCGTCTTTCAGCTTGGGCGAGTCTGAGGGAGGGGCAAGTAGTTGGGACTCACTATGATTTAGTAATTCATTGTATCTATTTTGTAGCCATGTGTAGTCTGTTTTGGGAGTTCTTGATATTTTACTTGCCTTCGGGCTATCTATGTATTAACTTATGTCTGTTTCGTTAATTTATCATTAATGAAGCGATGGCTCAGTCATCTTTTTTCAAAAAAAAAAAAATACCATTTTATTTTTGGATACGACTCTAAGGCTTCTAGCTTTTCCTTGGTGTGATTTGTGCACTTCCCTTTAGTTTAGTCTCTTTATTTATGTTTTTCTCAAATTTGTTCTAAATATATATCGATTAATGGTGTTGATGGAATACCACTTTTTCGAAACCCTTAATATTTAATCAGTTAGATTCTTAAATAAAAGTGGTTGGTCTGAATCTTAAATATATTGGAAATGACATGATCATTTTGGTTTTCAGAAAATTCATTTTTGAGCTGTTATTATATGATTTTGAGTAATGGTAATGGTGGTAATGGTAGTCCCTTCGAGAAGTTATATAAATATATTGGTTGGCGATATTGGTTAATTGTTGACCACAGAAAATTCTATGTAAACAACAGTAATGAATTGTACCACGCATGGTCAGTTGTGTGTTATGTGGTCTATCATATATAGTAAATCTTCACTTCATATACTACCTAAAACTGTAAGTAGTATCTATCAGTTTCTTATTAAGAGCACTGAGGGTAATAAAAATAACAGATTATAATGTTTTCTATAATTCACAAGATTTTTTTTTTCCGAACTACTAAGCATGAGCACTTACACAGTCATAGCCACTCTGATCAACCCACAGTTGTTCTCTTTTCCTAGCCAAGCTATTGCCTGTTTGATAAATTATACGGATAGAATAGTTAAGTACTGAAATAACTGCGTACTCTACCTGTAGGAAATCTCTCATTACACCATCTTGAGAAAGAGCAAATGCTTCACTTTATTTTGATGTTGCTCACAATTTTCCAGACTTCGTTCATGTCTTTGTCCATAGGCTCCTTGATTAATAGCAGGAAATTTATGATGTAAAGGGATATTAAGAGAAGCCAGTTCCAATTTTCATTGTAAAGGGACTCGGACTGCAAATGATTAGTTGATAAAACCTCATAAAAACATATACATTTTTCTGTACATGTAAAGACATTCAACTTACCTGAAGCTTCGTAACTTTATCTGGAGACCTATTCTGAGCTGAAGCTTCACAAAGGTGAGGGGCATGCTCTACATCTCCCTCAATCCCCCAGAGGAGGCCTTTGAGGGAGATGAAGATCAAACACCTCAGAAAGATAAGAGATTTAAATTTATACTACTAATTACTATACCCACCAATTGCTACATATATCGAGCTAACCTGATCATGAGTTTATATAGTAAGGGATGTGCTAGTGTGACAAATGCCATGCAGTAGACAGAATAATTCATCCAATCAATTCAAATAAAGAATTCTTCAATATCTTATATTCCATCTTATCAAATGCTGAATATTGTGTACTAAGTGCGAAAGGATCAGTGTGAATAATATCACAACAATATAATATATTCGAAATCACATGCTTAAGGATATCGATTGTCATGCAATGTCCAATAAGGAGATAGTGTTATTTTGTTATTATTTTTTATATCAAATGCTAAAAATGATGCACAGTGATAAATGATGTAGCATCTATAAGTAATGTTTGGCTAATTTAAACCTTATGTTATGTTTTACAAATCTCTGCTTATGATATCTTTTCCTGATTTCAGAATCTCATGATCATTTTTGTATACCACATCAAAGCACTGGGAAACAAATTGAGAGAAGAGATTCTAAATTTTAGTCAACTATTATTTAACATCAATTTTAAGGGCAGGGAAATTCATCTCATCCATTAACAGATATTCCCAGGAATATGATTCCAAGGACAAATTGGAATGTAAATCCTTATATAATAATGAAACAGCAAGGACCAACTAGCCAAAAATCATATAGTTAGGTCATTTTATTAACTAATAAATAAGAAAAAGAGGTATTCCGTTCTTTGAAACCTGCATTATTGTAAGGTGAACTGCACCAAGTCAACCACACAAGCTCTGATGCTCTGAGCATAAAGCGCTAGCATCTTAGTTGACTCTTGCTACAATGCAAGGGTTAAGAGAATAGCAGACACCACTTTGACACTGATTTTTGCTATGTTTCTTAGCCTGAGATAAAAAAACTAAATACCAATTCTTTAAAAAAAAATCAACTAAAATACCAAACTGCGAGGCAGCTTACTAGAGGAGAGTCATTAACTTCTTAGAATAGCCATCTCATTTCCACAGTAAAGAGAAGTAGGTAAATCGTAAAAGATGTAGTTACTAATTTCCTGACAACACTTTGGTCACAGGAAAATTTGTATCCTTGCCGTTTGGTTTGCTTCTGTTCCACTCCATGAACTAAAATCAATCCTAATGATGAAAATGTCTAGTTACAATCCTAATAGCAATAAGACCTTAACTACATTTTGTATACCCTTCATCACCTCCTATCGACCCAACACTCCTTCCCCTTCGGAGACACTAGGCTAATGGACCTAACCACCTCGGGTACCTTTGTGTGTTTCCTCTCATGACACCTCCAGGGAACTGCAGCCAGAGATGATGCTTGTACTGTGAAGTGGGAAGCTACCCCCCCTCAAGGTGAAGATTCATATGTGGCCGGCTAGTCATCAAGGGTCGACTTCTCACCTCGGATATCCTTGTCCAGCGGGGTATGATGACTAGGTTTCCTGTCCTCTATGCGGCATCCATCCTGAATCTATCGTGCATCTTTTCCTACTGTGCCCCTCCACCAGAGCTGTTTGGGATCCTTTCATTAGCTCACATCATGTGACTCACTGGCTGACATCCATCCAGGCACTCTGGACCACTTGGGAGCTCTTCGTGTCCCCGCTCCTTATTATCGCTCTTGGGATTGTGTCGCTCTAGCAGTCATCTGGACGATATGGTTCGAGAGGAATTGCCACATCTTCCGGAGAGTGAGCCTCCCACCCTCCAATTTGTATAGAACTAGGCATTTTGCCTCATTTTGGCTTTCTTCCCTACACCCGTCCCAGCCTGTTGGGACGGCCGCACCTCTACTTATATATATATATAATATATATATATATAATAAAACACAAAGAAAGCTATCAAGTGGCTCCCATTCAATAGAGTTGAAATCAAATGTCCAGATCTAACCTCACAAAACATATTTTTCCGCCCAAAAGTTCCCCCCAAAACTCAAATTCAAATCCCCCCAAAACAACTCTTTTATTTATTTATTTATTTATTTATCTCTCTCTCTCTCTCTCTCTCTCTCTCTCTCTCTCTCTTTCTATCTCTATTTACTCAGAAATTTATATTTTCAGATTTCAGGTTTGTAAATTTTTAGATTTTTTATGTATTTTTTTATTGCTCATGTTACATTGAAAATAACAAATATTTTATCAACAGTTAAATTTCATCATTTTCCACACTCAAAGTTCTAAGAAGTTGGATTTTATACCCCCATTTATAATTATTTTTCAACATATACTAACGGAAACATGGACTTTTATTTACAACTAATTATTATTTTACTATTCAAACTTTAGCTACAAATTTGTTATTTTACTGTTTACAAGACTTTCATATATTGTATCTGTTGGGAAAAGTTTTTGCATATTTTCCGGGCCGGATTCCGGTGGGCACCGGCCACCGGTGGCGCCGGAAATTGATTGGATCATGTTCCTTTCGTCGAGTACTATTCCGTAATGCACTCACTTGCCAAAAATGATTTCCGTATGAATGAGAAATGTAGGTCCAAAGTCGAGTACTCGAAATGTACTAACTTGGACAGTTGGAATGAATAATCCCACATCGGAAGATGGGAAAGATTTTCTCTAGTATATAAGCTAAAGAAATGGACTAAAGGGTGTAGCCCTGGGATTACCACTAACGTGTAGTGGGGAGAGGACCTAGCCAAAATAACAAACACACGTGCGTGCGCGCCCGGCCCGGCCCAACTTCGGCTCGGCCTATATTTTTTTTTGCCCCGCTCCAAAATTTTCCCCAGTTACTAAAGAGGCTTTTCAAATTCTGTAACTGCTGGTACCATTACTCTGAACAGCAGAATAATGGTTCATCAGTTACGGTTTTGAACCATTACTCTATTGTTACAGAGTAATGCTCTACTGTTATAGAGTAATGGACCATTACTCTGCTATTATAGAGTAATGGACGCTTCTGTTACTCTCATTCTCCTATAAAATCAGCAACTTTTGTCTGCCAGAACACACAATTTTCAAAAACCAGTCTGAATCTTCTTCTTCTTCTTCTTCCTCTGAGTCAGTTATGAGAATACAACACAGCTCCGGTTTGCTAAGATCTCTGAAGTTAGGGTGCTGCTCTTCAGGAAAAGGTAATACAGTTGTATCCTGTGAGCCAATTCGTCAATCACCGTCACATTACGGGGCAAAATTTGCTTTAAGGACAGAGATATTCAAATCTCGACTCGGTATTGTATTGTATGGTTTGTTCTTTTATTTCCTGTATTTGTAACTCTTCACAATTATTGTCAGCATTTTCTGTTTTATGAAACTCATGTTCTAACAATCTTAAAGCAATTTTTTTCCTCTATTCTAACAGTTTTTGTGAAGATTCTTTACAGGTACTGTTATCATTTCGGAAAAACAAAACAACTAACAGTTATATATTAACTGTTTCAGAACATGGAAAACACACAAATCGATAATGTCAGTGGACTTATCAATGAACAAACACAAGTGACCCAAACTGTGACTGTACAATCGGTTGCGGCACAGACGGTCATTCTGCCCACACACATAACTGTGCGAGAAAAACCAGGGAAGTTCAATGGAACGGGATTCAAGAAGTGGCAAGGGAAGATGCAGTTCTACCTGACCACCTTGAAGCTGGACAGGTTTCTCACTGAATCTGCCCTTATGCTGGCACCTATGGATGCACACTCTGTTGCGGACGTTGATGCATGGACTCAGGGTGATTATCTCTGCAGAAATTACATCCTGAACAGCTTGATAGACCCACTGTACAACGTCTACTGTGTCTTAAAGACTTCCAAACTTCTGTGGGGGTCCTTAAAGAAGAAGTACAAAACAGAAGACGCTGGCTCCAAGAATTTTGTAGTCGGCAAATTTCTGGACTACAAGATGGTTGACTACAAGACAGTTGTGAGTCAAATCCAAGAACTGCAGGTGATAATGCATGAAATTGCTGCAGAGAACATGACGCTGTGCAAACCGTTCCAGATTACAGCGTTCATCGAGAAGCTTTCACCTGGATGGAAAGATTTCAAGAACTACCTCAAGCACAAGCGAAAGGAGATGTCTCTTGAAGACCTCATTGTCAGGTTGCGTATCGAAGAGGAGAATCGCAAGGCTGACAGGTCCTATGAAAATCAGTCCATAGAAAAGGCAAACATGGTGGAGCATGAACAGAAAGGCAAAAAGAGAAAGTTCTTACCAAAGGCCTCGAACAAAAAATCGGCAGCAAAGAGGTTTGCTGGAAAATGCCACAAGTGTGCTAAGCTGGGCCACATAATTTCTAAATGCCGCAGCAAGGAAAACAACCATGCTGGAACCGAACAGGCAAAAGGATCCCATGCACACATAGCTGAGAACTTGTCCACCGGTCTCTCTGACCTGGACCTCTATGTTGTTGTATCAGAGGTGAATCTGGTGGGGAGCGATCCTCGAGAGTGGTGGTACGACACTGGGGCCACCAAGCATATCTGCTCGGACAAGAAAATGTTCACTAGATACCACAAGTGCAACAAGGATAAACAACTGTTCATGGGTAACTCTTCCACCTCCAAAATTGCAGGAACAGGAAAGATAGTGCTGAAGATGACTTCAGGCAAGGAACTAACACTCACAAATGTGTTGCATGTTCTAGATATTAGAAAGAACTTGGTATCAGGATTTTTGCTAAGCAAGAATGAATTTAAGGTTGTTCTTGCTTCTGATAATTTTGTATTGTCTAAGAATGGGGTGTACTTGGATAAAGGATATGTAAAGGATGGACTGTTCAAATTTAATTTAATGTTCTAGAAATTACTCCTGTTGCGTATGTTGTTGAGTCTTCTTCTGTTTGGCATGAAAGACTGGGCCATGTTAATTTCAATTCTATGCGTAGATTAATTAACATGAATTTGCTACCAAAATTTACGGTAGACAATAGAAAAAAAATGTGAAGTTTGCACAGAGGCCAAACTCACTAAAACTTCATCACGTTCTATAGAAAAAAACACAGAAACTCTAGGTCTAATTCACACGGATCTGTGTGATTTAAAGTACGTGCAGACCAAAGGTGGCAAAAAGTACTTTGTGACATTCATAGACGATTGCACAAAATTCTGTTATGTATACTTGTTACATAGCAAAAATGAGGCTCTGGATAAATTCAAAGAATATAAACATGAGGTTGAGAATCAACTTGGCAAAACGATTAAAATCGTTAGAAGTGATAGAGGAAGAGAATATGATGTACCATTTAATATGTTCTGCTCTGAACATGGAATAGTTCATCAGACAACTACTCCTTACTCACCTGAATCAAACGGTATTGCTGAGCGCAAGAACCGAACTCTAAAGGAGATGATGAATGCCTTGTTGTTGAATTCTGGCTTACCACAAAACATGTGGGGGGAAGCATTGCTGACTGCCAACTACATTCTCAATAAAATACCTCACAAGAAAACTGGCAAGACACCATACGAACTGTGAAAAGGTAATGTACCTTCGTATAAATACCTCAAAGTGTGGGGATGTAGCAAAAGTGGCAGTACCTAATCCAAAACAGGTCACAATAGGACCTAAGACAATTGATTGCATATTCATAGGCTATGCACACAACAGTAGTGCATATCGGTTCTTGGCATATAGATCGGATATACTGGATATCCATGTGAATACAATAATAGAATCAAGGAATGCTTCTTTCTTTGAACACGTGTTTCCGTGCAAGGATACTACGTATCCCAAACGTACACGTGAACAAGAGAATGCAAGCACTTTGGTTGATGAACCAGAACATGATAATGATGAGCCTAGACGTAGTAAACGGGCTAGAACATCAAAGTCATTTGGTCCTAACTTTGTAACGGCCTTTCTGTTAGAGAATGAGCCCAGAACATTCAAGAAAGCCATGTCTGCACCTGATGCTCCTATGTTGAAGGAAGCAATCGAAAGTAAAATAGACTCCATTATGCAAAATCATACATGGGAGTTGGTCGATTTGCCTTCTGGATGTAAAGCTCTAGGATGCAAATGGATTTTCAAACAAAAATTGAAACCAGATGGTTCAATAGAGAAACATAAGGCGAGACTTGTGGTACAAGGATTTAGGCAAAAGGGATGACTAGACTTCTTTGATACGTATTCCCCGATCACAAGAATAACTTCCATAAGAATATTGATAGCTATTACAGCTCTACGTAACCTGGAAATACATCAAATGGATGTTAAAACTGCATTTCTAAATGGGGATTTAGAAGAAAAAATATACATGAAACAACCTGAGGGTTACGTAGTTCTTGGACAGGAAAACAAGGTGTGCAGGCTTGTAAAATCCTTGTACGACTGAAACAAGCTCCAAAGCAGTGGCATGTAAAAATTGACAATGTTATAATGTCAAATGGTTTCAAAATAAATGAATGTGATAAGTGTATCTACATCAAAGATATTCCAAATGGATACATTCTGGTGTGTCTGTATGTAGATGACATGCTCATTATTGGGAGCAATAACGACATCATCAAACAAACTAAGAACATGCTTAGTGGCAAGTTTGATATGAAAGATTTGGGAGTTGCAGACGTCATAGTAGGAATCAAAGTTTCCAGGACATCTGAGGGAATTACTTTGTCTCAAGTTCATTACGCTGAGAAAGTACTTGAAAGATTCAAGAATTACTCCAATAGAACTGCCAAAAGTCCAATGGATCCCAGTCTTCACTTGTTCAAAAACACGGGTGACAGCATATCACAATTGGAATATGCACGTGTAATCGGTAGTCTGATGTACTTAACAAATTGTACAAGATATGACCTGGCACATTCAGTAAATGTACTAAGCCGCTACACAAATAATCCAGGACGAAGTCACTGGAAAGGAATAACTAGAATATTAAACTGCTTGCGACATACTCAGAGTTATGGGTTGCATTACACCAGATATCTAGCAGTACTAGAAGGCTACAGTGATGCCAACTGGATATTGGACTCCAAGAACTCGAAATCCACAAGTGGGTACGTTTTCACTCTTGGTGGTGCAGCTATGTCATGGAAATCCTCTAAACAAACGCTACTAGCCAGATCCACTATGGAATCTGAGTTTATTGCTTTAGACAAAGCGGCAGAAGAAGCAGAGTGGCTTCGAAACTTTTTAGAGGATATTCCCATGTGGAAAAAACCAGTGCCTTCTATATGTGTACACTGTGAGAGCCAATCGACTATAGCAAGGGCACTGAATTGTATGTACAATGGTAAGTCTCGTCATATCAGAAGGCGACACAAAACTATTAGACAGCTGCTCTCTAATGGAATAATCTCTATAGAGTATATAAAATCGGCCGACAACCTAGCGGATCCATTTACTAAAGGTTTGTCACGAGAGCAAGTTGTGAGATCATCAAGAGGAATGAGTTTAAAGTCTATGACGAAAAAGGATACTTGATGGAAACCCTACCTAGGAATTGGAGATCCCAAGATATAGGTTCAAGGAAAAAACTAAATCTTGTTGAATCAACGGGAGCACTGAGAGATTAAAATCTCATACCCACTCTTAGGATGATAAAATAGTGCTGTCTGCAAAGAGTTAGGATAAGCTTGGCTTTTAATGATTCCCATAGCTTTGAAATAAAAGTGGGGTATGGCAGGATACTCTTTATGGGCAATCACCTTGTGAGTGTGAAATGTGACCGTTTCTAAGAGAATGAAGAGAGGCTACATTCTCCATATTTACTCACGATTAACCAGGGTTGTTCAAGGCCAAAATAAACACAACAAGAGAACCTAATTCTGTGAGGAGATGAAACTGTGTGATAGTTATTGTCTAGGTTCACATTAAAGCCCGGGTAGTTCAAGACATCATGTTCACTACCTGGTCAAGTGAATCCGATGGCTACTCACTAAGGGTGGTTCAAAGTTGAAAAATTACTTATATATATGAGATGGTGAGATTGGTGAGATGAAAATATTTTTTGAGATATGAGCGATTTGATTCATCCGAATCTCGATCACACCATTCACATCACTCTACATATCATTAAGATGATGTTTACAAAATTTCAAGCAATTCAGAATCCTCTAGCCTATGCATCAAGGCATTCAAATAAATGTATATATATGTATTTCACACCATCTTCATGACGTGTTGAACGTTTTGATACATAGGCTAGAAGTCTCCAAATCGCTTAAAATTTTGTACACACCATCTAGATGACATGTAAAATGATGTGAACAGTGTGATCAAGATTCGGATGCTTCAAATCGCTCATCTCACAAAAAAATTCTATCTCACCATCTTTTCGCTACCCTCTCTCTCTCTCTCTATATATAGATATATATATATATATATATATATGGAAACATGGACTTTTATACCCCAATTTATAATTATTTTTCACCATATACTAATGGTAACATGGACTTTTATTTAGAACTAATTATTGTCATACTCTTTAAACTTCAGCTACATAATTGTTGATTTAATGTTTACAAGACTTTTCATATGTTGTATCGTAGGCACGTGGCCACAGGAAAATCTAGTGTATATTATATATATATATATATATATATATATATATATATATATAGAGAGAGAGGGAGAGAGAGAGAGAGAGAGAGAGAAAGAGAGAGAGAGAGAGAGAGATAATAAAATAAATAAATGAGTTGTTTTGTGGGGGGGAGGGGATTTGAATTTGAGTTTTGGGGGGAAACTTTTAGGGGAGGAATGTGTTTAGTGAGGTTAGATCTGGGCCTTTGATTTTGGGGGGATTAAAGGAGAGCCACTTGATAGCTTTCTTTGTGTTTTATTACATATATATATATATATATATATATATATATATATATATATATATATATATATATATATATATGGAAAGCTTCTGTTGCAAACGAGTGGCGTGTGCACGCTCCGCGAGCCGTCCGATCTCGTGATCATGATCGGACGACAATGATCAATCCCGCTCAACTCACTTAAGATTAGGGGTGTTTTGGGAAATTACCCTTCATTTCTTTCTTCTTCCTCGAACGTGAAGCTCCCCAAAAAAAACCCAAAGCTCCTACTCCAATCTCCTCCTTCGGAACCCCAAAGCTCCTCCTCCTCCTTCAATCCCCTTAAGCTCCTCCTCCTCCAATCCCGCTCCTCCTCTTCCTTCGGAACCCCCTAAAGCTCTCTTCCTCCTCCTCTTCCAATCACCTCAAGCTCCTCCTCCTCCAATCCCGCGCCTCCTCCAATCTCCTTTTCCCGACGCCTCTCCACCTCTCTTGAAACCCAAATTCACCATTAAACTCCATACACAACAACCTCCCTACCCATCACCGACAACATCTACGCCGTTAAACTCCGACTGGTCAAGGTAATCAAAAACCCTAACTTTGTATAATAAATATGACTTCGTTAATACACGTACTAGAAATTCGGACTAGATTGTTGTATATGTATGCATGGATATAAGTCGTGTATTGAGATGTTGTCGAGAGATGAGTAGTGTATTGAGATGAGTTGAATATGATTCGGTTTTGTTTGAACAAGTAGTGTATTGAGATATTTTGTTTATTGTTTCTGTTTGGTTAATACGACTACTTTATAAAAATTATGATCGGATTGGATAATTATTTGTTAACTTTAAGAAGACTGTTGTATATATATGCATGGATATAAGTAGTGTATTAAGATGTTGTCAAGATTGATATGAGTAGTGTATTAAGAGGAGTTGAAGGCACGATTCGGTTTTGTTTGAACAAGTATTGTTCGTATGCATATTCTACCCTAGCTAACTTATTGATGTAAACTTAATCCTAAGTAGAGAATTTCCAAGAATATTATAAGTTTAAGTTTACCAATATGTAATGCAGATCAAGTTAGAAATTAAAACAGTTAATTGGTTCGATAGATTTCAAGAATTGAATTAAGTTTAACAAGCCCATTAAAGATCAGTTCTAACAATCAATAATTATATACCTAAGCATTCTTAGCAAGTAAAAGATGCAATAATGATTTGTACTCTAATTGGAAAGTAGAAGCACTCACTCTCAATATTTGTAAATGACAGATAAATCAAATAATAGTATAGCGATGATAAAGCAGTAACACAAATATTTGAGAAGTGGAAAAAGTTTACCGGATTCGAAGAACGTATTGTATGTGTTCTGCTTCTCACACAACGATCCAGTCCTTTGCTCCAAACACAAACAACGAATAACAACCTAATCCAACAAGATCAGATCAGATCTGTCTTTGTTGATGTGCGCACAGGGATGACGGCATCAGGATGATGGATGCTGGGGGCGATGAAGGTGGCGACGGGGCTGAGGAAGAGGGTGAAGGTGGATGCGGTGGTTCGAGTGGTAGAGGCGATGGCAGGGACTCGGGGCGACAGTCGTTGGCGAAGGTGCTGGCGATGGTCAAAATTGGGGACGCGAGGAGTGCGGGGATGAGTCGGGGTTGGGTTCAGTTGGACGGTGACGACGATGAAAGGAGGCATCGACGGTGGGGGACTTTCGGGTCGACAAAGGAAAAGGCGAAGAGGGAAGGGGGTGGCTGTCGAAGGTTGCGGGTGGTGGTTGTGGCGGGCTGGCGAGGTGGAGGAGGGGAGCAGTCGACGGGGGCTGGAGGCGTCAAGGTGAGTCGGGGAAGAAGAGAGGAGGAAGATGAAGATGAGGGTAGGGTTCGGATTTGGGAATTATGGTTTAGAATTTCAATCAATAATAGCATATTTTTCTCATTATTCTCAAGACCTATATATATGCTCAAAAAAAATCCAAAACAAATCTTAAACAAATCTAAAATAAATCTCTTAAATCTAAAACAAATCTCTCAAATAAACTATATATGGCTAAATCTCAAAATAAAATAAAACAGATTTGATGTCCTCATCATTCTCTCTGGGTGGGAGAGCGCTCGACCCAGCCGAGTCAAAACCAATGATCCTGTCATGGTGCTCCAAAGATCTGGATCCAAGCGCAGGAGCTCCTCACGATCACTCCAAGTGTTATCTGACTTCGGCTTGTTCTTCCACCTCACCAAATACCTTTGAATACCACTATCTCTGATAGAGATTATCCGATTGTCTAAAATATTATCCAATTTGTCTGGCGGTGGGTAAGTAGTATTAGGTAAAAGAGAAAATGTGAAAATCTCACCATTAGGCTGCAGGATAGGCTAATCTATAAGAAAATTTCTATGGTTAAATTTTGGGCCTTCATAGAGTACTAGATCCTCAATATTGAAAGTCTTACTTATGCCAAAACCGTCTAGAAGGTCAACGACATAGCATGATCATTGATTTTATGTAGAATTTTAAATGTGCATATAGCACGTATGTTCAATTTCTTAACGGATCCAGCTGAAAACCGTTCCGAACAAATTCGAACTATTACTTCGTCACCAACATCAAGAGTTTTAAATTTTCTTCTAGTATCTGTTATTAACTTGTAGTTAAAATTATTCTCATTAATTTTCTTGGAAATTTCTCTATACAACTCATGAATGCAGGATGCAAGTGTGGATGCAGACTCTGTGACTCTAGAATGTTCTAACACATGGATAAAATCTATGGACTGCCAAGTGACTTAGGAAGGAATGAGTGACTCAGGTACATTCAATGGAGATAATTGGATCGACCGAATACAGTTGAGAGTCTGGTCATCCTCTTCTTCACGGAAGTCATCACTGACATGAGGTTCATAGGTAAACTCATTGTCGGAATCATCAACGATGACAGCGGTACCCTCTTCTATATTGATCCTACTTGTGCTGGGACAGTTGCCAGTAACATGACCGTATCCCTTGCATTTATAGCACTTAGTGAGATGATCAATTTTAGAATAGTCTCTTTCAGTGTTCTTACCCGTGTTGTCAATTCTAAGTGAATAGAGATTTGAAGTAGGCTTGCTTGGGTAAGACTTGTTGGGATGCTGAGAAGAGGGGGGCTCAGATCTACAGGGTTCAGTAGAGGTCATTCTAGAGGAATGATCTCTCGAATCGCTAAATTTGTAAGGAGAACTTGCTGTAAGGGTATCCATATCGAGGACAAGAACATAAGCTGCTGCCAATGAATCCACATTTCTATGAATTAGTTCATTCTTAAGGTCGGCTCGTAATCCAGCTCTGAACCTAGAGAGAGTTTGTTCTTCGCTCTGTATACCAAAGGCATTGCACCGAATAAGGAAGTCATCAAACTTATTAACATACTCTTGGGTGGATTTGCTTCCTTGATAGAGTTGGTTCCACTAATCTAGCAAACGGGTATAGAACGATAACGACACATATCTCTCAGTGAGCTTCTCTTTCATGGCTTCTCAAGTGGCTATGAGTGTCAAGCCTCAGCCACTGCAGACGTGTTCCAAATTGGTCCAGTGTTGTTGAGCTTTACCAGTCAATTTCATTGTGGTAAATTTGACTTTTAGGATTTCGTTCATGTCAAACCACACGAAGTAGTGGTCCATAGCACAGATCCAATCGAGATAAGCTTGGGGTTCCATGTGGACTTCAAAATGGGGAACGTCAGCCAAACGTTCTTGTATTGTTCGTCAGGGTCACGATCTTGACGTCGGTCGTCACAATCATTCCCTTGAGGGATTTGACGATGAAGCTCAGAGGTAACATTTTGATTCAATTCCACTTTTTCAAGCCTCTGATTGATATTGGCAAGAGTTGCTTGAATGGCAGCAAGGGTAGTGGAAATATCAGAGTTGTCCATTTCAGTGCAAGGAGAGACTTGCTGAATTCTAGGGTTTCTGATTGGGTGGTTTGGGAGAGACAAGAAAGGCTCTTCGGAATTTGTGATGGTGCTGCGAAGTCGCATTCACCAACGGTGGAAAACTAAGGGTCGGGGGGACGTGTGTTTGCTGAAATTTGGGGAAACGTGTCCTAAATGCACTTAATTTTTTTTAAAATATGAAATGATCTAAAAGAAAGAAAGAAAAATAAAGACTTTAAACGATCCTAAATGAATGCAAAAATTATGACTAAATGATGTAAGAAGTAGGGTTTTAACAACCTTCGCTCTGACACCAAAATGATGTAAACTTAACCCTAAGTAGAGAATTTTCAAGAATATTATAAGATTAAGTTTACCAACATGTAATGCGGATCGTTAAAAATTATAATAGTTAATTGGTTCGATGGATTTTCAAGAATTGAATTATGTTTAACAAGCCCAATTAACAATTCAGTTCTAACAATCAATAGTTATATACCTAAGCGTTCTTAGCAAGTAAAAGATGCAATAATGATTTGTACTCTAATTGGCAAGTAGAAGCCCTCACTCTTAATATTTGTAGATGACAGATAAATCAAATAATATTATAAAGATGATAAAGCAGTAACACAAATATTTGAGAAGTGGAAAGAGTTTACTAGATTCGAAGAACGTATTGTATGTGTTCTGCTTCTCACACAACGATCCACTCCTTTGCTCCAAACACAAACAGCGAATAACAACCTAATCCAACAAGATCAGATCTGATCTGTCTTTGTTAATGTGTGCTCAGGGACGAGGGCGTCGGGATGATGGATGCTGGGGACGATGGAGGTGGCGACAGGGCTGAGGAAGAGGGTGAAGGTGGCTGCGGTGGTTCGAGCTGTGGAGATGACTGTGGGGACTCGGGGCGATAGTGGTTGGCGAAGGTGCTAGCGTTGGTCGAGATTGGGGGCGACGAGGAGTGCGAGGATGAGTCACGGGTTGGGTTCAGTTGGACAGCGACGACGATGAAGGGAGGCATCGACGGTGGGGCACTTTCGAGTCGACGAAGGAAAAGGCGAAGAGGGACGGGGGTGGCGGTTGAAGGTTGCGAGTGGTGGTTGTGGCGGGTTGGCGAGGTGGAGGGGAGCGGTCGACGGGGGGTTGGTGGCATCATGGTGGGTCGGGGAAGAAGAGAGGAGGAAGATGAAGAGGAGGGTAAGGTATAGAATTTTAATTTGGGGATTTGGGTGTAGTTTTAGAGTTTATCACAAACCCTAATACTTCATTAGGACTTCTCACAAACCCTAATAATTCTCTCAATTGTCTCACACAAAAAGTGGGATGAAGAACAATAACTCAACATAATAAATTTTTTTTTGAATCAATAATAGCATATTTTCTCATTATTCTTAAGGCCTATATATAGGCTAAAAAAAAGTCTAAAACAAATCTAAAACAAATCTAAAACAAATCTCTCAAATAAATCTCTCAAATAAACTATATATGGCTAAATCTCAAAATAAAATAAAACAGATTTGATGTCCTCACCACTTATCCCTTGTAATTACGGGTTTTGAATTTAGTGGTTTGTATTTAGGGTACTTTCTTTGTTATTGTGAACACCTTTTGGGGATTAATTTTGAATTAATTTTGTATAATTGGTCAGTTGTTTGATGTTTTAAGTGTATGTAAATGTGACAGTATAATTATAGAGATAGTTGTTTGATGTTTGGTGTTTTAAATTTCATTATTTTGGTTTTACAAGTCATTATGTTTTAAAATCAAAGCACTAAGTGTATGTGAAGTTATCACTGACAATTTGTTTGCTTTGATAATAGGTATGGAAATTGATGATGCTTGCTCCATTGTCGGCGACAGTTTTTTGACTGCACTTAAAACCAAAGGGAGGCATGACATTTGATACTCTAGAGCAAGCATCATCAATCTCCATACTTATTATCAAAGCGAACAAATTGTCAATGATAACTTCACATACACTTAGTACTTTGATTTTAAAACATAATTAATTTTAAAACCGAAATAATGAAATTTAAAACACCAAACATCAAACAACTATCTCTATAAGTATATTGTCTCATTTACGTACACTTAAAACATCAAACAACTAATCAAATACAAAAAATTAATTCAAAATTAATCCCAAAAAACTGTTCACAATAACAAGAAAGAAAGAACCCTAAATACAAACCACTAAACTCAAAACCCTTAATTACAAGGGGTAAGTTAGCTAAGGTAGAATATGCATAGGAACAGTACTTGTTCAAACAAAACTGAATCGTGTCTTTAACTCATCTCAATACACTACTCATATCAATCTCGACAACATCCCAATACACAACTTATATTGATGCATACATATACAACAATCTTCTTAAAGTTGACAAATAATTATCCAATCTGATCATAATTTTCATAAAGTAGTCGTATTAACCAAACAAAAACAATTAACAATGCCAACAATTAACAAAACATCTCAATACACTACTTGTTCAAATAAAACGAAATCATAACTCAACTCATCTCAATACACTACTCATCAATCTCAACAACATCTCAATACATTACTTATATCCATGCATACATATACAACAATCTTCTTAAAGTTGACAAATAATTATCCAATGCGATCATAATTTTCGTAAAGTAGTCATATTAACCAGACAGAAACAATTAACAAAACATCTAAATACACTACTTGTTCAAACAAAACCGAATCGTAATTCAACTCATCTCAATACTCTATTCATATCAAACTCGACAACATCTCAATACACTACTTACATCCATGCATATATATACAATAATCTAGTCCGAATTTCTAGTACATGTACTAACGAAGTCATATTTATTATACAAAGTTAGGGTTTTTGAATACCTTGACCAGTACGGAGTTTAATGGCGTAGATGTTGTCTGCGATGAGTGCAGAGGTTGCTGTGTATGGAGTTTAACGGTGAATTTGGGTTTCAAGAGAGAAAGCTTCTCAGGAGCTTTCAGTTAGGGTTTCGAAGGTGGAAAGGCATTGAGAGGAGATTTGAGGAGGTGCGGAATTGGAGGAGGAGGAAGAGGAGCTTGAGGAGATTGGAGGAGGAGGAGGAGGAGCTTTGGGGGTTCTGAAGGAAGGCGTCGGGCAGAGGAGGAGTGAGATTGGAGGAGACGCGAGATTGGAGGAGGAGGAGGAGCTTTGGGGTTCCGAAGGAGGAGATTGGAGGAGCTTTGCGGTTTTTTTCGGGGGAGCTTCACGTTCGGAAAGAAGGAAAAAGAAAGAAATGAGGGGGAATTTTCCAAAACCTCCCTAATCTTAAGTGAGTTGAGCGGGATTGATCACAGCCGCCCGACATGATTACGAGATCGGACGGCTAGCGGAGCGTGCACATGCCACCCATTCGTAATGAAAGCTTTTCCTATGTATATGCAGCATATGAAAAATTCTGTAAACAGTAAAATATATGTAATCCTGTTTGAGTTACAAATCATATAGGTATTAACATTTATATGCAATACCACCGGGCTAGAAATTCTAAGATAAGTTATAAAAAACAATTAGAATGTCGTAAACAATCACATAGGTATCTCTAATTTTTTTTATATCATACGGATAGAGCTATCAATGCTCCAGTCAACACATCTATATAGAACTAACAACATATATAATTAAAACAGAGAATATAGTTATAGATACAAAAAATAAATACAAAAAAATGACTACAGGCCGATAGAATTAACAACAAAGACGGCAACATTAACCCCAACTCCCCAAAATAAGTATATAGAGTGATTCACACAAAACACATAAGCCCAACCATCAGGCAATCCACCAGTAAAATATTGTCCATCACATCAAGGAGGTAAAAATATTTGACGATTAACTTTGGTGTTCTTCATGTATTCTACTATCAGGTATTCATATACTTTCTGAGATGTACACTATAGTAATGTCCATGTATACTATTGGATGCATTTACTTTCCAGCCTTTCGGATGCATGAATCTGAAACTTCTATCATGGAGTTTATGTAACTCAAGTTTGAGTAGTAAGACAACAATTAGTTATAAATAAAAGTCCATGTTTCCATCAACATATGTTGAAAAACAATTATAAATTGGGGTGTAAAATCCACCTTAGAACTTTGAGGGTGCAAAATGATGAAATTTAACTTTTGAGGAGATATTTGCTATTTTCAGTATAATTTTAGAGGGTGAAATTTACCCAAGTGAATATCTACATGAGCAATTTAAATAAGCATAAAAAATCTCTATTTAAATCTTCTTTTGCATTTGAAATCAATTAGGGAACTCAGTGAAATTTTCTACATGTGCAATCAAAAGAAACATTAAAAAATTTGAAAAATCCTGAAATTTACAAACATGAAATATGAAAATCTAATTTGGGGAGAGAGAGAGAGAGAGAGATATCTAAAAAAGTGAAGAGTGGAGAGAGATAGTAATAAAGTGAGGAGGATTGTAGTTTTTTTTGGGGGGAGAGGGGGGGGCGGGATTTTAGTTTTGGGGAGAAATTTTCTGGGGGAAAAATATCTTTTGGGATGGTAAATATGAGCCATTGATTTTGTTCCAATTGAAGGAGAGCCACATCATAGCTTTTTTTCCAATTGCCTTGTGATTTATCATATATATATATATATATATATATATATATAATAAAACACAAAGAAAGCTATCAAGTGGCTCTTCTTCAATCCCCAAAAAATCAAAGGTCCAGATCTAATCCCACAAAACATATTTTCCCCCCAAAACTCAAATTCAAATCCCCCACCTAAAACAACTCCTATATTTATTTAAATTTTTTTTTCTCCCTCTCTCACTCCCTCCTTCTATTCAAAAAATTAAGAAAATAAAAAAATTTAAAATTTTTAAAATTAAAAATTAAAAACCTAAAAAAATTAAAAATAATTCAAAAAAATCATATAATATGTTTTTTGCTCTATGTTTGCTACTTCAATTAATTTGCTGGACCTCCAAAACTATTTTATATAATCAAACAAGGTGCACCGTTCCGAAGACGTGTCGTAGGCACGTGTTAACGGGCAAACCTAGTATATATATATATATATATATATATATATATGGAAAATGCTCCATTGAAAACGCAAATGTCTGTGAAAACGTGAAAAACCACCTAGGCCGTTGTTGGAACAACGGCCTAGGTTATAATGCATTATAACCTAAGCCGTTGTTTCCAACAACGGCCTATGTTGTTTTCACGGATTTTCACAACATTTGCAGTTGAAATATATATAATTCCCTTTCGTTATGCACTAGGCCGCCGTGTGTATTGATACACTGGATGACTAGCCATCTCGGCTAGTTGTATATAATCTCAACAAACAAACAAAGACCTTAACAAACTACATATGCTTTGTGACTGATCAGATTTTATAGTTACAAGGCAAACCATGGAAGTAGTAGAATAGAAGTTTGAACGAGGGAATATTCAAACATAGGATGCCATTTAGAAAAATAAAAGAGTAATCTGCAATACAGTCGGTTACAATTTTGTGTTCTTGATCAATAACTTTGAACGAGTATAATCCAACATAACTATTCTTCATTGGTCGAGAATGGTCAATAGTACATCATGTATTTGTGTAAAATCAGTAGGAAATCTCTTTTTTTTTTCTTTGGAGAAGGGGAGTAGCACATCTCGAGATATATATATGTGTGTGCTCGCGCGCGTGTGTTATGCCTTCAGTGAGAACCACTGTGTGTGTGTTATGTGAGAACTCTTGTGTGTGTGTTATGTGAGAACTCCTTCAGTGAAAACCACGTGCGAACTTTTTTTGAGAGAATATAAATTGAAAAATCTGAATTGATCATTTTAATCTACATGTCTAAATTAGTCACCTGATGACAAATCAAGTCATTTGAGATTTGTTTGTCATGCATTAAAATGTTACAAATTGTATGGCTGAATACCGTTATTTTTTATAATGACATGATGGATGAACAAATTAATTTCAAACGACTGATTTTACATATTAAGACTAATTTAGTCATTCTGAGCAATGTGAATGGTCTGAATCATCCATGTGATGGCATTGTAAGAATTTCACACGAAGTTTATCGTGAGAACTAGTTCTCACATGATCACTCCCCTATATATATATATATATATATATATATATAGAGAGAGAGAGAGAGAGAGAGAGCAATAATCTAGTGAGAACAGAAATCACTAGAGAGAGTAAAAGCGTGTGAAAGGTGAATGTATCCTCTTCACGGCTCTCTCTTTTTCTGTGTCCGTGGCTAAGGTGAGCGAGTGTTTTGTTTGGTGAGAAATCGCTGGTGAGAGCTAAAGCGTGACAGAGGTGAGTACCCTCTCCATAGCTCTCCATTTGGTTGTGACTTCGATTGGGCCAAGTGTGAAATTGCTTTGGTGAGGAAGAAGGATAAGAGAAAGTGAGGATGGCAGTGCCGAAGTGAGAGACGGCAGCGGTTTTATTAGTGAGTATTATTAGTGAGGGGGGTTGGAGGAGCTGTCTGAGTTGGGTTTGACTCGACGTGAAGATTGCGGTGTAGTACGGTTGTGGGGCTAGGGCCCGAAGATGGGGTTCCCCCATGAGATGTGCTCACTCGTTACTGCACAGGGTAGGGCTTGGGTCCGCAGAGGGGTCCCCCCATGAGGTGCGCTGAGGGGAAATATAGAGTTGGAGATGTTTCTGTTGTTGGTCGGGGACGCAGCTGATGCTCGGAGAGATGACCACAGTCGACGGGGCACCACCACCACTACGCTCTCATAATGGAAGCTGACGCCCAACGCCATCGCCCGTTGTGGCGAGAGGATAAGGTGATACTTCAATCAGCTGGGTCTTATATTAGTTTTCTGATTGAGAGAAGAGAGTAAGAGAGTGAGTGAGTGAAGATGTTTCTCCTCACTACTCTATGTTGGTGGTGGTCTGTATTTGTGAGAAATCACTAGAGATATCAAGGGTGTGAGAGAGGCGAAGGTATTCTCTTCACGGCTCTCTCCTTGACTGCGGTTTTTGGTGGGAGAGTAATAATAGCAAGATTCTGGGGGGATAGGAGGTGTAGACTGAGCATGGCGGTTGTCAACACTCTGCCTACGGGGCTTGGGCCCAAAGATGGGGTCCCCCAGCGAGTAGACTGAGCTCGGCGGTTGGCAAAATACGACCTGCGGGGCTTAGGCCCAAATATGGGGTCCCCCAGCGAGGAGAAGGCAGGGCTCGACAGGTGATAAAATCCTGCCATACTAGTTTCAGGTGGGTGTGCATGTGCCGTGGAGGCAGTGTACGAAGCTAAGTACATACAATTTTGATGGACTGGGCTTGTTTGTCGGCCCACCCACCAGGGTTGTTGGAGAGATTTGTTGTTTGTACGGATTATGTTGCTTCATGTATGTTCTATTTTTTGTCTTTAGGTTGTAACTTGGTCCAGTACTCTGGGTTTGTTTCTTTAATTTCTTATTAATGAAACAGGGTGGCCATATTCCACCTTTTCCTCAAAAAAAAAAAAAAAAAAAATCTAGTGAGAACCACTTGAGAACTTTTATTTGGGATATTATTTGAAATATCCAAACCGTTAATTTTCATCTACATAACTAAATTAGTCTATGGATGAGAAATCAAGTCGTTTCAGATTCATTTGCTCGTGCATTGAAGTGTAACAAATTGTATGGTTGAAAATTGATTATTTTAATGATATGATGCATGGACAAATGAATTTCAAATGACTTGATTTTATATTTCTAGACTAACTTTGTCATGTTAAATAATATGAATGGTTAAATAATATGAACGGTTCGGATCATTTATAGGATGGATATGCGTGGAGTTCACACAAAGCTTATCGTGATAACGGTTCTCACCCGATCACTTCCCTAGATATATAGTTTAATTGCTAGAACTAAACCAATATATGGGAAGCAAATTCAGCCGAGTATCTAATTTGGCAATGAAATATGTCTGATCTAAATTGAATATATATAGCTATTTTTAGAGCATCACCAGACGCAGTGGTTCAGTTGCTTATGTGTTGCACTTGTTTGTTATATACAATCTCACATTTACTCGTGTGTGTTTTATACTCTCTTAACATTGTGTTATTCTGCACGCTGTTTTTAATTTGCAGGCATAGGTTGAAGAAGAAGTGATTGTTGATAAGCAGGTAGCCACTAGATCAAGGAAAGCAGATCCATGACATCAGATTCAGATTTAAATGTACGGAAAGCATCTGAAAGAAATCGATGAAGATAAGGGCCTCATCAAAGAACCAAGCAAATTAACTGAGCAAATGGCATGAGGATTTGCATTCTTCAACTCTAATTGCTTTGTATAAATATTCATCAAGTTGATTTTTGGAAGCTGAATACTAGAAGCAATAAGAAGTGATTCTAGGTTTATTTTATATGAAGATAATATGTGATTTTGCTGTACAATGGATTGATTCCTAATTCTTCTTTTACAAGCAATTACTAAACATGAATGTGTATCATCATACACCTATATTTTTGCAAAAATATTTATGGTTTTCATTAGGGAAAATCCAATCATCAAATTTTGTTTGAGATGAGAAGCAATTCCCCATTTAGCAAATAAGTTATCCATTAAGTTGGCGGAAATAGTGCTATAAGACGCAAAAAGGGTTCCAGTTCTCCAAGGAACGCACTAACAAGGTCTTACAACACATGTATTAGGCAATGGTGCAAGATAAGATTGATTTCCAAAAAGATGAGGTACATAATATATTCCTTCATAATGTATGTGCAATTACTTTAACTAGTGATACTATAAAGCAAGCTTTGTTGCTTCAACATGGTACACACACCAAAAAAGAAGCAAATAATGAAGTTAGAAGAGAGTTCAAGATTGTCATGAAACCCTTCTATAATATATAACCATGCCTTAGATTGCTCCCCAAAAAAGAAAATGAATGAATAATTTTTAACTCAAAATTCATGACTAGTCTACAGAATCATTCATTAGCATGACATATGTAAAAAGAAACAAATGGGGAGATTTAAACCTGATGCCTACTCCATTTCTTCTTCAATGCTTGGAATGTATCCCTCATCCATCAACTCCCAGCTGAGCAACTCGAAAAGCGCTTCCATCACAATATCGTAAGTCCCTCCAGTCGAGAACTTCATCACACTCCCATCTTCACCCTCCACCCAACTACACCCAGGAGGCTTCCTCATACCCCGGTTCCTCATCAACTCTCTCATTCTCGCAACCCCATCCCACTTCCGGGCTTTAGCATATATGTTTGACATCAATACATAGTTCCCAGCATTCTCTGGCTCTAGCTTCATCAAATGCCTCGTCGCCTCCTCCCCCACCTCCATATTTGAGTGGATTCGACATGCACTGAGAAGCGCACCCCAAATTCCAACATGCTGTCTGAATCCAGGTTGCATTTCTTCAGTAACCACTCGGTATGCTTCTTCTATACACCCTGCTCTTCCAAGCATATCAACTAGACACATATAATGCTCGGTGGTTGGAGATATGCTGTATTTGTCCCTCATTGCCTTAAAAAACCAGCGCCCTTTTTTCACCATTCCAGAATAGCTACAAGCAGTAAGGACTGAAACAAAACAGATAGCATCAGGCTTCAGGTTAGATTGTATCAATTCATCGAACACTCTCAGAGCTTCTCTGCCATGGCCATGGACGCCGAAGCCAGCTATCATAGAGCTAAAACAGATCAAGTCTTTATCCCTCCACCAAGAGAATAAGTTGCTTGCTCTACCCAAATCTCCACATCTGGAGTGTAGATTGATGAGGGCAGCAACTGTGTGGTTGTTCAGAAGCTGGGAGCCATGCTGGTCGACATAGTCTTGAATCCAGTTTGCCAAGGTTGGTGACTTGAATTGGGCACAAACCGATACAATAGTTGAGATGGTAGTTCGGTTAGGCTTTACATTAACAGCAGTTATCATTGCTCTGAAGAGATTTAAGGCCTCATCATTGAGACTAGCATTAGAGTATGTAGAGATCATCGCATTCCATGCAGCAACATCCCTATGGGGCATCTCATTGAACACCAATCTAGCTGAGTGCAAATCACCGCACTTCGCATAGCCAGTAATCATGGTAGTGCACACAACTGGATCGCCCTTAAGAGCAATATCCGCATCAAATAACATACGGGCACTCTCCATTTTACCACATTTAACATAACCAACAATCATCTCTACCCACGTAAATGTATTCCGATTCTGCATTCGATCAAACAAGCATCGAGCAACCTCCACATCTCCAACCGCAGTGTACCCAGCAATCATAGCGTTCCATAGCTGAGCATCTCTAACACCCCTTTCAACCATTTTCTCAAACACCTTACGCGCTCCTCGTAAATCACCACATTTTCTATACAAATCAACCAATGTCGTCTGCACCTTAGGATCAATCCCAAACCCATACTTGAAAGCATGGGCATGCACCTGCACTCCTTCGTTTAACCCCTCAGCATTTGCACATGCCTTGATAACCGATGACAATGTGAACGTCAGAGGTTTTATTTCTAAACCACACCGATGCATCCTAGCATATAAAAGCACCGACTCTCTACAAGAGCTGTAGCCTCTGATCAATGCAGTCCAAACAAACACATTTGGTTTGGAAATTGAATCAAACAGTTTACGAGCGTGATCCAAATTCTCAAACTCAGAGAAAACCCTCACCAATTTAGCAGCTACATAGTTGTTCTGCGATAACCCAATTGAGATTACGTGAGAATGGGCCTGTTTAAGGTGCTGTATTTGTGTGCATTGGTTGATTAGATCGATCACGCGCTCCTCTGTTTCGCGATTCCACTTCAATATATTGGATGGCGGTCTTTTGGGCATTTTGCCGTACATTAACTGAAGGTTAATCTAGCAATTTGATGCACAAATTTGCGTTTGTTCGTCGAGATAACTGCATTGTTTAGTTTGGACTTTGGAATTTTAGAAGAGGGATTTCAAAGGTGTTTGATAAAATATGTGAAAAATAGCAAATGAACGTGGGATGGAAAAGGCTAAATTACAAATAAATACTGTTTGTGTTTTACCTACTTTACAATTTAATTTTTTTTTTGTAATTTGGTTCCTCAATTTGATGAGTATTTGCGATTTAATTTCCATTCATCAATTTAATCCCAATTTTAAATAAATTTACTAAATTCAACTTTGTTCAGTCCCCAATCAGAGTAAATCATAACAAGGTTATAGTAGAAATAGTTTAATGTAATAAACTGAAAAATTAACGGAAGTGGAAGTGACTTACTTTAACCGGGGACTAAATTAAGTTTAACGAGATCTGCAAGGCGAAGGAGAACAGGATGAGGGCGGTGGAGGCGGGGGCGGTGAAGGTGCTGCTTGATTTGATGGCGGATATGGAGAGCGGGATGGTGGATAAGGCGGGGTGCGTGCTTTACGAGTTGGTGAAGGGGGTGGGGGAGGGGAGGAGGGAGGTGGTGGACGAAGGAGGGATTCCGGTGATGGTGGAGCTGGTGGAGGTGGGGAGTGGCCGGCAGAAGGAGGTGGCGGCGGCAATTTTGTTGGTAATTTGTGAGGAGAGTGTGGGGTGGAGGACGATGGTGGTGAGGGAGGGGGCCGTGCCGGCGTTGGTGGCGCTGTCGCAGAGTGGGACTGCGAGGGCTAGACAGAAGGTAATAATAATGTTTGTCATTAATCTATTCTATTCTATTCTGCTATGTGCTTATTATCAACTAGTCATCCGAACATGCAATGCACGTTTTATGGGTTAGCACGTGCAATTTGTACTGGGGATATGTACGTGCAATGCACGGATTCAATTGGAGGGAGTGGAAGAAACGGTTTCAATTTTTGAGGAAACAAAATTTTATGGAGACTTTAAATGTGAAGTGAAAATTACAGAATTAACCTAACATATTTTTTTAACTTTTTATGCATATGGGGGCATAATAGTAAAAAGCCACCAAAATAGAGCTTTGCTTAATAATAATATAGAAATATAGATATAGATAGATGTAGTAGATTCATTTAAAATTGAATACCAAATTGAAGAGTGGGTTCTAATTAAAGAACTAAATTGCAATTGCATTAATATGGCAGACTAAATTACGAATACTAATTGATACAAGTAAAAATTAAAGCTATGTGATCCCAGCACGTATCTCAAAGCTGCCAGGGGGAGTACAATAATTTTACAGTAAGAACGTCCGATTGGAAGAATATGAGTCGTCTCCAAGCTCAGTAACATCAGCTAGATCTACAATTAAGACTTGCTTACTGCACAAGAGAAAAGAATTTCCAGCCAATCACAGTTGTCAGTCAAATTTCCCCAGATCAGGGATTGGTTGCTAATTCTATCCCTTTACCAAATAATCCTTAGCCTTTTGGTTTATTTTTCGTAACTGATTACTGGCCTATAAATACCCTCCAACTCCATCAGTTGAAGGTAACTCATATTTTCTCCACTAAAAACCCATAATTTTTATTTTGGTGACTGACTTGAGCGTCAGATGGTCTTACGCAGGAACAACTTCTGATGTGAGACATTTTGCAGGTTCTCATGCGTTTCCAACCAGCCATATTTAGATCCTAATTGACGGTCAAGATCGTTGCTTTCTCCCTCAAACAAAGAACTCATATTTGATTGCTCCCACACCAAAACTAGTAGCAACAGGATTGACACCTTCTGTGGAAAAGGCTATAGATCTGCCTCCCCGATCAGATCCAACAACGAAAACCACCTTCAGCTATGCCTTCAAAGAAAAAGCAAGCAACAATTGCTACTAACTACCAGGACAATCCTTCTCCATTGCCATCGCAGCCTCCTCCCCATGGGGCTGCATCAATGGGCTCCCAACATCGTCGTCCTGAACCCCGTCCGGTAGAGAACCAAGAGTCGGTCCGCACATCAACTCCCTCCTCGGTGCCTCAAGAGTAATCAGATCTCTGTGATGACATCATTGCCCAATATGAAGGGGCAGACCTTCATTAGTGCTTAGACAAGAAACACTCCCGCGATGGTGGTTCCCACTTGTAATGCCCTATGAGCCGGAGGAGTCCTTCACCTCGGCATTGGAGGTCTCGTCAAATGCCTTCACCACTTGGTCGAAGACGCGAGAGGATTCCGACCAGTCAGTCGGTGTGCTCCCAAGAACAACAGAGAAGATGAGGTTCCTGTGACCCAGGCTGAGTTCCAAAACTTCACCGATCAAGTCCTTAGGGTCCTCCAAGGTGCCCCAAACAGGGACCGCAAGACAGGTGGTCCACGCCCCATGATTGAGCAAGAAGAAGAATATTATGAGTCACCCCAATCATTGGGACGATAAGACCTGGTGCTCCGTTGTTTTCGAGAAATGGATGACCACCTCAATCAGATATGACAGGACGAGGGTCGCTAAGGAGGAGGATATCTTCCTATCAAACCTCCCTTTACTCGGGCTATTGTCAAAGCCTTTGTTGTGGAAAACTTTAAGCCTCCCACCTTTGAGTCGTATAATAGTGAAGCCAATCTCATAAATCACATCGAGAACTTTAAAACCCTCATGATCATCCAGAAAGCTTCCAATGCACTCCTATGTCGGACTTTCCCAGCTATCCTAAAGGAATCATGAGAGTGGTAATCATGTCTCCCTCTAAGATCCGTCTCTTCCTTCAACCAGTTCGAAGAACTCTTCCTAACACACTTCGTTAGTAGCCGCAAGACCTTGAAGACAAGTTCTTCCCTACTATCGATGAAACACAGGATCAGGAATCCCCTCAAAGACTTTGTCAAACATTTTAATGTCAAGTCACAGTCTATCCTGACCCTTGACCCAGCTATAATGGCTGCCGCATTTCGACTTAACATCTGCGACACCTATCTAAAGGCATCACTGGCCAAAAAAGCTCCTCGAGACTTCTCAGAGCTGTTGTGTAATACCTCGAATTTGTAATATACTGAAAATACCCATTTTTATATCTCTGGAGCGGGAAAAATTATTTTTGGTGTATTTTATTTTTTAAATATAGATATTGGAATGGATATTTGTGTTGGATCGGTAATATTGATCTATTGGAGTTATGAGTTGAGTTTTAAGTGAAGAAATATTGTTTATTTTTTTTTTTTTATAATTTTGGAGGATTATTATGAGATAATTTTATGTATTTTGTATTGTTAGTATTTTTAAAGTGTAGAGTTGGGGTTTATTTGAAATATTTTGGAGATTGGGGATTTATATGTAAATATTCCTTTTAAAAATCTTTATATTTATATTTATATATATTTTTATTCCACCCCCTCCCCCTCCCTTCCCCGTTCTTCGCTGGTTTCGTTTCGCTTGACCGAAACCGCAACCCATTCCGGCCAAAACTTCCCCGCCCAAATCCACTCCAATTCTTCATGGTTTTTAAATTAATTCGAGGGGCTAGCTAAGTGGATGGTGCTCTAGCTAGTGGTGGATTCGATTTGGAGAAATGATTTAGTGAATGTATATCTCTTTGAAATTATTTGTGTAAATTCTTATGCTTTTAATTCCTTTTGCTTAGAAATGGAGTATATGGTTGGTTGGAGGTTTATTTTGATGTTAGAGTCAAGAAATTAGCAAATTATTGGAGATTTTGTAAGTTGTACATAACTTAGGGTTTTGAGTTTATAAATGAGAAGTAAATATATGAGAATTAACTCTTTCATAGTAGTAGAAATTTTTGTTGAACCATTAGAATAATTTGGGGGTGATTTTAGTCATTGTTTGGGAATAAAAATCCTGTAGGAACTTGAATGTTACGTGCATCGCAGGCATTCAATAAAACGCCTAAGTGATATTAGGATTAGTGTTATTAGTTCCTGTGATTGGTTTGGATGTTTTGAGCCCTAATTGCTTTGAAATTTGATAATAGGATATGTTAGCGACTTTGGATGCGGGATGGAGTGGTGGTGCTTTGAGTCTTCACTGGATATTATGTGAGTATGATCATATTAGTGTTGTGATAGAATTTTATGCGGTTTTGAAGTGATTTTTGTGGGATTCAACTAAATGGAGATTTAATTGAAAATACGGAAATTTTTATATGTTAAACTCTTGTTATATGATGAATTGGTGTATATATGTGAATTTTTGTGATTTTGAATATTTAATGTTATGATGATGTATTGAGAATATGTGTGATAATATGAAATAATTGTGGCTGATATACGTATAATATATGCAGGCAAACAAAACTGATATATATATCTATATAAGAAAGCTATCAAATGGCTCCCCTTCAATCCCCCCAAAATCAAAGGCCTCGATCCAACCTCACAAAACACATTCCCCCCCCCCCCCCCCCAAAACAACTCATTTATTTATTTAATTATTTCTCTCTCTCTCTCTCTCTCTCTCTCTCTCTCTCTCTCTCTCTCTCTCTCTATATATATATATATATATATATATATATATATATATATATATATGGAAAAAGGTGTATGAGCAACTTGCTCATTTAGTAAATAAGCAATTGATGATGTGACATACATATGATTGGAAAATCCTTAAAAGGGTTAGTTGTTCAATGTATCACATGCATGCCACATATTCAATTGCTCATTTAGTAAATGAGCAAGTTGCTCATATCCCTTTTACCTATATATATATATATATATATATATATATATAAAATAAAATACAAAGAAAGCTATCAAGTGGCTCTCCCTCAATCCTTCCAAAAATCAAAGGTCCAGATCTAACCTTACAAAACATATTTTTCCCCCAAAAGTTTCCCCCCAAAACTCAAATTCAAATTCCCCACCCAAAACAACTCCTATATTTATTTAATTATTTTTTTTTCTTTCTCTCTCCCTCCCTCTTCTATTCAAAAAATTAAAAAATTAAAAAATTTTAAAAATTTAAAAATTTAAAAACTCTAAAAATAATTCAAAAAAAAGAAATCATATAATATGTTCTTTTGCTCTATGTTTGCTACTTCAATTAATTTGCTGGACCTCCAAAACTATTTTATATGATCAAATAAGGTGCACCGTTCTGAAGACGTGCCGTAAGCACGTGTAAACGGGCAAACCTAGTATATATATATATATATATATATATATATATATATATATATATATATATATATATATATATATATATATATGGAAACATGGATTTTTATACCCCAATTTATAATTATTTTTCATCATATACTAATGGAAACATGGACTTTTATTTACAACTAATTATTGTCATATTATTCAAACTTCAGCTACATAATTGTTGATTTACTATTTACAAGGCTTTTCATATGCTGTATCGTTCTAAAGACGTTCCGTAGGCACGTGGCCACGGGCAAATCTAGTATATATATGTGTGTATCGTTCTAAAGACGTTCCGTACGTGCCACGGGCAAATCTAGTATATGTGTGTGTGTGTGTGTGTGTGTGTCTGTGTGTGTGTGTGTTTTGACCTATTTGGTGTATGTTCGTGACATGTTTGGGTGGTAATGAGTTGAGGTCTCGTAGTCAATGAAATTAATGAGTGAATATGTGTATAATATAGTGAATATGTGTATAATATAGTGATGTTTTAAGTGAAACGAATGGGCGGTCTTGTGATTTTAATCATCTACTTGGTTTGGCATGTTCCCTAGATAATTATAATGTGAGCAACCAAATACTTTGGTGTGTTTATGATACAGAATAATATGAGGTAATAATTTTATAAATGAAATAACCAGATGTATGTGAACATGTGAGATAACGGGATAATAAATTGCATTATTAAAGTTAAAGATGTGGTAAATTATTCAAGCAAATGATGAAATACTGTGTAGTGGTGAAATGAGATGAAAAGATGAAATGAAAATGATAATAACAAATAAATTTTGTTGACCAGTACCTACAAAAATCCTGGCGGTTTGGGCTAGACCTCCTAATACTCAAGGACCGGCTTGGGGTAAGTGATTATTACCCAAACTATGTTTGGGGTACATAATTTTTATCGCCCAAGCTATCGGCTTGAGGCCCGGTTATTCCCTCGATGAAAAATGTCGCGAGGAAGTACCCAGTTTATCTGGGGTTAGTGTTTTTCCCTCCTGGCTTCAGCTGGGAGGAAGTACCCAGTTTATCTAGGATCCGTGTTTCTTCCTCCTGGCTTCAGCTGGGAGGAAGTACCCAAGTTCTTCTTGGGGTTAGTGTTTTCCCTCGCTGGCATAGGCTGGGAGGAAGACGTAGCCTCAGACGCGTAAGACCCTGGGGGGGGGGGGGGGCAGAGGTCCACATTTTTATTGGGCAGTCGGCTTTCAGTATAGTGGGATACTATGGCTCACTAAATGTGAAATGAAAAGAGAAATGAGCAAGTAAAGGAAGCATATGATGTGAAATGTAATATGAGAATGAAAAAGAAAAGAATGTATTTGATGTAACGTGGAAATGAGAAAGTAAAGCAAGTGCATGATTTGAAATGAATATGGCAAGTAACCGAAAATGTGTATATGAATGAAGATGAGAATTAAAGAAAATGAGTTATGAGTATGTAAATAAAAATGAATAGTGATTGAAGCATGTATTTGAATGAAAATGAAAAGTGAAGAAATTGTGCTATGTGAATATCTAAGTGAAGAATTATGTTATGGGACTAAATATGAAAAGTGATGACATGGTGATGTAAATGAGTATAAAAAGTGAAGGTAGTATATGTGTGAATTAATATGAATAAAATGAAGAAATTATATTATTATGGAAACGAATATGCTAAGTAAAGCAAATGTATTATGCATTATATGAATGAAAAATAAAGAGGATGTATTATGAGAATGAAACGTATAGTAAAGTGTATTATGCGATAAATAATAAAAGTAAGTGGTATTATACGATGAGAATGGTTATGAGGATGGGTGATAAAATAAAACCTGAATTGAAATAAGTTCGATGCACCTTGGAATTGTGTCGAGGAACTGCTCGCCCACTATTTCCATGGAAATGGTAGGAACTACCTGCCTTGGCACACTCCTAGGGTGAATTGGTGGGTTGTTGACATGATAGTGGTATTGTGTAATGGAAATAAAAGTAAAGTAATTTGTAAGATAAAAAGGAAAATTAAAGTAAAATAATAACCGAGCTATCGGCTTGAGATATGATGTTAGATTACCCAAGTTCTGCTTTAGGGTGTGGTGTTATATTACCGGTGTATTACCGGACAAGAAGGAAAGTTAAAGTAAAATTGTAAGATGAGATGTAAATGAAAATGAAAGTAAGATATACTATTGATAATAATGAGACGTAACTAAAGTTGTATAATGGAATGAGAATGAATTATAAAGCAAGATATATGATAAACTGAGAATGAGCATTAAAATAATTTGTAAGATAAAATCTGAATGAAGAGAAGATTAATTGTAAATTATAACGGGAATGAAAGTTAACGTATTACGAGATATTATGACATGTGTTATAAGATATGAATGAATATGATATTATGAGATTAACTGCATGTGAACTAGATGCGATGAAAATGAATGAATGTGATGATATACGGTAGAACTAATATATGTGATAAAATGCAATAAAAAGAAATGTGATAATATATGATTGAATAAATGTGAAGTTATTCATGAAATGAGGAGTATTGTGTATGTGATTAAATATGAAAAGTAAACAAATTATATATGTGAATTAATATAGTGCTATGTCTTTGAATATAAACTGAAGAAATTATCTATATGATCTGATATGATGTGGTATATATGAGATTAACCATGAAGGATTATGTGTGAGAAATTAATGTGAATAATTTGAACAAATTGTGGGATAGAAAAGAATACAAGAAATAAAGAAATTGTGTATGTATGATATAATATTATGTGAATGTAAAATAAAGTTATATGTGATATTAGTGTGATGCATATAGTGATGTGTGTTAAGTTATGTATATGTAGATGTAGATGAGTGCAGATTAGAAGAGTGCTTTGATATAAAGTCACATTTATGATGTTATGTTCAGATTTCAGGTTGAATCATACTATCTTGATATTTGTAAGTTCAGTCTATTTTCTTTATACCATTTAATTTATTTGCTAAACTAGTAAATTATACCCATACCAGAAATGACTAACCCCTTAGTATTTGAGGGGTTAGGGGAGTCTCAGGACTACCCTAGATCCCCTACTGTTGTAAGTCCTCAGTAGTGCAGAGGTGAGGCATGGAATTTAGGTAAGTGGGTTATTTTATTTTTATATATTTTTTTGTATAAGTTAGTGATATGAATAGTGAGATTTATGGTTTAAATTGTATTTTGGATGTATAAACATGTAGATGACGATGATGAGTATAATGTGGGGTAGTATGTTATGTTTTTGACCCCCGTACCCATCTCGTTGTGGAGTACCGGGCCCTGTGGTATGTTTTACAAGGTTTTTTCTAAAAATTTTACTACATTTTCAAAGAAATTTATGGGTTTTATTTGATAATTGATATTCTATTATGAGTTTGGCCCCCAGAGCATGATATTTATATTGGCTGTGTGTTTCTGCTCATTTTGGCCTGAGGAGCCCATGAAAATATTGCTTCTGTTGTGAGCTACGGAATTTAGAGTAGAATTTCGTAAGCTTTTTGTGTTTTGGGGCAGAAATTTAATGGAAAACTCTGTCAAAAATTTATTTGAAATACAACTATCTTAGTTTATATTTAAAGTGACATAGAAATTGAAAGAATTGAAATTGGAGTTAGATTTTGAAAAAAAATAATTGGGGTGTTACATATTGCAAAGGTGTTAGAAGTACATCAGGGCTAAGGAGGTTCTTCACCCTTGGGACCAAGGTGAGCCCTTGTCCAGAAACAAACAGAATGGTGTAAATGAGGAGGGGTCCAAGAAATCCCAAAAACACGGGTCTAGTCAACGTTGTCGTCCTTCGGATCCTTGCTTCGACAAATTTACCCCCGCTCAATACTAATGTATTGACAGTTCTCATGGAAATTGAGGGAGATGGACCACTTCGGCCCCTTCCTAAGATGAACCCAATGAACAGGAGAAGGGACAAGAGCCAATAGTGCTGATTCCATAAAGACCATGGCCACGACATAGAAAATGTCGAGCCCTCAAAGATGAGATCGAAACCCTTGTTCGCCACAGTCACCTCGCCAAGTACACCCAAAAGGACAGGGTTGAGCCAACACCTACTCAAGGGGCCAACAAATTACGGAAAAAGATCCTGAGGACCACGATTCTGAAACTCTGGCCATTCTCCATTCTATCCATGGTTGCTCTATTGGAGGGAAGTCTAACTCCAGAAAGGAATTTGTCAGAGAAGTAAACTCAGTGCACAACATTCTCCCTCCCACATGCTCCAGGATCCTAATAACCTTCTCCGACAGAGATTTCGAAGGCCTCCAGACCCCTAACTATGATGCACTAGTTAGCAGCCTCTCCATGGTTAACCATGAGGTATGCCAGATATTGGTGGATAATAGTAGCTCGGTGAACATTCTCTTTCTAGAAGCTTTTGAGGGCTTCAAGATATCCAGGGACAGTCTGAAACCCACCGGGTACATCCTCCATGGGTTCTCTAGGGTTCCGGTCTAGGTCGAAGGGACTGTCACCTTCGGCGTGACAACTGGCAAGGCCTATACTATTCGGATTGAAGCAGTGGAATTCATGGTCGTGAACGTAAAAACTGCCTACAATGCCATTTTTGGCAGCCCCAGCCTAGCGGTCCTCATCATCGTGGCATCGGCATTTCACATGAAGATGAAATTTCCTATACCAGCCAGGGTAGATGAAGTTAAGGGAGTTAAGAAGTGGCTCGAACATATTACACAACTACAATGTGGGGCTCTGTCCTCCCGCTCGAAGCCTTGGTACCCCAAGGAAAATGCATTAAGGGACGCGGTTCTCTCGCTTGAAGCCTTAGAGCTCCCTAAAGAGAGGAACTAGGTTGTGTCTGAACCTATTGATGAACTAGAAGAAATCCCCTTCTCCCATGGAGACTAGTCCAAATGTTTTTGAGTTAGTTATGCCCTGTCCCACCGAGTCAAAAAGCCACTTATTAGTTGCATCAGGGAGAATCTGGACTTGTTCACTTTGACTGCCCGCTTACATGACTGACATCTCAGAAGACCTGATCATGCAACGCCAAATTGTAAACATGGATATCTAGCCGGTCCAACAGAAGCATTGCAAGTTTACTCCTGATAGGCAACAAGATGTTAAAGAAGAAGTTGACAAACTCCTGGCCACTCACTTTACTCAATGAGTCAGCTATCCCGAATGGTTGGACAATGTCGTCATAGTGAAGAAGGCTAATGGCAAGTGGAGAATTTGCATAAACTTCAAAGACATGAATACAAGACCCTTGTCCTCTCCATAGCATCGAAGCCTTGATTGATGCCACTTATGGACATTAGCACCTAAGCTTCATGGATGATTCTCATAGTACAACCATATTTGAATGTTCCCTCCCGACATCTCAAAGACATCCTTCATCGCCGACCACGGCCTCTACTACTATCTTGTCATGCCTTTCAAGCTGAAGAATGCTAAAGCTACTTACCAATGGTGGGTGAGCAGTCTTCAAAGATCAGATTGGACGAAATATGAAAGTCTATGTGGACTACATACTTGTAAAAAGCCTTAAGAGGGTTGCCCACGTGGTTGACCTCCAAGAAGCCTTTAACGTTCTACGAAAGAACAAGATGTAGCTGCACCCCTCTAAGTGCACCTTTGGGGTCTCCTCGGGGAAGTTTTTGCATTTCATGGTTAGTAAGAGGGGAATTATGGCCGACCAGGAGAAAATCTGGGCTATACTCGACATGTCTCCTCCATCCAACATCAAGGAAATCCAAAAACTCACTGGACGCCTCACTGCTATCGGCCAGTTCCTCTCAAAGTCTAGAGAGAAGTGTCTCCTTTTTTTAAAGCCTTCAGAGTTTCTAAGGGAATTGACTTGGGAGAAGCACAATAGGAGGCATTCGAACAGCTTAAGGCATATTTCACCACCCCACCACTTTTAAGTAAGCCAGAGCAGGGGAAGTCCTCTACCTCTATCTAGTTGCTTTAGATCAAACCCTTAGTGTTTTCTTGGTAAAAAAGGAATTCAGAAGCTCATCTACTATGTTAGCAAGGTACTCCATGATGCAAAACTTCGTTAATCCAAAGAGAAGATGTCCTACATGCTAATAATGGCCACCAAGAAACTTTGCCCCTACTATTATGTGCATTTTGTATCGATTCTTACGAACCAACCCCATTAATCAAGTGCTTTACAAGTCAAGGACACCTGGGAACTCATGAAATGGTCCATCGAACTAAGCCAGCATAACATTAACTACTAGCCAATGAAAACCGCCAAGGCACAAGTCTTGGGAGAATTCATTGTTGAAAGCACTATTCCTGGAGTGTCTATGTCGATGACCCCTCATGCATCGAATGGAGCGGGCCGGGGTCATTTTGCTCGAATAAGATGAGTTCACCCTAAATACTCGATTTGTTTCAATTTTTGAGCCTCCAATAAGGAGGCTGAATATCAGGCACTAATTATCGGCCTCCTTTTGGATTAGAAAGAAGAAGCTTGAAAGGTCAATGTGTTCAGTGACTCCTAGTTGGTGGTAAATCAAATCCGAGGAGAATATGAGGCCAGGGATGAATGTATGATCAAGTATTTGGCTTACGTTAAGAAACTTATGGCTACATTCCAAAAGGCATCGGTCATCTGCATCCCCCGTGAGGAGAATGAGCAAGCAGACACTCTCTATAAGTTAGCTTCCTCCTCCTTTGAAGATCTTGACTACACCATGCTTATCAATGTCTTACTCAAGCCGAGCACCGAAGAAGAAGTTTAAGAACTCATGGTCGTCTCTCCTCAGACTCCCGGAGACAAATGTATGAAAACCTTGTTAGACTTTCTCGACAAGGGGATCCTCCCAACAGACCAGAAAGAAGTAATTAGGGTTCGGACCAAGGCAGAAAGGTACACATTTATTGAAATGGTCATGTACAAATGCTCTTACAATTTGATAGACGGCAGACCATGTTTACGATGTTTCAGTCCTGAAGAGGCCAAGTATGCCCTTAAGGTAGTGCATGAAGGAATCGATGGTAGCCATATGGGTGCAAGGTCTCTAGCTCGGAAAGTCCTTATTCATGGGTACTATTGGCCCTCACTCCTCAATGATTCTCTAGAGTATGTTCTCCGCTGTGCCTCCTGCCAGAAAGTTTTCCTGGATAAAATGGGCCCTAGATCGACCTTCCTCCATATCAAGTCTGATGCCCTTCTCTATGTGGGTGTTGGATGAACTTGGACCATTTCCCTCTACATCTGGAAAGAGAAACTTGTTAGTTGTAGCTATCGAGTGCTTTTCAAAAATGGATTAATGCAAAAACCACTAGCCTCCATCACCAAATAGAAAATAAAGCGATTCTTTTGGAAATTATTGACTACAAGTTTGGAATACCCCGGATTCGCATAACTAACAACGGAACCCAATTTGTTACCAAGAAATTCCTCACCTTCTGCTTTGATCTGGGATCGAACAACGTTTCTCTTCCATTTTTTATCCTCAGACCAATGGTCATGCTGAGAATGCCAACATGCAGATTCTTGATGGCCTTAAGAAAAGGCTAAATGAAGCGCCAGAGGGACTATGCGTTGAAGAACTCTCGAGCGTGCTCTGGTCCTACCGGACCACTAAGAGGACCCGGATGAGAGAGTCTCCATTTAACCTTACATATGGGTCTGAGTATCCAATCCCAGTCGAGGTTGGATTGCCTCATGCACGTGCCCTCTCTTTCAACGAGGCACATAAATCAGATTATCTCCAGGGCAACCTAGACCTCATTGAAGAAGTCCCTGAGAAGTCTGTCTTGTGGAGATAAATCTACAAGCAAATGGTGGAAAAGTTCTACAACAAGAAAGTTTGACCAACAAATCTGAAAGAGGGTGACATCATCCTACGAAGCTCGAAATCTCTAAGCCACGGAAGAAGGAGAAGCTTGCTCCTAACTGGAAGGACCTACAAGGTCTCCCAAGTTATTCACCCAGGAACTTATCAAGTTGAAGACCGGGGGGGGGGGGGGGGGGATATCAAGGACCTAGAACGCAGAGCATTTGATGAAGTTCAATAAGAGTGTTTAATGCCCTACGATAGAATTTTAATTAGATCGATCTATACAGTGGTCAATGCATGTAATAAAAGCTAGCCCTCAAGGTAGTTGCTTAGATTGATTTTTCAATGAGATTCAGCATTTTCACGTAAACTTTTGTACTACTTCCTAGATGCAAACAACGAGTTTAGAGCTTAGCTTGTCACTTGAGCTACTCTATCAATTTGCTAACCCAAAACAACAAGTTCGGTACTTCGCTCATTATTAGAGCTACTCCAACAATTTGCTGACTCCAAAATGACAAGTTCAGAGCTCAGCCTGTCACCCGAGCTACTCCATTAACTTGCCAACTCAAAACAAAAAGTTTAAAGCTTAGCTTGTCACTCAAGCTACTACAATAACTTGCTAACTCAAAGCAACGAGTTAGAAGCTCAACTCATTAGTCGAGCTACTTCAAAACTTGCTAACTCAAAATGAGTTCAGATCTCAGCTTGCCACTCGAGCTAATCCACCAACTTGCTAACTCTAAAACAGTTAGTTTGGAGCTCAGCTGGTCACATAAGCTATTTCAATAACTCACTAACTCCAAACAACGAGTTCAGGGCTAATCTTAACAACTGAGTTCCTCTAACAATATGCTAACTCTAAATAGTCAGTTTGGGGCTAAACTTATCATCTGAGCTACTCCGAATTCCCGCTAACTCTAAATAGTGAGTTCGGAGCTCAGCTAGTCAATCAAGCTACTCCAACAACTCGCTAACTCAAAATAGTCAGTTCAGAGCCCAACTTGTAGCTCGAGCTACCTTAACAAATCAAAAATTCTAAAATGACGAGTTCAGAACTTAGCCCATTACTGAAGCTACTTTAACAACACGCTAACTCCAAAGAATGGAGTCAGAGCTCGGCTGTCAAGCCAAGTAAGTCTCAACAACTCGCTAATCCTGAATGAAGAGTTCGAAGCACAACACAGAAAACTGAAAAACATAACGAATATCTGGGCAATCTTTTTTCGTATCAAAAGCC
Organism: Hemerocallis citrina; assembly: GCA_017893485.1. Taxonomy (NCBI): domain Eukaryota; kingdom Viridiplantae; phylum Streptophyta; class Magnoliopsida; order Asparagales; family Asphodelaceae; genus Hemerocallis; species Hemerocallis citrina. The sequence continues at coordinate 151,991,623 of CM030362.1, forward strand.
AAGTACATGTCTGTAATCAAAGTGCATTAAAAACTTAAAATCGGTTCACAAAATTTTCGGCCTACATCATCTACAACCATGAGGAAGAGGAATATTTCGATTAAGTGATATGACTCGCCCAATATCTCTGGAGGTACCTCTTCGGCCACCTGAATCGTCCGAGAGAAGTCCTAGCCCGACAGATCGAGTCTGTATCCTGCAGTTAGGGGCATGCAAGGTCCTTTCCGCATAGGCCATCCTAGACGTCCCAACTACTCCACTTTGAGCATTCTCTTGGGTTCCTTGACATTACTGGAGGGCTATAAAACAACTCATGGAACCTTTTCGGATCATCCTTGATACTAACCGTTCGTGGTTTCACCGATCAGCTTCTTTAATCTAAGATTTTCAAGGTCCTTCTCAACAAGTGCCTCCTTAAGAAGACTGTAATCACTTGGGACATTTTTTCCGTTTACTTCATCTATGAGTCGAGCTATTCGCCTAGAACGCCTTCAAACATGAGAGCTCTAACTCCGTTCAATTAATGTCTCCCTTAGACGCTCGTTCTCGTCTCTCTCATTCGATAATATGGAGCAAAGTCTAGCAATCTCAATGTCTTGAGGGTCCCCTCCAGTGTATACAACAATCTGTCGACACAAACGGCGAAGTTACTACAACACTGGCAAATACAAAAACACATAGGAAGATACATAGCGGTGGTTAGTCTGATGTCTAGCGAGATTACAAAAAGAAAATCAAAAAAGAAGATTTTCAAACATTGAGATCAAGGAAGCACCTCAGTTCATGCAATGAGGGCCATTGAAGCATCGCCTCTTTCACCCTTTCCTAATGAGACTTCGAAGAGAACTCCTCTGTATCCTCCTTGGGCGAGAAACTGAAGAGGCATATCCATAACTGGCCTCATGACTTTGCCAAAAAAGCAGGGCACTTCGATAATCGTTCAAGACTAAGTGGAAGAAGACCAAGCAAGCAAAGCATGGGTTCGGAGTTCCCTTCGTCATTCAAACACCTATCATCCGAATCCTTAAAGTCACCTCTTCCGATGGAAGAGGGGTTCAGTATTAGGTTCGTCATCCGAACCCTTCATGAGAAATGAACAAAAAATCACTTAGGTTCAGTCTCTGGCTCATCATATGAATCCCTCACGAGAAATGCGTTAAAAAACACTTATGTTTGGTCTCGACTCTCATCCGAAGCCCTCGCGAGAAACACGCAAACAATCACTTAGGTTCCGTCATCAGAACTCCTATCATCTAAAATCCTAAAGTCACCTTTTCTGAAGGTAAAGGGGTTCGACCTTTGGTTCGTCATCTGAACCCTTCATGAGAGACACATTAAAAAATCACTTAGGTTCGGTCACCAGCTCGTCATCCGAACCCCTCATGAAAAACACGCAAAAAGATCACTTAGGTTCGGTCATCTAAACCCCTAAAGTCACATCTTCTAAGGGTATAGGGGTTCGGTCTTTGGTTCGTCATCCGAACTCCTCACGAGAACGCACAAAAACTCTCTTAGGTTCAGTCATTTGAACCCCTATCATCCGAACCTCTAAAGTCAACTCTTCCGAAGGTAGATGGGTTTAGTCTTCGGATCATCACCTGAACACCTCGCAAGAAACGTGAAAAAATTACTTATGTTCGGTCATCCGAACCCCTATGATTCGAACCCTTAAGGTCACCTCTTTCGAAGATAGAGGGTTTCGATCTTCAGCTCGTCATCCTAACCTCTAGGTTTGGTCATCCGAACTCCTAAAGTCACCTTTTCCGAAGGTAAAGGGGTTGGTCTTCGGTTGGTTTTTCAAACCCCCTAAGCATGAAGAGCCATACAAACCATCAGATTCCCTCAAGATTTGCGCCGTCTAATTTTTTAATTAAAAATTCCTAAAAGTATTTTTAAATTTGAGAAAATTAATTAAAATTTTTGATAAATAATTATAAATTTGGAAACATTAATTAAAAGCTTTGAAAAATAATTATTAATTCAAAAAGTTTATTAAATATTTTGAAAAATAATTTTACCTAAAGAAATTCCAAGTAGGGTTCCAGGCGTCCCCGAAGGTCCTATATAACTACTCGTTTCCAAAGTAGAACGAAATACTCCTCAAAGGCTACGACTTCCAACCTTTACGAGTGGGGGACTTATAATACAAGTAAAAATTGAAGCAATGTGATCCTAGCACGCATATCAAATCTGCTGGGGGGTAGTACAGTAATTTTACGACAAGAATGGGCTGACTGGAAGAATATGGGCTGTTTCCAGGCCGATTAACTTAATCAGATTTACAATAAGGCTTGTTTGTTGCCCAAGAAGAAGGAGATTTCCAAATAATCACAGTTTTTAGTCAAATCCCCCCAAATCAGGGATTGGTTCTTAATTATATCTCTTTACTAAATAATCCATTGCCAAATTAGGGGAAGATAAACTTTCTAGTCTGTCTTCCGTAACTGGTTTCTAGCTTATAAATACGCTCCACCTCCATCAGTCAAAGGTAACTCATATTTTGTCAACTAAAAACCCTAATATTTATTTTGGTGACTTACTTGAGTTCCGGGGGGTTTTACACCAGAACAACATCCGGTCTAAGACTTTGTAGGTTCTCAGGCATTTCCAATCAGCCAGATCCAAATTCTGATCGACGGTTCAGATCGTTGATTTCTCCTCAATAAAAGAACTCATATTTGATTGCTTATGCACCAAAATTAGCAGCAACACTAAGAGCATCTCTAATCGTTTGCTATTTTGCCATTTTGGCAAAAAAATGGCAAAAGAGCGCTGCAATCGTTTTTTATTTTGCTAAATTTTAGCTAACGAAGAACAGTAGTTTCTCATATTTGAGAACCGAATTTGGCAATTGCCAAATAGAGCAGAAGAAATACCATGTTTCGTCTTATTTTTTTGAAATTTTTTAAATGCATCGGACGAAACAACATGTTTCGTCCAATAATTTTTTAATATTTTTTTTTTACAGTTTTAACGATCAGACAGAACAACATGATCTGTCCTAATTTTTTTATAAAAATAAAAAAAAACATTGGACGGTGTAGACGATAAGAAAATAAAACAAAAGAAATGAACGGACGAAACAACATGTTCCGTCCATTCATTTCTTTGTTTTGTAAAATTTAATCCAAGTCCAAGTTTCCTCCATTCTTTTCACAGATTGTCTTATTTGAGTCAAACCAAGTTAAAAACAAATTGCATCAAAGTCCAAGAGGCTCAAATTATTTTTTTAAAGTTATTTTAATTGGTTCGATGGAACAACATGTTCCGTCCATCCATTGTTTTTCTCATTTGCTATATTATAGCAAACGACAACTGTAACAAAACACTCGATTTGTCATTTGCTATTTTACCAAATTGCCAAAATAGAAAAAATGACTGGAGATGCTCTATAAACATATACACCAAGAACAAATATTTGAAACTCAAAATTTTCAAGCAATTACAATATATTCCCCACATGCACGAGAATTTTTTCCCAAAATGACCCTATTTTTGAAAGTTTTTCCCAAAATGACTTACTTTTTAAAAAAATTCTCAAAACGACCTACTCGTGAGTTTAGGAAAAATCCCATCGCTTTTTCGGACAACGAGCGTGAGGCTTGGGTTTTCCCTGGCCAAGACTCGGAGTCTCAAAAAGCGATGAGGTTTTTCCCAAACTCGCTTTTTGAGACAGCGAGTGTCGTTTGGGGGTTTTTATACTCCAGGCTCGAATTTCGACCTCACTCTCTCTTTCAACTCTCTATCTTCCTCTTCCTCTTCTAACCCTAAAACCCAAAATCCTAGCCTCCCAAAATCGACCTCCTACCCACAAAATCTCCTATAAATCTAAATTTATTCACTTAATCTTTCCCAACCCTCTCACCTTCCACTCTCAAAACCCTAAACCCATCTTCCAAAAGATCCATAATTTGAAATTTTGATAAACTTCAAGAGGATAGCAACTTCAACTCTTTTACCCATATATTTACGGCTATATCCTTCCGAATATTATTGTGAAGGTATGATTTATATCACCTATTATTTGTACATTTTGTAGGTTCTGTTTGTGGCTAGATAATAACTCGTATTTTCGTATAAATATACATAGGTATGGATTACGATATTCCTATTTGGTTATACTTTGTTGGTGAAATAATTCGTGATCCAAAGATAGGTTGTTGTTATAGTACCGTTGATCTAGAAATAGTTTGGGCACCTCGTACCATTACATTGACAGAAATAGTTGAGAAAATCTATGAAGTTACTAATTGGGATAGTGATCAGTGGAATGTGAAAACTTTAGCTCGGTATGCAGTAGGAAAAGGAGATGGTCAATATTTTATGACAGTGCCTGTATCTACTGATAATGCTATGAAGTCAATGATTGTTAGGACACTTAATCCCAATTGTACTTGGTCTGCATTAGAGTTATATATTCAGCAAATCCAAATTATGAATGCTCAGCCACATAATAATCCTAGTTTAAACTTCATACGAGAAGTACCTACACAGCAGATGAGGTCTAATCCTGTTCAAACTTCACAAGCAATCCCACTGTCCGCACAAGAAGACACGTTCACAAATACAACAAGCTCGGATTCTACAGATGATGAGTTGCCACGTCAACCTAGTCCGGTTCATGACTATGTTGGAAATGACACTTTATTTGAATTATTTTAAAATTCTACCATTAACAACGACCTATTAGACGATGATAAAGAAAGGAAGAAACGGACGATAAAGTTGATGAGAGTGCAGAAAATGATGATGGGGACGAAGATGATGAATATGCAAATGTTAACACAAATGAGAGCATGGCTAATGAAGTGAGAGCTACTAATATCTATGCCAATGTTAAAGCTCATGTTACCGAGGAGATGACACAAGATGCTAGAGTACATCAAGCTCCACAAGAGCCGTCCGGTTCATCCAATATAGACAAATTGTACATTGGGCAGGAGTTTATAAGTAAAGAGTCGATTCAGCAGGCTGTGAAGCTGTATTCTATTAAGAAACATCGTGATTCATCACAATGAAATCTACACCGACACTGTACACCGTTAAATATAAATTGGCACCTAGGAAACGTACAATTGAGGAGATGGAGCAAATTCCCCCAGTAGTAAGTGAGGGTGGTTGTCCTTGGAGATTACGAGCAATGGTTCCAAAAGGCGGGACAAATTTCGTGGTGAAGAATATAGTTGGCCCTCATACTTGTATGAATCCCACATTGAATCAGGACTACTGTAAAGTTGATTCTAACATTGTTTGCAATTTGATTGTGAGTGTGGTGAAGTCTGAGATAGGTTTAACACCGTGGGCCATTATTGAGATAGTAAAACTACAATATAATTATCAGATTTCATATAGGAAGGCTTGGATTGCAAAGCAAAAAGAAATTGAGAGGTTGTTCGGTACCTTCGAAGAAGCATATACGAAGTTGCCTTTTCTTCTATCAGCAATACAAGCAGCAAATCCAGAAACTGTTGTCCACTGGGATAAATATCAGTCTGGTCCTGGCGAGGAAACATTCAAGGGATTATTTTGGGCATTTGGTGTTTCGATCGAAGGTTTCAAATCTTGTAGACCTGTTATTATTGTTAACGGAACTCACTTGTACGGTAAGTACAAGGATTGTTTGTTAATTGTTGTTTCCCTAGATGCGAATGATAGCTTATTTCCCTTTGCATTTATAGTAGTTGATGGAGAGAGTATAAATACTTGGACTTGGTTAATGAGTTGCATTCGGTATTTTGTCACCAATCGTACTGTGTTGTGGGTTATCTCTGATCGTCATGCTGGTATTTTATCTTCTATGGAATTGCATAATGGATGTTGGAACAAACCTAAAGCATATCATCGTTATTGTATGCATCATTTCGCTACAAATTTCTTCAGTAAATTTGGTAGTAAGGCAATGAGGAAAAAATAAAAAAATTATAACGTGTCAAAACCAACCCAAAAAGTTAAGTACCAAACTCGCTGAACTTGAAACCATCAATGTCGAGGCGGCTAATTGGTTGAAAGAGAAACTGACTGAGAAATGTGCACTTTATGCAGATGAAGGTGGACGATACGACATAATGATTACGAACCTATCAGAAGTCTTCAATTCAGTCTTTAAAGGTGTCCGTAGATTACCGGTAACTGCGATTGTGGAGATGATCTTTTATCGTTTAAATTCTTACTTTACTACTCGTCGACAGGAAGCCAATAAGATTATATCTGAGGGGAAGATTTTTGCTGAAAGAGTACAAGAATTGATCGATATTCGGCGTGAGAGAGCAAACCGACATGGGGTTATAATGTTTCATCATCAACCTGGAGTTTTTTCCGTCAAAACGGGTCTACGTATGGTAGGTGGAGAAAGTAACGGTGGGAACTTGCACACTGTTAACTTGGATACTAAAACATGCACATGTATGAAATTTCAACTATATCGTATTCCATGTTCTCATGTATTGGCACCTTGTGCATAGCATGCAATCGATTACAAGCCTTTTGTTGATAAATTTTACTTAGTTACTGCATTAGCATAAACATGGGCTCCCCTCTTTCATCCAACTCTAGATCCAGCATATTGGCCTACTTTTGATGGACCACGATCCATAGCTGATGCAAGCCTGTGACGTTCAAGAAAAGGCCGGCCGAGATCTACTAGAATTCGCAATGACATGGATGAGAGAGATTGGTCTAGCAGGGATACGGGAATGAAAATGTTCGAAATGTGGGTTGCATGAACACAATGTGATGTAGTAATAGAGGATCTCAAAATACTTAAACCATGCCAAATTCCAATGTGTTTTTGTTTGTTTTGTCAACTTTGTAGTAGTTTGTAATTGTTGTATTATGTGATGTGGACTTTCTACTAATTTGTATGCATTTAATTTTGAACTATGATAATTCCCATTTGTTTCAAAATCATTGGAAGTTTAGAGATTGTGAATGAATTTGGATTCATAGATGTTGGAGTATATATGAATGTACAGGGCATATGCAGGTTGAATTGGAAACTTTTTGTCCCAAACTCACTTTCTCAGAAAGCGAGTCTGGGCAAAAACCCCTCACTTTCTGAGAAAGCGAGTTTATAATTGATAGATTTCCAGAGCCTAAGTGGTCTCTGGAAATTATTCAACTCAACAGTCGTTTTCTTAGAAAGCGATTGGATTTTGCCTACAGTTGCTTTCTGAAAAAGAGAGTGTAGGCAAAACCACATCGCTTTCTGGGAAAGCGAGGAGATTTCACCTAAACTTGCTTTCTGAGAAAGCGACTGTTGCGTTGAGAAATTTCTAGAGACTATCTAGTCTTTGGAAATCTCTTAATTCAACAGCCGCTTTAAACGACGTTTTTTGCCTACACTCGCTTTTTTAGAAAGCGAGTTTTGGCAAAAGCCAATCGCTGAGAATGCGACTGTTGAGTTGAGAAATTTCTAGAGACCAGTTAGGATCTTGAAATCTCTCAACTCCAAACTCGCTTTCTGAGAAAGCGAGGAGGATTAAACCGAACTTGGGTCTGGTGAGAAATAACATATACAGACTCTAAACTCGCTTTCTCAGAAAGCGAGAAAGTTAATACCAGACTCGCTTTATGAAAAAGCGAGTTTAGGCCAAAAATTTCCAATCGAAACTAAAACTGCAGTCTGCCCTATATACAACAATTCACACAAATTCAACAATTTCACCATTTCAGCAATTTCACCATTTCACCAATTCACCAATTCAACAATTTCCCAATTGCAATTCACCTAAAAATCTCTCAACTGCATTTCACCGATTCAACAATTTCCAAACATTTTGTAACTGATCAACAATCTCACATTAAACATCAACACAAAAAAAACATCAAAACCAACCCAAACAATCACACTCACACACCCCATACTCACCAACACACTTCCCTCACCTTCCCTTGCAAAGTAAATACATTCAAAAATTTTGAAACAGTGATGAATAATGGCTACCTTCACGGATCGGGTGTAAAAAGTGGTGGTGGTGGTGGGGGGTCTCCTTTGCCTTTTAGCACGTGATGGAGTGTCTTGGGTGATGCCGGATAAGAGAATTTTCTCCTCTTCATGTTATTGTGTCCCTTCAACATTTTCTTTATTCTCATCACCTTCAGCTTCTTCTTTGGAGTCATTTCTCGGACGATATGGTGGTCTATGGACAACTTTCTTCCAACGAACACCACGCTGACTGGTTCGATGCGCAGGAGTAGTTAGTATAGCATCTAAAGTAGCTCCCTCGCCCACAACATCAGCTTGTGCACAACACGACGTAATTATCTCACGTGCAAAGTCCTTCATCGGTTCTGCTACATTACTTCTCAACACAGCAGCACATTTTTTTGCCTGAATCCAAGTTTGGGCCATCTACAGAACATGAAAAGTTGAAATATTAAGTGAAGTGCATATGTATATATAAACCAAAATAAGACAATAAAACATTAAAATAAGACAATTTCATTGAATAGTCATATAAAATATTAAAATAAGACAACAAAACTTAATAACTTATGATTTTACATAGAGCCGATGCCTTCGGATGGAACATATGCAATTTCATTGAATGGTGATCTGCTGGTTTGGCAGCTGGTCGACGAATTGGGACTTCCACACCAGCAGAAGTCTGCATTGTGGGCGAGATATAACGTCTAGTCATCCTCTCATATCAAGCCATGTAAGTCGCATGTACCGATGCATTGAACGGAGGAATGTCACCAATGTTTTCGTCAATCCGGTCTGCATTCCATCTCTCAACATATGAAGCAAAGCATGCGGCCCAATTGTGACTGGATTGTTGACCTATTCCAGTAATAGAATGCATATCGGCATTGAACGGTTCAACAATAGGAATACTTTGAAGCAGACCAAACTGACGTAACACTCTATTAGCAAAGTAGAATTCGACTGTAACAAAGTTGATTAGAGGTGCCTTTGTCAGCCACAGCTCACGCCTGTACAAGAAAATAGGCAGTGGTCGACCAATACGCGCCTCCGTGTAGGGCTGTCACGACGCAATCATTTGCCAATCTATCCAATTCATCTCGGAAGTACATCATTCATTTGTTGGGGTTGGCCTTCCATGTGAGATTGCCGGACTAGTACACAAGTAGTGGAGGTAACATATGTTGGTCCTCGGGGAGATGGATCCAATTGGGTGATTTCCCACGCACTACGGGCCGACCACCCTTAATATCCAAACCTTGGATAATGCACTCCTCTCTACCCCTCATTATCATTTCTGCCAGCCTATCCACCACAATAGTAAAAAATATGGAGGATAGTGGATCTCCTTGTCTAAGTCCCCTATGACATGTAATTTCTTTTCCGCGATTCCCATTAACTTGGACAAAAGATTTCCCTCCTCTGATACAAGTGTTAATCCAACATCTCCACTTATCTCCAAATCCTTTGAGTTGTAAGGCCTCGTCCACATTGCCCCACTCCACTGAATCGTATGCCTTTAGAAAATCGAGTATAAGCAAAAATCCATCCGCTTTATCTTTGTTTCCTCTATATACTATCTCATGTGCTGACGCAACGCTATCCATAATGTCTCTTCCTTTGATAAAGCCGCTCTGAGATTGGCCTATCACGTCGTTGAGATGCGGTGACAACCTTAGAGCCAACACCTTGGTGATGATTTTGAAAGAGCCATTCAACAGGCTGATGGGTCTGAGATCGTCCACAATGATTACTTCCTTCTTTTTTGGAATTAGAATAATGTTTTCATAATTAAGGCGATCTAAATCAGCAACTCCATCATGGAAATATTCGAATATCTTCATAAGGTCATCCTTGATGATTTTTCAGTAAATCTTATAGAAAAAAAGAGGTAATCCGTCAGGTCTAGGAGCCCTGTCCTCCCCCAAACTTTTCATAGCTGTAAGGACCTCTTCCTCCGTGAACGAACTCTCGATTCCATCGCTTCTGTCTATCCTGGATGAATTCCACATCTCAGGGTTCAGCTTGCATCTATTATTTTTTCTACCTCCCAGGAGTTCCTTGAATCTTCCATCTATGTGATTTCTGATAACGCCCTCATTCTCAGTCCAAATTCCATGGACCATCAGTCCTGAGATCTTATTTTGCCTCCTTTCATTACCTACTTTGTGAAAGAATTTAGTATTTGCGTCACCATCTTTCAACCATTGAACCCTAGATCTTTGTCTCCAATATTGCTCCTCCATCTCACCAATATGCTGGATCTCTTGCCTCTTATTAGCTAACTCCTCCGACTCTGCGGCATGTAAATCTTGACCCTCCTGTAACACTTCTAACTCCTGCACCCTAACTCCCAGCTCTTCTCTCCTCCTTTTAGTCTGACCGAATTCTTGCTTTGCCAAGTCCTTCAACTGTTTGCAAAGTCATCTTGTCTTTTCTATCTATATTCCAATCGCGTTGACAGCAGTCGTACTTGCAATCCATGAGTCTTCGATAGTCTTACGAATGCTGCCACTAACAAGCTTTCTCAAACCTGAAAGGGAAGCTCGATGCCTTCCTTTCATCTTTGCAATCAAGCGCAAGCAGGATATGATCCGATGTGAATCTCCTAATAGATTAAACCCGTGCTAATGGGAAAGCTTCTTCCCAGTTGGTTGGTACCAGAATCCTATCTAGCTTGGCAAGAATAGGATTAACCTGCATGTTTGTCCATGTAAATCTTTTATTAGCTGGTTCAATTTCCAGCAACTCCAACTCGTCAATAACAGAATTGAAATTCTCCCTCTCCTAAGTACTTGCTCCTCTTCCTCTATGTTCGTATCGGAATCTAGTGATATTGAAATTCCTTCCGATAACTCATGGCCCTGCCCATCTATCTCTTATATATGCTGAGTTGAGAATTGAGGAATGACCGAATGAGGGATACATCGCAAGTATCAAAGAAGGACCAGTGGAGTCAACATCAGGTAAATCTCGTAATCTGTTTCTTTTAGTAATGTGATGATTGATGTATGATATAAGTTACTTTTTCTAGATGACATCCCTCATCAATTCTAAACGTTTCCTAGGTTAAGCGTCTATTATATCAGAGGTATACCTTGAACTTTTCAAATCTGATCAGTTGCCCTGCGTATGCAGTTGTAACGTCTTACTATATTAGAATTATGACACAATGTTTTCTTCATTACCATTGGTTTTAATTCAAGGAGGAGGAAGAGATGCGAACTGAATGACAAGGATAACTTTTGGATCCTTCACTCTGAAGTTAGTAACCACATGTCTAATAAGGAGTAACTTAATTCTCTTTACTGTAGAAATGAGTAAGTTAAACTCTTTGTAAGCTCATGAAATTAACGACTCTCCTCTACTTTTGGGGTTGGTCTGTTTGTTGTTGATTTTCTTGGGCTAAGCAACATAGCCAAAGTCAGTGTCATAAAAGTGATCAATAAGTTATTCTCATAAACCCTAACCGAGCAGCACTAGGCAACTAAGATGCATGTGCTTTATGCTCAGAGCTTAAGGACTCGATGTGTTTTTGACTGGGTACAGTTCATCCTAGAAAATTTTCGGTGAATATGTGCGAGTAAGGTTTGGGTTAACCAAAGGAGGTTGGCCGGATTTATAAGAAGAGGAAAAAAGCCAAATGCTTTTTAGATAGGACCAGCCTTAGTGTTTGCCTTCACATGTATGCCTTTTATTATGTGTGGGCTACTGCTGCAAGAGAATTCGGGGCTGATGATGGTGGTTGGGGACAAACCTGCTTGGTCCATTTGCCTCTGCTTCATTCTTTTCTTTTGTAGTTTCTTCGCAGTTTTGTGCCTTGCTGGACTTATGGCTTGACTTTGTGCTCTGTTTTGGGTTAAAACTAAAATCAGTTTTGGCCTTATCTAAAGCTTGTACATAAATGTCATATTTGGTAACAGATCTTTAGGTCACTTGATTTTTGGTATGTATACATCAAATGGTTGAAATAAAATGAACGGCATAGGATTGCTCATACAAAAATCACCTCAATGTGATGCGGGGTTCTTTATTCACGAATACATACACATCTCTAATCTCTGATAATAACCTCTAATATTATAACGGGAGAGTTGGGGTTGTCATTTGTAAACATTCAACCATCTAATTTCAACAATTCATTTTTAAGTGGGAGTTATATTAACCATTCATTACTCAACTGTTGTTAGTTACCACAATACCCTCAAAGTTCAAATTTATTTATGATATAATTATTTATAAAAGTGTCACTCATATAAATAAAAGTTTGTGCTACTAGGAATAATTTGTAAAGAGTATGTGATGAGTAAAGGGATGTCTAAGGTTCAAGGCCAGATTACGTCTTATTATTTATTATATATAAAAAAAATTGGAACGTGCATCGCACGTGCAGATTACTAGTAATACTTAGAGCTAGGGTGGGGGAACTCCTCTTTGTTTGTAAGGTTGCTAAGAACACGTGGCTGCTAATAACCACTTCCGGCTTCTGAAGGAAAGGTGGAGGAGCTAGATTGAGTCTGCGTTTCTTGATTTACCGAACAAGTACATTTCCCCATCGACTAGTTTCACTTTCACCAACAAAAGATATAATTTTCCTTTCGAGTGGAACAAAGCAGTAGGTGCAGCTAATAAGGAACCTAATGAAAAAGTGAGTTGTTTAGTCGTCGAGCAGACGACTTTCGTATGACACTGAATATCTAGTAAGTGCTATTGATTGAAGTCCTCAATATGGACAAACAATAAGTGACCCGCTGCTCGACGATGAGGCTGCTAGAAAAGAGGCCAATGTCAGGGGAAGGGAGAGCCAGCAACCTTAGTGAAGCCTAGCGGAATCCTTTCTTTTGAGAAGAACAAGCATTCTATCTGTCATTGTCTTATCTTCTAGTGCAAGCAAACATGTTCACAACCCTAATAGTAGGCTTCTATCGAGGCCTCTCTTCCTAACAATAGAATCAGGGATGACCGCGCTTATACAGCTAAGTCCATCTTATTTTATTGCAAGCCAAAATCTTCTTCCCAATCTTTCTTCTCAATCTTGTCAGTAATAGACTTAGGATGGGAGAGTTGGGGTTGTTATTTGTAGATTACCTGTAATTTATAGACATTCAACCATCTAATCTCAACCAATCATTTTTAAGTGAGAATTATATTAACCATTCATTTACTCAACTTTTGTTAGTTACCATAATACCCTCAAAGTTCAAATTTATTTACGACATAGTTATTTACAAAAGTGTCACTCATATAAAATAAAAGTTAGTGCCACTAGGGGTAATTTGTAAAGAGTATGTGATGGGTAAAGGGAGATCTCAAGTTCGAGGTTAGATTACATCTCATTATTTACCATATAAAAAAAATAGAACGTGCATCGCACATGCAAATTACTAGTCATCCATAATAGATGCCATCAGGTGATTATAATCACTCTACATAAAAATCTCTTGATTAGATATAAAATTCCTTTTCCAGATTTTATAGTTTCAAACTATGTTAGGTCTTTAGAACAACATGAACGGTTCAAATTGTTGTAGGACCTTAGAAAGCGTCCTTGTTTATGTTGAATGTGTATCGGTGTCATGCCCCGCTTCCCAAAAAGAATACGGATACGCGACTCAACTTAGCGAATGATTTGCATCATCCATAAGCTGTTTAGGAATCTTTACAACATCTCACAATATAATCAGAGTTGGAAGTAAAAGAGTCAACCACACATGCATAATTGAATTAATAAACAAACAATATTTACTTGAAACATAACACATTAAGCTTAAATAAATCAGAATCTGGACAAGACAAAATCCTGGGTCACATTGCCCAAAATACAAACTAATCATTCAAGTACTCAAAATACATTATTCAAAGCAACAATAATAGTAATACTAATAAGCAAGAAATCCAGCACTAATATCTCATTTCGCCAATGCCGTCGGGCAGCTGACCATCCTGATCTGCAATTAATAATTACAGGAGAAGGAAAGAGAAAATAAGTACCCATCAATGCAAGTTACGGGCCACTTATAATGTAGGTGTGACAGTGTAAAAATGGCCTGAGGCCCATCCAAGGCCCAATACAATTCCTATTCAGGAAAGCAAGAATACCGACCTGGTTCGGCTCCGGACCCCTCCAGGGTCGGCGCCGAACCTCGTGTTTTGCCCCCACAGTGCCGGCTTCCTCGTACTGACGAGCCTCAGTATCCCCCGGAGTCCGATCCGGAGCAGTCCCTCATACCGTCCCCCCTCTCTGGCGGGGCAGAAGGATGACCTGGCACAGCCTAGGCCCTCCGATTCCCCCAGAAGCACAGAGGACTCACGATGGGCCACGTCAGCTCCAAATACCGCCCAGGGTTTCGCCACGTCAGCCCTATACCACTCCTGGTATCACCACAACCGCCCTAAAACCCCTGGGCCTTCTGCCACGTCAGGCCCATGGGCTTTCGGATCCAAACCCGGCCCCCAAGCGGAACCAAACCCGGTTGGGATTCTCTATAAATACTAGACCCTCATCCACCTTTTGAAGGTAATCAATCTTTTACCGCTTAAATATACCTAGTTATTGCTACTCTCCCACAGAGACTGACTAGAGCGTCGGAGGGTCCGCCACCGGGACAAACCCCGGTGTTTCAGGACCGTCTGCAGGTACACAAGACCTCGGATCCGACCCTTCCGATCCGAGCCCAACCTTCAAACGCCTTTCCGAGCTCATCGTAGGCCCCAGAAGGTCAACCGAAGGTCGGCAGACGAGCGGCAATCTCCTTCAATACAAATTGAGTTCGAACTCACACCTGGTGCTTCCACACGTGCCTCAGAAATAAACAGCATCAGGTTGGCGCCGTCTGTGGGAACACTGCTCCAGAAGCCGATCCGACCCAGACCCTCAAAGGCCATCGACAGCCGAATCCTCATGGCAACCAAAGGCAAGGGGGCTGCTTCCTCCGTCAACCAACGGGACTCGCCCCCACCCACCAATAAAGCCAGGCCACGCCCGTCGAAACACAAGGCTCCCTCCCGGGAGTCCCAAGGGAGCGTCGGCCGGCCAGCCCAGCCCGACCTCCGGGGAATAATCCTCAACCGCAAGATTACCCGCAGCAGGAGAAGGGCCGCTTCCAACCCGGCCCCGAACCGCCCGAAGCCACCGTCCGAGGTACGCAGACCCGCGCTCAGCCGAGTCGGAAGACAACCCTCGGACCAGCCAAACCGGGCCGAAAGAGCCCCCGTCACTCATAAGGAATTCCAAGACTTCCGAAAAGAAATGCTGGGAGCCCTCCGACGGGCCCCCAGAGAAGAAACCCCCCATTCGCAAACGGGGTCGGACGCCGAAGCCAGCGCGTCCCGCCCTTCAACGATCCAGCCGGGAGACGATGACGTACTCCTAAGACGCCTACAAGAAATGGAGGACCGCCTCGATCACATGGGGGACGGCGACCGAAGAATGGCTCAGGGGTACAGACCTGTCCGTCCACCCTTCTCCGCCCCCATCCTCCTAGCGGAAATACCCCGGAATTTCCGGCCCCCTCAATTCGAGACCTACGACGGCGAGGGAGATCCTGCTGATCACATGGAGGGTTTCAAAACCCTCATGATGATTCACAGCGCCTCGGATATCCTGCTCTGCCGAGCCTTCCCCGCCACCCTTCGGGGTCCTGCTCGCGAGTGGTTCTCGAAACTCGCCCCCGGCTCCATTTACTCCTTCGACCAACTCGAGGGCAATTTTCTTGCCCATTTTGTCACTAGTCGGAAGGCCGAAAGGACCAGCGCCTCATTACTGGGGCTCAAACAGATAGAGGGGGAATCACTCAGAATGTTCGTCCGGAGATTTACCGCTGAGGCAAGGTCGGTCTCCTCCCTCGACCCAGGCGTCGCTTCAGCGGCGTTCCGACACAACGTCCGCCCCGGACAGCTGAAGGCCTCTCTGGCCAAGAGACCCCCCATCGACTTCCCCGACCTCCTCAATAGGGTCGAGAAATACATTAGGGCAGAAGAGGCCCTCAACCCCGAAGATGCCAGGGATGCCACCGGGAAAGGAAAGCGGAAGACCGAGGAAGGCGAACCACCGAAGAAAGCTCCGAGGGACCCGGGGGCCATAAAGAAGGTCCCGCCAGTCCCCCGCTTCGAGAGGTACACTCCCCTGACGCATAACATCTCCGCCATCCTCTTGGAAATCGAAGACAAGGGCATTGTCCGACTACCCCCCCGATCTAATAACAACAAGAATCGAGACCAGCGCTTTTACTGTCGCTTCCACAGAGATCACGGGCACGAAACCGACCAATGCCGAGCCCTGAAAGACGAAATTGAAGAACTCATTTCCAGAGGATACCTCCGAGAGTTCACCCGAGAAGGCCCACGGGATCGGCGAGACGCTAGGAACCGGAGGCAATCGCCCCCGAACCCTGCTCCAAACCAGTCCCAGGATCGGGACCCCGACTCCGAGGGAGCCGCGGATATCCCTTTCATCTTGCACTGTGTCCACGGAGGGCCGATGGGAGGCGGATCAAACACTTCCAAAAAAGCCTTCCTTCGAGAGGTGAACGCTGTCAAAGACAACCCCTCGCCCAAACTACAATCAAGGCCGGTCTCCTTCTCAGGGGAAGACCTTGAAGGTGTTCGCTTGCCCCACTGCGATGCTCTCGTCATCAACCTCCACATGGCTAATTGTGAGGTCCGCAGGATCCTCGTCGACAACGGTAGCTCGGTGAATATTCTTTTTCTCGAAGCCTTCGAAAAACTCAGGTTACCCCGAGGAAAACTCAAACCAGCTGGATACACCCTGCACGGGTTCTCAGGCGTCCCCGTCGTAATAGAAGGGATTGTTACCCTCGACGTTACCGCCGGGTCGACTCCTGTCAAGAGGACCGAATCCATGGACTTCATGATGGTCAACGTCAAGGCAGCCTACAACGCCATACTTGGCCGGCCTGGACTATGCTCCCTACAAGCGGTGCCTTCGGCTTACCATCTGAAGCTCAAGTTCCCCACCCCTCAAGGAGTCGGCATCGTCCGAGGCAGTCAAGAAGCAGCGCGATCATGCTACATGACCACTGTCAATGGAGGCGTGTTCCCCCTCGACGCCAGACGAGCGTAGACTATGGCCCGGCTATGTGTAAATCTTTTTGATTTTGGTGTAAACCCTCGTTTGTACAGGGCCGCCTTAGCGGCCCTCCCTACCTTATACTAAAAATATGCCTTTTCTATCCGAACCCCAAATGTCTCGATAATCTCAATACGAGTCCGGACCGAAGGTCCTTCCTAAGGCCCCACTTCGATCCCTCGCGGAACGATGGAGCCAGACCTTGCCTCCGACATTTCATACCGCATCACTGGCCGGAGCAAGGAGGGAAAAGGATTCCTCTTTCACACCCCTTTATTTTTCGTCCCAAAGAGAAAAAATAAAACGAAAGAAAAAACAAAGACCGTTACAAGACCGCTCCACTCTTCTCAAATCAGGTAGATCAGGGCCCCCCCCCCGGGGGCCCAACGAGGGACAAAGAGTACTTCGACCAAGCAACTAGGGGCCCCCCCCCTCGCTGTGATGTTCCTTAGCCTCAGCCCCAATCGACGGTCCAGCCACCGAGCTCTGGGCGTCATCCGGTCGCGCCCACTGCGACAACAGCAACGCAGAGGGAACCCCCTCCGCCAGTCGACCCAAGGATGAAGAGAACGAGGCTCCCAGCATCGCCTTGTAACGAGGCATCTCCGTCTCCTCCTCCACAAAGACGTCGCGAGGTAGCCCCTCAGGGGAGGACCTCGGCTCCAAGGCTTCATCGGTGCCCCGAGCCCCCCTTCGGTGGCGAGCCAGCGCAGCTTCCAGGACCTTAACCTTACTCCGGAGTCGTGCCACATAGAAACTACGGGAGTCTCCTTCAGGAAGGTTAGCCGCGACCTACAAGATAACCAACCAACTCAACACTCATTCTCAAGAAGATCCAGAAATGTCCGAGGTCAAACCAACCGGCCGGTCAAAAAACTTTTCTTGCCACTATAAATCCAAATGTTTCTTACAAAAAATGCGGTGGCCAGTCCGCGGGAGGCAAACACAATCGAGGGAGAGAAAAAGAAAGACGAAAATTACACAACTCATTGACCCACCTCCGCGCCGACGGACGGATCCACGGGAACGGGAGCGTCGGAAGAGGGGTCGACGGCGGGCCCTGCTTCACCCGGAGTCTTCGACGTTCCCTCGATCTCCATATCATACTCAAAATTGGACAGATCGAGGGCCGGGAAGAAGTGCCTCACGTGGCTGAGGGCCCTCTCATAGCTCTTGTCCTGGGCCGCGATCACCATCTGCTGGCCCTTGCGCAACACCTCCTCCGCCTCCTTGGTAAACTTCGTCTTCAGGGAGGCCACCTTCTTCTCCCACTCCACGTCCTTGGCCTTGAGCTGGAGCTCCAGCTACTGTTCTCTCTTATGCGAACCCTCGAGTTCGATTCGCATCTCCTTCATCTCCAGCTCGCTCTTTTCCGCCCGAGCTCGCTCTTGAGCCAGGGACGCCTCGTACAGGTTCTTGATGTTGGCCCCCTGTATACAGGCCTACAACCAACGACAAACAAAGATGAGACCTTGGCACGTAAATCAACAAAGAGGGACAGAGTCGACAGACTTACCTGCACAGTGGCCTGTGCCAGGCGGGCGAACGCCGCCTCTACCGGCTCGCCCTCCATCGCCTTGCGATCGCAAGGGGTCGCCAGCTTCTCCACCACTTCGACGGCTTGGGCCTCCTCTGTCAGGCGGTCCCCCATCAGAACCGACCAGTCAGGAGCCCACCGCTGCCGCAACAGCTCCACCACCGGATCCTCTTCCTCGGCCTCGACCCAGGGACCTTTCCCCTTGTCGAGAACAGAGGCCCCTGCTCGGCCCGGACCCTTCGAAGAAGCCACGCCCTTGCTCGTCTCCGAGCGACCCCTCTTGGTCCTCGGCTCGAGTTGAACTTCCGAGATAACAAGGGGCAGCTCCCTCGACCTCTTCGCCGCCTCCGCCTTCTTCTTCTCGGCGTTCTCCTTCTTCATGGCCAGCCGCCTTGCCTGGATCGATGCCTCATCCATACCTGCAGGAAAAACCATTAAGAGCAATGAGCAAGAAAGTAAGAAAGGACCCAGAGGAAAGGAACAACTACATACGCATAACTGCTGGGCTCAGTCCAGCGTTCGCCAGAGCGGTCTCCGTCACCTCCGTCCAATCAATGCTAGGTGACTGGCGGAGACGCTCGACGAACCCCCACTCATCTGCCGACAGATCCCCCTGCCTCGGCGGTGGGTGGCTCGGCTTGGAGTGGTTCCATCGAGTAGGAATGTCCCATGGCTCTTCACTCCGGATCACCAAGTACTTCTCCTTCCATCCCTTGATGGAATCGGGGTGGTGGTGAACGACCTTCCCCCCGCTCCGGGGAGAGATATAGTATACACCCTCGGCCGACGGATTGACCATCAACATTGCACGGAACACGTTCAACCGCAGGGGTACTTGCTGCTCCTCGCACATCAGCATAAAGCAGATGATCTGCTTCCAAGAGTTCGGCCCGTACTGCATGGGCGCCAAGGAGGCCCAGTTCAACACGTCCCTAATGAACGGGTGGACCGGCAACCTCAGGCCAGAGATAAAAGCGTCCACCGGGAAGACACAGTACCAAGCTGACAAGGGATCGGTGGGACGCAGAGTAGGGCTCGGCATCAGCAGTTCGTGACCAGGCCCTACATGATACGCCAGCTGCAGAACCTCTAAATCCCCGTCCTCCAAAACGGTCGAGATCGCGTCCATCATCACCCTCCCCCGGCTCGGCGAAGAGGGTTGCACTCCGAAGAGCTCTTGGTCAGAGAGATCGTCGGGATACTGACGGAAATGCTTCGGCTGGACGGGCGAGCCAGTCATCAAGTTACGGAAAACAGGCGCCTTGCTCGAACCGCCGGTCCTCGACCCCGGTTTTCCTGGGGCCCTCTTCTCCTTCTTAACTCGCTCCGACGGTCCTCGACCCTGAGCGGTGGATCTCCTCACTGTATTGCCCTCGCCACTCTCCTCATCGGAAGACAGCTCCAGCACGCGAATGCCGTCCGAACCCTCGCCGGTTCCCTCCGACCCACTACTCTCCACCACAAAGGGACGTCGAGTACGCGACACCCTCGGCTTGTGTGTCGCTTCCCCCTCACCTACGGAGCCCTCCAAAGAAGCCAAGCCAGTATGGCCCACAACGGGCACCGATCCCTCCTCGAACACGGGCTCTTCCCACGACGTCGACGGAGAGTCAGGCTTTACTTCCCCCCTGGACGACGACGCCGACGCACCGGACTGAGCCCTATCCATCTGTGCCTAAAGATAAAACAAACTTACCAAACTAACCTGGGACCGCTTCGGAAAGGCGAACCGAGTACGGCAAACTGCAAGAGCAAACGCTGAAGGGGTGGGAGATTTTTTGAAGAAAGAAGCAGCAAGATTGTAGTGGGCGAAAGAAAAAAAAAGGGGGAATACTTATATAAGGGAAGAACGGCTCCTCGACTTCCGCTATTACTGTTCACTGATTGACGCACAACTGCCACCTATAAGATCGCGCCACGTTCTCGAAACCTGTGCGGGGGACGTCATCAGACGCCAGACTGACGGCCTAACTCTGGGGTCGGGTCGGGTGAGATACACGACGGGGAAAACATTTTTTTTAATTTTAAGGCACCGTCGTATGACAGACGCCCCGGGCTCCAGCGTTCGACCAGTTCCCCTCTCACCCTCGAGCAGCCCGGGACTTACAGCCTCGGCAGCCGAAACCCCGAACTGTTCGAGGGTGGAACAGAAACCGCCATCGCCTACAACCCTATCAAGACGGACTGACAGACCCCCGACGGGAGGTGGCCCCCCCATCCGAGGCCCTTCAGCCCCAAGGCCGGTATACGGTGGATGCGTCTTTTCGTCTGGATCTCCCCCGGGCCAAACCTCCATGACAGGGCAGTCTGACCCGAAAAGGGATCCAGACGGCAAAACCACCACTAAACCGAAGCTCCTCTCCCCACAGCACGGATATAGGCCGTCACCCCTCTCGCCCTGATCTCCCGTAGACCTGGCCGCCATATCAGGGTCCATCAGATCCAAGAGAAGATCAGGGCGGCAGAGTAACCACCTCTCCGACGCTGCTAGGATCGAAAATATTAGCCAAAGACAGGCGTCCGCCGAAGCAGACACCTCTGAGAGCCAATGGGCCACCCCTGTTTTGATCATACCTACAATGGAGGGGGGAGGTATTTATAACCTCCCCCAGGGACTAACCGTTGGGACGCCGGGAAGGTCAATCGACGGAAAACCATGCACCATCTACATTTATTAGGCGGCGCCATTAAATGCCCCTAGAAAATTGGACCATCACACCATTCTCGGAGAGCCTTCAATACACCACATGAATGGTGGGATATCCCCGCTCAGTCACTCTGAGGCGCCAATCGGTCGCCATCCCCCTTGATTAGCCCGAAATCCCTCGGCCAGCTCGGGGTCGGGTCTAGCACCAGGGCAGTCTTCTCAAGAAGGCTTCACGGCTCGCCATCGCCCTTGCCTTCCAGTAATCCCTCGCCAAGCTCGAGGTCAGGTCTGGCACCGGGGAGGTCTTCTCAGGAAGGCCAACGGCTCGCCACCCCCCTTGTTGGTCCATAATCCCTCGATCAGCTCGAGGCCGGGTCCAGTACCAGGGGAGTCTTCTCAGGAAGGCTTCACGGCTCGCCATCGCCCTTGCCTTCCAGTAATCCCTCGCCAAGCTCGAGGTCAGGTCTGGCACCAGGGAGGTCTTCTCAGGAAGGCCAACGGCTCGCCACCCCCCTTGTTGGCCCATAACCCCTCGATCAGTTCGAGGCCGGGTCCAGTACCAGGGGAGTCTTCTCAGGAAGGCTTCACGGCTCGCCATCGCCCTTGCCTTCCAGTAATCCCTCGCCAGCTCGAGGTCAGGTCTGGCACCAGGGAGGTCTTCTCAGGAAGGCCAACGGCTCGCCACCCCCCTTGTTGGCCCATAACCCCTCGATCAGTTCGAGGCCGGATCCAGTACCAGGGGAGTCTTCTCAGGAAGGCTTCACGGCTCGCCATCGCCCTTGCCTTCCAGTAATCCCTCGCCAAGCTCGAGGTCAGGTCTGGCACCAGGGAGGTCTTCTCAGGAAGGCCAACGGCTCGCCACCCCCCTTGTTGGCCCATAATCCCTCAATCAGCTCGAGGTCGGGTCCAGTACCAGGGGAGTCTTCTCAGGAAGGCTTCACGGCCCGCCATCGCCCTTGCCTTCCAGTAATCCCTCGCCAAGCTCGAGGTCAGGTCTGGCACCAGGGAGGTCTTCTCAGGAAGGCCAACGGCTCGCCACCCCCCTTGTTGGCCCATAAATCCCTCTATCAGCTCGAGGTCGGGTCCGGCACCAGGGGAGTCTTCTCAGGAAGGCTTCACGGCTCGCCATCGCCCTTGCCTTCCAGTAATCCCTCGCCAAGCTCGAGGTCAGGTCTGGCACCAGGGAGGTCTTCTCAGGAAGGCCAACGGCTTGCCACCCCCCTTGTTGGCCCATAATCCCTCGACCGGCTCGGGGTCGGGTCTGGCACCAGGGTACTCTTCTCACGAAGATCCAATGACTCACCATCCCATTTTCTACAACCATGAGCACTCCTCCACGGCTAGCTCCCGCACCCCCTGCAGGAGTGGGGGGCTTGTGTGACAGTGTAAAAATGGCCTGAGGCCCATCCAAGGCCCAATACAATTCCTATTCAGGAAAGCAAGAATACCGACCTGGTTCGGCTCCGGACCCCTCCAGGGTCGGCGCCGAACCTCGTGTTTTGCCCCCACAGTGCCGGCTTCCTCGTACTGACGAGCCTCAGTATCCCCCGGAGTCCGATCCGGAGCAGTCCCTCATACCGTCCCCCCTCTCTGGCGGGGCAGAAGGATGACCTGGCACAGCCTAGGCCCTCCGATTCCCCCAGAAGCACAGAGGACTCACGATGGGCCACGTCAGCTCCAAATACCGCCCAGGGTTTCGCCACGTCAGCCCTATACCACTCCTGGTATCACCACAACCGCCCTAAAACCCCTGGGCCTTCTGCCACGTCAGGCCCATGGGCTTTCGGATCCAAACCCGGCCCCCAAGCGGAACCAAACCCGGTTGGGATTCTCTATAAATACTAGACCCTCATCCACCTTTTGAAGGTAATCAATCTTTTACCGCTTAAATATACCTAGTTATTGCTACTCTCCCACAGAGACTGACTAGAGCGTCGGAGGGTCCGCCACCGGGACAAACCCCGGTGTTTCAGGACCGTCTGCAGGTACACAAGACCTCGGATCCGACCCTTCCGATCCGAGCCCAACCTTCAAACGCCTTTCCGAGCTCATCGTAGGCCCCAGAAGGTCAACCGAAGGTCGGCAGACGAGCGGCAATCTCCTTCAATACAAATTGAGTTCGAACTCACACCTGGTGCTTCCACACGTGCCTCAGAAATAAACAGCATCAGTAGGATATAAGTGTAGAACCCCGTATTTTCAAATATTATTTTAATTATTTGAAAATGGATTTAAATGATTTTCTGAGAATTTAATTGATATTTTCTAAAAGATTTATCTTTTGTACACGTGCAAAACACGTGCAAACGACTTTTGAGATGTTTGAAAAATTAAGTTTTCCTTAAGAAAAACCATTATTTATTATTTGAGAATTATTTAGTATTTTTCCAGATTTTTCTGAAATTAATTGGGCCTATTTGCAATTTTGAGAAAAGAAGGACCTATTTGCAAAATTGACTTTTTAAGGGCTAAAATGCAAAATTGGCATTCTGGACGTTTTAAACAGTATTGGTTAAGATTTAGAAGTATATTTTCTATTAAATCCTAATTTAAATAAATTTTAGATGAATTTCCAAGAGTAGATATATATATATATATGTATAATTGCATTTGGAGGGATTATTTTGTAAATATATTCCTAAAACCCTAATACTTGATCTCGGCCTATATAAGAGAGTTTGCAGCCGTCATTCGCTGCACAACTCAGATCTTATTATATTCTCATTCTTTTGGTGATTGAGGAAGAAGCTTTTGGATCTAGCAAAGGAAGGCTTTTGTGGATTCTTCTTGATTCTAAAAGGTGAGTGATATAGACTTGTTTTGTTTATGTGTATGATTGCATGTTGTTTTGTTTGATGTTTTCGTATCTTGTATGAAATCGACGCCAGGGTTGTATTTGTGATATACATGTGAAATCCATGAAAGATTAGTAGATCTCGATTGACAATTCTTGATTGCTTGAAACATGTTGAAGTTTGATTTATGATTATTGAAGATAAGAAATTGGATGGAGGAATCTCTGGACCTTGTTATTACGAATTGGATCAGATTTGAGTTGAGGAAGGGATTTGGTATTGTGATAAACTCCAGTATTGAGTATTGATTACAGACCTAATTTGTGAGATCTGTAGGCCGACAGTCGACTGGGACTATGTATCAGTCGACTGGTACAATCCTATTATTATATTTTCAGTCTCGTGTAATCGTTCGGGACAGTCGACTGGCACTATAATCAGTCGACTGGTATGCTGAGTAAAGTTTGTTCAGTCGTTTCGGGACAGTCGACCATGACCCCTATGAGTCGACTGTTAGCACTTGGATTGTTCTTGAGAAATTATCGGTAATTGTTTAGGGTAAGTCGACTGATGGTTGATGAAGTCGACTTACTGCACTTGTTATAATCTTGGATATTGGTTCTCGGGGCAGTCGACTTACTATAACATAAGTCGACTAGTTATGATGAGTTTTCGTGATCTTGAGGGTTCTTGTTATCTTTAGTTGTTTGTAGATGGATATGTTCGTCGGTGTCATGGCATACCGGGTTCGTATTCGATCTATACCTTCTTAGTTCGTTTGTAGATGGATATGTTCGTCGGTGTCATGGCATACCGGGTTCGTATTCGATCTATACCTTCTTAGTTTGTTTGTAGATGGATATGTTCGTCGGTGTCATGGCATACCGGGTTCGTATTCGATCTATACCTTCTTAGTTTGTTTGTAGATGGATATGTTCGTCGGTGTCATGGCATGCCGGGTTCGTATTCGATCTATACCTTCTTAGTTATTTGTAGATGGATATGTTCGTCGGTGTCGTGGCATACCGGGTTCGTATTCGATCTATACCTTATCTTTAGCTTTGTAGATGGATATATTGCTATCCGATCTATGACATTATTGGTGATCGATTGTTGGACATACATTGTGGCATTTGGACTTATTGATAATTGGGCATATACTGAGATGTGAGGATTTCTGTTGGCTCAGATCAGTCGACTGGTTCATTATACAGTCGACTGCACCGAGCAGTTGAGCTGCACTATTTTTGAGGATGAATGATTGATGGATACTTGATCGTTGGTATTGTTTCTCGACTTGGTTCTTGCATGTACTGGCCTATCGTTCTTGTCTCAGATTACATGTTCAGTTATTGTATTTTTGTTCAGTATATGTTGGTTGAGAATTTATGTTTATGTGCTATTTGTGTTTGTTGTTTATATCACTCACACCATTTATGGCTGACCCCGTAGTTTTGGGGGTTAGGGTTCAACTCTAGCCTCACATGTTGCAGGTTGCTTAGAATTGGAGGCTTGGATGCTTGGGTTAGCTATAGAGATTATGAGTGTTATAATAGAGCCTTGTGTAAATTGTTGTAAGAAGAGTTTTGTAAAAGGAATTGTTGTAATTTTAAGGTGTTTTGTATTTCCGCTGCAATTGAAAAAAAAATTATTGTAATAAGAATTTGGAATAAAATGATTTGAGTTTTGGTCTATGTATATTGTTACATTGAAGTGGATCGCTGGGAAAGTGCCACGTATTTTCTAAATTTTATATTGGAAATTCGGGGCGCTACAATAAGTACATGGAAAAGGTAAACAAATAGCATGGAATAATGCATCAACAGTAATGACTAGCATGAATCAGTAAAACAAAGTCAACTAGCATGGTATACTAACAGTACAAATGAATGTGTCAAGTATAGTGTCATATGGCAACTAACAGTGTCGAGTAATAGTAAGCTCAGTATATCAGTGTAACAACATAACCGTATCAGTCCAACAGTATCAATCTAACAGTATCAGTCTTACGTTCTTACAGTCTTGTGTGTATTACTAGCTAGGTAGCACTTCATGTGCCCCAAAATATAACACATGGTTGCTACAACAAATAGTTTTGCTTTTAGATTTCATAGTGGACCAAAATGGGACAGTGTAGTCAGGTAGCAGTAAAAGTAGCAGTAGCAGTAAAAATAACAGTAACAATAGTAGTAAAAGTAACAATAACAGTAACAGTAATAGTAACAGTATGGAACACTAGTTTTCTTCCAAGTACACGTTTCCATATTTTCCACTACTATATCTTTCCTTAAGAAACCCCGGCTTGATCACTTTATTATGGTTATCAACAGACATGATATTACATGAAATAGTGTAAAATTATCATGATACAATCAGCATTAGGTTCAGGGAAACAAATAAATATGCATAGATGATATACGGTCACATAAACGAGCAAAACAGTGTATGTTCATATTCAGGACAGCATGACAATATAGTACTAAAACAGTGATTCCCGTTACTACATAAATCCAAATCAGAATCCGTGGAAGAATCTGGAAAATAGACTTCCACACAAATCCAGCGATTATATATAAGTCATATAGTATTTCACAAAATTATAACTCAAAACTGATTTGAATCCAGAAAACACGTTCAACTAGAAACCAGTAAATCGTATTCATTGATAGGAAAACAGCATTAAAACTTCTCAAATAAATCCGGGTAAAATCTGGGGTAATTCCCTATATGTCTAGTATCAGAATATAAAGTTTCATAATATTCTAGTAAAATTAGTTCAGTAAAAAAAAATCTGGAAACATCAAGAAACGATAGTTTGGCAAATCTGAAATTTTCAACATTGTTGTACGAAAACTGTAATATCTCGCAAACCGTGAAACGAAATCCAAATCCGTTCAAGGGAGATGAAAATAGACAAAATAAGCTAACTTTTATATTTCATAAATATTTTCCATACATTGAAAGGAAATAGGGTGAAAATATGATTCTTTACAGAACAGCGAGCAAAATACACCAAGTATAGCTTTCATGAACAGGCATGAAACGGCATATAAAACTCATCAGTAAAATCCACTAAAATTCTGGGCAATCCCTAAATAGGTATAGAAATATTGTGCAAAGTTTCAGAACAAAATAATATATTTAGAACTAGTATCAAAATAGTTTAATCATCAAAATCATCAAGAAGCAAAATCTGGAAGTAGAATACACTTCTGTAGTAAAATAGCCATAACTCACTCATATGAAAACGAAAATGATCAAGGTCAGAGGGTTTGGAAAGAAGACAGATTTCTCTACAATTCATGTCTAATACAAAAATTAAGAATTCTAACCTTAATAGGGTCTAAAATACAAATCAAAACTGATTATAGACAAATACAGATTTTCTCTTGAAAACAAAACCAACATAAACCATACGAAACTCGTTCCAATCACTATCAAACATGGTATAGAGTCTACTAAGAGCATCCACAGTCGTTTTCTATATTTGCCAATTTCCCATTTTTTTTAGAAATGAGATGCTCAGTCGTTTGCTATTTTGCCATTTTATGGCAAAATAGCTACAGCGCGTTCTCATTTATGAGAAATGAATTTGGCATTCTCAAATTATAAGAGACGATACAAGTTGTCTCGTCTCAATTTTTTAATTTTTTTTAATCACGTTGGACGATACAACATGTATCGTCCCAAATTTTTTTTAATTGATCGAATGGTCAGATTCGTCGGAAAAAAAAAAATTTCAAAAATGAGCTCGGACGAGACATGTTGTCTCGTCTTTTGCAAAAACGCATGGGACGGGACAACATGTCCCATCCATGAATTCCGGGGGGAATTTGGGTCTAATTTAGTGGGTTTAAGTAGGATTTAGGTGGGTTTAATTAGGTATTAGGTATTATTATATTATTTTATTTATGTAATTAACCTATTATAATATTTAAACACTAATTAATTAATTCTATAAAACAAAAAACCAATCGGACGAAACATCATGTCTCGTCCGTCTCAAATTTTAGAAAAAAAATAGCAAACAACGACTGCAGACGATTTCGCTAAATGCTATTACTGTAGCTGCCATTTTGGCAAATTTGAGAAGCACCATTGTGGATGCTCTAAGTGTCCAAACATCATGAAATAGAGTATATAACATATTCAGAATCATCATATCACATGGATCTCATCAAACACAAAATTTTACCTAATTATCTCACATATATGAATAGATCAAGAAGGTCAAACCTAGTTGTTTTCATGTCGATGTTGTGTCATGAGGCAACTATGGTCAAATAGCACTATAGAGACAAAACCCATCAAAAATAATACACACACAAGTTGTCTCTAGAACCCAACTACACTATAAGCGGTATTTTTGACTTGTATCATAGAAAGAAATTTGAGTACAAGTTAGTTGCCTTAACCGAAGACGAAACGAACACCAAGAATAACGGAAACGGATCCCAGCAACGAACAATCCCACGAACGGAAATCCAAGAATCAATGAACAACTCGCACATGAAAACTCGCAAAGCAAGAGAAAAAGAGAGCGCAATGGGGGTCGGGGCGTCGGCTGGTCACTGGCACTCCGGTTGCCGCTGCTGGTCGACGACGGAAGGATAAAGAGAGTTAGGTGATGGAAGATAGAGGTGCTCGGGTGTAATGGAGGTTGGCTAGGGTGGATTCGGTAATGGATAGGGGTGGTCGGTGCTGATGGTTGGCGTCGGGATTGGGGTGCAGGCGGTAGGAGGGCAGGTCGGGGGTGTCGGGGTGTGCGTCGCAAGGGCAGGGGAGAGAGGGAGGAGGCCGGGGTATTAAAGTAGGGTTAGGGTTTTAATGAGATGAGTTTATATAGAGTTTGAGTTTAGGGTTCAGTATCAGATGGGTATTGGGTTAATGGGTTGTGGGTAGATTAGGGGTAGTAGTAGGATTAGTCTAATAGGATTTGATTAGGATCAATGTGTATAGGATTTCAAATAGGATTGTGGATTTAATTTGGCATTGGCAATCAATTAGGGATCAAACAATAGGATTGGGAACAGGATGAGCAACCAATTCACCATGAGCACCCAAAGATACAAATAAAGAGAGCAAGACTCAGATGAAAAGCAAAAATAACAACAATGATCAAGAACAAATCAAGGAACCGAAAATAAATCACAAAAGATCAAGATTGAGCCAAAAATGAATATATATTGAAAACAACTCCAATATACGGTCCAGAAAAAATACAAGAGAGTACAAATATTCAAGAAGGAAGAAAAATACCTCAAAAATACGAAAAACGAAAAACAGAAGTTACAATCCTACCCACCTAACAAAAAGAATTTCATCCTCGAAATTTAAAACGAGATACATAGGGTAACCCCAAAAGAAAAGAAAACAAGGCAAAACAAAACAAAACAACCACTTCTCAAACAAATGAGGAAACTTCTGCTGAATCTCCTTGTCTAGCTCCCAAGTCGACTCACTAGGCGAGTGAGGATTCCAAGCAACACGAACCAACTTGATGACCTTGTTCTTAAGCACTTTCTCCCGCCGATCCACAATAGTAACTGGCGGAATCTCACAAGTCAAATCTGGCCACACGGTCAACTCAGAGTAGTCGATCACGTGAATCTCATCGCGAATATATCTCCTGAGTTGTGAGACATAGAAAACATCGTGCACTCCTGATAACGCTGGCGGTAAAGCAAGACGATAGGCCACCTTGCCTACTCGCTTCAAAATCTCAAACGGTCTAATAAACCTAGGGCTAAGCTTGCCCCCATCATCGAACCGATTGACACCGTGTCACGGCGATACCTTAAGGAAAACATGGTCACCAAAAACAAACTCCAGAGCCCTCCGATGGACATCAACCCACCGCCTCTGCCTATCCTGAGCTGCCTGATGATGCTTTCTGATCTGAGTCACAGCATCAACTGTCCTGGTGATCAACTCGGACCCAACAACTTCCTCTCACCAATGTCATCCCAGCACACTGGCGATCTGCACTTCTGCCCATAGAGTGCCTCGAACAGAGCAGCTTTAATACTAGCTTGAAAGCTGTTATTTTACGAGAACTCTACGAGATGCAAATGGTCCTCCCAAGATCCACTGAACTGCAACATACAGGATCACAACATGTCCTCGAGAATCTGGATAGTCCGCTCTGACTGTCCATCGGTCTGGGGATGAAAAGTTGTACTGTACTACAACTTACTCCCCAAACTAGCCTGAAGACTCTCCCAAAACTGAGATCTGAATCTCGTATCCCTGTTGGATACATTACTGACTGCAACCCCATGATGCCTGATAATCTCTTGCATGTACTTCTTTACTAGGCTCTCAGTAGACTGACCGACACGAAAAGGAATGAAGTGAGCACTCTTCGTTAAACGGTCGACAATCACCCAAATAGTATTGTGACCCTTAGGACTCCTCGGCAAAGCAGTCACAAAATCTATGGTGATATGTTCCCACTTCCACTCCAGAATAGGAAGCAGTTGAAGAAGTCCAGCGGTTCTCTGATGCTCTGCCTTAACCTGCTGACAGATCAAACACTGAGCAACAAACCGAGCTATAGCCCTTTTCATACCATGCCACCAGAAATGAAGCTTCAAATCTCGATACATCTTAGTACCGCCAGGATGGATAGAATACGAGGACCAATGAGCTTCCTCAAGCAACCTCTGACGAACTTCACCTCTAGGGACACACAAATGGGAACCAAAACGAAGCGAACCATCGGCATGAATAACCATGTCCGTTTTGGACCCAGACTCAACCTCAGCTTGAAAATCCTGCAACTGTGCATCACCTGCCTGAGCCTCCATGATCTGATCAACAAGAGAAGACTAAAGCTGGAGCGCAAGACAACTCCGACCAGAACTCAGGAACAAAACCTCCAAATCAAACCTCTTCATCTGCTCAATGAGATCACTCTACCGAGTAAGAAACATAACTGTCGGTCTTTTGCTCAAAGCATCTGGCACCAAGTTTACTTTATCAGGATGGTATTACAAACTAATATCATAATCGGCCATAAGCTCCAACCATCGCCTTTGCCTCATGTTTAATTCTTTCTGGGTGAAAACGTACTTGAGACTTTTGCGGTCTGTAAAGATCTCCACGCGGTCTCCAAGTAAATAATGTCTCCACAGCTTCAAAGCATAGATCACTGCCGCTAACTCCAAGTCACGAGTAGGATAGTTCTTTTCATGCGGCCTCAACCGTGTCGATGCATACGCAACGACACGGCCCTTCTCCATAAGAACTGCTCCAAGACCCTTACCAAAGCATTATAGTGAATTACAAATCCGACTGAACCATCTGGAATAGTCAACACAGGCGCTGACACCAATCTGTTCTTCAACTCAACAAAAGCCTCATTGCACTCACCAGACCAAAAAAACTTCTGATCCTTTCCTGTCAGTTTAGTTAACGGCCCTGCAATTTTGAAAAATCTTCAACGAATTTCCGATAATAGCCTGCAAGACCAAGAAAACTCCAAACTTCGGAAACTGACTTAGGAATAGGCCAATCCTTCACAGCCTCAACCTTGGCTGGATCCAAAGAAAGAACATCGCCAGAAATAATGTGCCACAAGAAAGAAACCTTGTCTAGCCAAAACTTGTAGCGCCCCGAATTTCTAATATAAAAACTTAGAAAATACGTGGCACAATCCCAGCATCAACTTCAATGTAACAGTACACATAGCCCAAAAACACAATAATTTTATTCCAAACTTTTGTTACAATAATCATTGTCAAAACGCAACGGAAATACAAACACCTTAAATTACAACTTTTCTTTTACAACACAAATTTTACTAAACTTTTACACAAGCTCTATTACATTAGTTTTAATCTCCAACTATCTCAAGCATCCAACCTCCAAACTCTAAGCAATTACCTGTAACACATGAGGCTAGAGATGATCCCTAACCCCCAAACTAAAGGGGTCAGCCATAAATGGTGTGAGTGACATAAAATCAAACAATATAATTTAATCATAAAACATAAGTCAATCAACATCATATATTAACCATAATGATAAGTATTGAGGAATAACAAAGATGTAAAGCATGAAATCATCATAAAATGAAAATGACGAGTGCATCTAGTCTAGGTGTCAAGTGTATGAAAACTGAAAACACATGCATAAAACCAAGTCAAGAAAACACAAGTTCTATATGCGGACTCTCTAATGCATACTTGTCGAAGTCTATGAATCCCATTCTACATAGGTTCGGTGCAAGCCCTTAACGTCTTCACTTCTTAGGGTTCAATCCCCCGCTATGCAACTAATCTTATCACCATGACTACTACGAGATAAAGATAAACTGTGAGAATTAGCCCATGCCTAATAATTCCGGAGATGGATCCCACATCTCAGGTATTTTACCTGGATAATTCCGGAGATCATCCCACATCTAGACATAGACACATCATCACATGAATACCCCATGTGCGTCGCCTCGACTTTGATAATTCCGGAGATTAATCCCACATCGCAAGCAAACCACTTGGATAATTCCGGAGATGGATCCCACATCTCAGGTATTTTACCTGGATAATTTCGGAGATCATCCCACATCTCAAGGGAGTTACTTGGATAATTCCGGAGATTAAATCCCACATCTAAAGCCATACTGAGGTTCGTAACCCATGTTCCCGTTCATCATATCACCACTAGTGCCTGTCCTTATTATTTGTGGTCATTTAAATTTCTCAATGAATCTCCTAGAGTGATGTGACCTTCCGGCCTAAAATCAAAACTGAATAACTGAAATGCCTAAAGGGCCTCAACAAAATAACTCAATACCGGTATACTAGGGTCACACACCTCTAGAGACTAAACTCAAATATCTAAACAAAAGTCCCACTAATCAAAGTGGCTCAACTGAATGTCTTAAATCAATTGCTTAGCTGAATATCATAGAATCAAATGTTTAACTGAAGGCAAAGTAGGGACTGTATTATCTGAGAACTAAACACTCAAGTAACACTCAGAGTACAAAATTCCATCAGTACCAGTCGACTTATACTGTAGTAAGTCGACTGTCCAGAAGGACAAATATCCAAATTTTACAAAAATAAACTAAGTCATATAAGTCGACTTAAGAAAAGGAATCAGTCGACTTACCCGAGGTAAATCCCAATAATCTCCTCAAAATTATTCTAAGTATACAAGTCGACTTAAAGGAAACATAGGTCGACTGTCCAGAAGGACTAATAATTCTTACAAAAATAATTTCCTCAGTGGACCAGTCGAATGCCTATGAGTTAGGTCGACTGTCCAGAATGACTTTTTCAAAGATTCTAAAAGTACAATAGCAGGCTCATACCAGTCGAATGCACGGTAGGCCAGTCGACTGTCGGCCTACATATTTCAAAATTAGGTCCGACTAAAATAATCAAAACTAAGATTTTCTATCGATTCATTGTTCAAGAAAATAGTCCGTATACAGGCCAAATGATCTTCATTAAGGGTATATTACTCAAAACCTCAATATGTCAAAACCCAAGTTCTCATGTTCTAGATCACTAATTTCTTTCATTAGGGTTTTGCAAGATCTAAATTTCTTTCACCAATCTAAATCAAAAGTCTGATTTACCATATGTATAAGATCCAGGTGTTACTCATCCGATCAAAATCATACTCAAATCTTAATAATACGGTGTTATGAACAAGGTCTACTAATCATTCTTAGATTTCTCAACATGGTATAAACAACAATCATTTATTCATATGAATTATACCACAATACAAGATCTATATTATTCACAACATCAAATCTAACATCATTACCACTCGCATACATAGATCAACAACAAGATAAATTTATGTCATTCACAAACAACAATCTCACAAAGTCATTCACAAAATCAAAACAAAACAAATCAAGTCACTCACCTTCAAATTGAGAAAAGTTCACGAAAAGTTCTTCCTTTTTGCTAGATCCAAAATCGTCTTTCTCCACCAAAATAAGATCTCAAAGTTCTATATTATTCGTAAATGACGGCTGGAGAAAAACTATTTAAACAATCCGGAAATAGGTTTTAGGGTTTCACCCAATTTTGCAAAATAATCCTTTTCCAAAATACAATTTACATATATAGGTCATTCTTTGGAAATTCCATCAAAACTCATTTAAATTTGGATTTAAAAGAAAATATCAACTCTAAATTTCAATCAATACTGTTCAAAACGTCCAGAATGTACATTTTGCACTTTAATCCCTAAAAATGTCAATTTTGCAAAAAAGTCATTCTTTTCTCAAAAATTGCAAATAGTTCCAAATAATTTCAGAAAAATCTGGAAAAATACTAAATAAATCCCAAATGTTAAATAATGATTTTTCATAAAGAAAACTTAACTTTCAAACTTCTCAAAAGTCATTTGCACGTGTTTTGCACGTGTACAAAAGATAAATCTTTTAGAAAATATTTATTAAATCCTCAAAATTCATTTAAATTCATATTCAAATATTTAAAGTAATATTTAAAAATACGGGGTTCTACAAAACTAGCACCTGCTGAGTTTCCTATAGAGCTGATTCTCTCTCAAAGTCTGCAGAACCACTCTAAGATGCTCGACATGATCTTCCCGATTCTGAGAATATATCAGAATATCATCAATGAAGACCACCACAAATCTATCCAAGAACTGAGAGAAGACCCGGTTCATAAGACTCATGAATACAGCTGGCCCATTAGTGACCCCGAACGACATCACAAGATACTCATAGTGCCCATATCTAGTCCTGAATGCAGTCTTCTGTATATCAGCAGCCTTCACCTTGACTTGGTGATACCCAGAACGAAGATCTAACTTCGAGAAAACAGCAGCCCCACTCAACTGGTCGGACAAATCATCGATCCTCGGCAAAGGATACCGGTTCTTCACAGTAACACTGTTTAGTTCCCAATAATCCACACACAGTCGGTGACTACCATCCTTCTTGTTGACAAAAAGGACCGGAGCACCCCAAGGCGAAACACCTGGTCTGATGAAACCCAATTCAAGCAACTCTTGAATCTGCACCTTAAGCTCTGCTAGCTCAACTGGTGCCATCCTGTAGGGACTCTTCGATATCGGTGCCGTTCCAGGCTGAACATCAATACCGAACTCCACTTTTCTATCAGGGGGTAAGCCAGGCAACTCATCTGAAAAAACATCCAATAAATCCCGAACAACTAGAGGCGCAACCTCACAGCTTGAGTGCAATTCCATCGCACAATCCACCTGTACAACTGCAGTCTTTGCTCGGCCAAGGAAAGACTCCCTGGCATGGAACTCAAATTCTGCTCCATCTGGAGTTCTGAAAACAACTTTCTTGGCACGACAATCAATAATAGCATGGGCTTCACCCAACCAATCCATACCCAGAATAACGTCGAATCCTGAATTCCCAATGATAATCAGGTTGGCTTTGAAATCTGCGTCCCCAATAACAACGGAACATTGTCTGCACTCACGGGAACAAATGACAATACCACCACCCGTCAAAATGTTTCAAGCCTCAGACATGTTGCTACACTCCAACTGATGGCGAGCGACAAATCGTTAGGAGACAAAAGAATGGGTTGCCTCAGAATCAAAGAGAACACGAGCAGGAAAAGAGCAAATAAGGATGACACCTAAGGGAGCAAATGACAAGGAGAAAGAAAAAGCAGATAATCAAGGGTAAGGGAAACAACAATGCAGAAAGATAATGGAAAGAAAGCAAAACAAGATCAAAAGAAAGGAACAAAGAGAAAGTAAGACAACAACAACAAAACAAAAAGCAAAAAGATATCTGCCACAACTCCTCCAGCTGTTTCAGCATCTGCAGTAGTCAAGTTGAAAGCATGACCTCTCCTCGGAACAACGGTCCTTTGACCGACCCCTCCTCGGAACAGCTTTCTTTCCATTCAAATAAAGTTCTCCGGTTACATAACACACACTCGTTATATAACAGTTCACTATAAAAGCGGGAAAAAGAAACAACAGAAAACACTCTTAAACATCCTCCCTCGTACCAGTGATGATGTGATCCACCTCATCAGCGTCAGCTTCAGTCAAGGCAAATACTCGTCCCTGCTGGTACGGCTTCTTCCTGTCCTGCTGAGTTGGTCCCCTTTGGATGACATCCTGCAACTTAGGGCACTGGGATTGGTAGTGACCTGTCTCCCCACAATTGTAACAAGTCACCACAGGAGGTCTCACCCATGCATTCCCGGTTCTTCCAGTACACTGACAGCGTTCGCCCTAGTCAGTTTGAACCTTTGGGCCGGTGGCTGTCCTCTGACACTTCCAGCAACTGTGGACCTCTTCCCTACATTCCAGTTGTTCCTCCTATTCTGAATAGTGTGGAACTGCTCCATGTCCGCCTCCGTAGCTGCAGCTCGTTTGACCAACTTGTCAAACCTCCTGATACCGAGGGGTATCATCCTGGATCCCAGACTTGGCCTTAAACCATGCTTGAACTTTCGAGCCTTTTTTGCCTCGTCCGTCACCAATTCGGGAGCATACCTCGAGAGCTGATTGAACCTCATCTCATACTTTCTAACCGACATGCCGCCCTGCTGCAGTGCTAGAAATTCGATGGCTTTCTTCTCCTGGACGTCTGATGGAAAATAATGACTACAGAATTCCCCCAAGAATTCCTCCCAGCCAAGGACAATATCTCCCATCGTTCGCTTCATCGACTGCCACCACACAGCCGCATCCTTCTCGAACTGCAGTGCTGCCAACTTCACCTTGCTGCCCTCCGGAGTCTCCAAGACTTCGAAGATAGTCTCGATCTGTCGGATCCAATTGCAGCCGCGTTAGGGTCTGACTTCCCCTCAAACGCCGGTGGTTTCATCTGTTTGAATGATTCCAAGAGTTTGATTGCTTCGGGTACTGAATTCACAGGCACCCTCCCTTGGTTCTGATTCATGGCAACGGCATTGAGTGTCTGATAGACTCTTGCTAATTTCGTTTCCAAGTCCAGACTTTCACCATTTTGAGCTCCTCTTCTAGCCATATTCTGATGCAAAAGATCCATTAAATTTGAAGTAGAAAACATGAATTTTAAATCAACTTTTCATTTCAGAATTTTAAACTTTATACATTCGAATTTTAAACATTTCTAACATCAAATGAAAGCAATAAAAAGATACAACAGTCTAGTTCCTACGGTTCCTTTTGGCTTCACGAAGCTCTTCTCGTAGTTCCTCCACATCCTCCTTCAGTACATCGTACATGTTTTTCCTCTTCTCGAGTTTCCAAACACGATGACTGAGCGTGGCAATACTCTCCTTGCACTTTGCACACTGCACCTGCAACAGCTCTGCTCTTTCCCTCTGAGTCTCAACCTGCCTCAGAAGAGACACAATGAAACTACTCGGAACTGGTTCTTCCTCGTCGGAGGAATCATCAGATGAATCTGGAGGTGGAGTGATCTCCCTAGACTTAGGCCATTCCTCTTCAAATTCTTTAGGATCTTCTTCGTCTGAATCATCTTGCCTGAGGTAGTAATCCTCTTCAACTATGTGCCAATCGTCACCTCTAGCTGGGTCGAAGTGGTCTGCCATCTTAGAGAAAGGAGAAGAAGAAGCATAAATCATAGAGCAACACAAATGTAAGTGACTTACATTTAAATCTCTAGACTCAACACACGCTCTAGTGTCCACTTCTAGGGTGTCGTTCCTTATAAATTTGTACTACTTGGAAGTGTGGCTCTGATACCACTCTGTAACATCCCGAATTCCAAATACAACTAAATTCGAAAATTCACATGATCTTTACACTTCTCTTCGTACAATTTTACAAGGAAATTTAAAACTTTCATTACATCAGAGTTATATCTTTAAATTACATTTAAACAGTGGAAGCATTTTACAATGATTACATGAATAAAATGTACAACAATTGAAACATTCTTTAAGCAGCTTGCATACTTATTCTTGTCTATCTCTTTACCCTGCATAGAAACTGTGGGCTCGTCAGTTCATTCAACTGACGCAAGGATATAAAATATCAATTTTCTCTTACTTAGAAAACACACACTTGTCACATGCAAAACTACGGGGACTATCCTATAAATGTCGTGTTGTGTTGTGCACTTAGTCCTTAATGTAGTTGTTATGTTATATGACACTAATGCGCACTTGTTCGAATTCTATGCATTCCATACTACATAGATCCGAGGGCTAACCCTTAATCGTACTTCATCTTATAGGGTTCAATCCCTCGCCATCAAGCAGTCTGGATCCTACGGTGACTACGGTAAGTATCCTAAATGTTCTATGATCTACGAGCCCATTTCCAGGCAGTCTGGAGAGGAATCCCACGCACTGACTTAACACATCAAGCAGGCAGACTATGAACAATTCAACCTCCACCATGGAATGATGGCACCACCCGTAGTCACCAAACACCCCACAAGCGTCGCCACCGGGACGATAATTCCGGAGTAGTGCTCACGCCATGTCATGACGCATCAAGCAGGCAGTCTGTGAATCACTCTCACGCTGCCAATTCGATGGCCCTCATACTCGTGTTTTTCTCTCACTTTCGTCACATCACCACTATGTATCTAAATCCATAGTTTATTTGAATCATGAATAAAATCAACCCCTAGAGTTAGCTCTTTCCTCTATACTGGTCTTAATCAACAGCATGACCAACTTGGTCTTTCATCTCAATAATTCAACTTTACAAATTTTAATTCATTCAATTGCCGGTAATAGGATTTTAGCTACCCTCTAGTTCAAAATCTCATTTAATGTCCATAGCATTTGTGTATTCATATTCATAAGACTTCTCATAATTCATCAGGATATTTGATTTTACTTTCATGCTCAATTTTATGCATAAGATAAATAAATTCATTTTCTAATTTGTTACATTCATAATTCATTCTTTCCACATCATTCTCTTATTCTCTTTGCCAATACTAAATCAAACATTCATACGTTCAATTTCCTTTTTATCAAAAATCTCTTTTCGAACTCTTTTAAATAATACACTTTTCTTTATCCAAAAATACTTTAAACAAACAATTTAGAATAAGTTCTTTCTTGCAAAAGTCTCGATTTCTCCTTTACACTAGGCCAAGGGTTATAGAAAATTTTTCTCATGGAATCTGGATATCAATTAAATTGTCAGGACAGTCGACTGTTAAAGCACAGTCGGTCGACTGCTCTGCGAGGATTAAAACTCGAAAATTAAAATATTCAGGACAATCAACTGTTAGGACATAGTCGGTCGACTGTTCTGTGATGATTAAAAACTCAAAATTAAAATAGTCAGGACAGTCGACTGTTAGGACATAGTCGGTCGACTGTTCTGTGATGATTTAAAACTCAAAATTCAAATAGTCAGGACAGTCGACTGTTAGGACATAGTCGGTCGACTGTTCTGTGATGATTAAAAACTCAAAATTAAAATAGTCAGGACAGGCGACTGTTAGGACATAGTCGGTCGACTGTTCTGTGATGATTAAAAACTCAAAATTAAAATAGTCAGGACAGTCGACTGTTAAGACATATATGGTCGACTGTTCAGTAACTAAAGTCCAAAATTTGGAACTTATACAGTAACTCAATATTTTCCAAAACACCATTTAACTTTCATTTTCCAAATAAAGGAGCTCTTTTTTTTTCTACAATTGTACATACAAAAAAATCACATAATGTTCTATTAACAATTTCATGTTCATTTCTCTCCACAATTAACATACTACTTTAGGATTATTTAGCATCAATCACACTAATCATGAATAAGCATAATTTACTAACCACTCTTATTTTAATAATGTAGAGATTCTCACAATTAGCATTTTTCACATACACATTTTTTTTTTCAAAATTGCACTTTTTCCTTAAACACAAATATTTCGACATGGAGAAACATTCATTCTAATTTAGCATGCTAGATCAATTTTCCAAATATCACAACAACAAACATATCATTCAATCAAATTCACTTGTTCATTTCATGCAATTTCACATATGTTCCATTTTCACCTTAATCATGGTATTATCAAAGAGCAATATTTCCACCTATTTAATCTAGCATGATTAGCACACCACCTAGCATGATACTACTTAGAAGTTAGAGAAAATTGCCCACCTTATTGAAGAGAAAACGAAAAGAACTCCTAAAAACTCCTAGATTGATCAAAAGAGGCCTTTTCCTCCTAGTTTGCGCCACTGCAAAGTCTCCTCCTCCTTGCACTTAGTGAAACCCGAGCCTCCCTTTGATGAAGTAGCCGGCCTCCAAGGTGGAACACACACAAACTAAATGCTCTCAATCTTTTACTCTCTCTCATTCTTTTTACTCCCCTATATATTTCTTTCTTTTTTTACAAAAAAATTCTTAGTGTTGTACAAATAAAGGGTGGGGTATTTGTACTAGTTTTAGGGTGGAATGGAGGGCTAGGATTGCATTAGGTGGTTGTAGATGAATATCTAGAATACAATGGGAAGTTGTAGCAACCACCCATGAACACAAAAACCACCACTCCACTAATCCACACCCCCACTCTCTCTCTCATGAAATCCGGCCAAGAAGGGTGTGCAAAGCACACACACGTGCAAGCACGTGTCCCAACTAGTGTCCCCTAATTAAAGTTGTACATTATAAATTAATTAATTGTCAATTATTTGAGTCTACACTACAAGTTAAACTAAAATAAAGATTAATTAAATTACATGGGCTCACTAATGGGCCAAGAGACTATGGGCTCTACTAATTTAATTTAATTAACTAACTAATGTGGGCTACAAAGGACAAAATAGGCTTAGGATTAAATTTGGCTTTCTAAAAGAGAAAATAAATGAGGATGAAATATTTTTTTTAGAAATGCATGCATAAATTTTTATGTGAACAACACATAAAATCAAACAACTCCAAATATAAATAAAATTTGAAAATCCAGGGTGTTACATCTTAAGTTGCTCGGACTCGGCCATTCACCAAATATGAGTTAAATCACCAGCTGGATGGAAACCACGTCCACCCTATCAGCCTCGGCAACACGTGCCGCCAAGAGCAAGCGCTCGGTCCGGATCAACCACTGTTCAGCCTCCATAGGCGTCTCAGTGCCAAAAAAATGGTTGGGATGCAACCTCATAAAATCCATAACTGTTTCTGGACGAGGCGAAAGATTTTCCTGCACAGGCACAATGGGAGGCAGAACCCGGGCAGTCATCACTAGATCGCTGTGGTTTTGCTGCTGATTGATCAGCCGCTCAAGCACAACAGTGACAGCCTCAAATGGATCGGGCTGAGAAGAATTTCCACGAGCCATAGCTGCACAAAAATCAAACAATTAGCATCCAGAATGAAGTTGATAATAATTCATTTACGTATGCATGGTTGGTGAAGTATTGAGCCGATCCCAGTTCGAGCCAAGCTTGTCTAATATATTAGGCAACTAATATATTAGTATGACCTGAGCTTTGATATCACTAAAAGCCTTGTCATGTCCCGCTTTCCAAAAAGAATACGGAATACGGATACGCCACTCAACCCAGTGAATGATTTGCATCATCCATAAGCTGTTCAAGAATCTTTACAACATCTCACAATATAATCAGAATCGGAAGTAAAAGAGTCAACCACACATGCATAATTGAATTAATAAATCAACAGAATTTACTTGAAACATAACACATTAAGCTCAAATAAATCAGAATCTGGACAAGATAAAATCTTGGGTCACATTGCCCAAAATACAAAGTAATCATTCAAGTACTCAAAATACATTATTCAAAGCAACAATAATAGTAATACTAATAAGCAAGAAATCCAGCACTAATATCCCATTTCGCCAATGCCGTCGGACAGCTAACCATCCTGATCTGCAATTAATAATTGTAGGAGAAGGAAAGAGAAAACAAGTACCCGTCAATACAAGTTACGGACCACTTATAATATAGGATACAAGTACATGCGAAAGGTAAACAAATAGCATGGAATAATGCATCAACAGTAATGACTAGCATAAATCAGTAAAATAAAGTCAGCATGGTATACTAACAGTACAAATGAATGTGTCAAGTATAGTGTCATATGGCAACTAACAGTGTCCAGTAACAGTAAGCTCAGTATATCAGTGTAACAGCATAACCGTATCAGTCCAACAGTATCAGTCTAACAGTATCAATCTTATGTTCTTACAGTCTTGTGTGTATTACTAGCTAGGTAGCACTTCATGCGTCCCAAAATATAACATATGGTTGCTACAACAAATAGTTCCGCTTTTAGATTTTATAGTGGACCATAATGTTAATGGGGCAGTGTACTCAGGTATTAGTAACAGTAGCAGTAGCAGTAAAAATAACAGTAACAGTAGCAGTAAAAGTAACAGTAATAGTAACAGTAACAGTATGAAACACTAGTTCCCTTTCAAGTACATGTTTCCATATTTTCCACTACTAGATCTTCCCTTAAGAAACCCCGGCTTGATCACTTTTATTATGGTTATCAATAGACATGATAGTGCATGAAATAGTATCAAATTATCTTGATACAATCAGTACTAGGTTCAGGAAAAAAAATAAACATGCATATATGATATACGGTCACATAAACGAGCAAAACAGTGTATGTTCATATTCAGGACAGTATGACAGTACAGTACTAAAATAGTGATTTCCGTTACTACATAAATCCAAATCTGAATCCATAAACGAATCTGGAAAATAGACTTCCACACGAATCCAGTGATTATATATAAGCGATATAGTATTTCACAAAATCTTAACTCAAAACTGATTTGAATCCAGAAAACACGTTCAGCAAGAAATCAGTAAATCGTATTCAATGATAGGAAAATAGCATTAAAACTTCTCAAATAAATCCGAGTAAAATTTGGGGTAATTCCCTATATGTCTAGTATTAGAATATAAAGTTTCATAATATTCTAGTGAATTAGTTCAGTAAAAAAAAATCAGAAAACATCAAGAAACGATAGTTTGGCAAATCTGGAATTCCCAACACTGTTGTACGAAAACGGTAATATCTCGCAAACTGTGAAACGAAATCCAAATCCATCAAAGGGAGATGAAAATAGACAAAATAAACTAACTTTCATATTTCATAAATATTTTCCATACATTAAAAGGAAATAGGGTGAAAATACGATTCTTTACAGAACAACGAGCAAAATACAGCAAGTATAGTTTTCATGAACAAGCATGAAATGGTGTATAAAACTCATCAGTAAAATCCACAAAAATTCTGGGTAATCCATAAATAGGTATAGAAATACTGTGCAAAGGTTCAGATCAAAATAATATATTTAGAACTAGTATCAAAATAGTTTAATCATCGAAATCATCAAGAAGCAAAATCTGGAAGTAGAATACACCTCTGTAGTAAAATAGTTATAACTCACTCATACGAAAACAAAATCGATCAAGGTCAGAGGGTTTGGAAAGAAGAAAGATTTATCTACAATTCATGTCGAATTCAAAAATTAAGAATTCTAACCTTAATAGGGTCTAAAATATAAATCAAAACTGATCATCGACAAATACAGATTTTCTCTTGAAAACAAAACCAACATAAACCACACGAAACTCGTTCCAATCACAATCAAATATGGTATAGAGTCTACTAAGTGTCCAAACATTATGAAATAGAGTATATAACATATTCACAACCATCATATCACATGGATCTCATCAAATACATAGTTTCACCTAATTATTTCACATATATGAATAGATCAAGAACGGTCAAACCTAGTTGTTTTCATGTCGATTTTGTGTCGTGAGGCAACTATGGTCAAATAGAACAATAGATACAAAACCCATAAAAAATAACATACACACGAGTTGTCTCTAGAACCAAACTACACTATAAGCAGTATTTTTGACTTGTATCATACAAAGGAATTTGAGTACAAGTTAGTTGCCTGAACCAAAGACGAAATGAACACCAAGAATAACGGGAACAGATCCCGGCAACGAACAATCCCACGAACAAAAATCCAAGAATCAACGAACAACTCGCACGTGCAAAACTCCAACAAGCGCAAACTCGCAAAACAAGAGAGAGAGAGAGAGCAATGGGGGTCGGGGCGTCAGCTGGCCGCTGGCGCTCCGGTTGCCACTGCTGGTCGACAACGGAATTACGGAGAAAGATAGATGATGGAAGATGGTGGTGCTCAGGTGTAATGGAGGTCGGCTAGGGTGGAGTCAGCAATGGATAGGGGTGGTCGGCACTGATGGTTGGTGTCGGGATTGGGGTGCAGGCGGTAGGTGGGCAGGTCGGGGGTGTCTGGGTGTGCGGTGCAAGGGCAGGGAAGAGAGGGAGGAGGCCGGGGTATTGAAGTAGGGTTAGGGTTTTAATGAGATGAGTTTATATAGGGTTTGA
This sequence comes from Hemerocallis citrina, assembly GCA_017893485.1. Taxonomy (NCBI): domain Eukaryota; kingdom Viridiplantae; phylum Streptophyta; class Magnoliopsida; order Asparagales; family Asphodelaceae; genus Hemerocallis; species Hemerocallis citrina. Next base: position 152,035,948 of record CM030362.1, read on the forward strand.
GTTTAGGGTTCAGTGCGAGATGTGTACTGGGTTAATGGGTTGTGGGTAGATTAGGAGGAGTAGTAGGATTAGTCTAATAGGATTTGATTAGGATCAATGTGTATAGGATTTCAAATAGGATTGTGGATTTAAATTAGCATTGGTAATCAATTAGAGATCAAACAATAGAATTGGAAATTGGATGAGCAACCAAATCACCATGAGCACCCAAAGATACAAATAAAGAGAGCAAGACACTAATGAAGAGCGAAAATAACAACAATGATCGAGAACAAATCAAGGAACCAAAAATAAATCACAAAAGATCAAGATTGAGCCAAAAATGAATATATATTGAAAACAACTCCAATATACGGTCCAGAAAAAATACAAGAGAGTACAAATATTCAAGAAGGAAGAAAAATTCTTCAAAAATACGAAAAATGAAAAACAGGGGTTACAATCGGGAAAACAATTGTATGCATCTATGCATTGAATGCATAGGGGTGGCATTAGGGCTGGGCTAGCCAGGGCCCGGCCTGGCTTGGCGACCCGCCCAACCCCGGCCTGAACGAGGTCAGCCCGCCCAAATGTCGGGGGCCGGTTCGGTCCTCGAAAAACCCAAAAAAGCCTGCCCAAGGCCCGGCCCAATCCGCTCAGACCCGGGACTGGGTTGAACCGGCTCGGGCCAGTCCGGCCTGGCCCGCGGGTCGACCGTTACCCTGTTTTTTTCCAGATTTTAATTTTTTTTGTATAATTACTAAAATACCTCCCAACGGATCTATACTAGCTAGTTTTTGGGGGTATTTTGGGAAATTCAAAATATACATATTCTATATATACAACCTCATTTCATTCAATTCTCTTTACAAATTCACTCAACTCTCTCTATTATCTCTCATATTTCCCAAAAAATCAACAACAGTCAATCAAGAACATTCAACTACTCTCTTGCAAGGATCAACATCAACAACATCCAACAACAATCAACAACATCCACAACAACACTACAAGCTCACAACTCTCTCTACCTTCATTCTTCAATCTACATTCTACACTCATACAATATTTTTGTAGCTGTATAATTTTTAGAATTAGAATTGTTGTTTGTTCTCATTTATTTCTTTTAATTAGATTGAGTTTTCTTGTACTTCTTCTTCTTCTTCTTTTTATATATATATATTTTTAATTTGGTAAACATACACTATTTATTTATTTAATTGTTGTTGTTTTATTGAAATATTTTTTCTTTTTGTTTAGAAATTTTTTATTAACAAAGAATTTTATTTAACTTATTATTTTGTAGAATCATTTTCTATAACATACACTAGTTTATCTATCTTTACTTGTTTTGTATAATAAAATTTTAAAACATACACTAAAATTAAATTTTAAAACATACGCTTACACTAATATTTAGAACATACACTAAAATTTTTATAACATACACTAGTTTAGATGGCATCTAACTGATCACGCTGTAGACATAGTAGCCAAGAGTCCACTAGTATTCGTCGCATTCCTTCCATTTCAATTCCCTATATAAAGAGTGAAGAAACACTTATGAATTATGATAGTATTCCCGATTTTCATGAAACACACAGGGATGAAGTAGAAGTAGAAGACATAGAACCACAACCATCGGAACAAGGCCCATCTCAATCCCGTAAAACAAGAGGGACAACGTCTGATGTACACAAATATTTTGACTATGTCCCTTCACAAAATGATAAGAGTGTAGGATTAAAAATTTGTAAGAAGTGTCAAACACCATATAAGTTTAAAATAGGATCAGGAACGGGTACACTTCAACGACACTTACATAAATATCAACCCGAAATTTCTAAAGATAATCTCACACAACAAAAAATACACCCTAAGGCCGGTCAAGTAGATAGTCATAGCTATGATCACGATATTGTTCCTAGAGAAATGACTAAGTTAGTAATTAGAGATGAATTACCTTATTCATTTGGTGAAAGTAGGAATGTGGAGACTTTTGTGTGAATCACCCTTGGGGGGGGGGGTGAATAGGGTGATTGTGCGGAATTAAAAAAATTAAAAATTAAGTTGCAAATTAAAAGAGAAGAGATAGAGAAAGCAAACATAGCAAGCACAAGTGACGCTACAATATAACGTGGTTCGACCCCCAGGTCTACGTCCAAACCACCTACTTATAACAATTCTCCGGCACAAGCGTTCCACTATACTCAAACCCTTATACAATGATTCTCGGATTCAGACCGAGAAACCTATTACACCCACAGGACTTCTAACACAAGTCCGTCAATCTCACTAAAGTGGAAGCAGAAAAGAGAAACTCAAGATCTTTAATGATCCTGACTGAAGAAAACAAATAAGTATCACACACACTCGGATTGATTGTTGAATTAATTAGTTCAGAAGATTTTTCTTAGAGCAATAGGTGAAGAATACACAATGGGTTCGTCCAAATATATAGATTAGGAAGTGTATCTATCAAAAATAGAAACGATACATTCCAAAAAAAATGAACAATGCGAGGTATGGTCGACCGCAATTAAGGGACAGTCGACTGTTCATCTTGTAAACAAAAATTCGAAAGATGAATGGTCGACTGCTTCATTATATTGAGTATAACGTGTAGTCGACTATGGTGCGGTCGACCGACACTATAGTACGGTCGACCGCAATCGTGTTGTCCTTGACGAAACCACTTTATATTCTTACCATATACTAATCAATCAATAATCAATCAAATACATATAAAATCTCACATATATGGAATAATAAAACTATCTTACTAGCTTTCTTGGGCACTAATCAACATGTGCTCTTTTTGAATAACTTCTTCTTTTGCTTGATTTTGCAATCATTCTTTATTGCTTTCCTTATTTGCTTATTCTTGAATCTCTTTTGAATCTCTTATTGATTTTATTTATTCCTGAAAATCTGGACATCTCAATTTAAACTTATTAGTATTTGTAAACACGTTTTCTGCACACCAAATTAAGAGTCAACAATCTCCCCCTTTTGGTGTGAACAAAATATACCCTTGAATGTTGAAAATAAAGAATAAAGCATATAAATACTACCCCTTAATTCAATACCTCCTGTAACACCGATTTCTATAGATAAGGAACATTTAGGAGAGATTAAAAAAAAAACAAATAAATACAATTTAAACTTATTAGTAGTAGACTAAAACATTCAGTAGAGATCGAAAAAAATAAATAAATACTCCCCCTTTTGAGTAACAAATAAAAACAATTTAAACTTATTAGTAGTAGACTAAAACATTCAAGAGAGATGTTCATTATTTTATTTATTTTGAGTAACTTTCAGTTAAAAACATTCATAAAAAGATTCTCCTCCTTTTGGGAACACACCAAGATGGGGCAAAAGAATAGCATAAGTGTATAACATACTCCCCCTAAATCAATTGGGGAAAAATAAAACAATAGAGCATAAGGAAGATCTACTTACATGATACCGTTGATCGCGAGACTCTTTGATATACAGTGAGAGCTCCTCATGGTATCATAGATTTGAGATTTTTCCAATACAGACGCGTGACATTGAACAAAAGAAGAAGAAGACTGAATTTTAATAAACCGATATCTTAGAAAATTGTAAATAGATTTTTCTAATAACAAAAATAAAAAATGAACAGCCAGGGAAAGAACTGGTTGTCCGCACGGTCGACTGAAAACCAATTTTATAAATAAACACACAACCTGAGAGCGAACTGGTCGACCGCACGGTCGACCATAAACCCTGTAAACGTAATTTTGATGGTAAGCAAAAAACATAGAGTAAAGTGGTCAACCGCAAATACTGAAACCCATTTTTTGAAACCAAAATTTATCTTACACCAAAAAAATTAGATTTCTAGAGACCAGAAGTGTGACCGGTCGATCGAAATACTGATTCAGAATAAAAATGAACAGCCAGATATGTAAGTGTTTTGCAAGCATGATAAAAGTGATTCCTGCATATCATGTTAAAAGTGATTACATATCATCAGGAAGCATACATGAAACTATTGGTTCATATTACATTTATCCATTACAATCTAGGCATCAAGAATCTATTCCTCATCATCACCACCATCATCATCGTCGTCATTGTTTTCATCATCTTCATCATCATTTTCCTTATCATTTGAAGGAGGAAGAAGTTCCTAATCGTCTTTACCTTGCAAGTACTCAATAGTGTTTACATAGTAACCATATACTTGTATTTGATGAGAAGCAAATTGCTCATGAGTCACGAACGAAGATGAGAAAGAGGGGGTGGCGTTCTTGTGATGAGAGGAGGAAGGGGCTTGTGGGGGCTGTTCAGCTTGGCACTCTTGTTGAGCTTGACGATGATGAGCCCGCTGAGTAAACGGAACATTGATGCCCATTTGTTGAGGAAGGATGTGCATAGGATTTTTCTCAAAAGGAAATTCCCAACATCAATGCGAGAGTCAATAGCAAGATTGTAGATGAGAGAACTGTAGGGAAGGACACAATTTCTAGAAGTTGCATAATTCATTGTGCGAATGATGAATGTGACTAGATCAAATTTATATTCACCAAGAATGAGAAAGATGATGAACGATTGATCGACCCGAATTTCAGACTTTTCATTCTTTTTGGGTGAAATATTTACATTGACAATTTTGTTTAAAACACGGGCAGAATCAATAAAATTTGTGGGAGCAAGACGAGGAAGATGAGAGAATTCAGGTTGAACAATCATGGATTTGACGGTATCTTTGTTATGGCCGGGTTATAATCAAGGGTTTTGAAATCTAGATGATACGCATCAAATTCTCCTTCGGAAAATTCATATCTCATACAGAGATATTCGGGAGTAACTTTGACTCTTCTTCCAAGAATGATAGAAGAGAGAGTGAGATCATCGTCTTGAAGACCTTCAAGATTAGCATAAAATTGACGAGTCAATGACTCGAAGTGGGTGCTAGATGTAGCAAGATAATTCTCCCACCCAAAATCTCTAAGAATCCTAACCATAACTAGAAAACTGTCCACCTAAGGATGCTAAGTTTATCTCCCGAATGGCAACAACCGAAGCATTCCAAAGGGCAGAAAAATAAGATCAGCGCAATTAGAATTTCGAAATATAATACCATCTCTAGTGAAAGATTTCGAAGCAATAGTTTTCTTACCCTTTGATTTGTGAGAGGAGGAGCCATGAATTAAGGAAGAAGAAAGCACTCAAGAAATTCGAAGAAAATAGCAAGAGATATGAAGTTTGTTTGATGGGTTTGAGTATGGAGGCTAGGGTTTATCATGAGGCTTGAGAGAAAGGGGATAACTGAGTACTTATACTAGATGGGAGTGACCCGACTGTCATAGAAAAAGACAAAAGCAACTGAACGAATCGGTCGACCGGTTCAAAGAGACGGTTGACCGCACCACAAGAGAGGAAGAGTTTTGATTAAGTAATTTTTGGCAGAGAGGTGGACGGTGGACCGTACGGTCGACCGGTCCATTTTCGACCGATCAAGTTCCTACGTATAGCACAGTCGACCAGTCGGTCGACCGAACATGCAACTGACTTTGCAATGTTGTTTTTCCTCAAATCAACATATTATTTTTAGATCAGGTTATGACATATTTATATGTTGTAAAATTCGCAAGGGACATGTATTTCTTAGATAAATAACAGATGCTTTAGACATTTTATTTTGGAAATAAGTCATCTTAATATAAATTAATGCTCGTGTAGATTTTACCCGGTGCTATACTTATCTGAAGGGCTACGGTCCTTCTCCTTTTTTCTTGATAGAGATGCTAATTTTGTTAGTATCACTTGTTGTGACTATTGAGCATCTTCTATCAAGGTGCCTGCGATCTTCTAAGTTGAGGGCGTCAAACCACCTGCATGGAATTTTGTAGGTGTCCAAGTAGGTTTTGAACCTGCATTTACATTCTTTCTTATCCAAATAAAGTTAACATTCCTTTTTAATGAACAATTATAAGAAATATGCCATAGTCTACAGCAGTAGTGACATGTGATACGATTATGCCTTGGGTCATGCACACTTGCATACTTGAGTTGATTTGTGATTATGTTGGTGACTATGCATGTGTGTATGACATGATGATTTAGATTTTTGATGGTGTATTGGCTCTTCGTATCCAAGCCCTCGATTATCATGATAAGATCTTGAATTCTTTGTAATAAGGTAACTGGGTCCTTCATATTTCTCAACAATTTTTTCGAGCTCAATTACTCTTTTATAAAGTCTTTTCCTAGTCATCTCATTGTCTTTTGTGTTCCAACGAAAAGTGCCTAGGTTAGCATAAGGTATTCTATTGTGTTCAAGAGCTTCATTACAACCTTCCACTACCTCATCATATTTTCTTTTGCATTCTTTTAAATCATCAGTGAGTTTAGCAATATAAACAGATTTCTCATGAATTTCTCTTAGGTTTGATGGAATTGCGATGATTCCCAGGACCACGGATTGGTGTGCGTATCGATCATAAAAGCTTAACAGATTTAAAGCGTGATCTAACCCTTTATAGCGGAATCTAGGGTTCACGAATTATACCTGCGATGAGAAGAAGACGATAGTTTCTAGCAACCTCGAGCCGTCAGCGACCCCAAGATCTTCTGCACGTATTCCTTCCTCGGGTTGGACGTCGTGTGGGCGACGGTCTACCAACCTTTCTTCTCCTTGGCTGACATCTCTTTCTCTCCTTACGTGAATCACGAATTTAGAGAAAACTTCTTATCTCTGATAATAATGTGACGGCCAGAGAATAGAGGATATATATATAAGGCTACGGCAGGGACCATGAGGAGAAATTAGGGTTAGGTCTCCTAACGAATCTGGGTATCCCGTGTTCAGCCCGAACACACAACCCAGGCCCATTAACAATAGCTCGGTCCACTAAAGAGCTATTGTTGCACTACCTTCCTAATCCCAAATTATATTTATGGGCTCCTTTTATTATATGTTCGTTCAGCTCCCCATGTTAAGATATCGAATGTCCGTCGATCAAATTAAGTTACTGACAACTATATTGATCAACATCTTTTATCCTTAAGTAGTACCACTCAACTTTATTTGTCATGTCGGATGTAATCCACCTGCAGGGTTTACATGACAATCCTTATGAGCTCCTTAAGGGGACATCATCAACCCGACGTATCGGGACATGGATTCCTTTTACAATCAACAGCCCATCATACATACAATGCTATTACCCAATTCTTAGAGGTTGTTGATCCATAATGAATCTCACTCTCTTATGAGTCAAAGTAATGCACACTGCATATACATGTCTGTTATTATATCTTGATTAAGAGCATAAGCATCCATAATAATAGAGGTGTTTGTTCTCTTTTGTAGTCAGTACAAAGAGAACAACCTCAAGTGGTCTTGTTCAATACACACAAAGTGTACTAGTGTAAACCTATAGTCAAGATAGACTAATACCAGATTACACTACAACCTTTCCAATTGATTGTCCAAGTCCGTCTAGGTTGTGAACTATTTATATATTCCATAGGAAACTGATAATATGATCTTCTGTGTGTCTCCTCACACCATATTATCAACCTTATAGAATATCAGATACTTGCATTAATATTATAATAAACACAATATGCAAACATATGCCCATATGATTCTCATTCAAAAAAAATAAGGAAATAAAGTTAATACAAAAGTGATGATTTCAGTATATAACCCTAACAAGGTTTTCATCATGTGTTGCTAAGGATCCTTGAATTTGTTGTTTTAAATGCTCATTTTCCTCTATCAACACATCATGGTCTTTCCTAAACGACTCAAATTTTTCCATAATCAAAGAATTTTTATTTTTCAGTTTTTGATTTTTAGCGATGCAAGAGTCATGTGATTCATTTGAAATTTATTTATATTTTCTTAATTCACGACTTAATTTTTTAGCATAATCTTTTAATCCATTACACATGTCTACTAAATCATCGTAAGTGGGTTCTTCAATTACCTCTTCTTGGGATGGTGATTGCACCTCACAATTTTCAAGAGCCATGAAGCCAACATTGTTGTGATCCTGCTAATCCTCGCTTGAATCTGAGTCTAGCCATGTTACCTTCAATGCCTTCTTTTTCCATCCCAGATTGGAGTGGTAGTAGTCCCTATTCCTGTCCTGTGAGACGGGACAATTTGCTCGGATGTGTCCAGGCTTCTTGCATTTGTAGCATACGTCATCTTTGTCCTTTTTTCTTTCTCCTTGATACTTGCCATATTTTTTATGTTTAAGGTACTTACAAAATTGCTTAGTCAGTAAGGCGATGTCTTCATCTGACTCCTCACGATCTGACTCTGCTTTTGATGATCGAGTTTTTTCTGCTTTCAAGGCGATGGTCTTCTTTTCGATTTTTGGTTCAATCCCGATTATCTGCATGTATCTTTTGGTTTCGGTCATCTCCATTTCGTAAGTCTTCAGTTTTCCTTGGAAGGTATAGTAATCGAATCCCTTTTTCTCAAAGATCTCCCTCATTGCAGCAGCTTTTACATCCCATTTTGGTGTGAGACAGCTTATGAACTTTCCGACCTTTCGGTTATCATCCAACCCCTTACCTAAGCTCTTAAGCTCATGTGCAATAATATCGAAGTGGGCAAGCATTTGATCCACGTTCTCTCCTGGCAACATATGAAAAACATCAAACTTATAAAAACATAAATTTACTTTAGCTTTTACCTCAGAAGTAGTTCCCACGTGCCGTTTCAACATGTTGTTCCAAATCTCGTATGTCGTTTGCAATTTTGCCCGCATCGCATGAATTCTTCATTGTTCAATCCTGCATAAAGAGCCGTCATAGGTTTGGAGTTTGCTTTTTTTAGTGCTAGCTCTGCTTTTGAGAAAGCTGTCTTTCCATCGCAGACCGGAATATCTGTTTTGTTTATGCACACATCTTCTCCAAGCATATGTAAGAAATGATACATACAAACTTTCCAAAACTTATAGCATTTTCCATCAAAATATGGTGAACGTGTTAGACTTGTCCCATTGGAGATGAATGACTCCAATGAGTACAAGTTTTCGGGAGGAGGGATTTCGGTCATTGGATCTTTTTCTTAAGATTTTAAGCTCTTAGTAAGCACCTCGCTCTGATACCACTGTGAATCACCCTAGAGGGTGAATAGGGTGATTGTGCAGAATAAAAAAAATTAAAAATTAAGTTACAAATTAAAAGAGAAGAGATAAAGAAAGCAAATATAGCAGAGATAAAGAAAGCAAATATAGCAGGAACAAGTAACACAGCGATATAACATGGTTTGATCCACAGGTCTATGTCCACACCACCTACTTGTAGCAATTCTCCCACAGGCGGTTCCACTATACTCAAACACTTATACAGTGATTCTCGAATTCAGGCCGAGAGACCTATTAAACCCACAAGACTTCTAACACAAGCCCCATCAATCTCACCGAAGTGGAAGAAAAGAAAAACTCAAGATATTTAATGATCCTGACTGAAGAAAACAAATAAGTATCACACACACTCGGATTGATTATTGAATTGATTAGTTCAAAAGATTTTTCTCAGAGCAATAGGTGAAGAATACACAGTGGGTTCATCCAAATATATAGATTAGGAAGTGCATCTATCAAAAATAGAAATAATACATTCAAAAAAAAATGAACAGTGCGAGGTACGGACGACTGCAATTAAGGTACAGTCGACCGTTCATCTTTTAAACGAAAAGTCGAAAGATGAATGGTCGACTGCATCATTATATTGACTATAACGTGCAGTTGATTGTGGTGCGGTCGACCGATACTATAGTAGGGTCGACCGCAATTGTGTTGTTCTTGACGAAACCACTTTATATTCTTACCATATACTAATCAATCAATAATCAATCAAATACATATAAAATCTCATATATATAGAATAACAAAACTGATCTTGCTAGTTTTCTTGGGCACTAATCAACATGTGCTCTTTTTGAATAACTTCTTATTTTGCATGATTTTGCAATCCTTCTTTATTGCTTTCCTTCTTTTGCCTATTCTTGAATTCTTTTGAATCTCTTATTGATTTTATTTACTCCTAAAAGTCTGAACATCTCAATTTAAACTTATTAGTATTTGTAAGCACGTTTTGTGCACACCAAACTAAGAGTCAACATTTTGCACAAATCGTATTAAACCCCCATTATAAAAAAATTGCTATGGATGTAGTTAAGGGTGATTATAAATTAGTTTACAATGAGTCTAAGGATTTTTTAGTAGTAACATTAACATCACTAAGCATTAGAGTTTCTTTGACATCGGATGGGTGGGTAGGAGTGAACGACGTTGCAACGATGTGTGTAACATGTCATTGGATAGATTCCGATTGACTACTTCAAAAGAGAATAATTTCATTCGGATTTGTTAGGTACCCACATAAGGGTAAAATAATTGCCACACACATCATGGAAGCATGTAATAATTTTGGTATTTTTGATAAAGTTTTTGAAATTGGTTTTGATAATGCCTTAATAATACCAAGACAATCGTTAGTTTAAAAATTACATTAAATCCTATAGAACCGGAAATTTTTCATGTTAGGTGTGATTGTCATATTTTAAATCTTTGTATACAAGATGCATTAAAATATGGAAACGATAAAATTGAGGCAATGAGAAATTGTGTTCATTTTATTACGTTGAGTGGTCCAATATAACAAGCTTTTCATGATTGGTGTCAACTTAGGCGAATTGTATTTAAACATTTTCCTAAAGGTATTAGTCACCGTTGGAATTCTTCTTTTGATTTATTAGGTGTTGTTCTTCACTATCATTTTAATCTTAGAGAATTATGTGTTGCAATGGGTATGCAAGATTGTATGTTAGATGATGATTTTTGGTTTTTTACCGATAGTTTGTGCAAATTTTTAGAACTTTTTAATGAAGCTATTTTACAATTTTCAAAAATATATACATTTACATCTAGTGGTATTTTACTTACAATTGTCACTATGATGACAACAATTAAAGATTTGATAAAGACAGTTTTGTTGGAAAAATGGTTTATACCGCTTATATTAAAATTTTAAAATATTTTCATCCACTTCCTATGTTATATTGTGTTGCTAGTGTAATGAATCTCGTGATTAAGTTAGAGGGCACAAAAATTTTAATTGAGATTTTTTATACTTACGCTCCACACGAAGAAATATAAGATTTTGATCATGTTGTTTTCACTACAAAATTTAAGAATGTTTTGACTAGTTTATATGATAGTTATGATTGACTTAATTCATCAACACTATACAAACACAAAATGTTAGTTCTTCTTCTTCTTGTATATTATCAAAGGAAAAGAGTCTTGCTACTAGTAATGTTTTAAATCTCATAAAATCAAAAAAATCAAGAACCAATTCATCAAATGAGTTGAATTGGTATAATGCACAACCTCCCATTGAAGATGTATTAGATGTGTTTTCTTTTTGGAAAAATAATGAAAATATTTAGTATTTTTTTCTCATGGCTAAAGATTTGCTAACTGTACCAGTGTCAACCGTTTCATCGGAAAGTATTTTTTCTCTTGGTGGCAGAATTATGAGACCGAACAGGAATCGCTTGACATCAAAGAATTTGGAGATGTTAGTATGCGCTGAAGATTGGATGAAAGCAGAAGAGAAGACCCAAGATTTACAAGAAGCACAAAACGGATCAACAAGTAGCGACGAATGAACATTTAGTAGAGTGTAATTTGTATAATGTATTGTAAATAATTGGGAAAATTTAGGGGGATGAGATTCTATATTTAGGTTAAGTAGAAGTGTACGACAATAGTCCACTGCCTTCTCTTAAATCTAAATAGTGGTCATCTCGATCTCTAAGTACAAATGTTTTCCTCGTATTGTAATTTGAATATTTCTGAATGAAATGAAATTTTACTAATTTATTTGATTACATATTAAACTTTGTAATCCATAAAAATAATTTAATTTATGAATATTTCTTTTATCTATATGTTATTAACAATTGTGAACCAATTTTCTAACAATTTTTCTTTGTTATTTTTTTTAAAAAAAACGGCTTGGCCCCAGAGCTAGGGACCAAGGGCCAGGGCTGGGCCTCAATATTTCCCTTTCAGCCTGACCCTGGATCTTTGGTGGCCCGGCCCGCCAAAGCCCGGGCCCGAGTCAAACCCATCGGGCTTCGGCCCGGCCCGGTAGGCCCGAATGCCACCCTTTATCCAGAATGCATATGTCTATTTAGTTTGAAAGTCAAAAGGATTTAACCAAAATTTTAGAACCAATCAAAAGGTCTAATAAACAATTTGCAAAAATAGAAAACTAATTAATTTTTTGCATTTCTAAAAATAAAAATAAAAATAAAAAAGATGAGTGACAAATCAGACGTTTATTGGATATTATTGGAAACTGCGACCTATATTTATCACATTTTTACTTAGAAAAATGTGTTTGGTCTCGAAGTCTCTTTAGCCTAAATATAAAATGAACTAAGGTCGTAGTTGGGAACTGCGGCCTCGGAAAAAAATATTTTTGAAGATCAAAAAGGCCGCAGTTCGGTATTACGGCTTATGAGAACTGGTCTATCTTCGAAATTAGTTTCAAAATTTGTCTATTTTGAGAATTAGTTTTAAAAATTGGGCCATTTCGGGGAAAAAATTATGGTTTTTGTCAACCTTGTTTTAAGTGGGGCTATGGTTTTTGCGGTGGTTGTTTGCATTATAGCATGACAACTGGCATATAATATTCCAATTATGTTTGGTACAAGTCTTGTAACAATCCTCATTGAGCTTATAAGAGTAACATGTGAAGATAGGTTGCAGATAATACTAGTAGCATGTAAGAGGAAAAAGTACGGGGGGTTGAGAGTATTAGATCTGAGAGATATGAAAAAGCATTTTTGATTAAGTGCTGGTGAAAAATAAAAAGGAATCGCAACAATTGGTGATGTAAATCCTTTGCAGCTTACCGGATAAGGAAGAAATATAGATTTGGGAGGAGAAGTGTCCACGGTAAAGCTTCATATATTTGGAAAGGTGTGGCAAGAGTGGGTGAGATTTTCCACACTAACACAAGGTGCTAAGCAGTTAAAATCCCCAATTACGCCCAATTAATTTTCGACTAATCGCTAAACGGAGGCTATGCGATTATTTTTTTAGCGATTTATAATATTTCAATAGTTAGCTATTTAATCGGGTATAATCGGCCGATTAGTAGTTAATCGGCCAATTTTAAGTCACTGATTAACCGATTTAATCTCCTTCTCTAATTTTCATGCACGTTTGTATTATTTGGGCTCAATCCGGTCCAAAATCAAATCCAAATCCAAAATCAAACTCCTTCTGGTCCTCTCGCAAACCAAAATCTGACATGTCACCGCTCTCTATTTCTTCCTCGCACAAACCCAGACCCAAACTGATTCTCTTCTTCTTCCTCGAGAAAATCTAAACCCGACTAGTTGTCGCTCTCCCTGCGCCATCGCATACTTGACCCGACCGCATCTGCTACACCTCCTCTTGCTGCTTGTGCTGTTCCTACTCCTCGATTATTTTTGTTTGATGGAACCGACCAGCAAACCCGACCCGACCCACATCTAGAATCCAAACTCAGCTCAAACCAAGTACTTTCTTCTTTTTCTCTATAACTATATGTTCCTATTTGATAATCTCATAATAGTTTTATGTTAGGATTTAGAGTTGCTATATATATATATATATATATATATATATATATATATATATATATATATATATATATATATATATAATTTTTACGATTTAATCCCCGATTATTTTTCGATTAACCAATTAATCACTAATTGCTTCTAGACCGATTAGTTCCAAAAACTGATTTTAACTGCCTAGACAAGATTTAGGATTGGGACCGGAAAAGAGATCAGATTATGGAAGAAAAATTGGTGTGGAAACAATAATCTTCTCTCTATGTTTCTGGAGGCTGCCGCAGCAACGATAAACATCGAATATATATATAATTTTTACGATTTAATCCCCGATTATTTTCCGATTAACCAATTAATCATTAATTGCTTCTAGACCGATTAGTTCCAAAAACTGATTTTAACTGCCTAGACAAGATGTAGGATTGGGACCGGAAAAGAGATCAGATTATGGAAGAAAAATTGGTGTGGAAACAATAATCTTCTCTCTATGTTTCTGGAGGCTGCCGCAGCAACGATAAACATCGATATGTTAGTTGCTGATGTGTGGCGTTATGAGAGACTGAGTATTGAGGTTTTTGACGAAATTTCACAAGAGAGTATTAACCAACTGCAGAAGCTCAACAATTTCATTCGTACAGACGGTATGTATATTAATCAAACGGAGGATGAAAGGAGCTGGAACTGTGAGCCTAGTCGCATATTCTTTGGGAAGATGTATAGATGGCTCAACGATGGAGGGTCGAGATGTAAGCAGGCTAACATTATTCACCGTTGAACTTAAAAGTGTTCATTTGGTTGGTGAAGAATGATGTGATCTTATCTAAGATCAACATGCAAAAACAAAATATGCAAATTGATGTAAGATGCTCCAGATGTAACAACGACGATGAAGATACAAACTACTTATTATTTATCTGCCTCAAAGCTAGGTTAGCTTGAGAGGTTGTGTGCTTAGGTTTTGGGATCCTAGATTGCCCTAGGTCGAGCTCTGAGGTATGGGGGCACTGGAGGATAGGTATTGTTAGGAAAAAGGATAGAATTGCATGAGATATTTCTATTGCGGCTACAGTGTGGGGTTTATGACTAGATCGTAACAAACTCTGCTTCCGTAATACCAATAACAAATTTCCTGTTATGATGCATAAAACTTTTGCCAATATACATGCTTGGGCTGGTTAGGCGGCCGCCAAGAAGAAGAGTCGCACGGAGGAGAATGATTAGATCGAATTAGGAGTGCAGGATGCAATGGTTTTGGGTGTATACTGCCTTCTCAGTACTTGTATCTTTATTTATGTACTAGGGATTATAAGTGTACTTTCGCTTTATTTTATGTTTGGAGGTGGGTTAGTCGTCTTTAATATGATTTACTGTGTTTTGTTAATTATTTATTAATAAAGCGACGATGATGTCACTTTTATTATATATTAAAAAAATACTAGTAGTAGGTATTGGGTTGCTGTAGGAATCTTGGTGGAATAGGAAAAAGCCTACTCAATTCTTTGTTCAAGTTTTGCTTCGATTGTTCAAAGTTGGGACCATTGACATAACAAAAGAGGATTGAAGGCTAAACCTTATGCTTGGCAGAATATATAGATATGTGTATGACTACAAATCACAGATATTGTTTTGCATTTCATTTCTGGTACTAAGATTTAAGCTATAGATCATAATATTTTATCTTTATCCCTTTATCTAATATTATAATGGGATAAGGCTTTAGTGTAATTTGTAAATCTATCAACGTGTGTAACACACCTACATAACTAATATGAATGAGGTCTCAGTTTCGAATCCATACTACGTCTAATTTTTTACTTTAAAAAAATTATATATTTATTAAAACATGCATCATATGTGTAAATTACTAATAATCTCTAATATTATAATAGGACAGATGTGGTTGTCATTTGTAGACAACCTTTAATTTGTAGATATTTAACCATCTAATCTCAACCATTTATTTTTAAGTGGGAATTATATTAACCATTCATTTACTCAACTGTTGTTAGTTACCATAATATCCTCAAAGGTTCAAAATTTTTTACGACATAATTATTTACAAAAGTGTCACTCATATAAAATAAAAATTTGTGCCACTATGGATAATTTGTAAAGAGTATGTAATGTGTAAAATTAGGTCTAAGCTTCGAGGCCAAATACGTCTTATTATTTACTATATAATTTTTTTTAGTTAGAACGTGCATTACACGTGCAGATTACTAGTAACTATTATAATGGGTGAGTTGGAGTTGACATTTATAAATCTATCAACTTACATTGTCCATAACTAATATAAAAGAAATATGAGGTTCGAAATCAGACTGCGTCAGAATTTTTACTTTTAAAAATATATATATTTATTAAGACGTGCATCGCACATGTAAATGACTAGTGGTACTTTAATTATAAATTCCATTAATTCCTGATCAATGAGACGCTGGAGCTTCCAACCACGATTTTATAAAAGGACGAAAGGGATCTATTGGGTATAATTCTAAGTACTGTAGCTTTACATATATAGTAAGCAAAGATATGGATATGAAGTATGCGACCATCATGCTAATGCTAACCAAGAAAGGAATTGCTTGCTTGATAGTTAATCAGAACTACATCTCTCAAGTCAAAACAGCTGGCTTCTTTGCATTCTATATACTAGTTAGGTTAGCCTCCAACAACTAAGCACTTCAATTTCTTCAACAAAAGAACAACTAAGCATTTCAAATTTCAAATATAGAAAAGTAACATAATCATACAGAACTTGGGGCACAAGCTTTATTCAAGGACAATGATACACTCCACAAAACAAGTAGGTGGGCTTACCCTATCTTTTTCAGTACTGGGGTCTAGTCTAAAGTTTGAGATGAAAATTGAAAGAAGGTCAGAACTTAGCGAATTTTTTCCCAAACCGACCTACTTTTTGAAAGTTTTTTTCAAACCGACCTACTTTTTTTTAATTCTCAAAGCGACCCACTCGGTCTTTAAAAGACTGAATCTAGTATAAACTAGCGCGGTCTTTCAAAGACCGAGTCTTGCACTTCGAAAAATCGAAGAGCAAGACTCGGTCTTTGAAAGACCGCGCTAGTTTATACTAGACTCGGTCTTTCAAAGACCGTACTTGCACTTTAGGGGTTTTAACTGCGCAGATCTCCTTTCTTCTTCTTCTCTCTCTCTACTTTAGTCTATTCTATTTCTCCAACTCATCGGAGGTAGCATGTCCACGTCATCGGGAAGAAAGATCCATTTCAGAAGATTGACTCATACAAGTATTTTGCTGAGATGATAGAAAAACCAAAGAAATTCTATAAACTCAGGTTCATAGAATTACTTGGTATAATCAACTCATACAAGTATGAGGATCGAAGATATGGAAAAACCAAATAGCACTCCACCTCCGATAGAAAAACCAAAGAAATTCTATAAACTCAGGTTCATAGAATTACTTGGTATAATCAACTCATGCAAGTATGACGGTTGAGAAATGGGCACTTTATGCAGATGAAGGTCGAAGATATGGAATAATGACTACGAACCTGTCAGAATGCTTCAATTCAGTCTTGAAAAGAGTCCGTAGTTTACCAGTAACTGCAATTGTTGAGACGATCTTCTTACGTCTCAACTCTTACTTTACTACTCGTCGACAGGAAGCTAGTAAGCTTTTATGTGAATAAAAGATTTTTGCTAAAAGTGTACATGATTTAATTGATAGTCGCCGTGAAGCTAGTAAGTTTGGATTTGTTTAATTTTTGAAAATGTATGATTGATTGAGGTTTAAATATTGGCCAAAGAGATTATTTTGGAATCAATAAGTTTCAAATATATTCGAATCAAAATGTCTTGAAGTTTTTCGCATAAAAACTCAATCAGCTTCAAGGCTCGGTCTTTCAAAGACCGTTGTCATTTTAACAAGACTCGGTCTTTTGATGCTGATTGTAAAATATCACTTACAGACGTAAGACTCGGTCTTTCAAAGACCGAGTCTAGTTATATTTAGAACGGTCTTTGAAAGACCGAGTCTTGAATTCAATCAATTCCACAATATCTCCACAACATCTCCACAATTCCAGAAACTCATTAATGTCTCCACAATATCAACAAACTCATTAACATCTCCATATGTCCAACATCTCCACAATATCAAAAATCTCATTAACATCTCCACAACCACATCATCTCCAACATCTCCACAACCACATCAACAATTTCATTAACATCTCCACAATTTCAATAATATCTCCACAATATTGTTAATATCATATCCACAACCACATCGACAATTTCAATAATATCTCCACAATATCATCTCAACATATGCCCAACAGAACATTGAAAAAACTAGAGACATTAACAACATACTACTCTAAACTCGAGACAGAACATTAAAAAACTACAAAATCAAACTAACTAAAAATTTACAACACCTACCAAATCCAAATTCGTTGAGGGATGGAGAGAAGAAGAAAAAAATACGAAAAGTAAATAAAGTCGAGAAGAAGAAGAAAGAAGATCTGCGCAATTAAAACTCCTAAAGTGCAAGAGTCTAGTATAAACTAGCGCGGTCTTTCAAAGACCGAGTCTTGCTCTTCGATTTTTCGAAGTGTAAGACTCGGTCTTTGAAAGACCGTGCTAGTTTATACTAGACTCAGGTCTTTCAAAGACCGAGTGTGTCGCTTTGGAATTTAAAAAAAAAGTAGGTCGGTTTGAGAAAAACTTTCAAAAGTAGGTCGGTTTGGGAAAAAATCGAACTTTGCTAGCAAGTGACCCCTCAATTCAAAACCCTGACCACCATTCCAACTTTCCTGATCCTTACGCAAATGCTTCTGCATTTTAACATAAAAGGAAGTATAGAATACAGAGCAAAAAAAAACACACCAATTCATTCACAAATTTACATTCTGAACTCCAAATATTTCACTCGAAATACTATCAATGCAATCACGCAATCCATGTATAACAAGCAAAGCAACATTATTATATCAAGCCAACAGTAAACCATGGGTTTCAAGAAAAAAAATGACAACCCAACATTACATCAATCTCACAAATGAAATCCTCACTCAAACTTAATCTTACAATAAAAACAACACAAATAACTCCTCTCCCAATTTTAAAATGCAGGAAGCCATTTAAAAATCCATGTATTATTATTATGTAAATATATGTATATATAGTATGATTACTAGTGTCCTCTTGCTAGCATCTCTTGCACCTCCTTCTCCTCATACTGAATCAACGCAATCCGACTCTGCACCCACAACTGCTCGTAAAACTGCCTAATAAACTCCTCGGCCTCATCATCCACTTCTCGGCAAACTGCATCATCCTCCTCCTCCTCTTCAGAGAAATTTGAGATTCTTACAGAGAAAGGCGACTTCGCTTCCCCTGCAGCCAAGTACATGCATTGAGGCGACGGAGATGGAGATGGCGTATACTCAATCCTCGGCACATCACAAATAGCTGGCCCTGCTGCTCTCGGGGTCTCATCTCCCACGACAACTACATTAAGACAAGGAAAATAGTTTCTTCGCTTGTTATTAGCATGGAAAAAAGCAGGGTTGGGGCTGTTGCTGCAAGAGAACTCGTATTCTTGTATGCTGAATTCGCCATAACTGCGCCGAGGATGGTGGTGGTGGTGGAAGGCTAATAGGGTGCTGAGGTTCTTGTTCATGAACTTGATCTTGCCTCTCTTCATCAGTAAGTTCATGTTCATGATAAGCTTTCTTTTCGAGATGATGCCTTTTCTCATCATGAAGAAGGCGACGCGGAGGAGGTTCCATATTTTCTTGGCAGCTATAGGGGAGTGGAGCTCCATTGATCGATTGATCGAGATCAAGGTTGAGATTGAGAAAGAGATCAAGAGAAGGTTTGGATGGATATGAGAGTGGAGGGAATTAAGGGGAGAAGGGGGTTAATTACTTTTATATATATATATAATAATAATTATAATTAGAGGAAGGGAATGAAGGAGAGAAGGGGAAATTAAGGTGATTAGGAAAGATGGAAAATGAGGTTTGGGCAATTTGGATTAGAAAACAAAAAGCAAGGGAAAAGAGAAAGGAGGGGACCATATATAGTATGGTGCTTTGTGTGATGGTGCGCCCCAATGCAACGGCTACATAGGGAGAGGTAGCATTGGCATCGGGTCGAGTCGGGTCGGGTCCTTCACTATTCGGACCCAGATCCGGATCCGATCTCCTACGGGTCTAAAAATTGGACCCAAACCCGAATCCGTGAGGACCGGGTCCAGTTCCGGACCCGGGTCCTATCAAAATATTCTTATCCGAACAGGTAGGGGCAAGAGCGTGAGCGGCGAGCGGAGGCGGCGAGTGAATAATTTAGAATAGAGGAGAGAAGAAAAATGCATGAGTTTTGAGTTTGGAAGAGTAAGTTTTAGAATTGAGGAGGAAGAAGGGGAGGGATGAGGATAGAGTATTTATTTTAATGTTGATTTTTTGGACTTTTTTAACGGGTCCGGGTCGGATCTCTTTTGAGCGGACTCAGATCCGGACCCGAAAATATAACGGGTTCCATTTTAGAACCCAGACCCGAATTCGGATAGACCAGATCGGTTTTCGGTCCAATACCGGGTTCGGGTCGGATCTGGATTTTGAGTATTTATACCAATTCTAGGGAGAGGGAGAGACAGAGGAGAAAACTTGTTAATTAAGTATTGCTATTATATCATTACGTTTTAAACATTCATCAAAAAAATCATTAGGTTTTAAACTTTTACAAGTACACCTAATGTACAGGGAGGAATAACAGGTATTATATTTTATGATAAAATTAAATTTTTTAAAAAAAAATTAGTAAGGTGTTAATATTTGGCATTTTGTAGTATTGAGTTTTTTAAAGAAACACATGAGCTTTTTATATAATTTCTTGTAGACAAGCATTTGCAATTATGTTTACGGAAGTAGGCAAGGTCAAAGTTGAATGCAATAGAAAACTCTAATTTTAGGAGACTAACCTGAAAGGGAAGTATAATTATACTAATCTTTTGACTAATTTCTCACTGATATCTTTATCTTTTTCTTATATATACACCTAACGCATGTAGGGCTGCAAACGAATCGAACTATTCGTGAGCTATTTGGCTCGAGCTCGGTCAAAGCTCGGCTCGAACCGAGCTCGAACTAAAAACTGAGCTCGTTTTGTAAACGTGCCGAGCTCAAGTATGAATTTTTTTTTAGACTAAGCTCGCTAGCTATTCGGCTTGAATATGGTCAAAGCTCGGTCAAAGCTCAGCTCGAACTCACTCGAACTGAGGTCGGGCCCAGCTCGAGCTCAAAACTGAGCTCGTTTCGTAAACGAGCCGAGCTCGAGCCTGAAGGTATTCAGCTCGGCTCGACTCGATTGCAGCCCTAAACGCATGCATGCATGTTGGGAAATTTGCAATAATTCCTTACAAAATTTGAGTTTCAATTATTTGTTCATTCAGCCATTCATTGCGCATTTAAACTTTTATTTAAGATAAGCATGTCTGATTTGAAAGCCCTAAACACACGCATTTTGAAGTATCATCTTCTTTTCTCCTATAAATGTGTATTTATGTTTTCTAATCACTTAAATTACTATTTGGGTCTTTGAGTATCTGTCCTTTCTAAACTTATTTTTTACTTCAGTATAAATGTATCAAACAGTGTGGGTCTGTCAGGTTGAGAATCTGTTGAACCCAGTAAATGTATACACATGGTTTTGGCAACTAGACTTCAGTAATGT
Organism: Hemerocallis citrina; assembly: GCA_017893485.1. NCBI lineage: Eukaryota > Viridiplantae > Streptophyta > Magnoliopsida > Asparagales > Asphodelaceae > Hemerocallis > Hemerocallis citrina. The sequence continues at coordinate 152,057,288 of CM030362.1, forward strand.
GTAAACAATCAACATCTCTAATCTCTAAAATTATAATGGGATGAGGCTTAGTGTCATTTGTCAATCTATCAACGCGTGTGACGCACATATATAACTAATATAAATGAAGTTTTAGGTTCAAAGTCTTCACTACGTCAGAGTTTTTATTTTTTATTTTAAAAAAATTATTAAGACGTACATTGTTCGTACATAACTAATATAAAAGATATCTCAAGTATGAGATCAGACTACGTCGAAATTTTACTTTTAAAAAAAATATTTATTAAGATGTGCACGCACATGTAAATGTAAATGTAAATTACTAGTGGGTATGAAGTTAAAGAGTTTGTAAAGAGCAGAAGCATTAGCCTTAGACTAACTATACAATTAGCCATATTGGATCTTAATTAAAGGATACCTGAAGATTGCTGTTGGGTCAATGTCTTATATATAGCCACCCTGAGTGGCGGAGGGAGGAAGAGAGTAGGGGAGACATTTGGGACCTCCAAAATTTTGTAAAACCTCCTAATATAGATCAAAAATTTTATTTGGCCCCCCAGTTAAAAAAATTTTGGGACCCCCTAGTCTAATCCACCTCTTATTAAATGCTAAAAATAGTGGTATGAGCTTTGGGCTAAAAATTAACAGTGATACTTATTATTTGATCTATATAATCATTAGATAAAATTTTTAATAAGAAACTAGTGTGTACACAAGTTACAAGTATATTTATTTATTTGAGCTGTATCTCTTAGCCTCTAGTATTATAACAGTATAAATAGTGTAGTATGATTATTGATTAATATTACTCTTACCAAATTTAGAGTACAACTGTATAAGTGCGAAAAAATACATGATACTAAAAATATAAATTCGAATATTTACTTTGATTATAATTTTATTTTGATCCAATTACTTTAATTCTTCAAAATAAAAGTAAAGTAAGAGATTTTCGACAACATTTATGTCGATGCTGGGAGAAAAAAAAATGGAACCCCTATTTTAATTTGTCTGGCTCCGCCACTGGCCACGCCACTGGCCACCCACCGATAGCCACAAAATTAAGGGCACCCTTCCTTCAGACGACAATAAAGTATGCCTTATTACAAAGAGAGAGATCTTGTGTACTTCACCTTGTCCTGTTATTAAAAATTGGAAAAAGGAAAAGGAATTACACAAAAACACAGGGCATGAGGGGTCTCTTTCTTGGAAGGGGAGCTAAGTTAATCGTATTAGAAGATTAGCACAATTGCACTTGTTATTTTAGCATATGTAGTCGCGGCGTCCAAAATATGGGTATTTGGCAATGAAAATTATAGGAATGAGTTGTAGTCGTCTAAACCTAAATTTTGGGTTTTCAACGACGGACGAAAGATCATATTTTGTGGGAGAATTTTTTTTTTCTTTTTTTTTCCACAAAAAAATCGGACGGAATATGATATCCCGTTCGATAAAAAAATTGCTGAAGAAAAGTCATTGGACCCATAAATAAGAACTATAGGCCAAAATGTATAGGATTTAAAAAATGAAATAGGTTGGGAAAGTGTTGGACGACAGATGATTTGCCATTTTTTATTTTGATTTTTTTCTTTTTCCAAATTGATTGGACGGGATATCTGTTTAATTTAAAAAAAAAAACAAAATTGTCGACGGACGGGAGATGATATGCCGATTTCCAAATTTTGGCTTTTGCTATTTCTTCTCCCAAATTTGGCAGTCTACTGTTCACTTCTCACCCAAAATATGAGTATTTGGCCGATGACTGCAGCAAATTTTTGGTCAAATTATCCTTTTTTTTAGGATATTTGGCCAACGAGTACAGATGCTCTAAGGACCCATTTACTGATAAACATGTAAGAGTACTTGCACCCTTTTTTATTAATTTCTTTTCTTAGATTTGTAATGATAATAATTTTGATAAGATTTGTTGAAGAGATTTTTGGTAGATATGAAAATCTAGTCCGATTTTGGACAGATATGCAATAGTTGGATGCGATCTTTTGATAAGATTTTGGCTAAATACAGGAATTTTATCTGATTTTGGACATATAAGAAATTTTAGATGAGGATTGTGGATAGATACAGGAATCTTTTCAGATTTTGGACAGATATGGAAAATCCGTATGATGATTTTTTAAATGATTTTCTATAGATATGTCCTAAAACTTTAATAAAAAATTTTCAAGTGGGGTGGTTAGCTGAAGTCCTGACTGGAGGTTGGGGTTCGGGAATTGGCGGAGATCGCCGAACCCTCATGGCTTGAGAAAGCCTACCCCTGTGCTCGAGATCGACATACGGTGTCGAGGCTTGGGTCGGCGGAGAGCATCGAGCTCTTTTGCCTTAGCTTGAGGAAGCTACCCTTGTGCTCGAGTTTGCCATACGGCATCGAGGCTTGGTTCGGCGGAGTGCACCGAACTCTTTTGCCTTTGTCACGCCCCGCTTCCCAAAAATATGGAATACGAGCACGTGACGAAGCCCAGCGAATGATTTTTTACATCATCCATAAGCTGTAGGATCGACTCAGCATCATAACGAGAATATAACCAGATTTATATATAACCAAGCATGCATGAATAATTTATTAAGCAACAGAAAACAATTTAAACAAATAATAATATTCAAATAGTTCTCATGTCTGGATCAAATGTAAACTCGGAAACAAGTCTTAAACAACAGAAGAAATAAATACCTTAAGGAAAGCAACTATTTAAACAGATCCTTGCTCCAAGCAAAACCTGAAATGTCTGCTCACCAATTCCGGCAGGTAGTTTGTCTCCCAAGTCTGCTTAATAAACATAAACAGGAAAACAAGGGAAAACAAGAGAAAATGCCCTTAGTGCAAGCTAGGGCCACAAATAGTGAAAGCAAGTACAAGAAAGGGGAAAACAAGAATTGAAATCAAGAATAGGCAGAGTTATAACAAGTAATGAACAAATTCAGGGACTATCTAGCAAGAGGGAAACATCTTAATAACTAGATTGGATAACAACTGCTAATGGTAAAACATATGTCAGGTGACTAACATCAAGTATCATGTTCCATGTGTCAGGTTTCACGTATCAAGTAACAGGTGTCATGTTCAAGTTTCATGTATCAGACATCAGGTAATCAGGTAACAGGATAATCAGGTAACAGGATAATCATGTATCAGGTATCAAGTTCAAGTCTTGTGTGATTACTATCTAGGTAGCACGACATGCATCCATACTTTTACTACATGGTTGCTACAGTCAAATCAATTGCGTTTAGACCTAGTAATGGAGTCTATAGGGCGGTGTACTCAGGTATCAAGTAATCAAGCAGGCACGGTTCATGAATACGAATTAAATAACAGGTTCACGAAGCAAGTTCGTGAATACTAACAGGTTCAAGGACCACACAGTGGTTCCATGAATACAACAGGTTCATGAGCCAAGTAACTGACTCCATGAATACATCACGTGCAACAGGTTCATGAGCCAAGTAACTGACTCCATGAATACATCACATGCAACAGGTTCATGAACCGAGTACTGGGAAACACGGGCCCCCCTTCTGAGTACACTTATCCATATTGTCCATTCTATAGTCTTTCCCATAACCCCGGCTTGTTACATTTGTTCAGGCAGATTTTGTGTTCTTGTATTTATACATGTGAAACAGGGTTGAAATAATCTAATTTAATTCTAAGAAAAATTGGGGATGTCCTATAGGGTGTCCAGCAACTACATATAAAATTTGGGGTCAAACACTCGCTGTTTGTACAGCTAAAATAATTCGCAAAGTCAATATATACAGCCGTTTTTACAGAACTGCGCCTACTGACACAGCTGCAGTATAACAGCCATATCTCCTAGACCGTAACTCCAAATTCAATCATTCTGGAGTCTATCGACATCTACACATCCTGATCTACGTTTCATATTCATGGCTCGGGTCCAAATTCCAAAGATAAGAGGGTCGAAACTGCAAAAGAAAATCCAGACAGCAACATAGAGAAATAATTCACTAATGTAGATTTCATAGAATTATGTAATTTGGTGTCTAAAATCATTATGTGGCACAAATACATGGTAATGGGAATCAAACAGCAAATAATAATATTTTTCAAGCCATAATGATCACAAATTTGCCAAAACACTAATTTATATGCGTCTGCAGTTTCTAGGGGTCCTTAATTCATATGTCTATGTGATTCACAAGTTCAAGGGGATAAAAGAGTCCAATTGAATTATTATTTAATACGAGGAAGTTTTGTGACTCTTAGATTGGTGAGTTTGAAGGTTCAAATTAATTTACTATGATATTTCAAAGGGAGTCACAATCTAACTATATGTGGTATTTCAAGGAGACTTGTACTAGGACAATAAGATGTACAAGGTTACTTGCCTTAAATCGACGGTTAAAATCTCCGCTTGTTGAAGCAACTGAGAAGAAAAGTCCCCGAAAATGTCCTCGAAATGCGCGTGCAAAAATATACCAAAGATCGAGTTTTCCTCGCACACACGATCGGCCCGAACAGCAAACAGCAAGAGAGATCCGGTGCGGCACGAACAGGAAACAGCAAAACGATCCAATCAGATCGCTGGGAAGCAGCGGATCTGAGGCCAGAACAGCGCACACGGGATCGGGATCTGCTGCGGAACGAACACGGAACACCGATCAAGAGCGCGAATCTTGATGAGATCTGGCGGCTGAGAATCGTTCCCGCTCTTTTCTCCTTCTCTTCGTTCGATAACAGAGCGAGAGAGCGGGGAGAGATGGGGGGGTGCAGCGGCGACGGCGGGGGTTCTTCGACGGCGGCGCTTCGTCGGGAAGCGACGCGGCGATGGGGAGGACGACGGCGGTGGGGATGTTGTGGAGGTGCTGGCTGTGGGGGTCGACGAGGATGGCGGTGGTCGGAGATGGGTCGAAGGAGGTGGGTTTGGTTGGCGAGAAGATGGAGACGAAGGTGGGGAAGATGATTAGCGGCGGAAGGATTAGGGGTTAGGTTTTAACAGTAGATGATTAGGGTTAGGGGTTTAAATACTAGGTTTTGAGGGTATTGGGTTTAAGAGTTTTGGGGATCCGTTTCAAAAAGAACCCAACAGGAGAAGTGATCAAAATGCATTAAAATAGATATTAGAGAGATAAAGGAGCAGAATTGATCTATTGTTCATGAAGAACGATACAAATGGCACACAATGAATTAGTTAAGAGGGACCCAAATTTGAGTTGAGACGAGAATAATAATTCCATTCAATCAGAAGAAATACATGATATCAAAAATAGACGAAAGAGTACAATAAGGCTCAAAACAGTACAAAATACAAATACGGGGAAATAGGAGTTACAAATCCTACCCACCTAACAAGCAGAATTTCGTCCTCGAAATTCAGACCTGTAGTACATAGGGTAACCCCCAAAAGAAAAGGAAGGACAACAAGATCACAGAAATAAATGCGGAAACTTCTTCTGAATCTCTTCTTCCAACTCCCAAGTCGACTCACCCGGCGAGTGAGGATTCCATGCAACCCGAACCAGCTTGATAACTTTGTTCTTCAACACCTTCTCTCGTCTGTCCAAAATAGTGACCGGCGGAATCTCACATGACAAATCTGGCTGTACCGACAACTCCGAGTAGTCAATCACGTGACTCTCATCCCTGATGTACCTCCTGAGCTGAGAGACATGAAAGACATCATGTACTCCAGATAAGGCTGGCGGCAGCGCGAGTCGATAGGCCACCTTGCCTACTCGCTCTACAATGTCGAAGGGCCCGATGAACCTGGGGCTTAGCTTGCCTCCACCTCCAAACCGGATAACGCCTCTCCACGGCGATACCTTAAGGAACACATGGTCTCCCACCTCAAATTCCAATGGCCTCCTGTGAATGTCTGCCCACTTCTTCTGCCTGTCCTGAGCTGCTACAAGGTGCTTCCTAATCTGAGCCACTGCGTCGACTGTCTTGATAATCAAATCTGGCCCCAACAATTTCCTTTCACCAATGTCGTCCCAGCACACTGGCGATCTACACTTCCGACCATACAATGCCTCGTACGGTGCAGCTTTAAGACTGGCCTGATAGCTGTTGTTGTACGAGAACTCGACTAAGTGTAGGTGATCCTCCCACGATCCTCCGAACTGAAGAACGCACGACCTCAACATATCCTCCAAGGTTTGAATGGTCCTCTCTGACTGTCCATCTGTCTGAGGATGGAATGTTGTACTGTACTTCAGCTTGCTCCCAAGACTATTCTGCAGGCTTTCCCAAAACTGAGATCGGAACCGGGTATCCCTGTCGGATACGATGCTGACTGGAACCCCATGGAGTATGACAATCTCCTGCATGTATCTCTCTGCTAGAGTCTCAGTAGACTGACCAACTCTGAAGGGAATGAAATGAGCGCTCTTCGTCAGTCTGTCGACAATCACCCAGATGGCATTGTGACCCTTGGGACTCCGTGGCAAGGCGGTCACAAAATCCATGGTGATGTGCTCCCACTTCCACTCTGGAATGGGAAGAGCTGGAGCAAACCGGCCGTTCTCTGATGTTCTGCCTTCACCTGCTGGCAGATTAAGCACTGAGACACAAACCTGGCCACTGCCCTCTTCATGCCATGCCACCAGAAATGGAGCTTCAAATCCCGATACATCTTGGTACCACCGGGATGAATAGAGTAAGCTGACTGGTGGGCCTCCTCGAGTAGTTTCTGCCTGACTTCACCCTTTGGGACACACAACCTAGCCCCAAAGCGAAGTGATCCATCGGAGTGAATGATCATATCGGTCCTCAAACCTGCCTCAACTTCTGCTCTGAACTTCTGCAACTGCTCATCACCTGCTTGAGCTTCCTTGATCTGTTCCACCAAAGACGACTGCAACTGAAGCATCATGAAACTGCTATCGGTGCCTGGCAAAATCACATTCAGGTCTAATCTCCTCATCTGCTCGATAAGTTCCCTCTGTTGAGTCAAACACATGACAGCTAGTCTCCTGCTCAATGCATCTGGCACCATGTTCACCTTACCAGGGTGATACTGCAAGTTGATGTCGTAGTCAGCCATCAATTCTAACCAGCGCCTCTGCCTCATATTCAGCTCTTTCTGAGTGAAGACATACTTGAGACTCTTGTGGTCAGTAAAAATTTCCACTCGGTCTCCCAGCAAGTAATGTCTCCACAACTTCAGAGCGTAGATCACCGCTGCCAACTCCAAGTCGTGAGTAGGGTAGTTCTTCTCGTGCGGCCTCAACTGCCTGGACGCATAAGCAACTACCCGACCCTTCTGCATCAGCACTGCACCTAGACCTCTGCCTGAAGCATCGCAGTGAATAACGAAGCCACCCGAACCATCTGGTATAGTTAACACGGGTGCCGACGTCAACCTGTTCTTCAACTCGGTGAAAGCTTCACTGCAGGCCTCATCCCACTCAAACCTCTGATCTTTCCCTGTCAGCTTAGTCAACGGCCCAGCAATCTTCGAGAAATCCTGTACAAACTTCCTGTAATACCCTGCTAGCCCGAGAAAACTCCTCACCTCAGAAACTGACTTTGGCACTGGCCAATCCTTCACTGCAGCAATCTTGGACGGATCAACTGAGACTCCCTCGCCTGAGATAATATGTCCCAAGAATGGAACTCGATCAAGCCAGAACTCACACTTGCTGAGTTTCCCATAGAGCTTGTTCTCCCTTAGAGTCTGCAAGACTGTTCTCAGATGCTCCGCATGCTCTTCTCGATTCCGCGAATACACTAAGATATCGTCTATGAAGACCACCACGAATCTGTCAAGGAACTGGGAGAAGACTCTGTTCATCAGGCTCATAAATACTGCTGGGGCATTCGTGACACCGAAGGGCATCACCAAGAACTCATAATGCCCGTACCTGGTCCTGAATGCAGTCTTCGGCACATCTGCTGCTTTCACCTTCACCTGATGGTACCCCGAGCGAAGATCCAGCTTCGAAAACACTGCAGCACCGCCCAACTGATCAAATAGGTCGTCAATCCTGGGTAGTGGATACCGATTCTTCACAGTAACATTGTTTAGCTCTCGGTAATCCATACACAACCTGCGGCTTCCGTCCTTCTTACTGACGAATATCACAGGAGCTCCCCATGGTGACACACTCGGTCTGATGAATCCCAAATCCAATAGACCTTGGATCTGCACCTTCAACTCTGCAAGCTCGACTGGTGCCATTCTGTACGGGCTCTTCGATATAGGTGCTGTACCAGGCAACACGTCAATACTAAACTCCACCTCTCGATCTGGAGGTAACCCGGGCAATTCCTCTGGGAATACATCCAGGAATTCCCGCACTACAAGAGGCGCAGCCTCACAGCCTGTGTTCAATTCCATGGCACAATCTTCATCATGTGCCGCCTTCTTACCTCGCCCAAGAGGCGTTTCCCCAGCATGGAATTCGAACTCATCCTGCTCCGGAATCCTGAATACAACCTTCTTCGCTCGGCAATCGATGACGGCATGAGACTCTCCCAGCCAATCCATGCCGAGAATCACATCGAAACCTGAATTGCCAATCATAATCAGGTCTGCCTTGAAATCCCTGTCCCCAATAATCAAGGGACTCTGCTTACACTCCTTGGAGCAAACGACAATACCGCCACCTGTAGTGATGTTCCAAGCTGTCTGCATATCACTGCACTCCAGTTGATGCTGATCCACGAAGCGGGAGGAAACGAAAGAGTGGATCGCCCCGGAATCAAATAAGACATGGGCAGGAAAGGAATGGACTAGGATAATACCTATGATGGAGTCAAAATACGGGAAGGGATGAATATGCGGATAATAAGGAATAGCAACCACTGATGTGAAAGGAACTACACAAGGTATAATGCAAGATGAACAATAGAGCATAAAATAAATAACACACAATAAAATACAATTATACCTGCAACGACTTCCTCCGCGGTTTCAGCTTCCTCTGTAGTCAGGTTGAAGGCCTGACCTCTCCTCGGGGCAGCGGTCCTCTGACCGACGATCTGATGCTGAGGGGGAAGTGGCGGCCTGGCCTGACCCTGAGCTGGCGCACCAGCGGGTGGCGCAGCCCTCCTCTGTGGACAGTCCCGAACAGCGTGATCACCAGCTCCACACCCGTAACAGCGACCGTTAGCCCGTCTGCAATCCCTGCGCATATGTCCTGTAATCTGACAAAAGTCGCAGTAACCCTCTCTCCGTGGAGCAGCAGCAGGGTAGGGAGCAGCCCTGGCAGGGTGGGCTGGAACTGGCCTCCTGATTGGCCCTCCAGTGGGCCTAGCAGCGACAGGGTGCGGGGCAGACTGCTTGATAGCACGCTTCCGTTTGCTGGTCTGTTCCTGGCTCCTGGCAGCCTCTAAGATATCAGGGTAGGAACGAAGCCTCAAGGCAGCCAGACGATCCTGGATGTCGATGTCCAAGCCCAGCAAAAAGCGACGGCCCTTGGCCTCATCATCAGCCACCAGAGTCGTGGCAAAGCGGCTCAAACGAGTAAACTCCGCGACATACTCGTCCACGGTCCGATTTCCCTGATTCAAGATAGTGTTTTAAATTAAGCATCAATATATCATATACTGACAAATGAAATTTTGTATATAAAACACTATTTGACGAACCTGGGTGAGCGCAACAAACTGCCGCTCCATATCGTTCCTGATGACATCCGGGAAGAACTTAGTAAGGAAACTCTCCCTGAAAACGGCCCAGGCGACGGGGCGCTCAAGTCTCTCCACCTCAGATCGCCACCAGATATGGGCGAGATCCACCAGCTGGATGCTTACAACATCCACTCGGTCCACGTCAGTTATCCTGGCAGCGAACAACAACTGCTCAGTCCTGATGAGCCACTGCTCAGCCTCCAGCGGACCTTCAGCTCCCGTAAACTTGTCGGGATGTAGCCTCATGAAATCGGCTACATTACCCGGCCTAGGTGGCAATCCCCCGGGTACAGGTGCGATCGGCTCTCTGTTGGCAGCTCCTAGGGCTGCCCTCATCATCTCGGCATGGTCCCGCTGCATCTGCATCATCTGCTGCGCGAGACGCTCATTCTGTTCTTGTTGCATCTGCAACAGCTGCGCAATGGCGGGCTGATCTGCCTGATCACCCCCAGACTGGGAAGACGAAGCGTTCCTTCGAGCCATATCCTGCAAGACCCAAAACAATTAGGATCCAGATCAGGTTGATAATAAAATTTTCATGCAATTTCATGGCCTGTCAAATGCTGAGTTAACCCTGACTGAGTCAGGCCCGTCTAATGCATTAGTTAACTAACACATTAGCCAAACCTGAGCTCTGATACCACTAAAAACCTTGTCACGCCCCGCTTCCCAAAAATATGGAATACGAGCACGTGACGAAGCCCAGCGAATGATTTTTTACATCATCCATAAGCTGTAGGATCGACTCAGCATCATAACGAGAATATAACCAGATTTATATATAACCAAGCATGCATGAATAATTTATTAAGCAACAGAAAACAATTTAAACAAATAATAATATTCAAATAGTTCTCATGTCTGGATCAAATGTAAACTCGGAAACAAGTCTTAAACAACAGAAGAAATAAATACCTTAAGGAAAGCAACTATTTAAACAGATCCTTGCTCCAAGCAAAACCTGAAATGTCTGCTCACCAATTCCGGCAGGTAGTTTGTCTCCCAAGTCTGCTTAATAAACATAAACAGGAAAACAAGGGAAAACAAGAGAAAATGCCCTTAGTGCAAGCTAGGGCCACAAATAGTGAAAGCAAGTACAAGAAAGGGGAAAACAAGAATTGAAATCAAGAATAGGCAGAGTTATAACAAGTAATGAACAAATTCAGGGACTATCTAGCAAGAGGGAAACATCTTAATAACTAGATTGGATAACAACTGCTAATGGTAAAACATATGTCAGGTGACTAACATCAAGTATCATGTTCCATGTGTCAGGTTTCACGTATCAAGTAACAGGTGTCATGTTCAAGTTTCATGTATCAGACATCAGGTAATCAGGTAACAGGATAATCAGGTAACAGGATAATCATGTATCAGGTATCAAGTTCAAGTCTTGTGTGATTACTATCTAGGTAGCACGACATGCATCCATACTTTTACTACATGGTTGTTACAGTCAAATCAATTGCGTTTAGACCTAGTAATGGAGTCTATAGGGCGGTGTACTCAGGTATCAAGTAATCAAGCAGGCACGGTTCATGAATACGAATTAAATAACAGGTTCACGAAGCAAGTTCGTGAATACTAACAGGTTCAAGGACCACACAGTGGTTCCATGAATACAACAGGTTCATGAGCCAAGTAACTGACTCCATGAATACATCACGTGCAACAGGTTCATGAGCCAAGTAACTGACTCCATGAATACATCACATGCAACAGGTTCATGAACCGAGTACTGGGAAACACGGGCCCCCCTTCTGAGTACACTTATCCATATTGTCCATTCTATAGTCTTTCCCATAACCCCGGCTTGTTACATTTGTTCAGGCAGATTTTGTGTTCTTGTATTTATACATGTGAAACAGGGTTGAAATAATCTAATTTAATTCTAAGAAAAATTGGTGATGTCCTATAGGGTGTCCAGCAACTACATATAAAATTTGGGGTCAAACACTCGCTGTTTGTACAGCTAAAATAATTCGCAAAGTCAATATATACAGCCGTTTTTACAGAACTGCGCCTACTGACACAGCTGCAGTATAACAGCCATATCTCCTAGACCGTAACTCCAAATTCAATCATTCTGGAGTCTATCGACATCTACACATCCTGATCTACGTTTCATATTCATGGCTCGGGTCCAAATTCCAAACATAAGAGGGTCGAAACTGCAAAAGAAAATCCAGACAGCAACATAGAGAAATAATTCACTAATGTAGATTTCATAGAATTATGTAATTTGGTGTCTAAAATCATTATGTGGCACAAATACATGGTAATGGGAATCAAACAGCAAATAATAATATTTTTCAAGCCATAATGATCACAAATTTGCCAAAACACTAATTTATATGCGTCTGCAATTTCTAGGGGTCCTTAATTCATATGTCTATGTGATTCACAAGTTCAAGGGGATAAAAGAGTCCAATTGAATTATTATTTAATACGAGGAAGTTTTGTGACTCTTAGATTGGTGAGTTTGAAGGTTCAAATTAATTTACTATGATATTTCAAAGGGAGTCACAATCTAACTATATGTGGTATTTCAAGGAGACTTGTACTAGGACAATAAGATGTACAAGGTTACTTGCCTTAAATCGACGGTTAAAATCTCCGCTTGTTGAAGCAACTGAGAAGAAAAGTCCCCAGAAATGTCCTCGAAATGCGCGTGCAAAAATATACCAAAGATCGAGTTTTCCTCGCACACACGATCGGCCCGAACAGCAAACAGCAAGAGAGATCCGGTGCGGCACGAACAGGAAACAGCAAAACGATCCAATCAGATCGCTGGGAAGCAGCGGATCTGAGGCCAGAACAGCGCACACGGGATCGGGATCTGCTGCGGAACGAACACGGAACACCGATCAAGAGCGCGAATCTTGATGAGATCTGGCGGCTGAGAATCGTTCCCGCTCTTTTCTCCTTCTCTTCGTTCGATAACAGAGCGAGAGAGCGGGGAGAGATGGGGGGGTGCAGCGGCGACGGCGGGGGTTCTTCGACGGCGGCGCTTCGTCGGGAAGCGACGCGGTGATGGGGAGGACGACGGCGGTGGGGATGTTGTGGAGGTGCTGGCTGTGGGGGTCGACGAGGATGGCGGTGGTCGGAGATGGGTCGAAGGAGGTGGGTTTGGTTGGCGAGAAGATGGAGACGAAGGTGGGGAAGATGATTAGCGGCGGAAGGATTAGGGGTTAGGTTTTAACAGTAGATGATTAGGGTTAGGGGTTTAAATACTAGGTTTTGAGGGTATTGGGTTTAAGAGTTTTGGGGATCCGTTTCAAAAAGAACCCAACAGGAGAAGTGATCAAAATGCATTAAAATAGATATTAGAGAGATAAAGGAGCAGAATTGATCTATTGTTCATGAAGAACGATACAAATGGCACACAATGAATTAGTTAAGAGGGACCCAAATTTGAGTTGAGACGAGAATAATAATTCCATTCAATCAGAAGAAATGCATGATATCAAAAATAGACGAAAGAGTACAATAAGGCTCAAAACAGTACAAAATACAAATACGGGGAAATAGGAGTTACAGCCTTAGCTTGAAGAAGCTACCCTTGTGCTCGAGTTTGCCATACGGCATCGAGACTTGGGTTGGCGGAGAGCATCGAGCTTTTTTGCCTAAGCTTGAGAAAGCTACCCTTGTGCTTGAGTTTGCCATACGACATCAAGGCTTGGGTCGGCGGAGAGCGTCGAGCTCTTTTGCCTTAGCTTGAGGAAGCTACCCTTGTGCTTGAGTTTGCAATACGTGTCACGCTCCGCTTTCCAAAAACATAGAATACGAGCGCGTGACGAAGCCCAGTGAATGATTTTAACATCATCCATAAGCTGTAGGATCGACTCAGCATCATAACAAGAATATAACAAGATTTATATATAACCAAGTATGCATGAATAATTTATTAAGTAATAGGAAACATTGAAGACAAATAATAATATCCAAATAGTTTTCAAGTCTAGATCAAATGTAAAATTAGGAAACATAAGCCCGTCACAAGTTCTTAAGCAGAAAGAATAAAAATTCAAGAAAACAAATATTCTAAGCAAGTCTTTTCTCCACTTGAAGACTAAAACCTCTGCTCACCAATCCCAGTAGGTAGCACGTCTCCAAAGTCTGCTTAATAAATACAAAAGGAAAAAATAGGGAAAACAAGAGAAAATGCCCTTAGTGCAAGTTAGGGCCACAAATAGTAAAAACGAGTACAAGTAATGGAGAACAAGAATTGGAATCAAGAACTAGCTAGCAAGAAGGACAACTCAAGTAAACAGGCTGGATAACAAATACTAATAGTGGAGCAAGTGACAAGTGAACATGTAGGGGTATCTAACCTCAAGTGACAGGCATCAAGTACAAGTGTCAGGTAACAAGTCTCAAGTCTAGTGTCAAGTTGTCAAGTACAAGTATCAAGTTGCAAGTGTCAAGTGTTATATTCAAGTATCAAGTCTCATGCATCATGTCAGCGAGTATCAAGTAAGCATGTATCAAATTCAGGTTTCATGTTCAAGTCTTCATGTATCAAGTAACATGTATCAAGTTCAGGTTTCATATATCAAGTCTTGTGATTATTACTATCTAGGCAGCACTTCATGCATCCATCTTTTTACTACATGATTGCTACAGACAGTGCAATTTCGTTTAGGCCTAGTAATGGAGTCTATAGGGCGGCGTACTTAGGTATCAAGTATCAAGCAAGTGATCAACCCATGGGCTCTAGAGGTGGCCCCCGTCACCATGACGTGGCACTTAGTTCTACGTGGTACTTAGTTCCATGTGATCTCAAGTATATATCATGTAATCATATAATGGGCTCTAGAGGTGGCCCCCGTCACCATGACGTGGCACTTAGTTCCATTTAACATAAAATTATGGGAAATACGGGCCCCCTTCCGAGTACACCTATATTGTCCACTACTATGGTCTTTCCCTTAAACCCCAGCTTGTTACTTTTATTAATTTTTATCAAGCAAGCATGCAAGTGTGTGAAACAAATCAAGAAATCATAATCATGGACATGGAACAAGTTTGAGATATTTATACAGCATATTCGAGGGTCGACATGAATAAGAATAACACGAACAACGAAAATCTCAAATCTGGACAGCACGACGTTGCTGTACCAAAAGTGTGATTCCTGTTGCTACGAGATAGCAAATGTGAATCCGTCAGGAGGTCTAGAAACTAGACTCCTATCCGGTTCCAACGCATATAATTAAGGTACATGAAAGTGGCGGGAATATGTGTCAAAACGGCGAACTACACAGCTAAAGTGTTCAGGCAGAATTTGTGTTCCTAAGTTTAAACATGTGAAATAGGGTTGAAACAGTGTTAAATAATTCTGAGAAAAATTAGGAATGTCCTATAGGGTGTCCAGCAATAGCATATAAAATTTCAAGTCAAACGCTTACTGTTAATATAGTTAAATTAATTCGCAAACTAAAGGTGTGCAGCAGTTTTGCGAATCTGCGTCTACCGACACAGCTGCAGTAAACCTGTGATAACTCCTAGACTGCAATTCAGAATTCAAAAATTCTGGAGGCTATCGACATCTAGACATCTAGAGCTACATTTACTGTTCAGGGTTCGGGTTCAGACTCTGATGTTAAAGGGGTCAAAACAGCATAACAAGGTCCAGGACAGTAACATGTGGGAATATCTTACGTGTATAGGTTGCATGATAATTGGTTGTTAGGCGTCTAGATTAATGTGTGATACAAATACGGGATAATGGTTATCAAAAAAGCAAGTAACCATTATTTTTCAACTCAAATGGGTGCAAGATCATCACATACAAGATACCACACACATCTACAAAATCTAGGGTTCCTTAATTTCATGTGTTCATGTGTCTAGGAGATAAAATGAGTCCAAGTAGCTGTAATATAATACAATGAAATTGTTGTGACTCTTAAGATTATGAAATTGATGGAGATTAACATTTGATCAACAACGACGAGTTAAAGAGGAGTCACAACTTCTAACTATTTGCAGTATTTTCAAATTGAACGCTTGTACTAGAACAAAAATTCGTACAAGATGAATACTTACCTTGATTGGATGAGGTCGATTAGATCGGATAACTGAGAAAAACGAGATCGAAAAACCCCGGGCGAAATCTCCCAAAAGCACGTGCGAAGCACGTGCAAAGATCAACAGTAAAGAGTGAATCCCCCACACCGGATCTGGCCAGAACAGGAAACGGCAACATCGGATCTGCTGCGCCAAAACACGGGACACCGGATCCAGCCAATAGGAGTTTTTCCCCAAACCGGATCGAGGCGAACACGGGACAGCGAATTCGGATTTGCTGTGGCCGAACACAGAACAACGAATCAAACCAATTGCGATTTGTCTTCTTCCTTACTTCGGCAGCGAACGGGAGAGAGAGCGGGACTGCAGTGCGGGCTGGCACGATGATGGCGCGTGGTCGGGGTTCGACTAAGGAGCAGTCGAAGAAATCGACGATGGCGATGGGGGGTGGCGCGCAATGCTCTGTTTGTGGGTTCGAAATAGGGGAGGAGGAAATGGGAATGGGTCGGTGGTGTGTGGCGATGCGACGGAGGATGAGAAGAGGAGGCAATAGGGTAGGCGAATGGCGAAGACGACGAGCGGCATAATGGCGGAGTGTTGAGTTCGGGGCAATGGTGATGGAGATGGGAGGAAGAAGATGGAGTAGGTTTTCGGAGTTTGGGTAATGGCGGAGGAGACTGGAGGATGATGGTGGATGCTGGCGGTGGTGTTGACGAGGAGAGGGAGGCGAAGCGGCGGGGGTGGTTGCGAAGGCGAGGCGGATGGAGATGGGGGTATTGGGCTTGGGCGCAGGGGGTGCGATCGAGAGGTAGAAGATGGAGAGCGGCGGGTTTGGGGTTGCACAGTAGATAAGGTAGGGTTTCTAGGGTTAGGGTTACTAGGTTAGGGTTATATAGTTAGGGTTTGGGTTAATGGGTATTTGGGTAGCAGTTTTGAGGGGGATCCAACTGGAGATTTGGTCAAAATTCAATATAATGGGGAAAAAGAGATAGATGGAATGAATGGTCCATTCCTACATGAAGAACGACACAAAAAGAGTAGAACGAAAAATACAATTGAATTAGATATTGGCACAAAAAAATTGAGTTGAAACCAAATAATGTTTTTATTCGAACGGAAACAGAATACAGGATCTCAAATTGATAAGAGAGTATAATGGAGCAAAATACAGTATGAAAATACAGATACGAGAAATAGGAGTTACAATACGACATCGAGGCTTGAGTCGGCGGAGAGCGTCGAGCTCTTTTGCCTAAGCTTAAGAAAGCTATCCTTGTGCTCGAGTTTGCCATACGGCATCGAGGCTTGGGTCGGCGGAGAGCGTTGAGCTATTTTGCCTTAGCTTGAGGAAGCTACCCTTGTGCTCGAGTTTGCCATACGGCGTCGAGGCTTGGGTCGGCGGAGAGCGTCGAGCTCTTTTGCCTTAGCCGTGGGAAGCTACCCTTGTGCTCGAGTTTGCCATACGGCATCGAGGCTTGGGTCGGCGGAAAGCGTTGAGCTCTTTTGCCTAAGCTTGAGAAAGCTACCCTTGTGCTCGAGTTTGCCATACGGCATCGAGGCTTGGGTCGGCGGGGAGCGTTGAGCTCTTTTGCCTAATGTCACGTCCTGCTTCCCAAAACACGGAAATACGAGCCCGTGATGAAGGCCCAGCGAATGATATCAGTACGCCAACTCATATAATCCATAAGCTGTACCAGTTTTAACTCAACAATATAAGAAAAATGAATCACATCCACGCAGAAAACATAATCACATAAACGAGAATGGAATTTAATAACCAAATCTGGGATATAAGAACTTACCAAATAACTTAAGAGACTCATGCTCCAATTGTAGAGAAACTGCTCATCAATGCCTTCTGGAAATTCTCCTTGTACACCTGTACTTGTTTATCTAAAAAGAAAGAATAATTTGTCCTTAGAGCAAGTACGGACAGAAAGTAGTGAAAGCAGAGAGTAAAGGAGTACGGTACATGAAGGAATATGAATCAAGATCAAATTGCAAAATCAATAATGGTATTAATAAACAACGGTCTTAATCAAGTATATATACATGTCAACTAGGTCTATTATCAAGTTGTTTCTCCTATCTAGTGCACGTACTACTGTGTCCCATGTGTGCCGTACCACAGGTTCGATGCATACAATCAATTTCGTTTAGACTAAGGTGGTAGATTCTATAGTTCATGTACTCGGGAACAATATTCAATAATGACCGATGAACGAATCAATCGAGATACTGAATTCAGTAATCTACAATTAACCGATGACCGATAAACCAATAACCAATAACCGATATACCGATAATTAGGGAAACACGGGCCCCTCTTCCGAGTACAGTCACTGTGTCATCAACTACCCTAATCAACCCTTAATCCCGGCTTGCTTTACATTCTTTATTTAATTATCATAAAATAATGCGATTAATAAGGGACGCTAGTAAAGGTGACAAAACAACCCTAAGATCATGCAATATACTCTATACAATTAAATACACTAAAAATAACATTAGAGATATAATTATATATTATTAAACATAGGAACCCAATTCTGGACAGCAGTATGTTGTTGTACCAAAATCAGAATTCCCGTTGCTACAGAACAGCAAATGTGGATCCGTCAGGTGGTCTAGAAACTAGACTCCTGCCCGGTTCCAACGCATACTTAAAAGCTACATTCCGACAATGATAGCTAGGCGAAATTCAATGTTCTTTATAGATTTTAGTTTCTGGCTGGGTGTCAATGTTGACTAATTTCAGTTATAAAGGCAGTAAATAATCATTACAAAAATCAGTAAAAATAATTTTTAACACCTAAACATGTTATCCACAAATCTGGAATTTATCTTGGCTATAAATGATCATTAGTTCACTTAATTTATTTGCCTAACATGTTATATACATGAATCTGAGTTTACAGCGCAGCTGTAGCAAAAGGGTCATAACTTGGACGATATAAATCGGAATTCGAAAATTCTGGTATCTATTGACATCTAGACAAATAGGGCTACGTTTCATCTTCAGTGAGTGACTGATTTTAAGGAAGTTATCTAGGTCGAAACAGCACAGCAAGGTTCAGGTTGGCGTAATTTCCAGAATAGTCAACAAGTTCATTTTGAATAAAACGATTAAAAGTTAAGAATAATAAATTGGAGTTTAATAATCATAATCATAGCGAACCAATCTTATGTGAACATGGTATTAAGGTCGATGATGTCCATAATTCTAATAATTACAATTCAACTAACTTATCATTAGCAATCACATTAACAATCAACTAATTTATACAATCTACTATAGCTAGTTGTTATTAATGTCATGATATGAAATGTGTCAATAATTCCCTATTTTTATATTCAATAACTATAACTACATGGATGTATGTAAGATCCTTATACATTAGAGGTAAAAAGAAGGCACGAAGTCGAAATTACCACTTGGATTCGCTCGTGTAAATCCGTGGCATCCCAACGATATAATACAATAACATTTTACGATATCTTGCGGAATTCAATAAAAACATCGAATATGATACAATAAATATTCGATAAGAAATGACTTGCTTTTTTGACGACGAATAGATCCGATTGTTGAAGAAAATGGGGTCGAAAAATTCCCGGGCAAAGTATCCCAAAAGCACGTGTGAAGCACGTGCAAAAATCCAATAGAAGAGCAAAATCCCCACACTAGATCGCCCAGATCAGCAAACAGCAAGGCGGGATTTGGCGCAACAAAACACGGAACACCAGATCCAGCGAATCAGAATCCTCCTATGTAGCGTATCGCGCCAGAACAGGAAACAGTAGATTTGGGATTCGCTGTGGGTGAACACGGGACGACGTTCAGATCTGGCTCAGTCGCACGAATCTTGATGCGATCCGATGGTCGAAATCGAATCCTGCCCAAAACGCTGCCTTCTTCTTCTTCGTTCTCTTCTTCGACGAAACAACGAGTGAAAGAGAGAAAGAGAGAGCGGCAGCATGTCTACGACGGTGGTGACTGTGGTGCGACGATCGGTGCGCGACGGCAAGGGCATCGGGAGGCGACGCAGTGGTGAGAATTCCGACGAAGGCGAAGCTCTGTTTCGAGATCAAAAACAGAGGAAGACGAAGTCGACGTCTTTGGGCTTGGATGTCGACGGCGAGGCAGTGGGGAGTCTCGGCGAGGGATGGCAGTGACGATGGCTAATGTGTATACGATGGGTTCAGTTGGCGAAGTTGAGTTTTTGTGGATCTTCGATGGGTTCGAGCGAGGCTTCGGCGAGGGAATAGGGGATGAGGTTATGAGGTGATGGTGAGATGGAGGTGGTGGCGACGGCAATGAGAGGCGATCGGAGTTGGCGACAGTGGAGGCGAAGGTGACGGGGTTGCGGTAGATGGGAATAGGGAAGGGGGAGAGAAAAGTGAGCGGAAGAGATGGAACGGGGGGAGAATGCACAGTATGGGTTCTTTTGGGTTTTGTTTTGTTTTGGTTGGTTTTGTTTTGTTTGTTTGGGTTTTAATCAGAGAAGGGGAGAGAGAGATATTAAAGGTATAAAATAATATAATAGTAAAGAGTATAGAGATAGTAGGGAGAGGGAGTTACAGATTGTGGAGATAGTGGGGATTGTGGGGAGTGATTAGGAGAAATCATAGGGATTAGTCTGTTAGGGAGAGATTGGGGGTAGTTTGGGTTAGGGTTTGGGTTTAGATGGATTTGGATCCAATAAGAGACGGGTCTTGGTTTTGGGTTCAAAAATTCAATAGGAGATAATTAAATAGAATAGGCTTATAAAACATACATATATATGTACATACACATTAAATCATGAACAATTAAAACTAATAGCAATAAAAAAATAATAATAATAGAAATGAGAATAATAATAATAGCAACGATAACAATCATATGAATACAACAATAAGATTCGAGTTTAGTTGATTCATAAAAATCAAAATCGAAATAACATAATAGATTTGGACTAAATTATAAATAGTCGATCATTTGAAAACGGCAAATAAGATTGAAATATCCCACTATTCGAAAATAAATATAATTGTTCAAGAAAATATTCTAATGTAAAGTTCAAGCCGACTTTAACAAATACTGAATTTATAAAAAAAAATTTAAATACACAAAAATACATAGAAGATACGTATTTACGAAAACAGGGGTTACACCTAAGCTTGAGAAAGCTACCCTTGTGCTCGAGCTTGCCATATGGCATCGAGGCTTGGGTTGGCGAAGAGCGTTAAGCTCTTTTGCCATAGCTTGAGAAAGCTACACTTGTGCTCGAGTTTGCCATCGACATTAAGGCTTGGGTCGGCGTAGAGCGTCGAGCTCTTTTGCCTTAGCTTGAAGAAGCTACCCTTGTGCTCGAGTTTGCCATACGACATCGAGGCGTGGGTCGGCGGAGAGCGTCGAGCTCTTTTGCCTTAGCTTGTGGAAGCTACCTTTGTGCTCGAGTTTGCCATACGACATCGAGGCTTGGGT
Organism: Hemerocallis citrina; assembly: GCA_017893485.1. NCBI lineage: Eukaryota > Viridiplantae > Streptophyta > Magnoliopsida > Asparagales > Asphodelaceae > Hemerocallis > Hemerocallis citrina. Next base: position 152,078,386 of record CM030362.1, read on the forward strand.
CGGCAGAGAGCGTCGAGCTCTTTTGCCTAAGCTTGAGAAAGCTACCTTTGTGCTCAAGTTTGCCATACGGCATCGAGGCTTGGGTCGGCGGAGAGCGTCGAGCTCTTTTGCCTAAGCTTGAGAAAACTACCCTTGTGCTCGAGTTTGCCATACGACATCGAGGCTTGGGTCGGCGGAGAGCGTCAACCTGTTTTTCCATAGCTTGAGAAAGCTACCCTTGTGCTCGAGTTTACCATTCGGCATCGAGGCTTGGGTCGGCGGAGAGCATCGAGCTCTTTTGCCTTAGCTTGAGGAAGCTACCCTTATGCTCGAGTTTGCCATGCGGCATCGAGGCTTGGGTCGGCGGAGAGCGTCGAGCTCTTTTGCCTTCGCTTAAGGAAGCTAACCTAAGCTAACCTTGTGCTCGAGTATGCTATACGACATTGAGGCTTGGGTCAGCGGAGTGCATCGAGCTGTTTTGCCAAAGCTTGAGAAAGCTACCCTTGTGCTCGAGTTTGCCATACAGCATCGAGACTTGGGTCGGTGGAGAGCGTCGAGCTGTTTTGCCATAGCTTGAGAAAGCTACTCTTGTGCTCGAGTTTTCCATGCGGCATTGAGGCTTGGGTCGGCGGAGAGCGTTGAGCTTTCTTGCCTTAGCTTGAGAAAGCTACCCTTGTGCTCGAGTTTGCCATACGGCATCGAGGCTTGCGTCGGCGGAGAGCGTCGAGCTCTTTTGCCTAAGCTTGAGAAAGCTGTAACGCCCCGATTTCCATACACTGGAAAACCGTGATATAAGCCAGAATCTTTTCTTTAATTCGCCACAATACACAGAAAAAACAAAAAAATTTAAAACTTTTTATTCAACACAAAATGTATTACAATTCTGAATGTTATAAAACTGCAATACATTACAACAGTGTTACAATAATACCTTTACAATCCCAAGTGTTACAACTTTCAATAAGATACATCAGAGTACAATGAATAAAGAACAACACTTGGTATTTCACTTGGACGCTTCCCAACAATATACAATGAATAAATTACAGTAATTTTTACAAAAGAAATTACAAAATGTATTACAGTGGAAACTAAAAATGAAATCGACTCCTTGCTTCTCTTGCAATCCAATACCTATTGAAGTGGGGACGTCAGTACATATACTGACGCTTTAAGGCTGATAACTAGTGGCGAATCTCAACTATAGCAAACAGATTGATGAAAAGAGAAACGTGTATATATATTTGATGTGTAAGTGTATGCTATGACTTAGACTCTAAGACTCTAATGCAAGATTAACCAACGCAATGATGCACTTATTCTAATGCAAGCAAGACTCTGGAACAGTATGCAGCCCATACTACATATGCCCCATATCTAGCCGTTTCTCCATATATAAGGATTTGAACCCACACGATGAATTCTACTTTTATACCCATCCTATTCCTGACATAATATTACATGACTGGCGAAGTGCAGGTATGGTCTAGTTCCGTTACGGCAGTTAATAGTGGTGTCCTAGTTTGCCACTATTGCCTGGTCGCACTGAACCCCACTCAAAAGCCAACACGAACTACAAGATACTCTTCAACCTTCTTCTGTGCCCTCAACTTATCATGAGAAGGCATAGAACCTGATGGAATCGTAGGGTCTATTTTCCTAGGAAAACCTTCTGTTCTTATCATGGCACATTCAGGAATTAACAATCATGATACAGATCTCGTGCTCCCAACTTGTCATGAAAAAGCACCGCCTGTATCCCTTTGACAGGGGAATATGTCCCAATAACACCACCTAGTGTCAACCTATAGGAGAGGTTGGATTATAGGGTATCACCCCTAACACCAACTCTCACCCTTCGGCAATGCATAAATATAAAATGGTTAAGTAACAAATTACTACCCTAACGATGTCACTAACCCTAACCAATCAAATGGGGCCGTACGAGCTACAAGATACTATCAACCTAGAGTCGTACTCTCAACTCATCATGAGAAGGCACCAAATGGGTCAAGCAAGCGAGATTCGCAACTCATGCTTCCAACTTGTCATGAAAAAATACCGTATGTGTCCCTCTTCTAACCAAACAAGCGAGACATGCACTGTACTTCCAACTTGTCATGAAAAAGCACCGTACGTGTCCATCTTCTAGAGAGTGTAACAATTTGTCGACACAATTTACCAAGTCTTAATCTAGACTTCACAAGATCTCCTCGGATCCACTCACAGCCTACCTTTTTAAGACAATACCTATACGAGCCCAATGAGCTTCGTACGAGACAATAATATACACACGTATCAAATAAGCTACGTATGAGACCACAGCTACATACGGGCCAGTCGAGCCGCGTATGAGCAAAACCACACATAAAAACAACCATACAGGTAATCAACCTAGAAGCAACCAAACGTGCTCACTAGTAAAACTTGATCTTCTATAATTAGAAGAACAGAAGATTCTACAAACAATCTAAAACAGACATTCTACCAATGAGTAGCCCAAAAGCAACATAAAAGCCTTCCGACAGCCTAGAAGCAACCAGTATTATGCTTATCAGATTTTAACAGAAATATACTTTTTTTTAGAAAGGTAAGAATATCTATCAAAACTCTCTAGTGGAACATTATTTTAGATTATGTAAAGAATCCAAAATCCGGTCCATCGAATCACACGCAAACAGTTTACCCAAACTGCAGATTTTCAACAAAAAGCTTGAAACCATGCAAGTTGGTAACTTTTGCTCTACTCGTCGGAATCTAACGAAACTGGGCAATTTGAAAAGGCAGCAACATCTAATAAAACTTCCTAGTTGACCACTTGCTCAGATTCCAGAAGGAATTCCAAATTCCTACCTATCGAATATACGCAAACAATTACCAAACTACAGATTTTCAATAAAAGATGAAACTTCTATAGCTTGTAACTTTTGCCCTTCTTATCGGAATCTAATGAAACTAGACAATTTGAAAATTTGGGAACATCTACTAAAACTTCCTAGTTGACCAATTTCTCAGATTCCGTAAGGAACTCGAAGTTCCTACCCATCGAACACCTGGAAGAGCTAACAAAACAGCAGACGTGACAAAAATGACTGAAACTTTGAAAGACTATAACTTTTGTTCCACTTATTGGAATGTAACCCAAGAGGGGAATTCGGAAAGGTGAGAACGTCTACTATAATTCTCTATTTGGTCGGTTTCTCAGATTCAGCGAGTAAGACACTCAAAATCTACAAAGAATCAAGACATATACAATTCCAACCCGCTAAATACACGGCCAAGCTGAAAACTTCCAAATACCATAACTTCTACTTCGCTTATCGGAATTTAGCCCGAAAGGCCAATTCGGAAAGGGGAGAATGTGTACTACAACTTCCTAGTTGGTCCGAACCTCAAATTCATCCATTAAGACACTCTAAAACATCTAAGAAGCAAAACAACAAGTTTCCATTCATGACAACCGGTTGCTGTACTTTGCAAACGGCATAACTCCTACTTTGCTTATCGGAATTTGACCCGAGAGGCCGATTCGGAAAGGGGAGAGTCATTACTACAATTTCCTAGTTGGTCCGAAATTCAGATTCTACAGGTAGGACACTCTAAAACACCAAAGAACTCAAACAGCAAGCAACCTGTCAACAGCTAATTGCTGTAATTTCCCAAGACCATAACTCCTATTCCGCTTATCGGAATCTAGCCCGAGAGGCCAATTCGAAAAGAAGAAGATGTCTACTGCAACTCTCTAGTTGGCCCTAACCTCAGATTCAACCAGTAAAAGACTCAAAAACTACGAAGGAGTAAAACAGTAAGCATACAGTCAGACAGCTAGTTGCTGTATGTTGCAAGGGCCATAATTACTGCTCCGCTTATCGGAATTTAACCCGAAAGGTCAATTCGGAAAGAGAAAGATGTCTACTACAACTCTCTAGTTGGTCCGAACTTCAGATTCATCCGGTAAAATACTCAAAAACATCAAAGAAGCAAACAGGTTGTTCACCTCCAAAACAGCAGTGCTGTCTTTTACCTACGCTCGATGTTTTGGTGGAAACGGTCGTTTCACCCATCAAAATGACACCGAAAAATCCAAAAAAGTTCTAGCATAATAATAACACCCCTAAGAACATCTCCAATAAATTTTGGGTCAAGATTCCATCATTTACACAAGTAAATAAATCTAACCCTACAACTTCAGAATCGAACCTTTATTGTTCTATTTTGTGTTCTACTACTACAAATTTCATATGACCCTCTAATCTATTTCCACACAACAACATAAAACAATAATAACAATAAAAATAACAAGCATAGTATTGAGAACCCCCACCCAATCGATTTGGAAGAACTAACTAGCTTCCCATCTCCTCCTTGCTCCTTGTTCTTGCTCCTCTTCAAAGAGAACCCATGAAATCAAACCCATGAAAACCCTGGTTGCGTTTGGTTTGTTGTTTTGAAAACAGTTTTCTGAAAACTGTTTTCTGAGAGCTGTTTTTCTGAAAATGAGTCTAAAAGCTGTTTGGTTATATTTCTTTCTGAAAACTATTTTCTGAAAGCTATTTTTCTGAAAAAGAGAGTTTAAAAGCTATTCGGTTATATTTCTTGCTGAAAACTGTTTTCTGAAAGCTGTTTTTCTGAAAAAAGAGAGTTTGAAAGCTGTTCGGTTATATTTCTTGCTGAAAACTGTTTTCTGAAAGCTGTTTTCCTGAAAAAGAGAGTTTGAAAGCTGTTCGGTTATATTTCTTGCTGAAAACTGTTTTCTGAAAGCTGTTTTTCTGAAAAAAGAGAGTTTGAAAGCTGTTCGGTTATATTTCTTGCTGAAAACTGTTTTCTAAAGCTGTTTTTCTGAAAAAAGAGAGTTTGAAAGCTGTTCGGTTATATTTCCTGCTAAAAACTGTTTTCTGAAAGCTGTTTTCCTGAAAAAAAGAGATTTTGAAAGCTGTTCGGTTATATTTCTTGCTGAAAACTGTTTTCTGAAAGCTGTTTTTCTGAAAAAGAGAGTTTGAAAGCTGTTCGGTTATATTTCTTGCTGAAAAACTATTTTCTGAAAACTGTTTTCCTGAAAAAGAGAGTTTGAAAGCTGTTCGGTTATATTTCTTACTGAAAACTGTTTTCTGAAAGCTGTTTTCCTGAAAAAGAGAGTTTGAAAGCTGTTCGGTTATATTTCTTGCTGAAAACTGTTTTCTGAAAGCTGTTTTTCTGAAAAAGAGACTTTGAAAGCTGTTCGGTTATATTTCTTGCTGAAAACTGTTTTCTGAAAGCTATTTTTCTGAAAAAAGAGAGTTTGAAAGCTGTTCGGTTATATTTCTTTCTGAAAACTATTTTCTGAAAGTTGTTTTTCTGAAAAAGAGAGTTTAAAAACTGTTCGGTTATATTTCTTGCTGAAAACTATTTTCTGAAAGCTGTTTTTCTGAAAAAAGAGAGTTCGAAAGCTGTTCGGTTATATTTCTTGCTGAAAAATGTTTTTTGAAAGCTGTTTTTCTGAAAAAAGAGAGTTTGAAAGCTGTTCGGTTATATTTCTTACTGAAAACTGTTTTCTGAAAGCTGTTTTTCTGAAAAAAGAGAGTTTGAAAGCTGTTCGGTTATATTTCTTGCTGAAAACTGTTTTCTGAAAGCTGTTTTCCTGAAAAAGAGAGTTTGAAAGCTGTTCGGTTATATTTCTTGCTGAAAACTGTTTTCTGAAAGCTGTTTTTCTGAAATTTTCTGAAAGCTATTTTTCTGAAAAAGAGAGTTTGAAAGCCGTTCGGTTATATTTCTTGCTGAAAAACTATTTTCTGAAAACTGTTTTCCTAAAAAAGAGAGTTTGAAAGCTGTTCGGTTATATTTCTTGCTGAAAACTGTTTTCTAAAAGCTGTTTTTTGAAAAAGCGAGTTTGAAAGCTGTTCGGTTATATTTCTTGCTGAAAACTGTTCTCTGAAAGCTGTTTTTCTGAAAAAGAGAGTTTAAAAGCTGTTCGGTTATATTTCTTGCTGAAAACTGTTCTCTGAAAGCTGTTTTTCTAAAAAAGAGAGTTTGAAAGCTGTTTGGTTATATTTCTTGCTGAAAACTGTTTTCTGAAAGCTGTTTTTCTGAAAAAGAGAGTTTGAAAGCTGTTCGGTTATATTTCTGACATTTTTAAAAATAAATTAGCATTAAACATTTGCTGACATTTTTTAAATTGTTGCAGTTAGATTGCAATGTTGTACACCTATGGGAACAAGAAACCTGAGCAGCATGTGAAGCGAGCAAAAATCAGACGCCATCAACTCCACGATTGATTCGTCATGTTAGATTACAAAATGTATTGAAAAGCTTGTATGAACATACTATAGTTTTTTGTACAAAGCATGAGAACCCATCGGTTACACCTCACTCCAGACCTCAAATTAATTATTAACAGTTATAACATATCAAAAGCCTTTACAAACCATGACAACATCATAAACCATGAGCAGAATCTGAACCCTTCACGTGAAGGATATTGTACACGTTATGGAAATTTGTAAACTTAAAAAAATAGTAGCACTTGATTTTTACAGGATCAGGAACCTTCCTCTCCAAACTTTTTGAACCTGCTCATGTACAAGAAAAAAGAGTTCACACAGTTTTGTTAGCAAAGTTGATTATTTTTGGCCCAAAGCATGAGAAGCATTAAGTAGCAAACCAATGCACATCCCAAATCATCCTTCATATTTATAAAATACGAATAGCAGTAAGAAACCCTCATATCAGGCGCCATAACCAGCAATCAGAACCCTGCACGTAAAGGAAAATGTACATAGTATGGAAATTTGTTAAATGTTAAAAACCAGATGTGGTTTTTATATGGGATTAGAATCCATCATCTCCCACTTTGTATCTTCAAAACCTTGTTTTAGCATACTGAACAGAATATTGCCCATAGCATGAGAAACCATTAGAAGCATGTCAATGCACACCCCAATCTCAATGCACACCCCAATAATTGTATACAGTTACCAAATATCAAAAGGCTTCGCAAACCCTGATAACACCATAATACACATGCAGAATTAGAGACCCTTCAGATTTAGGGGATTGTACAGGGTTCTGAAAATAAAACTGAAGGTACGAGAGTTGAGATGTTACAGGATCAGTATGCTTCTTCACAGTTAGGGGATTGTATACAGTCATCCCAATATTAGAAGGCTTCACAAAGCCTGATAACATCATAATACATTTGCAGAATCAGAGAACTTTCAGAGTTAGAGGATTGTATACACATTCTGAAAATAAATGAAGGCACAACACGGTGTCTTACAACAAACGACACACTAGTAGACATTCACCATCAAAGCATATAAGCTCCAAAGAAGTATATAAGATCAGCAGCAGAAATATAACTTCAAAATACCGAAACAAAAAAGTTCAGATATTGCATAAGCATCTGTAGGTAAAACATCCCAAAAGATAAACCAGCATCAGAGTATGAAGCACCAACAGACAAAGTCTTCAAAATCCCAAGAGCAGCAAACCATAGTAGGACTTCAGCAACAGAAGAAGATGATCATCAAAATGACATAGAACAGAAGCTTTAAGCCAACTAGAACCTCCAGATTCGCCAACAGAAGAAAGAATCACTAATCAACAAAGAAAGGAGATGCTGAAAAAATCACAAGCAGTAAGTCTAAAGCTTCAGTCATGAAGAACAACCAGTCCTGCAACAATAAAAGGAACTAGACAAAAATGAGAAAAATAGCCATAAAAAATCAATTAGAAGTACCCCTGATGAATCAAAACATCAATCACAGCATGATGCTCACAAAGTTTGAGCTCATCTTTCCTCTTATCAGGAAGAATGTTAGATCAATGATGAACAAAATATAATCAATCTTCAATTACTTTATAAAAAGATTGGCTTTTTTTAATCCAAAAATTCTATTATTACGCTCTGATTATATAATCCAAATCATAGCCATCATAGCTAAATCCCAAGGCAATCTATAAATTTTCTTAATTCTTTTCTTTCTCTATGTACTCTGCCATGATATCATAGAAGCAGGTTTACCCTTTACTTTCCAGGCTTGTTTGCAAATGTACCAAATAGGTTGAATAAAAGGACAATAATGAATAAAAATATGATTAGCAGTTTCCTCATGAGAATTACACAAAATACATAATTGACCCTGAGCAAGATTTCTTTTATCAACAGTTTGGGATGTTACAGGATCAGAAGCCATCATCTCCAAATTTTGATGGAAATTTTTTCATAAAGCAAAAACCATACTGCCCAAACCATGAAAACATCATTATCCATGTGCAGAATCAGGGACCTTTCAGAGGTAGGAGATTGTACACATTATGGAAATTTGTTAATACCAAAAAAAACACCACTTTGGTGACACACAGTATGAGAAGACATCATCTCCCACTTTTCATTAAGGCACATCCAGAATATTTATTGAAGCCCTTGTGTGGGCATATTGATTATTAATACCAAAGCATGAGATTGCAACAGAAGCATCTAAATGCACACCCCAATTACATTTCTTCACTGTTACCAACTGACAAAAGTCTTCACAACACAATGATAACATTATAAGCCACAAGCAAATCTTTTTTTATCTTCATCACAGGATCAGGATTTTTCATCATCATATCCAGGATAATAATCAGATCATGGCTTGTGATACTATGTAATCAGCAATATGCTAACAAAGGTTTTCAATAAATGCTGTTGCTGTGCCCCTGGAAAAAAATTTGGAGCTGATGGCTTCTGATACTGTGTATCCATTCATTCTTTGAATGAGTTTTTTAACCTTATTCAATCTCCATAATGTGTACAATCTCCTATATCTGATAGGTCTCTCATTCTGTGCATGTATTATGATGTTTGTTTTGATTTTGATTTTGATAGGTCTCTCAATCTCCATAACTCTCTTTTATTTTGATTTTGATCCTCTCTTTCTTTTCTTTCTCAATCTTTTCTAAAATAACTAAGTGGTAGTAGTAGAGAAAGAGATAGAATGAGAGGAGATGAGATGAAGAAGAATGAAGAGACCTCCAAAATGGAAGAGGGCCTTTTGCCCTCTTTTGTGTGATAGGCCGGAAATGGGAGATAGGGGGGGGGGGGGGGGGGGGGGGGGCTTAGGAGTGTTTTTATAAGAAGGGGTGAGTGAACTTGGGGTTGAGAAGTAGCCACTTGTCCATTCATTTTGTGGTCCAAAACAAATGGGGATCAATTTACAAATAATTATTGCAATCAAGGCCCAATCCTTCCTGACCCTCCATCTCATCATGATGGGTAAAAAATAAGAGATATTTTTCCCAAATCATATACTACATGATTTTGTATAAACGTACGAAATCGATACGATTCAACTACATACGTATATCTGATTACAAAGATAATTTTTATTAGTTAAAACGGATAATCCATACAAAAATCATTTAATTCCGAGAAAATAATTTTATCACCGGTTCGGAAGATTCCAGTGTCAATTTGATACAAAACAGTTATATTTCGACTAGTTTATACGTACAGATACTGTTTATTAACAAACCGGGTGATGTCCACAAAAAATATTTCAGTTCTGAAAATAATAATAAAATAATAATTTTTTTAATATCTGCTTCGGATTTTCCAGACATTTTCTCAAAAACGCATTTTTCAAAATTTTGTACAAGTGCACAAAACTGATACAATACCTATATATACTTACTAGTATATATATCCAGATAAAGTTTTATTAGAAAAACCAGTAATTTAAAAAAAAATATTTTAACTTCAAAAATAATAATTATACAAATATAATATCCGTCTGGGATATTACAAAAGCTACCATTGTGCTCGAGTTTACCATACGACATCGAGGCTTGGGTCGGTGGAGACATCGAGCTGTTTTGCCATAGCTTGAGGAAGCTACCCTTGTGCTCGAGTTTGCCATACGGCATCGAGGCTTGGGTCAGCGGAGAGCGTCGAGCTCTTTTGCCTTAGCTTGAGGAAGCTACCCTTGTGCTCGAGTTTTCCATACGGCATCGAGGCTTTGGTCGACGGAGAGCATCGAGCTCTTTTGCCTTAGCTTGAGGAAGCTACCCTTGTGCTCGAGGTTGCCATACAGCATCGAGGCTTGGCATGGTTACATATGGGGTTTATACAGTATCCGAGCTAACAAACTTTGGAAAAAGAACAAACATTTTTATACAAAAACGGATTACAACTGTTCGGTTACATAATGACTTCAGTCCTCTCTCTCGAGATACTTGATGAGGTGTTTCGCATTCTAGGGCCTCTTGATAGGGGTGCCTCCCATCTCGGTGAGTCGGTAGGTGTCGGGGCGCACCACTTCGGCGACCCTCTAAGGTCCTTCCCAATTAGGGGCCAACTTCCTCTTCTTGCTGGGGTCTGAGACTGCTAGTTTTCTGAGGATGAGGTCACCCTTCTGGATGTTAATGGGTCGGACCTTCTGGTTGTAGTATTTCTCGACCAGCTACTGGTAGATGCTTCTTCGAATGCTGGATTTTTCCCTGACCTCGTCGACCAGGTCCAAGTTGGTCCTAAGACCTGTCGAGTTGCCTTCTTCTTCGAAGGCCATGATTCTGGGCGATGGTAGACTGATCTCCAAGGGAATAACTGCTTCTATACAGTAGGTTAGGTTGAAGGGCGACTCACTCGTGGGTATTCTCTTCGTCGTCTGGTGTGCCCAGAGTACGCTTGGAAGTTCTTCGACCTAGAGTCCCTTGGGAGAACTATCTAATCTCTTTTTGAGGCCACCAAGGCTTTGGCGATTGGCATTTTCGGCTTGGTCGTTTGATTAAGGATGGCATATGGTCGAGAAGCGCTGCTTGACACCGATGTCTTTGCAGAACTTCCGAAAATTCTTGCCGGCGAATTGGGTCCCGTTGTCGGTGATGAGCACCTGAAGGATCCCGAACCGACAGATGATGTACTTCCAGAAGAATTGCTGAGTTTGGTGCTTGGTGATCGAGGCCAGTGGTTCGGCCTCGATCCACTTGGTGAAGTAGTCGATGGCCACCACCAGGAACTTCCTTTGACCTGTGGCTTGAGGAAAGGGACCGAGGAGGTCCATCCCCCACATGGCAATGGGGGTCGGAATGGCCATGGATCGGAGGTTGGCCTGCAAGAGTCTCTTTATCGAAGAAAACCTTTGATAAGGGCCGCACCTTTTGACGAGGTCTTGCGCATCTTGCAGCATGGTTGGCCAGTAGTGTCCATGATTCAAGGCCTTCTGGGTGAGCGATCTGCTCCCCATGTGGCAACCGCCGATCCCCTCATGCAATTCCTTCAGGGTGTACTTGTCTTCGTCTGGTGCTAGGCAGCGGAGGTATGGTCTGCCGTCAGCCACCGTGTACGAGCACTTGAAGAGCATTCTACTGATCAGGGTGAATCTCTCGGATCGGACTCTGATCCTTCTTGCTTCATACCAGTCTTGAGGAAGTTCGCCTTCCGAGAGGAACCTTAAGAGTGGCGTCGTCTAGTTGTCGGGGTGGAGATCAGTATTAAGGCAGGCAGCTTCCGGGAGATCGATGCTGGGCTTGAGGAGGACCTCGATGAGAACATTGTGGTTGAGCCCCTCGAAGGATGACGAGGCGAGCTTCGATAATGAATCCTCCTGGGCATTCTGCTATCGGGGGATTCATTCCACCGAGTGAGAATCAAAAGATGACAAGAAATTTCGGACTACCGCCAAGTATTGTACCATCTGAGTGTCGCGAGCTTCATACTTCCCGGTGATTTGATTTACCACGAGCTGGGAGTCGCTGAAGGCCTTGATGTATCTGAATCTGGCCTTGTGTGCGAGGGTGAGCCCTGCGATCATAGCTTCGTACTCTGCTTCGTTGTTTGAAACTGGGAAACTTAGCCGGAAAGAATATTGGAGGATGAAATTATCGGGGCCCTTTAAGATGATGCCTGCTCCGCTCCCTCCTTCGCATGATGAGTCGTCCACAAAAACCTCCCACATCGGGTCGGCTTTTGGGGGGTCCGATGGTTAGGAGATGGTGCACTATGTGATAAATTTGGCGAGTGCCTGCCCCTTGATTGCCGTCCTGGGCTGGTAGCTGATGTCATATTGGCTTAGTTCGATCGACCACTTGACTAGGCAGCCAGAGCTCTCTGGCTTATGGAGGATGGTCTTCAGGGATTGGTCCGTGAGAACCTGGATAGAGTGAGCCTGGAAATAGGGTCGGAGCTTACGAGCTGCTGTTATCAGTGCATACACCATCTTTTCCATCTTTGCATATTTGATCTCGACTGAGAGCACAACCTTGCTCACATAATGCACAAGTTTTTGGACTTCGTCTTCTTCTAGGACAAGCACGGCACTAAGCGCACTTTTCGAGGCCGAGAGGTATAGGAAGAGGGGTTCATCGGGTTTGGGTTTGCTAAGGAGCGGTGGTTTGGCGAGGTAGGATTTCAACTGGTCGAATGCCTGTTGCTGAGGCTTGCCCCATTTGAACCCATTCGTCCCCCGCAGGGCTTTGAAGAATGGGAGGGACTTCTCCCCTGATTTGGAGAGAAAGCGGCCGATGGCCGCCAGTCTACCCATAAGCTGTTGAACCTCCATGACGTTCCGGGGTGGGGCCATGTCGATAATGGCCTGGATCTTCTCTAGATTGGCCTCTATGCCATGCTGGCTGACGACAAACCCCAGAAAATTCTTGATGAGACGCCGAAGGTGCACTTGGTGGGGTTCAGCCTCATATTGTGAGACAGAAGGACGCCAAAGGCTTCTTCGAGGTCGGTGACATGATCTTTCCCTTGTCTACTCTTGACGAGCATGTCATCGACGTATACCTCCATGTTCCGACCGATCTGATATTTGAAGACTCGATTGACGCGCCTTTGGTAGGTGGCTCTGGCGTTCTTGAGTCCGAAGGGCATGACCCGGTAGCAGTATAGGTCTTGGTCAGTGACGAAGGATGTCTTGGCGATGTCCGGAGGGAACATCCGGATCTGATTATAACCCGAGAAGGCGTCCATGAAAGTTAGGAGCTCGTGACCTGACATTGTGTCGATCAGGGCGTCTATGCTGGGGAGGGGAAAAGAATCCTTGGGGCATGCCTTGTTGAGGTCGGTAAATTCAATACAGATCCTCCAGGTTTTGCTAGACCTCTTCTCCATCACGACATTAGCCTGCCACTCGGGGTAGCTGACTTCCTGAATGAATCGGGCGGATAACAACTTATCTACCTCTGCTTTCACCACCTGCTGCCTTTCTAGGGTGAACTTGCGGCGCTTCTGCTGTACCGGTTTGGAACCGAGGACGATGCTTCGTCGGTGCATGATTAAGTCTTTGGAAATCCCGGGCATGTCGGACGGTGTCTAGGCAAAGAGGCCGACATTTCGGCGGATGAGTTGATCAGATCCGGCTTCAGTTCGAGGGAAAGAGTTTGGCTCACAAGGAACCACTAGGATTCATCCTCTGCTTCAAAGGAGACTTCCTCCAATTCGTCCGCGGGTTCCGACTCGGGATGGTTTTCTTCAAGTGGGAGCTCGACGGCATCGAGGAGAAACACACCGCCCTCAATCGCGGTCATGTAGTACGATCGTGCCGACTCCTGGTTGCCCTGAACGACCCCAACCCCAACGTTAGTCGGGAACTTCAGCTTCAGATGGTAGGCGGAGGGGACGGCCTGGAGCGAACAGAGCCTGGGTCGGCTGAGGATGGCGTTATAGGCTGCTTTGACGTTGACAACCATAAAATCTATAGACTCGGTTCGGAGGACGGGGTCTGTTCTTACGGTTACGTCTAGTGTCACGATTTTCTCGATCTATACGGGGACGCCAGAAAATCCGTGGAGGGTGTAACCAACCGGCTTTAGCTTTTCTCAGGGGAGTTTGAGGATCTCAAATGCTTCTAAGAAAAGGATGTTGACCGAAATGCCGTTGTCTACCAGAATTCGATGAACCTGGAAGTTGGCCATGTCAAGGTTGGTGATGAGGGCATCACAGTTTGGAAGCCTGACGCCTTTGAGGTCTTCTCCTGAGAAGGAGATCGCCCGTTGCTAAATTCGGGGAGAGGGGTGGTCTAAGACAGAGTTGACCTCCTGGATAAAGGCTTTTCGAGAGGTCTTAGATTCCCCCCCATGGGTCCACCGTGTATGCAATGGAGATGGCGTGTCCACCGATTTCCTCAGTTTTCGGGTCTCGATTAGGTCGTTGACCGATCGTCTGAGGGGGAGGCGAACGCCTCGGGCTCCTCGGCTTTCTTTGATCTCTGTTGTTGACCCGGGTGAACTCCTTCAGGTATCCTCGCTGTATAAAGGCTTTGATCTCATCTTTGAGGGCTCGACAGTGATCTGTATCATGCCCGGTGGCCTGGTGGAAGCGGCAGTAGAACCTCTAGTCTTGCTTCTTGCCATTGTTGGGCAGTCGAGGAAGGAACGGACAACCCCCTTGTCCTCGATTTCCATTGAAATTGCCAAGACGTTCTGAGTCAGTGGCGTATATCTTTTAAATCGAGGGACTGGGGGGACCCTTTTGGGACCATTCGCCTCTTTCCCGGGCCTTTTAAAGGGTTCAGCATCATCGACCTTGCGCTTCCGCTTGACAATGGCTTCCTTCGCGCCTTCGGGGTTGAGGGCCTCCTCAGCCCAGATATACTTCTTGACCCTGTTGAGTAGGTCGGGGAAGTCCACTGGGGGCTTCTTAGCTAAAGAGACCGAAGCTGGCCGTGGCGGACGTTGTGTCGAAAGGCTGCGGAAGTGACTCCTGCATCGAGGGAGGAGACCGACCTTGCCTCTGAGGTGAACCTGTGAACGAACTCTCGGAGGGATTCCCCGTCCTTCTGTTTAAGGTCCAGAAGGGAGGAGCTCGTCTTCTCGACCTTCCTGTTGGTCACAAAGTGGGCAAGGAAACCCGCGTGCAGCTGTTCGAAGGAGAAGACTGAACCAGGGGCGAGTTTGGAGAAACACTCCCGAGCCAGACCCCGAAGGGTAGCAGGGAAGGCGCGGTAGAGGAGGGGATCCACAACACTGTGAATCATCATGAGGGTCTTAAACCCTTCCATGTGATCAGTATGATCACCCTCACCATTATAGGTCTCGAATTGAGGTGGTCTGAAGTTCCGAGGAATCTCAGCTTCAAGGATTTGGGGGGAGAAAGGGGGTCCGGTCGGACGATGACCGCGACCCTGCATTGGCCCGCCCTCCTCGAGATGGGCGAGGTGGTTCTCCATTTCTTCCAAACGATGAAGGACGGGGGTCCGTCGCTTCCTGGGGACGATTCAATCCGCGGGACTCGCCGGCCCCCGTTGCTGACTTGTGGGCAGAACTGTGGTAGACCTTGGTAGCCGTACCGTCACGTATGGCTTGAAGGATCTCCTCCCGGAAGTTCTGGAATTCGACCCTCGTGACGGGGGCTTGTCCCCCCGGGTTCTGCGGGGGATTGTGTGCCTGGGAAGACTGACGGTGATGGTTTAAGGCCGAGTTGGAAGTGGCCTCTCCCCTAGTCCGGCTAGCCTGCCTATCTTAAATTGACGTGGCGCAAATCCGACGCAATCGAAGGTCGGGCCGCATCGTTGGCCCGGGGCTGGTTGGAACCCTGGTCATTAGCGCGGCTATGATGGTTGAGGTCCGGATGTCATGCCGATGTGACAGCCCTCCTAGGTTTAGGAGCCATGGAGGAGCTTGGCCCAAGGTGATGACTCTGGCCGGGCTCGGAAGGACGATAGTACTGAGGAGGTAAAGCTTTTCACAGACAGCGCCAACCTGATGCAGTTTTTTTTGGGATGTGGGGGCAACAGGTGTGAGTTCTCTCATTTTGTATGGTGGAAGTCCTTACGCAGTACTGGCGTCGGTCCGACCCTGGGTAGCGGGAGCAGCTTGGGAATGGGAGTACCGAGGGGCTCGAAAGAGTGGACGGATCCTCGGTTCGGATCAGGGAGCTCGGTTCAGCTGGGCCTTCTGTACCTGCACACGGCCTGGAAACACCGAAAGAGGTTCCGGCGACAGACCCTCCGACGATCTAGTCAGTCACTAGAAAAGAGACTGGGTAGCTAGGGTTCAGGTGGGGAGAGATTGATTACCTTTTACAGTGAGGAGGGAGTGAAGTATTTATAGGCAGGAGTAAACAGGTCTGGAGCCCTGGCGGGCCGGGTTGGACCCGTTTGCCCATAGGCCTGAGCTGGCTAAGGTCCATTAGACTGTAGCTGGTCAGATGATCATAGTGGGGAAGATATAGAAGAGATTGGAGGGCTCTGATTGATGCTGCATAATTTATCCTATATCACATGTAATAGTTAAATTTCACATCCGAGATGAAAATAGTATAGTACATTTCAACAAAATTATGTTTTAACCAAAACATTTTTCCCCCCAACGAAGTAATAGTACATTGTAACATTAAATAATATATCTTAATGAGAAAAGTCAGCTTAACACACACAAAACCTACATATAAACAGGACTATAAATAGGAGAGAAGCTTTTGGCATGACTGAGACCTGAATCGGTTTTAGAGCATCCACAGTTCGTGTTCTATTTATCTATTAAATGTATTTTATAGCCAATGACTCGCTGCAGTAGTTTGCTATTTATGCATCTTTTGCCAAAAACGAAACAGTAGATTGCTATAAATGAGAGAATATATAAGAATTATGCATAATTTAATGGACAGAGCTTGAAGCTCCGTCCTTCAAAAAAAATATTATTTTAATACTCAGACGCAACTTCAACTTCCGTCCCTTAAAAAAAATTGTAATTAAAAAACCCCAAAAAGAAGCCTAAATAACAGACAAAGCAAATAAAAGCAAAAAAAAAAGAAGCAAAAATTATCGGACGTATCGGATGGATCTTGAATCATGAAGATCCGTCCGAGGCCTCCCTAAATCCCGGACGCAACTTGAAGGTCCGTCTTTCAAATTTTTTTTTTCCCCTTCCGACGCAACTTCAACTTCCGTCTAACATTAAAAAAATAATTAAATACCTACGACGGATCTACAAATTCCGTCTGATATTTTTTATATATTAAATTGCTATAAAATACCATTCGACGACTGCGGCAAACGTTACAAATGCTATATCTAAATATGCATTAATGCATTTTTTCACAATCACGACTGTGGATGCTCTTATAGCGTTATAGCTTAAGTTTGATAACACTAAATAGTTTCTTAATTATTATACATCTTAGACTATTTATGCGTCTTAAACCTAGGAAAATAAAATGTAACATAATAAAATGCAAAAAAAAGTGACGAATATCATGATCATAAAGAGAACTTGCTAGCTTTCATGCACTCAATGAGATTTCAAACATAGACTTGAGGACAACATTATAACAACAACAATAATAACAAAGTCTTTTTTCCTAATTAGTTGGGATCGACTACATTAATCATGGTTTTCCATTCTGTTTGATTTAGAGCGATATCTTCTGTAAGACCACAAGTTTGCTAACTTTTGTCACCGTTTTCACTCAAGTATGTTGAGGTCTTCCCCTACCACTAATTCTAGCCTCAATACTTATCAAATTATTTTTTCTAACGGGGGCACTACTAGATTTACGTGTGACATGTACAAATCACCTGAAGCGATTCTCTCTTAATTTATCTTGGATATGAGCTACCTTTAGCATGTCTCGTATATGCTCCTTTCTAATTCTACCTTTCTTGCTTTTACCACACATTCATCTTAGCATCATCATCTCCGCTACACTCATTTTTTTGGACATATTGTTTCTTTGTTGCATAACACTCTACTCTATAACAGTCTTCTTATAAAATTTTTCCTTCAACTTCAAAAGTATACGTTTGTCACACAAAACTGTAGCGTCTCGAATTTCCATTATAATATCTCAGAAATACGTGGCACAATTCTCAGCATCAACCTCAATTGTAATAATAAACATAGCCAAAATACAGATAAAATTTTCAACTTTTATTACATTAATTCATTACAAAGCACAATGGAAAACAAACACCTTGAATTACAGTCTTTTCTTTTACAACACATTCTTTTACAATTTACATAAGCCACATTATCATTCTACCACATGCATCCAGATCCCAATGCTATAAGCACCTACCTGTAAAACATGAGGCTAGATATAATCCTAACTCCCAAAACTACAGGGGTCAGCCATAACGGTGTGAGTGACATAAAAAAAATGCAACATAAATAAAGCATAAATGATATAGTCATAAACAACATATATCAACAATAATAACAATAGGATATGAAATAACAATAAATAAAACATGAAAAAATAAAGTGAAACTAGACTAAGTGTCAAGTATAGGAAAAACAGAAAACAACGTGCGCAAAACCAAGTCAAGAAACATCAATGCTATATGCTGACTCTCTAATGTATACTTGTCGGATTCTATGCATCCCACAGTACATAGGTCCGCTGCAAGCCCTTATCGTTCTTCACTTTATAGGGTTAAAGTCCTCGTTATGCAAGTAATCCTACTACGGTGATGGGAACAAGATCCAGAATACTCTGCGAATAGGCATCAAAACCCTCGACGTGCAAGCATCATATAAGAATAGCTCAAAAAAAATCGGAGAATCACCTCCCTGCCGTGTACCCCATGAATAGGCTTGCGAGGCCCTCGACGTGCAGATACAGCAGGTACATCCCATGAATAGGCCCATCGGCCCTCAACACGTGAATGCACCCTACATGCTCAGTGAATAGGCCTGCAGACTATCGACACACGAACATACAAATGTCCCTCGAGACAGAACAACACCTAAGTCCTGGAACGCATCCGTTTGACCTAACCCAAGAGCATATACTTACGTTTCCCAAGTTCCATCACATCTCCACTAGTGTATGTCCTTAAGTTGATTATATATATATATATATATATATATATATATATATATATATATATATATATATATATATATATATATATATATATATATATATATATATATATATATAAGTGCATATACTTACGTTTCCCAAGTTCCATCACATCTCCACTAGTGTCTGTCCTTAAGTTGATTATTTTATATATATATATATATATATATATATTTATTTATTTATTTATAAAACATAAATTCCCCTTCTCTAGAGTTAGTGTATCCTTTCGGACTTAATTCCACAAAACAACCGCAATGACCCCAACCGGTCAAAATTCACAAAATCTCATCTGCCGGTTCACAGGACTCCCACTCAACTTCTAGAGATTCACAAAACGAATATCAACACCAAAACTTCCAATAAAACTCTTAATCTCATTATTAAAACGTTTGTATCAATAAAACTTCTTTAATCAATCAAAATCCAAATTTATTTAATATATTCGTAATATTCCAGAATCGAAATAAAATATTAAATCCATTAAATAACAAAAAACCATATTTTGAAATCGTAGAATATCACCAAACATCAATTCCTTTGAAAACGCATATAACTCACTTAATAAGGTCATAAGAACACCAATTAAAATTCTATTGTAAATAAAATATAACTCTTTGAAAATTACTGAAATCTGTAGTAAAATGTTATTTAAAACAGTAGATTAATAATCCACAATATCGAGGAAATAACTATTTAAAGAAAACATCAGAAAACTCAAGAAATCCATCAGCTAGAGCAATGACAGTCGACTGTCGCAAATGGCCGGTCGACTGTCCTGCGAGAATCCGAAAACTCAAGAAAACCCCTCAGCCAGGAAAGTGACAGTCAACTGTCGAAAGTGGCGAGTCGACTGTCCTGCGAAAATCCGAAACTCAAGAAAACGACAGTCGACAGTCGACTTCAGTTCAAAGATAAAGCAGTCGACTGTTATTGCAAACAAAATCCGAAATTCAATAACTGACAGTCGATTGTTGACTTCAGTTCGATCGACTGTCAACTATAACAGGTTGCAGTTTTGAAATTCTGTGCATGTTTTAAACTGATACGTCGATAAATATTGTAAAACCAAAATTAAACTTCCTGAGATGATAAAATATAACTTGTATAACATATAGGAGTTTATAAAACACATCAAAACCATATCAAATCCATAAAAGATCGAATTTCATGAAATCTTCAAAAACAGTTCATATGAATGTGAATGTGTATATGTGTGTATTTGTGCATCAGTTAAACATTGTGAATCCATTGTATATATGTAGTATATTGTTTCCAAACAATCTCAATGCCAAACAACTCAGATCTAAATCAAGATTTCCACAAAAATGCATCAAAGCAATTTTTGGCCTGCACACTACAGACCGAAAAGCAAACTCTGCCCTTTTACTTCAAACTTGATCTTTGTGATCCGAAAACTCTACTAAAACTTGTTACACACATAACCTACTAATGTCATTAGTTCACCCATGAATACATGCTATTACAATCAAGTTTACTTCATCAAACATCATAACAGTACATGTATCAACATATTGTCACTAAAGAACTCAACTTTATTCTCTTTTATGCAATTTAAAAAAATAACTCATGATAGGTGATCAAATCAGCAAGAAAATGATACAAAACAACAAGCCCATGATTTCTACTAGGTTCTTAACAATCTCAATTCATATATATGGATTTTTTTTTGATCGTTTAAGTGGGTTGAATGCTCCCCGCGTTCCATTAAAATAAGGCTTATGAAGTTCAGATCTCAACAGGCTGGGTTCTAGAACTCATACACCCCAACCAACAAACAAAAAATACAGCGCAATCTAATCCTACTGATCGACCGACCTCGTCAGAGCAATTTTCTTGTGCTAATTTGAGCTTACTTTCTCACTCAGTCTCTCGCTTGTACTCCATAACTATCGCGCGATCGCCTTCGTCGCCCCGAGCAGTGACCCAAACGTCAACACTATGCACCATATGAGAGACACCGCAAATACTCCACCAATCTGACATCTCTTTTTTCAGATTGAGTCCTCGTTCTCATCCCCTCGCTTAACCCTTGTTGACTATCATCGCCATTTCACGACGAAGGAAAACTTTGCACCTGACCCCTTCAAGCCCCCTAATATGAGAGAGACCAAAGGCACCCCTCATTTTGACCAGACCAAGTCAAAATAGAGCCCAAACTCTAAAATTGCCTGGTAATCGTCACCCACACCAACTGGAATTCATTTCACTGCGAATTGTAAATCGGTTGTAATTTGGATATTAGGAAAAATCGTTTGGATATTAGGGATAAACTTTTAGTAGAGGAAAATCTCACTCCACCCTCTTCCACCTTCTCCATCGACATCATCAACAGTAGCCGACGAATCCCTAAACCAGCATCATCAGTTGCTTCCGTCGACCTCTTCTGCCTCCGCAACAGTGGACGATGAAGTCCCAAACTAGTAATGCCAGTAACAGCCGACCAATCTCCTAACCAGCAATGCCAGCACCTGCCGATGAAGCCCTGATGATGTTAGAACCATGCCAGCACCATCCCCGCATCAACCGATGCATCCTATCCCGACCCCAGGGAGGGAAAAACCTTTCTCCTCTACACGAAACACACTCCTTAAATCTAATTCGACTTTTAAATCTCCAGTTCGAAATTCAAATCGATTCAAAATTTTCCCTAAATCTAATTTTAAATTTCAAAATCCAAATTTGAAATTCAAAAACTAAATTTACCTCCCTATCGGAACGGCAGCAACCTTCCCCTCTTTGTCGTCGATCTCTGAGGCCGACCAGCCATGCCAACTCCTCGGAGAGAGCCATGACCTGCCCTCCCCGATGATTCCAGCATCATTGCCAACACCGACGAATTCCATGATTGGCAACGATGTATTCACAACCACAACCCGATGAATCGCTGCCACCCCCGATTCTGGCATCCCCAACGAGAGCGTTCACCCCAAGTAGCCTCCAGCGCTGCTGACGAACACCCCCGTCGCAATGACCTCGACATCAGACGCCAAACCCTTCCGATTTGACCTCACCAGCAACCCACGACTCGCCATGTTGACCCGCCGTACCCCCCCCCCCCCCCCCCCCCGCGTCGCATGAACAACCGCCATGCTCAACCCAAGTCAGCTCTGCTCCCGCAACGCTCGGCGGTGCCCCCCAACTCCAAGACCCCCCGATTGAAAGCCTCGCCGGTGACAGGCGACCTCGCCATCGTTTCGGTAGCAGGGCTAATGATGGGGGGAAGGAGGAGGAGGAGGAGACAGTCCTCCCCCTCCCCCAAATCAAAAATTTCTGGCTTGCTCTCTTTCTTTTTTGGGTTTTGGGGGAGAGCTTCTCTCTCTAGAGTGTCTAGAGAGAGAAACTCTTTTGAAAAAGAGTCAGTTATCTTTCACATTAACTCATATCTATATGGAATTTTAAATCATCAATAGCATAGGTTTCACGAAAAGATCCAATTTTTAGTTCAACTACTCATCAAAATTTATTATATCTTCATATCATCATCTAACATGCTTCCTAATAGATAAATCATTACATACAACATGCTTAGAACAATAAGAAACAAACATATGTCACTCACTTTATTGAAGAATCAACCGAAGAAAAATAAAGAAAATAAGAAAATCCTTCCTTTCGAAAGAAAATCAAGATCCTCACTTTGAAACTCCAAGAAAATAATAATAAAGAAATCATTTGTGTTGTGCAGCAAAGAGACAGCTGCACCCCCACCTTTTATAGGCCAGAAATCTAAGTAATTAGGGTTTTGAATAGATTTGTAAAATACCTCTTTTAAATATATCTTTACATATATAGATCCTTATACTTGAAAATTAAATAAAAACCAAATTAATTAAGATTTAAAAACAAAAACAACCACCCTAATATTGTTCGGCACTGTTTTGATAACCCAGAAAATGAAATTGTTTTTTTTTGCATTCTAAGTGGCCATTTTGCAAATAGACCATTCTTTATCAAAACTTGCAAAATAAACCAAATTTATTAAAACAAAAAGTAAACTCTTTACCTCTAAGTTGACTAGGCATCATGCAAAGCCCAAAAATTCAAAAATCTAGAGTTTTCACTCTAAGTGGTAATTTTGCACAAAAGACCCTCCTTTTGTAATATTTGCAAATATGTCAAATAATTATTAGAAAAATCTAAAAAATTCGCAAATAATATATAATAATAAATAATGGGTTTTCCCAAAATAATTTTTGACTTTGACTTCCCAAGAAAATATTTGCACGTATTTTGTACGTGCAAAAAGATAAATTTCAGAAAAAATATTTATAAAATCACAAAAAAATCATTTTAATTCATTTATTAATCTTAAAAGCATTATTTTAAAAACTGGGGTATTACAAAATCACCACCGACATTTCTCCACTTTAGCCACCCTGCTTGGATCCTACGTATAACATCTTTACAAATCTTCCCACCTCTTTATATAATTGAGCCAAAATATCGGAAACAGTCTCTCTTAGGTATCTCTTGATCATCAAGCTTCACTACTTACTCATTTTTGCTTCGAATATCACTAAAATTACACTCTATATACTCTGTTTTAGTTCTGCTTATTCAAAAATCTGTAACTTCCAAAGTTTTTCTCCACAATTTTAATTTAGTACCGACTCCTGCTCTAGTCTCGTCCACTAAGACGATGTCATCCAGAAAAAAGCATACACCAAGACACCTCATCTTGTATTCCTCGCGTCACTTCATTCATAACCAAAGTAAAGAGCTAGGGGCTTAAAGTCGAACATTGGTGGAAACCTACTGTAATATGAAAATCACTGGTCTCTCATGCGGTTGTTTTAATAATGGTCTTTGCTCTATCATACATATCCTTAATTACCTCAATATACCGAATATAACAACTTTGTATATCTCCATTATTTTTATATATAGGTACTAAAGTACTCTTCCTCCATTCATCGGTTATATTCTTAGTTCTCAAAATCTCATTAAACAATCTTGTTAGCCAACCTACTCTTATATCCCTAAGACACTTTCAAACTTCAGTAGGTATACCATCTGGTCCTAAAGCTTTTCCTATTTTCATCTTTCTTAGAACATTTCGAACATCTGAAGTCCTAATTCTATGGAAAAACATATGCTCTCAACACTCACTCGAGTTCTCTATATTTAAGTTGCCCACAACGTTTTTATTTAATAATTTCTCAAACCAATTTTGCCATCTTTCCTTAATTTTCTCATCTTTTACTAAGACTCTTGAATCATCGCTCTTAATACACCTAATTGTATCCAAATTTTTTGTTTAGTAAGCTTATTGATATTATTTTCTCATTCTTTTGCTGCTAATTTTGTGTATAAATTATCATAAATTTTTTCTTTTGCATATCTTACCGCTTTTTTAACTTCTTTTCTAACGGTCTTATATCTCTCTAAATCCTCTTTATTTATACTTTTTTGCCATATTTTGAATGTTGATCATTTTTCTCTCACAATATACTGGAATTCATCTTGCCATCACCATATTTCTTTAGTTTGAAGTCCTCTAACTTTATATTCTCCAAGTACCTCATTTGAAATTTCTTTTATTATAACATCCCGTATTTTTAAAAAATATACTTTTTCAACTTTTGCACTTATAATGCACGTGCTACTTTCCATCTTCATTTTATTATTCTCATTTATCTATTTTTTAGCATGCATAAGTTTATTTAGCATTCTTTTAACCCATGGACCTAAAAATGAATTCTAGCCCATTAAACAAATTAATCAGTTGAATAAAAAGAGAGCCCATGAATCAAGCTCATCAATTAAAACCTAATTAAGGTTGAACATGAACTAATACATGACAAGTTACAATTTTTTTTTGTACACATTTAGAACTATAAGTATTATATTTATTTGTGTGTACATGTGTACACTTGTACCCATAGTTTGGCCGGGTTGTAACCTAGGGAGTAGGCCAGTTTTTGGAGTGAGGGAGAAGAAGGGTTTGGAGTTAGGGTATTTGGAGAGTTTGAAGGAGGAGTTAGGAAAGTGAAGGGATGGAGGATTTAAATGAGGAGTTATTAGGTAGAGAAGTTGCATTTTAGACCCTAGCGTTGTCCTATAACTACTCCTCTTCTCTTCTCATTTCACACACCAAAGACAAAGCAAATAAGAGAAAGAAAAAGAAAGAGAGTAGAGTATTTTTGCTTGGAGAAGTTCTTGCTAGGAGGAGAAGGAAATTGCTAGGAGCTAGGAGTGGTGTTCCAACTTTCTAATTGATTCAATCTTCATTAGAGGTGGGTGTTCTCTTACTTTCTAAATATAGAAAATTGCATGCTAATAATAATAAAATGAGTAGTTTTGATGTGATAAATTAGAATAAATCTATGTAATGTAATGAAATATGTTGTATTTAGCAAATTAATTAACATCATGTTAGTTGGTAATGAGAAAAGAAATAATTGATTATTTTGCCATGAACTAGTATACATGAATGTAGAAATTTGATTGTATGAACTATTGTTGAGACTTTCCTCTTATGATGATCAAATAAAATTCTAGTAAAGAAAACTTGATACTTATAAACTCATTTGAATGTTTATAAGAGATACAATGCACTATCTTGATTAAATTGAAATAATGCAAATTCATGTTTATTAAAAAGAAGAAATAAATTGAAACTCAGAATTATTGTCTAAAATATGAATTATAAATCAGTGAGTTACTATTAGAAAGTAAACTCAGTTTATGTGAACTAATTTCAGTCTAATAAAAGACTAGATCAAATAGATAATTGAGTTTTTTTGAAAGGAATAGTATAACAGAGAGTTGAACAAAAGCCTATGAATAGACTTTAAATCGTTGGGCGCACTTGGCTCGTGGTCTGGGGTTGCGCTGGTCTCCTTGTCGACCTGGGTTCGAAACTCGTTAGGCCCAAGTATTTTTTTTCTCTGTTTTGTTTTTAATTCATTCAGAACCTGAGAATGGGTGTAAGAGGGTTTCGGTGTGTAATCTGGACATTAAGTCCACTTGGATTTAGTGGCTAGTGGGGTGAGTTTTGGGTGCTGTCTATGATGTTCACGGGTTCGAAACCCAGTACTGCCCTTTTATTTTTTTTGGTGTTTTAATTAAGTTAATGAGTTCTAATGCAACTCGAAATTTAGGGAGAAATTCTAGTGTTCATATAATGTGATAGAGAATTTATTAAAATAGTTTTAAAGACTTCCATGTATATTTTGAGAAGTAAAAGAGACATTGATATAGAATGAGATATGGTCTTCAAATAAATTATTTAAGAGCATGATTTATATCCTTAGAAGAAAAATAAAATGTTGATATGAGAATTAATTGTCTTAATGGGATTATGCATTCATGTTGAATACTTGATTACTATATGTGTTTAAATTGATCAGAAGTTTTAAATTAGATGAATTCATGAGAAGAATTATTGTTCGGAAAAAATTTAGAATGGATAAATGAATCATGAATGGTGTGACTTTGATCACATTTGTGAATAAGTTAAGGATAAGAATAATTTAAGTTTAAGACATAATATGATGACGGGTATGAATACCCATGGTTTCTTGTACATGAAAATGTTGTGATTTAGAGTTTGGTAAGACCTCGGGTACTGGCATTGTTGAGATAAAAGATTTGAGTTATTTTGAGATATGGCCATGGAGCTATCTTGGTTATTGTGAATAAGTCCGGTAGGGGGTAATACTAACTCTAGGTTTGATAATTTATTCATGTCTTGAACTTAAGAACTAGGCACATAAGTGAAGATATAGTAAGACTTAGGCAAACGTAAGTGGGCACTCTATATAGTTGGACGGTGGGCTTGTTGCGGCGGTTCATCGGGACTATAGACCCAGTCGGGCGGTGTACTCCGGGACTGTGGTTGCCTCGTGGGAGACGAGATTTTATTTTAAATGCGGGACTATGCGTAGTCGGGCAAATAGTTTACCGTACTCCATGTATATACGTATACCGGGGCTAGAGGGACACTTACGGGAGGTTCGCACGACGAGAAGTCTGTATAACAGTCGGGCGGGGGATTTGTTGCGGCAGTTCTCCGGAACTGGGATCCGTACTCGTAGAACGTCTTAACTTTGTCTTATTACTGGGTAGTTGTCATGGCGAGGGATCGAACCCTCTATTGTGGAGTACATAGGTACTTGCCCTCGGACCTATGTAGTATGGGATGCATAGAATCCGAATAAGTATGCATTAGTGTCATATAAAATATCCGCATTAGGCATTAAAGCATGGCATACACTTACATGTTTAGAGTAGTCACATTTCTACACTTTATTTCATTCAAGTTTTGTGGTTGTTAAAGTAGGGAGATCGTTATACTGTCTTCGGCATAAAGAGGATAGCCGGGTATAACATTCGTCGGTTGAAATCAACTGACGTACCCACAGTTTTACATGCAGGTATTGGATTTCAAAGTGGAAATGCTGCTGTCGATTTAATTGAAAGTTAAAGATGTTGTAATTGTATTTTGTTATAATTTATTTTTGTCTTCTGCTGTGTAATAAATGTAAAGAACTCTGATGTATTATGAAAAGTTTTAAATTTCCTTGTAAAATAGTACGAAGTGAAGTGTAAAGATCGCGTGGAATCTCGAATTCGGTCTTATTTGAATTCAGGGCGTTACATTTATGCACATAGCCATTTCAGTCCATATTATATTTGTTTCCCCTTCTTAATTCCATGTCGCTCTTTTAAGGACTTTATCTCTAAAAACTTTTACTTTCTCTCCTTTCAAGTTCCACCACCTAATTCTTGGGTTCCTAGACTCCTTCCTACCACATATGTGTTTCTCAATCTTAACATCCAACTACATTAATCGATGTTGTGAAGTTAAACACTCTCCTGGTATAATTTTACAATCTTTACATGTCAAGCGGTCCACCTTTCTAGTAATGAAAGAAATTAATTTAGCTCTTATTTGCCCCACTTTAAAGGTTATCAAATATTCATCCATATTCCTAAAATAATTATTTGCTAGTATAAGATCATACGAAGCCGCAAAATTTAATATAGCCTCTCCACCATCGTTCTTATTTCCAAATTCATGTCCTCCATGCACTCTCTCATATCCCATGTTATTTTTTCCTACATGTCCATTGAAATATTCTCCTATAAATAATTTCTCACATAAGGGTACTTTTTGGATTATCTCAATTATATCTTTCCAAAATTTATTTAGCTTGTGCATCTAATCCTACTTGGGGTGCACAAACACTATTGCTATTAATTATATTATTCCCTTATATAAGCTTAATTTGTATTATTCTATCTCCTTTCCTATTAAAACCTATTACATATCCTTTGAATTTCTTATCTACTAAAATTCATACTCCATTTCTATTTGTAATTTTCATAGAAAATGGGTTTCTTAACACCTTTTACAAATCAGTTTCGAAGCAATTTTTTGAGTAAGATTCTCTATGAATTAGTGTTAGATATTGATGAATTTATGTTCTCCTTCAGGAGTAGATCAAAATCATGTATTTACTTGGGTGAATGAGAAATTGTATCCCAAAGCAAGGCAGTTGATTTCTGAAAAACGAGTTGAGGGACTTTAGTCCCTTAACAGAAAAAAACAAAGGAATTAGAAGGGTATATATATTAATCATTTTCTTAGCATTTTAAGATAGCAAGGCAGAAGGATCTCTCTCGTGCGAGCAGGGTTGGAGGGGGGAGAGCAAATCTCGGACCTAATAACATGCAGTTTGTGTGTGCCCGCATGTCCTGTGGACACGAATGCCAGACCGACGTGAAACCACCCCATGCAGAGCCAATTTTTTATTT
This sequence comes from Hemerocallis citrina, assembly GCA_017893485.1. NCBI lineage: Eukaryota > Viridiplantae > Streptophyta > Magnoliopsida > Asparagales > Asphodelaceae > Hemerocallis > Hemerocallis citrina. The sequence continues at coordinate 152,106,920 of CM030362.1, forward strand.
TTTGATCTGTAACAGCCAAAATAAATGCAAAAATATTTTTTTCTACTATTTATTTTTTTCCTACCGTTACAGTAGAACCATTCACTCACCTGTCTGTCGTTACATGGGTTGCAGTCACTCACCTGTTTGTTGTTACAGCCGGAGTGCATTAATTCACCTGATTTCCCCTGCCCCTATAAATAGAGGCTCATTCTCCCTTCCTAAGACACACTAGAAACTATTCTCTCCCACTCTTTTCTGATATGTTCTTCTAGTTTGGTTCGGTCGTTCGGTCGTTCGGTGGTAGATTTGAACACTGTTCAGTTCGAGAGCGTGGCGTGGTGCCTACGTCAACACTCTACTATCGTTCCATCCTGGGAGACGGATGCATTTGTAAACTCCAGCTCCCAGACGATGCGAATCTTTTTTAAGGAGATTGTTCGATACACAAGGCTCGACACAAATCGGTTTGGTTTTGAAATTTTGTTATTTTCATTTTTCTTTTAATTTGTTTGTTTTTCTTCTTCTCCACTTTCTCTGATTTTGTGCCTCTAGATCAAACTTGGTTATATTGCAAAAATTTTTTAACCAAAATTTGTAACAAACTTAAAATATATTTTAATTTCTTTGATTTTTATTTTCTTGATTTTTTGAGGCACTCCTTTTATTTTTTTTTTCATTCTGAAAATTTACACTCGTGTTGTGTGTTTTCATATTCAAAATGGCAACTTCATCGAAGAATGGTATTGTGGCTGAAACGGTCCAAGTGTCGACAGTTGATGCGGCACAAGTGCCAATTGTTGATGTGACACGAGTGTTAATGCCAACCGTTGTACCTGTCTCAGTCTCTGATGAGGAGAAACCTGAGAAGTTCAACAAGAAGAATTTTAAGAGGTGGGCAACAGAAAATGATGTTCTACTTGACCACTTTAAATCTTGCAAGATTCTTCAACGAAGATGCTCCAAATCATAAGAAAGATGAGCAAGATAACCAAGTAATCGCCGCCGTGGAAGCTTGAAAAAATGTTGATTACCTATGTAGGAACTACATAATGAACGGTTTAGCTGACTCGTTATATAATGTTTATATTGACAAAAGAATAGCTAAAGAACTTTGAGAATCCCTAGACCATAAATACAAAACTGAGGATGCCGGTGCAAAAAAATTCATTGTGGGCCGCTCTCTAGACTATAAAATGGTAGATTCTAAAATAGTAATCAGTCAGGTTCAAGAAATTCAACTAATCTTGCATGAGATACATGCAGAAGGAATGAACTTGAACGAAAGTTTTCAGGTTACTTATATTATTGAAAAATTGCCAGACTCAAGAACTACCAAATGCATAAGCGAAAGGAAATGGGCATTGAGGATCTCATTGTCAGGCTTCGTATTGAAGAAGACAATATAGGATTTGAAAAAATCGGAGCCATTAGTCACGCGGCCAAGCCTAATGTGGTGGAACATAGTCAACATTCCAAAAAGCACAACAACAAGGGGTCCAAGTTGGGGCATAAGGGAGGAATTTTAAAGAATTCAAAGTTTTAAGGCAAGTGCTTCAACAATGACAAACTAGGTCACAAGTCTACTGATTGCATTCTACAAAAAAAGGAACATAGAAGTAAGTATTTTTGAAGGTAGTATTCAATGTAACGCCCCTGCCCCTAGCTCAGACAATTTATACAATTTATAATACAAATTAGATACTATGTAGTACAACTTCCCACCACAGTTTGCCTCTCAAAAGTTGGTTAACCGATTAGGTGACTCTTGATCATAGGCTATTATATTTTAATATTATTTTATTCCTTTTCAAATTCTATATAGGACAATCTGTAATACCCTAAACTTTTATTTGAATAAAAATATTGATTTTCACGTGTTGTGCACGTGCAAATTTCATGTGTATATTATTTTTATTTTATATATAAGATCTCATTTTAAGTATGAACAATTATTTTCCTTTATTTTTCTAAAAACCTATTTCTAAAGCCTAAATACTATTTTATTTGTTTTGGCCCACTTTAATAAATTATTAATTTATTGTCTTGGCCCGGGAGCCTAAGCCCACTAATTGTGAAGCCCACCAATTTAATAAATCAATTAAATGGTCACACTTGTCATGTAGAGACAAATGGTGAACATTTTGATTAATTAAAATTGTACAAACTTCTAAATAGGGGCACTAGGTGGCACGTGCAATGCACGTAGTGTGCAATGCACACTCTTTGGGGCCGGGATGTGCTAGGAGAGATGGGGAGTGTGGGTGTGTGTGCATGGGTGGTTACTTTCTGTGTGGGTGGTTGCTACAACTTCCTCTCCAATCCTAGCCCTCCATTCTATAACCATCCAACAAATCCTAGCCCTCCAATCTACTCTAAAATTAGTATAAATACCCCCCCCCCCCTCATACTTATATTCTACATTAATAATCAATTGAAAGAAGAGAACATTATATAGGAGATATATATTAGTGTGTGAGTGTGAGTGTATGTGTGTACCCCCATTGGAGGCCGGCCATCTCTACTTGGTGCTCTCGGTTTTTGGCAAGGAGCAAGGGAAGGAGTTCGTTGCACCGCGATCTAGGAGGAGGAGGAACTCTCTCGCATTCTAGGAGGCTCTAGGAGATTTTCTGAATTGGTTTTCTTCAAAAGGTGGATGTTTGTTTCTCATGACTTCTAGAGTAGAAATCATGCTAGGGAATGAAAATGAATTATTATTATAAGCTACTAGTTGATATGAAATGCATGCTTGCCTAATCAGAAGAGAATTGATAATTAGCAAATGTGTGTTGTTTGATTACTAGATTTATTAACTATGAGTAAAAGTATATGCTCTCATTGTTATAAACATTAGAATGCATATTGATTATGTTTAAACTGCAATTATGTGAAATTCGATAGTAAGAAATTGAACTATGCTTATTGATTAAAAATGCTAGAGTAGAATAGTATGTTAAAGTTGAATTGATTGAATCGATTGTTAATAGATGTAATGAAATTTCCTTATTGCGATATTTATCATGTGAAAGATTGAATAAATGAAAAAGAATGTCCTTTCGCATACGAATAATTGAATGTATCATGTGTAGATTTATTAAAAATAGAAGTCTTTACCCACTTATAAAGTTGATTTTGTGCTCTAAAAAAATACCTTAGTTATCAAAACATCATAGTAGTAAATTATGTGTGAAATCATCTTTAATTATGAACGAATATGTGTTAGTTTTCAAATATCGAAATAGTGTTATAAAATACAAGTTAAGGATAAATATATGTTTTAAAAGAGGAAAAAATACCTTTAAAAATACTGACTATTGTTAAATTACATGAATTTTTATTTTGGACATTTTTGTTTTCAAAAGAGGAGAAAAGAGACAAATTCATTTTGAGAATTTTGAAGTATAATTTTGAAAAGAGAATTAAGATCAAAACCTATTTTAAATATCTTCTAATCGATATGTCCACCTAGACCAACTAGTCGGAAGAGACTTGGGTTCACTACAGTGGTCGGAGGTCTCGAGTTCGATACCCCGAAGTTGTGTTTTATTTTGTTGTTTTTTTAAAAAATCCAAATCGCCGAGAACAGAACACATATGGCTTATAACCCCTAGTTAAATTGCCTAGCGGCTTTGGCGCGTTGGTCTTGTACGCTGTCTGTCTCACCGCTGATCGCTGGTTCGAATCTTGGTGGGTTTTGGAGTTTAGAAAAAATATTTTTTTGAGATTTTGAAGTTAAATTGAATTTTTAAAATAGAATAAAAATTGGGAAAATATGTTTTAATTATTGGAAAAATTATTGGAACTTTATAAGAAATATTTGTACAACTTTTGATGAAGTGTGAATAAGAGGTTTTTGCAAGAAATGACTCATTTTTGAAATTTAATTACTCTTTGAACAAAAGAAAAATAAATGAAAATTTTGGGTTATAAAAGAGGAATTTTTGAAAGTTGTGACGCATGTGATTAAATGGAATTATAAAAATGTGTTTGTTTTGATATATGAATAATAGATTTGTGGAACACATAAACTATTGGTGATTATTAAGTGAAATTGACTCTTGCATATGGATTGCACGTGAAATTGAATTATTGATTGTGATGAATTATGAAAGATATGAATACATGAATACTGTGCTTTTGAAATATGAACTGTGATTAATCATAAAAAGATCTTATGAGTATGACATTGTAATTATGAGTTGAAATTGAGAATTAGGGTATAGCCAAGCCTTATACCGGCAATGAAATTATTGTGAAATGATATTTTGAAATGAGAAGACCAAGGTTGGGTCATGTGAAATTAAATGAATAAGACCGGTATAGTGGAAGTGCTACATTCTAAGAGTTGATTTTATTCATGATTCAATTAAATTAAGGATTAGATACATAGTGAAGATATGATGAAAGTAAGAGAAATACATTGAGTATGAGGGCCATTGGATTGGCGGTGTGAGAGTATTCACAGGATGTCCCATGATGAGTCATGATAGGGCGTGGATACTGCTCCAGAGTACCGTCCCGGTGGTGACGCTCGTGAGGTGTTTGACGACTGCGAGTGGTGTCATGTCTATGGTAGGAGCTGAATTACCACAGGATGCCTGCATGATGAGTCATGTGTCAGTGCATTAGGATTCCCTCCAGGGTGCCTAGACATGAGTTTGTAGGTCAGAAAACATCTAGGATACTTAACATAGTTACAGTAGTAGATTAAGTCATGGCGAGGGATTGAACCCTACAAGATGAAGAACGATTAAGGACTTGCCCTCAAACCTATGTAGTATGGGCTGCATAGACTCTAAACAATTGCGTATTAGTGTCATATAATATAAATAATTGCATTAAGGATTAAGTGCACATTCACAACACGACATCAATAGGATAGTCCCTTTAGTGCTGTTTGTGACAAGTTTGTGGTTTACTAAGAAATGAGAATCATTATATAGTTTCCGGCATAGAGAGGATGACCATGTATAATATTTCGTCAGTTATATGAACTGACGCGCCTACAGTTTTACATGCAGGGTAAAGATGCTTAACAATTGAAGTATACATGCTGCGCAGGATTGATTTAAATGCTATTTCATATAAATTTATTGTAATATTGCTTCCGCTGTGAAAATGTACAAGTGTAATGTAACTCTGATGAAAGAAAAGTTTTTATTTCCTTGTAAAATTGTACGAAAGAAGTGTAAAGATCCTGTGGAACTCAAATTCAGTTGTATTTTGGAATTCGGGGTGTTACACAATCTTCAATCACATACTTACCTTTTTCTCAATCCCGTTCTCTGTCTTCACATACCGAAGGTGGGCCCCCATGAAGCCACGTCATTGTGCATTCTTCAACAGCATGATCTGCTGTTTTACCATTCACGTGGGCCCCCACCATCCATGAATACTACAAACCATGCCATTTACCAATATATTTTAACCAACAGACACTTACTCTTTTAATACATACATACATACATACATATATATATATATATATATATATATATATATATATATATATATATATTATTATTATTATTATTATTATTATTATTATTATTATATTCAATTTTGAAATTACAGGGTGTTACACCCCCCTCCCCCCCTTTCAGAAATCAGCGTCCTCGCTGAGCACGGGACATGCACAATCTAGTGCAAGATCTACTTTCTAGCCGTTGTGGAGCATTTGTTCTTCTATCCGCCCGATTATTCATGATCTCGGAATCCACTGCCCGATCAATCATAATCCCGAATTTAATTGAGCTTCCCTCCTATCCGCCCGACTATTATGATCCTGGAATCCACCGCCCGATCAATAACAGTCCCGGAGTACATCGCCCGACTGAGTCTATAGTCCCGGAATCCTCTGCCCGACTATATAGACATGCCCTACACCCCGGTGTCGAAAATCGGCTCTGATACCATTTGTAACGCTCCAGCCCCTAGCTCAGAAAATTTATACAATTTATAATACAAATTAGATACTATATAGTACAACTGCCCACCACAGGCTGCCTCTCAAAAGTTGGTTAGCCGATTAGGTGACTCTTGATCATAGGCTATTATATTTTAATATTATTTTATTCCTTTTCAAATCCCATATGGGACAATCTTCAATTACATACTTACCTTTTTCTCAATCCCAATCTCTGTCTTCACATACCGAAGGTGGGCCCCCATGAAGCCACGTCATTGTGCATTCTTCAACATGGCATTCTTCAATAGCATGATCTGCTGTTTTACCATTCACGTAGGCCCCCACCATCTATGAATACTACAAACCATGCCATTTATGAATATATTTTAACCAACAGCTACTTACTCTTTTAATACATATATATATATATATTACTATTATATTCAATTTTGAAATTACGGGGTGTTACACTCAAGACGTAATTGATATCAACCTCTCAGCTGTGGTCTCGGAGATGAACATGATGGGTTCAAACCCCAAGGAATGGTGGACTGACACTGGAGCCACTCGACATGTGTGCTCCAACCGAAGTATGTTCTCCACTTTTGAACCATTTGAGAATGGGGAGAAGATGTTTATGGGGAACTCGGTTACTTCAGAAATTAAGGACCAAGGCAAGGTGATCTTGAAAGAGACTTCTGGGAAGGAACTGACTCTGAACAATGTCGCATATGTTCCTAAAATCTGTAAGGACATGGGATCTGGTTCGTTACTTAATAATCACGGATTTTGTTTAGTGTTTGAGTCAAACAAATTTATTTTATCAAAGAGTGAAATGTATATTGGTAGAGAATACATGAGTGGTGGAATGTTTAAACTATATGTATTGACCATGGTCAAGAATATCAATAAAGCTAATTCTTCTACTTATATGCTTGAGTCTTCTAATTTATGGCATGATAGACTAGGACCTGTTAATTATGATACTTTGCGCAGACTAATTAACTTAAATCATATACCAACATTCCAAATTGATTCCAAACATAAGTGTGAAACTTGTATTCAGCCAAAACTAACAAGATCATCCTTTAAAAGTCTTAAAAGAAACACTGAACCTCTTAATTTAATTCACAGTGATATTTGTGATCTAAATATGACACAAACAAGATGTGGTAATAAGTATTTTATTATCTTTGTTGCTGATAGCACAAATATTGTTATGTGTATTTGCTTAAAAGAAAAGACGAAGCTATAGAGAAATTTGTTCTCTATAAAAATGAAGTTGAGAATCAACTCAACGAGACAATTAAGGTGCTAAGAAGTGACCGAGGTGGAGAGTATGAATCGCCATTTGTTGACACTTTTGCTAAGCATGAGATTATACATAAAACTGCAATGCCCTATTCTCCTCAGTCCAACGGTGTTGCTGAGCAAAATAATTGTACTTTGAAGGAAATGATGAATGTAATGTTAATAAGTTATGGTTTGCCACCAAACTTGTGGGGAGCAACTATTCTTTCAGCTAACTAAATTTCGATTAAGGTGTCCAAAAAGAAAGAAGAGACAACTTCATATGAATTATGTAAATGAAGAAAGTCATCCTACACTTACTTGCGAACGTGGGGATGTCTTGCCAACGTGGTAGTACCTCCACCTAAGAAAGTGAAAATATGACCCAAAATGGTTGATTGCATTTTCATTGGCTATGCACATAATAGTAGTGCTTATTGGTTCTTGGTGTACAAATCCAATATCTCTGATATACCAAAGCGCACGATAATTGAGCAAGAAATGCATCATTCTTTGAAGATGTATTTCCATGTAAGTCAAAAAAAGAGCTAAGTTCTTCCAAACGAACACATGAGACTATCAGTGAAGATAGTGAAAACAAGATGAAGAAGTTGAGGAGGAACCTAGATGTAATAAAAGAACAAGAACGAAAAAACCTTTTGGTCCAGATTTTTTGACTTTTATGCTAGAAGGTGAACCCCAAACTTCCAAAGAAGTAGTGAGCTCTAGTGATGGTCCTCTATGGAATGAAGCCATTAAGAACGAAATTGATTCTATCTTGCAAAATTACCCTTGGGAACTAGTGGATTTTCCACCATATAGTAAACCTTCAGGTTCCAAATGGATTTTCAAGAGAAAAAATGAAAGCTGATGGATCAATTGATAAATACAAGTGTCACGCCCCTCTTTCTAAAAGGAATACAGAATACGAGTACGTGACAAAGCCCAGCGAATGATTTTCATCATTCATAAGTTGTAGGATCGACTCAGCATCATAAAAAGAAATATAGCAAAATATATTCAACCACGCATGCATAAATAATTTATTAATCGTCAAAAAACATTTGAAATAAATATAAATATCCCAAATAATCTCAAGATCTGGATCAAAAGTACAAACTTCTGGACTACATGCCTGTTACAAGTTTTAAGCAGCAACAAAATAAAATAAACTCAAAAACAAAATAATTGGAGCAAGCTTTCCCAAGCGAAGCCTAGAAGGTTTGCTCACCAACTCCAGTAGGCAACTCGTCTCCAAAGTCTGTATTATCATGCAGAAGAAATTGGAGAAACAAAGACAAATGCCCTGAGTGCAAGTTAGGGCCACAAGTAGTATAAGCAAGGGTATGAAAATAAGTATAAGAAAGTATGAAACAAGATATGGAATCAAGAGTATACAACATGATTTGACAAGGATGCAACAAATAGTGAAGTTCAAAAGACTAGCTAGCAAGTAAGATAACTCAAGTAACAAGATTGGGTAACAAATACTAGTAATGGAACAAGTAACAAGTGAGCATGTAGTTATATCAAGTATCACGTACAAGTGTCAAGTAACAAGTAGCAAGTAGGGTATCAAGTGTGTACAAGTAACAAGTTATTCTTAAGTCTAATATTTAATTCTATCTAGGTAGCACTTCATGCGTCCCAACTATTTACCACAGAGTTGCAACTTACAAACAGTTACGTTTAGGCTTAGTGGTGGATTTTATAGGGCGGTGTACTCAGGCATCAAGTATCAAGCAAGCATATTCATGAATCGAGTAATCATATAACTAGTTCATGCGTCAAGTAATAACATGACATGTCATGAATCAAATAATAATATGCTAATTCATGAATCAAGTAATAACAAGTCCATGAATCGAGTAATAATATACTAGTTCATGAATCAATAGTAACTAGTTCATGAATCGAATAATAATATAACTAATTCATGAGACAAGTATCAAGTGGGAACACGGGCCCCCTTCCGAGTACACTTACCTATATTATCCACTACTATGGTATTTCCCTTAAACTCCTGCTTATTATTTATTATTATTATCAAGACAAGCATGAAAGCGTGAAAAACAGGGCAAGTAAACATGATCGGAAATATAGAAAAAGTTTAAGATAATGAGAAGGCATATTCAAGGGTCAAACAAATTAAAATTATCAAGAACTACGAGAATTCTAGTTCTGGACAACATGACGTTGCTGCATCAAAACTGCGATTTCCGTTGCTACATGAATGCAAATCTAAATCAGTCAGAAGATCTAGAAACTAGACTCTCTACCGAATCCAGCTCATATAAAAACATGACACATAGAAGTTACAACATCAGGTGTCAAAACAGCAAACTACACAGGAATCGTGTTCAGTCAGAATGTGTAAAACTGTGTTTTTAAATGTGAAACAGGTCTGAAACTTCGTTAATTAATTCCAGGAAAATTAGAGAATGTTCTATAGTGTGTTTGGTATCAGCATGTAGAATTTCAAGTCATTATCTTATAGGTTGCATGGTTAATTTAATTGTAAAACAAAGTGTCGCAGCAAAATTATAAATATGAAATTCTACGACACAGCAGCAGTAAAACTGCGATAAATCACAAACTATAACTCGGAATTCAATTCCATAAAAAGGTTAGTAAACTAGACATTTGGGGCTACATTTCATGTTTAGAACTCAAGTCCAAATTCTGATGTTATTAGGGTCGAAACAGCAAGCAAATACAGGAACAACAGCATACATGGTTCTTTTGTATAGAAGGTGACATGATTAGCAACTAATATGAGTCTAAATTAATGTGTAATTCAAATCAAGGTGTAATAGATATCAAATCAGCCAGTCGTATTTATTTCTCAACTCAAAAGAAAGTAGAATCAACACATACATCATACAACATGCATCTACAAGTCAAGATGGTTCTTAGTTTCATGTGTTCAAATAATTAGGAGATAAAATGGATGCAAAAATTTGTGAAACGAATATATCAATGAAAGGTTGTGACTATTATGATCATGAAATTGATAAGGAGTAAAATAAGTTGCCAAACGATAAGCCAAAGGGGAGTCACAACTGCGATATACTTGTAGTATTTTCGAATAAAGCTTGTACTAGAAAAACAAATTGTACAAGAAGATACTTGACTTGATTGGATGAGGGCGTTGATCGACGATCGAGATCGGATGAATCGGATCGGATGGCTCATATCAGATTTGATTTGATGAAGAAGATGTAGATCAGATCAGATCTGGAGATGGTCACGATCACGATGAAAGATCAGATGGTCCAAATCTCCCTGATGATGAAGATGATGATGATGATCAAGATCTATCGATCGATCGAATGGCTGCGATCAGAGGAAGTTGAAGATCATCATGATCATGATAATCAGGAGGAGATTGGACGGCCCAGGATCACTTGATCAAAACTTTTGATCAAAAACAATGGGGCTTCGGTACTGGCATGATGGCGGACGCCGGTGACACTAAACAGGGATGGCGACGCTGGACAGGCGGCGCGATAGCAGGATAGGGGTGGCACGGCGGCGCCGTCGCTGGATTGCTGATGTCTTGGCTGATGCTGGCTTTGATGCTGTCTGGCTTCGGGAGTGAACAGCCGAGGTGGCGAGAGGGGCTGCGCTGATGTCGCTTGGGAGGAGGCTGGGACGCGGCGACTAGGGGTCGCGAGATGGCGGGTGGCGGCTGTCGGAGTTTGCTGGGTCGTGGCTGCTATCGTGCGGCGCTCGGGAGGAGGGCGGCACAATGGGTCATCGAGGCAGGGCGCAACATAGGGGGTGTCAGAGGGTGGTCGGGAGAGATGACGGGGGGTGCACACAGGGTAGAGGGGAGAGAAGGTTGGGAGTTTTGGAGGTAGGGGATGATAGAGGTAGAAGATGATGAGTTGCGGCTGTAGGGATGAACAGGGTATTAGGGTTAAATAGTATGGGGATTATATATATGTAAGATGGTTAGAGTTTTTGGGGTTAACGGGTATGGATAGGTGAATATTGGGTTTATAGTGGATCCAATAAGGAATTGAGTAGGTTATTGGGTTTATTAAAAAGATCCAATTAGAAACAATTAGGATTATAGGGTTTATAAAACATACATACATATATACATGTACATTAAATCAAATAATGAATACGTATAAAATAGAGTATGATCGGCTTAAAATAAAATAATAATAATAATAATAATAATAATAATAATAATAATAATAATAATAATAATAATAATAATAATAATAATAATAATAATAACAATAAAAATAATGATACTGCAAATAACAAAACTAACAAAAATAATACTGATAATAGTATTAATAATAATACATGTATATCAAAATGTAAATTCGAGTTTAACAGACTTATTAAAATAATCCAAACAATATATAATATAAATAGTCGATCAAATAGAAATAGAAATTAAAATTAAAATATACAATTATTCGAAATAAATAAAATTTCTGACTAGAAAATATTTTAATAGAGAATCCAAAACGAATTTAACACAAAAAAAAGAATTTATAAATAACCAAAGTACAGAGAATATTCAGAAAATATGTGTTTACGGAAACAGGGGTTACAACAAGACAAGACTTGTTATCAAAGGATATAGACAAAAGGAATGTCTAGATTACTTTGATACATATTCTCCTGTGACGGGAATAAATTCCATTAGGATAGTATTTGCAATAGCAGCCTTATGCAATCTTGAAGTACATCAAATGAATGTGAAATCAACTTTTCTTAATGGAGATTTATATGAAGAAATTTACATGGAACAACCTGAGGGTTTTTCAGATTTAGGACAAGAAAAGAAAGTATGTAAACTAGTGAAGTCATTATATGGCTTAAAACAAACACCAAAGCAATTACATGAGAAATTTGGCAATGTCATGATGAAAAATTAATTCAAAATCAATGAATGTGATATATGCGTATATGCCAAAGACAATGAAAGCAGATATGTCATAATATGCTTATATGTAGATGACATGCTTATTGTTGGAAGCAACGATAAGATGATTAAATCTACTAAAAACATGTTGAACTCGAGGATTGACATAAAAGATATGAGACTAGCTGATGTTAGATTGAGAATTAAAAAAATCAGACGGGCTTGTTTTAAGTCAGTCACATTTTATTGACAATATTCTTGAAAATTTTGATAAAGATAATTATGAAATTGTCAGAACTTCAATAGATCTAACTTTACATTTATTCAAGAATAAAGATAAGAGTATTTCTTAAGTAGAATACTTTAGAATCATAGGCAGTTTAATGTACTTGATGAGTTGTACAAGATTAGACATAGCCTATGAAGTTAGTAAACTAAGTATATATACGAGTTATCCTGAATGTGAGCATTGACAAGCGATTACAAGAGTACTGAAGTAGTTACGTATTACTCGTAACTATGGACTGCATTATACAAGATATCCGGCTGTACTTGAAGGATATAGTGATGCGAACTGGATATCTAGTGATAATTCAAAATTCACTAGTGGCTATGTATTTACACTAGGTGGTGCAGCAGTTTTTTGGAAATCCTCGAAATAAACAGTGATCGCTAAATCTACAATGGAATCTGAATTTATTGCACTGGACAAATGTAGGGAAGAGGCTGAATGGTTATACCATTTCCTTGAGGATTATCCAAGGTGGACAAAGCATGGGGCTTCAATCTACATACATTCAGATAGTCAATCTATAATTTGTAGAGCACAGAGCAATATGTACAATGATCAATCTAGACATATTCGTCGAATACATGATACCATTGTCTGCTCTACTGGGGTTATCTCTGTGGACTATGTAAAAAGATAACATTGCGGATCCTCTAACCAAAGGGTTAAATAGAGAGTTAGTTGATCAATCATCAAGGGGAATGTAACTAAAGCCCATGAAAGAATAAGTCAATACAATGGGCACCCAACCTAAATGACTAAAGATCCCAAGATCTAGGTTCAAAGGGATAACTAAATTGTAAAGACCATGTTGGATCACTGTGTGGATTTCCACATGTCCATTCCTATGATGAAACAGTGATACCCGTAAGGTAGGAGGTTAAGCTAGGCTTTTAATGATTTTTATGCGTCAAAAATCCGAGCAGAGCATTGCGGGTTACTCTTAACTAAGAAATCACCTATGGGAGATGGAAGAAGGGCTGCTTCCAAGGGAATAGTGTAGGTGTCACGCCCCGCTTTCCAAAAAAATATGAAATACGAGCACGTGACGAAGCCCAGCGAATGATTTTAACATCATCCATAAGCTGTAGGATCGACTCAGCATTGTAACAAAAATATAACAAGATATGTGTATAACCAAGCATGCATGAATAATTTATTAAGCAACAGAAAACAATTGAAACAATTAATAATACTTTAAATAGTTTTCAATGTCTGGAACAAAAAGTAAAACTCGGGAACATCAGCCCGTTACAAGTCTTAAGCAACAACAAATGAAATAACTCAATTACAAAACGAAATGATTAAAGAAAGATTTTCCCAAGCAAGGCCTAGAATGTCTGCTCACCAATTTTGTCAGGTAAATCTCCTTGGATACCTATAAGTTGTTCATCTAAAGAGAAGAAAAAGAAAGTCCTTAGAGCAAGTCGTGGACATGCAAGTGGAGAAACAGAGAAACAATGGTAATAGTGGTATAGTAATGAATTCAATAAACGATGAAATCAATAGTGTTGAACAGTGACAAAACAATAATAGTATAATATGCAATAACTATGATTTATCACGGTAACGTTGAACAATATCAATAATGGCAATAATAACGATAACACTGTTCGATAAAGATCACAATATGCAATGATAATGTGATGAGAGCCTTAGGTCTATTATTCATTTTTAATCCTAACTAATGGACGTACTACTGTGTCCCATGTGTGTCGTACCACAGGTTCGATGCATATAATCAATTTCGTTTAGACTAAGGTGGTAGATTCTATAGTTCATATACTGGGTATGATGACGATAACGGTAATAACACTGGACATGTGTAATTTCTTACACGATGCCGATAACGATAATAACACTGGACATGTGTAATTTCTTACACGATGCCGATAACTATAAAAACACTGGACATGTGTAATTTCTTACACGATGCCGATAACAATAATATTCACTGACCATCATCCGAGTACACTTACTATATTGTCAACTAACCTAACCAACCCTTAATCCTGGTTTTAATTTATTTCCTTTATTCAATTAACACATGATAATGAGATTAATGAGGAACGCTAGAAAAGGTGACAAAACAACCCTAGGATAATGCAATATACTCTATACAGTTAAATGCACCAATTCAACATTATAGGTATAATTACATATTATAAAACATAGAATCCCAATTCTGGACAGCGGTAGGTTGCTGTACCAAAATTAGGATTCCCGTTGCTACAGGACAGAAAATGTGGATTTTTCAGGTGGTCTAGAAACTAGACTCCTGCCCGGTTCCAACGCATACTTAAAATCTACATTCCGACAATGACATCTAGGTGAAATTCAGTGTTCTTTATAGATTTTAGTTTCTGGCTGGGTATCGATGTTGACTAATTTCAATTATAAAGGCAGTAAATAATCATCACAAAAATTAGTAAAAATAATTGTTATCACCCTAAACATGTTATCTACAAATTTGGATTTTATCTTGGCTATATTTGATCATTAGTTCACTTAATTTATCAACTATGTACATGAATCTGAAATTACAGTGCAGCTGTAGAAAAAGGGTCATAACTCGGGCGATACAGGTTGGAATTTGAAAATTCAGGAGGCTATTGACATATAGACACATAGGGCTACGTTTCATATTCAGGGAGTGACTGATTTTAATGAAGTTATCTAGGTTGAAACAGCACAGCAAGGTTCAGGTTGGTGTAAATTTCAGAATGCCAACATGTTCATTTTGAATAAAACGGTTAAAAGTTAAGAATGATAAATTAGAGTTTAGTAATCATAAATCACAGCGAGTCACTCCTATGTGAACATGGTATTAAGGTAGATGATATCCATAATTCAACTAATTACAATTCCACTAATTTATCAATAGCAATCACATGAACAATCAACCCTAATATACAATCTACAATAGTTGTATTTAATGTCATGAGATGAAATGTGATAATAATTTCCTATTCTTGTATTCAATAACTAACTATATGGGTGCATGTAAGATCCCTATATATTAGAGGCAAAAAGACGGTACGAAGTCAAGATTACCACTTGGATTCGCTCGTGTAAATCCGTGGTATTCCAACGATAGATACAATAACATTTTACGATATTCAATACGGATCCACTTGCAGAATTCAATAAAAATATCGAATATGATACAATAAATATTCGATAAGAAATGACTTGCCTTTTTGACGAAGAATCCGAACACGAACCAATATGGGATGCAAATCCCGAGAGACGAGGCACTAGCACGGACACGGACACGCGCACGTACGAGACACGTACAAACACCCACACAAGGTCGGATCCGGAGCGGATCTTGATGGAAGATCAAGATCGGGACGATCGGAGGGCTGGATCTGCTTAGATCTGGGCTGAGAATCACGATAGGGTGGACGGCCGAGATCTGATCTGGCTGAAAAGATTAGATCTGATCAAAATCAGATCTTGATCAAATCGATGGCTAAGATTGAATCTCCTACCTTCTGTCTCTTCTTCCCTCCCTTACAGAAACAGAGAGCAAGCGAGAGTGTAGCGTCGGCGACCAGGGGGACAGGCGGCAGCACAGCGGCATGGAGGGCTGCCGCGATGTCGCAGGAGGGGGAATTGCCGACCAGCTGGGCTGCTGCAGACGACAGGAGGCAGAGAGGTGCAAGGCGTCGCCTGGCTGACGAGCGCTGCTGTCGCGTGAGAGGAAGGACGTGCACAGAGAGCGATGGTGGTGCTACGTTGAGCGGCGAGGCATCGCTGGGGGAGGCTGGCGCTGTGGTTGCGGTGTGAAGCGCGCGCGAGAGGAACCAGGGGGAAGCACGGGGGGTGTTCGAGCAATCGTGCGCAGGGGAGGCGTGCTCGGGGTGTTGCGACAGGGAGATGGAGAGGGGAGCGTCGGGGAGTCTAGGGAGGAGCATCGGATCGATGGGGCAAGGCCCATTGGCGCGGTGGCGGGAGGAGAAGGGCAGGGGACGTCGGGAATGGGTTTTGAGAGAGTGCGGATGAAGAAGTTGAAGAGGTGGGGGGGGGGGAGTGCACAGGGATTATGGGGCTGGCGGCTACTAGGGTAATTAGCAGTAGTGCGGTTTTTAGGGTTAATTAGGATTAAGAGTATTTAAATAGTATAGAATAGGATAATGGGTATTTGGGTAGGATCCAATAGGAACTCATAGGATTTGGGTTTTATTAATGGGTTTAGGGTATTAAAATGGGTATTAAAAATCGAATAAGAAAAATATGCAACTATAGAAAAATAAATAAATAAATAGATCAATAATAATATAGTAACAAAATAAATAAATTTTTGTGCATCAAATTAATACTCAAACTCTACTAAATGCAATAGAAGAAGATTTTTAATTCAACAATCAAATATAGTAATATTAATAACAACATTAACAAATTTTTGATATACATATTAAAAATGAGATTTGAGACAAATAAGTTCATTAAAATCCAAATAGTAATAAAATAAGATACAAATAGCCGATTACTTAGAAAATAAATATTAAAGTTAGAATATACTACTATTCGAAGAAAATATAAATTTTCCGGTTCGCAAAGATTTTAATAGAAGACCCAAGTCGAGTTTAAAATAATAACGAATTTATAAGAAAAAAAGAAATAATCAAAATACGGAAAATATTCTAAAAATATGTATTTACGGAAACATGGCTTACAAATCCTACCCACCTTACGCAAAAATTTCGTCCTCGAAATTTGCTTAGGCGGTACATAGGATAGGGTTAAGCAAACTTGCGGAAAGGTTACAAAACAGGGAATTAATAGGGAAGGAACAAGCAGTAGCCACAACAGAAGAATAAGGGAGTGGATAACAACGATGTCAGGTGGAATGCATGAAGGGAAATAAACAAAATCAAAAAGGGGAGAAACAACACAAGATGACCACGCCAAAAGATGAAGTAGGTAGAGCTAGAATTAGAGAGAGAATGGACAGGGAAGAATTGAATCAAATAATGAATGAGTGCATGATGGTATAATAGAATTTAAGAAAGAAGTAACCGATATAAAAAAATGAAGAAGAAACAACACAAGACTTGCAAGATAATAAAGCAAAGAGATGGAGAAATAGATAGGGTTGGAATCGAAGAAGGGATGGACAAGAAAAAGATGAACCAAGCAATGAATCAACGGATGAGGACAAATGCAAGGAATGGAACAAAACAAACAATACAAAGGATGAGAAGCAACAGCAGGATCCTGGGACCTATGGGTTATGGGCCCACCACGCTTCTGCTGTGCTACTCTAATGGCGACGTCCAAGCTCCAGACATGTCGTTGTAGACCACGTGACGCCAAGCGACGATCTGAGTAGGCAGAAAAGAATGAGACACCAGGATCAAAGGGAGTATGGGTTCAAGATAGATATAAACAATAATGCAAAAGAATATAAAATTGAGCTTCAATTCAAATAATCAAAATATATAGTATACATCAAAATTAATGACTTTAACAGGAATAATAACAGCAACAAATATTAATGATAATAATATCAATAGTAATAGAAAATAATAATAACAATAAAAACTAATAATAACAATGATAATAATAAAATTGGTAATAATAGTAATAAAATAATAATAATAACAATATTAATAACAGAAATCAAAATCATCATAATCATATAGGTAATAATAATATGATAAAATAAAAATGTCAACAATACTAATAATAACGATAATACATACATGAAAAAATAGAATTCAACACATTCATGAAAATAATGCAATAATAATAATAATACTAATAATAATAATAATAATAATAGCATTAAAAATAACAACAATGATATTAAAAATAATAGCAATAATAATCTTCTACACAAAATAGAGTAAAACCAATTATACGAGTTCAAATTGTATGGAAACATAAAATGTAACTGTATAAACAAAGTGTCATAAAGGAAATATTTATTTACCTTTAGTTTCATTATATAAGTAAGAATTGTCTTGAAATATCAATTTGCAAATAGGTAGAAAATCTTGCCTCCCAAACATCAAGTTGCATGTTTGCCTTCACGACATCAGGTTGCAGGTTGCCGTCCGGATATTCGGCTGCACATTTTGTCTCGCCGATATCCAGTTGCAATTTGCCTCAATTGACATCGAGTTGCATATTTGCCATCTCGACATTAGGTTGCACCGAAGTGCTGAAATGCATATAAAATTGAGTATGCTCAGGCTCAAAATAAATTAATAATAATCATAATAGTGACGATAAAAATAATAATACCAATAACAATAATAATAACAAAAAGTCCATATTAATAACAATAAGAATAACAATGATAATAACAATGATCATAACAATAAAAATATCAGTAATCGCAAAAAGAATGATAACAATTATAATAAAATAGCGAAACGACAATACGAATATCAATGGTAGTAACAACAATAATAATACTAGTAATGATAATGAAAATAATAGCAACAATAATAATAGTAGTAGTAATAGCATTATACAACAAAATGAGAATTTGTCTTATCAAAATAATCCAGTAGAAATATATAGTCGATCAAAAATGAAAAGTGAAGTTAAAATACACCATTGTTCGAAATAACAAAGTCTTTGTTGAGAAATATTTTTATAGAAGATCGAAAATAAATATAACAAATAATAATCGAAATATAGAAAGTATTCGGGAAAATAATTATAAGGAGAAAAATAGGTAGGAGAAAAATAAATCTACACCCAATAAAGAGTTAAAGAGGAGGATGACTAGAAGGGACAAAAGAAAGTTAAGGAATTGAATACGAAGGAAGAAGGACGAGGGGCAAAATCGAAATTGAAGAGAATATGGTAGGGAAGAAACAACCAACATGATACTCAATATGAATCAACAAATGAAAATGAATGCAAGGAAGGGAAAGTAATGAACGACACACGAGCTGAAATAAGAAGGGATCCACGAGGCAAGCAAAAAATAAGAGATTGCTTGCATCGAAATCAAAAGAATATGGGTACAGGAATAATAAATTTGTACCCAATAAGGAATCAACAAATCAGGATGACTGTAAGAGATGGAAGGAAGCAAGGAATCAAAGAATTGAATATGAAGGGATCATAATGGATGGGATAAGACTTGTGTCCAGATCGAATTGATTATCAAATTATTCATGTGGTTGCATGGCTTGTTTAATGTTGAGTTAATCCTGACTGAGTCAAGCCTGTCCAATGTATTAATCAACTAACACATTAGCCCAAACCTGGCTCTGATACCACTAAAAACCTTGTCATGCCCCGCTTCCCAAAAAAAATATGGAATACGAGCGCGTGACGAAGTCCAACGAATGATTTTAACATCATCCATAAGCTGTAGGATCGACTCAGCATTATAACAAAAATATAACAAGATATGTGTATAACCAAGCATGCATGAATAATTTATTAAGCAACAGAAAACAATTGAAACAATTAATAATACTTCAAATAGTTTTCAATGTCTGGAACAAAAGGTAAAATTCGGGAACATCAGCCCGTTACAAGTCTTAAGCAACAACAAATGAAATAACTCAATTACAAAACGAAATAATTAAAGAAATATTTTCCCAAGCAAGGCCTAGAACGTCTGCTCACCAATTCTGTCAGGTAAATCTCCTTGGATACCTGTAAGTTGTTCATCTAAAGAGAGGAAAAAGAAAGTCCTTAGAACAAGTCGTGGACATGCAAGTGGAGAAACGGAGAAACAACGGCAATAGTGGTATAGCAATGAATTCAATAAACGATGAAATCGATAGTGTTGAACAGTGACAAAACAATAATAGTATAATATGCAATAACTATGATTTATCACGGTAACGATGAACAATATCAATAATGGAAATAATAACGATAACACTGTTCGATAAAGATAACATTATGCAATGATAATGTGATGAGAGCCTTAGGTCTATTATTCATTTTTAATCCTAACTAATGCACGTACTACTGTGTCCCATATGTGCCTACCACAGGTTCGATGCATACAATCAATTTCGTTTAGACTAAGGTGGTAGATTCTATAGTTCATGTACTGGGTATGATGACGATAATGGTAATAACACTGGACATGTGTAATTTCTTACACGATACCGATAACGATAATAACACTGGACATCTGTAATTTCTTACATGATACCGATAACGATAAAAACACTGGAAATGTATAATTTCTTACACGATGCCGATAACAATAATATTCACTGGCCATCATCCGAGTACACTTACTATATTGTCAACTACCCTAATCAACCCTTAACCCCGGCTTTAATTTATTTTTTTTATTCAATTAACACACGATAATGCGATTAATGAGGGACGCTAGAAAAGGTGACAAAACAACCTTAGGATAATGCAATATACTCTATACAATTAAATGCACCAATTCAACATTATAGGTATAATTACATATTATAAAACATAGAATCCCAATTTTGGACAGCGGTAGGTTGTTGTACTAAAATCAGGATTTCCGTTGCTACAGGACAGAAAATGTGGATTCGTCAGGTGGTCTAGAAACTAGACTCCTGCCCGGTTCCAACGCATACTTAAAGTCTACATTCCGACAATGATAGCTAGGTGAAATTCAGTGTTCTTTACATATTTTAGTTTCTGGCTGGGTGTCGATGTTGACTAATTTCAATTATAAAGGCAGTAAATAATCATCACAAAAATCAGTAAAAATAATTGTTATCACCCTAAACATGTTATCTACAAATCTGGAATTTATCTTGGCTATATTTGATCATTAGTTCACTTAATTTATCAACCTAACATGGTATGTACATGAATCTGAAATTACAGCGCAGCAGTAGAAAAAGGGTCATAACTCGGGCGATACAGGTTGGAATTTGAAAATTCAGGAGGCTATTGAGATCTAGACACATAGGGCTACGTTTCATATTCAGGGAGTGACTAATTTTAATGAAGTTATCTAGGTTGAAACAGCACAGCAAGGTTCAAGTTGGTGTAAATTTCAGAATGCCAACATGTTCATTTTGAATAAAACGGTTAAAAGTTGAGAATGATAAATTAGAGTTTAGTAATCATAAATCACAGCGAGTCACTCCTATGTGAACATGGTATTAAGGTAGATGATATCCATAATTCTACTAATTACAATTCCACTAATTTATCAATAGCAATCACATGAACAATCAACCCTAATATACAATTTACAATAATTGTCTTTAATGTCATGAGATGAAATGTGATAATAATTTCCTATTCTTATATTTAATAACTAACTATATGGGTGCATGTAAGATCCCTATATATTAGAGGTAAAAAGACGGCACGAAGTCAAGATTACCACTTGGATTCGCTTGTGTAAATTCGTGGTATTCCAACGATAGATACAATAACATTTTACGATATTTAATACGGATCCACTTGCGGAATTCAATAAATATCGAATATGATAAAATAAATATTCGATAAGAAATGACTTGCTTTTCTGACGAAGAATCTGAACACGAACCAATACGAGATGCAAATCCTGAGAGACGAGGCACTAGCACGGACACGAACATGCGCACGTACGAGACACGTACAAAAACCAACACAAGGTCGGATCCGGAGCGGATCTTGATGGAAGATCAAGATCGGGACGATCGGAGGGCTGGATCTGCTTAGATCTGGGCTGAGGATCACGATCGGGTGGACGGCCGAGATCTGATCTGGCTGAAAAGATCAGATCTGATCAAAATCAGATCTTGATCAAATCGATGGCTAAGATTGAATCTCCTACCTTCTGTCTCTTCTTCCCTCCTTTATAGAAACAGAGAGCAAGCGAAAGTGTAGCGCCGGCGGCCAGGGGGACAGGCGGCGGCACAGCGGCATGGAGGGCTACCGGCGATGTCGCAGGAGGGGGAATTGCTGACCAGTTAGGCTGCTGCAAACGACAGGAGGCAGAGAGGTGCAAGGTGTTGTCTGGCTGACGAGCGTTACAGTCGCGCGAGAGGAAGGACGTGCCCAGAGAGCAATGGTGGTGCTGCATTGAGCGGCGACGCATCGCCGGGGGAGGCTGGCGCTGTGGTTGCGGCGTGAAGCGCGCGCGAGAGGAACAGGGGGAAGCACGGGGGGTGTTCGAGCAGTCGCGCACAGGGGATGCGTGCTCGGGGTGTTGCGATAGGGAGATGGAGAGGGGAGCGTCGGGGAGTCTAGGGAGGAGCATCGGATCGATGGGGCGAGGCGCATTGGCGCGGTGGCGGGAGGAGAAGGGCAGGGGACGTCGGGAATGGGTTTTGAGAGAGTGCGGATGAAGAAGTTGAAGAGGTGGGGGGGGGGGAGTGCACAGGGATTATGGGGCTGGCGGCTACTAGGGTAATTAGCAGTAGTGCGGTTTTTAGGGTTAATTAGGATTAAGAGTATTTAAATAGTATAGAATAGGATAATGGGTTTTGGGTATTTGGGTAGGATCCAATAGGAACTCATAGGATTTGGGTTTTATTAATGGGTTTGGGGAATTAAAATGGATATTAAAAACCCAATAAGAAAAATATGCAACTGGAGAAAAATAAATAAATAAATAGATCAATAATAATATAGTAACAAAATAAATAAATTTTTGTGCATCAAATTAATACTCAAACTCTACTAAATGCAATAGAAGAAGATTTTTAATTCAACAATCAAATATAGTAATATTAATAACAACATGAACAAATTTTTGATATACATATTAAAAATGAGATTTGAGACAAACAAGTTCATTAAAATCCAAATAGTAATAAAATAAGATACAAATAGCCGATTACTTAGAAAATAAATATTAAAGTTAAAATATACTACTATACGAAGAAAATATAAATTTTCTGGTTTGCAAAGATTTTAATAGAAGACCCAAGTCGAGTTTAAAATGATAACGAATTTATAAGTAAAAAAGAAATAATCAAAATACGGAAAATATTCTGAAAATATGTATTTACGGATACTGGGCTTACAGTTGGGCAATAATCCTATTAAACTATTGCAAAACCAGGTGTATGTTCATGGCCAAAACGAACATAAAAATGAGAACTGAAATATGTTTGGAAAATTCCTCTGTGAAATATGTCATCGTTTACACAAATGACAGAACAGTTCAAGGACATCGCATCTATTATTTATTTAGTTATTTTCATAAGAAAATGTTCAAATGGTAACACTGACCTATCATATACAGGTTTCAACCACTGAATTCTATCACCAAGTCTATCATTTCAGTCTGTCGTGTTTGTGGTCGTCAATTTCATTCATGTGGGGAATGTTAGAAAATAAGTTTCTTAACACCATTTACGAACCATTTTTGAAGCAATTTTTTGAGTAAGAACCTCTATGAATTACTGAGAGATCTTGATGAATTTGTGTTCTCTTTCAGGAGTATATCAAAATCATATTTTTACTTGCTCAGAACAGTTATCGGGTGAATAAGAAATTGTTTCCCAAAGTGAGGCAGTTGATTTCTAAAAAATGAGTTGAGAGACTTCAGTCTCATATCAGAAAAGACAAAGGAATTAGAAGGGTATATATATTAACCATTTTCTTGGCATTGTAAGAGCATTGTAAGATAGCAAGCTAAGAGGCTCTCTCTCGCGCGTGCAGGGTAGAGGGGTGCAAATTCCGAACTGGATTACATGCAGCTTGTGTGCGCCTGCACGTCCTACGGACTGACGTGAACTCACATCGTGCAGAGCCAATTTTTGATTTTATGATCTCTAACGGCCGAAATAAATGCAGAAATAGTTTTTTCTGCTATTTATTTTTTGTCTGCCATTACAGTAGAACAATTCACTAAACTATTTGTCGTTATAGGGGGTGCATTCACTCACTTGTCTGTCATTACAGCCTCAATGTATTCATTCACCTGTTTTCCCCCTGTCCCTATAAATAGAGGCTTATTCTCCCTTCCTAAGACACACTCGGAACTCTTCTCTATCCTCTTTTTTGTTCTGTTCTTCTAGTTCGGTTATTCGGTTGTTCAGTCGTTCGGTGGTAGAATTCGAACACTGTTCAGTTCAAGAGCGTGGTGTGGTGCCTACGTTATCACTTTGCTATCGTTGCATCCTGGAAGACGGACGCCTCTGCAAACTCCAGCACCCAGACGAGGCGAATCTGTTTTAAGGAGATTGTGTGATACACAAGTCTCGACACAAATCGGTTTACTTTTGTAATTTGTTATTTTCATGTCTTTTAATTTGTTCGTTTTTCTTCTTCTCCCCATTCTCTGATTTTGTGCCTCTGGATCAAACTTGGTTTTATTGCAAAGAATTTTGTAACCAAAATTTGTAACAAATTTTACCTGTATAATATAATTTAAAACCATCGATCTCTTCAGCTTTCTCCCCTACCCACTTCGTTTCTTATAAACAAGCTATATTAATATTCATTCTACTCATGGTATCTATTAGTTCTATACATTTTCTTGTCAATATTTCTATATTCCAAGTCGCTAACCTAAACCTATTTTCCTGGACTAGCTTCTTTATCCACACACTTCCAGAATGGTGCAGCGACTCTTGCCCATTTTTCACTGCACCCAGGTGCCAGTGCAATGCCCCTTGCACACTTTTCGAAGCACCCAGAAGCAGGCACAACACATTGCTACCAATGAATGCCCTAGTATTTGTGCGTATATTTTAAGATTCAGGTTTATAGTGACAAAATTTTGTGATGGTTGTCAACTAACTAACGCACCCCTCTTTTTTACCCGATTTGTAACAGAATTTCTGACTTTGTACGAGCAATGGCGAGGTTGAGGACAACATTACAAATGATATTGGCTGACAGCTGTAAAAGTATAGAGTCACTTCAAGCTATGCAATATTTCCATGCACCTAGACTTTACTTTGCTGAAGGTAGGGCATATCTATGCATGCTTATAAAGTAGAGATATCCATGAATAGAAACTAAAGTACTTGTAGGACTCTCTTGTAACTTGTAAACCTATATTTTCCTTGAAGCAAAAACTATATGTGAATGAACAAACATCTTTAGTAAATGTTTTTTATTTTTAGAATTGCTTGAACAAAGTTGATTCAACCTTTCAATTTTGCTCACTATTGAAACAGCCGGTGGCTATATTCCAATTTTTTTTTCTCCCTCCATTGCACCTCAGGTTACTTTTAACACCGTCCTCTTTCCCAATTTGTAACGATTCTTCTTTTTGCTAGATGTAATTTGCTATTCTTTAGTGCCATTCATTGTGAGCCTGATGAGGAGAGCAACTTAAGACTTTGAGCAATGACAGAAAACTATGAAGAGAAGTGGGAGTCTGGATTACAGACACTTTTTCCTTATTTTCATTTTCAAGTAAGAGAGACAAAACAACTTGGTTTCATACGAGAAAATGACAAAACCACGAAATTAGATTGTACAGTTAGGATAAGGAATCTGAGCATCTATGCAAATTGATTTTTCCATATCTCAATCCATAAGGTACCAATTTGAGTTGTAAGAGCGCAAAATCTCTTTCAGATAGATTGTACTTAATTTAGTACAATTGCTCTTAATAAATACAGTAGTTTCTTTAATGTTCAATGCCAGTTTTTTATGAAACCATATGAAGACTTTCTTCATTTATTTCCTTAGAAAAAAATTCTCTTCTAGTACCATTTATAGTATAGTATGTATAATTTCTGTACTGTGTATCCCTAGCTAACGTTAGTCGAGCATAGTGGGTAAATACCCCACTTTTCAAAAATATTTAGCCAAATACCCTTCTTCCAAAAATATTTAGCCAACTAACCCTTTTAATTAAATAACCAAAAAGTAAAATTTTACATATAACCCCACTCTAGAAATTATAAACTATAATACACCTTAACCATAGAAAAGCTGGATAATTCACAGAAAATAAAGAAACTTAAATTAAAAAATCTTTCAAAATTCAAGATTAGATACGTTGATAAAAGATTAGTAGAAAATAAGCATATTGCCAATAAAAAAAATATCAGAATACCTATTACTAACAATTAAAGTAACTAATCAACTATCTAAAGAGATACAAAAACAAATAGCATACAAAGTATTAGATTACAGGAACGAAGAAGCAAGTTGGTATTACCAACACCTACTAGCAGACAAAATAGTAGGACATGGAGACAAAAATTTATTTAAACATACAAGACTTGGAAGAAGATTACAGCGGTCCTGAAATGTTCATTGATATAAGAAAAGATTTAAGAATCATAAATAAAAATATAAAAGAATTAGGAAGATATATGACAGAATACCCAGAAGAAGAACTAGGCATAACAGAAGAAGGTATGCAAGAATTAGAAGCCATAACGAAGCTTAATATAAATATTCTAGAAATAGAAGATTTAATGGCAAATCCTAATTCAGAAGAAGTGCAAGAAGCCTTGAAAAATCTAGATATAGCATACGAAGAAGTAAAAATGGACCAAGATAAAATTATTGAAAAACCTTCAGAAATTCCAAGTAACATGTATGAAATCTTAAGACCACCACCTCACAAAAAACCATACCAATTACCCTGGAAATGGCAAAATACAAAAGAAGAATGCAACTAGGAAAAGGTAAAGAAAAAGAAACTCCAAAATATGAACCAACAGAACACTTCGAAAAAGGAATAGCAGGAAATGGAGAATGGTTAGACCTAGATTGCGTAAAAGATGTAGATAGAACAATTGAAGAATGGGTAAAAGCTTCACTAATAGTAGGATTTAGGCAAAACCTTAACGGAAATGCATTTGAAAAATTCATAGAAGCTACCTTTATGGGAGTAGTAGCAAAATAGTGGAACGGACTAGAAGAAGAAGAAAGAAATACTATAAGAAAATCAAGACCAATTGATGATAAAGGAACTGAAGAAGGTTCTGCACAACGGACTTAAGGTTTAAAAGAAATAATTACAAATTACGAAAGAGCAATAAGAACCGAATTTAGTGTATACGATAAAGGAGAAAAACACACTATATATAAAAAGAATCAAGCAAGATGGAGACTAAGTAACTTAGAAATATGCGACATGTGCCATTTTGACAACTATGCTTGTGAATTCAGAGAATATTATCAAGATAGTTATTACACAAAAGAAGAACGAAGTCCAATTTTAGACTCATTCTTTCTAAAATTACCTGATCCATGGAGCATAAACATATATAGTGCATACATAAATGAGAAAGTGAATCATGAAGTAGACACTTTAGGGTATAGAACACAATTTGTAAAAGATTATAGAGACAAAGTATGCCAAGATGCTAGAGCAACAATGAAATATTATAGAACGTATAAACAAAGAATCTGCTGTGAAGATGCAAGACCAAATCATTGGGGATGCAATAATAACTATAGATATAATAACTATAAATACACAAAGAGGAATAATCACAAATTCCAAAAATATCAACCAAAATATAGGAAAACTTTTAAGAGATATAGAAAACCTTTTAAAAAATACTTTAGAAAAATAAATAAAAATAAAAATAGGCAGTATACGAAAAATCCAAAAAAATGTAATTGTTACATATGTGGAGAGGTAGGACATATATCACCAAATTGTCCTAAAAGAATGAAAAAAGAAAATGTAAAATACATAGAAGAAATTGAAGAAATGAATAACATAAATTATGAACCCATAGAATATGATGAAGAATGGTCAGATATAAGTGAAGATGAAGAAATAATGGTAATGGAAGAAGATAGTGGAAGTAGTGAAGGTGAAACAGAAGAATGTGAAATATACATGTTAACTGATCTAACAGAAATAGGAGAACCCTCAGAAAGAGAAGAAAACAATGAAGAATTAAGAGAAAGAATGTGCTTTGACATACAAAAATACGATAAAATAAGAGAGACCAAATTAGATATAAATCCAAAAGAAATCTTTAAATTACCAATATTTGAAAGAAAGAAAAGCACCATAGTAATAGCTAGGAATAATGAACAACCTATAGACATTGAACAAGCACAAGGCAAAACCATAATCCCATTAATAACAGAAAGAATAATAAGACAAGAAATGAAAAAGATAAACAAAAAAACCAGAAAAACATTAAGACACATACATTTAGGAGCTGTACAAATAATAATAAAAGCTTATTTTAAGGAAGGAATAAATACACCCCTCCAAATATATCTAATGGATGATAGGATAATACCAAGTACACAAGACGCCTTAATAGGAATAGTGCAAGGAAACCTAATGTACCAAAAGATAAAGTTCACAATAAAACCTAATTTCTCTATAAGCATGACAGAAGAAAATAAAGATAAAAGTCTAGTCATGTATCATAAGTTATCAGGTATAGAAATGATAGAAAAAAGCAAAGTTATGAGCCTACAAATAAGAAATATTTACGCTTTCACTAGTAAGCACGAAGTAAAGAATAGAAATACGAACAATTTTAAAATAGAGCCGCTATTCAGCGAAATCATAAGATACAAACCAGCTAGAGAAAACCCTGAAATGACCATACCAAATTATATAGAATTCGACTTTAATAAAGCAAAAGAAAAAGAAAAAGAAAAAGCACCACAAATAATGTTCGGAAAGAGGTCACTATCAATAAGAAATAAACAACAAGCATTAGAAATAATACCAATAATCAATACATTAAAACACCAAAATAATAACCAATTTAAAATAGAAATAGAATATTATGACAACGGAAAATGGAATAGACAAATAGCCTTAGTCGACATAGGAGCTACTAATTCACATATTAAACAAACAAATATAAAAACCACTGAATTGATAACATTAGATAACCCATATTATTACTTAGATTATTACAATAATAGACATCCAATTGTACATAAAATCATACTACCACTAAGGATAAATGGTAAAAAGGAAATGTTGTTACATTTACATGTAGACCCAGAACAATATGTTAATGATATGTTATTAGGAACTGACTTCCTTACATCAGTACAACCTTACTCGATTCAAGAAGAAAAAATCACAATAACAGTAAACAATGAAAGCATGGTAATAAATAGGATATTGGACAAATGAATCCATTAAAAGCAACAAAAAACACATTATACATCCTAACAGAATTTGTTTACGACGGATACAAATCAAGAAACTATCATAGTCTAATAGACACCGGAGCAGGTACTAGTTTATGCCGCGAGAATATACTACCAAAATGGAAACAAGATGGTTTTAATAAAAAAGCCATATCTGGATTAACCGGACAAACAATCATACTGGACAAATACTAACAAAATGTTAGTGTACAAATAGGAAGTTACATACTAAAAATACCCATAGCATACCAATTTAACGATATGAATAATGACATACTCTTAGGAAATGACTTCTTCCAACAATACTATCCCATAACTATATCACATAAATCAGTTGTATTTACAACACCTTGCGGACACCAAGCAATAGCAATTAGAATAACACAACCATATTCCAAAACTGACCTACCACACATCAGAGTTTCTTCAATCCAGCGTGGTGAATATCAATACTTACCAAATAAAACTAGAATACAACAAGTTCAAGTAAGTACTACAAAAGAAATTTTACAAAAACAATTAGAGGATCTGTGCGGATAAGACCCCTTAGCAAAATGGAACTTAAGTAAACCCACGGCACATATAGAGTTAATAGATAAGAACAAAATAATTAAAATTAGACCAATAAGACATACTCCAACAGACCTAGAAGAATTCAAAATACACATAAAAGAATTAGTAGAAAATAATTATATAAGGAAATCACAAAGTCCTCATTCATCACCAGCATTCATAGTAAAAAAACATTCAGAAGAAAAAAGAGGTAAATCTCGAATAGTAGTAAATTACAAGGAATTAAATAAAAATACTAAGAAATTTGGATATCCACTACCAGATATGCAAATACTACTTAACACAGTAAGAACAAGAAAAATATATTCAAAATTTGACTGCAAATCAGAATTTTATCATGTAAAATTAACAGAAGATTCAAAACCTTTAACGGCATTTAGCACACCTCAAGGATTTTATGAATGGAATGTATTACCATTCGGTTATAAAAATAGCCCAGGAATATTTCAAGAATATATGGATAAATTTTTTTAAAGATACAACAATTTCATATTAGTATATGTAGACGATATTCTAATAAGGTCAGAAAATGAAGAACAACATAAAGAACATTTACTAAAATTCATAGAAATAGTGAAAGATGCAGGCATTATACTATCAAAAAAGAAGATGGAATTATTCAAAACTGAGATAGAATTCTTAGGAACAAAATTATCACATGAAGGAATAGAATTACAACCACATATAGCAGAAAAAATAAAGACTTTTCCTAATGTCTTGAAAGAAAAAAGAGAAGTGCAAGCTATAATAGGATTACTAAATCAAACAAGATGATACATACCAAATTTATCAGCAAAAACAAATTGGTTGCAACAAAAACTCAAAAAGTCTAAGAAATGGGAATGGACCCCGGAGGATGAAGAGAAACTTAAAATATTAAAATAACAAACTTCAGAATTACCAAAGCTAAGACTACCGGTTAAAGAATGTTCTTGGATAATAGAAACTGATGCATGTGAAACTAATTGGGGAGCGGTATTAAAATTCATTGAAATAGGAGAAAGTGAAGAAAAATTAGCTAGATATACTAGTGGTTCTTTCACTCAAACCCAACAAAATTACCACATAAACGAAAAAGAACTACTAGCAATCTTAAAAGCTATAAAAAAAGTTTGAATTATTCATAATACATACAAAATTTACGGTAAGAACAGATAATACACAAGCAAAAAGTTGGATCAATAAAATAATAGACTCAACCATAGCAAATAAAAGATTGATTAGATGGCAGATGGAGTTAGCACATTACGATTTCTTAATAGAAAACATAAAAGGAAAACTTAATATTTTAGCCGATTTCTTATCAAAAAATTAACTATTTCCACTTATTGCAAAATGGAAACCCGAGTTCAGCAAATAGAACGAGATATAGTCTACCTAAAGGAGACAGCAGAGCAATTAAAAGGAGTATTTAATCAGTTACAACTACAAATATGTGGACTCCAGAGTCTGTTCTATCAGCATATAAGCCAGCATGTAACCACAGAAAATATGGCGGATGAAAAAATGAGTGAGATAGGTGAGCCTTCTCAGTCAGTTAAGGAAGAAGCAATTGCATCTCCAAATAAAACCACATATAAGGAGACAATAAGGAGACACTTCTTACAGAGAAAGCTCCTATCAAAACATCAAAGAAAATATTATTTTTACAATATATTCAGAAGCTATGCCAAGTAACTGAAGTAAACCAATTCATCAGAACCATATCTCAGCAGCACATGAACAAGGCCATCATCCTACCAGGAGCCAATCCGAGAACAACTACGGCACTATTCGAAAGAGGACTTATCCATTGTATTTACCCATCCAGAGAATGTGAAGAACTAATCCACCTACCAAGAGAAATTTACAAGGCAGCTAAAAGTTATTTTGGGCTCACGAAGGCCTCAAAAATATATGTTAGAATGTATTCAGCCATCCCAGAGTATCTAAATGATGAGGAAGAATACCCAGCAGAACATGTTATAAAAATAGGGATGACCACCCAAATAATCTATGGAGCATCAAACATTGTACCATTTAAGACCGAAGAATTTGAGAAATTAATCCCAGAAAGAAGAACAATGGGCTTTAGGAACATGTACTGTGAATTAAAAGACATAAAACAAAGAGACAGCAATATATGGATCTATGACAGTCCAGATCCAGATAAGATAATAATGTACAGTATAGCAAAAATCAAACAGCCACAAGATAAACATGAGCTGTTTGACAGTTGGTACCAGATACTATCTACTGGAGCAATGACAATGACAGCAGAGACAGCTGTACATTACTGTAGCGTGATGAAGATGGAACACCAACATAAATGTGCAGCATGTGAAGATATCGGCCAAGAGGAATCTCTTTTCCTGGAATAGGCCAAAAATGTAATCAGAGCATTTAATGTAACATGACGTAAGCACTGATGTAAGAAAAGCAATAATTGTATATGTGATGTAAGCAGTGATGTAAGGAGAATAATAATTGTATCTAGTGTGAAGCCATCCCTTCGGCTATAAAAGGGAAGGCAGGGTAAGGGAGAGGGCAGACTATCTTGGAAAGAAAAAAAATTCCTCATAATCTTAGAGAGTCTGTAACAAGTTTGAAGGAAATAAAAATTATCTTTCTTGTTCAAAATAAGAGATGACTAACTAATCTCTTCCCCTCAGGGAGAGTTTTGTTAGGCTCTGCCTGAAAAATCTTGCAAAAAGTCCAATTTGCAACCTTCTCTAGTTGAGCTGTACACCTAGTAGCAGGAAACGAGCTAGGTTGTGGTTGCCTGTATCGAAGCGTTACTAGTTGTTCCAGACGTATCTCTTGGGTGAAGCTCTCTTGAAGAGCATAGTAGTCCTGAGATGGGAGGAACGTAAAAGGAGCACTGAAATCGGGGTGCATACCAGAGGCATTTTATCTACTAGTAGTAACTGATACAGAGCAGCTCAAAGAGGCTTAACTAGGTGGGAAGCATGATGGGCCATTTTGTTTTGATTCTTTTTAGGTATCCTTAGAAATCTCTCTCTGCTCTTTATTTCTTAATTGCTTATTGTTCATCTATCAGCCTCTGTAGAAAATAAGGTCTCCAGGAGATTACGCGCTACTCACACCTACAACTTAAAAGATTTCACGCACCCACCAAAGTGGTA
Source organism: Hemerocallis citrina (assembly GCA_017893485.1). Classification (NCBI taxonomy): domain Eukaryota; kingdom Viridiplantae; phylum Streptophyta; class Magnoliopsida; order Asparagales; family Asphodelaceae; genus Hemerocallis; species Hemerocallis citrina. Next base: position 152,139,961 of record CM030362.1, read on the forward strand.
TCAAAGCATACGAAATACATATGAAGAAGAAGAAGACAAGCAGAATTTAGTTTGTGAAAGTAATGGAGGTATGGGAGATAAGAAAAGGAATCTAACAAAGGAGAAGGAGACAAATTTAATAAAGAAACCTAATAATGGTGAAAGTGACCTAACAAAGGAGAAGGAGACAAATCTAATAAAGGAATCTAATAATGATGAAGGTGACTTGAAGACTTATGGACATGCTAGTCTATCAGGACTGCAAGTTAGCTGTACTACTTTCTTCATGGTGTCCTGTATTATTTTCTTTATGTCATGTTAGTCTTGTGAGTTTGCTTTATGTACTGAGTCAGTTTATGTACTTTTTATTTGTATCTGCGTAAGAGTCGGTCCTGTAATCAGTCATGTAACGCTTCACCCCCAAGTGGTATCAGAGCCAGTACAAAGTAAGTAAATTTAATTTAATTTTAAGAATTTTCCGTATATTTATTAAATATTTATAAGGCAGAAAGTAGAAAAACTAAAATCTAATAATAAAAATAAAAATTATCCTAAAACCCAAAAACTTTTAGTTTTTGTAGAAAGGTCACACACTCTATAGAAATTATTATAGGAAGAATACTATAAGAATCTAACTAAGAACTAGGGTATTTCACTAATTATTTCCAAAATAAGGGCATTTGACTAAATATTTTCAAAAAGAAGGTTACCAAACCAAATAACTCACGTTAGTCTTAGTCCATGTCATCTTCACTCACCACTAGAGTCCAAGGTGAATAAACCTATCTAGATATAGAACTTCCATATGGCTTTCCAAGCTAAATATCCCTCAGATTCGTTTAGCCTTCCACTTGACTTAAGACAACAAATTTACAAACAAAATGTATGTGTGTTACAAGTAGGATAATCTTATAACTAGCAAAGTTTCTTGATCAACAAAATCACAATAATTTTGTTTCGTTTTTTTTAAATTTTTGCTATGTTGTTGTGTGTCCCCGCATGCACCTCCACGCGTGAGAAACAATTATTTAGTCTATGAACCAATCATTTCTGAATTTTACAAGAAAACTACTCGCATTAGTCGTTAAAAGGCGAACTTAGTTACGGTGACAGGGCATGTGAATCCACACGAGGTAGTACCAATCTGCACCTGATATTGTTGATTTTTCTAATGCAGATTTTACAAAGAGCACGTTAAATCCCTACCTACAAGAATTTTGGAGGTGGCTAGTGTTGGATGGGATATCTACAAACACATCGGTGACGCAGCAGAACTAAGTAGAACAATGAGGATGTCGAGGTAGATGAGACGAGTCAATGAAAACTCAAGCAAATTGATTTACCAATCCTACACAAACACAACGAGGATTTATCCTAGTTAGCTTTCACTTAATCCGGATGGAAAATATAGGGAAATATAATATTCAACTATAAGAGATTACAAGGAGTTAATGATTCACTCAATACAAGGAATTAAACTCACTTACCATGAACCGTCTCTCTCTCAACCCTCTCTTTGCAATGGAGAAAATATCAACGAAGTACTTGCCTCTCATATTGGAGGCTACAACAATATATATAAGTATAATAGAGAGAACCCTAGGTTAATCTTGATTCTCAGTCGTTTGATATATCCTATAAAAGAAGTAACTGAATAGAAGCCGTACGATCTAACTTGGAGTTGGGCTGAAATGACCTAACAAATCGAGGTTCAAAACGAATACAGTGCCGCACACGGTCGACTGACCTCCTCTCGGCCAAAACCCTATAGTAAAGAGAGCCCAGTAAAGAGAGAACAGAATAGTTTTTTGTGGTAAAGTGAATAGACTTGATTGATATTTATTGAGTGAAATGATAGCTATATATATAGCTAAACATCTTAGCTAAAGAGATAGAGTAGAATCAAAGTTGTTTTAACAAAACATCTAAGCTAAAGAGATAGAGTAGAATCAAAGTTGTTTTAACGAACAAAACAACTCAGCAATCTAAACAAACTAACAATAAAAAACAGAATAACAAGATTATCACCAACAATCACTCCCTTAATCTTGTATCAACGCTTCACTTTCTGCACCCGGATCTTCTCGCGCACCTCGAGGAACTTATGTCGTCCAAGTGATTTCGTCAAGATATCGGCGAGCTGATCATTTGTGTTTACATATTCCACTTCAATCTCCCATCTTTCCACACATCCACGAATGAAATGGTACCTCGTGTCAATGTGTTTACTCCTGTCATGATAGACTGGATTTTTACAGAGAGTGATCGCCGACTTATTATCTACCTTAAGTAATACTTTGCACTTCGTCTTCTTCTTCAGATCTTCTAGCAACCGACTGAGTCATATCCTTTGACAAGCAGCAGTTCACGCAGCGATGTACTCTGCCTCGCACGATGATAACGCCACGATCTTCTGCTTCTGCGACACCCAGCTAATGATGTTGTCTCCAAGGAAGTAAGCGACTCCGGATGTGATTTTGCGATCATCTATGTTACCAGCTAAGTCGCTGTCACTATAGCCGACCAATGCATGGTTCTTCCCGATCTTTTCTCACATAAAAACACCCAAAATCAATTGTACCCCGAATGTACCTGAGGATTTGCTTCACTGCCGCCATGTGCTGCGTAGTTGGTTCTTCCACGAATCTGCTTGCTATCCCGACCGCATAAGCTATGTCTGGCCGTGTATTCACCAAATATCTCAGACAACCAATGATGCTTCTGTAGTATGTTGTGTCGACAGAAGGATTTTGGCTCACCTTGTTGAGTTTCAGTCTTGGCTCAATTGGAGTTTCACTTGGATTGCAATCCGACATCCCACTCTTCTCAAGTATCTTGGCAGTATACGTGGATTGACACAATGCAATTCCTTGGGGTGTTTGAGATACCTCAATCCCCAAGTAGTAAGACATCAGTCTGAGATCACTCATGTTGAACACCTGTTTCATCTGTGCCTTGAATCTTGCAATCTCCGCATTGCTTGATCCTATGATAATCAGGTCATCAACGTACACGCCGACCAACAAGCTTGAGTCCTCCACATTTCTCTTATATATGGCATCCTCCAAGGGGCACCTCTCGAAGCCAAGTGACGTCAAGCTTTTGTCGAGTTTGGAATTCCATGCACGTGGAGCTTGACGAAGACCATAGAGCACTTTCTTCAGTTTTAGCACTTTGTGTTCATTGCCCTGTTCAACATAGCCAGGAGGTTGAGATACGTATACCTCTTCACAGATTTCACCACTGAGGAACGCCGATTTGACGTCCATATGATGTACCTCCCAACCTTCTTGAGCAGCTAAGGCAATGAGTAGCCTCACCGTCTCAAGTCTCGTTACCGGTGCACATACTTCTTCGAAGTCCACTCCCTGATTTTGCACATACCTTTTCGCAACAAGGCGCGCTTTGTGCTTGACCACGACTCCTTGTGGATTCTTCTTCAGTTTATAAACCCACTTCAGGCCAATAGGCCTATGTCCACTCGGTAGATTTGTGATCTCCCAAGTCTCGTTGTCTTGAATAGCGGCCAATTCTTCCTCCATTGCACGTCGCCAACATGCTTGTTTCTCGGCTTTGGCAAAACTCGCAGGCTCCTCCGCAGCTAGCATACACAGCTCGACTTCTTCCATCGGTGTTGTGTCGTCGTACACCTCTTGGAGAGATCGATAGCGTGGTTGACGTGGTTGGCCGTGCATGTCAAGGTTAGACGATTGAGCGGCATCACCCGCTGCACTTGGCACTGTTGAAGTGGTCGCAGCGCTTTGCGCTGTCGGAGGCGGGGTAGGAGCAGCAGTGTCATCCGCTGCACTTGCTGGTGTCAAAGGAGAAACAGCAGTCCCCCCCACTGTCGAAGGAGAGGTGGCAAGAGCAGCCTCCCCTGAAGCTGTGCCATAGCGTGGAACAGCAGCAGCCGTAGCACCCGCATGTCGCAGAGCAGCAGCAGCGACAGCATCTACATGCCGCTCATCATTCTTGCCGTCTTCCTTATCTCCTGTGCTACCATCCTCCTCAAGTAGCACGTTGAATGTGTTCTCCGAGGTAGGACAGTCCCCTGGTGCTGAGTCCCAATTCCACTCCTTCTCTTCCTGGAATATCACATCCCGGCTTACATGCAACTTCCTCGTAGCTGGGTCATAAACTCGATAGGCCTTGGATCCAGCTTCATAGCCAAGGAACACCATTTGAGTGCTCCTATCCGCCAACTTCTTGAGATGTGGCATCACAGCTTTCACATGCGCCACACAACCAAAAGTTCAAAAATGATGCACCTTTGGTTTCTTGAGATACAAAGCCTCATATGGAGTCTTTCCTACCAAGCTTCGCATTGCTGCCCGGTTCAGAAGATGCGACCGTCGCCACTGCTTCTCCCCAAAAGATTCTGGGCACCTTCTTGCTTTTGAGAAGACTCCGTGCCATACCAACGATGGTTTGATTTCTTCGTTCAACCACGCCGTTTTGTTGTGGAATATATGGTGCGGTGAGAAACCTTTTAATTCCCAGGTCCTCACAATAGCGGCTAAACTCCTTGGATGTGAACTCGCCACCTCTGTCGGTTCGGAGCCCCTTCAACTTGCGATCCACCTCCATTCCGGCATTTGCTTTTATTTTCTTAAAAGCACTCAATGCCTCATCTTTGTTCCTGAGAAACTCAACCCACATGTACTGAGTGAAATCATCAACAAGTAGAAGAAAATATCTTTTATCTCTCGGAGTTGCTGGAGTGATTGGCCCACACAAATCACCATGTACGAGTTGGAGTGGCTTTTCTGCTTGATACGGTGACTCCTGAGGGAACGGTGTACGTCGTTGTTTGCCTACCATACATCCGTCGCATAGCTGGTCAACGTGCTCAATAGATGGCATTCCCTCCACCATCTCATTTTGCGCCATCTTTCGCAATGATTGGAAGTTCAGGTGTCCGTACTGTGAATGCCACAACCATGCATCCTCGTTGTATCTTGTCAGCAATCACACTGGCTGAGTTAGACTCAGGTTGAGAATATACAACCGGTTACTCGACCGTTTCACCTTCGCAATCAGCCGCCTTTGTCGATCGAACATGCATAAGACCCCATCTTCCAAGACCATCTTGCATCCATGTTCATCAAGCTGCCCTAATCTCGCAATGTTGGTGCGAAGCTTTGGAATGTAGTATACGTCGGTCAGGACCTTGTGTTCTTCATATTGGCATTTGAACAACACATCACCATGGCCACAAATGTCAACAACAGACCCATCTCTGAATCACACCTTACCTTTTACTGACGTATCAAGCTCGGTGAAATTCTCTATACATCCCATCATTTTATTGGTAGCTCCTGTGTCAAGGTAACATAGGTGGTTCTCATCCTTCTCGTCACCTTTTAATCTTTGCTGCACCTTCTCTTCATGGATCTTCACCTTGTCTTCATGAAGCATGGCTATAAGTAGTGTTGGTTCATCGTCTTCTATTTTCTCGGCTAGGTGAGCCCTTTCCTTCTTGTTAGAACGACATTTAGAGGCGAAGTGCCCATAGCTTTGACAATTGTAGCATTGTACCTTGGTCTTGTCGAACCTTCTTCCACGGTGGTTGAGAGCGGTCCAGTAGTCGCCATTGCTTCGTCTATGACTTCGGTCACGCCCACGACCATGACCACGGCCTCTAGCGCCATTACCATGTCGCCATTCACCAGCAGATCCTTCGCCTGATGCTTTTGTATCCCGCGCCTTCCACTCGGCTCTAGACAGCAGGACTTGCTCCTCACCGTTGTCACTAGTACCGCGCAACCGTTCCTCGTGTGTCTTTAGACGGCCGATGAGCTCCTCTACAGTCATCGTTTTGAGGTCACAAAACTACTCGATCGTTGATACGATCTGTAGAAACTTCGATGGCACTACCCGGAGAAATTTCTTCACGACATAGGTCTCGTCTACCTTGTCGCCCAATGCACGGATCTTGCTGACAACAATTGTCAACTTCATGGCAAAGTCGTCAATCGTCTCTGCCTCCTTCATGCGGAGATTTTCAAACTCATTCTTTAGATTTTGGACCTTCGCCTCCCGGATGCGCTCGGCGCCCATGTGCATGGTTTGTAACATTTCCCATGCCTCTTTAGCGGTCTCCTTTTTGGCCAATAGTTGCAGCGTCTCCTCCAGGATCCCTTGATAGATGATAGAAAGGGCCATCTTATCTTTCTTTTCTTCAACGGTCACCTTCGGGTTGATAGGTGCAATGGCGCCCCATACTCTTTGGGCTTGTATATACACCTTCATCTTGATCGCCCATGCTCCATAGTTGCTCTTAGTGAGCATTAGATATTGAAAGTGATCTTCGACGACTCCATAGCTTCACTGTTCCTCAACCTGCAGCTCTGATACCAAATGTAGTAAAGAGAGCCCAGTAAAGAGAGAACAGAACAATTTTTGTGGTAAAGTGAATAGACTTGATTGATATTTATTGAGTGAAATGATAGCTATATATATAGCTAAACATCTTAGCTAAAGAGATAGAGTATAATCAAAGTTGTTTTAACAAAACATCTAAGCTAAAGAGATAGAGTAGAATCAAAGTTGTTTTAACAAACAAAACAAGTCAGCAATCTAAACAAACTAACAATAAAAAACAGAACAACAAGATTATCACCAACGAACCCTGTAAAATTGCGGTCGGGTGTGCGGTCGACCCCAACTTTGGACAATCGACCGCAACACTGCTTGCACTATTGCTGCTCTGTTTTCTTCTACTATATTCGACGCTTCGACTTGCTTCATCATACCTTCTTCTAATATGAACCATGAGTATTCAAGATATAATCCTAACAATCTCCACCTTGGATTGAATACGAGTACTATCACATGATGTGATTATTCATATCTAAACAAATACTTTGAACAATAGTTTTGTCTACTAGTTGAATAAATCTCTACCCAATCTCACTGATTAGTATACCCCCTCAATGGCACACCTCAGTAGGCATTATCACGAAGTTGCCATCCTTCGCACGAACTCCACCTACATCAAGAGACTCTCCACCTATCGACGATATTCGAAAGTCTTGGTATCGAATTGATGATGCTAGTTGTGGAAAACTAGATGTGCATGCGGGAATAACGGAAAAAGAAGCAACAACACCTGCGTAGGTATTTTTGATTCTCCCAAGCTTGTAGAGACTGTTTTGGCTTGACTCAACCAATCTCATACCTCTAATCACCTTTTGATGACCATGAAAAATAGACAGAACTCCACATTGAGTTGTGTACCTAAAACCCCATGCTTCAAGAGTTTCAAGGAAATCAGATTCCGTTTAAGCAGAGGAATATGCAAAACTTTGCTTAGGGTGAACATGTTTAGACCTGACATCTTCAACTCAACTGTCCCCTCACCCACTACTTCATAAATCTCCCCAGTTCCCGTTCTCATACAACGCCCTGTAGTAGACTTATAAGTAGAAAATAATTCCCTCTCGAAGCAAATATGAGAACAACTCCCCGAGTCAAGAAACCAACTAGAATCAAATTCTAAAGAATTTGACACAAGAAGACACGAATCACCTCAATCACAAGTACTAACCACATAGGCGGTTACTTTTTCATCCTTGACGCTCTTCTGATTCTGCAATTTCCAACAGTCTTTCTTGATATGCCTTAGCCTCTTACAATATCGGTAACGGATCGAATCCTTTTGTATAGAAATTTCTCTTCCACCTGAAGGACCTTCCACTGCTAGAAAACTTGGAGTAGACGATTGTTGTGGTTGTTTTTTGGGTGTGGGAGCAACAAATAATGTGAGTTCTTGTATTCGGAAAAACAGCCGTAATCCTGACCTTCGTTCTGTATCCACTGAAAAATTGAGTGGGTTGGTTGGGAAGGAGCCGACTTGCCGACCTGCAAAAAAAGCCTAAAACACTGGGAGTGTTCCCGGCGACAGATCCTCTGATGCTTAAGTCAGAAGACAACAATTTAGGAGAAGGAAATCTGTGGCGAAAAAAGTGATTACCTTGTAACAGTGCCAGAGAAGTAGCATTTATAGGTCTTTGGAGAGTCCATTATGGAGAGATTCTCGGCCGACCATGGGGTCCCGTTGATGTCGGATATGTAGTTAATCAAATCCCTAATATTGCGGGGGAGGTTTTGATTGTGGCATAACCGACAGGATGACTATAATGATGGGCGGGTGAGAGACCTGGATGGGCCGGAGGTATGCTATTAGGTTTGTAGAGGCCCATGGAGTGGGTTTGGTATGTGCCCATTGTTTGACGGGCGTTTTAATAAGGCTTTGTAATTCGTGTGAGAATCGCAAGGGTAGGGGTCAATTATGACTTTTACCCATATTTTAGGGGTGGCATAAGGGCTAGGCCAGCGCGGGACCGGCCCGCCAAAAATTGGGCTGAACCGGGGCCAACCCGTCCATTCGTTGAAAATCCAAAAAAGCCCGAAATTGGCCCGACCCGAAACCTGCTCGGCCCGATCAGACCCGGACCGGGTTGAACTGGCCCGGGCAGGCCCGTGAGCCGACCGTTAATTTTCTGTTTTTTTAAATTAAAAAATCAATTTTAAAAAAAATATTATGTTTGTGTAATTACTAAAATACCTCCCAACGGATCTATACTAGCTAGTTTGGGGGGGTATTTTGGGAAATTCAGACAAAATAGTCCATTGCCTTCTTTTCAATCTAAATAGAGGTCTTCTCGATCTCTAAATACAAATGTTCCCCTCATTTGTAATTTGATAAAATTTGTATGAAATATTACTGATCTATTTAATTATATATTAAACTATGTAATTCATAAAAAAACAATTTAATTTATGAACATCTCTTATATCTATATGTTCTTGACAGTTCTGAATAATTTTCCTTATCCTTTGTCTTTGTAAAAAAAATTAAAAAAATTCTACCCTGGTCCGACCCCCGAGCCAAGGGCCATGTCCAGGCCGACATTTCCCCACCGAGTCACAGCCCGGCCCGACCCGCCACTCCTCCCAGCCCGGCCTGCTAGGCCCGAATGCCACCCCTACCATATCATGAGCCCCCAACTCTCGGAGATGAGCTGTCGATCATTTCTGAGGAGTAGACAACTCGTGGGAAAAGCGTCGGTGACCACGCCGAGTTGTGGTGTCTACTGTTAAGGTAGTGTTCGAGACTTGGAGTCGGAGTATCGTGCCAACCTGTAAATTTGAAGTACGACCCTTGTTGTGGATCATAGCCTGAAGGAATCCTTCGTCACGTCGGTTCCCGTATTGGTCGGGGGGATGCCTACCGGCTTAGGTGCTAGCGGAGTGGGTGACGTCAGGTTCTTGTACCTGTGTCCTCTTATCTGTCAGGTTCTGTGGGATTTGAGGAGTTGTCACGTGTAACACCTCAAATTCCAAATAAGCCTGAATTCAAAGTTCCACAAGATCTTTACACTCCACTTCGTACAATTTTATAAGGAATTTAAACATTCTATTACAACAGAGTCTTGTACATCAACACGCAGTGGAAAGTAAATAAAATACAACAATGATAAATGTACAATTGTAACAACTTTAGCATTTAAGTAATCATCAACATCAAATTCATCTTTATATCTTGTAAATTTCAAGTCCTGCATAGAAACTGTGGGCACATCAGTTGCTTACAACCGACGAAATATTATACACGGCCATCCTCGCTATGCCGAAAGTATAACGATTCTTAAATACTTTAACAAACACAAACTTGATCACAAACAAAGCTAAAGAGGGACTATTCTATTGATGTCGTGGGTGTTGTGCACCTAATCCTTAATGCAGCTATTTATATTTCATGACACTAATGCACACTTGTTCGAACTTATGCATCCCATTCTACATAAATCCGAGGGCAAGCCCTTAACCATTCTTCATCTTGTAGGGTTGAATCCCTCGTTATGAGTTTAACTACTACGGTAACTACAATAAGTATCCTAGATATTTTATGAGTTACGAGCCCATGTCCAGACAGCCTAGAGGGGAATCCCACGTCATGACATGATGCATCATGTAGACAGCCTATGGACAATTTGCCTCCGTTATGGGATAATGGCACTATGTAGTCACCAAGCACCTCACAAGCGTCGCCACGATCCCGATAATTCTGGAGATAGATTCACGTCATGACATGACGCATCATGTAGACAGCCTATGAAAATTCTCATACCGTGAATCCGAGGCCCACATACTTGTGTTTTTCTCCTACTTTCATCACATCTCTACTATGGTGTAGTCCTTAAAATTTTAATTTGTTTTAGAAGAAAATTATCACAACCTAGAGATAGCTTACCCTACCGGACTTAAACCAATACAAAAGACAGTAAGCCCAACCTGGCTACTTCTCAAGAGATGCTCAACCCACACTGGTTAGCTCTCAAATTTATTAATAAGTACTGCCGGTTTCTAAGGGTCTCGCCTAGCCTCTAGATTCCAACAACTATCTCTTTCTAGAGATCAACAATATGTTACATTCAATCTCAATATAACATTTCAATTTCTTTATTCATAAACTCTTTCTCAAAGAAAACATTTCTTTTATAATCTCATAACATGAAGTATCTCATTTCGACTTCTTTTATCAATTTAATCATTCATAACATTATGTGCATTTCAAATATTCTCATAATCAAATGATAAAAGTATATAGAATCTCAACGAGAAGCAAATCCAAATGTAAATCAAATTTTTATCTTCCCTTAATCAAACAAAATTCACATTTTTAATTAAATCCTCGAGTTCTTCAATAAATTATTTAATGTGAAATTCACTTCCAATTCTCACAAAATATATCAAAATATTGTAGAAATAATTTTTATAAGGTCTAAACAATTTTAGAAGAATAATAGAATTTTTCCCCAATTTTTATTGGACTTTAAAACTCTTAAAACTCTTAAAACTCAATTTATATTAAAAATAAAAAAAAACACAAAAGGCGGATTCGAACCCAGGACCAAGACCAAACCCCGCCCATGAACAGTAACATACCCAAACTGCACCCGAAGACAAATAAGTCCAGAGTGACTAACTGATATAAGGTTGACTCAAATTATAGTTATATATATACTTTCGGTGATTTCATTAAAATAAAAAATTCAATAAAACAGAGCCCCTTCAAGACTCTAACCCGAGACCAAAGCCTCCGCCCATGAACAGTAACAGACTCAAAGTGCACTCGAAGACCAATAAGTCCAGAGTGACTAGCTGATATGATATAGGGTTAAATTTTTTAAGTATCCAGTCTCGACCTAATTCATTTATTTAAAACATAACAATCAACCAAACTTTGATTTATTATGCCAATTTTATTTACTCATACCACACATCTCAAAAGTACAGTAACAAATATTTACTGATTGTTCATGTATCAACGCAAAATCCGCAATTTAAAGATATGTAACAAAATTAAGAACATCCCATACGCCATACGCGTTCACTAAATTGTAAATTATTATTCTACTACACATTCGTAGAATTTTTTTTCTTTTTAATGGAAATTAACATGATAAGAATTTTTCCCAAAATTTCAATAATAATTCTAATCAAGCGAAATTTAGGTTTCTTTTCACAATTTTCCTAAACATTCTCGTATACAAAATTAGAATTTTTCATGGCATTCTATTTACTATTTTGCACAATTTGAATTTCTAATTTCACATACTTTAATTTCACTTACAACCTACTTCATAAAATTTTCATGGATTTTTTTCATCAATCACAAAGTTTTAGCTTTTTCTTACAACGTGCATCACATCAAATTTTTAGAGAGTAAATTAAGCAATCTACATTTACCAAACCAATCAAGATTTAACAATTAAATTATATATCATCTAGCATGCAACCTACTCCTAAAATTAGAAAGGATTTAAGAAATACCCACCCAAGAAATATGATTTCTTAGCAATTGAACTCCAAAAGAAACCCCAATTTGCCTCCTCGAAATCCGCGCACAAAGAAAACTCTCCAAATCCACACAAATCCAAGCAAATTCTCTACCGAAATATCCAACCAGCCTAACACTAATATACATATACATATAACTACCTATATATATATATATATATATATATATATATATATATATATATATATATATATATATATATTCACATATATTGAAGGGTGAAATGAGTGCAGAAAGCAACAGGCATGCTGGAAAGGTTTCGGATTGGCAGAGAAAGAAAGAAAGGGAAGATGAGGAGAGAGTGTAGGTGTGGGTGATTATATAAGAAATTTAGGAGATAGTTACATTAACTACCCCCACAAATACTGTAACACCCCGAATTCCAAAACACACTGAATTCGAAGTTCCACGGGATCTTTACACTTCTTTCGTACAATTTTACAAGAAAATTGAAACATTTCTTACATCAGAGTTACATTATATCTTTACATTATTACAGCGGAAGCAATTTTACAGTAATTACATGAAACAACATTTAAATCAATCTTTGAGCAGCATGCATACTTCAAATTTTCAAGCATCTTTACCCTGCATGTAAAACTATGGACGCGTCAGTTCATTCACTGACGAAATATTATACACGGCCATTTTTTCTATGCCAGAAACAGTATAACGATTCTCAATAGTTAGCAAACCACAAACTTGTTCACAAACAAAACTAAAGGGACTATCCTATTGATGTCGTGTTGTGCTGTGCACTTAGTCCTTAATGCAGTTGTTATGTTATTTGACACTAATGCGCACTTGTTCGGATTCTATGCATCTCATACTACATAGGTCCGAGGGCAAGTCCTTAATCGTAGTTCATCTTATAGGGTTCAATCCCTTGCCATGACTTAACTACTACGGTAACTACGGTAAGTATTCTAGATATTCTATGATCTACGAGCCAATGTCCAGGCAGTCTGGAGGGGAATCCCATGCATTGACATGACGCATCAAGCAGGCAGACTATGGACAATTCAACCTCCGCCATGGAACGATGGCACCACCCGCAGCACCAAACACCCCACAAGCTTCGCCACCGGGATGATAATTCCGGAGTAGTGCTTACGCCATGTCATGACGCATCAAACAGGCAGTCTTTGAATCACTCTCACACTGCCAATCCGATAGCCCTCATACTCGTGTTTTTCTCTCACTTTCGTCACATCACCACTATGTCTCTAAATCCTTAGTTTATTTGAATCATGAATAAAATTAACCCCTAGATTTAGCATCTTTCCTCTATACCGGTCTCAGTCAACAACATGACCAACTTGGTCTTTCATCTCAAAAAATATAATTCATTCACTTGCCGGTAATAGGACTTAGCTACCCTCTAGTTCAATCTCATTTCATGTCCATAGAATTTGTGTATTCATATTCATAAAACCTTTCATAATTCATCAGGATATTTAACTTCACTTTCATGTACAAATTTCATGCATAAGACAAAATAAATTCATTTTCTAACTTGTCACATTCAATCTTCATTCTTTCCATTATCAAATCTCTTTTCAAACTCTTTTAAATAGTACATTTATTTTTATCAAGAGACAATTTAAAACATGAGAAATCAAATATAGTCTGGACAGTCGACTATTGAAACATAGTCGGTCGACTGTTCAGCAAGGATTTAAAAGACTCAAAAAATATAAATAGTCGGAACAGTCAACTATTAAAACTTGGCTAGTCGGCTGTTCTGTAAAGATTTAAAAGCTCAAAAACTAAAGGATCAGGGCAATCAACTGTTAAACATATATGGTCGACTGTTCTGCAATGCTTTAAAACTCAAAAATAAAATGGATAGGGCAGTCGACTGTTCTGCGAGGATTACAACTCGAAGAACTAGATGTTCAGGATAGTCGACTATCTACGCCTATTCGGTTGACTGCTCAGCAACGAAATCCGAAAATTTGAATCATTTCTTCTTTCCTTTTGATTAACACACAGATTGTTTATTGCTAGAACTTGGTCTAAATTACGAAATGTTCATTTTTCCAACAACTAACATACAACTTTAAGATTTATCTAGCCTCAATCACAACAAGCATAATTTACTACCCCATACGGAGGTTCTTACACAATTTCTAAAATTCCACTTTTCCCGAAACCACATTTTTCTACATGGAGAGATATTTATTCTAATTTAACATGTTAGATCAATGTCCAATATCACACCAACAAACATATCATTCAATCAAGTTTGCTTAAACATTTCATACAATTTCACATATGTTCCATTTTCTCCTAAATCATGGTATTATCAAAGAGCAATATTTTTATCTATTTAGTCTAACCTGATTAGCACAAAACCTATCATGGTATCTAAATTAGAAGTCATGAGAAACACCCACCTATTTTGGACAAAATGAAATGAACGCTCCTAGAATGCAAGAAAGTGGCCTTCTCCTCCTAGAATGTATTGCAATCGCCTTCTCCTCCTTGGTGATTGACTGGAATCCGAAACCACAAATGCTCCTTGGATGCTAGCCGGCCTCCTCTTGAATGGAACACACACAATCTTACTTTAACCTTTCTCTTACTATTGTCTCTCAACCTTTTACTCTCTAAAATATGTCTTTCTCTTATAATGAAAAATAGGTGGAAGAATAACTGATGAAAAGGGGGGTATTTATACATAATTTTAGTGGAAATAAAGGGCTAGGATTAAATCAAATAGTTAGGGATTAAAGGCAATGATGAGTTTGAAAGTTGCCATAACCATCCATGAATCAAATAACCACCTCACCACTACTCCCATCTCTCCCTCTCTCTTGATTCCATCCGGCCAAACTCCCAAGGGTGTGTTTTGCACACTCTTGTGCAAGCACGTGCTACCCTAGTGTCCCCTACTTACAAGTTGTACATGTTAGTTTAATTAATTATCTATTATTTGAGTCTACACTACAAGTTAGACTAAAATAAAGATTAATTAAATTACATGGGCTCTCTAATGGGCCAAGGGACTATGGGCTCTACTAATTTAATTTATTAATTAACTAATGTGGGCTACAAAGGGACAAATTAAGTTTAGGATTAAATTAGGCTTCTAAGAAAATAAATGGGGATTACTAATTCATGAAATATTTTAGGGGAATGCATGCATAAATTTTTACGTGCACAACACGTAAAAGGAAAAATCAAACAAATTTTAAATATAAATAGGATTTGAAAATCCAGTGTGTTACAGCACTCCCTCCTTAGAATAGTTCCATCCTCGGAACTACATTTCAAGGGTGAGCAAACAGAAACACAACAAGAAGATACGAAAGAAAAAGAAAGAAGATACAAATCAAACAAAGAGCTCCGGATGATCCTTCATCATCCTCTCCTCAGATTCCCAAGTGGCCTCTTCAACCAACTGGTTTCTCCAGACTACTTTGACCATCGGTATCGTCTTGTTCCTCAAGACTTTCTCCCGATAATCCATAACCTCAACCGGAAGCTCAATGTAACTTAGATCCAACTGCAAACCCTCCAGCACTTCGGGCAAATGATGACTCAGATCTGGAATGTAACCTCTCAGCATAGACACATGGAAAACATTGTGCACCTGAGACAACTCTTCCGGCAACTCTAACTGGTAAGCAGTTTTTCCAATCCGCTTCAATATCCTGTACGGGCCTATGAACCTCGGGGCTAACTTCCCACTCTTGCCAAAGCGAATCACGCCTGTGCTAGGTGAAACTTTCAGAAAGACAAAGTCATCAACCTCAAACTCAAGGTCCCTCCTCCGGTTGTCTGCATAGCTCTTCTGCCTACTCTGAGCATCCACCAACCTCTTCCTGATCAGATCAATCTTTTCAGAGGTCTGCTGCATAATCTTAGGCCCAAACATTTTTCGTTCCCCCACTTCAAACCAACAAACAGGTGTTCTGTATTTCCTGCCATACAGAGCTTCGTATGGCACCATCCCGATACTAGTCTGAAAACTGTTGTTGTAGGCAAACTCCACCAAAACTAAATGCCTTTTCCAACTGCCTTCAAAGTCTAGTACACAACACCGAAGCATATCCTCAAGAATACGGTTGACTCTCTCAGTTTGCCCGTCGGTCTATGGATGAGAAGTAGTGCTGAAATCCGTTTTGGTACCCAGAGTTGTCTGAAGACTCCTACAGAAATGTAAAGTAAACTGCGCATCCCGATCAGACACAATGGTTAACGGAACACCATAAAGCCTGATGATCTCACCAACATACAACTCAGCCAACTTGTCCATCGAAGCAGTGAGTTTCATCGCCAAGAAATGAGCGGACTTGGTTAGTCGATCGACTATGACCCAAATCGCATCATTGCCCTTTGAACTCTTGGGCAAGCCCGTGATGAAATCCATACTGATGTTATCCCACTTCCATTCCGAAATAGGTAACGGTTGCAATAGACCTCCAGGTTTCTGATTCTCGGCTTTGACCTGTTGATAGACCTCACACTTCGCAACGAACTCGGCCACATCCCGCTTCAAACCTAACCACCAAAAATGCTGTTTGATGTCCTTGTACATCTTGGTACTCCCATGATATACAGACAGAAGGGTAGCATGTGCCTCCTGAACAATACTTTCTTTCAAGTCCGACTAATCCGGAACACACAGCCTTTCTCTAAATCACTGCACTTCATCCCTGATTTGAAATCCGGGCAACCTGCCAGCACCGACCTGCTCCTTCATCTTCTGAGTCTCTGCATCTTCCTTCTGACTTGCGATAATCATTTCATTCAGCGTTGGTTGAAGCCTCAACTGAGCTAAAGATGATCCCAAACCCTGCAGAACAACTTAATACCAGCCCGATCCAACTCCTCTGCCAACTGTCTCTGAGTCGTAATCTAACTAGCCAGACTGCTCTTGCGGCTAAGTGCATCAGCAAAAATATTAGCCTTCCCAAGATGATACTTGATCTCCGGACGAATGTCCTCAAGCACTTCCAACCATCTCCTTTGCCTCAGGTTCGGATCTTTCTGTTGATAGATGTACTTCAAGCTCTTATGGGCTGTGTACATGTTCAGCTTCTCACCATACACGTAATGTCTCCACTGCTTCAAGGCAAAGATAATTGCAGCCAACTCCAGATCATGAGTCGGATAATTCTTCTCATGCGGTCTTAGTTGCCTAGACCCATAAGCGATCACCTTTCCTTCTTGCATTAAGATACAACTAAGCCCACGATGTGAAGCATCGCAGTAAACATCATACTCAACACCTACTCTAGGCAAAGCTAAAATATGTGCAGTAGTCAGCCTCTCTTTCAACTCCTGAAAGCTTGCCTCGCACTGCTCAGTCCACTTGAAATTCACATTCTTCTTGGTCAAACCAGTGAGCGGCACGGTTATCTGAGCATAATCCTGGATAAATCTCCTGTAGTATCCAATTAGCCCAAGGAAACTCTAGATTTCCTTCACTGTAGTAGGCCTTGCCTAATCCTTCTGCGGATCAGTTGCCACTCCCTCCTTAGAAAGGATGTGACCTAGGAATGCCACTTCAGATTTCCAGAAATCGCACTTGGATAACTTGGCATACAACTCATGCTCCTGAAGCTTCTTTAAAACTGCTGCTAGATGCTCTGTGTGCTCCTCCTCTGACTCGGAGTACACAAAAATATCGTCGATAAACACCACGACGAAAGAATCAATGAATGGCCTCAGAACTCTGTTTATCATATCCATGAAGATTACAGGTGCATTCGTTACTCCAAACGACATAACTAAGAATTCGTAATGACCGTATCGGGTTATGAATGTAGTCTTATGCATATCTTTAGCTTTCACTCGAACTTGATGATATCCTGATCGAAGATCTATTTTAGAGAAAACAACTGCTCCTTGTAGACGATCGAACAAGTCATCAATTCTTGGAATAGAATACTTATTCTGAATAGTGACCTTATTCATCTCTCGGTAATCGATGCACATCCTCATCGAATCATCCTTCTTCTTTACCAAAAGCACTGGTACTTCCCAAGGTGACGCACTCGGTTGATTAAAGCCTTTCTCCAATAGTTCCTCAATCTGCCATTTGATCTCATCTTGCTCCATAGATGCCATCCTATACGATGCCTTGGAAATAGGTGCACCCCCTGGCTGAATAGTGATGTTGATCTCTACATCACGATGTGGGGGTAACCCAGGAAAATCCTCCAAGAACACAGTCAAATAATCCCGAACCATAGAAATTTGCTGCACCTCTGCAGGAATCCCCTCCTTCTTGCCGATAGCAGCAACCAAGCCTGAACATCCCCTCTTCCCTTGGAAAGTGACTTTAGGTCCACCTAGAGCCTTCACTGTTACTTCTTTGATCTTGCACTCAATGCTTGCACTGTACACCGATATCCAATCAATGCCAATGATAACATCGACTCCCAAGACATTCAACTCGATCAGATCAATCCCAAAAATTTGATCTCCAATCATGATCTCGCAGTCCGCTAGTACCGATCGGTGGTTAAAGTCTCCCCTGACAGAGTAGCTACTGCTAAAACCTTGCCTGGAAATATCTTTGGTTCAACTCTCAGAACTTTAGCAAATTTAGGTGATACAAAAGTATGAGAGGACCCAGTATCGAACAAAACAACAGCTTTCTTTCCATTCAAATAAAGTTCTCCTGTTACATAACACACACTCGTTATATAACAGTTCACTATAAAAGCGGGAAAAGAGACAACAGGAACACTCCTAAATACCCTCACTCGTACCAGTGATGACGTGATCCACCACATCAGCGTCAGCTTTAGTCAAGGCAAATACTTGCCCCTGCTGGTACGGCTTCTTCCTGGCCTGCTGAGTTGGTCCCTTTTGGACAATATCCTGCAACTTAGGGCACTGGGATCGGTAGTGACCTATCTCCCCACAATTGTAACAAGTCACCACAGGAGGTCTCACCCATGCATTCCCGGGTCTTCCTGCCGCATTGACAGCATTCGCCCAGTTGGTTTGAATCTTTGGGCTGGCGGCTTTCCCCTGACACTTCCAGCAACTGCGAGCCTCTTCCCCGCGTTCCAGTTGTTCCTCCTATTCTGAACAGCGTGGAACTGCTCCATGTCTACCTCCGTGGCTGCTGCTCGTTTGACCAGCTAGTCAAACCTCCTGATACCGAGGGGTATTATCCTGGATCTCAGACTTGGCCTCAAACCATGCTCGAACTTTCGAGCCTTCTTTGCCTTGTCCATCACCAATTCGGGTGCATCCCTCGAGAGCTGAGTGAATCTTGTCTCATACTCCCTAACTGACATGCCTCCCTGCTACAGTGCCAGAAACTCCATGGCATTCTTCTCCTGGACGTCTGAAGGAAAATAATGACTGTGGAATTCCTCCAAGAATTCATCCCAGCCAAGAACAATACCTCCCATCGTCCACTTCATCAACTGCCACCACACAGCCACATTCTTCTCGAACTGCAGCGCCGCCAACTTCACCTTGCTGCCCTCCGAAGTCTCCAAGACTTCGAAGATGGTCTCTACCTGTCGGATCCAATTGTCAGTCGTGTCAGGGTCTGACTTCCCCTCAAATACAGGTGGTTTCATCCGCTTGAATGATTCCACGAGTTTGATTGCTTCGGGTACTGGATTCGCAGGCACCCTTCCTTGATTCTAATTCATGGAAATGGCATTGAGTGTCTGATAGACCCTCGCTAGTTCCGTTTCTAAGTCCAGACCTTCACCGTTTCGAGCTCGTTTTCCAGCCATATTCTGATGCAAGAGATCCATTAAATTCGAAGTATAAACATGAATTTTATATCAACTTTTCCATTTCATTGAATTTCAAACTTTATACATTCGAATTTAAAAACATTTCTGACATCAAAAATAAAACAATAAGAAGATACAACGGTCTAGTTCCTACGGTTCCTCTTGACTCCTCAAAGCTCTTCCCGTAGTTCCTCCACTTCTTCCTTCAGTACATCGGTCATGTTTTTCCTTTTCTCGAGTTCCCAAACACGATGACTGAGAACTGCAATATCATCCTTGTGCTTCGCCAACTGAGTCTCCAGTAGTCCGACTCTCTCCCGTTGAGTCTCTACCTGCCTCTAAAGAGACACATTGAGACTACTCAGAACTGATTCTTCCTCGTTAGAGGAACCATCAGATGAATCCGGAGGTGGAGTGATCTCTCGGGACTCAGGCCATTCCTCTTCCACTTCTTCGGGATCTTCCTCATCTGAATCAGCTTGCCCGGGGTAGTACTCCTCCTCAACAATGTGCCAATCGTCATCTCCAGCTGAGTCGAAATGGTCCGCCATCTTAGAGAAAGGAGAAGAAGAAACTTAAATCATAGAGCAACACAAATGTAAGTGACTTACATTTAAATCTCTAGACTCAACACGCGCTCTAATGTCCACTTCTAGGGTGTCGTTCCTTATAAATTTGTACTACATAGAAGAGTGCTCTCATACCACTCTGTAACACCCCGAATTCCAAAACACACTGAATTCGAAGTACCACAGGATCTTCACACTTCTTTCGTACAATTTTACAAGGAAATTGAAACATTTCTTACATCAGAGTTACATTATATCTTTACATTATTATAGCGGAAGCAATTTTATAGTAATTACATGAAACAACATTTAAATCAATCTTTGAGCAGCATGAATACTTCAATTTGTCAAGCATCTTTACCCTGCATGTAAAACTGTGGGCGCATCAGTTCATTCACTGACGAAATATTATACACGGTCATCCTTTCTATGCCGGAAACAGTATAACGATTCTCAATACTTAGCAAACCACAAACTTATTCACAAAAAAAACTAAAGAGACTATCCTATTGATGTCGTATTGTACTGTGCACTTAGTCCTTAATGCAGTTGTTATGTTATATGACACTAATGCGCACTTATTTGGATTCTATGCATCCCATACTACATAGGTCTGAGGGCAAGCCCTTAATTGTACTTCATCTTATAGGATTCAATCCCTTGCCATGACTTAACTACTACGGTAACTATTGTAAGTATCCTAGATGTTCTATGATCTACGAGCCCATGTCCAGGCAGTCTGGAGGGAAATCCCATGCACTAACATGACGCATCAAGCAGGCAGACTATGAACAATTCAACCTCCGCCATGGAACGATGGCACCACACGCAGTCACCAAACACCCCACAAGCGTCGCTACTGGAACGATAATTCCGGAGTAGTGCTCACGCCATGTCATGACGCATCAAGCAGGCAGTCTGTGAATCACTCTCACACCGCCAATCCGATTGCCCTCATACTCGTGTTTTTCTCTCACTTTCATCACATTACCACTATGTGTCTAAATCCTTAGTTTATTTGAATCATGAATAAAATCAACCCCTAAAGTTAGCATCTTTCCTCTATACCGGTCTCAATCAACAACATGACCAACTTGGTCTTTCATCTCAATTATTCATCTCAAAAAATATAATTCATTCACTTGTCAGTAATCGGACTTAGCTACCCTCTAGTTCAAAATCTCATTTCATGTCCATAGCATTTGTATATTCATATTCATAAAACCTTTCATAATTCATCAGGATATTTAACTTCACTTTCATGTACAATTTTCATGCATAAGACAAAATAAATTCATTTTCTAACTTGTCACATTCAATCTTCATTCTTTTCATTATCAAATTTCTTTTCAAACTCTTTTAAATAGTACATTTATTTTTATCAAGAGACAATTTAAAACCTGAGAAATCAAATATAGTCTAGAGAGTCGACTATTGAAGCATAGTCGGTCGACAGCTCAGCGAGAATTTAAAAGACTCAAAATATAAATAGTCGGAACAGTCGACTGTTAAAACTTGGCCAGTCAGCTATTCTGTAAAGATTTAAAAGCTCAAAAACAAAAGGATCAAGGCAGTCGACTGTTCTGCAATGCTTTAAAACTCAAAAATAAAATGGATAGGGCAGTCGACTGTTAAACATATATGGTCGACTGTTCTGCGAGGATTACAACTCGAAGAACTAGGACAGTCGACTATCTACGCCTATTCGGTCGACTGCTCAGCAACGAAATCCGAAAATTTGAATCATTTCTTATTTCTTTTTGATTAACACACAGATTGTTTATTGCTAGAACTTGATCTAAATTACAAAATGTTCATTTTTCCAACAACCAACATACAGCTTTAGGATTTATTTAGCCTCAATCACAACAAGCATAATTTACTACCCCATACGGAGGTTCTTACACAATTTCTAAAATTCCACTTTTCCCAAAACCACATTTTTCTACATGGAGAGATATTTATTCTAATTTAACATGTTAGATCAATGTCCAATATCACACCAAAAAACATATCATTCAATCAAGTTTGTTTAGTCATTTCATACAATTTTACATATGTTCCATTTTCTCTTAAATCATGGTATTATCAAAGAGCAATATTTTCATCTATTTAGTCTAACCTGATTAGCACAAAACCTAGCATGGTATCTAAATTAGAAGTCATGAGAAACACTCACCTATTTTGGAGAAAGTAAAATGAACGCTCCTAGAATGCAAGAAAGTGGCCTTCTCCTCCTAAAATGTATTGCAATCGCCTTCTCCTCCTTGGTGATTGACTGGAATCCGAAACCACAAATGCTCCTTGGATGCTAGCCGACCTTCTCTTGAATGGAACACACACAATCTTACTTTAATATTTCTCTTACTATTGTCTATCAATCTTTTACTCTCTAAAATATGTCTTTCTCTTGTAATGAAAAATAGGTGGAAGAATAACTTATGAAAAAGGGGGTATTTATACATAATTTTAGTGGAAATAAAGGGCTAGGATTAAATCAAATAGTTAGGGATTAAAGGCTAGGATGAGTTTGGAAGTTGCCATAACTACCCATGAATGAGATAACCACCTCACCACTACTCCCATCTCTCCCTCTCTCTTGATTCCATCTGGCCAAACTCCCAAGGGTGTGTTTTGCACACTCTTGTGCAAGCACGTGCTACCCTAGTGTCCCCTACTTACAAGTTGTACATGTTAGTTTAATTAATTGTCTATTATTTGGATCTACACTACAAGTTAGACTAAAAAAAAGATTAATTATATTACATGGGCTCTCTAATGGGCCAAGGGACTATGGGCTCTACTAATTTAATTTATTAATTAACTAATGTGGGCTACAAAGGGACAAATTAAGTTTAGGATTAAATTAGGCTTCTAAGAAGATAAATGGGGATTACTAATTCATGAAATATTTTAGGGGAATGCATGCATAAATTTTTACGTGCACAACACGTAAAAGAAAAAATCAAACAAATTTCAAATATAAATAGGATTTGAAAAACCAGTGTGTTACAAATACACCCACTAATCCACTCTCTAATTTAAAACCTTGTTTTTCCCTCCATTCCAAAACAGCCGGCCTACCTCTTTCCATGTAAAATATGTGCACGTGCATCGCGCTTGCACACACTTCATTCATACATAGACATATATATATTTAATTTAAAGTATAGGTTTATAATATATAAGAAATGTTTGAATAAAATTAGTGTAGTTTAATTATAAATTAGATTCATCATGCACAAAATGAAATAAACACACACACTTCCGAAATTTCATTTTGAAAAGAAGGCAACTAACACGTGTGTCGCACGTAAAACAAATATTCAAACATTAAATTAATTTTATCATCGGGAAAATATTTATAAATAATCGGAATACAATATAAGAAAATATATTTAATATACGCATTCAATAATATAATCAATACATATATTGAAAACACGTGTACCGCACATATAAAGGTATTTTAATTAAAATAAGTGAAAATGGATTTCTAATTATAAAACGAATTCGAATATGTCATAAAATAAATAATTGAAACACACAGAAAATATTATATGTAGCAGTGGAAAAATACGTAATCAATACGTGCATCGATAACACGTATAAAGCACGTAAAAACACATGGATTTGAATTTTTTATTTGAGTCGGCTCAAATAGGATTTTGAGAAAATGGAAAATGCATGAATAGTTGGAATACAAAATTCAAATTAAAATACGTTACGGATATTGCCCGTAAGAGTACAAAATACATGTGCGTAACACACGGGGGCAAAATTATCATTTTTAATTTTGCGGGGTGTTACAACGTGACAATAGTCATTCCAGAGGTTGTATTTCATGAAATTCAAGGTGACAATACGTGTTGACGGTTTACGACCAAGTCTGCTTCTATAAATCCACTCCTCCTTACCGATTTGGGGGGTTTGTTTTCTTTGCGCCTAGAGTTCCTTTTCAAAAAATTGCTGCTCTGAGAATGTCGACCGTGGAGGTTAGCAGCTCTTCTTCTTCAAGTGAATGGAATGACTCAAGGATTAGATCTTCCTTGGATGTATCAGCCACAAGTTCCTCAGGTCATTCTCCTCCACAAGAAAAGGGACTTTTGAACCTGAATTCCTGCTTGGAAGACACCCAAGGCTCCCCCCATGCGTTAGGGGGTATAGGTGATCAGGAAGGTGAGGATCGGCTCGTGAATAAAGACTGGACCTTGGATGAACTCTTAGGGGTGGTGCCGAAGGCTGAGCTTATCGACGTCGGATTGTCCCCGAAGGTGAAGGTTGCCCTTGGTGAGGCTCTGTAACCCCTGTTTCCATTAATACGCATTTTAAAATTATTTTTCCTTATTTAAATCCTCAGTAT
The DNA here is from genome assembly GCA_017893485.1 of Hemerocallis citrina. NCBI lineage: Eukaryota > Viridiplantae > Streptophyta > Magnoliopsida > Asparagales > Asphodelaceae > Hemerocallis > Hemerocallis citrina. The sequence continues at coordinate 152,164,462 of CM030362.1, forward strand.
CTTATAACTATTCTTCCTTAATTGATTTCACTCCACCCCGTCGAAGCTCCCGCTCGTCTTCTCCTCCACTGCACCCGAAGCACCTCGACCACCTCCCACCGTCGCTCTCACCGATCGCCACTCAGCCCCTTTCCCGCTCCCTCTCTCTCTCTCTCTCTCTCTCTCTCTCTCGAAGGTGAAGAAGAAGAATAGGATTTTGGGTTATTGATTTGCTGTTTGGGTGTTGTGGTGTTTGGTGTTGTGTTGGAGTTTCGGGATTAGATCATGTTTGTAGTGAAGTGGATTATTGTTGTTGTTTGGTGTGTGGGGATTGGATTATTGTATTGGTGTTGGTGTATTGGTATTTGTTGGTTGTGAAGTGGAGTTGGTGTGTTGCTGTCTTGGAGTTTGTGAAGGAGTTATTGCTGTTTTGGAGAAAGGAGATTACTTTACTACTGTTTGGATTATTTGGAGGTTGCTATTTTGGCGTGTTTGCCACATATCTTGCACGTGTTTTGCTGCCCGGGATTCTGATCCCACTATTCTTGTCTTCAATTTCATCGTCGTCAACTAACAGGCAAGTATCTCTTGTACAAATCCGTTTGTTCTCGTACAAGCTTTCTTTGCAAAATACCGCAAGTATATTCTTTGACTCTAAATTGTATTCATCGGCCGAATTAAAATCTGTCACTATACATAGTCCATTGATCCTGTATTCATACATGATCGCGAATACTTTGTTGCCATATGCATTACATGAACACGATACACACATATTTACACTTAGAACTATACAGGATGTTGTGCATGAATTGCTTGTCTTGTTACTAGTTTGCATGTTGTTATGATATCTAGTTATTCTTGATTAAGTTTTATACATGCCATTGGTCACATCATAGTCACCACATATTTTATAAACCCTGAAATATGTTTCCCTGCATTGCATAAATCTTGATATTCTATCCTGCCATGTTACCCATCCTTGTTGTTGCATATAGTTATTGTTCATGTTGATTGTAATAAAAAGATAACAAGCCGGGGTATAAAAAGAAAAGATTTAGTAGTGGGCAATATAGAAGAGCGTACTCAGATGGGGGCTCGTGGTTCCTCGATGCAAGTTGCAAGTTACAAGTTACAAGTTGCAAGTTTGCAAAATACAAGTTTACATGTTTCACGCTACAGGTTACACTATGTTTCACATTGCACGTATCTTGATACAAGATATACTTGACATGTTTTTTTCTCGGGTATGTGACCTATAGAATCCACCACTAGTCTAAACGTTCACTTGATTGCGAGTAGCAACCATGTGGTATGAGACGCATGAAGTGCTACCTAGTTAGGTTAATAAAAGATATGATATTAACACATACACTTGCATGATCCAATTACATGTTACATATTCATGATGACTTGTTTACTTGTTTACATGTTACGCGTTCATGTTGACTCGTTGCTTGCTTACTCATTTACATGTACATGTTCCTATTGATTGGTTTACTAGTTTACATGCATGTCACTTGTTCCATGATGTCTTGTTCATAATTCTATTTGCATGTTGTATATCTTCTATTTACATGATTTTTGATTCCTTGCTCTTTTCCTGCTTTTGTTTTGTTTTATAATTGTCTCGTTAGCTTGTACCACTTGCGGCCCGCGACTTGCATTAACGGGTACCTCCTTATTTCTTCTTTTTGTAATAATATACTTGCAGGCCCAGATGGAGAATTACCCGAAGGTGTTGCTGAGCAAAGATTTTAGCCCTGTTTATTTTCATGTTATTTTAGTTCTTGTTTTATTCATGTACTCTTTGTTGTAATCCGGGCGTGTTGACCCGTAACTATGTTTCTTTTCCAGTTGTTGGTTATGTCCTGTATTATGTCATATACTTTGTTATCCTATTGTGATTTTATATGATTGCGTGGTTGATATTGTTATCTTGTTGTTGTGTTAACTATACAGCTTATGAATGATGTATTTGCATCATTTGTTGGGCCTCAGTTGTGTGCCTGTGTTCCCGTATTCTGGGAAGCGGGGCATGATAGGCTCTGTTGGTCGCATCCCATTGGTAGTCCGGCCGCTCGGAGTCTGTCCGAATGTATCCCATTGACCTGGAGGATGAATTTTGCCTTGACGTTCTGCATTTTCTGAGTAGGTTGGTGGCCGATGTGGACAGAATGGAGAGTGTCCTGGCTTCGAATGACCTTGAGTCGCTTCGAAGGGTCTATCGCGTCCCTCCCCGGATTGAGCTGATCCTCCGAACACTGATCTTCGGTCAAATGTCGATCTTCTGGGGGATCTGCATAATGAACGTGGATATGTTCCACTCGGGCATGATCTTTGCTCTTCATCCTTTTGTGAAGGAAGTGCTGAATTGGGCGGGCCTGACCCCTATGCTGTATGAGCCGAATTCATGGAAACAGTTGATAGTTTCGACATGGTGTGCCATGAGAAAGGGGTTCCTCTCCGCCTGAAGTATTTTTAGGTGTGTCTGGGTTTTAAAGTGCTACCTCTGGTATATCTAACTTAGTCGGGGTACCGGGTGGTGCACAGCCATCATGATTCTATCAAGGGTTGGAAGCAGAATTACATTGTAGGCCGCAGTATCGAACCTTGAAATATCCCTACTAGATGGTTGTATAAGGGCTCGCCGAGGAAGGGTTTTCCGTTAATCCACGACCTGACCTCAGAAGAGAGTGTCGAGTTTTTTAGGATCTTTGAGAAGGGTGCCTGCAATGAATGGTCACAGATGTCGGAGGTGAGGTTGGCCACGTCAGGTTTGAGTCCTGTCGACTCATGTAAGTTCTTCTTCTCTTGTCTCATTACGTTAGCACGTTGCCTTTTCTGACATCTTCTTCTCTTCGTAGATGCCGGTGTGACGATTACTTCGGTGTCGAAGCTTCTGGGGGCAACGACAGCTAACCTTAAGGACAAAAGGAAGGTAGGGGCATCAACTTCTGGGCAGTTCCCTAAGCTATCCAAGACTTCGCCGATCCATGATCCCGAGGGGTCCCCGAAGGGTCAGTCGCGCATGAGGTCGATAAGGGTAATAGGATTGGCCAAGTCTTTGACTCTGCCTTCTCACTTATCTGTGAAGGAGTTTGACTTCGTCATGGAGCTGCGGTCGGCCTAGGAAGTTGTGGAGACTACGGCTCCCCCGAAGGATTGGGAGATCCTCGCCCAAAAGACCAAGGAATCATGTTTCCTTTAATTTTCTGAGGGGGCATCTTAGTAAGTTTTCAATTACGTTGTATTCCAAGCGCGAATGATTTGTTGCTATCTTCCTAAATTTTCCTGGCATACTGCCCTCATGGGGCCGAAATGAAGCGGCAGTATGAGTACTTGCTCGGCCGTGCGGCTTGGAGAGTGGAGTGGTACAAGAAGAGGTTCCAGGACGAGCATGGGCGCATCGAGGCCTTGGAAAGGAAGGTGAAGGAGTTGTAGGGGAAGTTTGTAGAGCCGGACGAAGGGCGTTCAATCTCTGGGATGTTGTCGAATGAGAAGGAGGTGCTGGAACACCGGTTAACCAAGGTGTAGTCGGAACTTGTAGGCATCACGGATCAGATTGTTGAGAGGGAGGAGCACGGTTTTAAGCAGGCCATCGAACGTATCCGACAATTGTATCCTGGTTTCGTGTAACGCCCCAGACCCAGCCCAAACAAATTCTAACAACTGCCCACCATAGGCCGCCTCTCAAAAGGCTTCATGACTAGTTGGTGCCTCTTGATCATAGACTTCCTAATATATTCACACACAATCCCAACTCACCTTCCATGTGGGACTAAGTCACCACCACCTACCATGAACACCATTGCCCCATAGTAATTAATTCATTCTTTCTATAGGCTCTATACACACTACCAAATCTATAGGTCCATCTAACCATGAATTAATTACTAAGCTCACCATGAAGGCCCATCTCATACGGGGTATTACATTTTGATCTTCGCAATCTTGAGTATGAACCATGTTTTGTTACTTCCCTCAAAACTCCTGGTGAGATTCCTTCCGACATAGGGACCAGTGTGGGGCCTGCCTCTAGAGGCTTAGCAGATGAGAACACTCGTATCCCCTTAGAGGAGGTTTAGCCTACAAATCCAGCTGACATTTCATTAGTATTATCGGGGGGATACTCATCCGGCTTCTAAGGAGGAGCCCCCTTGCCTTAGTTTTTATTTCGTGATGTAGTTTGCCGAATGCGGACTGAACACCACCCATTGTAATCATCTTGAAATGATAAAATATTTTTTTTATACCAAGTCTTGATTTTGCTGTGGAATTCTGAAATTCCATGAGGATTCCTCAGTGTCAGAGCATTGTTTCGATTTGGGGTGTCTGAGGCTTCCGTTCTGTTAGCGACTGAGACTGCATGGGGCTTTGGAGTCAACTCGGCACATGGGAGTCATAGTTTCAGGGTGCGAGCCTTGGCGATGATGATCGCATGAAGCTCGTGGTCGGGGTTTCACCCTAAAGCATCTCTCCGAGAAGAATCCCAATGGTTTCGGGACCTACATGTCCATGCCCACCACATGCGGGCATAGAATTCAACATTCTTTTCTATTTGTATATATAGTTTGTTTTCACCTATTCTTCTATCCCCATTCTCCTTCATTGTCTTTGGCCATCGACATATCGAATTTATTTTCCTCTACGCCATAGTGTCCGATGCACTCTTGATGGAAAGATGCCTAGCAAGGAAGGCTAAGAAGGAGGCAGCCAAAGCGAGGGTTAAAGCCGAGGCAGAGGAGGAGGTGGGCTAAGGCGGAAGCAGAGGCGAAAGCTAAGGTGGTTGCACAGAGGACCGGGACCAAGGGAAAGGCAGGGCCTGACACGATCGCGAAGGGTGACGCAAGGAAAGGGGCCGAAGTAGATGAAAGACCTCGAAAGAAGACCTGGGGGGGTTCTTCGAAGCGTCCCCATCCCCTCCCTCGGTTGTAACCCTACCACAGAAGAAGAGCAAAATTGGTGACTGTCCAAACCTTAAGGAGTCGTCGGTGGGGGCTCAGAATGTTCCACAGCTGGAGGATGGGGCGGCGCCGAAGCCGTTATCGCCGGTGAAGGCGTGGGTCACCTCTTGGTCAATTACGGAGGCAGATCTAACAACAGACAGCATGAGTGCGGTCCAGGTGGTTGATAATCTGGCTACCCACCTGGTGGCCTTGAAGAGGGAGGATCAGAACAGGGTGTAGTCTCGGTTGGCTCAAGCTTTCAGTTTAGGTGAATGTTCCCCCTCTTCTCCCATCTTCTTTTTTGCCGCTAGATTAGTTTGTTCTTTGTTTTTGATTCTCCTAACTTTTTCCTTCGTAGTCTGCCGTCATCATGGCCGACCTGAAGCAGAAGCTCGGCGCAATGGTCGCGCATGATCTAGAGTCCGAGGAGTCGGCGCGGAAGATAGTGAGCCGAAACTAGGACCTCGAGCGGACCGTTAAGGATGTCGAGAAAGAGTTGGTGAAGGAAAAGAAGGCTCGGGAGGGGCTGCTTGTCAAGAAGGATAGATGGGCAGAGGAGCGGCTAGCATGGCAAGCCGAGGAGAAGAAATTGAAGGGCAAGTTTGACGAGGTGGTGCAGATGGCGGAGAAGGACAAGGCAGAGCTGGAAGAGACCCTGCACCAGGTGCTCGATGCTCAGGACGTGAGGTACGGTACAGCCCTCACGCATGTCCAGATACGATATCCGAGCATTAGTCTCATGGGCTTCGCTATGGAGGTGAAGGTGGAGGACCTGCAGTGAACAGCCGAGGAGGATGCTGCGACTGCTGAGAAAGGAGCTATCGTCTCTAAAGACAAGGGGTCCAGTTTCCGGCGTCGTACATGAATTTGTCTTATATTTTCTCCTTCTAATGGACTGGCCACCGCCCCTGCATTTTTTTCTAAATAAAATTTTGCTTTCATGTTATCCCCTTTGCTAGTGAGTATTGAGGAACCGAGGCTGGAGTGTAGAGAGTGATGAATGCAAGAAGCCGCCATGTGTCTGCTCACGTCGTCCTTTCTTGGGAATATAGGTTACTGTAGACCTTGAAAATTGAAGTGTTGACTTTTGACGCATAATTAATGAGGTAGTTGGCAGAGTTGCCTATAAAATCCTATAGCATCCAAGTCATTTGTTCGAATCAGTGATTATTTCCTTGATGAAGTTTTTAGAAATTGACTCGTTCGTGATTCAAGGTGGCGACCTTGAGAGTGGTTTGAGTCCCCGAGTCTTTGACTTTGGAGGGCTCGTAGTGCTGAGACCTTGTCTTGGCTTACTCAAATCGGATTTCAAGATCTGTAATAGTTGTGACCGACCCTTGAGCGATTCTTTCTTCTGTGCTTCTGCTTGGACTAAGGGTTTGGTCGTAATTTTCCAGTTGGAAGTCCCTGCCTTGTCTTCGCCGAGGCGAAAGGGCTTGGAGTGGAAAAGCATAACTCGTGTCAAAGTTCGTCACTTACAACCCGGATTACGAGATCTGATGCTTCCGATCAGGGACCGAGACTCAGGGATGTGGAGTTACCTACATCAGAGGACTCTTCATCCTTCTCTCCAGATTTTCTTTGCTGGGTCGACTGGAGGAATGAAGGTTCGGGCCGCTTTTGGTTTCAACTTCCACCATCCCCTAGGGATTCTCGAGAGGCCCCATCATCATTGCCTTTCGTCGGTATTGAGTCGTGGCAGCGAGGGAAACGGACGAGCTGAGAGGGGCCTGACGCCTTTTCATGAGTGCCTCTCTTCTTTGTAACAGAGTCCTGGGGTCGACTACCGAGGTGCCCTAACCTGTTTCTTCTCCTCAATGTGTGGAGAGTAGCTAGTGTTCCGTTGTACGATGTGAATCATGTATAGATGTAGGTTTAGCTTTCAGCATTTTGTATTCCTTTTGCGGACTGGCCACCGCCTTTATAATTACCTTTCGATCAATAAAATTTATCTTTTTTAGTAGATTGACTTGTTTTTGTTGAGATCTGGGATTTTGAATTCTTGGCAGTGGAGAGATCCATGTTAAGTTCAGGGTCGAGGCAATTCCCAGGCTCTAGATGTAGCAGTGAAACCTTGTAGTACTCGACGTCGAGATACGTTTTTCGAGTTTTTGACTTTGTAGTAAGAACTGTGTAAGACTCAGAGTTGAGGTACTCTTTTCGAGGTTTACACTTAGCAATGAGAACCGTGTAAGACTCAGAGTCGAGATACTCTTTCCAAGATTTAGACTTAGCAGTGAGAACTGCGTAAGACTCAGGGTAGAGGTGCTCTGTCGAGGCACTCTTTCCGAGGTTTAGACTTAGCAGTGAGAATTGCGTGAGACTCAGGGTCGAGGTGCTCTGTCGAGGCACTCTTTCCGAGGTTTAGATTTTAGCAGTGAGAAATGCGTACGAGTCATAGTCGAGGTGCCTTTTCCGAGGTTTAGACTTAGCAATGAGAACTGCGAAAGACTCAGAGTCAAGGTGCTCTATCGTGGCACTCTTTCTGAGGTTTAGACTTAGCAGTGAGAACTGCGTAAGACTCAGGGTCGAGGTGCTATGTCGAGGTACTCTTTCAGAGGTTTAGACTTAGCAGTGAGAATAGCGTAAGACTCAGCGTCGAGGTGCTCTGTCGAGGCACTCTTTCCAAGGTATAGACTTCGCAGTGAGAACTGTGTAAGACTCAGATTTGAGGTGTTCTATCGAGATTCCGAGGTTTAGACTTTGTTTTGAAAAAGAGTTGGCAAAGATTGATTGACGAAACTGAAAATAACATTACTCGGTGGCCACTGAAAGCGGGCGCTTATTACATTTGCCTTATTAGGAGTTTGAATCATTTTAAAGGCTTTCATAGAACTTAATCAGGTGCTCTGTATTCCAAGTTCTCTTGATTTCCTTGTTCCCTAGGTCTTCAAGTCGGTAGGTCCCTGGACGGACAACTTTGGAGAACTTACAAGGACCTTCCTATTTTGGAGCGAGTTTTGCTTCCTTGGTAGGTTCGGAGATGGCGAGCAGTCAGGGCACAAAGTCACCCTCTTTTATATTGGTCAGTTGTACTTTCTGATTATAGAATCGCTCGACCTTCTGTTGGTAGATGTTTCTTCTGATAGATGACTTTTTGCGTACCTCGTCGATGAGATCGAGGTTGGCCCTTAGGCCTGTTGAGTTGGAACTTTCAGCGAAGCTTATGATGCATGGAGAGGGGAGATCGACCTCTAAGGGAATGACTATTTCGGTTCGGATAGTTAGGTTGAACGGGGACTCGCCTGTTGGAGTTCTTTTAGTGGTTCGGTAGGACCACTGCACACTTGGTAATTCTTTGATCCATAGGCCTTTTGGTGAGTTGTCTAGGCATTTCTTCAGTCCGTCTAGGATCTTCTTTTTAGCGTTCTCAGCCCGGCCACTGCACTAGGGGTGCAAGACAGAAGAGAACCTTTGCTGGATCTCTAGGTCGGCACAGAACTTACAGATGTCTTTACCGGTGAACTGGGTGACATTGTCGGTGACAAGAATCTGAGGGATACCAAATCGAAAAACAATGTTCCTCCAAAAGAATTATTGTGATTGATGCTTGGTTATGGTGGCGAGGGGTTCCACCTCGACCCACTTGGTAAAATAGTCTATGGCGATGATGAGGAAGCGCCTCAAGCCAGTCGCTTTCTGAAAAGGGCCGACTAGATCCATTCCCCACATAGTAAAGGGGACCGAACTGGCTAATGTTTTCAGCTCGGCTTAGGGAGCGTGTCAAATGGAGGAGTACCATTGATAGGGGCCACATTTTCTCACAAGGTTTCGATCATCTTGGAGGAGGGTCGGCTAGTAGTACCCGTGATTGAGTATTTTCCTTGCAAGTGTTTGCTGCCCATGTGGCAGGTGCCGATTCCATTGACAGGTTTGTCGTCGATGAGTGTGAACCTTTATGAATGGGCTCGAACCTTTCTGGCTTCGGATGGATCTTTGGGTAATTCACCCGCCCATAGGAAGTTAAAAATTGGGTTCATCCAAGTTGTCGCCCCCACGGATGAGTCGATGCAGTTGACTCTGGGGGGTTCGGCAATTTTGGTGTTGGGTTTGAGGAGAACCTCCACTAAGACAGTGTGATATAATTTTTTGAAGGAGAAAGAAGCCAGTTTAGAGAGAGTGTCCGCTTGTGTATTTTGTTCCTGAGGGATCCTAGTCACTGTTGCTTCTGGAAAATTCGAGAGAAGGAGCCGAACACGTGTCTGGTATTGGATCATTCGGGCTTCGTGAGCCTAATACTCCCCAAAAATCTAATTGACGAAAGCTGGGAGTCGCTAAAAACCCTTTCGTGTTTGGCTCCTGCTTTATGTGCCAAGAGAAGTCCTGCGATCATTGCCTCGTATTCCGTCTCGTTGTTGGGGGGCAGAAAGTTGAGGTGAAGATAGGATTGGAGAATGAAGGCATCTGGACCCTTAAGTATGACCCCGGCCCTGCTCCCTCCTTCGCAGGATGAAACATCAATGTAGAGCTCCCACTATGGCTCGTCTTCCCGGACTTCAGATGTATTGGGAATGGTACACACGATTATGAATTCAGCGAGTGCTTGACCATTGATTGTAGTTCGGGGCTTATAGCTAATGTTGTGCTGATTCAAGTCAACGGACCATTTGACCAAGCGGCCTGATGTCTCAGATTTATGGAATACTTACTTGAGGGGTTGGACCGTAATGACTTGAATGGAGTGGGGCTAGAAGTATGGGCGAAGCTTTCCCACCGCCATCAAAAGTGAATAAGCCATCTTCTCTACTTTAGAGTACCTGAGCTCGGCATAGCAGAGGATTTTGCTGACATAATAGATCGGCTTCTGTGACCCGCTTTCCTCCCGAACCAAGACAGCGCTAAGCACCTACTCGGAAGCAGCCATGTATAGATATAGAACTTTTCTCGACTCAAGTTTGCTGAAGAGTGGGGGATTGGCCAAGTATACCTTCAACTAGTTGAAGGCTTGCTGTTGGAGCTCCCCCCACTCGATGTTTTTAACTCCCCTAAGAGCTTTGAAGAACGATGGTGACTTAGCCTGAATTTTTATCAGGTTGGCTTCTATTCCCCGTTGGCTAACCATGAATCCGAGGAACTTTCCGGATGTTACACCGAAGGTGCATTTCGAAGGGTTTTGCCGCATGTTGTGGGATCGAAGGACCCCGCATGCTTCCTCAAGATCTTTCACATGATCTCGACCGTTGAGGCTTTTGACTAGCATGTCGTCCATATACACCTCCATATTCTGACCTATTTTATTTCTGAAAACCAGGTTAACGAGTCTCTAGTAAGTTGCTCCAGCATTTTTCAGCCCAAAGGGCATGATGCGGTAGCAATATAGCCCTTGGACGGTCAAGAAAGTTGTCTTGGGGGATATCTGGAGGGTACACCCAGATTTGGGTGTAGCCCGAGAAAGCGTCCATGAAACTGAGAAGCTCGTGCCTGGACATCACATCGATGAAGGCATCAATGCTTGGGAGGGGGAAGGGATCCTTCGGGCAGGCCTTATTGATATTCGTGAAGTCGATGCAGATCCTCCACTTCCCGATGGGCTTCTTGATCATCATAATGTTGGCCAGCCACTCTGGGTAGCTCATATCTTGAATGGACTTGGCGGAGAGGAGTCTGTTTCCTACAGACGGCGTCAATCTGTTGCGGTTGTTTTTTGGGTGTGAGAGCAACAGATAATGTGAGTTCTTGTATTCGGGAAAACGTTCGTTGATGAGTGAAATTTATACATGATTTTTATTACTCTTTAATTCATTAAAATTGTATGTACTCGTTTATTTCTTTGAAATATATCTTATTTCTACTCAATATTATTTATTTGTTTGTTTTTGTAGGAATGAGATTAATAAGTGCAAAAGGTGGGCATTTTGCGTGAAATAAAGGAAGAAAACATGGATGGAGATTTCAAAATTCAAGCACTCAAATACATATTTTTACAAATTGGTCCCTTGAGTGATCAATAGAAAATATTATGGTTAATTAGGAGGAGAATGAAATTTTGTTATAAAAAATTAAAATTGAGGGGATTTAAATTGGGGTTAGTTAATTGATTAGTTTCAAATTTAATAGATTAATTTTAATCTATAAATTTTAAATTAATTAATTAATTATCTATTAATAATATCTACTAACCTGAACCTAATAATATCTACTAACCCAATCCTATATAAAGAGGTGGGCAGCTGCATAAGAAGTTGGGTGATTGGTGGGCGGAAAACTAGAGACAGAGAAAAAAAAGAAAAAAACAGAGAAAAGAAAGAGAAAAAGAGGAGAGTGGAGAGAGAATAGGGGGCGACGCGCAACACGAGAAGAAAACAAAAGAAGAAAGAAAAGACAGGTGGTTGTGCTTGAAATCGGAAGAGAGAGAGAATAGGGGAGAGAGAGAGAGAGAAGGAACTTGGGATTCGAGGCTTGGATCTTCAGCAAAATCGAGGTTTTCTTTTTCTCTTCTAATTTTTTATTATGAAATCAAAGAACACGTTTGTTAGTTGCAAATTTATTATGAACTAATTTTATTTTTCTCGGACTTCGATGTAGCATAGTTTTGATAATACAATTCCAGTCCACACCACCGAATCGAATGACACCACGCCACGGCGTTACCTTAAGGAAAACATGGTCACCAACGCCAAACTCCAAAGCTCTCCGATGGACATCAGCCCATCGCTTCTGCTTATCCTGAGCTGCTTGCAAGTGCTTCCTGATCTGAACCACTACATCCACTGTCTTGGTGATCAACTCAGGACCCAACAACCTTCTCTCACCAATGTCATCCCAGCACTGGTGATCTGCACTTCCACCCATAGAGTGCCTCGAACGGAGCAACTTTAATACTGGCCTGAAAGCTGTTATTGTATGAGAACTCCACGAGATGCAAATGATCCTCCCAAGATCCACCAAACTGCAACATACAGGACCTCAACATGTCCTCAAGAATCTGAATAGTCCGCTCTGACTGTCCATCAGTCTGGGATGAAAAGCTGTACTGTACTTTGATTTACTCCCCAAACTAATCTGAAGACTCTCCCAGAACTGAGATCTGAATCTCGTATCCCTGTCGGATATAATACTGAATGGAATCCTATGAAGTCTAACAATCTCTTGCATATACCTCTCATCTAGGCTCTCAGTAGACTGACCGACTCAAAAAGGAATGAAGTGAGCATTCTTCGTCAAACGGTCGACAATCACCCAAATGGCATTATGACCCTTAGGACTCCTCGGCAAAGCGGTCACAAAATCCATAGTGATATGTTCCCACTTCCACTCTGGAATAAGAAGCGGTTGAAGAAGTCCAGCGGTTCTCTGATGCTCTGCCTTAACCTGCTAGCAGACCAAACTCTGAGAAACAAACCGAGCCACAGCCCTCTTCATACCATGCCACTAAAAATGAAGCTTCAAATCCCGATACATCTTACTACCGCCAGGATGGATAGAATACGAAGACTGATGAGCTTCCTTAAGCAATCTTTGACGAACTTCACCCGTAGGGACACACAACCGGGAACCAAAATGAAGCGAACCATCTGCATGAATAACCATGTCCGTCCTGGACCCAGACTTAACCTCAGCTCGAAAACCCTGCAACTAACCATCACCAGCCTGAGCCTCTTTGATCGATCAACAAGAGACGACTGAAGCTAGAGTGCAAGATAACTCCGACCAAAACTCAGTAACACAACCTCCAAATACAACCTCCTCATCTGCTCAATGAGATTACTCTGCTGAGTAAGAAACATAACTGCTGGTCACCTGCTCAAAGCATCAGGAACCAAGTTTACTTTACCATGATGGTATTGTAAACTGATCTCATAATCGGTCATAAGTTCTAACCAACACCTTTGCCTCATGTTTAAATCCTTCTGGGTGAAGATGTACTTGAGACTTTTGTGGTCTGTAAAGATCTCCACTCAGTCTCCAAGTAAATAATGTCTCCACAACTTCAGAGCAAAGATCACTACCGCTAACTCTAATTCATGAGTAGGATAGTTATTCTCATGCGGTCTCAACTACCTCGATGCATACGCGACAACACGGCCCTTCTGCATAAGAACTGCTCCAAGACCCTTACCAGAAGTATCACAGTGAATTACAAATCCGCCTCAACCATCAGGAATAGTCAACACAGGTGCTGACGTCAATTTGTTCTTCAACTCAACAAAAGCCTCATTGCACTCATCAGACCAACAAAACTTCTGATCCTTCCCAGTCAATTTAGTCAACGGTCTTGCTATCTTTGAAAAGTTTTGGACGAACTTCCGATAATAGCCAACCAAACCAAGAAAACTCCTGACTTCTGAAACTGACTTCGGAATAGGCCAATCCTTCACAGCTTCAATCTTAGAAGGATCCACCAAAAGACCATCGCCCGAAATAATGTGCCCCAAGAAAGAAACTCTGTCGAGCCAAAACTCGCACTTGCTAAGTTTTCCATAGAGCTGATTCTCTCTCAAAGTCTGCAAAACCACTCTAAGATGTTCAGCATGATCTTCCCGATTCCGAGAATATACCAGAATGTCATCAATGAAGACCACCACAAATCTATCCAAGAAATGAGAGAAGACCCGGTTCATAAGACTCATAAATACAGCTGGCGCATTAGTGACCCCGAACGACATCACAAGATACTCATAGTACCCGTATCTAGTCCTGAAAGCAGTCTTCTGTATATCAGCAGCCTTCACCTTAACTTGGTGATACCCAGAACGAAGATCCAACTTCGAAAAAATAGCAGCCCCATTCAACTGATCAAACAAATCATTGATTCTGGGCAACGTATACCGGTTCTTCACAGTAACACTGTTCAGTTCCTGATAATCCACACACAGTCGATGACTACCATCCTTCTTGTTGACAAAAAGGATCGGAGCACCCCAAGGCGAAACACTTGGTCTAATGAAACCCAAATCAAGAAACTCCTGAATCTGTACCTTAAGCTCTGCTAGCTCAACCGGTGCCAGCCAGTAGGGACTCTTCGATATCGGTGCCGTTCCAGGCTGAACATCAATACCAAACTCCACTTCCCTATCAGGGGGTAAGCCAGGCAACTCATCTGGAAAAACATCCAAGAAATCCCGAACTACTAGAGGCGTAGCCTCACAGCCTGAGTGCAATGCCATCGCGCAATCCACTTATTCAACTGCAGTCTTTGCTCGGCCAAGGGAAGACTCTCCGCATTGGAATTCGAATTCTGCTCGATCTGGAATTCTGAAGACAACTTTCTTAGCACGGTAATCAGTAATGGCATGGGCTTCACCCAACCAATCCATACCCAGAATAACATTGAATCCTAAATTTCCAATTATAATCAGGTTGGCTTTGAAATCTGCGTCCTTAATAACAACGGGACATTGCCTGCACTCACGGGAACAAATGACAACACCACCACCTGTCAAAATGTTCCAAGCCTCTGACATGTTGCTACACTCCAACTGATGGCGAGCGACAAATCGAGAGGAGATGAAAGAATGGGTTGCCCCGGAATCAAAAAGAACATGGACAGAAATAGAGCAAACAAGGATGATACCTAAAAGAATCAAAAGACAAGGAGAAAGAATAGAGAATCAAGGGTGAGGGGAAAAACAATGCAGGAAAATTACATAAAGAAGCAAAGCAAGACTAAAATAAATAAAACAAAGAGAAACAAAACATCAAAACAACAAAACAAGATATACCTGCCACAACTCCTTCAGTTGTCTCAGTATCTGCAGCAGTCAAGTTAAAAGCCTGACCTCTTCTCGGAACAGCGGTCCTTTGACCGACAATCTGGCGTTAAGGAGGAAGCGGAGGCCTAACTGGACCACGAGCTGGGCCTGCTTGCTGAACAGGACCCCTGGCTGGAAGAGCCACCTGCTGCTGCTGCGGACAATTGCGTACAGAATGATTAGCGGCACCACACCTAAAGCACCGGCGGTTGATGCGCCAACAATTCTTATGCTCATACCCAGATATCTGACAGAAGTCGCAAAAACTAACCTTCTGGAAACCAGCAAAAGGATACGGAGCTGCCCTGACCGGATGGGTTGGGAAAAGCCTTCGAACAGGACCACTAGAAGGCCTAGCAGCAGAATGCGGAACAGTCTGCGGAGAAGGAACCAAACCACCACGAGCCTGCTCCTGAGCTCGAGCTGCCTCAAGAGCTTCAGCGTAAGTACACAAGCGAAGAGAAATAAGATGCCTCTTGATATCCTGCTCAAGCCCATTTATGAATCTACGAGCCTCATCCTCTTCGGTTGCCACAAGAACGGCAGCGAAGCGGGTAAGTCTAGTAAACTCAACTGTGTACTCATCCACCGACCTGGAGCCATGTTTCAAGAAGTCCATGTTACAACATTATTTGAACAATTATGTAACAAAATTCAAAATAGAATAATGACTTAACCTGTTTTAGGGCCAGGAATTGCTGTTCCATCTCAACTCGAGTACTACTGGGAAAGAACTTCTCCAAGAATCTTCGAGTGAAAGTAGCCCAAGAAATAGGCCTCTCAAGATGCTCGGACTCGGCCATCCACCAAATATGAGCCAAATCCACCAGCTGGATGGAAACCACGTCCACCTGATCAACCTCGGCAACACGAGCCGCTAACAACAAGCGCTCAGTCCGGATCAACCACTGTTCAGTCTCCAATGGCATCTCAGTGCCGAAAAAACGGTCAGGATGCAGCCTCATAAAATCTGTAACTATTTCTAGATGAGGCGAAAGATTTGCCTGCACAGGCACAATAGGAGGCAAAACCCGGGCAGCTTCAAGAGTAGCCATTACAAGATCACTGTGGTTTTGCTGTTGATTAATCAGCTGCTCAAGCACAGTAGTGACAGCCTCAATCGGATCAACCTGCGACTGAGAAGAATTTCCGCGAGCCATAGTCTGCACCAAACCAAAAATAATTAGCATCAAGAATTAGAGTTGATAATAATTCATTTACGTATGCATGGTTGGTGAAATATTGAGCCGATCCCAGTTCGAGCCAAGCTTGTCTAATATATTAGGCAACCATTTCTGATACCACAAAAATCCTGCCATGCCCCGCTTCCCAAAAAGAATACGGAATATGGATACGCAACAAAAGCCCAGCGAATGATTTGTATCATCTATAAGCTATTCTGGAATCTTTACAATATCTCACAAAAATAATCAGAGTCGGAAGCAAAAGAGTCAACCACACATGCATAGCGGAATTAATAAACCAACAGAATTTGCTTGAAACAAAATACAATATTCTCAAATAAATCAGAATCTGGACAAATCAAATATCCTGGGTCACATCGCCCAAATACAAAATAAATATTCAAGTACTTAAAATACATTTTTCTAAAGCAACAATAATAATAATACTTATTAACAAGAAATCCATCACTAATATCTCATTTCGCCAATACCGTCGGGCAGCTGACCATCCTGATCTACAATTAATAATTGCAGGAGATAGAAAGAGAAAACAAGTACCCGTCAATTTTAAGTTACGGGCCACTTATAATGTAGGATACAAGCACATGGGAAAACTAAAAAATAGCACGGAATAAAGCATCAACAGTAATAACTAGCATGAATCAGTAAAACAAAGTCAACTAGCATGGTATATTAACAGTACAAATGGATGTGTCAAATATAGTGTCATATGGAAACTAACAATGTCCAGTAACAGTAAGCTCAGTATATCAGTGATTCAGGATATTGGTATAACAGTATCAGTCTTATGTTCTTACAGTCTTGTATGTATTACTAGTTAGGTAGCACTTCATGCATCCCGGTTTTACTATATGGTTGCTACAACAAACAGTTTCGCTTTTAGATTTTATAGTGGACCATAATGGGGCAATATACTCAGGTATCAGTAATAGTAGCAGTAGCAGTAGCAGTAAAGTAACAATAACAATAGCAAAAAAGTAACAGTAACAGTATCAGTATGGAACACTAGTTCCTTTGAAGTACACGTTTCCATATTTTCCACTACTAGATCTTCCCTTGAGAAACCCCGGCTTGGTTACTTTTATTATGGTCATCAAACATGCATGAAAGTGTACGAAATAGTGTCAAACTAATAGGATATAATTAGTACTAAGTTCAGGGAAACAATCAAGCAAGCATAGATGATGTACAGTCACATAAACGAGCAAAACAATGTATGTTCATATTCAGGACAGCATGACAGTACAGTACTAAAACAGTGAATCTCGTCGCTACAGAATATAAATCTGGATCCGTCGAAGAATCTGGAAAATAGACTTCCACACGAATCCAGCGAATACAAATAAGTCATATTGTATTTCACAAAGTCATAACTCAAACTGATTTGAATCCAGAAAACATGTTTAATCAGAAATCAGTAAAAACGAATTCTCAGTCCGAAAAAAGTATCAAAACCTCTCAATTAAATCCAGAAAAAATCTAGGATATTCCTCTATATGTCTAGAATCAAAATATAATGTTTCATAATATTCCAGTAAAATTAGTTTAGTCATCAAAAGTAAGAAAACATAAAGAAATGATACTTTGGCCAATCTGGAATTCCCAACACCGCTGTACAAGAACTGAGATATCTCGCAAGCCGTGAAACAAAATCCAAATCTGCCAAAGGAATATGAAAATAGATAAAATATAATAACTTTCACATTTCACAAGAATTTTCTATACAGTAAAAGGAATCAGGGTGAAAATAAGGTTCTTTACAAAACAGCAAGCAAAATACAACAAGTATGGATTTCGTAAATGAGCATGAAACAACATATAAAACTCATCAATAAAATTCACCAAAATTTTGAGTAATCCCTAACTGGATAAAGAAACACTGACCAAAGTTTTGGATCAAAATAATGTATGTAGCATCAGTATCAAAATCATATAGTCATCAAAATCATCGAAAAACAAAATCTGGAAAGATCGACATATCTGTAGTAAAACAGTCATAACTCACTCATACGAAAACGAAGTAGAGTAAGGTCAGAGGGGTTTGAAAATAGACGAATTTCTCTAAAATTCATGTTTTATACCAAAATTAAGATACAGACTTTAAAATAGTCCAAAACAGCATACCAAACAGATCAGCGACAAAATACAGATTTTTTCCTTTAACAACAACTCAACATATATCATACAAACTTGTTCAAAACACAACCAAACATGAAATCGGGTCTACCAAGTGTCTAAACAACATAATTTAGGGTATCTATCATGTCCACACCAATTATATCACATGGGTCTCAACCAAATCATGAATTCTCACAAAAAGTCTCACATACATGATCAAAATCAAGAACGGGTAAAACCTAAGTTAATTCATGTCCATATTGTGTAGTGAGTCATCTATGGTCAAATTTTCACAATAGAGACAAAAACCATCAAGAACAACACGAACAAGAGTTGTCTCTAGACCCACTACACTATATGTAGTATTTTTGATTTGTATCAAATAAATGAATTGGAGTACAAGTTACTTGCCTTAACCGGAGATGAATAAAAACGAAATCCAAGAGTAAGGAGTAAAACCCATGAACGAAAATCCACGAATCAACAAATCACGAACGAAGATCTACAAATCAATGACTCACGTGCAACTTACGTGCACGCGCACCAATCAAGAGAGAGAGACGAGGGAGTATGCGGTGTGCGAGGTGGTCAGGATGGCCAAGGGGAGCGGATCGGAAGTAGGTGAGATGGCTCGGGTGTTGGAGGGGATGGATTGCCGGGGTGAGTTGGTTGGGGAAAGGTGGGCTCGGGTGCGGGTTGGAGGTGCAGCCGGAGGGGGTGTGCTCGGCCTGGGGGTGCTGTCAGCTGGGTGCTGTCGGGTTGGGTGTATAGCCGCCAAGAGAGAGAGAGGGAGAGACTGGGAGAGAGAGAGAGGCTAGGTTAGGGTTAGGGTTTATTAGAGAGGGAGAGGGGTTTATATATTGGGTTTAGTTGTGGGTTAATGGGTATTGGGTTAATGGGTATTAGGAGTGATAATAGGATTAGTTTAATGGGCATCAATTGTATAGGATTTCAAAATAGGATTGGGTTTAATTTAACTTTGGTAATCAATTAGGGTTCAATAATAGGTTTGGAAAAATAGGGTAAGCAACCAAATCCACCACGACCACCCAAGAACAAAATAAAGAGAACAAGAATCCAATAAAGAGAAAAGAATCATAATTGGCGAAGAGCGAAATAAGGATGAGCAAATCAACACAAATAGCTCAAAATGAAACAAACAAATATATATATTGAAACAAATTCCAATATACGGTCCAGAAAATACAAGAGAGAGTACAGAGAGAAAAAGAAAATGCCTCAAAATGAAAAATACCCTCAAAATACACAAAATGGAAAGCAAGGGTTACAAACTGTTAGTTGGGGATATCTTTGGTGTTGTTCGAGAGAAAACATTGAATAATCAAGAAATTTTGGTCTACAACTTGAAAAAATAGAATTTCTTGTGACATGTAATTATGAATTGTGTGTGAATAACTAGGTGAAATCAAAAGCCCTAAATTAGTTTTGTTATTAACAATCGATTAAATTTCAGATTTTCATTCTTTTTAATTTGGTTAGTTAGTTCTTTAATTTAATTTAATTGCTTTCTTTATCAAATTTCGATTTTCCAAATAGTAGTTAATCTAGTAAATTTCAGTACTCAGTAAAATAATTTGTTCATGTGGGTTCGACACTCTTTTCACTTCAACTAAACTACTTTTTGCTATTTTGTATACTTGCAAATTATCTCCATCAAGTTTTTGGCGCCATTGCTGGGAACTAATTATTCTTTTATTGATATTGATAATTGCTAGATTGTTAGTAGTTTGTATTTTTCTTATTTTTTTTATTTCTCTATTATTATTATTATTATTATTATTATTATTTTATTTTTTAATTTTTTTAGTTTTTCTGTTATTAAATAGATATATTTTAGGACATAGAAGTATATCACAATGACAAACGATGAAAAAAATAAGGCTTTGAGAGACTATGTTATGCCCTCACTTAAGGAAGCAACATCAAGCATAAAGAGACTGACTATACAAGCTAACAATTTTGAGATTAAACCGGCGATAATTCAAATGATTCAACGGATTGTTCAATTTGGAGGACTATCGCACGAGGATCCTAATGTGCACATTGCAAATTTTCTAGAAATTTGTGACACTTTCAAACACAATGGAGTATCAAATGATGCAATTCGATTAGGACTCTTTCATTTTTCACTAAAAGATAAGGCTTGGCTTGGCTAAATTTTTTACCATCTGGTGGTATTACTACTTTGGAAGGACTTGCACAAAACTTGCTGGCTAAGTATTTTCCGCCGGCAAAGACAGCGAAGCTAAGGAATGACATTACCACATTCACTCAATTTGAGACTAAATCTTTGTATGATGCGTGGGAGAGGTATAAAGAGTTATTGAGAAAGTATCATCATCATGAACTACAGAAATGGCTACAAATCCAAATATTCTATAATGGTTTGGGAGTTACAAATCGATTTATGGTAGATGCAACAGCTGGAGGTGCTCTTATGAGCAAAACTCATGAAATAGCCTATGAATTTCTAGAAGTGGTGACATCAAACAATTACCAATGGTCTTCAGAGAGAATAAGGCCTAGAAAAGTAGCTGGAGTTTTTGAGCTTGATACAATTACCACATTGGCTGCAAAAATTGATACTTTATCAAAAGAAATAGGTAATATAACTGTTAATGTTATTCAATCTAATACTATTTGTGATCATTGTGTAAAAAACCATTCAAGTATTTATTGCCAAGTGGGAAATTATTTTGTTCAACCAAATTCCGAACAAGCAAATTACATGTCTAACTTTCAAAAGCAAACAATCCTTATTCGAACACGTATAATCATGGATGGAGAAACCACCCCAATTTTTCTTGGAAAAACAATCAATGAGCAATTAGACCACCTCAAAATTTTACACAGCAAGGAAAGAAGTCAACACTTGAAGAGATATTCATACAATACATGCAAAAGACAGATATGGCAATACAAAAAAATACAGCTTCAATTCGCAACCTTGAGGCTCAGATTGGTCAGATTTCAAATATTCTTACAGAGAGGACTTTAGGAACTTTACTCAGTAACATCGTAACAAATCCCAAGGAGCATGTCAAAGCAATAACACTAAGAAGTGGAAAAACAATTATGCAACCACAAGCACATACTGCCGAACAAAATATGGTTGAAAAGCAAGATGGATTACAACCAATTTTGGAGAAACAAACGCAACAGGTGGCCAACCACCATATTGGGACTTCTAAAAAGAATAAAGGAGCTTCAAACCCCACGGTTTTCAGGGAGTTTAATTCTGAAACTTATCATAATTCACCTTATGATCCACCATTCCTTTTCCACAAAGACTTAAAAAAATAATCTCGAAAATCAATTCTCTGAATTTTTAAGTACTTTTAAGAAATTGCATATTAATATTCCTATTATTAAAGCCTTAGAACATATGCCTAAATATGCTAAATTTTTGAATGATATGTTATCAAACAAGCGGAAGTTGGAGGAACATGAGACTTGATGGTAACCGAAGAAAGTAGTGTCATTGTACAACAGAAGTTGCCTCTTAAGCTTAAAGATCCAAGGATTTTTACGATTTCTTGCACTATTGAAAATTCTTCTTTTGATAAATCTTTGTGTGATTTAAGAGCAAGTATTAATCTTATGCCTTTTTCGATTTTCAGGAAACTAGGTATTGGAGAAGCAAAGTCCACTACAATATCTTTGCAATTAGCGGACAAATCTATCAAGTACCCTATATGAATAATTGAATATATTTTGGTAAAGGTAGACAAGTTTATATTCCCAGCTGATTTCATAGTGCTTGACATGGAGGAAGTTGAACAAATTACATTAATTTTGGGGAGACCTTTTCTAGCTACGGGAAGAGCTTTAATTAATGTCCAACAAGAAAAACTTATTTTGAGGGTTGGGGGTGATCAAATAACATTTGATGTTTTTAAATCCATCAAGTTTTCTGCCGAAGAACAGTCGTGTTTTCAAGTTTGTGAAACTAATTTAATTGTGAGCGAGAAACATAAGGCTGAAGTTGAAAAGTTACCAATCAGGGTATGTCTAACAAATTCAACAACTCTTGAATCTAAGAAAGAAAAGGTTTTGGAAATGTTATGTATTTGGATGTTGCGCCATCTATTCATCTTTCTCAGCTGAAATTCAAAGATGTTGGGATATCAAAGAGACCATCATCAAGAAAGAAATGACTAAAATTCGAGCCGCTACCATCTAATTTGAGGGATGCACAGAAAAAATCTAATCCACATATGAAGAGAATTATTGAAAAAGAGGCTCGTATGTTGTTGGATCTTGGCGTTACATAACCATCTCAGCTACCACGTCTAGCTGAAGACTTAAAACTTAGTGCTTCATGGAAGGCAATCAATATTTCCTTTTTACTGCATTTAGAATCACTTTTTTTAGTTTACTTTAATTTTAATTTTTTGTTTTATTTTATAGGATTGGATAAGTTTAGGGATATCCGGCAGAGTTGTTTTTCTAGATTTACTTTGATGGTTGTTTTTGGGCAAGATGGAGTATGAATCTAGAAAAGTGTTTCAAAGAGAAATCAAAGTAAATTGTCTTATCTTTCCAGTTCAAAAAGAATCAATGGATTCGAACGTCTACAACTCCAGATATCACCAAAACAATCAACATCACGCATCCAGAATTTCAATATGAATTAGGGGAGTAATTCTGAACTTTTCTCATTATCTATGTTTTCCTTTTTCCTTACTCATTGAGGCAATGTGATACTCAAGTTTGGGGGAGGGGTATAAATTTTTTTATTTGACAAGAAAAAAAACACAAAAAAGGGGATTTCAATTAGGCTTACTATTACACTTTTGAGTTCTGTATTATGCTAAAGCATTAAAATAATTTTTTTATTTTTTTTATTTAAGATAGACAATATCTTATGAAGGAAGATCAAACATACTTATTTACTTTTGGATTATTGAAGTTTGAAATTCCTTTCACAATGGTGAGAGTCATGTGATTATACATAAAAGAAAAATGTGATGTTTTTTTTTGTGATTATTCCCTTTGATCTAGTCCTAAGCAGAGTTTAAGTAAATAGAGTGATAATAATTAATAATTGAATGAATAAAGTTATATCAACTCCAATGTTTTGAGTTGCTTAGTAACTAGGGGTATTCATTACCAATGTTTACTTTTACATCAAACGGCAATTTGAAATATGAGTATACAAAAACACTAAGTTTGTGACATGTTGAGTAACGGTGTGAATTCATCACAAATGTCTGCATTCGCTTCAAAAGGTGACAACTTAGAGAGGATTCCCCCCCCCCTCCCCCCCCCCCCCCCCCCCCCCCCCCAAAAAAAAAAAAAAAAAACCTCGGTTTGTAGTAGTGAGAAGAGGTAATCATAGATGCAATTGTTACATGATATAATTACATTAATTGCATGACAAATTTGGTTGGGGTGAAAATTATGTATGAATAATTGTACAGGAAAAAATAAGTATGCTTAGTTTTACTTTATTTGATATTATTTATGTACAAAATTAAAGATTTGATGCTTGCATAATAAGACCTTTTAGTGTGATGAGTTGAGCCTACTTATGATTATTATTCTTTTATTTATGGTTTTACTTTTTGCTCGTGGACAACTAAAATCTTAAGTTTGGGGGTATTTGATGAGTGAAATTTATACATAATTTTTATTACTCTTTAATGCATTAAAATTGCAAGTTCTCGTTTATTTCTTTGAAATTTATCTTATTTCGAATCAATATTATATATTTATTTGTTTTTGTAGGAATGAGATTGATAAGTGCAAAAGGTGGGCATTTTGCGGGAAATTAATGAAGAAAATAAGGATGAAGATCTCAAAATTCAAGCACTCAAATACATATTTTTACAAATTGGTCCCTTGAATAATCAATATAAAATATTATGGTCAGAGGAGAAAGAAATTTTGTAATAATAAATTAAAATTGAGTGGAATAAATTAGGGTTAGTTAATTGATTAGTTTAAAATTTAATAGATTAATTTTAATCTATGAATTTTAAGTTAATGAATTAATTATCTAATAATAATATCTACTGACCTAACCCTAATAATATCTACTAACCTAATCCTATGGCAGCCACATAAGAAGTGGTTGGTGGGTAGAAAACCAGAGAAAAAGAAAAGGAGAAAGAAAAAAAACAGAGAAAAGAAAGAGAAAAAGAGGAGAGAGGAGAGAGAATAGGGGGCGATGCGCAACTCGGGAAGAAAACAAAAGAAGAAAGAAAAGAAGGTGGTTGCACTTGAAATCGGAAGAGAGAGAAAACAGGAGAGAGAGAGAGAGAGCACAGGATTCAAGGCTTTGATCTTCGGCAAAATCGATGTTTTCTTCTTCTCTTCTAATTTTTTATTATACAATCAAAGGACACGTTTGTTAGTTGCAAATTTATTATGAACTAATTTTATTTTTCTAGGGCTTCGATGTAGCCTAGTTTTGATAACACAATTCTAGTTCATTATTATTTTATTAAACTATTTTTCCATGGTTGTGTGTTTAATATTTGTTCTTATTGCTTAAATTGTTTGGCCAACTTTTGTATGATTTATTGAATCATGGAGAAACCGAGAAGTAATTATTAATTTAGAATTATAGAATTAAACATCATTGATTGAGCGAAATTAGAGATGATTTACCGCGATTAATGTGACTCTAAAGAAATCCGTAGAACTCAATGAGACTTCAATATATTTATTAAATTTGCATACAGATATGACAAATTGTTAGTTGGGGATACTTTTGGTGTTGTTCGAGAGAAAACATTGAATAATCAGGGAATTTTGGTCTACGACTTGAAAAAGTAGAATTTCTTGTGACATGAAATGTAATACCCCGCAAAATAGCATATGGCTATTTTGCATTGTAATCCGTGCACAGTTGAGAATTGCGCACAATTATTTATTTTTCTAATAATAATTGATTTTAATTGAAAGATTTCAGATATATTAGTTATTCTGAACCCGACAATATATATTCGGGGTATCTTCTCAATTAAATTGTGTGAATTGTTCCGATTATTTAAATGAGACAATCTTTGGGAAAATAATATTTTTTAACGTATATTTTTATATTTTATTTTACAATTAAATGTTTTATTTGTATATGGAGGTACATATACATATATGGATGTATTTAAACCTTGATTGGGTCGTATATGATATATATGTACGGATACTTATATGCATTTTATATATATACTAGGTATGCCCGTGGCACGTGCCTACGGCATGTATTCGGAACTGCATATAAATTTAGTTGGAGGGTGAACTGCATATAAATTTGTGCATTGTACATGCTAAGAAAAAAAATCATTCAATACACCTCTTTCTACCTCTTTAACAATTATTCGTTAAAATGTTTTAGTTTTTTAGGAATTTATCTTTATTGCCCTTAAATATCTCAATATTGACTTATCCAATTCTTAAAAAAGCTAGATTTTTGTCAAGAGATGTGAGAACATCAATTAAAAAAATGCACTATGACAGGAAAAAAAAAACTGATTGTAAACAAATACAACCACCTTTCTAATACAATCATCTACTCTATACAGGCCTCCTCTGAAATTATATTGCTTCCTAATAGTTTTTTAATATGGCACCTTTAAATTGTTTCCTACGGCACGTTATCGCGAAGAATGATTAATTAATTAAGTTGTTTAGTAAAAATTTTGACAGTCTTATTTAAAATTTTACAGGCAGGATTGTAGTAAAAATTTCGACAGAATCTCTCCCGAAATATTATTCCTTTTAGAGCAATTCCTTACGGAATTCTGCTTCAAATTAAAAAATTAACACGACAGACAGTCAAATTGAATCCTCCCCAGCCCAATCCAAGCCACATCACACAGACATCATATGTATAAGGCTCTGGGGAAAAAAAATGCATATGACTAAAGATATAAAATAAAAGACGAAGATATAGTTTGGAATCATAAAAGATTTTAGGAAATTTTGTAAAAATTTCGACAGAACCTCCCCAAAAATATTAGCCATTTTACAGCAATTCCTTACGAAATTCTGCTCACAATTAAAAATTTAACATCGCAGCCAAGAAATATAAATCCTCCCCAAGCCAATCCAAGCAACATCATACAGACATCATATATGTAGGCCTCTGGGAAGAAAAATCTTCATATGACTAAGATACAAAATAAAAACCAAGATATCGTTTGAAAACATAATAGGTTTTAGAAAATTTAGTAAAATTTTTGACAGAACCTCCCCTAAAATATTAGCCATTTTACAGTAATTCCTTACAGAATTCTGCTAACAATTAAAAATATGACATCACAGGCAATAAATATCAATCATCCCCAGGCGAAACCAAGCAACATCACACAGGCATCATATATATAAGGCTCTGGGGGAAAAAAATCAGAATATAATGCAAGACACAAAATAAAAACCAAAAATTCGTTTGAAAACGTAATGGATTTTTTGAAAAACCTTCGAAAAACCTTTAAAAAACCAAACACAGAATCCAATACTCCACAAAATTGCAGGTACGGATATTAACATAACTATATTATATCATCTTTATATACAGTTACTTACATCATCTCCCAAAATCCTAAATATTACACAAATTTACATAATCTCTTATCCTACATAACTTAAGGGAACAAAATATACAACCAACCCTACTATAAAAAAAAAATTACAGGATTGTTACAATAGGGATCAAACACAAAGCTTCGACTCTTCAATATGGGACGAAACAATGAGCCTACATAAGCAGTAAGAGTTTTTTAAGAATCAATCAAAACCAATGATAATTAAAGAAATAAATACTAAGAGTATGTAGGAAAATTTATTCTCAAACCAATACCTTTCAGATTAGATGATGTACAAAAGAGATTGCCTTCAAACTCGACGGTTTGAACCCAACATATCTGCATAATAAAGCTTACCATTAGCACCCAAAATGAACGTAAGCTATTAATGAAAACATCATCAACAGAACTCAAAATGCCTGGAAACAACATAAAAAAGCATGGAAACAACATAAAAATAGATTAGAATTTTCAGGAACAATATAAACAGAGCTCAATAGGCCTGAAAACAACATAAACACAGCTGAAAATGCTTATAAAGAGCATAAACAAAGCTCAATATAACTGGAAACAACACTATATATGACTCAAAATGCTCATAAACCTAGTAGTGTTATATCAACACAGTCATAACAAAATTAGTGTAATATCATCACATTGTAATCTCATAGTGAAGCATAATAGTGTGATCAATTGCTTGTAAACATAGCTAAAAATGCCTAGAAATGACATAAGAATAGCTTAGAATTCTAGTGAGGAAAAGGTTGGGAATTCTAGTCCTAGTTAATCCTTGATTCTTCTAAGCTCGTGTTTAACTGAGAGAGAGACCAAGACCTGTGTGTATTTAAAACCCATGGAGTACTTGTTACCTATCACAGTCTTTTACCAACAACCATCTGAGCTACAACTTACTAACCGTACTAATTTAGTTTTGTGATTTGTGTCAATTACATAGAGGAAATAGAACTACATGAAATTGGAAGGAAATAAGGGTGTATATATGCATCCATTTTGAAGTTAGGTTGGTGTAAAAGAAACTCGTTTTTTAATGGTACACATGAACAATTTTTTTGTAAGAAATTAAATTCAAGATAAACCATTATCTTTATCATTTTCAAAAGTTTTTCCACCAAATGAATTAAGTAGATGAACATCATCAAACGTAGACCAACTAATTATGCAAACAATCGAAGGGCAAAGAGAAACGGAATTGGACAGAAAAGAAATGAAAAAAAATGAGAATCTCTACGGTAAATTATATAAAAGAGAAACTATCTCTTTGTACTATAGATCTAAACACACTGATTGAAAAAATCTTTTTCCTCTTTGAACTTGAAGACTCTAGAGAGCAATACAATATGGTAAACTGTGTCCCACTAAATATACTGCAACAAAGCATCAAGCCAAAAATATAGTATAGTTGAACAGTGTATTAATTGTCGGTATACCAAGGTTAGGTTTCCTAACAGTGTTACCAAAAATTAGGCATAGTATGAACCAGCAGGCTCTAGTCCTGAACTCTCTTGATCTAAGCCTCCTACACCATCATAGTAGTTCTCAATTAATCACTGACGCAGACTAAAAAATATAATGAACCTTATTAAAAACTCACTTTTTATTAGAAGAATATATAGAAAACTCATATTTGGCTTTTGTTTCTCTCGGCAACAATTTAGCATTGTTATTTTTTACCTAATTTGATCTCAGTATATGCTTCCACCATCAACAAATAACTCGGGTTAAATGACTACCAGCTAACATAAGCAAAAGCTATAAATGGAACAACATAATTTCAGTTCCTGTAGTTGCACCCAACTAACGACTCTAATGATTTAAGAAACAATATTAGTGCTTAGCAGCTATTAGTCTTCGGATACATGAACAACAACAAAAAAAACAAAGGACGTAATTTCAGTATAGAATTTACCATCAACCTTTGTCTAATGGTGCCATTCTCAGCATAAAACATGTATTAATACGTTGATTATGAGGTAGAATTACACAAACAGAATATTCATATATGCTAGATAACAGAAGAGAAGAAATACATAAGCTGTGAAGAAGCATGAACATAAAAAGTAAAGGAATGAAGCACTTCATCGTACTTGTCCTTTTGTTTTGAATGAAAGAAAGAAAGCATCTTAGACATTCTAACTAAAACATAAAAGAGTAGCAATCAGGAACTGAACCACTACTGATGGTTGAATACTTGCAGGTGAAAGGTAAGGAGATGGAGAAGTTGTTTCCAAGCCTAGATCCTCATTTGTTTTGCATATTAGTTGAACGTAATGGTTAATTAAAGGTAACTGCGAACTAATGGTTTGCATATTAGTTGAGCGTAAACATCATTTGTTTAAAAAATGATTACAAAAACATAGTTTGCTGCCACTTGATGTTAGCTTCTAATTGACCGCAACTTCACTATTCTATATACCTCTAAGATGACAAATATGGAATTCGAAGAAAAAAGTAATAGGCTCCATCAATTTTATCATTCTTATCTATGTAGTAGCGCATATGATAAGTAATATGTAAAAACTTTAAATTTCCAGTTTAAATCCTTACTAAATTTAATTAACTTGGCACAAAATTAATCTTTTTATCACTCTAATCATAAGTTGTAGGCTCCATCCTAAGGAAATCTGATTGAAGTGCTGAAGTGCTTCACTACAGTTGGTAATATGTAAGATAAGTAAAATATTAAGTAGCATAAAGTTCAGCTTTCATCATCCTAGCATAATGTTGCTACTTCTTACGAACTTGAATCAACCCATGATCAACCACACAATAAAAACTGATCATTTAATGTCTCAAAACCACAGATTTCTCAACTTTGCACTGATTTCTTAACTTGCATAGATTGATGACTCATTTGGGGTAGAGTTCTATCCTATAGGATCTATTTTTTTATTTGGGGTAGAGTTCTATCTTATTAAATTTCCCGTTTCATAACCTCATTTTTTATAAATCGGTCGTGTATCCCTATTTGGCAGCAAAGATCAAAAACAATGTGGCATAGGAATTATCAATGCAAAGATCTAAAACAAAGGGTCTAAAGGCCATTTTTCTCATTAAGTTATCCCTTCTTTCATAGCGAATTAGCCACGATCGAAACGAAGGATTTCTAGCCACGATCTAAACGAAAGATCAATTTGGCAAGGCATCAGCAAAATTTTTTTTTAAAATATTAAAAACTACCATCTAATGGGATGTTTTGAGCCAAAAAAAAGATAAATAAAGTTGCCAAATGTGTTGGGAATTGTCATAAAGTTGGAATGTAAATAAGAACTAACTGAAAGCCAATTCTTGGTCATCTGCGGTAGCATCTGACATGTCGGTGTCTACAATTGCACCACCACCAGACCTAGCATCATCCATGGACATTGCAAGAGCTTGCTATAGCAACGCACTCTCATCATCCTGTTACCATATTGTTATATTCAAAGTTAGCACATCAGAATAAAATGCTCTTTGAAAATAATTACATTATAAGAAATCAGTGACCAAGTGCATTTCTTAATAATATCAAACCAGATCCAAATAAGCTACAAAATTGAATGAGCATGATTTCTTTCAAAGCCTATAAGAACTTAGAACAAAGCCTTTAAGCTACAAAAGCCTACAAATCCAATCTTTACATGAGAATGAGCATCAAAATAAGAATTCAACTAAAATGAATAAAATACTATTTTGCCATAGCATCTCGGTATCAACAAATATTTTAAAGAACAATTATTGTACCACGTGAACTATACCAGTAAAAATGAATAAAAAGGTAGCTTATCTTGTACCCAAAAAATGACCTTTTTCCTTTCCTAAAAAACCCAACAAAAATCCAATACCCAATCACTTGCCCTCAGCTCAAATACAATGAAAACCTGAAACCCATGATAAATCCCACCGAATACAAACAAAAAACAGAGGGTCAATAAACCCAACAAATGTCAACACATACACAACAACAAAAGCCCAGCATCCAATTAACTTCAATTTTACAATTAAACATCACCAATTAGCCCCGGTGGGACTAAACTGGCCTCTCATGTAAGTGCAATCATAGGGGGCGAAGCCAAATCTGAGGGTGGCTGAAACTGGAAATGATAAAGGGTTGAGCTTTGCATTAAAGAAGAGTGGCCCATAAATAGAAGATACCCAAAAGGTGAAGAACTGAAGAACCCATTAAAATTGGGGAGAGATGAAGAACCCATTAAAATTGGGGAGAGAGAGAGCGACAGAGGATTTATATGAGAATCTAATGAGAGAATAAGAGAAGGAATGGAAACAGACAGAAAGAAGTAAATCTTATTTTTGTGAAGACTCAGAATAGTCGAATGTTTAGTAAATGGGTTCAAGCTTCTGTTTGTAGTAACATTTTATTTCATTATAAAAAGTGGAAAAAGAAAAAGTCGTACTTTTATCTTTTTCTTTTGCTTAAAAAGAAACTTTTTTTCAATAGGATTGTGGGCTCATTTTGTAGAAAAAAATATACAATATTTTTTGGCCCTATGTGGCTACAAACACATGTATAATGGAAACATCTGGATTTGCTTAAAAGTTGCCCAAATAATCTTCTTTTGTTTTTGTAATAAACTATAAAAAAATTGTCAGTTACGTATTGCATTTCAAATACTGAATAATTTTCTAGCCAATGTTATCATTGTTATTCTAAACTTTATGTAACTAATTAAACCAATTTACTACCGGTTTCTATTAATTCGCTTATTGTCCATCTCTATAGCTAATGAGATGGAGTTTTTAAGTAGCAAACTTTTTACATGTCTTATTTTTTTGTCGGTGATACTTATAGGCTATTGTGCATTACACTATTCATCTTTCAAAGTCCTAGCTCTATCCCTAAATGAGTGTCATGTAAAAACTTGAATCTTTTTATATTTAGTAGCCATAATTATTACATCAATAAATTCTCTTTAGATAAAGATTCGAATTCTTACTCACCCACATAAGACGGCGAAGAACTTGACTACAGTATGTTTCTTTCAAAAAAAACTTGACTACACTATGTGTAATGGGTGTGTGGAATAGAATTTAGGAAATTGATCTAAATTTTCTATTAATGATAATAAACATCTGAATTATTAAAATTAAATTTAACCCCATCAATGGTCCAGATTTAACCCCACAAAATATAATAAAACTACAGTCTAAAAGCCAGACAAATTTAGATATAGAAGCAAAGAAGGGAATTTTTTTTCAACCTGGAAGAAACAACCAAGGTCTTTAGCACTATTTACTAAGTTGCTCCAATGCTCATCCTGCATTAATGTTGAAGCAGAACCCACCACCTGAAGTTTAAAAAACAAAGAGACAGGAATTGCATCAGTAAAAAAATATAGATTACTTCACCATACTCAGCCATAATTATTACATCAATAAATTCTCTTTAGATAAAGAGTCGAATTCTTACTCACCCACATAAGACGGCGAAGAACTTGACTACACTATGTTTCTTTCAAAAAAAAACTTTACTACACTATGTGTAATGGGTGTGTGGAATAGAATTAAGGGAATTGATCGAAATTTTCTATTAATGATAATAAACATCTGAATTATTAAAATTAAATTTAACCCCATCAATGGTCAAAATTTAACCCCACAACACTTAATAAAACTACAGTCTAAAAGCCAGACAAATTTAGATATAGAAGCAAAGAAGGGATTTTTTTTTTTCAACCTGAAAGTAACAACCACGGTCTTTAGCATTATTTACTAAGTTGCTCCAATGCTCATCGTGCATTAATGTTGAAGCAGAACCCCCCACCTGAAGTTTAAAAAACAAAGAGACAGGAATTGCATCAGTAAAAAAATATAGATTACTTCACCATACTCAGCCATAATTATTACATCAATAAATTCTCTTTAGATAAAGAGTCGAATTATTACTCACCCACATAAGACGGCGAAGAACTTGACTACACTATGTTTCTTTCAAAAAAAAACTTGACTACACTATGTGTAATGGGTGTGTGGAATAGAATTAAGGAAATTGATCTAAATTTTCTATTAATGATAATAAACATCTGAATTATTAAAATTAAATTTAACCCCATCAATGGTTAAAATTTAACCCCACAAAACATAATAAAACTATAGTCTAAAAGCCAGACAAATGTAGATATAGAAGCAAAGAAGGGAATTTTTTTTCAACCTGAAAGTAACAAACACGGTCTTTAGCATTATTTACTAAGTTGCTCCAATGCTCATCTTGCATTAATGTTGAAGCAGAACCCACCACCTGAAGTTTAAAAAACAAAGAGACAAGAATTGCATCAGTAAAAAAATATAGATAACTTCACCATACTTCACCATAGAAAAAGAACCATACTACTTCCGAGTATTAGTTAATTGAAAATATAGCCTTGGGTTGATCTTCATATTGTTTACTGCAACCCACATGCAAATTACTTAAATTAGGCAACAATCGCCACCCATTCTGAACCCTACTCGCCACATCCACAACTCTACTTGACGAAGCAATAGGAGCTAAAGTCATTGAAAATTTGGAACCATCCTAAGAAACACGATAAGCTTCCACACCTACAACACTAAGCCCATTGCCTACACCTACAACACTACAAACTCTACAGTACAAACTCTTCGAAATCAATAATCTCACAGCAGTACAAACTCTTCCCTTTATCAATGCTCGCTATACTACTACTCCCTCCCCTAACAATCTCCGAAACAACAACACTAAGCCTATTGCCTACACCTACAGAATTATCCAGCATTTCCAATATCGAAATCAACAAAATTCCCCTTAATCCCTCCCAAACCACCCACATTGCCTTCCTTCAATACCCAAATATCACAATACAAACATATGTGCTTTTAATCTAAGAAATTCTCTACCCAAACATATGTGCTTTTAAAGATACCCAAATCTCTCTAACAGAAACAGCACAGTGTTGTCTAGGATACCCAAATCTCTCTAAAAGATACCCAAATCTGTCAATACCCAAATCTATCTCAATACCCAAATTAGTTAATCTCTCTCAATACCCAAAACAGCACAATTCTTCTAATCGATGGTTGGATTTTGTATAACCAACAAAAACAGCACAATCTCTCTCAATACCCCAAGCACAAAAAAAGCACAATCGATGGTTGGATTTTGTATACCTGAGATGGTGAAATCGATGGTTGGATGGGGTCGCTGATTCTTCTAATCGATGGTTGGATGGTGAAATCGATGGTGAAATCGACTAGAGGTGAGAGCGGAAGGGATGAGGAGGGGGTTGGCGACTGGAGGTGGGGGGCGCTGAAGAGGCAGCGGAGGTGGTGGGGGCGCTGAAGAGGCGCCGGAGGGTAGCGCCCCGAATTTCTCATATAATATCTTAGAAAATATGTGGCACAATTCCCAGCATCAACTTCAATGTAATAGTACACATAGCCCAAAAACACAAATAATTTTATTTCAAACTTTTGTTATAACAATCTTTACAAACACAGCGGAAATACAAAACATCTTGAATTACAAACTTTCTTCTTACAACACTTCTTTTACAAAATTTTACACAAAAGCTCTATTATATCAATTTATCTCAAAACTATCTCAAGCATCCAAACCTCCAAGCTTTAAGCAACAACCTGTAACACATGAGGCTAGAGATGATCCCTAACCCCCAAAACTAAAGGGGTCAGCCATAAAGGTGTGAGTGACATAAAAACAAACAGCATAATTAAATCATAAAACATAAAGTCATCAACAGCATGTATTAACAACATGAATAAATGAATGAGAAATAACAAAGAAGTAAAGCATGAAAACATCATGGAATGAACACAACAAGTGAAGCTAGACTGAGTGTCAAGTGTAGAAAAAACAGGAAAACACAAGCATAAAACCAAGTCAAGAAAACACAATCTATATGCTGACTCTCTAATGCGTACTTGTTGGATTCTATGCATTCCATAGTACATAGGTCCGGTGCAAGCCCTTAACGATCTCCACTTTATAGGGATAACCCCTCGTTATGCGACTAATCCTACTGCGGTGATGGGAAACAAGATCCAGAATACTCTGCAAATAGGCACCACAGCCCTCGACGCGCAAGCATCATATAAGATAGCTCAAAAACAACATCGGAGAATCATCTCCCAAACCCGTGTAACCCACGAATAGGCTTGCAAGGCCCTCGATGTGCAGATACACCAAGTACATTCCGTGAATAGGCCTGCCGACCCTCGACACGCGAATGCACCCTGCATGCTCCGTGAATAGGCCTGCAGACCCTCGACATGCGAACACACAAATGTCCTCTCGAAACAGAACAACAAACAGTCCTGGAACGCATCCGTTGGACTAAACAAACCATGAGCCTATACTTACGTTTCCCAAGTTCCATCACATCCCCACTAGTGCCTGTCCTTAAGTTGATTATTATTAAACCACCAAAAATCCTTATCTCTAGAGTTAGTGTATCATGCCGGACTTAAATTCTCAACAACAACTAAACCAAGACCCCCCAGGTCTAACTCAACAAATCTCAACTGCTGGTTTACAGGACTCCCACTCAACTCCTAGAGATCTCAACAAAACCAAACTCACTAATCCATCGTCAAAACGATCAAAGGGAGAAACCTCTCCAATCAACAAAATCACATCTTTATAAATTCCAAAGTCCAAATCCAACAAAGAAATATCTTGAAAAATATGTTCTATAGAAAGAATCATATTTAGAATAGTAAGTTATAGATCCGAAATATTTAAAGAATAAGTCATTTAAAAGAACATCAGAACAACTCAAGAAAAACTTCAGAACCAGTCGACTGCAAAGGGTCTTCAGTCGACTGTCCAGAGTGAAAAACTACATCTTTAAGAAAAATAAAATCTAAGTATTTACAGTCGACTGCAAAACTCACCAGTCGACTGTCCAGAGAGAAATTACAATAACTTCGAGAAAGTAATCTGAGTGGTACCAGTCGACTGCAAAGTCCCCAGTCGACTGTCCAGACGAAATTTCCAGGAAAAACTATTAAAAACAGCAGCCGGGTCGTGCCAGTCGACTATAAAGGTCACACCAGTCGACTGTCGGCCTACAGACTGCAGACTTTAGGTTGTGCATATGTCAAAACTAGAGTTTTTAAGATTCAGTCATACATCAAAATATCTTGTTCTATATTCCAAACCATAAAAATACCAAAATATTCAGATTTAAAACTTAGCATTTGAGAAATCCAAATTCGAACAACATCTTTCACAAAATCACAAATCCCCATTTTAGTCATCATAACTCAATCCTCAAAACATGGTCCTCTAAACCATTACTCATTCTCAAAATTCCTCAACTCAATCTCAACTAATCTCAATAGTTGATTCATAAACAAAACCAATTTATCCTCAACATGGCCAAGTTGTTTTCATCTAACTCACCAATAGTCCCAAAAATCTAATCTTTAATTAATTAATGCATAACATCCATCATACTCAATCAAATCAATAATCCAAAAGAAAAAGTCTACTCACAATTTATATTAGGTTCTCCAACAAATCTAAAATCATTCACATGCAAATATCCAGGGTTCTTCTCAAAGATCCAATTTTTCATCCATTAAACATATTCATACCAAACCCTAGCATGCTTTCTAATATGTGGAATTCAACATCCAAGATCAATCAAAATATTCATATCATTCGCATACAACATACACAAATCAAAAGGAACCAAACAAGTCATTCACATACAACATACACAAAATAAATAAAAAACAAACATGTCACTCACCTCAAATGAAGAATCCAATCAAATTAATGAAGAATAATCAAAGCCCTTCTCTTTCAATCTCCAAGAAAAATAAAAATAATAAACCTTGTGTTGTGCAGCGAATGACGGCTACACTCCACTTTTTATACAGGCCGGAAATAAAGAATTAGGGTTAGAAACATATTTGCAAAATAATCCTTTCAAAATATAACTTTACATATATAAACCTTTCTTAGTTAAAATAAGTTAAGTAAATCAAAACCAAATCAAATCCTTTTACCACTGAGTTGTACAGCCATCTAGCACATCCCAACAATAAGAAAAATTCGGATTTTGTACTCAGGGTGGCAATTTTGCACAAAAGCCCTTCTTTTTGTAATATTTGCATATACATCATAAAATATTTGTAAAAATTCAGAAAATTCAGAAATAATATCTAATAATACATATTATATTTTCCAATAAAAATATCTGAATTTTACTTTCCAGAAAAACATTTGCACAAGATCCAACATAAATTCCATATTTGCAAAAACACCATATTTGTTTAAATCTTCACCAAATCGACTCTAAATAAAATTTAAAATATATTTTAATTTCAATGATGACCATGGAAAGCCCAAAAATCAGTAAAAACGAATTTTCATTATTTATTTGAGATCCAAACGGCTTTTTACATAAAAGCCCCTCTCTTTCGAGGTATTTATAAAAATAGTTTCTTTACTCAGAAAAATCCCAAAATTTAGAATATACTCTATTATAAGTAGAAGAATTTATTAAAATATAAAATTGGATATTTACACCAAAAATATTTGTACGTGTTTTGCACGTGTAAAAGATAAATCTCTAGAAAATATTTGTTAAATCTCCAGAAAATCATTTTAATTCATTTTCTAATCTCAAAAATAGTATTTAAAAATACGGGGTACTACAGTCGAGTCGCTGATGGATGAGAGCGGAAGGGAGGTGGAGGGGGTTAGGGTCGGGAGGGGGGGCGCTGAAGACGTCCCGATGGTGGGGGTTGCTGAAGAGGCGACGGAGCGGAGGTGGGGGGTGCTGAAGAAGCGACCGAGCGGAGGTGGGGGAGAGAGAGGGAAACTGAGAGAGAGCGGGGAGATAAAGAGGGGGAGACAGTGAGAGAGAGAGTGGGCGGGAGAAAGAGAGAGAGAACGGGGAGAAAGAGAGAGAGAATGGGTTGATTTTGGGGGAAAAAAAGAGAGAGAGTGTGTATGTGTTGGTTTTTGAATTTGTGGATTTGAAATTTGGGCGGAAAAATATGTT
This sequence comes from Hemerocallis citrina, assembly GCA_017893485.1. Lineage (NCBI taxonomy): Eukaryota > Viridiplantae > Streptophyta > Magnoliopsida > Asparagales > Asphodelaceae > Hemerocallis > Hemerocallis citrina. The sequence goes on from CM030362.1 coordinate 152,201,963, forward strand.
TTGTGAGAGTAGATTTGGTCCATTGATTTTGGGAGAGATTGAATGTGTGCCACTTGATAGCTTTCATTGTAATTTATTATATAGATGTATATGTATATATAGAGCTTTCTTCCGTTGCAAACGGGTCGGAAGCGGGTCTGTTCGCACCGACCCGTGCGAACTTTGATCTGGACCGTTGGATCAAAGATCCAACGGTCCAGATTTTTTTTAATAAAATTTTGCCTTAACCCGTTGTTAGAAAGGACGGGTTAAGGCAAAATTTTATTTAAAAAAATAGCCTTAACCCGTTCTTGGGAAGGACGGGTTAAGGCTATCTATATTCATTTGTATTTCCATTATGTTCGTCTTCTTCGGCGATTGCTCTCTCGCTCTTCTTCTTTCTTCGACGAACCCAACGGAAAAAAAACCCTAATCCTTCGTCTAAACCCAAATCCTTTGTCGAAAACCGAAATCAATCCACTTACGCCCGCTCCCCCTCCTCCCAATTACAAAATCGAAACCCTACCTTCTCTTCCCCTCTTCGATACGAAATCGAAATCCTAGTTCTCTTCCAAATCGATTATTTGGCTTGATTTGGACCTATTTTGTAAGGTATACACTATTTCTTTACCTCAATAATCTATATTTGTATTATTTTTTTAAATTTGTGTGTAGTAAATTATTTAGAAATTGGGGAAAATTTTATATGCCTTAGTAGATTTTAGATATAGAATCGGGTTGACTTCAAGCATATTCAATTGCCAAATTATGTTGCTTGCGTTAGTAATTTGTAGAATTAGAATTGTATATACGAAATTAGTTAGAAACTTTTCAGTGCGGTTATGGTTGAAAACCCTGCAAACGACCGTAAAAAAATACAAAACTTTCCGAGTAGGTTCGTATCACGTAGTACAAGCCACCCCAAGTTGTAGAAGCGAGTTTCGACTCACGGTTCGAGACATACGACCGTGTATCGCTTTCGGTTGAAAAAAACCAAGTAAAGCGGTACATGGCCGTATCTCCCGAATCATGACTCGAAACTCGCTTCTACAAGTTCGGGTGGCTTGACCTACGTGAATTGAACCTAGTCGGAAAGTTTTATAATTTTTGGATGTCGTTTGCGCAGTTTTGTTCAATTCCTCAAATGAGAAGTTTTTGACTTAGAATTTGTAAGTGCGGTTAGAGTTGAAAACCCTTCAAACGACTTCCAAAAAATACGAAACTTTGCGAGTTGGTTGGTGTCCACTATGAGAAGCCAACCCAACTTGTAGAAGTGAATTTTGACTCACGGTTCGAGAGATACGGCCGCGTATTGATTTCTGTTGAAAAAAACCAAGTATAGCGGTGCACGGCCGTATATCGCAAACCGTGACTCGAAACTCACTTCTACAAGTTCGGGTGGCTTGCCCTAGTGAATTCGACCATGTCGGAAAGTTTTATAATTTTGGAATGTCGTTAGTGCGGTTTTCTCCACTTCTTCGTATGAGAGTTTTTTCACTTAGAATTTTGTAAGTGCGGTTAGATTAGATTAGAAAACCCTTCAAACGATATCCAAAAATTTTAAAACTTTGCTAGTTGGTTGGTGTCCCCTATGAGAAGCCAACCTAAGTTGTAGAAACGAGTTTCGACTCACGGTTCGAAAGATACGGCCGCGTATCGATTTCAGTTGAAAAAAAACCAAGTAAAGCGGTACACGGCCGTATCTCCCGAACCGTGACTCGAATCTCGCTTCTACAAGTTCGGGTGGCTTGCCCTACGTGAATTTGACCAAGTCAGAAAGTTTTATAATTTCCGGATGCCGTTTGTGTGGTTTTCTTCAATTCCTCGCATGAGAAGTTTATGACTTAGAATTTTGTAAGAGCGGTTAGATTAGAAAACCCTTCAAACGACCTCCAAAAAATACGAAACTTTGCGAGTTGGTTGGTGTCCGATATGAGAAACCAACCCAATTTGTAGAAGTGAGTTTCGACTCACGGTTCGAGAGGTACGGCCGCGTATCACTTTTGGTTGAAAAAAAACCAAGTAAAGCGGTAGACGGCCGTATCTCGCAAACCGTGACTCGAAACTCGCTTATACAAGTTCGGATGGCTTTCCCTACATGAATCCAACAAAGTCAGAAAGTTTTAAAATTTTCGGATGCCGTTTGTGTGGTTTTCTCAACTTCCTCGCATTACAAGTTTTAGACTTAAAATTTTCTAAGTGCGGGTAGATTAGAAAACCCTTCAAACGACCTCCAAAAAATACGAAACTTTGCGAGTTGGTTGGTGTCCCCTATGAAAAGCCAAACCAACTTGTAGAAGTGAGTTTCGACTCATGGTTCGAGAGATACGGCCGCGTATCGCTTTTGGTTGAAAAAAATCATTATAAAGCGGTATACGGTTTGTGTCTTGCAAACCGTGAGTCGAAACTCACTTCTACAAGTTTGGGTAGTTTGCACTACGTGAATTCAACCAATTGGGAAAGTTTTATAAATTTTTGATGCCGTTTGTGCAGTTTTGTCACGTTCTTCGCATTATAAGTTAATGACTTTCAATATTTTTGTGCGGTTAGAGTTGAAAACACTTCAAACGTCGTCCAAAAAATACGAAACTTTGCGAGTTGGTTGATCTCACTCAAACACAACCCACCTCAACATGTAGAAGTGGGTTTGGTATTACGGTTCGAGATATACGGCCGTGTATCGGTTTATTTGGGTTTTTTACCACCTAAACCATCTTACATGCACGTATCTCTTCAACCGAAATTTGAAACTCACTTTCACAATTTGAGGTGACTTATGCTACGTGAATTCAACCAATTTCACATTCAGTCCTTTTTTTGTTTTCATTCGTGTGTTTTTCCCCACAATCTCGGTATGTTTGTTTTGTTGTCATTTGTACCAACCACATTTTAAATTTTTTGTCAGATAGATAAATGGCAAGAACAAGGCAACCGAGAATCCCGTCCAAAAGCACTAGTGGTGCACCAACTACTGAGGTAAGATTGATTATTATTATTGGTTTTAAATACGAATATGTAACATTATCTCAATAATAATATTTGTTATATTTATTCGTGTAGGTTGGTGGCCGTCAATCCACATCTGCTGAGGCAGGTGCGTCGTCCTCGGTTTCCGTTACATCACCCGGACCCGTGGACACAAGCATACTCACCTTGCAACCCAAACACCGATCCGAAGCCGTGTGGAATGGATCCGATAAAATATGTAATTTCCGGAAGCACGCAGTTCTTCCTTTCGACCCCCGTATCACGCTGTATGTGGTGGAGGTCGGTTTCTACGAAGCTAGATTCATTCACTCAGTGAAGCTAGATGGGCCACTCCTTACAGCTCTAGTCGAGCGATAGAGGCCGGAGACCCACACATTCCACCTACCAGTTGGTGAGATGACTGTGACCCTACAAGATGTGGCAATGATAACTGGACTACCAATAGATAGGGTTGCCGTGATGGGGAACATGGACTTCGATCGAGTTGAAGTTGTTCGTGACTTACTCGGTATCGACCTGCAGTTGATAGTTAACGAAAAAAAAAGAGGCCGTTGAAAAAGAAATCCGCAAAAATGTACCCGCAAATTTTGATGAAGATTTATTGTCTGAACAAATAGAAGCTGCGAAAGATAAAGCGGAGGAAGAAGTGATGGCTAAAACTTTCGATGGTAAATCACTGTAGATCAGCTGGTTAAAATTTCAGTTCGAGGAGGAATATTTGGCCGCCGATTCGGACGAGCAAACCCTGACGTATTATGCACATGCATACATTTTTAGTTTGATAGGGGGACTCATCCTCCCAAACTCATCCGGATCAACCGTGCCGCTAATGTACCTACGGTTGTTGGAGGATTTCCGGTATGCGGGTCGTTTTAGTTGGGGGAGTGCGGCACTGGCGCTACTATATAGGAATTTGTGCACATGTTCTTTAGGTAGCATACAGATGGGTGGCCCAATGGTGCTACTGCAGATCTGGAGTTGGGAATGCATCCACATCGGACGTCCCCGTATTGTTGAGCTTACACCGGATTGGTTGGCCGCCCCGAGGGCAGCAGAGTTGTTACCTCCTCTAGGAGCATATTGGGCGGGCCGGCAAGGGTCGATAACCCACGCCAATCTTTAACCTACTACAGAGATGAGTTAGACAACCTGCGGGACGAGTTCGTCAATTGGGAATCGTACTCGGCCGACAGGTTGCAACGGGTTCATCCAGTCTGTGTAGACAGATCCCTTTGGTTGACGGCTGCACCTCTTGTGAATTTTGGAGTTGTCGAGTTCCAGTATCCTGATAGAGTCTTGCGGCAATTCGGATATCAACAGAAGATTCTCGAGGTCAGGTCTTATGATAAAAAGTTGCACGAGGTCAGGGGAACGGGACGAGTACCCAACTTCGATTGGGCTGATTACCATCGTTACCATGTAGCCAACTGGAACACCATGCGGCGGCAAATGATACTAATATGATGTACGTCGTGATACCATATGATGGCTCCCTCCAGCAGGCATACATGATGTGGTACAAGCGAATAACCCGGTTGTATGTTTCTCCAAAGGCCGCCGTACCAGCTGGTGTGCAACTTCCGATTCCCCCTACCCAGGCAGAACCACCTCCAGCATATTCCTCCTCCCAGCCGATGTACCAACCAAGGGCTGAGACATATCGAAAAATGGTCAGTCAAATTTCATATAGTTTGTACGCATGTACTGTATTTAATTGATGCCGCTAATTATGAATGATGTTTAAATTGGAATTTTTCACCAACTGTAGATTGAAAACGCATGGGAGGTTGTTCGAACAGCTGCTCGCGTCCTGAAGACTAGGATACCCGAAAGCTTCAAGGAGGTAATCCGGGAGATGCTAGCCCCGTGCCGTCGTACTCTGGAGGACGCGGGTGAAGGTCCACAAGTTGAGGCCTATTTGAGAGCCAACTTGCCATCAACAGGTTATAGGCGAAAACAAACTGTGAGTAGGGGAATTCGCATGACCGAGCCACAACAACTACAACCCCAACAACCCCAACAACCACAAATTGAAGATGAGACGGAGCCTTGGGAAGATGATGACCCTCAATCTCCCGAAACCGAGGGTAGACGACGGAATCTGTTATTGTTAATAACCCGTTATTGTTAATAATGTGTTAGGATAACTTAACCCGTTATTGAAGATAACGGGTTAAGTAAGAAGATATTTTTATCCTTTCTATAAATTTCTCTTCACTCTTTGCGGGAATTGTCTCCTGAACTGTGCAAAGTGACATTAATATGCCCATAAATTGTTTATATTTTTTATTAATTTCTATTTACTACCTCGTAACTAACCACTATAAATTTGTTACCATAATAAGTGTTGTAAAAGTTAAAAATTAAATTACGAGATTTTTGTACCAAGGGTTAGGGTTAGGGTTAGGTTAAGATAGGGTTAGTGTCGTGTTAGGGTTAGGGTTAGGTTAAGATAGGGTTATTGGTGAGTATATGTTTTTTTGTTTTGATTAATTAGGTTCATATTTGTGGATCCCCACATTTATATTTGACTTTGCAACATGTGGAACCACATGTACAACATGGCAAGTATCTTAATTTGTAGTACAAGTCGTTAACTTGTAGTACATTAACGGGCCGTTCTAAATTTCCAGACTAATGAATCCATCCATCCATCAGTCAATCAAATTGAAGGTTCAAATCAGGGCTAATCAAATATATCTTCCCCCGCATGTCTTTATTGTGTTACTACATGTGAACTTGTGCCCCCACATATGATCAGATCCAATTCTTGTTAGCCAAGTAATTAGATCTGGTGGCGTGGCGCTCTAATAACGCGTTCGTGCTTTTCCATTAGGAATACCATCATCATCACAATTGATCCAAATCTGTATTGGTCTTTTTGTACGCGGATGTGGGGGATCTACATGTGGTTTTTCCCACATATAGGCTACATATGGGGATCTACATGTGGTTTTTCCCCCATATAGGCTACATGCGGGATCTACATGTGGTTTTTTCCCCATATAGGCTACATGTGGGATCTACATGTATTTTTTCCCCCATACAGGTTATATGTGAGATCTACATATGGTTTTTTTCCCATACAGGCTATATGTGGGGATCTATATGTGGTTTTTCCATCATATAGGCTATATGTGGGGATCTACATGTTGTTTTTCCATCACATAGGCTAAATGTGGGGTTGTACATGTGCTTTTTTCTCCATGTAGGCTATATGTGGAGATCTACATGTGGTTTTTCCCCCCATATAGGCTTCATTTCCACAATCATATAGGCTACGTTTCGACAATCTAGAGTGTACGCCGTTGTATCCACCAAAGAAGTGGTGTTGTCATCTAAGCCAAGTGACCACCACAAGCCAGAAAACTTTGAACATACACCTAAGTGGGAAAAAGCATCAAGCTAAACAAGCAGAACTCAGCACCCGCCTACTATTATTGCAGACACTTCAATATGGGAAAAACCTAAACTACATAACCACATGTACATCCCCACATGTAGCTTATATATGGGAAAAACCCTATGTACAGATCCAGTTCTTGATGGCCAATTAATCTTATCTGATGACGAGATGCGGATCACGTGACGCATCTGGTTAGGCTTTTCCATTAGGGATATCAGCATGTGGGGATCTACATGTGTTTTTTCCATGTATATGCTATATGTGGGGTTGTACATGTGTTTTTTTTCATGTATAGGGTACATGTGGGGATATACATGTGGTTTTTTCCTCATCGGTTTTAGTCTCTATCTTCTTCGTGTTATCAATGGCTTCCAAAAAACTAACAAATGCTACATGTGGTTTTCTCTTTAAATGTGGGGAACTACAGATGGTTTTTTGTAGATACGTGGGGGATCTACATTTGGCTATGTACTTTAGGTTATTCCCATTTTTGAACTTGTTCTAATACGAAGTGAAAAAGAGTGGAAACCCTAACCCAACATTAACCCTAACCCTAATCGCTAACCCTAACCTACTAACCCTATAATAACCCTAACCCTAACCTACAATTTTTTTTAATTGTTTTTTAAGAAACAAAATACTAAATTAATATGCGTTAATTTTTATATTCATTTGATGATATCGATTTTATATTGGTTAGTTACGTGGCGAGGAATTGAAATAAATTAAAAACAAGATCTAACCAAACCCCTAACCCCCGCTTACCCTAACCCTGCCCTTAACCTACTGTAACCCTACTCTAACCCTACAAAGTAGTCTAACCCAACCAAAAATTATATCTAACATAATTGTTTAAACCGGACTGACACGAACGAAAGCTTTGCAACCCGTTCTAGAAGTTGTACCTCGTCTAGTTTCATTATAATTATTCGGTGACTCCCCAGCTTTATTACAAACATAGGATTTATCCACTATATCGTTTCCCTCATATTTATTTCCACCCTTACGCATAGAGAATCCCGCACATTTGCAATATGATGAATAAAATTTTTCCGCTTCCTCAAAAGTGAGAAATGTCATACCAATCTTCGGTTTTAGGTGCTCGTCAACATGAGAAAGATACTCGCTAATTTGTTGTGCACGAACAAATTTCTCTCCGGCAACAGAACTTCCTTCGAAACTGTCCATACCTAAGAAACCGTGAAAAGGGAAACAGTTAGGGGTACTAAACCGTTGTGCATGGTGTTTTTATAAGTGCGCAAGCCACAACACCTTGTAAAAGTCAGTTTCCACTAACGGTTCGAGAAATACGGCCGAGTATTTTTTGGAGGTGGTTTGAAGTATTTTCAACTCTAACCGCACTTAGAAAATGTTCTGACTCAAAAACTTCTAAAAAAATAAACTTGAGAAAACCGCACAAACGGCATCAGAAAATTATAAACATTTTCGACTTGGTCAGATTCACGTAGGGCAAGCCACCCAAGCTTGTAGAAGCGAGTTTCGAGTCGCGGTTTGGGAGATACGGCCGTGTACCGCTAAACTTGGTTTTTTCCAACCGAAAGCGATACGCGTCCATATCTCTCATACCATGAGTCGAAACTCACTTCTACAACTTGGGCTGGCTTCTCGTAGGTGACACCAACCAACTCGCAAGGTTTCGTATTTTTTGGAGATCGTTTGAAGGGTTTTCTAATCTAACCGCACTTAGAAAATTCTAAGTCAAAAACTTCTCATTTGAGGAATTGAAGAAAACCGCCCAAACCGCAACCGAAAATTATAAAACTTTTCGACTAGGTCCAATTTACGTAGGGCAAGTCACCAAAACTTGTAGAAGCAAGTTTCGAGTCACGGTTTGCGAGATATGTCCGTGTATCGGCTTCAGTTGTTTTTTTCCAACCAAAAGCGATACGCAACCGTATCTCTCGAACCGTGAGTCAAAACTCACTTCTACAACTTGGGATGGCTTCTCGTAGGGGACACCAACCAACTCGCAAAGTTTCATTTTTTTGGAGGTTATTTGAAGGGTTTTCTAATCTAACCGCACTTAGAAAATTCTAAGTCAAAAACTTCTCATGCGAGGAAGTTGAGAAAATCGCATAAACGGCATTCGAAAATTATGAAACTTTCCGACTTGGTCAGATTCACGAAGGGCAAGCCAATCGAACTTGTAGAAGCGAGTTTCGAGTCACAGTTCGAGATACGGCCGTGTACCGCTTTACTTAGTTTTTTTCAACCGAAATCGATACGCGGCTGTATCTCTCGAACCGTGAGTCGAAACTCGCTTCTACAACTTGGGTTGGCTTCTCATAGGGGACACCAACCAACTAGCAAAGTTTCAAAATTTTTGGATATCGTTTGAAGGGTTTTCTAATCTAATCTAACCGCGCTTACATAATTCTAAGTCAAAAACCTCTCATGCGAAGAAGTTGAGAAAACTGCACTAACGGCATCCCAAAATTATAAAACATTCCGACTTGGTCGAATTCACGTAGGGCAAGCCACCCGAACTTATAGAAGTGAGTTTCGAGTCACGGTTTGCGATATACAGCCGTGCACGCTATACTTGGTTTTTTTTAACCGAAAGCGATACGCGGCCGTATCTCTCGAACCGTGAGTCGAAACTCACTTCTACAAGTTAGGTTGGCTTCTCATAGTGGACACCAACCAACTCGCAATGTTTCGTATTTTTTGGAGGTCGTTTGAAGGGTTTTCAACTCTAACCGCACTTACAAAATTCTAAGTCAAAAACTTCTCATTTGAGGAATTGAACAAAATCGCGCAAACGGCATTCGAAAATTATAAAACTTTCCGACTAGGTCCAATTCACGTAGGGCAAGCCACCCAAATTTGTAGAAGCGAGTTTCGAATCATGGTTCGGGAGATACGGCCGTGTACCGCTTTACTTGGTTTTTTTCAACCGAAAGCGATACGCTGCCGTATCTCTCGAACCGTGAGTCGAAACTCGCTTCTACAACTTGGGTGGCTTGTACTACATGAGACGAACCTACTCGGAAAGTTTCGTATTTTTTTACGGTCGTTTGCAGGGTTTTCAACCATAACCGCACTGAAAAGTTTCTAACTAATTTCGTATATACAATTCTAATTCTACAAATTACTAACGCAAGCAACATAATTCTGCAATTGAATATACTTGAAGTCAACCCGATTCTACATCTAAAATCTACTAAGGCATATAAATTTTTTTCCAATTTCTAAATAATTTACTACACACAAATTCAAAAAAATAATACAAATGTAGATTATTGAGGTAAAGAAATAGTGTATACCTTACAAAATAGGTTCAAATCAAGCCAAACAATCGATTTGGAAGAGAACTAGGGTTTCGATTTCGTATCGAAGAGGGGAAGAGAAGGTAGGGTTTCAATTTTGTAATTGGGAGGAGGGGGAGAGGGCGTAAGTGGATTGATTTCGGTTTTCGACGAAGGATTTGGGTTTAGACGAAGGATTGGGGTTTTTTTTCCGTTGGGTTCATCGAAGAAAGAAGAAGATCGAGAGAGCAATCGCCGAAGAAGACGAACAGAATGGAAATACAAATGAATATAGATAGCCTTAACCCGTCCTTCCCAAGAACGGGTTAAGGCTATTTTTTTAATAAAATTTTGCCTTAACCCGTCCTTCCCAACAACGGGTTAAGGCAAAATTTTATTTAAAAAAATCTGGACCGTTCGCACGGGTCGGTGCGAACAGACCCGCTTCCGACCCGTTTGCAACAGAAGAAAGCTCGTATATATATATGTATATGTATATATAGTTGTATGTATACATATGTAATTGTATTGTATTGAAGTGAATTGTAAATATATATACATTATTATGTATGTATGTATATTTAATAAAAGTATGGGTGTATGTATATCTATATATATGTGTAGAAAGACACACACACACCCCATCTCTTCTCCCCCTAATTCCACCGACCTACCCTATCTTTCTCTCCCTTCCTTTTCCATTTCGGCAGTGAAGGAACCCAACCCAAATTCCCATGGCCAAAATCCAAAAATCTCCATCTTCAATCTCAATTTTCACCCAAAAATCTCCACATCCATCTTCTTCTACTTCTTCTACTCTCCATCTTCTTCGATTTTATCAAGAACCCATAGCAAGAAAGAGCAAGAAGGGAGATTGAGGAAGTGACTCATGATGTTCTTGGAGTTTTGGAGAAGGAGAAGAAGAAGAGAGGAGGAGGAGGAGCTATCTAAAGCTACAAGAGTCCTTTTGCAACAAGTGGGTGATCTCCCTCAACTCTAAAAGATTTATTTTTTTGATGTGTATGTGAATTCTTAGCTTGTGGTAGTGTTTGAGAAATTTTGATTACCATATATAATAGTGGCATGCTAAGAAAAAGATAGTTGTATGGTAAGAGCAACTTATTACTTTTTTATGAAGCATGCTTGTGAAGGTGAGTTTGGAAATTTCTTGCTCCCAAACGGTTCAGAATTTGGGGCTCAAATTTGGGAGAATTGTTTTTCTATATATGTAGTGCATCCATGAATTTTCTTGTAATATTTGGAAGAAATTTGATAACCCAAACATAGGACCCAATCTCGGATAGTAAGCAGCCAAAATTGCTGCTGGCTGTGCGGAGTTTGCTGTGTATTTCCGATTTTGTATCCCAGTGTAGCCTGGGTATTTTGAGCTGAATTTTTTTTTGGAAACTCTTATTTGTGTCTAAAACTATAGTCTTAAATTTCATATTTTTCTGAGGTCATTTGATACCTTAAAGAATTTGTAGAATGCGACTGGTCTGGATAGTAGAACCAAAGCTGACTGTGTTTAGAATGAAATTCCCATGACCATAACTCCTTGTGTGTTTATGAAATTGCTATGAAATTTTTGGAGTAGCTTTTGTTATGAGTATATTTAATGATTCTCAAATTTTAGAATTTTTAGAGGTCATTTGATGAGGTTTCAAAAATAAACCGTATATAGTGGTATAAACCCTATTGAAAGAGTACCTAAAAATTATGCTATGTTTGCGGAGTCATAACTCATTGAGTGAGATGAATCTGAATACAAATTTTGGACACAATGGAACGGTATATGTTTGGATTAATAATCTCAAATTTCATGAACTTTGGACTTAAGATTGATTTGTTATTGAATTTTAAAGAGAACTAGGTTCAGCCTAGTGCAAATTGATTAGTCTGTGAAGATAGGAAATTATGGAATTATTCATTAAGAATTTGGAAAATTGACCAACTAGAGATTTGTAGTAGGGAGTCATAGATTTCTAACCCATCTGGAATTTTGTAATTCTAGCTTGTAGGTTGAGAGTTATGATTTTACAAAGACTATGACAAATCCAGTCTAGTCGAAGCTCTGTTTATTGAAGAATCGACTTTTCCCCTATTTGCTCACCTAATGGAATTTTGGATTTTTGAGGACTTTAGTGATGGAATCTGGGGTTTTATTCAACTAAGAAGTTGTAGTAGACACTCCCACCTTTTCATAAAATCCAGAATAGAGTAATTCCGATGAGTGGACAATTTTTATGATGTTGGAAAGGTGCAGTGAATGCATGAAGGAATGTACAAGCTGAGTGTATGAGGTTTTGAAAATGGTTAACTGGAGAGTTGTAGACTATGATCTTATCTTTCCAGAATGGGTAGCATCAAGCAATTCCGACTTGTGTGTTGAAAATTATGGACGTTGCAAGTTTAGCAACCTGTTGTTTAGATTGACTTCAAGCTTAAGTTAACTTGGGGACTTGAGTTCTTTAAAGAATTTGAGGGAGTCGTCCACTAGGAGATTGCAGTGGATCTCCCTACCCTTCCAGAAATTCTGAGAGTGTTGGATTCCGATGAACATAGCTTGGGTCACAGCTACTACTATTTCTTGAACTATTTCATCGGACAATTGATGAGGAATCATCTGCATACCGCAGTGTGATGATCATGAGCTATTGAGTTTCAAAAGATGTTTTTAGCATTTCATCTGGAACTTAGACAAGTTCCTGTGCTTAGTACTCATGGTGGACATGAGTGAGTTGGGAGATAGCTCTGGTCGATTTGTGTTTGGTGTCTCGATGCCTGAGTCTGTCAATGGTCAAGAATTGATGGTTATGTGTGTGCTTACCTTCTTTGAATTATGTTGCATCCTTTGCGTGCCATTGGACTACTCGCTGAGGGTCACGGGTCGGGAATATTTGTTCGATGACCTGCGAAGGTATTGGAATCAACGGATGTGATTCCCGTAATGATTGTTATTTTGATAGACTAGTCAGACTCGACATTGCTGATCGACACTGAGTGTGAATTGGGTAACAACATGTTTTCTGTAAACTTCATTGATTAGGTTTCCTTTATTGTTTCGCTTGAAGACCGAATTGGTGTTAGGGGTGATTCCCTGTAATCCGACTCGTTCTGAGAGTTAGCACTAGGTGGTGATAACTGTGGGGTTGTCTCTTCCTGTCATTAGGGATTGTGCTGCTGTGCGTATCTTGCATTGTTGATTCCTGAAGTACCATGGTAAGAACGGGATATCGATTTCCTGACGGATAGGGGGTTTTAGACCTTCGAGGCCGTCATGTTCTATGTTTGAGGACACGAACGGATCATAATGAATCTTCTACGTAATGGACATGCTGCTGCATATCTGTAAGTTCATCACAGCTTTTGAGGATGGTCCGGTGCAACAATTATTGGTGACAACGGAATAGCTCTCCGAATTATTTCTTTTTATATACCTCTTCAATCATATTGTACTATCAGGAATAGAAAGTGTACAATAGTAGAATGCATTTTGTGGCGAGGGTTCGAATCCCTGAAACTGGTGAAACGGCTTTGATCTGGGGCATATGTAGTATGGGATGCATGTGTGTCTAGAGTCTTACTGACATTAGATTAAGTGCATCTGTTCTATACTTTGTTTTATGCATTAGACCTTAGGGCATGGCATACATGAACACTAGGAAGACAAGATGCACGTTTCTTTTCCATTCAAGAAGGATTGTGGGTGTGTTAGTTGGAGATCGTTGTTTTCTTATCAGCATTGAGTCAGTAGAATTACTTACGTGCCCACTTAATTAGGAACTGGATACCGGGTCAAGAGGGCAGGAGAGCTGAAACCAGCAGGGCATCCAAATGGGGTGGCAGTGTACATGCCTACCATTCGAGTGGGTGCAGAAATATCAGAGTCGCGCAGCCGAAGGCTCAAGCCGATGGGCGAGTCCCAGGAAGGCGGATAGACCATTCAACGAAACTTTTGGCAGTGACGAGCCGATCATCCTTCTAGAAGACAGCCGATAGCTTCGCAAGAGGAGTTGGAATATTTTCGTAACCAGTTGTAATAAGTTTATGTAATTTGTATTCCTTGTTCAAGAACAAGACAAGGGTTGTAATTATTGATGTAATGATTCTGTTTGGCAATAAAAGTTTTTAAATTTTAGTGTTATTTTACTATGTTGAGATGCATTTGAAGGAAAAGATTCTGGTGATGTCACGGATGTCCTGTAACGGAGATCCGGGGCGTTACATGAAATTATGAATTGTGTGTGAATAACTAGGTGAAATCAAAAGCTTTAGAATTAGTTTTGCTATTAACAAACAATAAAATTTCAAATTTTCATTCTTTTTAATTATATTAGTTCTTTACATTAATTTAATTTAGTTGCTTTCTTTATCAAATTTCGATTTTCTAAATAGTAGTTAATCTAGTAAATTTCAGTACTCAATAAAATAATTAGTCCTTGTGAGTTCGACACTCTTTTCACTTCAACTATACTACTTGTTGCGAATTTGTACACTTGCAAATATAACATCAGCTGTGATCTTGACCTTTGTTCTGTATCCAAGGGAAATCGAGTGGATTGGTTGGGGAATGACCCGACTTGCCGATCTACAAAAAGAAGCCTGAAACATCGGAAGTGTTCTCCGTAACAAACCATCTCATGCTTAAGTCAGAAGACAACAATTTAGGGAAAAGGGTTCTATAGCAAAAGGAGTGATTACCTTGTAACAGTGCCCAGAGCAATAGTATTTATAGCTCTTTGGAGAGTTTGTTATGAAGAGATTCTCGGCCGGTCATGCAGTCTCGTTGATATCGAATCTTGCATTAATTAAATCCCTGATTTTTTTTTGGGGGGGGGGAGGTTTTGATTGTGGTGTAACCGACAAGATGACTGGCATGATCGGTGCGTGAGAGACCCGGATGGGCCAGAGGTTTGCGATTGGGCCTGCGGAAGGCCCGGGAGCGGGTTTGGTTTGCGCCCTTTGTTTGACGGGCGTTTTAAGCCCCAAAGGGCTTTGCGATTCATGCGAGAATCGCAAGGCGGGGGTCAATTGCGACTTTTACCCATATCAACGATAATTTCTGGGTCTCCTTCCTAAGTTGATTTTTCTTCAATGCTTTGATTACACCATCTACCGAAATACTCTTCTTGGCCAATCTACTGTGTGACTTGGTAGCGATTAAAAGCTTATACGAATCCGACAGTGAATATATCAAGTTGAAAGCTTTATCTTCCTAAGTCACATTTGTGTTTATCGCCTTGAGCTCAGATGGAACCTTGTTGAACTTTGTGATGTGGTCTTGGAGATCGGTACCTTCCTTCATTGAGAAACGGAATAACTTCCTCTTCCAATACATCTAATCTAATAACGACGAACCATAGTAGTCAGCTATGAGTTTTTCCTACAAGCCCGCCGCGTCAGTTTCTTCAAAAAATTTGCACTTAACCTCGTCCGTCAAAGATAGTCAGATCAGACTTATGACTCTTTCACGAATATCATCCCAAACATCCTCCTTCATATCGGATGACTTTTTCTTCTTCTTGACGGCTAACTGTAGACATTCTTGAACTAGGACATCATACATGTCTACTTTCCAAAGATTGAAGTTGATCTTTCCATCGAACTGCTTGATCTTCAAAAGACTGTGACCTGTCTTCTTAACCAAGGGACTCAATAAACTCAAGCTCTGATACCACTTTGTTGGGATGGGGTGTCTACAAACACACCAGTGGCATAATAGAACTAAGTAAAGCAATGAGGACGTCCAAGTAGATGAGATGAGTCAATAAAAATCCAAGCAAATAGATCTAACAATCCAACACAAACACAATGAGAATTTATCTTGGTTAGCTTTCACTTAACCCGGATGGAAAATATAAAGAAATATAACATTCAACTAGAAGAGATTAATGATTCACTCAATACAAGGAATTACACTCACTCATCATGAACTATCTCCTTCAAGTCACTCTTTGTAATGAAGAAAATATCAATGAAGTACTTGCCTCTCATATTGGAGGCTACAACAATATATAGAACAAGAATAGAAAGAACACTAGGTTAATCTTGATTCTTAGTCGTCCGATATATCCTTTAGAAGAAGTAACTGAATAAGAGTCGTACGATCTGAATTGAGTTGAAGATTGGGCTGAAATGATCTAACAGATCGAGACCCAAAACAAACACAGCGCCGCGCACGGTCGGCCGTCCAAACGGCCTCCTCTCGGCCAAAACCATGTGCAACTGCGGTCGGGTGTGCAGTCGGAGTTCGGTCAACCGCAACTCTACAATGCACAGTTCGGTCAACCGCAACTCTACCTGCATTGTTGTTGTTCTATTTTCTTCTACTCTTTTCGACGCTTCGACCTCTGTGCTTCATCACTCTCTTTTAATCTGAACCACGAATATTCAAGACATAATTCTAACAGTTAGGTTCTTAATGATTTTCTCACTAGAAAATACTAGTTGTCGGCCTAATGAATTTTTTTTCGTCCTCTTCTTTTTCACAGTATCAAATTGGCTTGCCCATGTAGCGACTTATTCAGGACTAATTAGGTAAAAAAGTTTTAAGGGAAAAGCACGAACTAGCTGTAATAGTATATGTTGCCACTTTACAATTGGAAGCTTCATTTATTACAGATTCTTATAAAAATAGAAACTACTCTTTTTAGAAAGAGTACACATAGAAAAGGACTAATCCTGTTTTATTCATACCTTGAAATATAAATCTAAAATTATCCCTTGTCAAAAAATCGTCGTTCAATTCCGAAGTTCTTCCCTTGTCTCACATGCATGCGTATCAATTACTTATATACTAAATGAGCAAGTTGCTCATATTCCTTTTTCCATATATATATATATATATATATATATATATATATATATATATATATATATATTATCAATTGCTTATTTACTAAATGAGCAAGTTGCTCATATTCTTTTTTCTATATATATATGGGGTAAAAAAATATATTAAGGGTATGTGTAAAATTCTCAACTCATTTACTCTTTCCTTTCTCTTCCCCTTCTCGACCCTCTTTCTTTTCTTTGTCTTTTCTTTCGTCCCCAACCCGAACCAAATTCCTCAACTTCTCCGCCAACTCCACCACCTCCAAGTCTCCGATTGTAACTACTTCAACTTCGAGGCTCTGATGGCTCTTACTTTCCATCAAAACCCTTAATCTAACCCTAACCTTAATTGAAACCCTAAGTCCCTAATTTCTTTCGGTCCTTCCTCTCCATCAAAAGGTATTCTACTCTTCTTCTCATCGTCTTCTCCTTACAATTTAATATGCATTTACTTGATCTATAGTCTACGTGTCGTATACAAATTTGTATGGATTATGCAGAATTTGTGAATTTTGAGTGGTATGGACCATATGGTTGATGTGATTCACTGTGACTTTTGAAGAGTATCCAAATTGGTATGGTTGATGTGATTTACTGTGAAGAACAAGTAGATCTGAGTATGTAAAAAAAACAATGCCTAGAAGTACATACCTAATAGTTTACTATAGATTATGTTTATGTAAAAAAATTGGAACTGATATGTGCAATAAAATGACTGAACTATGGTGAGGGTTGAGAAAATGCATATTTATATTATAATATGAGGGAATTGATCATTGAACGTATTATATATATATATATATATATATATATATATATATATATATATATATATATATATATATATATATATATATAATTGAGAAGCTAAGGCTTTAGATGAGAATTTGGTTATCATAGACATACATCCTTCCTTGCTAATTTATAAACCATGCCTAGAAGTACAATTTGTTTTAGCCTTTTAGGGATATTAATTTGTTGGAATTGGATAAAATTTCAGATGAAAATACTACACTATTCAAGTTTTTAAAAACTCTCAAGAACATGCTGCTCAAGTAGCCAAGAGCCCCCATCCAGGCCGCCCCCACCCCCATGTCAGCCCGTTGTCCAACCCCCGCCTACGTGCAATGTAGTATAAGAGTATCCGCCTGATCCTGCTTTAAGAAAAAAATATTTATGAGTACGATGTTAACGAAAGAGAGAATGTTCGACGAAACTTCTTACAAAAAGGACCCTGTCAGCCTAAAGATCACAACTTTCCTTGACATTATTGTGCAAATGAGAAGCGTCGATTTCAAGCTTCGTGGTTCAAAGAGCACCCTAATTGACTAGAATATAGCATTACAATAGATGTCGTTTATTGTTTGTATCGTTATCTTTTTAAAGCCGATCATGGTGGCCAAGGTGGTGGTGATTCATTTGTTGGTGGAGAGAAATTTAAAAATTGGAGAAAAAAAATGAAGTTGAATGGGTATGTTGGAGACCATGGTGGCCAATGCAACTATTGAGTCTCTGTTGTCTCAACATGGGTTAAGTATATCGAGTATACGGGGGCAAGCGTACGACGGTGCTAGTAATTGCATGGAGAATTCAACGAATTAAAAAGTTTGATTATGATGGAGAATGAGTCGGCTTATTATGTTCATTGCTTTCCTCACCAACTTCAGTTAACACTTGTTGCTGTTGTAGAAGGTCACGAGAAGATTTCTGTATTCTTTTACATTGTTACAAGTTTATCAAATATTGTTGGATCCTCATGCAAGTGTAAGGATATTCTTCGTGAAAAACAATTTGAGAAAGTTATTGAATGAGTTTATAATGGTGATGTTTTGACTGCACAAGGTAAGAATCAAGAAAAGACACTGAAGCGAGCAGGAGCACCTGTTGGGTTTCTCATTACGGTACAGTGATGAGTTTGATTTGCTTGAACTCGTCTGTGATTGATGTTATTGTGATTGTTGAGGAGCATGCAAAGGATAAGAAAATAAAGGGGTAAGCAGAAAATCTATTGGAAATCATTGCACAATTTAAGTTTGCATTTCATTTACATTTTATGAAGAATATTTTGGAAATCACAAATGATATATTACAAGCTTTACAGAGAAAATACCAAGATATAATAATGCTATGACTCTTGTAAATGAAGCCCCGAGTTGCTTCAACCGGGCTTCAAAGGGAGCTTCAAAATGAAGGAGCTTCAAAAAAGTCTCCAAATTTGGAGACTTTTTTTAGCTCCTTCAAATCACTATTCACAATTTAAATTTTCCATTTTACCCTTTTTTACCTTAATATCTTTTTAAGAATTCCTTCCATATCCTTTAATTAAAATGTGTAGCTATATATTTCGTGAATGTATTTTATAAAATATTAAGCCAAATTTTATTATTTTGGTACTGTTGGAAATGTCTCGACGATACCTTTAAAATGAGACTAATTTTGAATATTTTTTTGTTGTTTGAAAAAAATAATTGATACAATATTTATAGTCAAGATTATTTAGTTGTTTTTCCTGTTATTGTAATTTACTATTATGTAATTCGCTTTTCCTGTTATTGTAGTTTGTTATTATTGTATTAGCTTATCTGTATTTTTTTTCATCTTCATGTTGTACTTTCATTTCTAATTATTATAATCCGAAATTTTCTAATTCTGTCAAAATTTAATATTAAAATATACTAAATTAGAAAATTTATTTGATTAATGTCAACTTACTATTTCATTCATAATCTAGGCAAAGTGATAACTAAATAAAATTACTCATTTTATTAGGAAATTTACAAGTCATTAATAATCGCTTAAAATAAAATAAATCTAATAATCTTATAATTAAAAATATTTATCCGGATATTAAAGTAGTTTTATATTTTATTAGAATTACAATTAATGTATAGTTTAATTTTAAAAATTGAATAAAATTTGAAGAAACCAATTTTGAAGGAAGATGGTTGGAGTTGATGAGCCTTCAAAAAGGAATATTCCAAAAATATTCCGTTTTGAAGGCCTTCAAAATGAAGGAAGCAACACATGGATGAATTATTTATACAACATGGAAGATTCCGTCGTAACTTTGAAGGAAAAATAAATCTTCATCATTATCGTATTGAATTGTTATATGAAGTGATTGATTTGCAACTTTAGGAGTTGAATAATCGTTTTAATGAGGCAAATACAAAGTTGTTGTTTATGGATTGTCTTGATCTAAGTGATTCATTTTCTGCTTATGATCAGAGAAAATTATTTTGCTTTGCTGAATTTTATCCATCCGATTTCTCTAACGTTGAGTTAATGCATCTTGACCGGCAACTTGATACCTATATTTTGGATTTGCGCTCTGATGACTGATTTTCTGAAGTTTCAAGGGTTAGTGGGCTTGTTAGAAAGATGGTTTAGTTAAAAAAACATTGTGTATATCCGTTGGTATATTTGCTCTTTATGTTGGCATTGCTATTACCCATTGCAACCGCAACAGTAGAGATAGTATTTTCTGCAATGAAAATCATGAAGACTTTATTCCGTAACCGATTGGGAGATGAGATGATGAATGATTGTTTGGTCGCATATGTTGAAAGAGATGTGATGCCATTGACAATAAAGATATCATTCAATATTTTTAGAATATGAAATCTTGAAGGGTTTTATTGCTAAAGAAAAATGTTATTTAGTGATTGTAATAGTTTGTGACATTTGGTAGTAATATGTGATATTTTGAAAATTGCAAATGTGTTTATTAATTTTTTTTATAGTAAGTATCGCATCCCTAGATGAAAATCATGACTACGCCATTGTGTAGGAGGCATAAATTTGGAATGATAATGAGGGATGTGTATTTTTAGAAATGTTTTGAAAAAATAGGCATCACTCTGTTAAAGACAAATCAGTGGAATTATGGTAAGCTTTCAATTTAAATTATATTAGGGTTTTCCAAACACAAATCAGTGGAATTATAGTAAGCTTTCAATTTAAATTATATTAGGGTTTTCCAAACGTATAGAGGCAATGACCATCTAAGGACTCATCACCCATGTTAATCTCATAAACTTTCAATTTTCCCCTACCAAACTAAATTATGGTAAAAGATTCCCTCGAAGATGAAGATTCTAAGGACTACGACAAAAGATTCCCTTAAAGAATGAAGTAGGGTCTTGATGGAGTAGTCTCTAATTATTCACATGCCAATGAGACCTATAAAGAAATCAGCATTCCAAACTTAGCCCTGTTAATAAGACTTCTCTTTACCTTTTCATCTTTTTCTTTTTAGCTTTGGTTGCATGTAGGTTGGAAAGGCGAAGGGCAAGTATCTCGTAAAGAGCTTTTCCAGCAAAAAATATCTTAAATCGAAATCGGGCCGACGATCGATTGACAGCCAGCACGGCACGACCTACTATGTTCATTGATACCCACCACCCCAGAATTTATTGGAGGGATATGATGTATCGTTTTGCGACTACTATGTTTATTTTGTCCCACCCCCCATGTTCGGGATGGAGTTTATGTACTTTTGTTCTGTTTGTAGGATTTTGTAATAGGTTCAGTACTCTGAGTATGTTTTATTAATCTCTTATTAATGAAACAGGGTTGCCAGATTCCACCTTTTCTTAAATAAAAAAAAAAAAATAATAATAATATAATTTTCTTTTGGGTTACTGGGACGTGTCCTCGAGGGAGGATTGTCAGCGTCTTCCAAGTGGAAGAGTATGATGATGATGAAGTCGAGATTGAGCCGACGCTTGATTGAGGGACGGGTCTGTTATGTGCTCTTGTACCGTTACTTTGGATTTATCCCCACCCCCAGGGTCTGTTGGGTGGATTTAGTGTTTTGCTATACTTTTAATGGATGCATGTATGTTTTTTTTCTTTTGTCCCACCCCCATGTTTAGAAGAGGATCTATGTTTTAAGTATGTACTGTAGAACTCTGTATTTTGCTCACTTTTTTGAGTTTGTTATATTAACCTTTTATTAATAAAAACATGGTGGTCGTACTCCACCTTTTCTTTCAAAAAAAAAATAAAAAACAAAAAACAAAAAATCTTAGGTTGCTTATTGGTTTAAGAGCTTGAAGAAGAATTTTAGCATGCGGCGAAATGGGCAGAAAACATGGGATACTGGTGCAAAACGTGATTATGAAGCCTAAGTAAGTCGTGCTTATTTTGTGCGTTTGCTTTTCCGATTTTTGCATCACTTTAAGTTTCACTTTGGATTCCACCATTTTTGCTTTTCTCTAGTGGTCACAGATTTGAATGTTTTGCATCACACTTTGGACCATGCAAATTATGAACTACTTTCCTTTCAAAGCGTTCACATAAGTTTACATTTAGATGCAATCCAGAAGGGTTTTTGGTACACAAATCGGAGAAACCCTGGAAATTTTAGGGTAGGAATCAAGATTTTCAAGTAAGTTGCATCAATATGTTTAGTATGACACACTGTATTCTTGACAATCATTCATTAATTGGACAATTTTGGTATGACTTCCATGGGAACCCATCATTCGTTCCATACACTGCCTACTAAAGCAGGTAATCTGATGGTCTAAGACATACAAATTTCACTACATTATGATTTAAGGGTATTTATTTTGATTAAAATCGAGATTTGGACTTTTAAGTATAGTCGCCAAATCAATAATTTAGGAGACAACAATTAGTATTTTGAAGGACCACTTCAATTATTTTAACTTCTAAGCAACTCTAACAACTAAACGAGAATTTTTTAAGGACCAGTTGAATTAAAATATGAGGATGTAACTAAGCCACAATTCATGACTACTGTTAGACAAAGACGAAGAACCTTACAGTAGCACTAGAACAAAGATATGTAAATAAGACAGTAAATCTTAAACAAACTGATTAAAAATTACTCCATGAATCAAACCAGATATCCTAGAATCCATCTCACCAAATACAGTGTCGACAAGTAGATTTGAGAATATGATTAAAGGGTAATTATGTTATAAATTATATAAGGAAGGCATATGTCATGTGTCTTGTAGTTCAGACTGGATTGCACCAAGTGACAGTCACAAATAAAAAGCTGAGATGAGACACTCACCTTTTTCTGAAGCAGCCAGACTATTCTCCACTTCCCCTACAAAATATCACAAGCCGTCAAAATGCTTTAGAAAGAGAGAGCAGTTATGTGGGAACAATAGTAGCCACTATACATCTTCCTCTATTATAAAGATAAAGAACTAAAAGATTAGGTACAAGTAACATGTGATGGAGAGTTCATGGAAGCTTAGCATGAGATTTCAAGTGGCAAAGTTGCAGTCATTTAGGTTTTGGTATTATACTTACCGGCCGAATTCTCAAAAGTATATCGTCTGAGAAAGTTTGCGAAAACAAGAACAGTATATGAAAAATTATTAGGATGTGATATAAAGTGATATTTTTTGTATGAAAAAGATAATGGGCATGTGAAATTATACTTGCAAATCTTGGTTCAACCAAATATGTAAGGGGAAAATAAGAAGACTGCAACATCATCATTTAAAAACTTTTTTTTTTTTAAACTACGTTAAGGTATAAAAAAATCATACCCTGAATGCATAGGACACAAGTACAATGTATTAGGAGGAGACATGCAGACAAGGATCACATTCCTTAATTAAACAGTTTTATATGCTTTAGGCAAAAACAAGTTGCGGTGAAGAAGAACAGTTCAGGTATTTCACTAATAGGAAGCTTCATTGCTAGCTAAAGAAAGACCATTATGTACAGGAGCCATAAACATACATCGGCATTACGTATTTAATTGAATTCTGAAAGGAGGAGTTATCCAGCTTTTTACCCTTCTTTTTGAAAATATTTAGTAAAATACCCTTGTTTAGAAAATAATTAGTGAAATACCCTAGTTTTTAATTAGATTTCCATAGTATTCTTCCTATAATAATTTTTATAGGATGTGTGACCTTTCTACAAAAACTAAAAATTTTTGGGTTTTAGGATAATTCATATTTTTATTATTAGAATTTAGTTTTTCTGCTTTCTAACTTATAAATTATTAATAAATACACAGAAAATTCTAGAAATTAAATTAAAATTACCTACTTTGTACTGGCTCTAATACCACAACTATGTGGCGGGGTGTGCGTAGCGCGTAATCTCCTGAAGACCTGAAAATCAAAAGAAAGAGAGTATCAAAACTTTAAAATTCTAAAGAGTTGAAATCAAGATCAAAGTTTGGTGTAAAATAATATTCGTCGAAATAATAGTTATTGTCAATTCTGAAAAAGTAATCAAGAATGATGGGAATATCGTCGTCATCGTCGTCAAGTTCTCTCGTATATTCTGATTCTGTCTCATATCCTTCATTATTACTATCATATGGGGGTTCTTCGAGTTCTTCTATATGTCTATTTTCTCCTCCATTCTATTCATATTCTTCTAGAAATTGTCTGTATGCAGTCGTAGGACTCCAAACGTAACTACTAAATATACCATTTTCATAAAATAACAAAGATCTTTCGTGATAAGTTAGGTCGTCAATTATTTTAACATTTATATTACTAGTTTCTCCAGGATTTATTTGGTTTATTGTTATGATTATTACTCGTTGTATACTAAAAAAGAATAATTTGAATTCGTAGCAATCATCCATGCTTATTTGTCTATGAGGATAATAAACATCAAAAACTAGCATTCTATCACTTCCTTGGTAATTAATCATTAATTCAAAAATAGGTGAGGCAATACCAAGATTATTATTATCCATTAGTTCTTTTGAACAATAATCGATTATAAAATAAAGAGTAGAGAGAGATTTCTAAGGATACCTAAAAAATCAAACAAAACGGCCCATCATGTTTCCGACCTAGTTAAACTTTTTTAAGCTGCTCTGTACCAGTTACTAACAGTGGATAAAATACCCCTGGTATGCACCCCGATTTCTGTGCTTCTTTTACGTTCTTCCTATCTCAAGATTACTATGCCCTCAATAGAGCTTCATCCGAGAGATACGTCGAGAACAACTAGTAGCACTTTGGTACAGATAACCACAACAGTCTAACTATAGAAGGTTGCAAATGAGTCTTTTTGCAAGATCAGTCAGACAAAGCCTTACAAAACTCTCCCTAAGGGAAAGAGATTTAGTTATTCATACCTTATTTTTTGCAAGAGCTGATAGATGAAAAGATATTTTATTTCCTTCAAACTTGTTACAAACAGACTCTTCAAGATTATAAGGAATTATTTCTCTCCCAGATAGTCTGCCTCTCTCCCTTACCCTGCCTTTCTTTTTATAGAAGAAGGGATGGCTCTACAACAGATACAATTATTATTCTCCTTACATCATTGCTTACATCACAGATACAATTATTGCTTTTCTTACATCAGTGCCTACATCATAGCTAAATAATTGAGATAATTGCTACTTATGCAGGGGACATCTTCATGTGCTTCACATCTGAAACAGCTCTTCGTCAGTGTTCTCTTGTTCTTTTCTGCAATAGTCACATGAATGCTGTAGTTCCATCCTCATCAATCTACAATAGTGAACAGCTGTTTCTTCTGTCATTGTCATATCTCCTTTATGCAGGATTCGGTACCAGTTGTCAAAGACTTCTTTCTTTGACTGGGGTTGTTTAATTTTTGCTATGCTGTAGATCATTAATTTCTGTAGGTCAGGGCTATCATAGATCCATATGTTACCTTCTCTGCTTTGTATGTCTTTTAGTTCACAATACATTGTTCTAAATCCCGTAACTCTTCTTTCTGGAATTAGTTTTTCAAATTCTTCGTTCTTATATGGTATGATACTGGTTGCTCCAAACAAGATTTGTGTGGTCATCCCTATTTTTATGATATGTTCAGCTGGTAGTTCTTCATTATCTTCAAGGAATTCGGGAATAGCTGAAAATATACTGACATATATTTTGGATGCCTTTGTAAGACCAAAATAACTTTTAGCAGCTTTATATACTTCTTTTGGTAACTGGCTAAGTTCTTCACATTCTCGAGATGATAAATGCAGTGGATAAGTCCTCTTTCGAACAATACTCTTACTGTTTTTGGATTTGCTCCTGCTGTATGATCGCTTTGTTCATATGTTGCTGGGAAATAGTTTTGATAAATTGGTTGACCTGAGTGGTCTGGCATAATTTCTCAATATATTGTAAAAATAAATCCTTCTTGGAGTATTTCGGAGGATCCGAGAGTAAACTCTCTTTGTAGGTAGTGGGCTGTATAGATGTAGAGTTTTCCTCTTGTGTGGCTATTTTTTTGATCCCATTTGTATTTTGTGGGTTAATTGGTTCACTCCCTTCACTCATTTTTTCAATACGATCCGTACTTATATGTTGGTTGATATGGCTAAAAATGAGGTTAAATCGGAACCGTCCAAATCGGGCACGAATCTTGAAGCCCAGGGGTAAAACGGTAATTTCACCTACCAATGGGTCTGAAGTGGGTACTGGTTCTCCTCCTCGAAGACCCACTAACCCGCGAATGGATCCACCTCAACTGGGTGCGGGTTTCAACCCGCAGCAAACCCGGTCCAGAAAGGATAGAATTAGGGTTTCTGATTAATCCTAATCAACGGCCTTAATTCATATCTATCATTTCACTGGGGATTAGGGATTACATTCCTTATCTAACCACAGGGATTACATTCCTAATCTGACCCCAGCGACGCCTATAAATACCCCCCATCCATCTCCATTAAGAGGTAATCAATCTTTTACCAGTTTTACGCTCTTTCATAATCACTTCTGGTTACTGACTTGAGCGTCGGATGGTGCGTCGCCGGGATCAACCCCGGTATCTTGCACTTTTTGCAGGTGAACGGCGGGAGTCAATGGTCAAACTCCGGCGGAACAGGTAACAGGTTTGCTATTCAAAGTTTTCCAAGAATCCACAAATACTATCTGTTTGCCCCCACACCAGATTCAGCGGCAACATTGGTAAAATATACTTTGAAGGCCACATATTTGCAGCTGTAATTGGTTAAATGCTCCTTTTAATTGCTTCACTGTCTTCTTTAGGTAGACTATATCCTGTTCTATTTGTTGAACTCTGGTTTCCATTCTGCAACAAATGAAATAGTTAATTTCTTGATAGAAAATCAGCTAAAATATTATGTTTTCCTTTTATGTTTTCTATCAAGAAATTGTAATGTGCTAAATCCATCTGCCACCTTATCAATCTTTTGTTTGCTATGGTTGGGTCTATTATTTTATTAATCCAACTCTTTGCTTGGGTATTATCTGTTTTTACCGTAAATTTTGTATGTATTATAAATAGTTCAAACTTTTTTATAGCTTTTAAGATTGCTAGTAGTTTTTTTTCGTTTATGTGGTAATTTTGTTGGGTTTGTGTGAAAGATCCACTAGAGTATCTAGCTAGTTTTCTTCCTTTTCTCCATATTTCAATAAATTTTAATACTGCTCCCCAATTGGTTTCACATGCATCTGTTTCTATTATCCAAGAACATTCTTTAACAGGTAATCTTAGCTTATGTAATTCTGAAGTTTGTTATTTTAATATTTTAAGTTTCTCTTCATCCTCCGGGGTCCATTCCCATTTCTTAAACTTTTTTAGTTTTTGTTGTAACCAATTTATTTTTGCTGATAAATTTGGTATGTAACCTCTTGTTTGATTTAGTAATCCTATTATAGCTTGCACTTCTCTTTTTTCTTTTAAGACATTAGGAAAAGTCTTTATTTTTTTTGCTATATGTGGTTGTAATTCTATTCCTTCATGTGATAATTTTGTTCCTAAGAATTCTATCTCAGTTTTAAATAATTCCATTTTCTTTTTTGATAGTATAATACCTGCATTTTTCACTATTTCTATGAATTTTAGTAGATGTTCTTTATGTTGTTCCTCGTTTTCTGATCCTATTAGAATATTATCTACATATACTAATATGAAATTGTTATATTTTTCAAAGATTTTATCCATATATTCTTGAAATATTCCTGGGCTGTTTTTATAACCGAATGGTAATACATTCCATTCATAAAATCCTTGAGGCGTGCTAAATGTTGTTAAATGTTTTGAATCTTCTGTTAGTTTTACATGATAAAATCCTGATTTACAGTCAAATTTCGAATATATTTTTCTTGTTCTCACTGTGTTAAGTAGTATTTGCATGTCTCGTAGTGGGTATCCAAATCTCTTAGTATTTTTATTTAGTTCCTTATAGTTTACTACCATTCGAGATTTACCTCTTTTTTCTTCTAAATATTTTTTTACTATGAATGCTGGTGATGAATGTGGACTTTGTAATTTTCTTATGTAATTATTTTCCACTAATTCTTTTATGTGTATTTTGAATTTTTCTAGGTCTGTTGGAGTATGTCTTATAGGTCTAATTTTTATTATTTTGTTCACATCTATTAACTCTATATGTGTCGTGGGTTCACTTAAGTTTCATTTTGCCAAGGGGTCTTCTCCGCACAGATCTTCTAATTGTTTTTGTAAAATTTCTTTTGTAGTTGTTACTTGAACTTGTTGTATTCTAGTTTTGTTTGGTAAATATTGGTATTCACCATGCTGGGTTGAAAAAACTCTAATGTGTGGCAGGTCAGTTCTGGAATATGGTTGGGTTATTCTAATTGCTACTGCTTGGTGTCTGCAAGGTGTTGTAAATACAACTGATTTATGTGATATAGTTATGGGATAGTATTGTTGGAAAAAGTTATTTCCTAAGAGTACGTCATTATTCATATTGTCAAACTGGTATACTACAGGTATTTTTAGTACGTAACTTCCTATTTGTACATTAATATTTTGTTGATATTTGTCTAGTATGATAGTTTGTCCAGTTAATCCAGTTATGGCTTTTTTATTAAAACCATCTTGTTTCCATTTTTGTAGTATATTTTCGCGGCATAGACTAGTACCTGCTCCGGTGTCTATTAGATTGTGATAGTTTCTTGATTTGTATTCTTCGTAAACAAATTCTGTTAGAATGTATAATGTGTTTTTTGTTGCTCTTAAGGAATTCATTTGTCCAATATCCTATTTATTATCATGCTTTCATTGTTTACTGTTATTGTAATTTTTTCTTTTTGAATTGAGTAAGGTTGTACTGATGTAAGGAAGTCAGTTCCTAATAACATATCATTAACATGTTGTTCTGGGTTTACATGTAAGTGTAATAACATTTCCTTTCTACCATTTATCCTTAGTGGTAGTATGATTTTATGTACAATTGGATGTCTATTATTGTAATAGTCTAGCTAGTAATATGGGTTTTCTAATGTTATTAATTCAGTGGTTTTTATATTTATTTGTTTAATATGTGAATTAGTAGCTCCTGTATCTACTAATGCTATTTGTTTATTCCATTTTCCATTGTCATAATATTCTATTTCTATTTTAAATTGGTTATTGTTTTGGTGTTCTAATGTATTTATTATTGGTATTAATTCCAATGCTTGTTGTTTATTTCTTATTGATAGTGATCTCTTTCCGAACATTATTTGTGGTGCTTTTTCTTTTGCAGTTTCTTTTTCTTTATTAAAGTCGAATTCTATATAATTTGGTATAGTCATTTCAGGGTTTTCTCTGGCTGTTTTGTACCTTATGATTTCGTTGAATAGAGGCTCTATTTTAAAATTATCTGTATTTCTATTCTTTACCTCATGCTTACTAGTAAAAGCGTAAATATTTCTTATTTGTATGCTCATAACTTTGCTTTTTTCTATCAGTTCTATACCTGATAACCTATGATACATGACTAGACTTTTATCTTTATTTTCTTCTGCCATGCTTATAGAGAAATTAGGTTTTATTGTGAACTTTATCTTTTGGTACATTAGGTTTCCTTGCACTATTCCTATTAAGGCATCTTGTATACTTGATATTATCCTATCATCCATTAGATATATTTCGAGGGGTGTATTTATTCCTTCCTTAAAATAGGCTTTTATTATTATTTGTACAGCTCCTAAATGTATGTGTCTTAATGTTTTTCTGGTCCTTTCACTTATTTTTTCCATCTCTTGTCTTATTATTCTTTCGGTTATTAATAGGATTATGGTTTTTCCTTGTGCTTGTTCAATGTCTATGGGTTGTTCATTATTCCTAGCTATTACTATGGTACTTTTCTTTCTTTCAAATATTGGTAGTTTAAAGATTTCTTTTGGATTTATATCTAATTTGGTTACTCTTATTTTATCGTACTTTTGTATGTCAAAGCACATTCTTTCTCTTAGTTCTTCATTGTTTTCT
This sequence comes from Hemerocallis citrina, assembly GCA_017893485.1. Classification (NCBI taxonomy): domain Eukaryota; kingdom Viridiplantae; phylum Streptophyta; class Magnoliopsida; order Asparagales; family Asphodelaceae; genus Hemerocallis; species Hemerocallis citrina. The sequence goes on from CM030362.1 coordinate 152,231,612, forward strand.
TCTCTTTCTGAGGGTTCTCCTATTTCTGTTAGATTAGTTAATATGTTTATTTCACATTCTTCTGTTTCACCTTCACTATTTCCACTATCTTTTTCCATTACCATTATTTCTTCATCTTCACTTATTTCTGACCATTCTTCATTATATTCTATGGGTTCGTAATTTATGTTATTCATTTCTTCAATTTCTTCTATGTATTTCATATTTTCTTTTTTCATTCTTTTAGGACAATTTGGTGATATATGTCCTACCTCTCCACATATGTAACAATTACATTTTTTTGAATTTTTCGTACACTGTCTATTTTTATTTTTCTTCATTTTTCTAAAGTATTTTTAAAAGGTTTTCAATATCTCTTAAAAGTTTTCCTATATTTTGGTTGATATTTTTGGAATTTGTGATTATTCCTCTTTGTGTATCTATAGTTATTATTGCATCCCCAGTGATTCGGTCTTGCATCTTCACAGCAGATTCTTTGTTTATATGTTCTATAATATTTCATTGTTGCTCTAGCATCTTGGCATACTTTGTCTCTATAATCTTTTACAAATTGCCTTCTATACCCTAAAGTGTCTACTTCTGGTTTCACTTTCTCACTTATGTATGCACTATATATGTTTATACTCCATGGATCAGGTAATTTTAGAAAGAAAGAGTCTAAAATTGGACTCTGTTCTTCTTTTGTATAATAACTATCTTGAAAATATTCTCGGAATTCACAAGCATAGTTGTCAAAATGGCACATGTCGTAAATTTCTAAGTTACTTAGTCTCCATCTTGCTTGATTCTTTTTGTATATAGTGTGTTTTTCTCCCTTATCATATACACTGAATTCAGTTCTTATTGCTTTTTCGTAATTTGTAATTATTTCTTTTAAAACTAAGGCCCGTTGTGCTTAGCTTTCTTCAGTTCCTCTATCATCAGTTGGTCTTGATTTTCTTATAGTATTTCTCTCTTCTTCCTCTAGCCCATTCCACCATTTCGCTACTACACCCATAAAGGTAACTTCTATAAATTTCTCAAATGCATTTCCGTTAAGGTTTTGCCTAAATCCTACTATTAGTGACGCTTTTACCCATTCTTCAATTGTCCTATCTACGTCTTTTACGCAATCTAGGTCTAACCATTCTCCATTTCCTGCTATTCCTTTTTCGTAGTGTTCTGTTGGTTCGTATTTTGGGGTTTCTTTTTCTTTATCTTTTCCTAGTTGCATTCTTCTTTTTGTATTTTGCCATTTCCATGGTAATTGGTATGGTTTTTTGTTAGGTGGTGGCCTTAAGAATTCATACATGTTACTTGGAATTTCTGAAGGTTTTTCAATAATCTTATCTTGGTCCATTTTTATTTCTTCGTTTGCTATATCTAGATTTTTCAAGGCTTCTTGTACTTCTTCTGAATTATAATTTGCCATTAAATCTTCTATTTCCAAGATATTTATATTAAGTTTTGTTATGGCTTCTAGCTCTTTCATGTTTAAATAAATTTTTGGTTCCATGTCCTATTATTTTGTTTGCTGGTAGGTGTTGGTAATATCAACTTGCTTCTTCGTTTCTGTAATCTAATACTTTGTATGCTATTTCTTTTTGTATCTCTTTAGGTAATTGATTAGTTACTTTTATTGTTAGTAATAGGTATTCTGATATTTCTTTATTAGCAGTATGTTTACTTTTCACTAATTTTTTATCAACGTATCTAATCTTGAATTTTGAACGATTTTTTTAATTTAAGTTTCTTTATTTTCTGTGAATTATCCAGCTTTTCTAAGGGTAAGGTGTATTATAGTTTATGATTTCTAAAGTAGGGTTATATATGAAGTTTTGCTTTTTGGTTATTATAATTAAAAGAGGTAGTTGGCTAAATATTTTATAAAAGTGGGGTATTTGGCTAAATCTTTTAGGAAGTGGGGTATTTGGCTAAATATTTTCCAAAAGTAGGTTAGTTACCCACTATACTATGAAAGAAGAGGGTAAAAGCGGGGAATAATAAAGTAACAGAGCAAAGGAAGGGAAAAGCCTTCAAGTGGCAATTGATAAAGGATGATCCTCATCAATTTATGTATGGATCGAAGATAGACTATCCCTCCTTCCCTATATGTGAAGGACCAAAAGGGGTAAAAAATATCGATTATGAGAAATCCATAGGATTCCTTTCGATTCCTGTAGACCAGCGAAAAGCAAGTGTGTCTAAAGTGACATATGCTAGAGTGTATTACAAGGAAGTTACCGAGATACAATCATAGAGACTATTATTGGATCAATTTTATATATAACTGGATAGTCTAAATTAAGCACTAAGGAGGCACGTTCTATCTGTCAGAATTTCAAAACTTGGACCAGTATTAAGTTGTTGCAATTGTGTTCAGACTAATGCAAAAGATACTAGCAGGTCCTTCTTATTGGAAGTTAATACAAAACTAATGTAGGATTTTGAGCTTTATGGTTAATGTGGACTTTGCTCGCTAAGAGCTTGACAGACATTATACAACTATTTCAGGTTTGTTTTACAACTACCAAGATACCATTATATGAAAAGGTTTTAAATTATTCTTTTCTAACGTAAGAACTATAATGAACACAGTGAAGAAAATTGATGGACAGTTAAAGATGATTAAATGAAATAATTTCTAATTAAGGTTGCCAAAAGAATATGCTGAATGAAAATAACATAATTGGAATGAGTATAAAGGAAAGGGTTATGAAGTGAGTAAAGGAGTTTTGAAAGGGAGAGAGATTAAAGAGACAATGGCTAGTTTGTTTTCATTGATCCAGATAGTATATATATACAAGTTTCATCAGCACATAAAGAGGAAACTGATTACATAAAAGAAGGAAACAGAAAAATAAACTGAATAAAAATCTCTTGAATTGTGGCAGATTCCTTTATTTTCTCTATTGACTTGCTCAACTTGATTATATATCTTTATCATGCCCTCGCAAGATGAACGGTGGTGAAGCAAGTCCAATCTTGGCCTTGAATGAGTCAAATTGAGGACGAGCAAGAGGTTTTGTAAGAGCGTCGACTAGTTCATCAGCGGTAGAGACGTGTAACACTCCTAGCAAACCATTTTGAACTTGTTCCCTGATAAAGTGATAGTCGAGAGCAACATGTTTCATGCGCGAGAGAAAGACTGGATTTAAATAGAGATTTTTTGCACCAACATTGTCACAATAAATAACTGGTTTTTGAGGAAGAGAGACGCCAAGTTCTGTAAGAATAGAACAAATCCAGCGAATTTCTGCAGCAGTAGAGGCCACCGATCGATACTCAGCCTCAGTGGAATAGCAAGCCACAATTCGTTGTTTCTTGGAGCTCCAAGAAATAGGATTGTGACCCAGACAGACTATGTATGCACTAGTAGAGGTGAAATCATCCTTGTTACCTACCCAGTCAGCATCTAAAAAAGCATGAAGTGCTATCGGGGAGGTCCGACGAAGTGTGATACCATGATCTAAGGTGCCACAGAGATACCGTAGTAAATGTTTAACCGCATTCCAGTGAGCACTAGTTGGTTGGTGCATGAACTCAGGGAGTTTGTTCATATTATAAGCAACGTCCGGTCGAGTGAGGGAGAGATACTGGAGGCTACCGACAACCGTCCGATACTCGGTTGGATCAGATAGTGGAGGTCCGGATTGTAAAGTGAGAACTGGACTGGTTGCGAGTGATGTTGGAGCAGGCTTGGTCAGTCATGTGAGTTCTGGTAAGTAGATCAGCAATGTACTTGCGTTGACTGAGGAGAAACCATTGTTATGGGAGGTGACATCCACTCCGAGGAATTAGGTGAGAGGACCAAGGTATTTGAGAGAGAAGCGTTGAGAAAGTTGTTGAATGAAAGTCTGTGCAGCTTCAACATTATTCCAAGTTATAATGATATCATCGAAATAAACCAAAAGGTAAATGATGGTACCACAATCATTGAAGATGAACAAGGATGTGTCTGCAACATAATTGGTGAAGCCAGAATGAAGAAGAAATTGGCACAACTCATGATACCAGGCATGGGGGGCTTGTTTGAGACCATAGAGAGCCTTTCGTAGCTTGCATACATGATGAGGATGATCACGATCAATGAATCCCGAGGGTTGAGACATAAACACATCCTCATTGAGAGTACCCTGAAGGAATGCATTGTTGATATCAAGTTGTCTGAGTGACCAACCCTGGCTAAACGCAAGGCTGAGAACAAGACGAACAGTGGCAGGTTTGATGACTGGACTGAAGGTTTCAGAGTAATCAACTCCAGGGCATTGATGAAAGCCTTTAGCAACCAATCGAGCTTTGTACCTATCTATAGAGCCATTAGATAAATATTTAGTGCAAAAAATCCACTTACAACCAACCAAATTTTGAGTAGGCTGAGATGGAACTAGGTCACATGTCCCATTACGTAGTAAAGCATCAAATTCTGTAGACATAGCTTGTCGTCACATATGATCCTTGAGGGCTTGGGTAACAGTGGTGGGTTCAAGGATTGTTTGTTGGAGTTGGCAGTGAGGTTAAGCTTTTTGAATGGGTTTATCCATGTTGTGTTTGGAGCGAGTGACTATGACACAAGGTGAGGGTGAGGAGTCGGGTAATGGAGTTGTGTCATTTTAAGTAGGTGGAGGTGATGGATCAGTGGTATGGTTGTGGTCAGTTTCTGGCGCGGGCGTACAAGTATGGGTGTCGAGATCTGGGGTAGGTGTGACATTATTTTGAGTGGGGTTTTAGGTTTGGTTTTGGGTGGTAGAAGCGAGCTAACGCGATGGGGGAGCAGAGCCAGCATTCATGGATGGTGTGGCCACAACTGGTAAAGTCATAGAGCACCACTCAGAGATGGTGGATGAGGTGGTGCGAGGATAAGAAGTATGAGAAGTGGAAAATGGAAAATTTGACTCAAAAAAACGGACATGACGGGAAGTGTATAGACGAGCAGTAGATGTGTCAAGACAGAGATAGGCACTTTAACCGACAAACACACAAGGAGATGAACGAGACTCAAGTTTGTGGGATGTGTATGGGCGAAGCTAAGGATAACAGAGACATCCAAAGCTTCGAAGTTTGGAGTAGTTGGGCAATGTGCCAAAGAGTTTGAAATATGGTGAGAGGTAGTGTAATGTCGGTGTGGGGAGGCAATTGATAAGATAGACGGCAGTAGAAAAGGCAAAATGCCAATATGATAGAGGCATGGATGCATGAGTAAGGAGAGAAAGACCTGTTTCGACAATGTGACGATGGCGACGTTCAGAATACCCATTGTGTTCACGAGTGCGAGGTGGAGAAGTAAGATGTGAGACCCCATTTACTGATAAGAATTAAGAGAGAGCTTGATATTCCCCCCCATTGTCAGAGTAGAGAGTTGTGATTGGACGTTTAAAGAATTTCTCCACTATGGCCTTAAAGCGCACGAAGACATCATGCGTGCCAGATTTGCATTTGAGGGGATAAATCCATATAATTTTGTAAAATAGTCGACAAAAATGATGTAGTATTTAAAGTTATCAACAAATTAAACCGGTGATGTCCATACATCAATAAATATAACCTCAAGTGGCGAAGAAGTAGAAAGAGTAGAGGTAGAAAATGGTAATTTATGGCTTTTGTTGCATTGGCACGAATTGCAATTAAAATTGAAATTGAACGAACGAAAGACATCGGAATTGAAAGAAGACATAATATTTTTGAAAGTTGATAAAGAAGGATGGCCTAACCTATGGTGCCACCCGGACAAAGTCGGTTTGACACTGGAAAATGCGATTAAAGGTGAGTGAGTAGTGGAAAGTGGCCATTCATACACATCATCCTTAGTCCGACCCTGCAAAAGGATTGACCCCGTGCGAAGGTCCTTCTCATGAAACGAAAAGGGTAAGAACTCAATTGAGTATTATTAGATATGCAAAATTGAGAAATAGAAATAAGACTTTTTTTCATGGTGGGAACACATAAGACATTAGATAGAGTGAATGAGGAAGATGGAGTGGTAAGAGAGGTGGAACCAGTATGAGATATGGGCAGTCTAGAACCATCACAGATCATAATTTCATCTGTGCCATCATAAGAATTGGGGAGAGCAAGGTTGCGTAGGTCAGTGGTGACATGATGTGAGACTCCACTGTCAAGTAGCCATGTGGTATTTGGGGGAATGGTGGTTGCAACATTTGCTTGAGTGTGTCAGGGAGCTGGCGGTCGAGTTTGCGGTGAATTGCCGGGACGAGGAGGTGGTTGTATATGTGAAAATTGCTGTCGGAAAATAGGACAATGTGAGACCACATGACCTTGAGTACTACACCATTGGCAGCGACCAAGGAATGGACGAGCAGGAGGACAGTTGTATCAATTGTTGGTGGGAGAACTGCTTGTGATACTTTGAGTGGATGTGGGTTCATGGGGATTGGTAAGTTGGCAATTGAAATAAGGAGATCAAAGGCTTATTGATACCATAAAGGTATATATTAAGGAGCAAACCTTTGCTTTAATACCATAAAGGAGTTTTGAAAGGGAGAGAGATTAAAGAGACAATGGCTAGTTTGTTTTCATTGATCCAGGTAGTATATATACATGTTTTATGAGCACATAAAGAGGAAACAGATTACATAAAAGAAGGAAACAACAAAACAAACTGAATAAAAATCCCTTGAATTGTGGCAGATTCCTTCATATCTCTAATGACTTGCTCAACTTGATTATATATCTTTATCAGTGAAAAGTCCGCAAAATAAACATACCAAGAGAAAATGGATATCATATTGATCTGTTTATTTTGGTCGGTAAGTGATGGGAAAAAAAATATATAATTTTGATAGAACTTGGCAAAGCGAATTCTTTGTATTATGACTAGGCATTCAATGAGAGTCAATATAAATAGTGTAACCCCTATTTTCGTAAATACATATTTTCTGTGTATTTTCGGTATTTAAAATTTTTGTAAATTATTTTTCTGCTTTCAAATTTTTTTTTTTTTTGTTAAGATGTGTTGTTGGATTTTCTATTAAAGTCTAATTTTTAATCAATGATTTTATTTGTAACTAGTTCAAAAAAATTTTATATTGTAATACGAATCTTGTTATTTTTATGACTTTGGTACATATTATGATTATTATTATTAATATTATTAATTTTGACTATTTATAAAAAAAATGCATTTTATGTGCTAACTGTATTTGTATTTATTTCGAATAAGATTCTATATTGTAATGCAAATTATATTTTATTATAAATTATATATTTTATTAGTTATTTTTCCCTATTGGATACCCTTTAGCCCCTAATACCCTATTATATTAACCCAATACCCACTTTTTCCCTTATTGGATTTTTCTTAAACCTGTTAAACCCAATACCCATGTTTTTAAAACCCATTTAAAACCACCCAGCCCCGTTAATACCCCATCTGCATATACCCATCACCATTAATACCCTAAAACCCATCTCCTTATATGTATATATATGCACCTTTCCCTGTTAACCTAGGCCCCATCATTCCACAGCTGCCTGTTAATCTACCCTCAACCCTAGCCGCTTCATCTTCTTCCCCTACTCCTGACCCTCTCCCTGTGCTACGCCCAGCGGCAGCTCCTTGCTCGACCCTTACCAGGCGATGCCCCTGCAGACCCCTGTCGCGACCACCTCAGCGACCACACCCTATCACCCACAGTCGAGCGTTGCCCTACTCTGGTGCCAGAATCCGACGATGGCAGTAGGGATCAGAGTGCACCTCCTGTGCGCTGTGCCGATCGCCTTGTGCTGCCATCAGCCAATTGACAGCAGCAGCAACCTAGCGACGCACGCCTGTGCGCCGCCCTGTCTTTCGCCTGCAGCACGACAGCCACCCATTCCCAGTCGTGCCGTCCCCCTGCCGCCCTGTCCCGCTGCCATCGTGTCCCCTGGCCACCGTCAGCCAGTACCGAAGCTCCATTGCTGGTTGATTGGGTTTTCATCATCTTTGGTTGTGAGCCATCTGATCTTCTCTTGATCATCACAATCATGATGATCATCAAAGCTCCCTTTGATCGCAGCCGTCCGTTGATCTGATCTTGATCACCTTGATCTCAGCCATCCTATCAAAGTCACCAAGATAGAAATGAAAAAGAACAAGACCAGCAAAGCAAAGAATCTCATAAAAGATAGCTTGGAGCCAGGGGTACTCATCTTCTATGGGATGGTTGCTTGATCGCGATCACCATCATCAAGCTCTTGGATCCAGCCGTCCGATCTTCCTTGGTCTTGATCGTCATCAAGATCCATGTTGGGATCCGTTCCCGTTATTCTTTCGTCGGATTCATCGTCTGTACCCCAAGGCAAGTACCTTCTTGTACATTTCGTTTTCTAGTACAAGTTTTTCTTTGAAAATACTGCAAGCAGATTGTAAATGTGACTCCTCTTTGTTTATTGTTGATGATCTCATGTTTTGTCTTATCTATTATATGATCTAAGAGTCACAACCCTTCGTTGATATACTTGTTCACAACTAGTATAATTTTGATACATTTCATGCAAAAAGTGTCTTATTTGATTTCCGTCCTGTCTTGGCTTGCTGTTTCGACCCCGATAAAACCAGAATCTGAACTTGAGTCCTGAATATGAAATGTAGCACCAAGTGTCTAGTTGCCAATAACATCCACAATTTTCAAATTCCGAGTTACGATTTAGGAGATATCGCAGTTTTACTGCTGCTGTGTCGGTAATCGCAGATTCATAAAAATTGCTGCACCACTTTGGTTTACAATTATTTTAACTATGCTACCAGTAAGTAAATGACTTGAAATTTTGCATACTAATACTGGACACCCTAGAGAACTTTTCCTAATTGTCTTAGAATTACTTAATGATGTTTCAACCCTGTTTTATTTGTATAAACTCAGTTTTACAAATTCTTGCTGAATACAAATGCTGTATAGTTTTCTGTTTTGACATCAATTGCTACAACTTTTATGTGTCTTAATTATATGCGTTGGAACTAGGCAGGAGTGTAGTTTCTAGGCCTTCTGACGGATCCACATTTGCTATCTTGTAGCAACGGAAATCACAGTTTTGGTGCAGCAACGTCATGTTGTCCAGAACTGCAATTCTCGTAGTTCTTGATAATCTTAATTTGTGTTAACCCTCGAATATGCTTTATAATTATCTTAAACTTGTTCTATGTTCTTGACCATATTTACTTGACCTGTTTTGCATACTTTCATGCTTGGTTAATAATAATAATAATAAATAACAAACCGGGGTTTAAGAGAAAGACCATAGTAGTGGGCGATATAGGTAAGTGTACTCAGAAGGGGGCCCGTGTTTCCCAGTACTCGGTTCATAAACTTGTTGTATCTTGATGTATTCATAAAGCCATTACTTGGCTCATGAACTTGTTGTATTCATGAACCCATTTTGTGGTTCTTGAACTTGTTAGTGTATTCACGAACTTGTACTTGGTTCGTGAACTTGTTACTTTATTTTCGTATTTATGAATCTTGCTTACTTGATACTTGATACCTGAGTACACCGCCCTATAAAATCCACCACTATGCCTAAACATAACTGATTGTATGTAGCAATCATGTAGTAAAAGTATGGATGCATGAAGTGCTACCTAGATAGAATTAAATATTAGACTTAAGATTAATTAGTCACTTGTACACACTTGATACCCTACTTGAGACTTGTTACTTGACACTTGTATGTGATACTTGTTACTTGATGCTTGATACCATTACATGTTCACTTGTCACTTGTTCTACTATTATTACTTGTTACCCAATCTTGTCACTTTAGCTGTCATTCTTGCTAGCTAGTTTTTTGAATCCCACTACTTGTTGCATCCCTATTATATTATGTTATAAATTCTGATTCCAAATCTTGTTCCATATTTTTTGCACTTGTTTTTATAGCCTTGCTTGTACTATTTGCGGCCCTAACTTGCACTAAGGGCGTTTATCTTGTTTTCTCTATTTTTTTTCTTTTTTATATTTATATATACAGACTTTGGAGACGAATTGCCTACTGGAATTGGTGAGCAGACGTTCTAGGCTTCGCTTGGAGAAAAGACTTACTTTAAATATTTTGTTTTTGAGTTATTTATTTCTTTTGCTAGTTGAATATTGTAACGGGCTTATAGTCCCGTTTTTATCTTTTGATCCAAATTTAAAAACTATTTGGGATATTATTATTTTTTTTCAATTATTTACTGTTGATTAATAAATTATTCATGCACGCGTGGTTGTGTACATTTTGTTATATTCTTGTTATGATGCTGAGTCGATCCTACAACCCATGAATGATGAAAATCATTATCTGGGCTTTGTCATGCGCTCGTATTCCGTATTTTTGGGAAGTGGGCGTGACAAGATTGTTAGTGGTATCAGAGCCAGATTTGGCTAATGTGTTAGTTTGACTAATACATTAGACAGGCTTGACTCAGTCAGGATTAACTCAACATTAAACAGGCCATGCAATCACATGAACAATTTGATAATCAACTTGATCTGTACACTAGTCTTATCCCATTTATTTTGATCCCTTCATATTCAATTCTTTGATTCCTTGTTTCCTTCCATCTCTTACAGTCGTCCTGATTTGTGGATTCCATATTGGGTAAAATTTATTCTTTCCGTACCCATGTTCTTTTGATTCCGGTACAAGCAATCTCTTATTTCTGCTTGCTTCGTTGATCCCTTCTTATTTCAGCTCGTGTGTCATTCATTGCTTTTTGTGCCTTGCATTCATCTTCATTTATTGATTCATATTGTGTATCATACCAGTTGTTTCTACCCTATCTGGTTCTCCTTAAATCCTGGTGCTATCCATTCTTTTCTTCCTGCTTGGTCGTTGATCGGCATCAGTGGATCTTCAACGACATGTTAGAGGCTTGTTTAATTCCTACGTTACTGTATATTGTTTTGATATATTTATTGTGTAAATTTGCTACACTGCATAATTATTTTCTCGTTCACATTTGCGTTGTGCTTATGCATGTATTTCATTCCGTTTTCTCCCTACTTTTATAAATCATTTTCACTACTACTATTATGTACTATTGTGTTTGATATTTATAATCTATACATCTATTTAATTTGATATTCCATTGTGTGACTTTCAACTCCATTTCTCACTTTTCTACTATTTTCATATCACGAATTTCAAAACATAACATCATACTTAAATTAAATGCTTCATATCCCTGTGCATATGGAAGGTTACATCTTCCATTTCACCATTTCGGTGCAACCTAATGTCAAGATGGCAAATATGCAACTCGATGTCATTGGGGGCAAATTGGAACTGGATGTCGGGCAGGTAAAATGTGCAACCGAATATCCAGACGGCAACCTGCAACCTGATGTTGTGAAGGCAAACATGCAACTTGATGTTAAGCAGGCATGATTTTCTATCTATTTGCTAATCGATATTTCAAGACTTTTTACTTATATAATGAAACTAATGGTAAAGAAATATTTTCTTTATGACATTTTTTTTATACAATTACACTTTATGTTTCTATACAATTTGAACTAGTATAGTTGATTTTACTATATTTTGTGTTTACAAATTTTTTCATTAATGTTAAGACTGAGTACATCAACCATGGTCTCAGTTTTCGTTCTTTTGTGAATTACTATTTATTGTCACCGTTTTTCAATTCTTTAACATTTTAGATTTCTCACTTATTTTTGTTTCCACGCCCTAATTAATGACTTGACGCTTACTTTTGTAATATTTAATGAACTCCTTCTAAGTCTTCTTGCATATATATATTTTGGTCTATTTTGCTCGTTACCCTTTAATGTGTTTTCTGAGTATTGATTATAATGTCAACATTTACTAATTATTATATGTCTTTACATTCATTGCTATTAATATTTTCTTTACTTAGCCAAATTTGTTCGTATTTCTATGTATCTGACTGGTTATTTTTCCAAAACTATTTTTATATATAACTTTTAAAGGTTGTGTTCCTTTGTTGTTTGTATGGTTATCAACCTTTTTATATTTGGATTTTATCTCTACACTTTTGAGTTCTTATTCTATGTGAATAGTCTTCCTATTTTCTTACGAATGGAGATTAATGGTGTATTTGGACTTCATTTTCCATTTATAATTGATCGACTGTATATATTCCTGTTTGATTTATTTATAGAGTTGATAAGCCAAATTCTTATTTTGTTTTATAATGCTATTATTATTATTACTATGGTTTTCATTATTATTATTGGTATCATTATTATTATTGTTGTTACCATTGCTATTATTATTGTTGTTTTCATTAATTTATTATTGTTGTTAATATTGAATTACCTTCATACCAAAAAAAATGTTGAACCCAAAATTATAGTCTGTCTTGCATTATTATTCTCACCAGTATTGTTAATATATATATATTTTTATTGTTATTATGATTATGATTATTATTATTATTATTATTGCTATTATTGTTTTTAATATTATTGTCATTATTATTTTATTATTGTTATTACTATTCTATTATCATTGATATTTTTATTTTTATTATTAATATTTGTTGTTATTATTATTTTTGTTAAAGCCCATTAGTTTTGATCGATAGAATATTTTTTAATTATTTAAATTGAAGTCAAACTTTATATTCATTTTGCATTATTTATTTATATCTATCTTGAGCCCATACTCTCCTTGATCCTGGTGTCTCAGTCTTGTCTTCCTGTGCTGTTCGTTGATTGGTGTCATGTGGCCTACAACGACATGTCTGTTGCTTGGGACATCACCATCGGAATAGCGCAGCAGAAGCGTGGTGAGCCCATAACCCACAGGTCCCAGGATCCCCTTGTTGCTTCAGTTCTTTGCATTGTTTGCTTTTCTCTATTTCTTACATTCGTCCTCATCCATTGACTCATTGTTTGGTTCAACTCTTCCTTGTCCATCCTTTCTTCGATTCCAGCTTTATCTATTTCTTCATCTCCTTTCTTTGTTATCTTGCGCTGCCCCTTCCTTTTTATAACGTTTATTTTTTTTCATCCTTTCCATTTGACATCGTTGTTATCTACTTCATTCTTTTTCTGATGTTGGCACTGCTTTGTTCCTTTTCCTTTGACTCTCCGTTTTGTTATTTTTCAAGTTTGTTTTTGCCTTGTCCTATGTACCGCTTAAGCAAATTTTGAGAACGAAATTTTGTTGCAAGGTTGGTAGGATTTGTAACCCCTATTTTCGCAAATACATATTTTCTGTGTATTTTCGGTATTTAAAATTTTTGTAAATTATTTTTCTGCTTTCAAATTATTATTTTTTTGTTAAAATGTATTGTTGAATTTTCTATTAAAGTCTAATTTTTAATCAATGATTTTATTTGCAACTAGTTCCAATAATTTTTATATTGTAATACAAATCTTGTTATTTTTATGACTTTGGTACCTATTATGATTACTACTATTATTATTATTAATTTTGACTGTTTATAAAAAAAATGCATTTTATGTGCTAATTGTATTTGTAGTTATTTTGAACAAGATTCTATATTGTAATGCAAATTATATTTTATTATAAATTATATATTTTATTAGTTATTTTTCCCTATTGGATACCCTTTAACCCCTATACCCTATTATATTAACCCAATACCCACTTTTTTCCTTATTGGATTTTTCATAAACCTATTAAACCCAAAACCCATTTTTTCAAAACCCATTTAAAACAACCTAGACCCGTTAATACCCAATCTGCATATACCCATCACCGTTAATACCCTAAAACCCATCTCCTTATATGTATATATATGCACCTTTCCCTGTTAACCCTAGCCCCATCATTCCACAGCCGCCTGTTCATCTACCCTCAACCCTAGCCGCTTCATCTTCTTCCCCTACTCCCGACCCTCTCCCTGTGCTGCGCCCAGCGGCAGCTCCCTGCTCGATCCCGACCAGGCGATGCCCCCGCAGACCCCTGTCGCGACCACCTCGGCAACCACACCCTGTCACCCGCAGTTGAGCGCTGCCCTACTCTGGTGCCAAACTCCGACGACGGCAGTAGAGACCGGAGTGCACCTCCTGTGCGCTGTGCCGACCACCTTGTGCCGCCATCAGCCAGTCGACAGCAGCAACAACCCAACGACGCACACCTGTGCGCCGCCCTGTCTTTCGCCTGCAGCGCGACAGCTACCCATCCCCAGTCACGCCATCCCCTTGCCACCCTGTCTTGCCGCCGTCGTGTCCCCTGGCTGCCGCCAGCCAGCCCTCGCATTGCCACTGTCCGCCATCATGCCTGTACCGAAGCTCCATTGCTAGTTGATTGGGTTTTCATCATCTTTGGTTGTGAGCCATCCGATCTTCTCTTGATCATCACGATCGTGATCATCATCAAAGCTCCCTTTGATCGCAGCCGTTTGTTGATCTGATCTTGATCACCTTGATCTCGACCGTCCAATCGTCGATCGTGATCATCATCATCAAGCTCTTGGATCCAGCCGTCCGATCTCCCTTGGTCTTGATCGTCATCAAGATCCGTGTCGGGATCCGTTCCTATTATTCTTTCATTGGATTTATCGTCTACATCCCAAGGCAAGTATCTTATTGTATATTTTGTTTTCTAGTACAAGCTTTTCTTTGAAAATACTGCAAGTAGATTGTAAATGTGACTCCTCTTTGTTTATCGTTGATGATCTCATATTTCGCCTTATCTATTATATGATCTAAGAGTCACAACCCTACGTTGATACACTTGTTCACAACTATTATAATTTTGATACATTTCATACAAAAAGTGTCTTATTTGGTTTCCGTCCTGTCTTGGCTTGCTGTTTCGACCCTGATAAAACCAGAATATGAACTTGAGTCCTGAATATAAAATGTAGCCCCAAGTGTCTAGTTGCCAATAACATCTAGAATTTTTGAATTTTGAGTTACGATTTAGGAGATATCGTAGTTTTACTGCTGCTATGTCGGTAATCACAGATTCATAAAAACTGCTGCACCACTTTGTTTTACAATTATTTTAACTATGCTACCAGTAAGTAAATCACTTGAAATTTTGCATGCTGATACTGTACACCCTAGAGAACATTCCCTAATTTTCTTAGAATTAAGTAATGATGTTTCAATCCAGTTTTATTTGTATAAACTCAGTTTTACAAATTCTGGCTGAACACAAATGCTGTATAGTTTGCTGTTTTAACATCAATTGCTACAACTTTTATGTGTCTTAATTATATGCGTTGGAACCAGGCAGGAGTCTAGTTTGTAGGCCTTCTAATGGATCCATATTTTTTATCTTGTAGCAACGGGAATCACACTTTTGGTGCAGCAACGTCATGCTGTCCAGAACTGCAATTCTCGTAGTTCTTGATAATCTTAATTTGTGTTAACCCTCGAATATGCTTTATAATTATCTTAAAATTATTCCATGTTCTTGACCATGTTTACTTGACCTGTTTCGCACATTTTCATGCTTGGTTAATAATAATAATAAATAACAAGTCGGGGTTTAAGGGAAAGACTATAATAGTGGGCGATATAGGTAAGTGTACTCGGAAGGGGGCCCATGTTTTCCAGTACTCGGTTCATGAACTTGTTGTATCTTGATGTATTCATGAAGCCATTACTTGGCTCATGAACTTGTTGTATTTATGAACCCACTGTGTGGTTCTTGAACTTGTTAGTGTATTGACGAATTTGTACTTGGTTTGTGAACTTGTTACTTTATTTTCGTATTCATGAACCTTGCTTGCTTGATACTTGATATTGAGTACACTGTCCTATAAAATCCACCACTAGGCCTAAACGTAACTGATGGTATGTAGCAATTATGTAATAAAAGTATGGATGCATGAAGTGCTACCTAGATAGAATTAAACATTAGACTTAAGATTAACGAGTCACTTGTACACACTTGATACCCTACTTGAGACTTGTTACTTGACACTTGTACGTGATACTTGTTACTTGACACTTGTACGTGATACTTGTTACTTGATGCTTGATACCATTATATGTTCACTTGCCACTTGTTCTACTACTAGTACTTGTTACCCAATCTTGTCACTTGAGTTGTCTTTCTTGCTAGTTAGTTTCTTGAATCCCACTACTAGGTTACATCCCTATTATATTATGTTATACATTCTGATTCCAAATCTTATTCCATATTTCATGCACTTGTTTTCATACCATTGCTTGTACTATTTGCGGCCCTAACTTGCACTAAGGGCGTTTATCTTGTTTTCTCTATTTTTTTCTTTTTTATATTTATATATACAGACTTTGGAGATGAATTGTCTGCTGAAATTTGTGAGCAGACGTTCTAGGCTTTGCTTGGAGAAAAGACTTACTTTAAATATTTTGTTTTTGAGTTATTTATTTCTTTTGCTACTTGAATCTTATAACGGGCTTATAGCCACGAATTTTATCTTTTGATCCAGATTTAAAAACTATTTAGGATATTATTATTTTGTTTCAATTATTTTCTGTTGATTAATAAATTATTCATGCATGCGTGGTTGTGTACATTTTGTTATATTTTTGTTATAATGCTGAGTCAATCCTACAGCTCATGAATGATGAAAATCATTAGCTGGGCTTTGTCACGCACTCATATTCCGTGTTTTTGGAAGCGGGGTGTGACAAATAGGGATACAAGTATACATACTCGATAAGTGAATACAATGATACAGGTACAAGGGTGGAACAAGCAGTTAGGAGCAAGAGAATGAGAGGGGCACCTAAGCATTTGAAGGATTATGTGTTGTAAGAGGCTGCACGAGCTTTGCACGTATCAAAAGAAAGTGTTTGAAGAACAAAAGGGCGGGAAAGATATTTCTTGAATGTAACCAACTGTAAGGGGGTATAAATAAGAGCTAAGATTGAGAGGGAGAGGGTAGCTATGAAGTTGTAACTGATTCTTGATCTTCTCTTCTCTAATTCCTCTGTTCTTCCCCAATCTCATCTGAACCCTAATTCCTCTATAAATTTCCCAAATTAGTAAAATTGAACTACAGTCCCTTGTTGCAACTGAGAGTTGCCTTATTTTGATTGAATTAGAGAGGGTTATTCCTATCAATTGGTGCTTTCACCGATTTGAGCTTCAGTAATGGTGGATGGAAGACGTTCGATGGATGAAGCAAGGGAGACGATTTGATTCCATGGTGAGCAGCTGCAAACGCTCACCACTGATGTGGAGACGTAGAAAAATTTGATGGCGGAGATGATCTGTCGGTTTACGGCCATGGATGAGAAGCTTGATCAGGTATTGAACTGCATAGGAGCTTTAGAGAACCCAATCACTGTAAGAAATTCATCTTCAACTCCACATCATGATGTTCCTTTCAGGAATCCTAGGTTAGATTTTCCTAGATTCGATGGCAGTAATCCAATAGGATGACTCTTTAAAGCTAATCAATTTTTTGCATTTCATCGAACACCTCCGGAGCAAAAATTGAACATAGTGTCTTTCTATATGGATGGTAAGGCATTCGCCTGGTTCTAGTACAGATTTAATAATGGTGACTTTGTGAATTGGGAGGTGTTTGTTAAGGAATTGGATACACGGTTTGGTGTTTTATCGTATATAGATCATACTAGGCAGTTATTCAAGTTGACACAAACGTCGTCGTTGGCAGAGTACCAAGATCAATTTGATGTGTTGATGAATAAAACTAAAGGACTATCTGATGAACACATTCTGAGCAATTATGTGTCGGAGTTGAAGCCAGATATTAGACGTGAGGTCTTGGCGCACAAACCTACATCGCTGGTCGATGCTATTGGCTTAGCTAGGTTGCAAAAGGAAAAGTTCACGGAGAGTAG
Organism: Hemerocallis citrina; assembly: GCA_017893485.1. Taxonomy (NCBI): domain Eukaryota; kingdom Viridiplantae; phylum Streptophyta; class Magnoliopsida; order Asparagales; family Asphodelaceae; genus Hemerocallis; species Hemerocallis citrina. Next base: position 152,249,338 of record CM030362.1, read on the forward strand.
GTCTCACTGGAAGGGTAGTACTTACAGACCCCCTTGGCAACCACCACCTAGTAACCAACCACCCCTGCTTCCCACTCCACCTGCACAAACACAGAGCTCTGTAACTCCAAAATTATTTGTGAAGAAAATTCCACCATCAGATTGGGCTATGAGGAAGGAAAAGGGATTGTGCTTCAATTGTGATGAGAAGTACATAACTAGCCATAAATGTATAAAGCAATTTCTTATGTTACTGTCGGATAAAGAGGAACAGCAAAACCATGTTGTGGAGTCTGAGTGTGTAACTGAGCACTGTGAACTCATTGACTCAAGGGAAAGTGATACTTGTGCACCTGAGATTTCGTTCCAAGCCTTTTCAGATCAGAACTCCCCACGAACACTAAGAGTTCCAGGATCTAATGCTGCCACACATATTCAAGTGTTCATTGATTTAGGAAGTACTAATAATTTCATTTAAGATAGATTGGGAAAGTTTTTAAATATCCCACCGCAACCATCTTCTCACTTTAGTGTGATGGTAGGGACTAGAGAAACACTTAAGTTTGAATGAAAATGTGTGGGGTTACCAGTAACAATTCAAGGGTACTCATTTTTTATTGATCTCTATGTTTTACCCATATATGGTTCTGATGTTGTGTTAGGAGTTCAGTGGTTGAGATTATTGGGGGAAATAGTGTTTGATTACAAGGAAATGACCATGGAGTTCAAGCATCAACAAAAGGAAGTAAAATTGCAAGGAGGAGATGGGAAATTCCAACCCAAATGCAGTTAACTGCATTAAGGAGAGAGGTGTACACTGATTCTATAGGAAAGTATTTTCATTTAATATTGCAAGAAGATGAAGGAGAGCAAGTGATTCCTACTTACATTGAGAAATTGTTGCAACATTATGCTTCTTTGTTTGATGAAGTAACTGGCCTTCCACCTAGTAGAGAACATGATCATTTCCTTCATCTCATTCCCGAAGTTGCACCTACAAATGTGAAGCCGTATAAGTATCCCCATTTTCAAAAAGAAGAAATAGAAAGTCAAGTAATCAAAATGTTGGAACACGGAACCATTAGGCATAGCAAAAGTCCTTTTTCTTCACCAGTGTTATTAGTGAAGAAGAGAGACGGCACATGGATGTTTTGTGTTGATTATAGAGCTCTAAATTCTATAACTATCAAGGACAAATTCTCTATACCTACTGCAGATGAGCTTTTTGATGAATTGAATAGGGTTAGATACTTTACTAAGCTGGATTGATAGTTGGATATCACCAAATCAGAGTTAGAGTTGCTGACATTGAGGAGACTGCATTCCGAATGCATGAGGGGCATTATGAGTTTTTGGTAATGCCTTTTGGTCTCACAAATGCACCATCTACATTCCAAGCTGCAATGAATTCTATTTTCAAGCCATATTTAAGAAATTTTGTATTAGTTTTCTTCGATGACATATTGATCTATATCCAAAGCTGGAAGGACCATTTGGAGCATCTTTCGGTGGTTTTAAGAGTTCTAGAGCAGAATCAGTTTTATGTGAAGAAGAGTAAGTGTGCATTTGGCAAGCAATCAATTGAGTATTTGGGGCATATAGTTTTAGTAGAGGGAATCAAGGCTTGTGATACTAAGATCAAAGCTGTACAGGAATGGCCTAAACCTAGTAATGTCAAGCAACTCAGGGCATTTTTAGATTTAACAGGGTATTATAGGAGATTTGTCAAGGGTTATGCAACTATAACATCAGCTCTTACTGACTTGTTGCAAAAAGAGGCTTTTATATGGACTGATGAGGCTGATAAATCCTTTCAAAGTTTGAAGTTGGCAATGCAGCATACTCCAGTGCTTGCTCTACCTAATTTTTGGAAGCAATTTGTAGTAGAAACTGATGCTTCGGGTAAGGGAATTGGGGCAGTTTTGCAGCAAGAGGGCCACCCCATAGCATTTTTTAGTAAAAAGATGTCTCCAAGGATGCAGTCTGCCTCCACTTACGTTCAAGAGATGTATGCAATCATTGAATCAATCAAGAAATGGAGGCAATATTTGTTGGTAAAAGAGTTTGTTATTCAAACTGATTAGCAAAGTTTGCAGCATATGGTGAATCAAGTGATCCAAACACCTGAGCAGCAGAGGTGGATTTATAAACTAGCAGGGTATGATTTCAAAATTGTTTACAAGCCTGGTAAGTTGAATTCGGCTGTAGATGGACTGTCAAGAGTTCCACATGCTGAATTGTGTCAATGTGAGACTGTGGTATCAAGGCCAAAAATATTTATGTTGGATAGAATTAAGGAGAAATTGTTAAGGGATGAGGAGTGTAGTGTACTTGTGCAGGAACTGATACAAAATCCAGCTGCCAGACCAATGATCAGACCATTGATGAACCTTAGAGAGGGGTTGCTATTGTATAAAGGGAGAATTGTGGTTCCCAAGAGTATGCAAAATGAGATTTTGCATGAATGGCATTCAACTCCAATTGGTGGGCATGCAGGTATAGCTAAAACCACTGCAAGGATTAGGGAATCATTCTATTGGAAGAACATGCACACTGATGTATATCAGTTTATCAAGCACTGTAAAGTTTGTCAGCAGACTGAGTATGAGGCTACTAAACCTAGAGGTTTGTTACAACCTTTACCTATTCCTAATCAGGTGTGGGAAGAGTTATCAATGAATTTTGTTATGGGGTTGCCAAATTCACAGGGAAAGACAACTATAATGGTAGTGGTTGATAGATTGTCAAAGTATAGTCATTTCATTACTCTCGCTCACAATTTTAATTCTGTGAAGGTAGCCGAGGCATTTGTTTCAAACACTGTGAAGCTTCATGGAGTCCCCAATTCGATAGTTTCAGACAGGGATCCAATCTTTTGGAGTAATTTTTGGAGGGAACTGTTCAGATTGCAAGGTACGACCCTTAAAATGAGTAATTCTTATCATCCGCAATCTGATGGGCAGTCTGAAGTGGTAAACAGATGTGTGGACCAATATTTGAGGGCCTTTGTACATGAAGAGCCCAAGAATTGGGTGAAATTCTTAGCATTAGCTGAGTATTGGTATAATACCTCATGGCACTCTTCGGCAGGTATGACACCATTTGAAGTTGTATATGGGAGAAAACCTTCAAGTGTACCTAATTATGTTCCTGGAGATGCATCAAACTCTGCAGTTGATCTGGATTTGAGTCGTAGGCAAGAGATACTGCGTAAATTGAAGCAAAATTTGTTGCAAGCCCAAGTACGAATGAAGAATATTGTAGATTCGTATCGAAGGGAGAAAAAATTTGATGAGGGGGATTGGGTATATATATGTCAAGTTACAAGCATATCGTCAACAATCTGTAGAGTTGCGGAGTTGCCAGAAGTTAGCTAAAAGATTTTATGGCCCTTATAAAGTGATAAAGAGGATAGATAAGGTGGCGTATCAGTTGCAGTTGCCTGAGAAAGCAAAAATCCATCCTGTGTTCCATGTTTCACTACAGAAGAAATTTTGTGGTGTTGACCCTGATCTGGTTTCGTCCAACTTGCCTACAATCAGTGGTGAGAATGGGGTGTACTTTCAGCCTGCAGCAGTTTTGGGTAGGAGAGTAATTAAGAAGGGTAATAGGCATGAAGAACAAGTATTGATAAGGTGGGATGGTTTAGCTGAAGAAGAAGATAGTTGGGAAGATGAAATGACAATTGCTCTAGCTTTTCCCCAGCTGAACCTTGAGGGCAAGGTTCTGCAAATAGGGGATGGTATTGCTACAGGTATAAGGATGGAACAAGCAGTTAAGAACAAGAGAATGAGAGGGGCACCTGAGCATTTGAAGGATTATGTGCTGTAAGAGGCTGCACGGGCTTTGCACGTATCGGAAGAAAACATTTGAAGAACAAAAGGGTGGGAAAGATATTTCTTGAATGTAACCAACTGTAAGGGGGTATAAATAAGAGCTAAGATTGAGAGAGAGAAGGTAGCTATGAAGTTGTAACTGATTTTTGATCTTCTCTTCTCTAATTCCTCTGTTCTTCCCCAATCTCATATGAACCCTAATTCCCCTGTAAATTTTCCAAATTAGTAAAATTGAAGTACAGTCCCTTGCTGCAACTGAGAGGTGCCTTATTCTGATTGAATTAGAGAGGGTTATTCCTATCATATATGGACAAGATCATCTTAAACAGTATTCTATTCTAGATAACCTTTTTTCTTTAATGTAAGAAAATATTGTTTTAGTACAAATATGGTGAGCTGAAAATTTTACACAAGGCGATGGAGATGTTTTTGGAATGTAGGGGGCATGGTTGCATTGCATACTGTGGGCTACGAGTGAAGGTGGGAAAGTGAATGGTGAGGTTATAGAGGGAAGGCACAGAAACCTCCAAATTTGATTAGGTATGATGGACACTTGGCACAATATGATTTGATGTCCAGAGTTTTTCAGTAGGTTATAAGCAAATCACTCCTTGAGGCGGTGATAGTTTTTTGAAATAATTGAGGCGGTGATAGTTGTGCAAAGTGCTGTGAATAATTGGCTGTCGAGGGATGGAAAGTTGGTAATTTTGTTAATGGAATTCACGGACATGATCGAGCACCACCTTATTTTTAAGTTCTACAACTAATTAAATTATTTATTCGCAACACTATGTAAAACTATCACCAACTTAAGGAGTAATTTTTGCAATAACCTAAAATAGAAACTGGGCACATCAAATCATATTAAGCAAAGTGTCCTTCACACCAAATCGATTTTGTAGGTTTCTTCTCGTGAGTCTTGCCATTGTCTTTGCTTTCCCTCCATTACTTTACCTTTCACTTTCTCACCTTTACTCAAAGCCCTCTCAATGCAATGCAACACCATCCTCTCCTCTCCTCTATAAGAACCTACCAAAACCTTCTCTTCAATCTCCATGCCAAAAACATACTCCATCTCCTTCCTTGTGTAAATTACTCAGCTCATCATAACCTCTCTCCTGTTTTGAGGTGAGTTCTTTTGAAGATGAAGAGCTTGAGGCAAGTTATCTCGATTATCGTATCGATAGCCAAAGCCAAGTCAAATGCAGTGAAGAGCAAAACCAGCACCATAAAGACTCGGCTTATGCTCTTCAAGCTTCTTCATGATAAGAAGATGCTGATGACCGTCATATCCCAGAAAGTACATGCAGTCAAAGCCAATGAGAAGATTGAGGACAACACTAAGGGTATTGTGCCTTACAAGAGAGAAGAAGAAGAAGAAGAAGAAGAAGGTTACTCCTACATCATCAACCCTGAACTGAATATTAGGGAAGAGGATTATGATGAAATCTGTGAAGGTACAGAATCAGTAGTAGATTTTACTAGTTCTCACTGGGAGGAACCAGAGTCGAGCTTTGAGAATGAGATTGACAAAGCTGCCGATGTGTTCATAAGAAGGTTTCATATGCAGATGATGATTCAGAAACAAGATTCTTTCAAGAGGTATCAAGAGATGCTGGAGAACAGTGTTTAGGTTAAGATTGATCAGATATCCAGGCAATAATTCATCCAATTCTCTACTATCAGAGACGGAAAATTAACCCCCCCTTTTTTTACTTTAAATCTAAGAGGAATAATTCCTTGCTAATACCAAACCCTTTTTGTTTCTTATGAAAACAGGGTGTGGAATTTATTTAGAAGTGTTTTTTACAGGGAAAATGTACCTGGAATTAATGAACACTGAATTGTCTACAATTTCTCTGGCATAATTAATTAATTAATTATTTTGGCAGAAAAAAAAAACATTTCTAGCAAAATTAAACTAGAAAGGACACAAATTTTAGTGGTGGAGAAAATATTGATGTAGATAAACTGCCAGACATAAGACCTGAATTTATCTTAGAATTCTATTCAAATTGCATCCATTTTGGAAACTGATAATTTATGGACCATTTTATCTTAACAGAAAGCAAAACAAAACAACAACAACAACAACAACAACAGAGAAAAACACAATCACAGAGGATAGCTTGGACAAAATACAACAAGCACGGTGAAAATGAGAATGCTCAGATATTGCATCAATGAAGACGTACAAATTTTGATAAAGTGCATAAATAATTTTATGTAGTAAAGCCCATCTCAAGTACGTGAAATTAACCTTGTTCATATCTTTTGCTTCATTTCTCATTTTGCCTTCGATCTTCATCTCCTCTCAAATACAGTGGACGTTTTAACTGTCACAATTTTAACAAGCAGAGATCAAAAGAATGCATGTATAACATTGAACAAGCAATGACGCAATTTACATTAAATTTATCAGTTTCATATATAGCTATCTGAGCTTGATGTATGCATAAAGTCCCTGCATTATTCCATCTTGATACTTGATAATATAGGAACCTCGTACACAATAACGTTAAAAGAAAATTTCTAAACAGACGTGCTCAAATAACAAGTAATTTTTAGGATCAAATTTACATGTGGTAAAATCAAGTCATCAACCCAAAACAATAACTAAGAGTTTTGAGTATGATACTTAAACTTCCAAAACAATTATGGGAGTTCAGGCGCAGCAGTGCAACATTAGAAATTCGAAACATACATGCTCCAAGGTGTATCAAACACATCCATATGCAGCAAGCAGAGCAAAATGTACTGAATAGATACACCAGAGCAGTCTAACATCTTCATGAAAATAACATCTAACTGCTTAAATAGTACATGAATGCAGACAACGACATCAAGGGAATATGCTGCTGAAACGCAATCGTTATTGGGGAATGATAACATAGAGAATAGAATTGACAACACAGGATTATTCAACATCAAGCTTTATACAACAAACCTTCTAAGTTGTTCTCATTTATAGACAATAAAGTCAGAGATACAAGCAAAGTTTCAAACAGTATCTATAAACTATAGAATGAAGCTCAAACGGTATTACTACTGCAAGTTAAAAGAAATCAGAGCCCTCCTACATGAGAAATGATAGCATACCAATACAAATGCAACTTTACTTGTAACTCTCTCACATGGTTGGTCCATTCATAATTTTTAAATGAAAATAGAAATGTAGTTAGTAGGGACCACTTACTTTTTGTATGTTGACCAGCGATAGACACACGGTTGCAAATGGAGTGGCATACTATCATTTCTCCTCCTAAATATGCACAAAAGGCTGTGCTACATGTTCAAAACATCATATCTTTAACCTCAAATATTTTGAGGGTGTAGAATAAAGTTATGATAACTGAAGTTATGTAGAGCTACTCTGACTAGATTTATTTCCCAACTCCACATAACTCCAAAAACTCCAATCCCAAACAAGGGCTGAGAGAATATCATAACCAACCAAGAAGTTTTGGCTGTGTAGAATTTTCGAGTATAGGCAACCATCCAGTTCCATTTAAGTTAATGTTTTTTGGGTAAATTGCAGGAAAACACCCCCCCCCCCCCCCCCCCCCCTTTGAAAATATTTGGCGCTCTGACCCACTTCCGAAAACAATTAGCGATCTGACTCAGTTTTGGACACTTCAACATAGAACGTTATTGGAAATAACGGCATAGGTTATTTACGTGCCGTTATTTCCAATAATGGCATCTATTTTAAAATAAATTCTCATGCCATTTTTTGGAGTAATTGCATAGATTGTTTTTATTTAAAGAAGCATATAGTCTCAAGTATGAGAAAAAGTTGTAAGTTTGAAAATTCGAATATCATATGCCGTTCTTTTTAAAAACGGCATGCTCATAATTGATGCCGGTATTTTGAATAACGGCATCAGTTATTTGGGACAGAACGTGTGTATAAGGACTTTTACTTATTCATTTGACCTTGACTATCATCGCTAAGCAATGTCATCGTTATTTTGGCCTATTCCATCCAATAGACAATCAATTTTCCTTTCACGATGGAAAAGGTTTGAGCCACGAAATGGAAAACACTGATGATATTGGCCTCGCGAGAGAGGAGGAGGGTATTCCAGGGTTGGAAGAGGAAGGAGAGAAGGTCTCCACCAATGAGAGAGGCGGCCACGGCAGGAGGAGTGATGATAGGGGCAGTGATGACAAGGATGACGATGACTCGATGGAATCTATATACTCAGAAGATGAATTTGACCAACCATCTACTGAACCACTTGTTCGAATGTACAGAAACCGAAATGAAGTGTTAGATGACGACTATGCACAGATGCCCTACCTGATATTCCATCCACAGGAAGCATTGCTTCAGAAGCTGAGCAGCAAAATGAGCTTAATTTGCAGGTATAAAAGAAATTGTTTCGTTCTGAAAATAAACTCCCAGTGAAGGACTTCTTTGCAGGTATAAAAGAAATTGAAGATCTATTTCTCAATGCTTCGGACTCTGGAAAAGAAGTTGCGACGATGCTCAAGAGCTATTTCCAAATAACTGATGTCGTTATTCAAAATAACGGTATCAGTTATGAGCATGCCGTTTTTATAAAGAACAACATATGATATTTGAATTTTCAGACTTGCAATTTTTTCTCACAATTGTGACTATATACTTCTTCAAATAAAAATAACCTATACCGTTACTCCAAAAAAAGGGCATGAGAATTTTTTTAAAAATAGATGCCGTTAATGAAAATAACGGCGCGTAAATAACCTATGCCGTTATTTCGAATAACGGCTTATGCTGACGCGTCCAAAATTGAGTCAGATCGCTAATTATTTTCGAAAGTGGGTCAGAGTGCCAAATATTTTCAAAAAGTGGGTCAGTACGGCAAAAATTTCCCCCCCCTAGATAACCTCCCTAGGTTGACAAGTCAACGCAGAAATTCTCCCTAGTTTTTTTGTCAGCGCAGAAAACCCTAGTGGAATTTTTTTGGATTTGCTTTCCCATTCTGTTCAATCCCATTACGTGCTTTACCTATGCTATTTTTGGACACTTTTACTCATCCACTTATTGTATTATTACTTCCATCTTCCGATGTGGTTCCAGCTCAAATCGGCGGTGGATCCTTCTCGGGAGTGGTCCTTGCCGAAACCACCATCGTCGCCGCCTATGGTACGACAACGAATCGAACAAAAAACAAGAACATAGCAAGATGAAGGACTTTATTACAAAAACGTCTACTGATTTGCAAATAACCCCCCATATGAAAGATATTAACTGAGGGACTGATATGAAAACTTTAAGGCTGATATATGAAAATTATTGTGAATTTGGCAAGATCAATAGATACAGTTTAGGAACTATATCATCTTCGCCTTCTTTTCCACCTTACTACCTTCACCGGAACCCATCATCATCTTCAAACACCACCAAACACCGTTCCTCAACTCCCTCCATTCCACTCTCGACCACCATCCACAACCTCTAACCCAACTCCAACCCAACTCCAACCCAAACTGAACCCGACATCGCCGACCACTATTGTTGTTGTCATCGCTTGGGTTGCTGTCATTCTTGAACCATTTGTGCTGTTTTTATACAGTTTTCTGGTTGTTCTTGACTGTCATATAAATATTTACAAACGCTCAGTTCCGTTTCAGTTAATCTTTAAGAAAATTTTCTCTTCAAATTGCTTTTCCTTTTTGGGTAATTCTCTGTATATTAATTATTTTTCATTTTTATGGATCCCCGATTGGTAGTTGTGAAATTTGTTGTTCAAAACTAATGATACAAATACAATGAGAGAAGTTTCTAAATATTTAATGTTTGAGTATTGACATCCTTATAATCATAGAGTTTTTTTTTGATGAATCGGATAGAGCCAAAAGGCTCCAGCCATTAAAAATATATTAATCAATAAAACAATAATAATACAATACAAGCGTCAAGGGTTTTACGAGAGGTAAAACACAAAAATATGAAAACAAGAAATACAATAAAAATTGACAACACAGAGGGCCAAAACACGGCAAAAGAACCACCATCCCAAAATCCAGAGAGCGTAGGGGAAGGCCCTGAGACCCGAGTAGATTATCCACGGGAACTGGAAAAAACCTCCCTCCACGACGACATCCAAATCCACTAGCAGTCTTGAGGGACTCTAGTGGCAAAAAGGCGGACAGACACTGCAAAACACCGGGGATGTCAATGAGCAGGCGATACTCAACAGAGCCGGCTTATAATCATAGCGTTGATCATGGTATTTTATGGGATTTGAACCTCGATGAGCACCATAGCATCTATCACATTATCCTTGATCTTCATGTCCTTACCTAAGAGGTCATCCAGAGATGAGGGGTTACAAAGGTGAAGTGGAAGTTGTGGGATATTAATCTAGGTGTAGCATGGCTTGCGTTTTTGCTTTGCTCTAATTTCCAACAACCATTGGGTGATCGCCGCTGTGAGCCCTGCAAAAACTGAAGAAGACTCTCCATGACAGCCTCCTTAACCATTTTCTCATTTGGGAACTTGATGAAGTTCCCTCTCCTACCTTGTATAGTTGCCACCACCAGCTTTTCTTCTCCCAGTGCTAGTTGAGAACAAATTGAAGGTTTTGTGGGAAGCACTTGCCCTTGATGACATGCAGATACCCACTGGCGCAGAGCTTTGTCGTAGTTGCCGCTACTTTTGAGTTGTACTGTGTTTGAACCTTCAAGGAGGGATGTCTATTGAAGGAGAGACAATCCTTTGATTTATGGCCAAATCTTGTTCAGTTGAAGCAATAGATGCCCACCCTCTGGCACTCCACCGCCAAGTGATGAGATTCCCCGCACTTCATGCATTGGGCTTCCATTTTCCAACCATGTCTAGTTCCGGCAGTAGTGGGTTTTGGGTTGGCTTTTTGGCTTTAGTAATAGGCAGATTTGGTATGTGGTTTTGGTTGGAAATAAGGTTCTGGTTTTAGGTAGTGGTGATGGGCTGGAGATGAATGTAACACCCCGAATTTCAAAACACACAGAATTCGAAGTTCCATAGGATCTTTACACATCTTTCGTACAATTTTACAAGGAAATAAAAACTTTTTGTTACATCAGAGTTTACACTTACATAACATGTTTACAGTGGAAGCAATATACAATAAATTACATGCATTGAAATGTACAACACTTGGATCATTCTTTAATCAGCATGCATTCTTTAGTCTTGTTCATCACTTTATCCTGCATAAAAACTGTGAGCGCGTCAGTTGCTTACAACCGACGAAATATTATATATGGCTATCCTCTTTATGTCGAACAGTATAACGATTCTCAAATACTTAAACAAACTAGAAGCTTGATCACAACCAGAACTACAAGGGACTATCCTATAGATGTCGTGTCGTGCGGTGCACTTGGTCCATAATGCAGTTGTTTATATTTGTAAGCCCTGTTTTTCTAAATACATATTTTCTGAATACTTTCTGTATTTTTTACTAATTATAAATTCACTTTGTTTTAAAAATTCTTTCGAATCTTATATTAAAGTGTTTTCTAATCGAAAACTATATTTTGTTCGAATAATGACATACTTTAGTTTCTGAACCTAATTGATAGGTTATTTGTATTTTTACTCAATTTAAATGTAAATGTGTTGTTGTTGTTTGAGCTATTTTGATAAATGTATATTTTGTTATATAAATCTTATTATTATTATTATTATTATTATTATTATTATTATTATTATTATTATTATTATTATTATTATTATTATTATTATTATTATTGTAAGCCCGAATATGCTTACTTAATGGTATTTTATTGTGTATTTTGGTGTATGTTTATATGTACATTTTAAAAACCCTATAATGCTAATTATTTTTGTTCTCCTATTGGATCTTTTAATTAAACCCCAAATTCTATTTTTATTGTATTGGATTTTAAACCCTATAGATTGTATTGACCCAAACCCATTACCCATTCACCTATTGAATTATCTTCCCAAATACCCAAACCCAATAACCCATTCTATATAAACCCAATTAAACCCCTAAACCTAACATAACCCTATCTACTGTGTACACAGTAGCCACCAACCCTACTCCTCCTGTTCATTCCCCCTACTGTTCGTCTTCCTCCATCTCCCTCCTCAACTTCTGCTCTCCATCTCCTCGCCTTCATCCCTTGCAGCACCCACCGCAGTCCCCTGCACCTCCTCCCCTGTGCCGCGACGCCGCGAAGTCACAGCGCCGCAACCCCGCGAAGTCGCAGCGTCGCAACCTCGCTGTGCTGCCTCTCACGAACGCCAGCAGACGACCACAGCGCTTCGCCTCAGCTGCCAGAACCCATCCCCTGTCGTCTCATTCTCTCCCCCTGCGGCAACAACGACCTTCAGTCGACGCAGCACCCCTCGACGACCCTCAACAGCACCCTCGGCGCTCCTCGCCGTCCATCTCGCCGCCGACAGCCTCGCCGTGCCCTCTGCAGTGACCTCCCGTCACTATTGTGCTCCTCCAGTCGCCGATCGCAGCACAGCCGAAGCACCGTTGTGGTTAATCGTGGGTTTTGATCGTGTCGATTGTGGGTCGTCCATTCGATCAGATCTTGATCTCCTTGATCATGGGCCGTTGATCATCGTCTTGATCATGATATCCATCATCTTGATGATCACTTTGATTATGGGTCATCGGATCTTCATGATCTTCATCAAGTGATCCTGGACCGTCGATCTCATCTTGATCATCATGATCATCTTGATCACCTTGATCTAGGCCATCCGATCTCTCTTTGATCATCACGATCATGATGATCGTCAATATCCTTTGATCGCAGTCTCTCGATCGATCGATCTTGATCATCATCATCATCTTCGTCATCAGGAGATCTGGACCGTCTGATCTTGTTGATCTTGATCATCTCCTTGATCATCGAGATCCGTGCTTATGTTCATGGTTGGTTCGTGATCCATGCATTGAGCTCGTTGCCCAGGATCCATCTCCCGTTATTCCTTCATCGGATTCGTCGGCTACTCCCCTAAGGCAAGTATTCTTCTTGTACAAAGTACAAGTGTTTGATTGAAAATACCGTAAATAGGTTGTAGTTGTGACTCATTCTTGTCTCATCATTTATTGATCTTGAATTATTCATCGTCGATTCCATAATCTTAAGAGTTACAACCCTTTCGTTGTTATATTTACAAACTAGTTGGACTCATTTATCTCCTAGTCATTTGAGCACATGAAACTAAGGCACTGTTTGGTTGGAGGGGAATGGAGGGGAGGGGAGGGGAGGGGTTTTTTAAAACTTTTCATGTTTGGTTCATTTTTTAGGAGGGGAAGGGAGGGAAATGGGGGGGTGCAACACCCCTCCTGAGCCAATTTTGGCTCCCCTCCAATATTGGGGGGATTTGGAGGGGAGAGAAATTATGTCTAATTTTTTAATGTGAATGGACTAAATTGCCCTTTTAAATCTAAATCCTAATAATAAAATCCTAAAAAATCTATCTCCCGACTGTCTCTCTCCCACTCGCGCTCTCTCTTTCTCCCTCTTATCAATGCTTTCATGCATTACTGCAGTATCGTTGAAGAGGGGTGAGTGAATTGAGTCATGGATTGGAGAGTTTAAAGCATTACTGCAGTATTACTTTCATTCTTGTTTACTGTAGTCAGTATGCTTTCATGCATTACTACAGTATTGCTTTCATTCTTGCAGTCTCATTTGTATGCTTATAAAAATCAATCAATGTTGGGTTGCTTTAACTGTGGCCTGTTGGATTGCTTTCATTCTTGCAGGCCACAGTAATTCAAATCTTTGCAAGCCACAGTAATTTAGAATTTTTTTACGTGTTTTCCATAAGAGTAGGGAGATAGAGAGATTTTTTTTTCCTGAGAATTGATGTTTCATTAAGAGATAATTAATGTTTATATTCGTGAAAAATTCGCCTAGTCTCTATTAGTTTCACTAAGAGATAATTGATAATTGATGTTTCTGAGAATATAAATTTTTTTCACTAAGAGAAGCATTACTGCAGTATTGAATTTTCTGTGAATTTGTGACTGAGAATTGATGTTTCACCAAGAGATAAGGTGAATTTGTGAATATAAGAGCAGGGAGAGAGATAGGTGAGCTCTTATGATTATCTATCACAATATGCTATTATGAGAGGTATGCATATTCTATACTAGACAGTTCAAATCGGTTTTTGGAACTAATCGGTCTAGAAGCGATTAGTGATTAATCAGTTAATCGAAAAATAATCGGGGATTAAATCGGAAAAATTATTATATATATAATTAAAAAAAAGATACATCTTCACTATGTAGCAACCCTAAATCCTAACATAAAACTATTATAAGATTATTAAATAGGAACATATAGTTAAGGAGAAAAAGAAGAGAGTACTTGGTTTGAGCTGAGTTTGGATTCTAGATGTGGGTCGGGTCGGTTTGCTAATTAGTTTCATCAAACAAAAAAAATCGGGGAGGAGAAGCACTGCGAGCAACAAGAGGTGTGGTAGATGCGGGCCGGATCAAGTATGTGACGGTGTAGAGGGAGCGACGACGGGTCAGGTTTGAGTTTGCTCGGGGAAGAAGAAGAGAATCAGTTTCGGTTTGGGTTTGCACGAGGAAGAAGAAGAGAGCGACGATATGTCGGATTTGGGTTTGCGCGAGGACCAGAAGGAGTTTGGATTTTGGATTTTGGATTTGGGTCAGATTGAGCCCAAATAATGCAAACGAGCATAAAAATTAGAGAATGAGATTTAATCGGTTGATCGGCTACTTAAAATCGGCCGATTAACCACTAATCGGCCGATTATTCCCGATTAAATCGCTAACTATTGAAATATTATAAATCGCTAAAAAATAATCGCTTAGCCTCCGATTAGAGATTAATCGGGGATTAATCGGACGTAATCGGAGATTTTAACTGCTTAGATTCTATATCAAGCTGCACTTTCTTATTGTATTTTTTCCTTTCCTTTTCTTAAAATGTAAAAAGGTATAAAAGTAATTTTATTATAAAATTCATTCCCTCCCCTTGTGAACCAAACAAGAAAATAATTATTTTCCCTCCCCTCCCCTCCTTTGAACCAAACAGAGGACTCATTAAATCCCTCCCCTCCCTTTCCCTCCCCTCCCCTCCCCTCCATTAAAATCCCTCCCCTCCCCTCCTTTGAACCAAACAGTGCCTAAGAAACCCTAGACTTGTAGATGTGTGTTGTATCATGTATATGATGATCTTACATTCCTTGAGCTGAGAAATAGATGTTGCTCGCTGATTTGATAACACTACATCTGTATCTGTGTCACATATTAATCTAGACACATAATAACCAATTATCATGCAACTTATATATGAAAAACATTCACACTTGTTGCTTCCCTGAACTTTACTTTCTGTTTCTACCCCTTTAAAACCAAAATATGAACTTGAGCCCTGAATATGAAATATAGCTCTAAATGTCTAGTTGTCGATAGCATCTAGAATTTTTGAATTCCGAGTTACGGTCTAGGAGATATTGCAGTTTTACTGCTGCTGTGTCGGTAGTCGCAAATTCACAAAAACTGCTGCACCTCTTTAGTTTACAAATTATTTTAACTATGCTAACAGTAAGTACTTGAATTTAAATTTTATATGTTGTTGCTGGACACCCTAGAGAACATTCCCAAAATTTCTCAGAATTAATTAATAATGTTTCAACCCTGTTTCACATGTATAAACTCAGATTCACAAATTCTGGCTGAACACAAAATCTGTATAGGTTGCTGTTTTGACACATGCTACCATAACTTTTATGTACCTTAATTATATGCGTTGGAACCGGGCAGGAGTCTAGTTTCTAGATCTTCTGACGGATCCACTTTTTCTATCTTGTAGCAACAGAAATCGCAGTTTTGGTGCAGCAACCTCATGCTGTCCAAATTTGAGATTTTCTTTATTCTTGATATTTTGATTCGTATTGACCCTCGCATGTGCTATATAAATATCTCAAACTTGTTCCGTGTTCATGATTATGTTTACTTGACTTGTTTCGTGCACTTTCATGCTTGCTTGATGATAATAATAAATAATAAGCCGGGGTTAAGGGAAAGACCATAGTAGTGGATAATATTGGTAAGTGTACTCGGAAGGGGGCCCGTGTTTCCCACTTGATTCATGTCTCATGAACTAGTATATTATTATTCGATTCATGAACTAGTATATTATAAATCGATTCATGGACTAGTATATTATTGATCCATGAACTTGTATATATATGATTCATGACTTGTCTTGTTATGACTTGACACATGGACTAGTTATATGATTATCCGATTCATGAGTATGACTTGCTTGATACTTGATACCTGAGTACACCGCCCTATAAACTCCATTACTAGGCCTAAACGAAATTGCATTGACTGTAGCAACCATGTATTAAAAGTATGGATGCATGAAATGCTACCTAGATAGTAATAACCACAAGACTTGATACATAAAACTTGAACTTGATACATGCTTACTTGATACTTGATGACATGATACATGAGACTTGATACTTGATTATAATACTTGACACTTGCAACTTGATACTTGTACTTGACAACTTGACACTAGGCTTGAGACTTGTTATTTGACACTTGTACTTGATACTTGTCACTTGATGTTGGATACTCTTATATGTTCACTTGCCACTTACTCCACTATTAGTATTTGTTACCCAACCTGATCACTTGAGTTGTCCTTCTTGCTAGCTAGTTCCTTGAATCCCCACTACTTATTGTATCCCTATTATATTCTTGATTCTAAATTTTGTTCCATATTTCTTATACTCGTTTTTACTATTTGTGGCCCCAACTTGCACTAAGGGCATTTATCTTGTTTTCCCTATTCTTTTCCTTTTTATATTTATAAGCAGACTTTGGAGACGAATTGCCTGCTGGAATTGGTGAGCAGACGTTCTAGGCCTTGCTTGGGAAAAACTTTCTTTAATTATTTCGTTTTGTATTTGAGTTATTTCATTTGTTGTTGCTTGAAACTTGTAACGGAATTATGTTCCCGAGTTTTATCATTTGATCCAAATTTGAGAATTATTTGGGACACTATTATTTTGTTTCAATTGTTACTTTTGTTTAATAAATTATTCATACATGCGTGGTTGTATATATATTTTGTTATATTCTTGTTATGATGCTGAGTCGATCCTACAGCTCATGAATGATGAAATTCATTCACTGGGCTTTATTACATGCTCGTATTTCGTATTTTTGGGAAGCGGGGCGTGACAATATTAGATGACACTAATGTGCACTTGTTCAGATTTTATGCATCCCATACTATATAGGTCTGGGGGCAAGCCCTTAACCGTTCTTCATCTTGTAGGGTTCAATCCCTCGCCATGACTTAAACTACTATTGTAACTACGATAAGTATCCTAGATGTTCTATGAGTTACGAGCTCATGTCCAGACAGTCTGGAGAGGAATCCCACGTTATGTCACGACACATCGTGTAGAACCTATGGACAATTCAGCTTCCGTCGTGGAACATGACACCACCCGCAGTCACCAAACACCCCACGAGTGTCCCCTACGGTATGGACTGCTGGAGACATATCCACGTCATGTCACGACGCATCCTGAAGACAGTCTGTGAATACTCTCACACCGTAGCTCCGAGGCCCTCATACTCGTGTTTTTCTCTTATTTTCATCACGTCTTCACTATGTATCTAGTCCTTAGTTATTTGAATCATGAACAAAATTAATTCTCTAGAGTTAGCCCTTCCACTATACCCATCTTAACCATTTATTCAACATGACCAAATCTTGGTCTTTTCATCTCAAATTTCATTTCAACGCATTTTATTTCAACCCCGGTATGAGGCTTAACTACACTCTAGTTCTCAATTTCAATTCATAATTACAAAATTGAGTCTTTATACTCATAAGTTCTTTTTCATAAATAACATGATTTCCTTTCATTTCTATGAATCAAAACTCACATATCAAGTTCACTTTCAATTCTTATACTTTATGCTCACAAATTTCTTTTCCATAAGCACAATAAATTCTCATACTATAGTTACTTTCCTTACTTAATTCCATAATGAAAAAGTCGCATTTTTCAATACTCACATTAGGCAATAAACTTCATAGATAACCCCCTTAAATTTTCTTCCATTCAAAATTCCTCTTTTATAACTTAGTGAAATCTTTTCATGAAAATAATCACCCTTCATTTTATATGAATATCAATTTCATACAATTTTACTTCTAAACCATCTTCATTTTAGTCAAATCATGTCCCAAATATTTTTCATTAAGTCCATATAATTTTAGAATAATTATAGTATTTTTCCCAAATTTTTATAAGCCACAAATCAATTTTTAAAACAAAAAAAAATCAAAAAAATTTAAATTCCTGCCGAAGCTGGGAATTGAACTCACGACCACAGGGTAACCAACCGCCACCGAAAGCCAGAACAGCCCAGTCGCCACATCGATACAAAAGGGGGTTATCTTTAGATATGGTGTGGATCTTGGCTTTCAGATTTTTGAAAAAAAAAGGAAAACAAAAGCTCACGCCAGGTTTCGGACCCAAGACCACCAAGCCCAAACCCGTTGCTACAGTAAATGAACCCACTTCACCGACTAACCAGTATGGCCATGGTGCTAAACAGATTACTGGGGTTATAAGCGAGGTCTCTGTTCTTTTCGAATTTTTACAAAAACAAATATTTTTGATTTCTCTTCTTCTCTAAATTTATTCAAAAACTTCAGATTTTATTTTTTCATCTTAGTACAGTATTTCAGTAAATACAAAATTAATTTTTGACACAAAAAAACATAATTTGCTCTCTAATTCATTTTGTTCTTCAATTTCGAATTTGGGGGAAAAAGGCATATTCTCCTTATAATTTACTCTTCAAATTTCCCTAAATCACAAATAGTATTTTTGTTAACATTGTACAATTAACTCAGTAATAAATTTCATTTTTCATGTCACTTAACATCTCATTAATCAAAATCACTTACATCCATAGTTCTTTATTCAATTGTTCAATACACAAGCATGTATTTTTTTCTTATCTAGCACATCACAATAAAATAGAGCATGGTAGCATGGTAATCATTTAACAAATCATAATTTGGCAATCAATTTAACACTCTTTTACCATATATTCAAACTAGTAGCAATTTGTCTCATTTTCATGATGCATGGCTACATTAATTAAAGTTTCTTCTTAATTTGTCAACCACATTCTAACATGATGTCTAATTAGAAGTTTAAGAGAACAACCCACCTTAAAATGGAGAGAAAAATAAAAAAAACTCCTAGAGAATCTCCTACAACAAATGAACAAAGTCTTCTCCTCCTAGATCAAGCCATGTAAGTCGCCTTCTCCTTGATCAAGCTAGAACCCGAGCCTCTCCCTTCTTGGTCCTTGAAATGCCGGTCTCCTCCTTGTTGTTGAACACACACAATACTCTCTTTTCAATCTCACAAAATTCTTCAATCTTTTGCCTTACAACTTGTATTTTTTTTTCTCTTTCTATTCTTTCTTTTAAAATTTTTTCAAGTGTGAGAATGAAGAGTGTGGGAGGAGGTATCTTTACAAATTTTTAGGGTGAATGAAGAGCTAAGATTGGATCAAATAGTTAGATATTAAGGGCCAAGATGTATTAGGGAGTTATATAAACTACCCATGATGAGCAACTACCTCTCCACCACTTCTATCTCTCCCACTCACTCCATCTACAATCCGGCCTAGGTGAGAAGGGTGTGCAATGCACACTCTATTGCATGCACATGCCACCTAGTGTCCCTCATTTACAAATTTTTTCATGTGACAAATTTAATTGTCCATGAAATGAGTCCATTACAAGTTAGACCATTTCAAAAGAGAATTAAAGTAAATGGGCTCACTAATGGGCCAAACTAACCATGAGCTTTAAATAATTAATTTAATTAATAAATGGAGTGGGCTTAAAAGACAATTAGGCCTAGATTTTAATTAGGCTTTAAAATAGAATAATTTTTTGGGAAGAAATAAAGAGAACAAATACTATATATAAAATATTTTATATGAGAAATTAAACAAATGAAATTATACGTGCAAAATACGTAAAATCATAAAAATCTCATAAATCAAATCTAGGGTGTTACAATGAAGGGGGTGGAAGATGAATGGGTTTGTAATGTTGGAGAGAGGGTGTAGCAAGAGTCTTAAGAGCCACCACAAAGGATTTGATGTTTGTCATATCTGAAGTGAGCGGAGAGGGTTAAAGTGTCCAAAAGAGCATGGTAAAAGCACGTAATGGGATTGAACAGAATGGGAAAGTAAATCCAACAAAACCTAGGGGGGTTATCTGCGCTGACCAAAAACCATGGGGATTTTCTGCGTTGACTTGTAAACCTAGGGGGTTTTCTGCTTTGACCCCTAAATATAAGGGGGGTTTCCGCATTTAACCCAAAATTTTCTTTGAAAAGAAACTTCCATTTACCTCAACATTTGCAATGAAACGTTCCCCTTCACAAAGAAAGCACGTAAATTGCACGTGCTACTCCTTTACTGTAAAGTAAACCCCCAATTCTAAAACCCTTAAAAAAACATTAATTTTCCAAGCCATAGGCAAATTAGATGCTTTTGGAGATTTGAACCCAGACTCACAAACTGTTACCAGGGCAGGCTGGGCAACCGCCCAGGGCCCAAAATTCAGAAACAAGAAACAAGAAGCTCAGAGGGGCCCAAGATAGGTAATTAAGCTATCAAGGCCTGTTCAAAAGTCAGAAAAGCGCCAGTGTCTGGTGGTAGAATAGTACCCTGCCACGGTACGAACTCGGGTTCGATTCTCGGCTGGTGCAAAATTTTGATTTTCTTCTTGGAACAGTTTCAATTTTTCTAACTTACTATGTTTTTCAACTTTGGAGTCCATCTCAGAGCTTACTTTAGGCATTCCTGCTTGTATTGGGATGTTCTTCTTGTGCATAATTGTGGCCTATTTTTTTTCGTAGGTCGACTTCCAATATGAGTAAGTACTTAATTATGGGTCTTCAGGACTGAATATTTCTTTTTTACTTTTTTCATTTTTTTTAGACTCCTATCACAAACCATATTTGTTTGTAGAACTTTCTAAGTTTTGTTCGAATTGTACAGTTGAAATACACTATACAGTACATAATACTATACATTTATCATGTTATAGAATACAAGATCCATATGAACATGGAGATCAAATTTGTTTAAAACAGAGTGAACAATTGATATAGTGAATATCAATTTATAGGAACAGTAAACTTCCTATCACAAATCATATTTGTTTGTAAAATTTTCCGAGTTTTGATAGATTTTACTGTTCAGAATGCACTGAATGCATAACTAAACATTTCATGCTATAGAATACATGATGCATATGAACATGGAGAACAAATTTGTTTAAAACTGAGTCACAAATTGATATTGTATATCAATTTATATGATATTGTATATCAATTTATAGGAACTGTAAACTCAAAATTATATTGTTTGTAACCTTGAATTGTACAGTTCAGATTCATAATACACAGTGCTACTATTAAACATTGATCATACTACAGAATAGAGAATACCACAGAGTATTGAATACTATAGAACAAATTACAGTATGTAATACTAAACATTCATATGCTTTATCAAAATCTCACCTTCGGTAAGAACCTCTCAATGCAGGATGACAGAGAACTGCATAAGTTTGTAGTGGAGGTAAAAGCTTCTTTTAGATCTCTAATATCAACCTGAAAAAATTGATTGCATTGTAGCTCATTGTTTGAATCAGTGATACAATCATTAGTCACTACTCACTAGTTATCTATAAAGGGCACAATTTTAGTTTTCGCTCAGGACCTTAAATACCTGAGGACCGGCCCTGACTGTTACGGGCTGAGCTAGTTGCATGTATGGATGGAAGTTATATGGATCAAGCTATAAGAAATGCAGGACATGTATATGTATAAGTTTTAACTGATACATAATAGTTTAGTTGTGTCTAATAATTGTTCATTATGAACGGGTACTTCGGGTCGGGTTTTGTTGGGTTATATTACAGTCACTTGCCGGAGCGGTACGTGCAATTGATGTAAATCTCCCTCCTATAAAGGAGTGGGGATAGTTCTATGTAATTCATTCAAGAATTAATCAAAATCCTAAAACTATTTCTTCCCCAATTCTAGAGCTCCAAACCCTAGATCAAATTCATGGCAAAAAACAAGCATACACAAGTTTCAGCTCCTATCAATGTGGTATCAGAGCCAACCACCGGCGACGACGATGGTCGTGATATTGGTGGACCGTCGGTGGTGGAATTGGATATCCACGAAATGAGGAATCAAATGGCTTCAGTACAAACACAGCTCGATTTCGTTGTAGAACAACTTCATGAGATGGGAATTCAACGTCGTTCTTCATCGACTTTAATTCCTGCAATGATTCCAATTTCGGATCCTGTTCATGAGGTATCAAACCCTAACCCTGACTCTGCTCCAATTAGAATTCCATTTGGATCTGGTAATGCTCCGAGAACTCCTTTTAAGCTAGAGTTTCTGACGTTCACCGAAGGAGATCCTACAGAATGGATCTATAGTGCTGAACAGTTCTTAGATTTCTATGAGGTTGAAATAAGCAGAAGTTGAGATTTGCTTCCTTGGATCTTAAGGGTAAGGCTGCTCAGTGGTTCCGTAGACACATTAAGAGTAGGAAGGAATCAATTTCTTGGTCTCAGTTTTTGGAGGAATTGATAACCAGACTTGGTCCTATAGAGTTTCAGGATTATGAAGGAACTCTGTCTAAACTCAGCCAAAAAAGAGAATTGGAATTATATATTCAAGAGTTTGATTGGGTGTCAAACTTTGTAGAATGGTGGACAGAGAAGCACTATCTCAGCACTGTCTTAAGTGGGTTTAAGAGATGAAATAAGGTGGGATGTAAGTCTCAAAGACCTAAGAATGTAAATGAAGCTATAGGGTTGGCTAGAGGGTATGAGTAGAAGTTACAATGTAACATAAAGTTTACAAATTCTACGTTCATTCCTAAAGCAAGTATAGCTCCTAACTCTGGATTTGCTTCAAAGAGTGTTGAATTACCTCCAACTAGTTCAACTTATCCCAAACAGTTATTGCCTCATGATCTTAAAGAGAGAAAGGCTATGGATCTTTGCTTTAATTGTGATGAAAAATACTTACATGTTCATAGGTGTAGATCTCAGAAAATTTTCTTCCTAGAAATATTTGATGAAGAAGGTGAGGAGTGTACTGCAGATGATTGTACAGTTGAAGAAGTGGCCACGGGAATGAGTATGGATGTAGAGATTACTAGCATATCTTTTTAGAATATCTTTTCATGCTCTCATAGGGTCCTCACTGTATCTGCAAACTTTGAGGGTTAAAGGAAAAATCAGAGACCGAGAGGTGAACATATTGATAGATACGGGTTCAACTCATAATTACATTGGTTCCCATGCAGCTATAAAGACAGGCTTACCAATCCTAACTGAACCAAGGTTCAAGGTAACTGTGGCTAATGGAGAAGTTATCACTACAAACCGCACAGGCTTTCCCGGTATTTTTTTTGGACCATCCCGGCGTTTATAAATGTCGGGATAGACCATAGCGGTATTTCTGAAAACGCTGCCTGAAATGCCGTTGTAGCGAGCGTCGGGACAGATATAGGGTCCATCTCAGTGTTTTTGAGAAACGCCGCCATAATCTATATCTATCCCGGCATTTATTTGAAAAAATGCTGGTATAGGGCCTTTGCCAGGAAAAAGGAAAAAGTAATCTATCCCGGCGTTTTGGACCAAAAACGCCGGGATAGGTTATTAATTGTTTTTTTAAAGCACCCTATCCCGGCGTTTTTAGACTGTCTAAAAATGCCAGGATAGATAGGTATTTTAAAAAATTAAAAATTTGAATTTTGAAACATTTTATCAATAAAAAAATTACTCTACATGTTACTAAGTTTAATTCAGGGCAAGCATGCTTACACAGCACATAAACCCACTCACATGAAGACAACAAGTTTTCAAAAAGTCATACGAGCATTCATCACACAACTTCCAAATCCAATGAAACAAATTGGAAATAAAGAAAAATATACTTTAAAATATCATATACACAAAATTAAAACAACTCTTCTTCCTTCTTTTTCCTTCTTCTGCTTCGTCTTAAGTTCAAAAGTTCAGAAACTGAGATACTACAGAATGGGGCATTCTACCTTGTTGCTCTTGTTGATCTCTTTGTTGTTGATTTTGAACCAAGTTGAGGGAGCAAGCAAAGTGGTTCCAGCTGGGAGACTGAAAAGTTATGATTTTTTATGAGACGTCAGGAATTAATGGAGAATATTTTTCCGAGTTCAAAATTTTATTGTATCATGATGTTTGAAACATTCATTAAGAAATACAGAACCAAAGTTTTTTAGTTCAAACTTGAAATTTTCATCTGATACCAGTTAACTGAAAATTGCACAAAAAATTAATTTCTTATTGATCTCACTATCCTTAGTATCTAAATATCATAAACTAGAACTATTGTGTTAAAGAAAAGATCACAAGTACTTAATCAAACATTACATTGTTTTGTAGAAGGAAACTACTTGTGCCTAAGCAATGCAGCAACTCTAAATTCTTTAGCAGCTAAATCAAACTAACTATCCTCATCTGTTAAAGCAAAGACCATAAATATTCAATCAAACTTTTCATTGTTTTGTAGATTAAAGGAAACTACTTGTGCCTCAGCAAAGCTGCAGCAAATCTCACAACTAGCTTCAAGCCCGTATCAGGTTAGTCAGCCACTCATAATAGTATTATCAGTTGTTGAAAAACTAATGGAAACTACTTTTCCTATTTCAATAAGTTTACCATGATTACATTCACATGGCCGTGAATTCAGTAATTGGGAGATGGTTAAGCATTCTTACAAATTTTGTAGCTGGGTTTCAAATTGGTGTTGTGTATGTTTGTGGTAAATATTTGTGCACTGATCAGAATCTTGTTTGAACCAACTACAGTGCTGATGTCAATCCACCATTTCCTTCCATAAATTGATACACATACATACAGATGCATATAAATTAATTAATTAATAAAATGGAAAACAAATGCAAGAGGAGAAAAATGATGATGAGAAGTGCCCAATGGCTCTTACAGTCTTACCAGATGAATTCCGTCGGTAGCAATCTCTGTGATCCATGTTCTTTCTATCTGACCTTCAATCCCTTGGTATAGGTTAAATGATTCAAATACAGTAGTCAACTCATGACTCCATTTTTTCACGGCTGAGCTAGGGACTTTCTTCATTCTTGCAGCAGGGGTACTTGGATTATTCACAAAAATCAGCAAACAAAAATGAGTACGCATAAAAACAACCCTTAGCACTGAAAGGATAATGTAATTCAATATTTCATCAGATACAAAAGAGCAACCCAGGTCTAAGATAGAGTTGTGAGATGTGAACTTGAAAGAACTGGTACTCCTTTATAAGACTTGACAGTTTGTGAAAAATCATCATCAATTTCACATGAATAACTCAGAACATGACATTTCACCCATCAAATTAACTTTCAATATAGTTCAGACTGCAGTATTAAATTTGCTTATAACAAGTCTAAAAAGAAATTTGACCAACACTCACATTATGCAACAAAAACAAATCTATCAAGATCAACTAATGCTCATAATTTCATTTCAAAACTAAGCATTATACTCAATTATCTCTTCAGCCTAGCTATTGACTGATCATTTCCAGTGTAGGAGAACATAGAAGTTATGCATTTTCAAATGTCAATAAAAAAGAGAATCAATTTATATGAACATAAACTAGAGTCAAATTAAGAAGCATAATATGAGATTATAACACCGGCGAAGTATTAATTCAAGAAAACATTGGTAAAGTCACATCTAACCTTGCATTGTGAAGTCATCGTTTAAGAAAGCACCAAATGAGCTAGAAACCTTCCCTGCAATGGAGAAATCCATGTCATTCAAAATAGCAACTACAGAGGAATTACTCTCAATAAAATACCTCAAAGGATTCATGGAGAATTGGAGATGTATGTCAACTTGCAACAATTTAATAATAGCTACTTTAAATTGAAGGAGATAAAGGATTTACACTCGAAGATCTTCAGTTGGCATTTAAACAATTTAGGCTCTGTTTCGATAGGAAAGGTAAGCGATAACCAGAGGTATGTCTGAAAGTTGTTTCTACAAAACAAAGAGCTACAAAACTGATATGGATCAGGATATTGCCACACCCAACAATAAATGAAAATGGTGAAGAAAAGTTTTGTTTGATTGGTGGAAGAAGAATAAGGAATTGAAAAATCATAATTCTGAAATCTCTTCTTCTAGGTAGTAACTCATAATGTAAAAATATAAAAATGCGACAATTATCATTATTATTATTTTGTGTGCTAATGTTCTCTTGTCCTATGACACTAGGCAACCAAATAGAGTTCTAAGATTTCTTGAGAATATAAAGGATGTACCTGAGCCATCATTAAAGCTACAAAAACCCCGACAGTGAAGGGATGTAAAGGGCCCAAATCGCCTTCATGCCTAACAGCACGCACACACTCGCAACTTTCCACATCAGTGTTTGGCCAATGTTGCCCATCGGGAAAGCAGGAAGCCCCTCTTTTTCCTGTAAGCCAAAAATAGTTAGTTAATATCTACTTACACTTGAAGATTATTGATGAAGCTTAAATCTCACCAGATTTATTTTTTTGTGTACTGCACTTGTTTTCTTTCATCAATTTCAAGCATGTAAGGAATTAGTCACCATTATCTAAGTATGGGACATTTACTAAAGTTCGCTAATTCTAAATGTGTTCTTGAATAGGAGAATTATACATGCATTTGCAGGTGGATCTTGTTAGGGTTTGTGGATCCAAATACATGATAATAGGGTTGGAGAAGACAGTCGAGAAGAGGAGCCGAAGTTGGACCAAGCAGCTCAGAGCAGCCAGTAGCTTAGCTGCAGGCAAGTTGCTGTCGACTGCACTTGGATAGTCGACCGCACACGTACAGGCAAATGTACGGTCGACTGTGCATTCGACCGTTTCTCTCTCTGTTGGACCCTGTAGACTTGAAGGAATGACCAGTCAATCGGGCAGTCGACCGACCCACTCTCTGTTAGACCCGGTACAGTCGAAAGCATGAACCGGTCGACCGTCACTGTGTTGCGGTCAATCGTCGCGACACTAATTGATGAGCGGCTGAGATTAGAAGTTGTGTAAACCTATATATTTTGTATTGTGTACAATTTTAAGGTAAAGTGAAAAGAAAAGAAAGATCTAACAGCCGTCATCGAGAGAGGGGATAGAGAGAAATCCTACACTTTGGTGGTAGTTCTTGAAAGATTTGTAAACTTGTTCTTCATATTTCTAGTGAAAATCGCGGGAATGTCTCTGCGCGGGAAAGTAGCCATTGCATTGGGTGAACCTCAAAAAAATCTCGTGTGTTCTTGTGTGTTGTTTTTGGTTGTTCTTTGTTCTCTTGCTTTTAATTCTGTTGTTCTTGCATCTTTGTTGGTGATTTATTTCGCAGTTAAAACTTAACAAAGTAGTATCAGAGTACCAGGTTGGTAGCGTTGATTAAGATGGGGGACAAGAGTAGAGTCAAAGAGTTCGATAAAATAGATTTCACAATGTGGAAGATCCAAATGATTGCATATTTCCGACAGAAGGATCTAGATGATCCATTTTTGGCGCGAAGCTAGAAGGGGGGCGGAGGTCAATCCGGTTGCATTGGCGGCTTGGAATAGATTGGATCAGAAAACACTTGGACAGATTCAATTGTCACTTAGTATGAAGTCACTATTTCACATTGAGAAGGCAAAGACTGCGAAAGAGGCAATGGAGATCTTGACAGATATGTTTGAAAAACCGAATGCAGCGAACCAGATCCTACACCTAAAGGAGTTGGTCAACTTAAAGTTATCAGAAAGGGGTTCGGTTGCAGAGCACATCAACAATTTTTGTATGGTTTACAATCAAATGAAATCGCCGGGTTTAAAGTTTGAGGAAAGGGCACAATCGTTGTTGTTGCTATCCAATCTTCCCGATAGTTACGGCATAGTAGAGTAGACTGTTATAAGCACCATGACTAATACGATAACTCCAAAAGATGTTATTAGCAGCATTATGAATGAGGATGCAAGGATGAAGAGACATGGAGAGACTTCGGTGTCATATCCTAGCAATGCGGCGATGTCCGTTGATAATCGTGGTAGAAGTAACAATAGAGGAAGGTCGTAAAGCAAGAATCACAGGTCCAAGTCAAGAACCGGACATCGCAAAGGTGAGTATTGGTACTGCAAGAAGTTAGGACACATGAGAGACCAAGGCTAGAAGTATAAGAAAGCACAAGCAGGATCACAAGTAGCCAATGTGGTAAGTATTGAACCTCGTCTAGATGAATTGTGTTTATCTGCTGGATTTAATATTATGCAAGATGATTAGTGTATAGACGCAGGTGCTTCTTATCATTGTACCCCCATGAGGGATGTTTTTGAGGATTACAGGATAGGTGATTTTGGTGCAGTTTCAGTTGGCAATAGACAAATATGTCCAGTTGTAAGTAGAGGCACAGTGAGAGTGAAGGCTCACAATAGTGGGCAATTGGTCTTGAATGACACAAGACATATTCCAAGTTTGAAGAACTTAATCAACTAGTAAACTAGACAAAGAAGGATTCACAACAACTTTTGGGCATGGAGAATAGAAGATACTGTTTTAAATTTCCTCCGATATGGTCGAAATTTTGGCCGAAATTTTGTTTCGGCTAGCTTGCCGATACAAAATCACATATTTTATACTCTATATCGTCTTGGACCGAAATGTGTATATTTCGGCCGAAATTGTCAAAATATCGGCCCTTAGCAAAATATTAGCCGAAATAGACACACAAATGTTATTGTGAATATATATAAAAATTTATTTTACTTTTTACATATAAGTTTTTCAATATAAGACCTTAAGCTAAGATAATGTGAGGATTTCGCTTTGCTATTGTTATATATATGCAAAGTCAAGTAAGTTTATTAACTAATATATTTTTTCTAATCAATGTAAATTCAATTTAGTTATATACTTATATTACATTCTCTTTTATATTGTTGTTAAATTTTGTGAATATTTACCGTAATTGATTCATGCCATTAGTTACATTATACAATATTTTATTTGATAAATGACATTAGGTCATACAATATCTTATTTAGTAACCAATTTTTTTTACTGAGTATAGGAAATGAACATCCAATATGATCACATTTTTCCAAGATATCCTCCGATATCTCCGATCCAAGACGAAACACCTCTTGCTGAGACGAGTCCGAAATCCGAGATTTAAAACCATGATGGAAGGTGACTACAGGTGCCAGGTTGGTGGCAAAATAAAAGCGTGGTGACACATTGTACTTACTTAGAGGAAGTGATTCAGGTGATATCATTGCTACAGCATCAGTAGGTAGTCCTCTTCGATTCTATGGCACGCCAGGCTGGGGCACCTTAGTGAAAAGGGTGTCAAGCAATTTTGTTCTAGAGATCTTTTACCGGGACTTAATAAGGTTGAGATGGATTTCTGTGAGAATTGCTTGATGGACAAACAGAAGACAGTTAGCTTTCAGTTGAGTGGGCATGAGAAAAAGCTTGAGAAGCTAGAGTTGGTACATACAAATGTGTGGGGCCAGCTCAGGAATACTCTTATGGTGCTAAGAGATACTTCGTTACATTCATTGATGATGCTACAAGAAAAGTTTAGGTTCAAGCAATTCATGAGAAATCAGAGGTGTTTGATGCATTCAAAGCTTGGAAGGCCAGAGTTGAGAATGAGACGGGTTGCAAAGTGAAAGCAATTAAGTCAGACAATGGAGGTGAGTACACAAGCAAAGAGTTTGTTGACTGTTTGACAAAGGAAAGTATCAAAGGAATCAAGACAGTACCTAAGACTCCACAGAAGAATGGTGTAGCAGAAAGAATGAACCGCACGATACTCGAAATGGCGAGATGCATGAGACTTCATGTGGTTCTTCCGGTTCATTTTTGGGCCGCTACAGTGGATACAGCTATGTACTTGATTAACCGTTGCCCGTCTAGTGCTCTTGATGGGACCATTCCGCAAGAACTATGGTCAGTTAAACTATCAATTATTCATATTTGAAATTTTATGGTTATATTGCTTATTCACTAACTGACAGGAAAGAAAGGAAGAAACTTGATTCTAAGTTTAGGAGGTGTGTATTCATTGGCTACGGCGGCGATCAGTATGGTTACAGATTTTGAAATTTTGTGCATAACAAGGTCATTTGCAGCAGGAACGTAGTATTCAATGAAGATGTCCTATACAAGGATAGGCATACAGGTCAAGACAGTATAACCAGTTCAAAGTCAGATTGTGGTTCAGACTCAGATTCAGATTCTGATTCAGATTCTAATGGTGGGGGCCCTACAATACAGCAGCAGGTACATGTATCACAGGCAGTACAAGAGGCTCATGGTGACCCTAATGAGAATGAACAGGTCATCCAAGACATACAGGTACAGCCTGAACAGTTTGGAGAACCTGAACCGGTCGATAAACCGGTACCCACGTTGAGGAGATCAATACGAGAGAGAAGGCCAACCAAGATATTTGATCCATCAGCTAGTATTATTCACAAGCATGTTCTGTACACGGATTCAGGAGAGCGAGAGACTCATGAGGAGGCTTTGAAGGATGAGGCTCGAATTTAGTGGGAGTTAGCTATGAGGGACGAGATGAACTCCTCGGAACAAAACCAAACTTGGGAGTTGACCAAGTTACCTGCAGGAAAACGGGCTCTTATGAACAAATGGATCTTTAGAGTCAAGGATGAGGCAGATGATAGTAAGAAGTATAAGGCGAGGCTTGTTGTGAAAGGATTCTCTCAAAGAGAATGTGTTAATTACAGTGAGACATTTACATCGGTTGTGAAAATGGCTTCAATTAGGGTTCTGCTTAGTATTGTGACAGTTGAAGACATGCACTTAGAGCAGTTGGATGTGAAAATAGCATTTCTTCATGGTGATGTCAAAGAAGAGTTGTACATGAAACAACCCACAATTTTTGAAGCTAAAGAAAAAGAAGACATGGTGTGTCGACTAAGGAAGAGTCTTTATGGGCTAAAACAAGCACCGCGGCAATGGTTTTTGAAGTTTGATTGCTTTATGAGAGTAAAAGATTTCGAGAGATGGAAACAGATCATTGTGTATGTGTTCGTAGATATGAGGACAATGATATAGTTACCTTGGCGTTGTATGTGGATGACATGTTGTTACCAGGTTCATGTATGAAAAAGATCAAGAAAGTGAAGAAGATGCTAGCTTCGTAATTTTCATGGACTTGGGTGAAGTAAAGCAAATCCTCGGCATGAAAATTAATAGAGACAGGAAAAGCAAGAAGTTTTGGTTATCTCAAGCGGACTATGTGAAGAAGGTGTTTAAGAGATTCAATATGGATGGCGCGAGACCAATCACTTGTCCCTTGGCTACTTACTTCAACTTATCGATGGACTTGTGTCCTAAGACAGAGGCATAGATGTAGGAAATGGCTATTATTCCTTATGCCTCAGCCGTTGGGAGTTTGATGTTTGCGATGGTGTCTACAAGACCTGACATTGCACAAGCAGTGGGAGTTGTCAGCCATTACATGAAGAATCAGGTAAACAGTATTGGGATGTAGTAAAGTGGATTCTTAGATATCTAGCAGGTACTTCAGATTTTTCTCTTTGTTTTGGAGGAGATTTTTTACAAATACATGGTTATGTGGATGCAGATTTTTTGGGTGATCGTAATGGTTGTAGAAGCAGTACAGGATATGTGTTTACAGTTGGAGGAACAGCTGTCAGTTGGGCTTCACAGTTACAAAAGGTTGTAGCACAGTCAACCACGGAGTCAGAGTATATGGTACTTACAGAAGCAACGAAAGACATGTTGTGGATTTCGGAGCTTATGAAACAGTTGGGCCGAGAGCAACCCATAGGTGAGCCAGGTGTGACAGTCAAAGTGCAGTTTTCTTGAAGAAAAACTAGGCATATCACTTTAGGACTCGGCACATTCAAATGACGTATCATTTTATTAGAATAACGGTTGAGAAGAAATGGTTGAAGCTATCTAAGATTCTTGGCACTAAGAATCCGGCAGACATGCTCACAAAGGTAGTGGATAGCAGAAAATATCAGTTCTATACTGTTATTGGATTGTCTCCAAGTTAATTGATGAGGAGACTTACAGAGGTCTAGGCAGTTAAAATCGGGTTTTGGAACTAATCGGTCTAGGAGCGATTAGTGATTAATCGGTTAATCGGAAAATAATCGGGGATTAAATCGGAAAAATCATTATATATATAATTAAAAAAAGATAAATCCTCATTATGTAGCAACCCTAAATCCTAAACATAAAACTATTATAAAATTATCAAATAGGAACATATAGTTATAGAAAAAAAAAGAGTACTTGGTTTCAGCTGAGTTTGGATTTTGGATGTGGGTTGGGTCGGGTTTGCTGGTGGGTCCTATCAAACAAAAATATTCGGAGAGGAAGAGCAGTGCAAGCAACAATATGAGGAGCAAATGCCGACCGGGTCAAGTATGCGATGGTACAGGGGTAGCGAAGTGTAATACCCCGCAAAATAAAATAATTTATTTTGCATTAGTAAATAATATTAAATTTGTAAAGTTGACTATTTTGACTATTTTCTTGAAATTGCAATTTTATACGTGCAAAACACTTGCAAATATTTTTGGTGCAAATATCTAATTTTATATTTTTATTAAATTCTCCTAATTATAATTGAGTTTATCCTAAATTTTGGGATTTTTCTGAATAAAGAAACTATTTTTATAAATACCTCGAAAGAGAGGGGCTTTTATGTACAAAAGCCTTTTTAATCTCAAATAAATAATGAAAATTCGTTTTTACTAATTTTTGGGCTTCCCATTATTATCATTTAAATTTAAAATATATTTGAATTTTATTCAGAGTTGATTTGGTAAAGATTTATACAAATATGGTGTTTTTGCAAATATGGAATTTATGTAGAATCTTGTGCAAATATTTTTCTGGAAAGTAAAAGTTAAATATTTTGATTGGAAAATATAATATGTATTATTAGAAATTATTTCTGATTTTTCTGGATTTTATGAATATTTTATGATGTATTTGCAAATATTACAAAAGGGAGGGCTTTTGTGCAAAATTGCCACCCTGAGTTGTAAATCCGAATTTTTCTTATTTACTGGGCTATACTGGATTGCTGGATAACTCAGTGATAAAAAGATTTGATTTAGTTTTGATTTAGTTAACCTATTTTAACTAAGAAAGGGGTTATATATGTAAAGTTATATTTTGAAAGGATTCTTTTGCAAAAGTGTTTCAAAACCCTATTCCTTTCAATCCCAGCCTGTATAAAAGAGGGTGTGCAGCCGTCATTCGCTGCACAACACAAGTTTTATTATATTTTTATTTTTTCTTGGTGATTGAAGAGGAGATCTTGGATTCTTTGCAAAGAGGGGATTCTTCATTTTGCTTCGTGATATTCGTTTGATCTCTCCAACTATGTGAGTGACATTGTTTTGTTTTATTTTGTTTTGTGTATGTTGTAGGTGAGTGATATAACTGTTTGGTTGTTTTGTTTGTTTCTCTTTGATTTGTGTGTGTCGTATGAGAATGATATAGATGTTTAGATTGATTTGGATGTTGAATATGTACGTTGGATGGATGAAAAATTGGATCTCCGAGAAGAACCCTAGATATTTGTATGAGAATGATGTTAGATCTGTTGAGAACCTAATATAAATGTTGGATTTTCGTTGCGAACAGTCGACTGGTGACTATTAGCAGTCCACTGCTACTGCTTAGATTATATTTTCTTAAAATGTTGGATTATTGTTGATTTGATTGAGTTTAATAGATGTCACGCATTAATTAAATTAAAGATGAGTTTTTTGGACTATTGGTGAGTTGGATAAAAACAACTTGACCATGTTAAGGATAAATTTGTTTTGTTCATGAATCAACTATAGAGAATAGTTGATATTTTGTTGAGAAATTTGGTGAATGATTAATGGTTTAGAGGACCATGTTTTGAGGATTTGAGTTATGAGGATTTAAATTAGGAATTTGGGATTTTTGTAAAAGATATTGTTTGGACTTGGATTTCTCAAATGCTAAGTTTAAATCTATTTATTTTGGTATTAATAAGATTTGGAAAATAATACAAAGTTATTTTTGTTATATGACTGATTCTTAAAAACCCTAGTTTTGACATATGTACGACCTAAATTCTTCAGACTGTAGGCCGACAGTCGATGGTACGACCTTCAATCGACTGATACGACCCAGCTGCTATGATCTTTAGTTTTCTTGAAATTGGTTTCTGGATAGTCGACTGACGACTTTTACAGTCGACTGGTACCACTCAAATTATTTTCTTAAAGATTACTGGAATTTCTCTCTGGTAAGTCGACTTATGACTTTTATAAGTCAACTTATAACACTTAGAATATTTTCTTAAAGATTACTGAAATTTCTCTCTGGTAAGTCGACTTCTGACTTTTTAAGTCGACTTATAATCTCTGGTAAGTCGACTTATGTCTTTAATAAGTCAACTTATAACCCTTAGTTTATTTTCTTAAAATTTTGGAACTTTCCTTCTGGACAGTCGACTGGTACTGATGTATCCTTATATCATATCTATGAACGTTCTTTCAAATCATTGATCTCCGGAGTCGGGTATATTCTGCTGTATTGAGAGTCATTGATCTCCGGGGTCGGGTATATTCTGCGGTATTGAGAGTCACTGATAGTGATTGATAGCCGGGTATCCGATCTGCGATGTTGAGAGTGATTGATAGCCGGGTATCCGATCTGCGGTGTTGAATATTTTGATCTATAACTACTTATACAGATTTGTTAAGTAATTAAATAACCCAAAAAATTATAAGGACAGGCACTAGTGGTGATATGATGAACGGGAACATGGATTATGGATCTCAGTATGATCCGCGGTGCTGAGAATCATTGATCTCCGGGGTCGGGTATATTCTGCGGTATTGAGAGTCATTGATCTCCGGGGTCGGGTATATTCTGCGGTATTGAGAGTCACTAAAAGTGATTGATAGTCGGGTATCCGGTGTGCGGTATTGAGAGTGATTAATAGCCGGGTATCCGATCTGCGGTGTTAAGAGTGATTGATCTCCGGGGTCGAGGCGACGCACATGTGGTATTCTTGTGATGAGGTGTCATTGCTCGTGGTGTGAGATTTATCTCCGGAATTATCGGGCATAGGCTAATACTCACAGTTTATCGTTATCTCGCAGTAGTCATCGTGTTAGGATTAGTTGCATAGCGGGAATTGAACCCTATAATGTGGAGACGTTAAGGACTTACACCGGACCTATGTAGAACGGGATGCATAGAATCCGACAAGTACGCATTAGAGAGTCAGCATATAGATTTGTGTTTTCTTGACTTGGTTTTATGCATGTTTCCTATTTTCTACACTTGACACTTAGTTTAGTTCCACTTGTTGTTTACATGTTTCCTTGCTACGTCATATTTTATGTATTCTTGTTTATTACTTGTTGTGTAAGAATCCATGCTTAATGCTCATTTATGTTGTTTGCTTTTATGTCACTCACACCATTATGGCTGACCCCTTTAGTTTTGGGAGTTAGGG
Organism: Hemerocallis citrina; assembly: GCA_017893485.1. NCBI lineage: Eukaryota > Viridiplantae > Streptophyta > Magnoliopsida > Asparagales > Asphodelaceae > Hemerocallis > Hemerocallis citrina. The sequence continues at coordinate 152,284,803 of CM030362.1, forward strand.
ACCATCTCTAGCCTCATGTGTTACAGGTTGTTGCTTAGAGCTTGGAGGTTTGGACGTTTGAGATAAATTGATGTAATAGAGCTTTGTTTAATATTTGTAAAAGAAAATGTTGTAAAGATAGAAATTTGTAAATCAAGGTGTTTTGTATTCCGCTGTACTTTGTAAACAATTAATGTAAATAAAAGTTTTAATTTTCCCTATATTTGGTTGCTATGTTTACAATTACATTGAAGTTGATGCTGGGATTGTGTCACGTATTTTCTAAGATATTATATTAGATATTCGGGGCGCTACAGAGATTGGTATCAGAGCATGCTTCAATTAGTAATTTCAAACATAGTACGAGGAATAAACATAAAAGGACATTTGATGTGTGAGAACCTAGGTGGACATTAGAAGTGTGAGTACACAAGTGGACATTAAATACAACCTAGGTGGACATTAGAAGTGTGAGTACCCTGGTGGACATCTGATGTGAGTGATTTGATTGTTTGGTCATGAAGACCTGTAATGAGATTTAGGCTGTTTGTATGCTTAGACTTGAATGAAATCTCTTTATCGCAAGTGTATTGATTATTTTTGCATAAAGCAAATATTTTCTCACTAGCTATTTTTGACATCTTTTGTTCGCTTTGTGTATTTGATATTTATTTATGTAAGGTATTACCCTTTCAACTTATATAATTTCTATTTTACAATTTGTTTTGCTATCTTACCCACTGTATATAATTTCTGGATTATATGTTTTTCGCCAAAGTTAATTTTCATTTATTTATTTATTCCTAGTTATGAAATTTAATTATCTTCCGCTAGATTCTTTTAATTATTTGCTCTCTTGTATATTTTGTGCACCTCAATTTTGTGATCACTCTTGTATCCTATCACTTTTACTGTTTTATATTTGTTTGCTTACTAAATAACTTTTGTGTAATTAACTTATTTTACTTTTATTCGGTTTCTTTTATTGTCAGCAATTAAATTTATTTTTTTGTTTCCATATCTCCAACCGAGTTTATATTATTTCTATTCATTAGTGCAAACATTAAACTTTTACTAATCGTCTTGTTTTCTTTTAAAACTGTTTCTTTGACTTTACTATTGGTTTTTACTTCTTATTGTTTTGTCCAAGTTATTATTTGGAAACTTTTGCTGTAATTCAATAGTGCATCCTTTAGCATTTCACAAGTTCATTTTATTTTGCGACTCTTACCCATTTCTTTCTTGACGTCTTATTTATCTTACTTTCATGTGCTTTTTCGTTACTCGTATACTTTGATATTACTTTTACATATTACATTAAAGTTTGGAATTACTACGTGTTAAGTTATTATTGCTACTTCTATTTCCTTACATTATTGTTTTGCGATACTATAAATTTTGTTTTGCATATTTACTTTCATTTTATTATATATACTTGGATTTTTTCGATACTATGTCTTCTATTATTTTGTAGTGTCTTATTTATTTTGGGAGCATTTAAACTTGATTGCAATATTTTACTCATATAAATATGATATGTTTCTGCACAATTAAATCTTTATTATTAATTATGTTTTTACACCTTATATTCGATACCCTTATTATTACTTATAGTTGACCGCTTTTGTTATAATTTCTTTCCACTATTTAAAAGCTACTTATTAAACTTGTTGCTTAATACTTTTCGAATGTACTATGTGCACCCACTACTTATATTTTACTTAAATTTTATTATCATTACATTCTTGATTTCTACATGTACTTCCTACAAATTTCTATGTATGTACCACATATTTCAACATACTTACTATGCATATCATTTTACATTTGTTTAATTCCTACATTATTGTATATTTTATGATATATTTATTGTGTAAATTTGCTACACTACATATGTATTTTCTCACTCACATTTGTATTTGTGCTTAGGCGTGTATTTCATCCCGTTTCTTCTTACTTTTATAAATTTCTTTCACGACTATTTTGTACTATTGTGATTTATAATCCATGTTTCTATTTTAATATTCCATCAGATGACTTTCAACTCCATTTCTTACTTTTGCTACTATTTTTTTTATATCACGAATTTCAAAACGTATTTTCGTACTCAAATTAAGCAATCAATATCCAAGTGCATGTGGAAGATTGCATTATCTTGTTCATCGTTTTGTTGCAACTGGATGTCGAGATGGCAAATATGCAACTAGACGTCAATGGAGGCAAATTGCAACTAGATATCGGGGAGGCAAAATGTGCAACCGAATATCCAGACGGCAACCTGCAACCTGATGTCAGGGAGGCAAACATGCAACTTGATGTCGAGAAGGCAAGTCTACAGTTGGACATCAATGAGGCAAACCCACATTAAAGAATTTCTACTATAATAACCCCACTAGTGTTTTATGTGTATATGACTTACCAATGTCTTATTCTTTGTACTGGTTCATACCATTTTATGAGATTTTCAAACTTAACTCATTACTGATTTGTTTTACTCAATTTTCTTTAACCATTGTTACTCTATATTTCTTTAAATCCGTTTGATACACTCTCGTATCTTATCTTGCTCACTTGTATTATTTTTGGAATTTGGTCCTTCTGGTTTTTTGGTACAATTTCTGCTCTCCTTCGCATTTCCTCAATTCATAACAATATTTTAATTTTCACTTAATTTTTATTAGCTTCTCTAAATCTGCATACTACCCAAATTATTTTGTACGTCTTTATTTTATTCTTTCTTAATATTGTCCTTTTGGGATTTTTACTTCGTTATGTCCATTTTTATTCAAGTATTATGTGTTTAACAAGTTTTTCTGATCGATCAATTCTTACTTTTGACTATTTCTTTTACTTATTGCTAATTGATAATTTAAGAATTTTACTTATATAATGAAACTAATGGTAAAGAAAATATTTTTATTTTTAAGTATGTGTTCCTGCGTTGTTTGTGTGATTATCAGCCTTTTTATATTCGAATTTTATCTCTTTACTTTTGACTTCTTATTCAATGAGAATAGTCTTACTATTTTTTGCGTTTTGAGATTTATTGTGCATTCTATTGAATTTCCGATCCTTTGCCATGTTAGTTTTCACCTTTTCTCTTTGAGATATAATCATATGTTATTTTTGTTTTTGCTTAGTAATTAAATCTAATTATAAAAATAATGATGGAGTAAGTTTTCGAAACTCTCTTATAAGTTTTGTATTTTTGTTTCTTGGCTTTGAGAAGTTCTGAGGACATAACTTTTCTAAGGGGGGAGTGTTGTAATACCCCGCAAAATAAAATAATTTATTTTGCATTAGTAAATAATATTAAATTTGTAAAGTTGACTATTTTGACTATTTTCTTGAAATTGCAATTTTATACGTGCAAAACACGTGCAAATATTTTTGGTGCAAATATCTAATTTTATATTTTTATTAAATTCTCCTAATTATAATTGAGTTTATCCTAAATTTTGGGATTTTTCTGAATAAAGAAACTATTTTTATAAATACCTCGAAAGAGAGGGGCTTTTATGTAAAAAAGCCGTTTTGATCTCAAATAAATAATGAAAATTCGTTTTTACTAATTTTTGGGTTTCCCATGGTTATCATTTAAATTTAAAATATATTTGAATTTTATTCAGAGTTGATTTGGTAAAGATTTATACAAATATGGTGTTTTTGCAAATATGGAATTTATGTAGAATCTTGTGCAAATATTTTTCTGGAAAGTAAAAGTCAAATATTTTGATTGGAAAATATAATATGTATTATTAGATATTATTTCTGATTTTTCTGAATTTTATGAATATTTTATGATGTATTTGTAAATATTACAAAAGGGAGGGCTTTTGTGCAAAATCGCCACCCTGAGTTGTAAATCTGAATTTTTCTTATTTACAAGGTTGTACTGGATTGTTGGACAACTCAGTGATAAAAAGATTTGATTTGGTTTTGATTTAGTTAACCTATTTTAACTAAGAAAGGAGTTATATATGTAAAGATATATTTTGGAAGGATTCTTTTGCAAAAGTGTTTCAAAACCCTATTCCTTTCAATCCCAGCCTGTATAAAAGAGGGTGTGCAGCCGTCATTCGCTGCACAACACAAGTTTTATTATATTTTTATTTTTTCTTGGTGATTGAAGAGGAGATCTTGGATTCTTTGCAAAGAGGGGATTCTTCATTTTGCTTCGTGATATTCGTTTGATCTCTCCAACTATGTGAGTGACATTGTTTTGTTTTATTTTGTTTTGTGTATGTTGTAGGTGAGTGATATAACTGTTTGGTTGTTTTGTTTGTTTCTCTTTGATTTGTGTGTGTCGTATGAGAATGATATAGATGTTTAGATTGATTTGGATGTTGAATATGTACGTTGGATGGATGAAAAATTGGATCTCCGAGAAGAATCCTAGATATTTGTATGAGAATGATGTTAGATCTGTTGAGAACCTAATATAAATGTTGGATTTTCGTTGCGAACAGTTGACTGGTGACTATTAGCAGTCCACTGCTACTGCTTAGATTATATTTTCTTAAAATGTTGGATTATTGTTGATTTGATTGAGTTTAATAGATGTCACGCATTAATTAAATTAAAGATGAGATTTTTGGACTATTGGTGAGTTGGATAAAAACAACTTGACCATGTTAAGGATAAATTTGTTTTGTTCATGAATCAACTATAGAGAATAGTTGAGATTTAGTTGAGGAATTTTGTGAATGATTAATGGTTTAGAGGACCATGTTTTGAGGATTTGAGTTATGAGGATTTAAATTGGGGATTTGTGATTTTTGTAAAAGATGTTGTTTGGACTTGAATTTCTCAAATGCTAAAGTTTAAATCTATTTATTTTGGTATTAATAAGATTTGGAAAATAATACAAAGTTATTTTTGTTATATGACTGATTCTTAAAAACCCTAGTTTTGACATATGTACGACCTAAATTTTTCAGACTGTAGGCCGACAGTCGACTGGTATGACCTTCAGTCGACTGATACGACCCAGCTGCTATGATCTTTAGTTTTCTTGAAATTGGGTTCTGGACAGTCGACTGACGACTTTTACAGTCGACTGGTACCACTCAAATTATTTTCTTAAAGATTACTGGAATTTCTCTTTGGTAAGTCGACTTATGACTTTTATAAGTCAACTTATAACACTTAGAATATTTTCTTAAAGATTACTGGAATTTCTCTCTGGTAAGTCGACTTATGACTTTTTAAGTCGACTTATAATCTCTGGTAAGTCGACTTATGTCTTTAATAAGTCAACTTATGACCCTTAGTTTATTTTCTTAAAATTATGGAACTTTCCTTCTGGACAGTCGACTTATGCTTTCTATAGTCGACTGGTTCTGATGTATCCTTATATCATATCTATGAACGTTCTTTCAAATCATTGATCTCCGGGGTCGGGTATATTCTGTGGTATTGAGAGTCATTGATCTCCGGGGTCGGGTATATTCTGCGGTATTGAGAGTCACTGATAGTGATTGATAGCCGGGAATCCGATCTGTGGTGTTGAGAGTGATTGATAGCCGGGTATCCGACCTGCAGTGTTGAATATTTTGATCTATAACTACTTATACAGATTCGTTAAGTAATTAAATAACCCAAAAAATTATAAGGACAGACACTAGTGGTGATATGATGAACGGAAACATGGGTTATGGACCTCAATATGATCCGCGGTGCTGAAAATCATTGATCTTCGGGGTCGGGTATATTCTGCGGTATTGAGAGTCATTGATCTCTGGAGTCGGGTATATTCTGCGGTATTGAGAGTCACTGAAAGTGATTGATAGCCGGGTATCCGATCTGCGGTGTTGAGAGTGATTGATAGCCGGGTATCTGATCTTCGGTGTTGAGAGTGATTGATCTCCGGGGTCGAGGCGACGCACATATGGTATTCTTGTGATGAGGTGTCATTGCTCGTGGTGTGGGATTTATCTCCGGAATTATCGGGCATGTGCTAATACTTACAGTTTATCGTTATCTCGTAGTAGTCATCGTGTTAGGATTAGTTGCATAGCGGGGATTGAACCCTATAATGTGGAGACGTTAACGGCTTGCACCGGACCTATGTAGAATGGGATGCATAGAATCCGAAAAGTACGCATTAGAGAGTCCGCATATAGATTTATGTTTTCTTGACTTGGTTTTATGCAATGATACTTAGTTTAGTTCCACTTGTTGTTTACATGTTTCCTTGCTACGTCATATTTTATGTATTCTTGTTTATTACTTGTTGTTTAAGAATCCATGCTTAATGCTTATATATGTTGTCTGTTTTTATGTCACTCATACCGTTATGGCTGACCCCTTTAGTTTTGGGGGTTAGGGATCATCTCTAGCCTCATGTGTTACAGGTTGTTGCTTAGAGCTTGGAGGTTTGGACGTTTGAGATAAATTGATGTAATAGAGCTTTGTCTAATATTTGTAAAAGAAAATGTTGTAAAGATAGAAATTTGTAAATCAAGGTGTTTTGTATTCCGCTGTGCTTTGTAAACAATTAATATAAGTAAAAGTTTTAATTTTTCCTGTATTTGGTTGCTATGTTTACAATTACATTGAAGTTGATGCTGGGATTGTGTCACGTATTTTCTAAGATATTATATTAGAAATTCGGGGCGCTACACGAAGGCGGTTCGGGTTTAGGTTTGCTTGAGGAAGAAGAAGAGAATCAGTTTGGGTTTGTTTTGAAGATAATCAGTTTGGATTTGGGTTTGCATGAGGAAGAAGAGAGTGGTGATATGTCGAATTTGGGTTTGCACGAGGACCAGGAGCGGTTTGAATTTTAAATTTGAATTTTGAATTTGGGTCGGATTGATCCCAAATAATGCAAACGAGCATAAAAATTAGAGAAGAAGATTTAATCGGTTAATCGGCCACTTAAAATCGACCGATTAACCACTAATCGGCCACTTAAAATCGACCGATTAACCACTAATCGGCCGATTAATCCCGATTAAATCGCCAACTATTGAAATATTATAAATCGCTAAAAAAATAATCGCTTAGCCTCCGATTAGTGATTAATCGGGGATTAATCGGGCGTAATCGGAGATTTAACTACTTAGGTAGAGGCACAAGTCTAGACTATGCCAATGGAAGAATGAAAAACAGGTTAGAGACTTCGTGTATATGTCTCCAAGTGGGAGATTGTTAGGGTTTGTGGATCCAAATACATGATAATGGGGTTGGAAAAGACAGACGAGAAGAGGAGTCGTAGATGGAGCAAGCAACTCAGAGCAGCCAAGCAGCCAGTAGCTGCAGGCAAGTTGCAGTCGAACGCACTTGGACAGTCGACTGCAAACGTACAGGCAAATGTACGGTCGACCGTGCAGTCGACCATCTCTCTGTATGACCCTGCAGACTTGAAGGAATGACCGGTCGACCGAGCAGTCTACCGACCCACTCTCTGTTAGACCTTGTACCGTCGAAGGCATGAACCGGTCGACCGTCACTGCGTTGCGGTCGACCGTCGCGACGCTGATTGATAAGCAACTAAGATTAGAAGTTGTGTAAACCTATATATATTGTATTGTGTACGATTTTAGAGTAAAGTAAAAAAAGAAAAGAAAGACCTAACAGTCGTAATCGAGAGAGAGGGAGATGAAGAGAAACCCTATACCTTGGTGGTGAGTTCTTGAGAGATTTGTAAACTTGTTCTTCATATTTCTAGTGGAAATCACAGGAGTGCCTCTGTGCGGGGAACATCATTGGCTACGGATCTCACTTCCAGAGGCAACATCCTCATAGCACTCATATAAAATATCCAGGCAAGGATAGTATACTGCAAGCATACCCTACAGAACAAAGGGGTAAGAACAAGACGATTAACCACGGCTAACAAATAGCATCAAAAATTTGACCAACCATCTAATGTACAGTTCGTTCGACCTTATAATGAACCACTGAAGCTTTTCGTTTTATCTCATCAAACCGAAGCTTAAATCAGAGGAAGTCTATATGTTTATCAACTTGTTCAGATGGATAAAACTTGATACCAAATGTATATCTTCGCATTACACTATGTTAGCTCAAACATTGGGGGTGAACAGGGGCGGAGCCAGTTGGTAATGAGTGCGGTCCAAGGACCGCACTGAAATAAAAAAAAAAAAAAAAATTTTTTGTTGAGGGTGAAATGGTCATTTACTCCCTCTCCTTATCTTTTTGGCCTGCTCCCTCTTATCCCGCTCCCTCTTCGATCCCGCTCCTGCTTCGATCTGAAAGAAACCCTAGCCCCCCTCTCGGCCTCTCCAGCTCTCCTTATCTTTCTCCCGCGCTCAGCGCTCTCCTTCTTCGTCTGAAACCCTTCTCCTCTTCAATCGTTGCGATCGCCGATCAGAAACCCTAGCTCCCAAAGCGATACCCCAACTTGATACCCTCTTGTTCTTCTTCCCCAAATCGATTTGTGCAGAAACCCTCTCTATTTCCCCCTAATCGAGACCATAATCGAAATCCTCACCAGCCGGCAGCCGCCCATCTTCCTTATTCGAAATCCCCAAATCCTCTTCACCTCGAAACCCTAGCTTCACCTCAGCTCGCCCCCGACGCTCCTCTTCGCAGTCGAAATCTACATCACACGGCCAAGCTTCTCCCGATCTGAGGTATAATTTGAGGCCTAAATTTTGATTGTGATTTTGATTAGTGGTCCGATCTGCACTAATATTAATATGACAATATGTATGTCGCATTCCAATGAGAAATTCTCGTTTGGGGCTCCTCTATTTGAATGAATAGTCTATGAGGAACATATGTATGATGTATCCTAAGATGAAGAAATGCTAGAAGAGAATTCTGCAGAAACTAAGATTAAGTCCAAATTTTTATCTATCCTTGTATATCAGATAGCATGCTGTAGTGAAATTAAGATCAAGTTTAGACTTTAGATTATATGGGACACAGCAATATATACATATATATAGCGCACGAGTGAAAAAAACATCAACTATGGTAATTAAGTAAGATGCACATCGTCAATAGACAATCAGTATTGGGGTCAACTATACAGACTAGGCTCGGCTCCTTGATTCCTTGAAGATCTGATAACATTTTCAACAACCTCGATGAACCCTCTCTGAATATTAGACCATTTGCATCCTTCAAATTGACCTAGACCAAGGGAGAAGTCTAAACAAGGGGGAAATGATACCGTTTGCTAACTGTACCATTAGGTCAAAGAAGAAAAAATATCGTCGTCTAGTTAGATGTCAGATAGGAGGGGACAAATGTTAATCGGATGCATGGATGAACAACTCTGCAGCTTCATCTTGATTGTGATGTTAGGTTTATTTTTTAGAATTCTACAAAATATCCTAATTCAGATGCTAACCACAAAAAAATTCTGATTTTAGGTTGATTTTGTTATTTCTCCCTAATTTTCTAACTGCGCTGTTGTAGAATGAACTCAAAATTGCCCAAACAAACTACATAGTTAAAATTTAATGCTTTTAGTTGAAGTTGAATCAATCTTTGGTTATTGTTTTTTAAATTTGTAGTTCGAGCTTTGACTGAGCATTTCTTCATTACTCCCACAGTCCCACGCACGCAAGGCAGCCGCAGCAGCAAAAAGAAAAAAAAAACAAATACAAGTCTGGAGTTGCCATTGTTGGTTTTATTGGGACAATTAGTTCTACTAATTCTTCACTTTCGCTCATTCAAATTTATCCAGGTTCAATTCTACTCCAATACTTTCTTATTTGTTGTTCTCTTCTTCAATTAGAGTCAAAAATCCTAACCCTAAAATTAGAAATAAACCCTACTTCAATTTTACACCAATTATTTTTATATAATATATAATTACTCAATTTTCTTCAAGTTTTGCGTGTTTAATTTATATAAAAATATATAATTTAGGAATTAATTGAAGTTTGTTGAACCAATGTGATTTATGTATGTGTATATTGTTTAGGTAGGGATGATCTTATAATTTTTCTTGGTGAAACTCATTATTTTTAAAATTGAAAATTTGAAGGATTATGGAGAGATTCTACAAAAGAAAACGTGTTGAAGAACAAGTAATCGGAGAGAGTTCAAATAAAGTCGATGAGTGCCCAAATAGAGTGGAGGACTCGAATAGAGTCGGGATGAATATCTCAAGTTCATTTTTAATTGAAGAATTTGATGCCGCACAATTGCCCTCCGATCCGGGATTAAGAATCCCAATTTTACGATATAGTCCTAAAATTATAGATCAAGTTCGAAGAGCGTATTTGCTAAAAGGTCCTTGTCAACCTAGGGATATTAAATTCCCGAAAAGGAAGTTTGGAGTCGAAGCATATAGAAGTTTTTGCCCTTCGTGGTTTGACGACTTTAAATGGCTGGAGTATAGTACATCCAAAGATGCTGTATATTGCCAATATTGTTATCTTTTTAAATCAGTAAGAGGAAAACAATCTGGAGGTGATGCTTTTGTAACCGAAGGATTCATTTACTGGAAAAACAAAGAACGGCTTAAAGTTCACATTGGGTTACATGGCAGTGAGCACAACCAAGCTCGATTAAAGTGTGATTCATTGATGAATCAAAAACAACATATTGAAACAGTTTTCCACAAGCAATCTCAACAAGCAAGATATGATTATCGTGTTCGTCTTAACGCCTCAATTGATTGCGTTCGCCTTTTGCTACGACAAGGTCTACCTTTTCGCGGCCATGATGAATCCGAAAATTCTCTCAATCCAGGTAACTTCCTTGTTCAGTTGCAATTCTTGGCGAGTCATAATGATTCAATAAATGATGTGATATTGGGAAATGCTCCTAAAAATTGCAAGTTGACATCACCGGATATTCAGAAAGATATTGTGCGTGCTTGTGCTGTTGAAACAATTGATGTCATCTTAAAAGATATTGGTGATTCACTATTTTCGATTTTAGTTGATGAATCACGTGATATTTCAAACAAAGAGCAAATGTCGGTTGTTTTGCGTTATGTAGACAGTAGTGGGCATGTAAAAGAGCGCTTTATTGGGATTGAACATGTTCTTAATACCACATCCCTCTCACTTAAGGCTTCGATTGATGAGATTTTTTCTAGATACAATTTGAGCATTTCTAGATTGAGAGGACAAGGTTATGATGGAGCTAGTAATATGAAAGGGGAATTTAATGGTTTGAAAGCACTCATTTTGAAGGAGAACTCGTGTGCTTACTACGTACATTGCTTTGCTCATCAACTTCAACTAGCTCTTGTAGGCGTGGCAAAGAAGAATATTCTCGTTGCTGAGTTTTTCCGTGTTGTTACTGATGTGATAAATGTTGTTGGAGCATCTTGTAAACGCTCTGATCTCCTTCATGAAAAACAATCAAATTTTATTGCGGAGGCATTGGAAAATGGTGATATTGTTAGTGGGAGAGGGCTTAATCAAGAAACTAACTTGCAACGTCCTGGTGATACACGATGGGGTTCGCACTATAAGTCTTTGCTTAGCATACTTCTAATGTTCAAAACTGTGGGCGAAGTACTTGAAATTATTTATATGGATAAATCTTCTTCTTCTGATCAAAAGTTGGAGGCATCTAACTTGTCGAAGTGGATGCACTCATTTGATTTTGCATTCAATTTACACATGATGAAGATTATTTTGGGAATTTCAAATGTGTTGTCTCAATCATTACAATTGAAAGATCAAGATATTGTCAATGCAATGGGTTTGGTGAAAGATTGCAAGGAACGACTCGAGATATTGAGAGATGATGGGTGGGATTCATTTCTTAAAGAAGTTTGTGATTTTTGTCAGAAGCATAATATTGATGTTCCTAAAATGGATGATATGTTTATGCGGTATGATATTCGTGGTCGCCCACAGCGTAATCCACCGAATATAAAAAATTTGCATCACTATCGTGTTGATTTATTCTATGCTGTGATTGACTTGCAATATAACGAGTTGAAAGATCGTTTCTCGGAGGCCAGTACAAAGTTACTACTTTGCATAGCTTGCTTGTGTCCACAAAATTCATTTTATGCTTTCGACAAGAGCAAATTGCTTCAACTGGCCGAGTTTTATCCACAAGATTTTTCAACTTTAGATATTCTCGAACTCGGTGATGAACTTGATACGTATATTTTTGATGTGCGCGCAAACATTGCATTCACAGAGTTGAGAGGCCTAGGTGATCTTGCACAAAAGTTGGTCCTAACGAAGAAACATAGAATTTTTCCATTGGTTTATAAGCTTCTAACACTGGCATTAATTCTACCTGTCGCCACTGCTACTGTGGAAAGAGTGTTTTCTGCAATGAGTATTGTGAAAGATACATTGCGCAACCGAATGGGCGACGAGTGGATGAATGACAGTCTTCTTGTTTACGTTGAGAAAGACTTATTTTTGAAGATTGATAATGAACTTATTGTAAAGCGATTTCAAAATATGAAGACTCGTAAAGGACAATTGTGATCAGTGCTCTTGATCCGTTCAGAAGCCTTACTCTATTTTGGTGCTTTCTCTGGTGACTTTGGTAGTTCCTATTTTGATCTAAGTGACTATGGAACATGGCTGTGGTTTGTCTCTGATGCTTCTGGTAGCTACTTTCTCTTAGTACCTAGGCTACTTTATCCTTTTCAAGGAGCTTTTGTTGTGCAGTTTAGCTCCTGTTTTCATGTTGGTTTCAGTATGTTATGTTTCTTTCTTTATGCTGATGACATTACTATTATGTTGGCTCTGTTGATTGCTTTTTGCTGGGCCTCTATCGCACTCGTTTGCGCTACCAGTGAGCTTATTTCGTTGCTTTTATCTATGTCGTTTGGGTGCTTCCTTTATCTTTCGCTCTCTGTGACCGAATGTGTTTTTTCTGTTCTGATTTGAGTGGTTGTTTCTATGGCGGGTCTGCACTCGTTATTGCCTGGGTACAGTTATTTTGCTCTTGTTTGTATTTTGTTGGCCGGCTCATCTTATTTCCATGGTCTCGCTTTGTGGATGCATCGGCGGATGATTTTACTTTCCAGAGGTACGTTGTCATTTGTATTTTTGTATATTTCAGATTTTATTTTTATTATAATAAACTCGACCACAGTGACTCAAATTCTTGGCTCCGCCCCTGGGGGTGAACACAATCTCAAGTATGGTTGTTCATATGCCTACTAGTTGATTAAATGTATTAACCTAATAATAATCAAGTCCTCTTAAATTCATGTAAACCAGAAAGTGCTAAAATGAAGATCTTTAATCTTAACTGGACCATGAGACACGACTTCATGAGCATGAAGCTAGATAAGTTAATGAACTATGGTCTGTTAATGAACTATGACTACATGAGCATGAAGCAAGATAAGTTAATGAACTAGATAAGCTAAAATAACAATAATTGAAGCTCAAAACTACGCTACTCTTGGTTCAGCTACACCAGCAGATAATTGGGAATCAAGATTAATTAATCAAGAAAGTTTATATATATATGATAAAAAATATACCTGATGAACTGCAAAGCTGGTGTTAATACCAGCACCATTAATTTCCTTTCCTTGAACATACAACATCCTCACTGAGATCAAATTCAAGAACAAGATCCACAGGTGTAAGATCTAATAAGATCAGATCGGATCGAAATCGAAACTAATTAATAAAAAAACGCAAATCTAGGATTAGATCGGATCGAAACGGATATTAATCAATGAATCTGAGATTATGAAACAACGTTGGCGATGGCGACATCATTGGCGACGACGACGGTGATGGCAACGGTTACGGGCTTCCATTTGGGATTTTGAGAGATTTGGGGGTTTAGAGATTTGTAGGGATTTTAAGATATTTAGGGTTGAAGGGATTTTGATTTGGAGGGATTTTTGAAAGATCTGTGGTTGGAGGATTTTTGGAGAGATTTGTGGTTGGAGGGATATCGACAGGGTAATTTTGAGAGACTATCTCGGCGTTTTTAAGAAAAACGCCGGGATAGCTAATATATATTTCGGCACACCTTAAAAACGCCATTACAAAATGTCATGGTAGATCCGTCAAATTTTTGTAGGAGTCTATCGCGGCGTTTTACGTAAATGCTGGCAAAAATGCGCCGACATAGACCATTTATTTTGTAGTGATGCATAGTGAAGGGACAATGGAAAATGTTGTCTTTTCTATACAAGGTGTGAGTTTAGCTGCTGAATTATTAATACTACCATTGGGACCTTCTCAGATGTTGCTTGGACTCATTGGTTGAGATCCTTAGGAAGAGTTACCATCGATTTCATTAGCTTAATTATGGAGTTTATGATGAAAGGGAAACTGAAGATTTTGCATGGTGTGAAGGATGGGAGACTACAACTAAATGAAGCTAACGGGATTCCTAAAGCTCTGGAGAATTCTTGTCAAGCATTTATGCTACAAGTTGAAAACTGTAAGGAGATATACAGGGTGTAACGCTCCAAATTTCAAATAAAACCGAATTCGAGATTTCACAGGATTTTTACTTTACTTCGTACAATTTTATAAGGAAATTGAAACTTTTCAATAATACATCAGAGTTCATTATATCTTTGTTTACAAAGTGGAAAAATACAACAATGAAATAAAATACAACTTGCACAACTATAACAATGTAAATTATCAATTGCATCATAACATCTTCATGGCAAAGTCCATTACCTGCATATCAAGCTGTGGGTACGTGCCGCACGTCAGTCACTTACAACTGACGAAAATGTTATACTCGGCTATCATCTCTATGCCGTACATATAACGATCTCAATACTTTAACAAACCACAAAAATTGAATGAACAATAAAGTGTCAAAAGTGACTACGCTAAACATGTAAGTGTATGTCATGCCTTAATGCCGAATGCACACATTTTTATACTCGGATGACACTAATGCATACTTGTTCGGATTCTATGCATCTCATACTATATAGGTCCGAGGGCAAACACCTACGTACTCCACAATAAAGTGTCCGATCCCTTGCCATGAAACTACCCAATAATAAAGCAAGGTTTAGATCATTCCACGAATATGGATCCCAGCCTCGCTGGCTGTTATAACAGATCCCTCATTGTGCGAATCGTCCTGCAAGTGCCCCTCTAGCCCCGGTATACGTATATACATTGGAGTATGGTAAATATCTGTCCGACTACGCTAAGTCCCGGATTTAAAAATAAAAGCCCATCTCCCACGGAGCAACCACAGTCCGCCAACTAGGTCTATAGCCACGGAGATCCACCGCCGACTATATAGAAGCACCCACTTACATTTGCCCAAGTTTACTACATCTTCACTTATGTGCCTAATTATTTAGTTCAAGAAATGAATAAATTTTCCAAACCTAGAATTAGTCTTACCTCCTACCGGACATTATTAACAAATACGAGATAGCTCCATGGCCATATCTCAAAACATAATCTCAACTCTTTTCAATTTAATAGTGCCAGTACCCGAGGTCTCACTAACTCTAAATCACAAATTTTTTCATGTACAAGAAATCATGGGTACACATACCCCTTAATAAACATGTCTTAAGCCTAGTTATTTTCATCTTCAACTTATTCACAAATGATCAAAATCTTGTCTTAACACTTGTCCACAAAGTAATCATTTCTTAGTCTTGCCACTAATCATGATCTAGTTATTCATACCAAATAATAATTCATTTCAAGTACACAATTTCATTACATAAAATCTTATTCACAAATTCAAGCTCATAAGATATCTCAATTTACTTCAAGATATTTCTTAAACAAAATAAAAATGCAATCTCTTTGAGAGTAAACATTTCACAAAATAATATTTTACTTTTCTTCACCAAAGCAAGTTATATTCTCAAATTTCTATTTTTATACTTCAAGAAAACTCTATACATCTCTTAATAATTTTCATTTCATTTTATATTAATACTAAGATTTATTCTATATTTTAAAAAAGACCAATTCGTGAGAAAAATCCAAAAAAAAAAAAATCAAATGAGAGGCCTGGGTTTCGAACCCAAGACCTACGGCAGCACAGAGCCAACACCTAGACCCCGAACCCACTAGCTGTTAAGTCCATTTGGACTTTTGTCTTGATTCGCGAATACAAACCCTTTATACATTCGGTACAGTCCGAAATCTTTATTGAAATGAAACCAAAATAAAATGTGACTATCAAGTTTTGAACCCAAGATCTCTCACAACAGTGCTCTGTTTTGCACTAGCTAACCAGTAAGTCTAAGTATGTTTTCTGTTTAGGAAATGTACTAATGTACTTTTGTTCATATTGTTCAAAAGTGGTCCCTTTTTCATAAGACTTGTTTATCCAAGACTCATTCTTTCTAATAAGTTGAAATAAAAATTTTCTTGACTGAGATTGAAATTAATACAGTAAAAACACAAATTTTAAATTCATTAAAACTTTATTTCTACTTCTTTAAACAATTTTCTTTCTCACTTTTCACATAAACTTGTATAAGACTTGAGTAGTGTTCATAAACTAGTTTTTGTTCCTACTTTTACAAATTTCAATTTATAACAGACCTAGCATGTCACTTATTCATGAGAATTTCACAAAGACTCTTTCATGTAATAGTTTATATTTTCAATTATAACATGGCAAAAATACACATATGTCAACACATCTCATCATACTAACTAATTTCATTTTGTTTTCTTTCCTCTTTCTTATTTATCAAAGCATGATTTGAAGTATAACTTTCTTCCACAAATTTTCTTATACTCAACAAGTACAAAATTTGCAAACATACTAACATGATTCATATTATAAAAGAATTCTTCTTCTAATTAGCATGGTATCTACAATCACAACAAAATCATCATTATTCATAGCATGATACACTAGCTTGAATTTTGTCTATATCTTTCTTATCAACATTAACTTATATTATTCATTTATATTTTATAGCATGCATATTCTACAACTAGAAAGCATGAAACCACCCACCTTAATTGAAGATTAGGAATGAGAAAGATGGATCCAACACCTAGCTCCTAGTAAGAACTCCTCATAGCAAGAGTTTCTCCTCCTAGCAATTTCTCCTCTACTAGCAAGAATTCCTCCAAGCACAAGAACTCTCTTACTCTCTTTCTTTTTCTTTCACTTATTTTGATATTGTTTTTGGTGCAAAAGAGAAGGAGAAATGGGGGTTCTATTTATAGGGTAAAGTTATGGTCTAATATGCATAAATCTCCACCTAATAACTCTCTCTTTTAATTCTTCCAACCCTTCATTTTCTTAACTCCTAAAACCTCGAACTCTTCATGCTCCCAACCTTTTACAATCTCAACTCCCAAAACTCCAAACTTTTCCTCTCCCCCACTAGCCTAAACCGTTCAACCCCTAGGTGCAATCTGGCCATACATTCCAAGTGTGCATATGCACACATGCACACACTAATTAAGTACATTTTTATAGTTCTAAATGTGTACAAAAAGTTGTAACTTGTCATGTATTAGTCCAAGCTCAACTTAAAAAATAGGAATTTATTAATGGGCTTGTTCCATGGGCTTTTATTTTAATTAACTAGTTTAATTATCCTAGTGGGCTCTCCTTCTAATGGGCTAGAATTTACTCTTTAAGTCCATGGATCAAAAGAAGGCTACTTAAGACTATACATGCTAAAAATAGATAATGAGAGTAACAAAATGTGAATAAAAATTTGCACGTGCATCATACGTGCAAAAATAAAAAATATATTTTTAATTCAAAATAAAATGTGGGGTGTTACACAGGGTTCCTCAGTGTTGTACTCAGGAAATAGGATCTTACATGCAAATAAATGTTCAGAGTGACCTTATCAGGTTTTGGTTCAATTTCCTGAAGTGTTCACTCCAAATATCAATATGCCCCCAAAGAGAAGTGTGATCATCAGATTCCCCTTATTGAAGGCCAAAAACCAGTTTGCATTAGACCCTACAAGCATCCCTATTCCCTCAAAAATGATATTGAGAGACAGGTGAAGGAAATGTTAGACAGTGGGTTGATCAGGAATAGTAGTAGTCCCTATGCTTCCCCAGTAATCTTAGTGAAGAAAGCTAATGGAAATTGGAGGCTTTGTGTAGACTATAGAGCTCTCAATTAACAAACGGATCCAAGTCCTGTCATTGATGAGCTTTTAGATGAACTTTTTTGTGCTAAATATTTCTCTAAAATAGACCTGAGGTCAAGCGAACAGCGAATTAGAGTTCATGAATCAGATATTCACAAAACAGCCTTTCGGACACACCAAGGGCACTATGAATTCATTGTTATGCCTTTTGGACTCACAAATGCACTAACCACTTTTCAAAGTCTCGTGAATGAAATCTTTCAAAGCATTTGAGGAAGTTCATTCTAATCATTTTGATGATATTTTGGTTTACAGCCCATCTTTGGAAAGTCCTGTGCAACACCTGACCAGAGATTTTAAAGAACCATCAATTAATAGCCAAATAGAGTAAATGTAGCTTTGGTTAAGAGACTGTTGGGTATTTGGGGCATTTGATCAATGCCCAGGGAATTGTAGTAAACCCAGTTAAGGTCGAGACAGTGTCTAAATGGCTAGAACCAAGCTCTGTTAAAGAGTTGAGGGGGTTCTTAGGTCTTACAGGCCATTATAGAAAGTTTGTCAAAGGATATGGGGAACTGTTGCACCCTTGACTCAGCTTTTGAAGAAGAATTGCATCACATGGACCCAAGCTGCTACTACAACATTTACTCAGCTGAAAGAAGCCCCTACTACCCCTGTACTCAAATTGCCCATTTTTTTTTAAAAAAATGTCTTGAAAATAGATGCTTCTCTTAAAGGAGTTGGAGCTATACTGATGCAAGAAGAACACCCAATTGCCTATATAAGTAATGGGTTGAAGGGTAAGTCTCTCTCTCCTTACATTCTTGAGCAAAGAGTGAACTCTGAAATTTAGGAGAAATGGTTATAAAAATTATTAGGTTTTAATTTCTCAGTGGAGTATAAGAAGGGTAAGAAAATTTTGGATACTGATAGCCTTTCAAGAAGGCATAATGAGGAAGAGGGCCAAGCTTGTGAATTGACTATTGTAGTTCCTCAGTGGTTGGAGGAAGTTAAGTTGATGGTTCAACAAGATCCTTATTTTCATTGTTAATCTGAAAAGTTTAACCATGGTGAACTGAGCTCCAACAAGTACAAACTCCTTGGTGGTATTTGGTATTGTAAATGGAAGATTTTACTTTGTCCAACTTCAAATCTGAGGATGAAAGTATTTTGTGAAAATCATGATTCGAAGATAGGGGGACACTCAAGATTTCACAAGACATTAAACAGAATTAGAAGGTCTTTTGTTTGGGAGGGCATGAACAAGAGTATCAGGAAAATGATCAGAGAGTGTGTGATCTGTCAGAAGAGTAAACATGAGACTCAACTTACTGCAGGGTTGCTTCTTCCCTTGCCTATTCCTGAGTTGATTTCGGAAGATATTTCCATGAATTTCATTGAATGGTTGCCTAAGAGTGAAGGAAAATTAGTTATTTTTGTGGTGGTGGACAGATTGTCCAAATATGCACATTTCATGAGTTTGCCTCACCCATATACATCACAAGGTGTAGCACAGCTCTTTACTGAACAAGTCAGCAAGCTCCATGGCATGCCTCAAACCATTGTATCTGACAGAGATCCATTTTTATCAGTGTTCTTGGAGAGAGTACTTTAAATTGCAGGGGAGTAAGCTGCAGATTTCAACTGCATACCCCCTTGTAACCCCCATTCCCGATTATACATATTTATCTTTTCTTTTGTTCATATTCTTGTATTTCAATTTTTCTATAAATCCTTCTATTTTCTTGAACCTCATTGCTTTCGTTTGAATATCCGATTAACTTGTTTGAACCTAGAAATTTCTACTATTTTTACTATTTTACCATTGGTTTATTTATTGTGTAAATACAAACCCCAATTATACTTCATTTTATTCTATTACTAATTGGTATTTTGATTAATGCATAAAAATCATATTCAATTCTATAATCTTGTTCCTTCTCTTATTTGATTAACAGTCTTATTAAACACTAGAATTCTAATACATTCTATTGTGTTATTAGTATTTGAGTAGTTAATTTATGTGTAGTATTATATTACTATTTGACTATTCATATTTTAGCCCAATACCAAATCTTCTATTATTCATTGAATTATTTTAATTATTACTATTATTGTTGTTATTATTTTTTTTATTATTATCAATCCTTCTCGATTGTTTATTAATTTACGAAATCCCATAGATCTTAACTTACCTTTTATTTATTGTGTTATTTGATTAACCGTCTTGTTCCTTCTCTTATTTGATTAACCGTCTTGTTGAACACTAGAATTCTAATACATTCTATTGTGTTATTAGTATTTGAGCACTTAATTTATGTGTAGTATTATATTACTATTTGACTATTCATATTTTAGCCCAATACCCGATCTATTATTATTCATTGAATTATTTTAATTATTACTATTATTGTTGTTATTATTTTTATTATTATTATCAATCCTTCTCGATTGTTTGTTAATTTACGAAATCCCATAGATCTTAACTTACCTTTTATTTATTTATTTTGAAATCCGAACAAATGTATATTTTTGTGTACCAAGTCTATTATTATTTGATCATGGTGTTAGGCCCATGTTTTAAATCTCGATCCCCATATAATTATTTATTATATTTTGTGTAAGTCCAACCAATGTTATTAAATTTATTATTTTTATTTATAAAGCCCTAAACAATTATTAAGTCTATACTATAATTATTTTACCTTATTTGTTTGAAGCCCAATGCTATTCATTTTGAAGCCAATCCTATATTCTTTATATTTGTATTAATTATTGAAAGCCCAAACCAGTTTGATTATTATTATTATTATTATTATTATTATTATTATTATTATTATTATTATTATTCTAAAAGCCCAATTTTAGCTCATCCTACCCCCGATCTCATCTCCCCTATTCCGCAACCCAACTTGCTCACCTCCTTCATCGACAACCTGCCACCGCTCCGCTGACTCCCACCGTCGAGCCACCATCACAGCAACCCCCTGCTCCCACGCCAGCCATCCTCCATCGACTGCCACTGCCAGCGCAGTCACCGTCAAGGTTCTCCATTGCTGCCTTCTTGCTGTGTTCCTCACTGCCGCCGACCATCGCCGTAGCTGCCGTCGACCGTCGTCCATCGCAGCGCCAAGCCGAAGTCCCTCACTGTCTTGTTGTTGCTGTGATTGTTGTCGTCGCTGCCGTGGATCATCGCCGCTCTCACCTTGCTATCGTTGTTGTGTTTGTCATTCCGTGCTTTGCACGTGTCATGGTGTGCGTGGTTGCATGTGTGTTGCCGTCGAGACGCTCGTCCCGTTATTCTATTATATTCGGATTAATCGTCTAAAAGGCAAGTCTTCTTGAACACCGTTGTTATTCTAGTTCAAGATCATTTGATCCCCGCAAGTAGTTCATATTTTAATTATCCAATTTATTTGCTTGATATTTGTCAAAGAGGTTATCACGGATTCATCGGCGAAACCAAGTGATAACTCTCTTTTCGTGCCATTATCTTTGACTCAAACCCAAACTTGATCACCCATAGTCATATGCATACTTCATGAATATAATTAGGACCATGTTAATTATAGGGTATGATATGGCGAAAATGGGGTTAAATTGGAACCGTCCAAAGTGGGCACGAATCTTAAAGTCGCAGGGACAAGATGGTAATTTCACCTACAGACGGGTCCGAATTGGGGACCGAGTCTCTCCCCTTGGACCCGCCAATCCATGAATAGATTTGCTCAGTTGAGAACGGGTTTCAACCCATTAAGGACCAGTTCAACAGGATAGGAGGAAATCCTGGCTCGTCCTTATCTTGAGGAGGTGGTTATAACCACCCCTATCCAGTCACACCGGAAAGTAGGGATTCACTCGTATCCTGAAAGGGATCCCCACGGCGACTATAAATACCCCCTACCTCCTATGTCACAGGTGATCACTTTTTGTGCACTTAAGATCTTTCCTATTACTTTTTCTGGTATTGACAATAGCGTCAAAGGGTTCGTCACCGGGATCCATCCCGGTGTTTCGAACGTTTGTGCAGGTCCGCAAGAGCACCAAGGAGCCAACTTGCCAACAAGGAAGAAGCAGGATTCTGCCTGTTTGAGTCCCTACGAACCTACAAATTCTGTCTCTTGCCCCCACACCAGATCCAGCGCCAACAGACCAAGCAGCCAACTTGCCAACAAGAAAGAAGCAGGATTCTGCCTGTTCGAGTCCCTACGAACTTACAAATTCTGTCTATTGTCCCCACACCAAATCCAGCGGCAACAGATTGGCACCTTCTGTGAGAAATACTCGACAAGCAACCTCACCTTCCTCCTTCAGCCAAAGCTACTCCTAGCCATGCCTCCTAAGAGGAAGCCCGCAAACTCCAACCGAAGAACAACCTCTTCTCATCCTCCTCCTCCTCATCCGGAAGATCTCCCTCCACCCGTCCAGCAGACCCTGCAGCTCGAGCAGTAGGCTCCTGAGTCTATTCTGCAGCCTATAGGACCCCAGGCATATGTGGGGGAGCCCTCTAGGTGAAGCCGCCACAAGCAACCTATACATCAAGTTCGGGTGTCCATCCACAATGCCTCCACAGATTCTATGGCCTCCCATAGTACTCCTACGCCAAAGGATCTGCGGGACGTGCTCAACAATCGGCAGACCGAGCTAGGGCCCGATCTTCGGGCTCATCTAAAGGAGAGGTGGACCCACGAGGCGAACCCTCGCTGGGAGCACTCGAGGGATGGTCACCACGCCGATCAGACCGCAGGGGGTCCAACTCTCCCCGGAGGAGGAGGGATTCACCCCCGCATCGCCCAAGATGAAGCCGCTCCCCAGCTGGCCGTCCTGTAGCTCGAGCCGATCGCGAGCAGGAGGCCCCCGTCACAAGGGCGAAATTTCAGCAATTCCAAGAGGCGGTCCTTCGGGCACTCAATGCCACCCCCAACAACGGCCCTCGGGCTCCCAGCCCTCGGCCAGCTCCTCGCCATCATCGCCGCTCCCGAAGGATCACCACCGTCGCTTCCGAAGTCCGCATCCTACTCCGATTCACCCCCATCGTTTTATCAGTCCACCACCTACTCAGAACCATCGCCGTCGCAGCCCCAGCCCTCCTCATCATGAGGACGAGTCTCAGGGCTCAGCCAGGCAAGACCGATGGGAGGACTCAGTCTACCGCCGTCTCCACGAGATGGAGAGGCGCTTCGGCCAGCTCGACCGAGACAAAGAACGATGGGCGAGGGACCTCCGTTCAAGCAGGCCCTCATTCTCCCGCGCCATCATGGAGGCCCCAGTCCCAGATAACTTCAAACCTCCACACTTCGAGACCTACACTCGGGAGACCGACCCTGCAGATCACATTGAGAGTTTCAAAACTCTCATGATGATCCATCATGCATCTGATGCTCACCTCTGCAAGACCTTCCCGGCCATACTCAAGGGGCCGGCTTGGGAGTGGTATTCTCGACTTGCACCGACATCTATCTTTTCCTTCGACCAGTTCGAAGGTCTCTTTCTCACACATTTCGTGAGCAGTCGCCGCACAGAGAAGACGAGAGCCTCCCTACTGTTCCTCAGTCAAAAGAAGGGCGAACGATTGAGGGACTACATTAAGCGTTTTACTGCTGAGGCCAGATCCATCGCCTCCTTGGAGCCTTCCAGTCCAACGTCCTCAATGCAAATCTTAGGGCGTCCCTCACCAAGAAGCCCCCTCGGGACTTCTCAGAGCTCCTACTCCGGAGCGAGAAGTACATCCGAGCGGAAGAAGCTCTCCACCGCCCCACCTTTGAGGCGTCGACTTCCGGGATTAAGCGGAAGGGCACAGAAAAAGGAGCTAAGAAGCTCCAGAAGAATAATGGGGACCAGCGGCGTCCTCTCCCCCGCTTCGAGAAGATCACCCCACTCATCGCGAGTGTCTCCACCATTCTGATGGAGATTGGGAACGAAGGTATCCTGCCACCACCTCCGAAGATGAACACCCCCGGAAAGAAGAAGAACCGGGACAAGTGGTGCCTTTCCACCAAGACCACGGGCACGACACTAATGATTATCAGGCCCTGAAGGATGAGATCGAGGCACTCGTCCAGAGAGGGCAGCTCACTCGGTTTGTGAGAAAGGACCGAGCCGATCCGCCTCCACTGCCTAGGGGGGCTAACAGGCGAACGGAGCAGCGCATGGAGACTCCGGAGGCCAAAGTAGAGGGCATCTTGCACCTAATACACGGAGGCCCAATGGGGAGAGATTCTAACTCCTCCCGAAAAGCCTTCGTTAGGGAGGTCAACTCCGTGTAGAGACATCCTCCCTCAAAAGGCCTGGGAGTCCCTATGACATTCTCCGATAGGGACTTAGAAGGCGTTCGCACGCCTCACTGCGACGCCCTCGTCATCAACCTCAAAATGGCCAACTTTGACGTTCGCCGGGTGCTGGTGGACAATGGAAGTTCGGTCAACATCCTCTTCTTGGAGGCGTTCAAAGGCCTCCAACTATCAAGAGACCAGCTCAAGCCGGCCGGCTACACCCTTCATGGGTTCACTGGGGTTCCGGTAACGATCGAGGGAGTTATAACTCTCGACATCACCGCTGGCAAAGCCCCGGTCATGAAAATGAAGTTCCCACCCCCGCAGGAAAATGAAGTTCCCACCCCCGCAGGGGTAGGAGAAGTAAGGGAGAGTCAAGAGGCGGCTCGTAAGTGCTATATGACCTCAATGGGAGGCCCGGTCCTCTCCCTAGAAGCCCTCGAGCTCCCACCAGAAAGTAGCCAAACCATCTCAGAACCGGTGGATGAACTAGAAGAAGTGGCCTTCTCAGAGGAAGACGCCACCAAGACGTTCAGGATCAGCAAGGCACTCTCCCCTTCCATCAAAGAAGACATCTCCCGGTGCATAAGGGAGAACCGCTATCTCTTCGCCTGGACCGCGGCTGACATGCCTGGGATCTCCGAGGAGCTCCTAATGCACCATATCAGTGTTGCCCCGGGTGTAAAGCATGTTCAGCAGAAGCACCGCAAGTTCGCTCCCGAGCGACAACAGGTGATCAAAGCGGAAGTCGAAAAGCTCCTCAACGCTCGGTTCATCCAGGTGGTGAATTATCCCGAGTGGCTGTCCAATGTGGTGATGGTCAAGAAAGCCAACGGGAGTTAGAGGATATGCATTGAATTCACCGATCTTAATAAGGCATGCTCGAAGGACCCCTTTCCTCTTCTAAGCATCGACGCCCTGATCGATGCGGCCTCCGGGCACGAGCTCCTCAGCTTCATGGATGCTTTGTCGGGGTAAAGCCAGATTCGGATGTTCCCTCATGACATCCCGAAGACCTCCTTCGTGATGGACTAGGGCCTGTAATGCTACAGGCTAATACCGTTTGGCTTGAAGAATGCGGGAGCCACTTACCAGAGCCTTGTGAATAAGGTCTTCCGAGACCAGATTGGCCAAAACATGAAAGTCTACGTAGACGACATGTTGGTCAAGAGCACCCGAGGGCAGGAACATGTCCTCGACCTTCAAGAAGCCTTTGAAGTGCTCAGGAGGCACAATATGAGGCTGAATCCGAGCAAGTGTGCATTCAGAGTCTCATCCGGCAAGTTCTTGGAATTTATGGTCAGACAGAGGGGCATATAGACCAACCCCGAGAAGATCCAGGCCATTCTCAAAATGGCTCCTTCGTCCAATGTCAAAGAGGTACAAAGGCTCACGGGACGCCTCGCAGCGATTGGGCTATTCCTCTCCAAGTGAGTGTCTCCCCTTCTTCAAAGACCTTAGGGGGGCTAGAGGCTTCGAATGGGGGGGACAGCAACAAAAGTCCTTCGACCAGCTCAAGGCATGCTTGGCTAATCCCCCGCTCTTGAGAAAGACAATGCCTGGAGAGGTCCTCTACTATATCTCACAGCTTCGGAACAAACCCTCAGCGCGGTCCTCGTAAGAGAAGATGCTCGGACGCAGAGGCCCATCTATTATGTGAGTAAGGTCCTCCGGGATGCCGAACTCCGTTACCCGAAGCTGGAGAAGATGGCCCTTGCCTTGGTCATGGTGGCTCGAAAGCTCCGCCCCTACTTCCAATCTCATTCAGTTGTTGTCCTAACCGACCAGCCCCTCAAGCAAGTTCTTCACAAGCCCGAGACCTTCGGGCGCCTGATGAAATGGTCCATCGAGCTGAACCAGCACGACATCAGCTACCAGCCTAGAACAGCAATCAAGGCTTAAGCTCTGGCCGAGTTCATTATGGAGAGCACCATCCCCGACCCTTGCGAGTCGTCTGCCGACCCCTTCGTCTGGACCGTTTATATGGATGGGTATTCTTGCACCGACGAAAGTGGGGCCGGTGTTATTTTGGCCGGCCTGGATGCTTTCGTCCTCCAATACTCACTCTGCTTAAACTTCCCGGCATCAAACAACGAAGCAGAGTATGAGGCCCTTATAGCGGGGCTTTGCATGGCTTGCAAAGCTGGGGCTAGGCTGGTTAGAGTTTTCAGTGACTCGCAATTGGTCGTCAACCAAGTGTCG
Organism: Hemerocallis citrina; assembly: GCA_017893485.1. Classification (NCBI taxonomy): domain Eukaryota; kingdom Viridiplantae; phylum Streptophyta; class Magnoliopsida; order Asparagales; family Asphodelaceae; genus Hemerocallis; species Hemerocallis citrina. Next base: position 152,311,215 of record CM030362.1, read on the forward strand.
GGGGAATACGAGGTGAGGGACGAGCATATGGCCAGGTACTTGGCGAAGGTGAGAGAGCTTCTAGCCCTATTCGAAGATATTCAACTCCAGCGGGTTCCCCGAGAGGAGAACGCGCAAGCAGATGCTCTTTCTAAGCTTGCCTCCTCATCTCTCCCAGGTCTAGAACGGATCGTCTTAATAGAGGTCCTTCTCAGACCAAGTATTGATGAAGACGGCCCGGAGCCAATGGAAGCTTACCCCCTAACACTTAGGGAAGACTGGATGAAGCCCCTCCTCAAGTACCTCCGAGACGGAGTTCTTCCTGAAGACCCGAAAGAGGCAAGGAGGATCAGAACACGAGCCGAGCGGTACACACTCCTGGACGGGGTCATGTACAAATGCTCTTACACCCAGATCGACAGTCGACCCTATCTGAGGTGCCTCTCCCCGGAAGAAGCGCTCTATGCCCTAATGGAGGCCCACGACGGACTGTGTGGCGCGCACTTAGGAGCGAGATCCCTTGCCAGAAAACTCTTGAACTACGGCTACTTCTGGCCCACACTACTGAATGACTCCGAGGAATACGTTTGCCAGTGCGACTCTTACAAGAAATTCGCCCCGATCCGTCGCCTGCCCCAAGCAAAACTCTCCTCCTTGGCGAGTCCAATTCCCTTTGCAATGTGGGGGATGGATTTGCTCGGAACCTTCCCTCCGGCGCCGGGCCAACTGAAGTTCTTAGTAGTTGCAATAGACTACTTCTCAAAATGGATCGAGGCTGAACCTCTTTCGACAATCACCGAGCACAAGGTCCAGAAGTTCTTTTGGAAGAACATCGTCTGTCGGTTCGGGATACCTTGAATCCTCGTAACCGACAACGGGACTCAATTCACAGGAGCGGCCTTCCGCAACTTTTGCACCTACCTCGACATTTAGCAACGGTTCTCCTCGGTAGCTTACCCTCAGTCCAATGGCCAAGCAGAGAATGCAAATCGACAAATCCTCTCTGTCTTGAAGAAGAGGCTTGACCGATCCACTAAGGGGCTGTGGATTGAACAACTTCTGAATGTGCTCTGGAACTATCGCACCACCAAAAGAACTCCGACGGGAGAGTCCCCCTTCAACCTTACATAAGGTTCCGAAGCCCTCATCCCCTTAGAAGTGGGCATGCCTTCACCCCGACTCATAGCCTACAATGAAGCGCAGAATGCAAACCAGCTCCGCAACTGCCTAGACCTCATAGACGAGGTCCGCGAGAGAGCTGCAATTCGGCAAGAGACCTACCGCTGTAGGATCACCCATACTTACAATAAGAGGGTACGGCCCGCCAACCTAAAAGAGGGAGACCTGGTGCTCAGAAAGTTGTCGATCTCTGGCCCAAGTAAAAGAGGCAAGTTGGCACCCAATTGGGAAGGGCCGTATAGGGTCTCCAGAGTTGTTCGCCCAGGTGCGTATCAACTCGAAGATCCGGAGGGCAGGAGGATACCGACGACATGGAATGCAGAGCACTTGATGAAGTACCAAGAGGGTGTCTAAACACCGCTCCAAGCAACTTCCCCAAGAGCGCTCCATAAGACATGTTTAAACTCTTTCCTTACTTGTATTTTCTTTCTATCAAAGAGTAAAAGCGGCTCGCAACATAGAAGCGGCCGCCAAATTGTTTCCAATAAAAGTAATCCTTCCCCGCAAGTTTTCTATTCTTGAGTAGTCTAACTCTACTTAGCAAGTTCTCTATTTTTGGGTAGTCTAACTCTACTTACAAATTATTATTTTTTCGTTGCATTAAAACGACACGCTTGGAGTCCAACACTTGGTTCGACTCCGCTTCAACTACTACTTGCTTCTAAGCAAGTGCGAAGCGGATCACCATTCAGAACTGTTCCTACGACTGTTGATATTTCAAATCGACGCGCTTGGAGTCCAACACTTGGTTCAACTCTGCTTCAACTACTTGCTTCTAAGATAGTACGAAGCGGATCACCATTCGGAATTGCTCCTACAGCTGTTGATACTTTCAAAACGACGCGCTTGGACTCCAATACTTGGTTCGACTCTGCTTCAACTACTTGCTTCTAAGTGAGTACGAAGCGAGTTACCAATCAAAATTGCTCCTACAGCCGTTGGTATTCTCTAAACAACAAGTTAGGAGTCCAACATTTGGTTCGACGCAACTCTTGCTGCTCGCAAACGAGTAAGTATAAAGCGTCACAAGTTCACAAACGCAAGAAAAGCACACAAGTTCACAAAGCAAATGTTATTTCATTAAAGTTTGAGAGACAAGTCTAGTTACAGACAACCGACTCAACTTTACATTGAGATACAAAACTTGTGAAACAAAAAGTACAAGACTACAGAGAGCTACTTCAACACCTCTTAGGGGCAGGGATACTTTGGTTGAGAGACACCCAGGGGCGACGAATGTTGTACTGTCGACGTCCCTCCTTGGTGCTCGTCCCTAAGCCGGCAAGCTGAGAAGCATCATCCGCACCCGTTCTAACGGTGGCCCCAACAGATGCTCCGCTCGACGAAGCTGCCATCCCACTTTGTGCATCGTCTAGGCTTCGATGTGTAGGGGGCGAGCGATGCGCGAGCTCGTAAAAAGTTATCCCTTTGTCACGCTCCTCCCGAGTGCAAGAAGTGGTTCTGACATTGCTCCGCTCAGATCGCGGTTGAAGACGAGCAACCTCTGCCTCGAGCTCGACTATTCGCTCTTTAAGCGAGTCGTCTTTCACGATTATCTTCAGACGAGGCAGTCGCAAAGAGCCTGTCCCTCGAGAGCCTTCGATGATCGTCCGCCGAAGGTGAGCAACCTCCATGCTCTTATCGAAGGTCACCTTCTTCAGCTCGTCCCTCTCCGCTATCACCTTAGACAGAGAATGACGAAGGCGCTTAAGCTTCAGGCCGAGGTTGGCTTTCGCCGACGAGCCCACATCATTGCCTACCGGGGTTGTCCCACTGATCCGCTCCTCTAATCGCCTCCTCTCTATGTCTCGGCGAACTAAGGTTGACCTCAGGTGATTCAGCTCATACTTCGCTTTACGGAGATCCGACTCCACTTTGCGAAGCCGCCCTTGGTTCCTCGCGAGCCCCAACCTCGTCGCCCCTAGACCAGCCTTGAGACGAGCCACTTCAGCTATCCGAGGCGCTTCGGCGATTTGTAGCATTTCGACGATCTGAAAAGAGCCAGAGCACGGAGCTACTGCGTTCTCATGACTCGTACACTTAGACAAAGAGAGTTCAAAAATTTCTCCAACACTTAGACAAAAAGAGTTAAAAAATTTCTCACTTAGACAAAAAGAAGATAGAAATTTTTTTCATTTCAAATTAAAGTGGTGGCCAATCCGCAACAAGGCAATACATGAAAAAGAAAAAAAAAGAAGAAAAAAAAACGACTAAGTCAGGGAGCCACCTCGGGGTGATGCTCCGAGGCGCCCTCGCTCGGCAGAGTAACGAGCGCTCCTTCGGAATTCACCACCTCATCGCCATCGCCTTTGGCTTTGTCGCCTTCCCCTCAGGCTCGACCTCGGCTAACGGGATGATCTCTTCGCCCTCTACCGGGTCGTAGAAGTAGTACCCCGAGCTGTCGAAGTTAGGGAGACGAGCCGCCACATGCTTCAGGGCCCGTGCATAGGCCTCTTCCATGTTCGTCATCATGTGGACCTCCGCCTCGTCTTAGATGGCTTTTTTCGCCTCATCCACCTTCGCCTCCTGCTCCTTCAGCACCTCTTCCGACGCCTTCAGAGCCTTCGCCAGCTGCTCCTCGAGGCGAGCCTTCTCCATCTCCAACGCCTCGACCTTGGCCACCTCGGTCGCTGAGCGCTCGAGCACCTGGGCAAGAGCAGCCTCGAGAGCACCCACCTCGGCAGCTTGCGATGCCGAGAGCCGTTGCTCGGCCTCGAACAACTTCACGACCTTGGCACGCTCCGCCCGCTCGCGATCGTTCGACGCCTTCATCTCCTTCTCCTACTTGGCGAACTACTCGAGCATGTGGCTGAAGTGGCAGATGGTCTGAAAACAAAAGGAGAAGAACGTGAGAACCGAAAAATCATGAACTCCGAAGTTTAAGAAAGCAGAGTGAGAACACTTACCGACATCGTCGAACGGGAGACCTCCAACGCGTTGTCGCCGACCGTACCTGCCCTCAGAGCCGCGCGATCCTTTGAGGTTGGCAGGTGGCGCACGGCCTGTATGCACATCGCCGCGTCGCCGAGGAAACCGTCGAGCTTCACCACCCTCCAGTCTGGGACGAAGAGCTTCTTGTGCTCTTCGGTGAGGATGAACTTTACTTCGGCCAGTAAGCGGCGGCACCTCGAGGGCCAGTGCGGCTCCGACCGAGAATGCCCCGCTCGAAGACTCGGGGGCATCGATCGAGGGGAGTGTGGCCTGCAGAACCGAGGGGGAGTCGCTGACCAAGTCAACGACAGCCGCAGGAGCCGAGGGCGTCTGAATTGCTCGGTTGGAAGGGGGCCCAGTCGTCGTCGTCTTCCTCTTCTTGCTATCCGCCACCTTCGCCGCTGCCGCACCCCTCTTCACCATAAGAGCTTTGAAATCCATGCCGGGGGCTTCTGAAGAAGAAAGATCAGAAGAAAAATTAGCGAGATAAAAACAAACACATAAAGCTAAGAAAAAAGAAGTAAATGGAGCGTACTAGGGTCGATCGGACTGAGACCCCCACCGAATAGAACCTCCTCGGTGATATCTTTCCAACCGAGGGTCAGAAGACCGAGGATCTTCGACACGACCTCCTCTTCTTCCTTAATGAGCACCGGCTCGGCCTTCGCCCACTTCGGAACCTCCTCCTTCCACACCATCAGAAAGTTCCACGGCTCGGGGCCTCAGATTAAAAAGTACTTCTCTTTCCAATGTTTGATGGAGTCCGGGTTCTCGATCAATTTGACCCCCTTCCTCGGCGACAGGTAGTACCGGTACTTCATCTTGCTCATTCGGCAGATCCGGTAGAGGCTGCGAAGAATGATGAGCTGAGGCTAGACGCCGACCACCTAGCATTGGAGGATGAAGGCGATGACGTGCTGCCACATGTTCGGCATAAACTACACCGGACTCAAGCCGTACCACTGCAACACTTCAACCACGAAGGGCGGCAGCGGTAGCCGAAGGTCGGCGTTGAGCGCGTCGTATGGGAAGATGCAGGTATCCGGTGACGTCCCTGTGCATGCTCGGAAGCCTGGACCGGGGAGGAGCAAAGTGTACTCCTTCGGGATGCGGAACTCCTTCCTGATTCGATGAAGGTCCGCCTCGGTCCTGATCGAGGGAATCTCGTCCACCCCCGAAGGGTCCCTCAGACTGTTCTCCTCATGAGCAGCTGATCTCCCTTGCACCGCCTTCGACAAAATATCCCCGGAGTAGCTTCTGACCATTCCGAGGCTCAACAACGTCGACGGTAGCCGATCCAGTGCACTGGCCCCCCTCACCTTCTCCATTATAGTTTCGACAACGGCTGACTTCGCCACTTCCTTCCCCTTGCTCGGGGGGACCACTAGAGCTCGGTCGGTCTCTTGGTCTGAGGTGGAGGTCTCATTCCCCGATGACACTCTAGACATTTTGAGTTAAGGATTAATATGATTTACCTTGAAGTGACGTCTACGGTCAGAAAGATCGCCGAAAAGTAAAAATGCTTGGCCACAAATGCTAGCAGCACCGCTCGAGAGCAAAAATGACTTGAGTAAAAAGTGAAGTAAAAGTGAAAGAGTAAGAAATGAGGAAAAGGGGAGGCGGTGAAAACTTATAAGCGTTAAGGCGGTTTCGGGTGGGCTTTCGAATGCTTTGGGCCCACACAGCGGTCCACCAGAAGCCTAAACGCCAAAATCCTCGTGATCCCCGTCTCTTACCTCAGGATTCGCGCCAGATCTTCATCAGACGGTCCAGATCATGCCACATCGCTCGGAAATGAAATCCGAGCAACTTGCATTCCGAGCTACGTATTGGAGAAAAACGACTTTCTCTTCGTGATTCGTGCCTGATCTTAATCAGACAGCTCAGATCTCGCCGCGTCGACCAAAATCATGTTTTCTCGTGATCCACGCCTTCATGCCTCGTGATTCGCGCCTGATCTTCATAAGACGGTCCAGATCGTGCCACGTCGCTCGGAAACCAAATTCGAGCAACTTGCATTCCGAGCTGCGTATTGGAGAAAAACGACTTTCTCATCGTGGTTCGCGCCTGATCTTAATCAGACGGCTTAGATCTCGCCGCGTCGACCAAAATCACGTTTTCTCGTGATCCACGCCTTCGTGCCTGATCTTCATCAGACGGTCCAGATCGTGCCACGTCGCTCGGATACCAAATTCGAGCAACTTGCATTTCAAGCTACGTATTGGAGAAAAACGACTTTCTACTCGTGATTCGTGCTTGATCTTAATCAGACGGTTTAGATCTCGCCGCGCCGACCAAAATCACGTTTACTCATGATTCGCACCTCTGTGCCCCGTGATTCGCGCCTGATCTTCATCAGACGGCCCAGATCGTGCCACGTCGCTCGGATACCAAATCCGAGCAACTGGCATTCTGAGCTGCTCATATGGAGAAAATGCTGCCGAGCCATGAGAGCCGTCTGATCACCTCAAAATTCATGCTGCAACCTGATGGACGTCCCTGATTCAGCCACATGGACAAGGGTAAGATCTACCGTTAGATCATCTCAAAATTCGTGCGGCATCCAGATGGACGCCCCAGATTGCGTCATGTCGCTCGGAATCCCAATCCGAGCGAATGGCATTCCGAGCTGCTCATACGGAGAAAATGCTGCCGAGTCATGAGAGCTGTCTGATCGCCTCAAAATTCGTGCTGCAACCTGATGGACGTCCCTGATTCAGCCACGTGGCTAAGTGCAAGATCTACCGTTAGATCATCTCAAAATTCGTTCCGCATCCAGATGGACGCCCCAGATTCTACCATGTCGCTCGGAATCCCAATCCGAGCGAATGGCATTTCGAGCTGCTCATACGGAAAAAATGTCGCTGAGCTATGAGAGCCGTCTGATCGCCTCAAAATTCGTGCCGCAACCCGATGGACGTCCCTGATTTAGCCACGTGGCCAAGTGCAAGATCTACCATTAGATCATCTCAAAATTTGTGCCGCATCCAGATGGACGCCCCAGATTACGCCACGTCGCTCGGAATCCTAATCCAAGCAACAGGCATTCTGAACTGCTCATGTGGGGAAAATGCTGTCGAGCCACACGAGCCATCGGATCGTCTCTAAATTCGCGCTGCGGCCCGATCCAGGCTCCAAATATGTCCCGTCGTTCGGCACCGTCCCTCCGTCGGATCATTCACGATTTCGCGCTAATGGCTGATGGACGATCCAGATTGCGCCACATCGTAAATAGGTGATTAAAATTATTTTTTAATTATTAATTCGAATTATTTATTTAAAAATTGCAAAAATGATTTATAATTCAGGGAAATTAGTTAAAAATTCTAAAAAATAATTGTAAATTTGGAAAAATATTTTTGAGCCCTAGGTAAATAACTATTGGTTGGAACAGTTAATCGACGCTCCCGAAAAATAAATCATCACTTTGCAAAATTGAATAAATGATCCGAAAAATAACTAAAACATCTTGTAAAATCCCCAAAAATCCAGAAGGGTCTAAAAGCAAACTTGGGTACACTACTAGCTCAGAAAAGCACCATCACCCCCTAAACGGGATTCGAACACCCTTTAAGACTCCGATAAAGCCCTATACGCCAACAACAAAACTACTCCCCAAAGGCTGTAACACACATCCTTTAGGAGTGGGGGGCTCGTGATATGCCGAAAATGGGATTAAATCGGAACAATTCAAAGTGGGCACGAATCTTAAAGTCGCAGGGGCAAGATGGTAATTTTACTTACAGATGGGTCCAAATTGGGGACCGGGTCTCTCCCCTTGGACCTGCCAACCCATGAACGGATCTGTTCAGTTGAGAATGGGTCTCAACCCGTTAAGAACCAGTTCAACAGAATAGGAGAAAATCCTAGTTCGTCCTTATCTTGAGGAGGTGGTTATAACCACCCCTATCCAGTCACACCGGGAAGTAGGGATTCACTCTTATCCTGAAAGGGATCCCCATGGTGACTATAAATACCCCCCTACCTTCTACTATCACAGGGATTCACTCTTTCCCATTACTTTTTCTGGTATTGACAAGAGCGTCAGAGGGTTCGTCGCCGGAATCCATCCCACTGTTTCGAATGTTTGTGCAGGTCCACGGGATCACTAAGGAGCCAACTTGCCAACAAGGAAGAAGCAGGATTCCGCCTATTCGAGTCCCTCGAACTTACAAATTTTGTCTATCGCTTTAACACCAGATCCAGCGGCAACAGACCAATGAGCCAACTTGCCAACAAGGAAGAAGCAGGATTCCACCTGTTTGAGTCCCTACGAACCTACAAATTCTGTCTATTGCCCCACACCAGATCCAGCGGCAACAGGGTAGATTGGTGAATTAAATGTTTGATTGAATGAAGTTTTATTTGTGAATTGAATGCCATGATTATAGAAATCTTGCCTTATTAATGTTACAATGTCATCCTCATAAATAAGTTAAATTTTCTATTGATTTATTGCCATGAAATCACATGCTTGCGTGTTTGAATTATTGCCAAATCACATCAATTAACTTGCTGGCTTGCTATCTACTAAATGTTGCATTAAATTTTTGAACCAGTTGCAGTAAGAATTTAATAGAACCTTGTAAACAACAATTGTAGCCCTGTGAATCTACTTTTCAGAACATTTGACGGATCTAAATTTCGATACATAACCTGCAAGTTATCAGTCTTTTAATGTTGCTAGGTCCAGACTTCCAGATTTGCTGTTTACATACGTATTGTTGTGAATTAATAATTGAAAGGAAATGTTAACAATAGAATTAAAATTTAAAATTAATTTGGCTGCAACTAGACATGATTAGTAGTCACCCTGAATTTTTGTGGAATTATTTGATGAATATACAGACCCAATATGTATATGTGAACATGACCTTTAATCTGCTGCCTAAACATAAAAGCAGTAAAGAATAAGATTTTACAACCAATTTCTGTAATTATCATATGTCGTGTGTATATGCGCTGGAACTGGCAGATAAACTAATTTCTAGAACTCCTGACGGATTCAGTTTTGTTTTCCTATAGCAACGGGAATCTCTGTTTTTTTACAACAACGTCTTGCTGTCCAGAATGTAGGTTTTGTATTGATTTAGTATAAACACTTTTTGCCTTGCATGTAATGAGTAGAATTAGCTACATCTTGTATTGCACAACCTTGATATCTTCCTGATCTTTCTTCGACACTGCTACACCAATTAGATACTCACATTAGAATGTAATAAAATATTAACAAGTCGGGATATTAAGGGTTGACTTGGTAGTGAACAATCGGAAACTGTACTCGGTAAGGGCCCTCTTGTTTACATGGATTATTGTTATGGAAGGTGCAGTAATGCTTATTATCTTGGTATCTTGTTATCTTGTTATCCGAGTACATGATCTGTTGAGTTCACCATCACAGTCTAAACGATCATTATTTGCATGCATCGAACTTGTGGTTTGAGACACAGTATTACTTTTATTAGATAGGATAATAAAAGACTAATAAACCTAGATTGTCACTTGCGTTCTTGATCTTGAATATTGTAATCGATCTCGATCATCGATTATAACCATTGATTATTGCATGATTAATTATAGACCCTTGATTGCATTATCAACCTTTGTTATTGCTCCTTGACTTTATCTAGTTCATTATTCTTGATATACGATGTTTTCCTTGCTCTCTGCTTTCACTACTTGCAGTCCGAAACTTGTTCTAATGGACAATATTTTTCTACTTTAGATCACGAGTTTGCTGGTACTCACGGAATAATACCCAAAGAACTTGGTGAGCAATACTTCTAAAAATGGAGCTCAAGAGTAGACTGCTTGATCATCAATTTATGCTATTTCCTTTTGAACATTGTTATCATTATTGTACTTTGTTTGGGCTTTATGACCCGAATTTATTTATCTCCCAGACGTTCGACATTACTTTATGAGTTTATTTCATGAATCTTTTGAAGTTCATTCATTGTTCATATGGTTATTGTTTCTTGCGTGGTTGTGAATACTATTCATATTGTTGAGGTAGACTAGTACAGTTTATGGATAGTGTTTACATTATTCGTTGGGACTTTGTTACGTACTCGTATTCCTGTATTTTGGAAAGCGGGGCGTGACAACCCTCAATCGGATGGACAAACTGAAGTTGTTAATAAGGCATTGGAGATATATCTTCGCTGCATGTGTGGGCAAAGGCTAAGGGATTAGGTGAAATGGCTAAGTTGGGCTAAATATTGGTATAACACTAGCTGGCATACTACTACTGGTATCTCTCCTTTTGAGGTTGTTTATGGTAGGCCTCCCTAAAGACCTGTCACGCCCCGCTTCCCAAAATACAGAATACGAGTACGTAACGTAGGTCCAGCGAATGATGCAAGCACCATCGCTGTACCAGACTAACTCAGCAATATGAAAGAGTGAACACAGCCACACAAGGAAGATATAACCACATCAATCAAAGATAACTTTAATAATAAATGAAATAATCCAACAATAATAATAACCAACATCTAAGATAAAAACAAACTCCGGAAACATAAGCCCAAAACAAAGTACAATGTCGTAACAATGTTCAAAAGAAATAATCTAGCAATAAAGTAAATTAAGCAGCACAATCTTGGACTCCATCTTCTAGAATCGTTATTCACCAGTCGTTGTTCACCAATTCTTGATCTAAAAAAAAGAAAATAGTGTCCTTAGAGCAAGTCGTGGACAGCAAGTAGAGAGAAACAGAAGATAAAAGAAGCATGTATATCAAAGAAAAGGGACAGGATCAAAGTCAAAGAACAAAGCAAAGATAGGCAATTATCAAAGGTCTACAATTAATCACACATGTAATGAGTGATGTCAAGTAAATTTCTATACAGGATCAAGCATGAGATGATAAATGCAGGTTATTAATCATTTTATTAATTTATCTAGTGCACGTACTATTGCGTCCCACTCCACAGGTTCGGCGCAAGCACACAGTGAACATTTTAGACTGATGGTGAATTCACGGATCGTGTACTCAGCGTGAATAACAATAATTTTACAATCAATAATTAACAATCAATCATTTGCAATCAATACTCCTAATCAATATTTATCCTCCTTCCATGAATACAATATAACGATAAGGCCTTGTCGAGTACATTTTCCGATCGTTCACTACCAAGTCCTTCCCATAATACCCGGCTTGTTATTAGTTTATTTTTATCCTATGTGAGCATGCAAGAAAGTGTCAATGTTTTATGATACTAAGTGTGACTAATTCTACTCGTTATAGACAAATCATGAAGCAAACATAACAATTACACACAATTTACATAATCTGGACAGCTTGACATTGCTGTACAAAAACACAGATTACCGCTACTACAGAGAAGCAAATCTGGATCCGTCAGAAGTTCTAGAAAGTAGACTCTCTGCAGGTTCCAGCGAATATATATACGACATATGGAAGCTACATGAACTAGGGTGAAAATCCTATTCTTTTCAGATTTCATGTTTAGGCAGCAAGTTGTAAATTGTGTTCACCTATTTGTTTCATGTCAGAAAACTCATCAAATAAATCTATAAAAATTTAGGGTCATTCATACACATGTCTAGTCTCAGTTAGATTTATTTCAGATTTTTATTTTACTGTTAACATGTTCAATTAAATTCTGAAACAGAAAGATACGCATTCATTTGTGAATCTGGAAATTTTGACACAGCTGTACTAAAATGATGATATCTAACAGAATACACATCGGAATTCAAATCTGTAAAAAGGGTAGTAAACTAGACATCTGGGGCTAAATTTCATGTCCAGAAAGTTATTTCAAAATATAACAGCAACATGGTCGAAAATCTGATTCAAAAAGATACAAACGGCAGTCTAGAATTCATTTTGATATGATAGGAAACAATTTAATCATACAATCATACAATTCGTGCCAATTAATAATCAAAGTGCCAATAGATGTTCGACATGCATGATTTCAGTTTTAAGATGCAATTTCACAGGCATGGTAATCAATTTATCAAATCAAATCAATCTAACATGTCTAATTTACCAAACAATTCTATAACACATGGATCTAATTATTTTTCATGTAAATGTGCATATGCAAGGTTCAAGGGGGACTAGGTTTTAGATCAAAGATAGAGGCACAATGTTAAGAATATCTCGGGTTAGCTCGTGTAAACCCTCAATAGACTTAACAGAATTTCAAATAACAGTACGATAAAGAAAAGGACTGGATCTACTTGCAGAGATTAAAAAAATCTTGAACAAAACAAATAACTAGTTCAAGAATAGGCTTTCCTGTTATTTAGTAGATTCGAATATACAGAATAACGGGATAAGAATTCCGGGAGACGAGCCGAAACACGTGCTAGTTACGTGTAAAACAGCAAGCAGCAACAAACAAAACCAAATAGCAACTACAAGTCTGAATCTCCTCACAAACACCAAACACCAATAGCAGATCCCCTACTCACGAAATAGCACACACCAACTCCACTGTTCTTCTTCCTTAACTCGACAGAGAGAGAAAGAGAGATGGCGCGACTGCGGTCGGGGAGAGACGGCAGCGGCGACCACGGTGAGGGCGGCGACGGCGGCACGGTGAAGCTCTATTTTCCTCCGAAAATAGAGGAGGCGAACGGCGGAGCATTCGGGGATTGAACGGCAACGACGAGGGCCAGGAGGGAACTGTGGTGGTTGCGGGGGTGCACGGAGGGGCAAAGACGAGACGGTGGACGAGGACAACGGTGATGGATGGCGATGGGTTCGAGCGGAGGAGTTAGGTTCGAGTAGGACGTGAAGACGACGGGGATGAGGGGTAATGGCGATGACGATGGGGATGGAGGCGACGAAGGAAAGGTGATGACGAGGGTGGAGCGGGGCGGTGGCAAGTTGGCTTGGGTTCGGTGGAAAAACAGAGAAGGAGAGAGTCGGGAGGTAGGAGAGAGGAAAAGTGGCAGAGAGAAAGAGAGGGATTAAAAATAGGGTTTATTAAATAGGGTATTTATAGGAGATTAAGAATTTGAGGCTTTGGGTTGCGGGTTTATGGGTTTTGGGTACCAGTTTAGGCTCCAAAAAGAGATGAACAAGCATAAAACAATAGGATGAACATATAGCGGAACAACTCAAACTCAAATCATAAAGAGCAAAATTTGCAATGAGCAACAAATAGAAGAAAAGAGAACGGAATGATCAAAAGAAAATAAATGAACTCAGGAAAAGCAAAGTTATATAATAGAAAGAATCCAGATACAATAATCAAGAAAGAAAATAAGAATACAATAAAAATTCAAAATAGGGAAAAATAGGGGTTACAAATTCTACCCACCTTACAAGAAGAATTTCGTCCTCGAAATTTATACAAGAGGTACATAGGGCGAACCCCGAAAAAAAGAAAACAAACACTTCAAGCAAAACAACTACTCAAACAAATGAGGAAACTTCTCCCGAATGTCCTCATCCAACTCCCAAGTCGACTTACCTGGCGAGTGAGGACTCCAAGAAACTCAAATCAACTTGATGACTCTATTCTTCAACACCTTCTCTCGACTGTTTAAGATAGAGACTGGTCGAATTTCACAGGGTAGTCCGACCTCACAGAAAAATCTAAGTATTCAACCACATGACTTTCATCCTTGATGTATTTCCTGAGCTAAGAAATATGGAATACATCATGGACACCCGCTAAAGCTGGCGGCAACACGAGCCTGTAAGCTACCTTGCCCACACATTCCACAATATCGAATGGACCGATGAACTGAGGACTCAACTTGCCCCCACCTCCAAAACGGATAACACCTTTCCCAGGCGATACCTTGAGGAACACATGCTCACCTGCTTCAAACTCTAGAGGTCTATGACGATAGTCAGCCCACTTTTTCTGCCTATCCAGAGCGACCTGCAAGTGCTTCCGGATCTGCCATAGCATCAACTGTCTTCATGATCAACTCAGGACCAAAAAGCTTCCTCTTGCCGATATCATCCCAACAGACTGGCGATCTATACTTGCGCCCATACAAAGTTTCAAATGGAGCAGCCTCGAGACTCGCCTGGTAAATGTTATTTTAAGAGAACTCGGCTAAGTGAAGATAATCTTCCCACGAACCTCCAAACTGAACAATGCAAGATCTCAACATGTCTTCTAGGATCTGAATTGTTCTTTCTGACTGCCCATCCGTCTGAGGATGGAATACTGTGCTGTAGCTCAACTTAGTACCCAAGCTGCTTTGTAGACTCTCCTAAAACTAAGACCTGAATCTCGTATCTCTATCCGATACAATGCTGACAGGAACTCCATGCAGACGAACAACCTCCTGAACATACTTCTCAGCCAAACTCTCCGTGGACTGACCCACACGAAAAGAAATGAAGTAAACACACTTCGTCAGCCGATTCACTATCATCCAGATAGCATTATGACCATTGAGACTCCTTGGCAAAGCGGTCAAAAAGTCCATCGTGATATTCTTCCACTTCCACTCTGGGATTGGAAAAGGTTGCAAAAGCCCCGCGGTCCCACCCCATCTCCGAAGCAATATGTGAGAGGTATTGCTAGCTTGAAGAGTGTAGAGGAAACACTACTGTCTAGGAATTCTATTTTGAAGTTACTCAAGGATAATATTCAAGATGCACAGGAGAGGATGAAATTTTATGCAGATAAGAAGAGGAAGGAGAGGTGCTTTGCTGTGGAGATTGGGTATTGTTGAAACTACAACCATATAGACAGGTTAGCCTATACAATCCAGTTCCTCAAAAGTTATCTCCTAAATACTTTGGTCCTTACAGGGTGTTGGAGAGAGTAGGGAAGTTAGCCTACAAACTTGACTTGCCTGCAAATGTTGTTATCCACCCTGTATTCCATGTTTCAAAGCTCAAGAAATTTTGGGGTGATCCTTCAATAGTAGTGTCTGCTGATATGCCTGATTGGTGGTCTCATTATGAGACTTCAATTGTTCCAGAGCTTGTGCTAGATAGGGGAGTGTACAAGAAGGGAATAGGTGCAGCTGATCAAGTGGTTTTCACAGACTACCAATGCTGCTACTTGGGAGGATGCTAATGATATTCAAAGGAGCTTCCCTGATTTTGATCTTGGGCTCAAACTGAGTGGGGTGGAGTTGTTACGGGCTGAGCTAGTTGCATATGTGGATGGAAGTTATATGGATCAAGCTATATGAAATGTAGGACATGTATCTGTATCAGTTTTAACTGATACATAATAGTTTAGTTGTGTCTAATAACTGAACGGGTACTTCGGACCAGGTTCTGTAAGTGGGTCGGGTATATTACAGTCACTGGTTGTAAGTTGTTCAGTTAATACGGAAGCGGGACGTGCAATTGATGTAAATCTCCCTCCTATAAAAGAGTAGGGATAGTTCTCTGTAATTCATTCACGAATTAATCAAAATCCTAACTGTTTCTTCCCCAATTCTAGAGCTCCAAACCTTTAGATCAAATTCATGGCCAAAAGCAAGCATACGCAGGTTTCAGCACCTATCACCAGCAGACCATAGCAATCACTCTCATTAAAATTCGGACCTTCTCTTCAAATTTGGCCACGTTGCCAACCAACTCCAACATCTTAATATAATAAAATCAACATAGTCTAAAATCAAAACCACTGAACAAAAAACAAATTAATTATTATTATGATTATTATTTTTTTGTAAGAAAGGGATTGAAAATGTACTTTAGCCGCAATATAGTTGGGAAGGCGGCGGGGTAGATGGGGATACCATTCCCGAAACTCTTGGTGCAGCAGCTGTGCTTTGAAAAGCGAGCGAGCAATCCCCTTTGTCGGTGCCGCCATCTCCAGCTCTTCTCCACGGTTTGTCTCTCGCCTTCTCTTTCTACTACGATCTCTGTTTTTACCTGCGGTCGAGGGCGGAGGAATGGGATTTTTTTCCCAAATTAGACAACTTTTTGAAACTAATTTCCAAAATATACCACTTTCTAAACTAATTTCGAAGATAGATCACTTGCAGTTGAAAACTGCAGCTTGTTAGATTGTGATTCCGCAGTTGAAAACTGTGATATCTTCGAAAATGTATTTTTTCGATGCCGCAGTTGGGAACTGCGGCCTTAGTTCATTTCATATTTGGCCTAAAATGAATTTGAGACTTAGACAAATTTTTCCACGTAAAAATATGTTATATAGAGGTCGCAGTTCCTAACTGCGTCCTAAAAATAACAGAGACAGTAGTTGGGAACTGCGGCCTTAGTTCATTTCATATTTGGCCTAAAGTGAATTTGAGACTTAGACAAATTTTTCAAAATGAAAATGTGATAAATAGAGGTCATAGTTCTCAACTGCGGCCTAAAAATAACAGATGCCACAGTTGGAAACTTCGGCCTTAGTTCATTTCATATTTGGCCTAAAGTGAATTTGTGACTTAGACAAATGTTTCCAATTAAAAATGTGTTATATAGGCTGCAGTTTCCAACTGCGGCCTAAAAATAACAGATGCTGCAGTTGAGATTTGTGAATAATCTATTTCTGAAATTAGTTTCGAAAGTGATTTATTTTAAAAATTAGTTTCAAAAAGTGCCCTATTTCAGAAAAAAAATCAAGGAATGGCAAGTGCACTGAAAGACTTGAATTGGGCCGGCCTGGTACGGCCTAAACTGCTATTTTTTCCCAGTTTTTAGTTAGGCCCGGGCCTAGATTTTGGGACCAGGTAAGAGCATCCACAGTCGTTCAATGTAAAAAAATGGCAAAATGCATATTTTGTCCATCCAATTCGACGAAATGCTACAGTCGTCGAATGGCAAAAAAATGCATAAGTTCGTTAAAAAAGAAACAGACGAAACATGATTTAGACCGAGAAAATATTAATAAAAAAATACGGGACGAAACATGATGTTTCGTCCCAAAAAGGGAAAAAAACAGGAAGTTTTTTTTTGCAAAAAAAATTTGCAAAAACAAATTTTAAAAATAGTTTGTAAATAATATTTGCAAAAACAATTTAAAAATTTGCAAAATAAATTTAAAAATTTGCAAAAACAATTTAAAATTTTACAAAATGTTCCAAAAAAATCACTGTAGCCGGATGAAACATGGTGATTCGTTCGGATTTGACGGATGTTTTTTTTGCAAAAAAAAATTGCAAAAACAATTTTTAAAATAAATTGTAAAATTTTTTTACAAAAACAATTTAAAAATTTGCAAAATCAATTTAGATAATTGCAAAAAAAATTTTTAAAATTTACAAAATTAATTTTTAAAATTAATTTTTAAAAAAAAATTGGATTGGGACGAAGCATGATGTTTCGTCTCACATTAGGACGAAACATCATGTTCATTCCCACGCTTAAATTCATTTAACGGTTATTTTATTTGGTTTTTTTTTTTACTTCGGACGAAACATGTTTCGTCCGATCAATTAAAATAATAATTAAAAGAAACAGACGAACCATCTGCTATAATATGCATTTTGCTATATGGAATGCTACTTTTCCCTTTCTACTGTAGCTAATTTGCCAAAAAATGACAAAACAGCTCACGACTGTGTGAGCTACAGTAAAAAAAAATGGGAAAAATGGAAAATAAGCAAACGACTGTGGATGCTCCAAGTAATGAAGATGATCTGCTCTTTGTAAATTTCTATCAAATTTTTTTTTCTTCGTCATGTTTTCAAATGTCATGAAAATAGAAATTTGTCTTAATAAAAAAAAGAAAGAAAATGGAGCTGCATATTTATAGGAGGAAAATATTTTTATATAGAATAGTTATACTGGGACTCTATATGGACGGACGAGCCAAACCGTTCATCAAGTTTTTTATTGTTGTTGAATGAATCAAGTTTATTATGTCATAAGACTCATGTGCGCAAAAATTGAAATTGTTCAAAGGATTCTTACCTATTCATCGTGTATTTGTTATGTTATTGAAAGACCATTTACTTTGAAATCACTGTAAAGACACTGTAAAGAACGGAAAAAAAAACCATTTCAGAGGACTTGATATTTTGTGTGCATACATAATATTACATAATAATTAAAGTGAATGCCAAAGATCGTCGATGGAGTATCACACAAAGTAAGTACAATTACTTAAAAGAAAGTTTAAGGCCGTTTTCTGTAGAAAGGGTATAGTTCAGAATTTTTTTCAAATAAAAAATAGCCTCTGAAAATAAGATCAAATACAAAGAAACACCCACTTCGATCCCCAAATCTGAGATCCAAACTTGTTACGCCCCGAATTGTATAAACTGAAATTCTGTGACACATCTAGAATCTTTTACTTCAATTGAGTACATAATACAGAAGACTGAAACTTACTTCACAACTTATTATATTTTGTAATGTTTACATATAAAATTACATCTCATTTACATCATTCAAAAATCCAACTTCCACTAGGATGCGCGACAAAGCTCGAGTCCATGCTTCCAACATTCAAATGGTCCTGCAAAACTACCTATTGTGGGCACATCAGTTGTTTCACGCAAAGCTGGTAATAACAGCGATCTCTAACTTGCTCAACATTCAAACTTTAATGTCAAACCATGTAAATGTTTAAGAATAAATCTACTAAGCGTGTCAATGTATATCATGACCCTGGATGTCTAATTCATATAAATGCACACAATGCTCTTTTCTAATGAACACTTATTTGGAACCCTATGTAGCGTCCCGAATTTTCAATATAATATCTTAGAAATACGTGCCATAATTCCCAGCATCTACCTCAATGTAATAGTAAACATAGCTAAAACACAAATAAATTTTTCAACTTTTATTACAACATTTCTTTACAAAGCACGGCGGAAAATAAACACCTTGAATTACAATTATTTTTTTTACAATACATTCTTTTACAATTTACATAAGCCACAATATCATACTACCACATGCATCCAATCCCAAGCTATAGATACCTACCTGTAAAATATGATGATAGAGATAACCCTAATCCCCAAAACTACGGGGTCAACCATAATAGTGTGAGTGACATCAAAAGAAATATAACATGAATAAAACATAAAGAATAAAGTCATAAACAACATATATCAACAGTAATAACAATGGAATATGAAATGACAATAAATAAAACATGATAACATCAAGTGAAACTAGGCTAAGTGGCAAGTGTAGGAAAACAGAAAACAAACGTGCATAAAACCAAGTCAAGAAAACACAAATGCAGGATGATAACACTCTAATGCATACTTGTCGAATCTATGCATTCCATATTACATAGGTCCGGTGCAAGCCCTTATCGTTCTCTACTTTATAGGATTAAATTCCTCGTTATGCAACTAATCCTACTATGATGACTACTACGAGATTTAGATAAGTTGTGAGTATTTAGCCCATGCATCAATAATTTCGGAGGTCAATCTCTATCCACAGATAATTCCGGAGACTATTTCACTCACACCTGGGAATTTTCGAGAATACCCTATACCGCAAGCTATGGCGCCTTACCACACGAATACCCCATGAGTGTCGCCTCGATCTTGATAATTTCGGAGATCAATCCCACGCCGCAGGTAATTTCAAAGACTATTTCACTCACACTTCGATAATTCCGGGGATTATCTCACACCGCAGATCATACTGAGGTCCATAACACATGTTTGCACTCATTTCATCATATCAACATCTAGTGTCTGTCCTTATCTTATTAAGTTAATTAATTAATTACGAATCTTTTAGAGTTGGTATACCCTACCGGACTTAACTCAACTGATCAACAACAAAGCCACAATGGTCAAACCACAAAAATCTCAACTGTCGGTATCTAAGGTCCCACACACCCTCTAGAGACTCACAACTCAACCATCAACACAAAATCTTTCATTTATACTCTCAATTTCATTAGCAATACTCTCATATTAAGAAAACTTCTTAAAAATCAACAAATCCAAATTCATTTAACATATTCACAAATTCCATAACTAAAATAAGGTATTAAATCCATTAAATAACTGAAAATCATATTTAAAGTCGTAGAAAAATCACAAAATATCAATTCCTTCGAAAACCATATATATTTCAATTAATAAAGTCATAAAAATTCAATTTAAATTCCATTATAATCAAATTATAAATACTGTAATCTGTAGCAAAAACATCATCTAAAACAGTAGATCAATAATCCATAAGTTCGAAGAAATAATCGTTCAAAAAAAAACGAAGAAAACCCAACAAAAGACAATCAGCCAAACACTGACAGTCGACCGTGAAAATTAGTTCAAAAGTGGCTGGTCGACTAACATGCAAAAATCCCAAAATCAATTAATTGACAGTCGACTGTCATTTTAGTTCAAAAATTTGACAGTCGACTGACAATTCAAAATTTGACAGCTTTAATATTCGTGCACCTTTTTAATGATACTTCGTTTAATCTTTGTAAATCATAAATTTGCAAAACGAAATTCTTAAGATGATCAAATACAACTTGTATAACATAGAGGAGTTTATAAAACACATCAAAACTTCATTAAAATCATAAAAGAACAAATTTTGACAAATCCTTCATATCAGTATAAGATGAATATGTATGTAAATGTGTGGGTATGTTTGAGCATCAGTTAAAGCATCAAAATTTCATCAAATAGGAGTAGTACAATGTTCAAAACAATCTCAGTACTAAAACAACTCAAATCCAATTCGAAAACATCACAAAGTCACAAAAAGTCCACTTCGGCCATTCACCATCAGATCCGAAAACTAATACTCAATGCTTACTTCAAAACTTGCTCTCTTTTGCTCCAAAACCCCTTTTTTAACTCATTAAACACATACCCAATCACTTACATTAGTTTACCCATGAAATATATGCAATTACAATATATTTTAGTCAAGTTTCACTCATCAAAACACCCCCAACAGATCACACATATGCATATGCAGTAAAGATCCAAATTTTGTCCACTTTTGCAAATCACACAATCTCATTATAACAAATCAAAACAACAAGCATATGAAAGGAAACAACATACTCATGGTTTCTATCAGGTTCTTAATAATCTCAAGTCATCTATATGTAATTTTAATCATCAATAGCATAGTTAACATGAAAAGATTCAATCTTTATTCATCCATCAATCAATAATTCATTATATCATCATACAATTCCCTAAAATGCTTTCTAATAGACAAATAATCACATACAACATGCATAGAACAACAGGAAATCAAAAATATGTCACTCACCTTATTGAAGAATCAACTGAAATAGTAAAGAGAATAAGAAAAGTCCTTCCTTTCGCAAGAAAACCAAGATCCTCGCTTCGAAACTCCAAGAAATCAATAATAAAGAAAACCCTTTGTGTAGTGCAGCAAAGACACGGCTGCACTCTCTTTATATGAGGTCGGAAATTAGGTTTTTAGGGTTTTGAATAGGTTTTGCAAAATATCCCTTTTGAATATATCTTTACATATATAAATCTTTATACTAGGAAATTAGATTAACCAATTGAATTTAGATTTAAAATCAAAATAACTAATCTAATCTTGGCCAGCACTGTTTGTAAACCCAGAAAAACGAAATTTGTAATTTTTGCCTGTAAGTGGCAATTTTGCAAAAAGACCATTCTTTAAAAAATTTGCGAAATAAACAAAATCTATTAAAACAAAAGTAAATTTTTTACTTCTGAGTTGGCTAGCCATTATGCTCAACCCAAAAATCCGAAAATCTGGAGTTTTTACTCCAAGGGGTAATTTTGCACAAAAGCCCATCTTTTTGTAATATTTGCAAATACATCAAATAAATATCAGAAAAATCGAGAAAATTCATAAATAATACCTACTAATAAATATTAGGTTTTTCCAAAATAATTTCTGACTTTGAACTTCCCAAGAAAATATTTGCAAGTAGGTGCTCGCCGTACTTGCCGAGCGGCGAGCCCCCAGACTTGGTCTTTGATAGGCAGCTTTGTTAGAAAAAGCTAGATGGGTGCTCTCTGTACTTGCCAAGTATCGAGCCCCCCAGACTTAGCCTTTGATAGGCTGCTTTGTTAGAAAAAGCTAGGTGGGTGCTCACCGTACTTGCCGAGCTTCGAGCCCCCAAACTTGGCCTTTGATAGGCAGCTTTATTAGAAAAAGATAGGTGGGTGCCCGCTGTACTTGCCGAACGTTGAGCCCCAAGACTTGGCCTTTAATAGGCAGCTTTGTTGGAAAAAGCTAGGCAGGTGCTCGAGGTCACTGCCGAGCTCCGAGCTCGTAGGGCCGGCTCAGAGAGCTTCGAGTGAGGCAACTTGAGGGAGAAGCTGAGTGGGTGCTCGAGGTCACTGCCGAGCCCGAGCTTGTAGGGACGGATCGGAAAGCTTCGAGTGAGGCAATTTCAGGGAGAAGCTGAGTGGGTGCTTGAGGTCACTGCCGAGCTCCGATCTTGTAGGGTCTGCTCGAAGAGCTTCGAGTAAGGCAACTTCACGGAGAAGTTGAGTGGGTGCTCGAGGTCACTGTCGAGCTTCGAGCCTCAAGGGGCATCTTTGTTGGAAAAAGCTAGGTTGGTTCTCGCCGTGCTTACCGAGCGTCGAGCCCCCAGACTTGGCCTTTAATAGGCAGCTTTGTTGGAAAAAGCTAGGTTGGTGCTCGCTGTACTTGCCAAGCGTCGAGCCCCTAGACATGGCCTTTGATAGGTAGCTTTGTTGGAATTAGCTAGGTGGGTGCTCTCCATTTGGTGTGTTCGAGGTGTTGGCCGAGCATCGAGTGTGAGGGTCAGACGGTCCGTGGTCCAATAGGGTGGTGACACGTGGATCTTATGATGTTAAGCTTTTCACAGATTTCGAGTCGCCTCTCAAGCTATATATCCTCCACCCCTCCCTCACTTCTCGCATTTGCTTTCTCCTCTTAAGTTCCCAAATCTTCCTCCATCGCAGTTCAGTCACCGACGGCAAATTTTCTGATATCCTTCACCGTTCTTCGAATCAGGTTAGTCAATTTTATTTTTTTGTATGTCGCGGGCTCAGTCTGGTTTGTCCGCCACTACGTCGGGTCAGGACGAGGGTTCTTGTGCCTCTGATTCTACATCATGGGAGTCAGAGACAAAGTTCTATGATGTCACGCCTATACGTAGTAGAAGGCCCTTTGTGGTAGAGTCGAGTGACTCGGAACCCGATGATCTCTTGGTTGAAGGCGAGTCTGAGTTCGAGGTGGTCGAGGTGGTCGGACAACAGATCATAGTGGCCGAGGAAGAGGTGGAAGAAGAGGTCAGAGTGAATGAGGAAGAGCCTGCTAAAGTGGGTGAACATGGCGGGGAAAAGAACTCGTCCGAAGATGACGACTTGGGCCCTTTGGCTACGCCGCCCCCCCTGAAAGGTCCACGAGTTTGACGTAAGAAGACGAAGTGGGTTTATCCGGACAGCCCTGACGGGGAGGCTCCTTCGGTTAACCTTGAGGTCCCATTTGAAGTCCAACCGTGCTCTATTCGAATGTATCCGGACGATGTCAAGGAGATGCTCTGGTACAGGGGAGGAGTCGACGAGGATGTGGAGGCTTCCTCGCCCGGTAGGCAAAAAATTGCTATGGATAGGATGTCAACCGTCTTTACAACGAACGATCTCCCCGTCATCCGAGCGAGTTACATCATCGGTGAGGAGTATGAGCTACTGATCCCCAGCCCCGGGATCCGTCCTACGGATAGACTGGCACCCCACTTTTGCATGTTCCCCATTGATGCCTTATGCTTCGGTTTGCGGCTGCCGCTCCCCCCTTCATTAAGGAAGTTTTGAATTGGGTGTCCCTTAGCCCCATGCAGTATGGGCCCAATTCCTGGAAGCAGATTGTGTGCTTCCTGTTGCTTTGCGATGAGTGGGGGATCCGCCCAAAGCTGAAGTACTTTCGGGCGATCCTCGGCCCCAGCTTGTCCGGCGAATATGAGGGGATCTACTATATTATGCCGAGATGAAAGAGAAGGGTTGTGCACGGGCACCCGGACTCTATCAAAGGGTGGAAGGAGAAGTATTTCATCGTGCAGAATCTGACCCCATGGGTGATACCCACGGCTTGGA
Source organism: Hemerocallis citrina (assembly GCA_017893485.1). NCBI lineage: Eukaryota > Viridiplantae > Streptophyta > Magnoliopsida > Asparagales > Asphodelaceae > Hemerocallis > Hemerocallis citrina. The sequence goes on from CM030362.1 coordinate 152,335,242, forward strand.
AGTTCTACAAGCCCAATCTGAAAGGTCCTTGTAAGTCGGTCCTGACAGCCGAGGAGTGGGCGGACATTGAGAAGATATGTTCGGACAACAGCATCGGTTGGCCTAACATGACAGAGAGGCACTTGGCTCGAATCAGACTGAGCCCCACTCCTATCAGTGTGTTTTTTTATATAGTTTCCTTTCAAGTATTTCGCTCGTCTTATGCAATTTTCTTTTCTGTAGACATGGATGATGATGCGATTGTGGCGAGGAGGGCTCTGCTGAAGAAACAGGTGGCCGAGAAGGTCGGCCGACCCCGTCACAAGAAACATGGGAGAACCCCCTACCGAGGGGGTTGCGGAGGAGACCCTTCTCCCGGTACCAAAGAAACATAAGAGCTAGAAGTCGGGCCCCAGCACCAGCAGCCAGAAGGTTGCCGCGGTCGTGAAGTCTGGACTTCCCCCACTAGCTCTGGCGACCGACTAGATCATTGGCGAGGTAGGACTGCAGCCCTGGGCGTCAGACTGGGTTGTTAAGATCGGGGATACTATCTCGGAAGGGCCGGTGGCCATTGAGATGGTTGAGAAGATCGCTCTGCCCCGAGACCAGAAGGCTCGGGAGTGCGACAATGTCAAGTCCTCGTACATGAAGTGGGCCCTGGCCAGCTTGCAGGTAACGTGGTAGTTAGTTGTATTCACACCGTTGGCTTATTTTCTAAGTCTGTCTTCCTCGGTTGCAGGCCTGCGTGGATGGCGTCCAGCTGATGAAGCTGCACACGAAGGAGGTGGCGAACGAGAGGAGCAATACCTAGCATTGGGAGCGACAAGTGAAAGACCTTAAGTTGGAGAAGATGGACCTCGAGGGCCAGATCCAGGCTCTTCGAGCAGAATTGGCGAACCAGGAGGAAGCCTATATGAGTAGGATGGCCGACCTATGGAAGGAAGCCGACATGCGCATGAAGGAGATAATGATGGTCGGGATGGACAAAGTAATCGAGGCCCAAGATGTGGTCTATGCCAGGGCGATCCGGCATGTCAAGCACTTTCATCCGGAGCTGGACCTGCACAGCTTTCACTATGAACTGGTCGTGCCTGAGCTCCCACTGACCCCCGGGGGTGGAGAGGATGCTGTGGATGATGAGCCCTACCTCGAGAAGCAGGCCGAGGAAGAGGTGGGCCAGAAGTAGTCATCATTGTTTCTTTCCTTGTTTTGTTTTTTTTTTTGTAATAGTCGAAAGCGGACTGGCCACCACACCTTTTGTAAAATTATATTTTTGAGCAATGAAAAGCATTTTTGGCTGAACATCTTGGCTTGATGAATTTCTGGCTTGATTTTTTTATTTTTTTATTTAGCCAAGCGTTTTTGACTCTGAGTGATATTTTTCTGTCCTTTGGCAGATGATAGTGACCCCGGCGGGGGACCTATGTGGCTCTGAGGTGAACCAATTGAAAGGTAGGATCTCGGCAATGGAGTTTGATGTGGTTCGATACCGTAAGGAGGCTCGCGACCGTGAGGTCGCCATTAAGTACTTTATGGACAAGTCCAAGGGGCTCAGCGTAGAGCTGGCACGATTCAAGAAGTTGTTATCCGACCATGACCTAGACCCCACTGGAGCTCCGTTTTCGATGGCTAGTACCTCTGCCCAGCAGCCTTCATCTGATCCTTCCTTCGCGAGGTTATAGTAGAGAAGGAATTAGAGGTGCAGCGATACAAGATATTGCTCGAGATATCTGGGTCCCAGTCCGTTTCGTTCCCTTGCCCCCGTCCTCCTCATGGTGCCTCCCCGCCGACCCCGATGATCGGTCCGGCGAGGCCTTGTGAGGCACAGAGCTCCGTCGCCAGAGTGTCCACCTTGGCGAGACTGGGAGACCCGGCGAAGGAGCCAACCCAGTCAGCCGGACTAGAGCTCATCTACTTTGACCATGTGGTTCCGATGCGGGAGCCTTAGAATAGGTTTTACCAATGTATTTTCATTTCTCTTTGTAACGATGCAACTTCCTTTGATGAAATAATATGAGAAGACGATTGTCTTGTCTTGGCTCATTTTCTGTCTTGCGGTTAATATGGTACCTTACTCGATATACATGCTGAGCGTTGGGGGTCCAAGCTTGTGGGAAAGGTGGTGCCTTGCTCGCGATACATGCCGAGCATCGGGCGTCCAAGCTTGTGAGAAAGCTAGTGCCTTGCTCGCGATACATGCCGAGCTTCGGGCATCCAAGCTTGTGAGAAAGCCGGTGCCTTACTCGCGATACATGCCGAGCGTCGGGCGTCCAAGCTTATGAGAAAGCTGGTACCTTGCTCGCGATACATGCCGAGCGTCGGGCGTCCAAGCTTGTGAGAAAGCTGGTGCCTTGCTCGCGATACATGCTGAGCGTTGGGCATCCAAGCTTGTAAGAAAGTTGGTGCCTTGCTCGCGATACATGCCGAGCGTCGGGCGTCCAAGCTTGTGAGAAAGATGGTGCCTTGCTCGCGAGACATGCCGAGCGTCGGGCATCCAAGCTTGTGAGAAAGCTGGTGCCTTGCTCACGATACATGCCGAGCATTGGGCGTCCAAGCTTGTGAGAAAGCTGGTGCCTTGCTCGCGATACATGCCGAGCATCGTGGCACCTAAGCTTGTGAGAAAGCTGGTGTCTTGCTCACGATACATGCCGAGCTTCGGGCGTCCAAGCTTGTGAGAAAGCTGGTGCCTTGCTCGCGATACATGACGAGTGTTGAGCATCCAAGCTTGTGAGAAAGTTGTGCCTTGCTCGCGATACATGCCGAGCATCGGGCGTCCAAGCTTGTGAGAAAGTTGGTGCCTTGCTCGCGAAACATGTCGAGTGTTAGGCGTCCAAGTTTGTGAGAAAGCAGGTGCCTTGCTTTGTACGAACTTTGAATGAACAAAAATGTGCTGCTTTTATATCATGACCATTTGTTTACAGGAGAAATGGCATGTAGCACTTACAACAGTTGATTCTTCCTCACTCTCCCTCTTGAAATTTGATGAGGTGTTCCCCGTTCCAGGGCCTCTTAACCATCTTGCCCCCCAAGTCTTCGAGGCGGTACGTTCCGGGACGGACCACCTGGGAGATTTTATACGGGCCCTCCCAGTTGGGGGCGAGCTTGCCCCTGGCTGCGGGCTAGGAGATTGCTAGTTTTCGGAGCACGAAGTCCCCTTCCTTGATGTTGGTTGGGCGAACTTTCTTGTTATAGAGCCTCTCAACCCGTTGTTGGTAAATGGCCCGTCGGATGCTGGATCTTTCCCGTACCTTATCAATAAGGTCCAGGTTGGCCCTAGGTCGCTTGAGTTTGATTCTTCGTTGAAGCCCAAGTAACTTGGTGATGGGAGGCCGACTTCCAGTGGGATGACTGCCTCGGTCCCATATGTCAGATTGAAAGGGGAATCGCAGGTCGGAATTCTCTTAGTAATCCGATGTGACCAGAGGACGCTTGACAACTCCTCGACCCACAGACCCTTTGGCGACTGGTCCAGCCGCTTCTTCAGACCGTCAAGAATTTGACGGTTGGTATTTTTGGCTTGGTCGTTCGATTGGGGATGAAAGATTGACGAGAAGCGCTGTTGAATGCCGAGGTCGTCGCAAAAATTCCAGAAGTTTTTGCCGGCGAATTGGGTTCCGTTATCGGTGATTAGCACGGGCGGGATCCCAAATCAGTATACTATGTGCTTCCAGAAGAATTGTTGAGCCTGATGCTCAATGATGGTAGTTAGAGGCTCCGCCTCTACCCATTTAGTGAAGTAGTCAATGGCAACGATAAGGAATAGCCTCTGGCCGATCGCCGACGGAAAGGGGCCGACCAGGTCCATTCCCCACATGGAAAATGGGGTAGGACTAGAAAGGGACTTCAGCTCGGCTTGGGGCGAGTGTTTGACGGGGGAGAACCTCTGATAGGGCCGCAGCTTCGGATGAGGTTTTTAGCATCTTGCAGCATAGTTGGCCAGTAGTAGCCGTGGATTAGTTCTTTCCAGGCCAGCGACCTGCTGCCCATATGGCACCCCCCGATCCTTCGTGTAGTTCTTCCATGGTGTACTTAGCCTCGTCTGGTGTTAGGCAGCAAAGATTGGGTCTCCCGTCCGACTTGATGTAGGAGCGTTTAAAGAGCACACCCCTAATTAAGGTGTAGGAGCATTTAAAAAGCACACCCCAGAGTGCTTCGTACCGTGGCCGGGTCTGGTGGAAGCTCGCCAGTTGGCAAGAACCTGTGTATGGGGCTCATCCACGTCTCGGTGGAATCTTCGTTGGTGAGGTAGAATAATTCCGGTTCTTCGATTGTTGGCTTAAGAAGGACCTCGACTAGGACCGTGCAGTTTAATCCTCCGAGAGAAGACGACGCGAGTTTAGACAAGGAGTCGGCGTTACAATTTTTTCTCTTGGGATCCGATGGACATCCGCCTTCACGAAGTGCTGCAGCAACTGCTTTGCTCGTGTCAAGTATTAGGTCATTCGGTGGTTACGGACCTCGTACTCTCCGGTGATCTGTTTGACTATGAGTTGTGAGTCACTGAAGACTTGTATTTGCCTCGCACCTGCTCGGTAGGCCAGTGTGTGTCCCACGATCAGAGCTTCATATTCTGCCTCGTTGTTTGTGGCTGGAAAATTGAGCCAAAGAGAATACTGAAGGACAAAGTCGTCGGGGCCTCTGAGGATGATGCCCGCCTTTCTTCCTTCCTCGCAGGAAGAACCATCAACGTAGACGTCCCAAGTCGGGGCGTCCTGCTGAATTTCTGGGGATTCGGGGATGTTGCATTCAGTAATGAATTCTACGAGCGCTTGGACTTTGATTGTTGTACGAGGGTGGTAGCTGATGTCGTGCTGACTGAGTTCGATTGACCATTTGATGAGGCGGCCATAATTTTCGGGCTTTTCAAGGACTATCTTGAGAGGCTGATCTGTGAGAATGAGCACGGAGTGGGCCTGAAAGTAGGGGCAGAGTTTCCGTGCTGCCATAATCAATGCATAGGCGATTTTCTCCATCCTAGGATATCTGACCTCCGCATCATGTAGGACCTTGCTAACATAGTAGAGGGGCTTTTGCTATCCGTCCTCCTCCCTGGCCAACACGGCATTGAGCGCGTGTTCGGTGGCGGCCATGTAGAGGAACAGGGGCTCGCTCGGCTCCGGCATGCTGAGGAGCGGTGGGTTAGAGAGGTATGCATTCAGCTAGTCGAATGCCTCCTGCTGGGGGGGTTGCCCACTCGAATCTTTTTTCCCCTCTGAGGGCTTTGAAAAACGGGAGCGACTTTGCTCCAGATTTGGAAAGGAAATGGCCGATGGCTACCAGTCGTCCCGTGAGCCTTTGCACATCCTTGGTGTTTCTCGGGGGAGCCATGTCGAGGATGGCTCGAATCTTTTCAGGATTTGCTTCGATGCCGCGGTGGCTCACAACTAATCCGAGGAACTTCCCTGAGGATACGCCGGAGGCACACTTGGAGGGATTGAGCCTCATATTGTGAGACCACAAGACCCCGAAAGCTTCTTCAAGGTTGGCCACATGAACGGCTTTTGACGAGCATATCGTCGACATACACTTCCATGTTCGGGCTGATCTGGTCCTTAAAGACCCGGTTGATGAGCCTTTGATAAGTGGCGACAACGTTCTTCAGCCCGAAGGGTATGACTTGTTAGCAATAAAGGCATTGGTCGGTTACGAAGGCAGTTTTCGATATGTCTGGGGAGAACATTCTGATCTGGTTATAGCTTGAAAAGGCATCCATGAAGCTAAGTAGTTCGTGCCTTGTTGTCGCATCTATGAGGGCATCGATGTTTGGGAGTGGAAACAGGTTTTTGGTGTAGGCCTTATTCAGGTATGTGAAATCAATGCAGATTCTCTACGTGCCGCTCATCTTCTTTACCATCACCACATTAGCCAGCCACTCTGGGTAGCTGACCTCCTGAATAAATCGTGCCGAGAGAAGTTTTCCAACTTCCTCCTTGACTGCCATTGTCGATCGGGGGCGAACTTATGCCTCTTCTGCTGGAATGGCTTTGAGTCTGGTCGGACGCTCAGCCTGTGCATTATGATGACTTCAGAGATTCCCGGCATGTCGGATGGCGTCCATGCGAAAAGTCGGAGTTCCGGCGAATGCACTCAATGATTGTTCGCTTGAGGTCTGGGGCTAACGATAGGCTAACTCGGAATCACTTGGATGTTTCTCCCTCGAAAAAAGAGACCTTTTATCCACGGGTTCCGAACCGCGCTCGGAATGGAGCTCGACCGCTTCGAGGGGAAAGACGCCGCCCCCCACCGTGGTCATGTAGCACGAACGTGCTGACTTCTGATTGCCCCGAACCACACCCACCCCGTGGGAGGTGGGAAACTCAAGCTTCAAGTGGTAGGCGGACGGAATAGCCTGGAGGGTGCATAAGCCAGGTCTGTCGAGGATGGCGTTATAGGCGGCCTTGACATTGACCACCATGAATGTAACGCCCCTGCCCCTAGCTCAGACAATTTATACAATTTATAAGACAAAGTAGAACCGGATTGGTGATTCTTGATCATTGACTATTAGTATTTATTATTATTTTATTCATTTCATTTTGACAATATGGGATTAATATTCACAATCCTTCCTTACCTTCTCAATACCGTGAGGGCATACACAGCGAGTGGGCCCCTCCATATATGGCTTTGACGAAGTTAACCAACAGCAACCTTTGCTATATTACCAACCATCTATTTTCACTTTTTCAACATATTATATATATATATATATATATATATATATATATATATATATATATATATATATATATATATATATATATATATATATATATATATATACTCTTTGGAAATTATGGGGTGTTACAATGAAGTCCATTGCTTCGGTCCTGAGGGTCGGGGCCGTGCCGGCCGTTATGTCAAGTGTGACAATACCCTCAATCTGAACGAGGACACCAGAGAATCCACGAAGCTTATACCCTGCTGGTTTCAACCGTTCTCAGGGGAGCTTTAGGCTTTCAAAGGCGGCCAGGAAGAGGATGTTCACCGAGCTACCGTTGTCTACGAGGATACGCCGGACCTCGTGGTTGGCCATGCCTAGGCTGATAACTAGAGCATCACAATGTGGGAGTCGGATGCCCATTAGGTCTTCTCTTGAGAAGGAGACGGTCTGGTGCTGAGAACTAGAGGGAAGTTGGTCGTGGACCAAGCTTACCTCCCGTAGGAAGGCCTTGTGGGAGGTTTTGGATTCTCCCCCCATGGGTCCGCCATGGACACAGTGTAGGATAGCCTGTCCAACCGTTTCTTCGGCCTGGGCTCTTGGTCGGGTGGTTTGTTGACCGTTCGAGAAGGAGGCGAAGGCCTCAGATTCCTATGGTCCATCTGGTCCCTTGGATTAGGTTGGGTGAATTCCCTCAGGTACCCTCACTCGATGAAGGTCTCTATCTCGTCTTTAAGGGTGCGGCAGTTGTCCATTTCGTGGCCATGGTCCCGATGAAACCGGCAGTAGAACCTCTGGTCCCCTTTTTTGTTATTGCTTGGTCGGGGAGGATGTCAGACGATCTCCTTGTCCTCGATCTCTAAGAGAATGGCTGACATGTTCTGGGTTAGCGGGGTATATCTTTCAAAATGGGGAACCAGGAGAAGCCTCTTCAGACCGGTCGCGTCTTTCGTGGCTTTTTTGGTGGGCTCGGTGTCTTCCGCTTTCCGCTTCCCTTTGGCCGTAGCCTCCTTGATACCCTTGGGGTGTAGGGCTTCCTCGGCCCGAATGTACTTCTCAACCATGTTGAGGAGGTCGGGAAAGTCAACGGGCAGTTTCTTGGCCAGGGACGCTTTGAGCTGGCCGTAGCAAACATTGTGCCGAAAAGCTGTGGAGGCCACGCCCGCATCGAGAGAGGACACCGACCTCACCTCGGTAGTGAATCTGCGAACGAACTTGCGGAGGGGTTCCCCTTCTTTCTGCTTGAGGTCCAGAAGTGACGCGCTTGTCTTCTCGACTTTTTAGCTGGTCACGAAATGGGCTAGGAAACTCGCTTCCAGATGGTCGAAGGAGAAGACCAAGACGAGGGTGAGTTTCGAGAACCATTCCCGAGCTGAACCACGCAGGGTGGCAGGGAAAGCGCGGCATAGGACAGGATTCGAGGCGCTGTGAATCAGTATAAGGGTTTTGAACCCTTCCATGTGATCAGCAGGATCACCCTCGCCATTGTATGTTTCAAATTGAGGAGACCTAAAATTTTTTGGGATCTCGGCTTCTACGATCTGGGTGGAGAATGGGGGTCGGTTCGATCTGTAACCATGTCATGGCATCGGCCCGCCCTCGCCGAGATGGGCCAGGCGATTCTCCATTTCCTGGAGGCATTGATGGACGGCGTCTTCCTATCCTAGTGGGCAGGCTAATTCGTGGGATTTGCCACCCCTAGCTTCTGACTGGGGATATGAGTTGTTGCGCGCCTCGGTCCTAGCACCGCCTTGAATTGCCTGAAGGACCTCGTCCCTAAAATTTTGGAACTCGGCCCTTGTGACGAGGGCCGGATCTACAGGGCCACACGAGGGTGGAGGCCCTCGGGGTGAGCGGCTGTACCCTGGTTCTTATTCTAGGGTCGGCTGCCTGTCCTGGTTTGGGACTGAGTTGGAAGCGACCCCTCCCCTTGTTCAACTAGCCTCTCGGTTCTGGATTACGCACCATAGATCGGTTGCAACAGAGTGTGAAGCGCCCGGTCCGGGTCCAGCGGTGCCATTAGCCCGCGGTTGGTTGGACCCTTGGGCGTCCATGTGGCTTTGAAGGGGAGGAGGGTCTGGACGGCATCCAGAAGTGACAACCCTTCTGGCTTTGGGATCCATCGAAGAGCCTGGGTTCGAGGGGGTGTCCTCAGGCACGACCAGGCCTATGTAGGTGTCGCGCAGTTTCCCACAGACGGAGCCAACCTGATGCTGTTTGTTTTCTTTTGGGTGTGGGGGCAACATGTGTGAATTCTTGTATTTTGTGAAGCGGAAGGCATGACACTGATGTTGGTCTGCTCCCCAGTCGTAGGACCGGCTCGGGAGTTGCAGGAAGTAAGTTGAGGTTCGTAGCTCGGCTCAGATATTGGGAGCTCGACTCGGATCTTCGGACCTGTACAATGCCTAGAGACCCCAGGAGAGTTCCCGGAGAAAGGCCCTCCACTGATCTAGTCAGTTACTGAGAAAGTAACAGTAGCTAGGGTTCAGGTGGAGAAAGATTGATTACCTTTTAAAGTGTGGAGGGGGTCTGGTTTTTATAGGCATGGGTAAACGGGTCTGGGGCCCTGGCAGGCCGGGTCAGACCTGTTTGCCTATGGGTTGTAATTGGCAGAAGCCCGTTGGACTTGTTGGCCTGATGATCACAGAAGAGTGTTATCTGAGGAGATCTGATGGCCCTGATTGGGCCATGTTACCTATACCACATCAAGAAGCGTTTGTTGTTTACACAGAATGGATATTTTGTTCCGTTCTATCTACATGACCATATTCCTGTTTGTGAATGAATTGAAGTGTAAGGATTAGTGCTTTAATCTCATGAATGAATTGACCATGTTCCAACTCACTGCTCTCCTAACACTATTCAAATAGTAAATTGTCTATGAAAATAATGGATTAATACTATCAAAATACTCCCGTAGTTTAAGAACTATATTCACACACTACTTCAATTAATGGTTATCTAATAATGTTTTTTTGTTTGTTAACAAGTAAGGAATTATGTTCTAACTGTATAGAGTATACTTTACAGAAATGTACCCCTGTTCACTTCACGGAGATATTGCGGGGAGTGTGGATGTGTAACGCCCCGCCCCAGTACTCAGACAATTTTAATATTTTTAGAAGACAAATTAGATACTATGTAGTACAACTGCCCACCACAGGCTGCCTCTCAAAAGGTGGTTAACCGAATTGGTGACTCTTGATCATTGGCTAATAGTATTTATACTCAAATTATCATATCAAACTTCCCATGTGGGACTAAATTTCTCAAATCTATCTCAAATCCGCGCAGACCAGTCGACTGTTAATACTACCAGTCGACTGTTCGCTGCAGATCTGGGGTATTACATACACCCGACCTTAGAAATCAGCATCCTCGCTGAGTACAGGGCACACATCTAGTGTAGGATCCGCCCTTTCTAGCCGATGTAGTATAGTCCTCTATCCCGGAGATCAGTCACTCTCAACACCGCAGATCGGATACCCGGCTATCAATCACTACCTGTGATTCTCAACACCGCAGAGTATACCCAACCCCGGAGATCAATGACTCTCAGCACCGCAGATCATACTGACCTCTACCACATCCGGTGTCGAAAGTCGGCTCTGATACCATTTATAACGCCCCGCCCCAATACTCAGACAATTTTATTATTTTTAGAAGACAAATTAGATACTATGTAGTACAACTGCCCACCACAGGCTGCCTCTCAAAAGGTGGTTAACCGATTAGGTGACTCTTGATCCTTGGCTAATAGTATTTATACTCAAATTATCCTATCAAACTTCCCATGTGGGACTAAATTTCTCAATCTCAATCTTAAATTCTCAAATCCGCGCAGACCAGTTGACTGCTAATCCAACCAGTCGACTGTTCGCTGCCAGATCTGGGGTATTACATACACCCCCCTTAGAAATCAGCGTCCTCGCTGAGTGCAGGGCACACATCTATTGTAGGACCGTCCTTTCTAGCCGATGTAGGAGATCAATCACTCTCAACACCGCAGATCGGATACCCGGCTATCAATCACTACCTGTGATTCTTAACACCGCAGAGTATATCCAACCCTAGAGATCAATGACTCTCAGTACCGCAGAATATACCCATCTATCAATCACTCTCAATATTACAGATCGGATACCCGGTTATCAGTCACTCTCAACACCACAGATTGGACACCCGGTTATCAATCACTAACAGTGATTCTCAACACCGCAGAGTATACCCAACCCCAGAGATCAACGACTCTCAGTACCGCAGAATATATCCATCTGTCAATCACTCTCAATATTACAGATCGGATACCCGGTTATCAGTCACTCTCAACACCGCAGATTGGACACCCGGTTATCAATCACTAACAGTGATTCTCAACACCGCAGAGTATACCCAACCCCAGAGATCAACGACTCTCAGTACCGCAGAATATACCCATCTGTCAATCACTCTCAATATTACATGCTTAACTGAATATCTCAAAATCATATGCTTAACTGAAGACAAGTATAAGCAAAAATGTCTGAAGACTAATCACTCATAAGAACACTCCAGCTACGAAAACTCATCAGTACCAGTCGACTTATACCGTAGTAAGTCGACTATCCAGAGGACTAATACTCATGATTTTTAAGAAAATAACTAAGTCATATACGTCGACTTAAAAGTCATCAGTCGACTCCCCCGAAACAAATTCCAATAATTTCCACAAAGATATTCTAAGTACCAACAGTTGACTTAAGAAGGTATAGGTCGACTGTCCAGAGGAGAAACTGCTATAACTTTACAAAATAAGTTCTCAGTACACCAGTCGACTGAATAATGGTCTAAGTCGACTGTCCAGAACGGATTTTCAAAAGAACTGAAGATACATCAGCAGGCTCGTACCAGTCGACTGAATAGTAGACCAGTCGACTGTCGGCCTACAGTTTTCATAATTTAGGTCTGATACAATAATCAAAACTGGAGTTTTTCTAAAGATTCATTGTTTATGAAAATAATTCGTATTCATATAAAACGACAATCTCAAAGTGTTCTCAGTTTGGATACAATTCTCAAATCATCCAATGTCTCGAAACTCAAATCTCATATTCTAAATTCCTAATTCTTCCATTAGGGTTTCTCGATACTAAATCTCTTCCACGACTCAAAACCAAATCTGATTTGTAATCACAAGATCCAGATGTTCAACCATCCAATTCCTTATTATCATAACCATACTCAAATCTTAACATGTTTCCAAGCAATAAAGAATTTGCCAATCAAGATCTACTAAACATTCATGGATTTCACATGCATAATATAAATAACAACTATCGCTTCGATCACATACAAGATACGAAAATATCGAAACAAAACAACACACAATCATTCACATAAATCAATCCACAAAACAAAGTTCGTATCACAAAACAAAACAAAACAAAACAATATCACTCACCTTTGAATTGAAAAGATCCAACGAAAGAGTCTTCCTTTTGCGAGATCCAAATCTTCCTCTTCAATCACCAAGAAAATAATAATATAATGAAACCTGAGTTGTGCAGTGAAAGACGGCTGCACAATCTCTTTTATAGGCCGGAAATACTGTTTTTAGGGTTTAGAAATGCATTTGCAAAATAGTCCTTCCAAAACATAACTTTACATATATAGTTCTATTCTTGGAAACCCAATAAAAACCATTTACATTAGGATTTAAAAGTAAAATACACTCATTAATATCAACCGGTACTGTTCAAAACGTCCAGAAAATAGATTTTGCATTTTAACCCTTAAAATGTCAAATTTGCAAAAAGGTCATTCTTTTCTCAAAATTTGCAAATAGGTCCAATTAATTTCAGAAAAATCTGGAAAACTAATAAATAAATTCCAAATATTAAATAATGATTTTTCATGAAGAAAACTTAACTTTCAAACTCCTCAAGATTGCATTTGCACGTGTTCTGCACGTGTAAAGGATAAATCTTTTAGAAAATATTCATTAAATTTCCAGTAAATCATTTTAATTCTTTTTCAAATCTTTTAAAATAAAATTTAAAAATACGGGGTTCTACATCACTCTCTCCTTAGAAGAGTTCTGTCCTCAGAACTACTGCTAATGGGGTCCAAACAAACACACCAACAAAGAATGAAAACTCATGGATAAAAACATAATTTTAGGAAATACAGTCACACCAGAGAATGCATTCCAACAAAAGAAAGGTGGTACTTCTTTTTACACAAATTTACACAAAGCTCTATTACATCTGTTTATCTCAAAACTAACTCAAGCATCCAAGCCTCCAAACTCTAAGCAACAACCTGTAACACATGAGGCTAGAGATGATCCCTAACCCCCAAAACTAACGGGGTCAGCCATAAATGGTGTGAGTGATATAAACAAACAAACAACATAAATAAACATTAAGCATGGATTCTTAAACAACCTGTACTGAACGAGAGAAACATATACTAAACGTGTATTGTGAAGTAAGAAATGACAGGACAACATGAAAACATCAAGTGTAGCTTGACTAAGAGTTAGAAGAATCCTTCTCAAACAAATCCGGCTCAACTGTGCAGTACAGTCGACTGCTTAATGGACCAGTCGACTGTTCGCTGTCAAAATTCGGTTATCGGTCATTCTCAATACCACAGAGTATACCCAACCCCGGAGATCAATGACTCTCAGCACCGCAGATCATACTGACCTCTACCACATCCGGTGTCGAAAGTCGGCTCTGATACCATTTGTAACGCCCCGCCCCAATACTCAAACAATTTTATTATTTTTAGAAGACAAATTAGATACTATGTAGTACAACTGCCCACCACAGGCTGCCTCTCAAAAGGTGGTTAACCGATTAGGTGACTCTTGATCCTTGGCTAATAGTATTTATACTCAAATTATCCTATCAAACTTCCCATGTGGGACTAAATTTCTCAATCTCAATCTCAATTCTCAAATCCGCGCAGACCAGTCGACTGCTAATCCAACCAGTCGACTGTTCGCTGCCAGATCTGGGGTATTACAGGATGGGACTGTCAAAACTTTTGATATTTGGATGGGAAGGTATAAACAAACAAATTAGAGTTTTGTAGAGAGAGACGAACAGAAATACCTCAACTATCAGAGACTCAACAAGTTGATGAACGTAGAGAGAGACGTAAACAATATGAAGTAAACAGAAGAGCCAACATGACTGCAATACAATTGGAAGAGCTTGCCTCAAAAGAGTAATATGGCGTGCAGTTACGAAAAGAGAGATGGGAAGAGGGAAAATGGAGATAAAGAGATTAGAGGACCCAACACAGAGGCAGGCAAGTTTCTATAAAAGAAGAGATGGGCTGTTCAAAAAAGCCAAGGAGCTCTCTGTTCTCTGTGATTCTGACCTCCTTCTCATTCTCTTTTCCTCTTCTGGCAGGCTCTATGAGTTCCACAGCCCCTCTGTTTCTAGATATTTTAGCATTTTTGGGATTTTGTACGTAAGCTATGTTGCAAGGATACGGAATAATATTTTCAAAACTTCCCTAAAACATCTAGCATCGTGTGAGATTTGGGTGTCTGGCGTGAAATGGCATCAAATATAGAAGTGTTCGTGCAACATAGGTGCTTATTCTGTTTCTCTAAATTTATTTTTATTGGGTAAATATTTTAAAGCATCAAAGACAATGTAGAAAGGTATGAGATAGCTACCCAGACCAAAGTTTGGAATGACATAGTAATGTTTCCGCACTCTCAATTGACGCTTTCTAAATATTTATGTATGGTATTTGATTTTTTTTATTGTATCAATTTTTATTAGGAAAATAATGCAGAGATTGACAAGATGGCCCAATTATGTGAGCTTTTTGAAAGAGAGCTGAGGTCACTAATCAACAACTTTTATTTCAATTTTTTATACAGCAATTTTTTTGTTGGGTTTATGTCTTGCATACTATGTTGGATAAGAAGACGATGAGACGATGGAGGAATCGAGACGATCGGAGACGGAATGGAAGCAAGAAAAACAGTCAGCAGCAGTAGTAGCAGGAGTTGTGATTGACCGTACTTGGGGCAGTCGACCGCCCTACTCAGTAGAAGTTCCCGAGAGAGGGACGGTCGACCGAACTTGGGGTGCGGTCGACCGACCGCGGCGCTGATGGATTATTTGGGTTGGATCTTGGTGATTCGTGAGGAGCCCAACTTGCTCTTCAAGTTAGATCTTACGGCTCTTATCTTAGGGTTATCTCTTCAGAAATATCCATTGGTTATTGTATCAAGATATCAAACTAAGTTTTCTCTAGATCTCTATATATTGTTGTTATTAGCATCCATTGAGAGCCAAGAGACAGAGTACTTCATTGAAGGAGAGATTGAGTGATTCTCTAATTGTAAACAACTAGTACTTGCTGGTGAGGTTTGAGAGAGGGTCGTGGTGAAAATTGTAATATTCTTGTATCTTCTCTAGTTGAATAACATCTTGGGTTTTTTCTCCCCCGGATTAAGACGAAAGCCCCAACCGGGACAAATTTGTGTGTGCTTTGGTGTGTTTGGTATGATCTCATATGTGCTTGGTAGTTTGTATTGATTGTACCGAATAAATCAACAAGATCCTAAAGAGGGGTTTTCGGTAGAAATCCCTAACAATTGGTATCATAGCATCGAGTTCAAAGGGTTTGTTCGAGTTCCTTGGAGAAGATGGCAGACCAGATCACGAAGATCACACAGTTCAAAGGCAAGATCAACTTTGATCTCTTGAAGGTAGATGTCAATGAAGCATCGGTTCAACAGAACTTGGATCTAGTCCTAGAAGGATATAAAGGGAGACCAATCGGCACAAATCAGGAGAAGTGGAAGGAGATATGTTCAGAAGCCTTGATTTTAATCCGGTTGTCATCGACGAGCGAAGTCAGGTATAGGAGAAGCACGGCGAATCTTTGGGCAAGATTCAGAACTGACTACTCGAGATTGTCATCACAGGGTCGGATGTACCAGCGAAGAAAGTTGTGAGGTTTCTCAATGAAGGAAAATACCGCTCTTCTAGATCATGAAGTGGAGTTCAATATGGAGTTATCTGAACTGAGGGCGTTCAACGTAGATGATCTAAGAGTTTCCAACTCGATATATTCATCACCAAATCCATCCAACATGATAACTGTAGCACTCCGAATTTCCAATATAATATCTCAGAAATACGTGACACAATTCTCAGCATCAACTTCAATTGCAATAGTAAACATAGCCAAAAAACACAGATAATTTTTATTTTAACTTTTATTACATCACTTATTTACAAAACACAGCGGAATACAAAACACCTTGAATTACAATCTTTTTCTTTACAACATTTTCTTTTACAATTTTACATAAGCCATAACATCATTCTAGCACAAGCATCCAAACCCCAAGCTATAAGCAACAACCTGTAAAACATGAGGCTAGAGATAACCCTAACTCCCAAAACTACAGGGTTCAGCCATAACGGTGTGAGTGACATCAAAATAAAAGCAACATAAATAAATCATAAGGCATAGTGTCATAAGCAACATGTATTAACAGCAAGAATAAATGAAATAAGAAATAATAATAAGTAAAGCATGAAAACATCAAGGAATATAAGATAATAAATAGTAGAGCATGAAAACAACAAGTGAAACTAGACTAAGTGTTAAGTGTAGGAAAAACAGAAAAAAACAACATGCATAAAACCAAGTCAAGAAACATCAATGATATATGCTGACTCTCTAATGCATACTTGTCGAATTCTATGCATTCCACAATACATAGGTCCGGTGCAAGCCATTAACGATATCCACTTTATAGGGTTAAATCTCTCGTTATGCAATTAATCCTACTATGGTTATGGAAACAAGATCTAGAATATTCTGCGAATAGGCACCACAGCTCTCGATATACAAGCATCATGTAAGAATATCTCTAAAACATGGAGAATCACCTCCCAACCGTGTACCCCACGAATAAGCTTGTGAGGCACTTGACGTGCAGATACACTGGGTACATCCCGTGAATAAGCCCGCTGACCCTCGATACGCAAATGCACCCTGCATGCTCCGTGAATAGGCCTGCAGACCCTCAACATGTGAACATACAAATGTCTTCTCGAGACAGAACACAAATAGTCCTGGAATGCATCCGTTGGACTAAATAGACCAAGAGCATATACTCACATTTTCCAAGTTTCATCACATCTCCACTAGTGTCTGTCCTTAAGTTGGTTATTATTAAAACACAAAATCCTCTCCTCTAGGGTTAGTGTATCCTACCGGACATAATTCCACAAAACAAACCCAAGACCCTACAGGTCTAAATCCACGAATCTCATCTGCCGGTTCATAGGACTCCTACTTAACTCCTAGAGAAACCACAACTCATCCATCAAAACCAAAACTTTTAATAAAACTCACAAATCCATCGTCAAAAACGATTATATGAAGAACTTCTTAAATCCACAAAAATCCAAATTTCATATAAAATTTCAGAATCCGAACAAATATTAAATCTATTAAATAACTGAAAATCATATTTTTAAGCTGTAAAACATCACAAAACATCAATTCCTTTGAAAACACGTATAACTCAAATAAGGTCCAAAAGAATACATTTAAAGTTCCAATATAAATCTCTGTAAAACATTTTTAATCTGTAGCAAAACATATTTTAAAACAATATAATATTGAAGGAACAATCGATCAAAAAGAAGCATCAGAAAACTCAAGAAAACATCAGTCAGAGCGGTAGCAGTCAACTTCATAGGGTAGTCAGTCGATTGTCCCGTGTGAAATCCAAACTCAAGAAAATATCAAGCAGTTCAGTGGTAGTCGGTTGCATACTGTAGCCAGTTGACTGTCCCGTGTAAAATTCAAAGCTTTAAGAAAACATAAATCAGAGCAGTGGCAGTCGACTGTGTAAAGTGGTTAGTCGACTGTCCTGCATGAAAATCCAATATATCAAGAAAACACAAATCTGAGCAGTAATAGTCGACTGTATAAGGTGGTCAGTCGACTGTCCTGCCTAAAAATCCAAACCCTCGAGAAAACATTGCAGCCAGGATTGCGACAGTCAACTGTTGAAATTTACTAGTCAGCTGTCATACCTACAGACTGCAGTTTTAGTTTGTGCACATTTCGACCGATACGAAGTTTTACTTTATAAAAATGAAATATGTAAAAATTACATTTTTGATATGGTCAAATATGACTTGTAGGGAATATAAGAGTCCACAAAAACAAATCAAAACCACTTCAAATTATTAAAAGTATCAATTTGTTGAATTTCTTCAAAAAATAAGACATGAACATATACATCTTCAAAAATAGAGTTTTAAGAATCAATTATACATAAAAATAACTTCGTATTATGTTCCAAACCATATCAATGCCAAAATAAGTTAAGATATAATAAAAATCCATAAAACACACAAGGATTCAATTTCTTCAAAACCACAAAATAGGATATTCATATAAAATATTTGTGCATATTTGTGCACCAAGAAAACTTTGCAAATCCATCAATTAAAAATAACAAAATATTCAGATTAAAACTTCGTATTTAAGCAAATTCAATTTCAAGTAAAAACTTCACAAAATCACGAAATCCCCAAATTGATCATAATACATAGATCTAAATCTAAACCCCTTTCTCAAAACTCCAAGACTTGATTCTTATATTCAATAGCCATTAAAATCATCCATAATCATTCACAATAATTTGTACATGCATATGAGCAATTATAACAATCACTAATCAAGTTTCTACTCAACGAAAAGCCCCCAAATAGAGTTTATGCATTTATACACAAGTAAAGATAATCTTTTTTATCCACTTTCATGCAATATCATCATACAACACTTCTCAAAAAGTCAAAATAGCAAATATGTGAGGGAAAACAACCTACTCATGATTTCTATTCAGTTCTTTAACAATCTCTAGTCAACAAATTAGGGTTTCAATTATCAATAATATAGTTTCATGAAAGGATTCACTTTTGATTCATCTACTCATCAAAACTTCATATATCATCATACAAACTCCTAGCATGCTTTATAATCGATAGATCATCAGGTACAACATACATCAAACAAAACAAAACAAAACATGTCACTCACCTTATTGAAGAGATCAAACGAAGATAATAATGCAATACGAAAAATTCCTCATTCGCAAGAAATCCAAGATCTTTTGCTTCAAAACTACAAGAAAATAAAATAATGAAATTCCTTGTGTTGTGAAATGAAAGAAGGCTTCACTCCACCCTTAAATAGGTCGGAGTCCAAGGTTTTAGGGTTTTGAACACATTTGTAAAAATACTCCTTTTAAAATACATCTTTACATATATAGATCCATATACATAGAAACTTGATAAAACCAATTTATTTGAGATTTAAAAACAAAAAATAAACACATTAATACCAGCCGACACTGTTTGAAAAACCCAGAAAATAAATTTACACTTTTACCCCTCTAAATGACAAATTTGCAAAAAGATCTTTTTTTAAATCAAAACTTGCAAAATAAACCAAATTTCTTTAAAAAAAAAGTAAAATCTTTACCTCTGAGTTGATTAGGCATCATACCCAGCCCAAAAATCCAAAAATCTGGAGTTTTTACTCTAAGTGGTAATTTTGCATAAAAGTCCATCTTTTTTGTAATATTTGCAGATAGGTCAAATAAATATAAAAAAAATCCAAAAAATTCAAAAATAATATCTAATAATAAATAATGAGTTTTTCTAAATTTAATTTTTGACCTTGAACTTCCCAAGAAAATATTTGCACGTGTTTTGTACGTGTAAAAAGATAAATCTTCATAAAAATACTTATTAAATCTCCAAAAATTATTTTAATTCATTTATTAATCTTAAAAACATTATTTAAAAAATCTACGGTATTACAATAACCGTGCTAGATGAGAAATCTACCAAGGAGAAGTTTTTCATAGCAGGTATGATCAAGGGGTTGGAGGAGGATGCACTTAGGAAGGAGAGTCAGAAATCGGCGTCAACTTCTGTGAGTTGCTTGGAGGTAGATTGTACTTCGATTGGAAGGAAAAGTATATGTAAGGGTAAGGTCCGTGGCCACTAGTGCAAAGGGATTGAGCATTACATGAGAGACTGTTGCAAGCGATTGAGTCAGAGGGATGCCAAATCAAGTTCCGCTGAATCAGGTGATGAATTAAACAGTGTTTTTGTTTCAAGTCTTTTAGATGTGATTTCCGGTTGTTCTTTTGATTTGGTTAGTTCTTCTCAAGTTTGCTCTGAGAGGGAGATGGTTTCTACTTTCAAATTTGCATCATATCATTGTGTGGGAACGAAAGTTGATAAGATTTGTGAAGTAATGGTTTCTACTTACAAGTTTTCTTCATGTCGTTATGTGAAAACGAAAATTGACAAGACTTATGAAGTAAGGGGTGAGAAAACAAATAAGTCGAAGATGACAGACGAAAGGGATACACACTAGAGGAGGGCATGTATAATCCTTTGATGAAGCGGAGCCTTATTTCCATGAGAACTCTAGAAGCTCAGGATTGCAGGTACACTGATCCAGGTGGAGTTCGTTCAGTTTGGAAAAGTTATCGTGAGGTGATGAAGGGTGAGAGGGGGATTGAACAGGGTCAGCGCAAGTGTTTCGAAGCCCATTGTTCCTAAAGCATCATCTAGTATGCCGTCACTAGAATCATCCGAGCGAGACCGCAACGTTCGAATATCGTCAGAAGGTGGAGAGAACCTTGAGGTAGGTGGAGTTCGTATGGAGGGTGGCACCTCCATAATTATATCTACTGGGGTGTGCCCTTGAGGGGGGCATACAGTGGGAGAAAAATAGGTGGAGATAGATTCAACTAGCAGAGGAAGCCATCAAAATGAGTTGTTTGCAAGAAGAGAAGGAAAAGAGTCTAGAAGGTTTTAAATCACACAAGTGTGGATTCATGAGTATACAATCCAAGGTGGAGATTGTTGGGTTTATGTCTTGCATACTATGTTGGATAAGAAGACAATAAGACGATAGAGAAATCGAGACGATCAGAGATAGAGTGGAAGCAAGGGAAATAGTAAGCAGCAGTAGTAGCAGGAGTTACGATTGACCGTACTTGGGGTGCGGTCGACCGCCCTACTCAGCAGATGTTCCCGAGAGGGGGATGGTCGACCGAACTTGGGGTGCGGTCGACCGACCGTGACGCTGATGGATTATTTAGGCCAGGTCTTGGTGATTCGTGAGAAGCCCAACTTGCTCTTCAAGTCAGATCTTGCGGCTCTTATCCTAGGGTTATCTCTTCAAAAATATCCAATGGTTATTGTATCAAGATATCAAACTAGGTTTTCTCTAGATCTCCTTATATTATTGTTATTGGCATCCATTGAGAGCCAAGAGAGAGAGAGAGAGTACTTCATTGAAGGAGAGATTGAGTGATTCTCTAATTGTAAACAACTAGTACTTGCTGGTGAGGCTTGAGAGAGGGTCATGGTGAGAATTGTAATATTCTTGTATCTTCTTTAGCTGAATAACATCTTGGGTTTATTCTCCCCCGGATTAAGGTAAAAGCCCCAACCGGGACAAATTCGTGTGTGCTTTGGTGTGTTTGGTATGATCTCACATGTGTTTGGTAATTTGTGTTGATTGCATCGAATAACTCAACAAGATCCTAAAGAGGGGTTTTCAGTAGAAATCCCTAACATTTTTGTTGTTAAACTTTATCATGCAAAGGGGGTTTTGTGGATAGACCAGAATGTTGTAAGTAAATGAGTGCATTGCATTGGGCAAGACATTATATATAGTCTGATTGTTACTGTGGAAACTACAGGTTTATGAGTATCGACAAGAGTGAGGAGTACATTGCGCCTGTGCTGGAATTACTGGAGCAAAATCTGGAGACAGCCATAAAAAAGGTCTAGGTTGAGATTGAGAGGAAGATGGGTGAAGAAATGAGCCAACTCAAGAACATGGTTCAGTTCTTTAATTATTATTGTAAAAATTATTGACATCCTTAATTACCTTAATTACTTTTCTAATGAATTATTTAATGATGTAGGTGATTTGTGAAGGTGAATGACAAACGGCACGAAAGTTATGAACTGTGTAAGAAAGTAAGATTTTATGTTTAATATCACTTTTTTTTGGGGGGGGGGGGGGGGGGGGGGGGCACCTTCACAGTGAGATGCAATGCTTTGCAATTTATGCAGCTTGCCAACATTCATAAGTTGAGAAACATGAGAGTGAGATCATCAAACTCAATTACCAATGAACTTGATCTCAAATTAGGTATTCACCTTTTTGGATGATATCTCTGATGCTTGACATGTTGGGGTTTGTGGATCCAATACACGATAATGAGGTTGGAGAAGATAGGCGAGAAGGAGAGTCGAAATAGGAGCAAGAGGTCAAGAGTAGTTGGAGGTTACAGCAGAGTTGGGGTCGACCGCACCCCCTGACCGCACCCCCCAACCGACGACCGGTCGACCGCGCAGTCGACCATCCCGCTCTCTAATTCAACCTGCAGTCTTGAAGATGTGATCGGTCGACTGCGCACTCGACCGACCCGCTATCTGTTGGAACTTGTGCAGTCGAAAGGGAAGACCGGTCGACCGTCAAGATGGTGCGGTCGACCGTCCCAAGGCTGATTGATGAGAGGCTGAGATGGAAAGTTGTGGAATCATATACATATTGTATTTTGTACGATTTTAGGGTTAAGTGAAAAGAAAATAGAGATCTACCAGCCGTCATTAAGAGAGAGGGAGATAGAGAGAAACCCTACACCTTGGTGGTGAGTTCTTGAGAGATTTGTAAACCTAATCTTCATATTTCTAGTGGAAATCGCAGGAGTACCTCTACGCGGGGAAGTAGCCATTATTTGGGTGAACCTCGATAAAAATCTTGTGTGTTCTTGTGTGTTGCTTTTACTTGTTCTTTCTTCTCTTGTTTTGATTCTATAGTTCTTGCATCTCGTCGTCGTTGTTGAGTTTATTTCGCAGTTAGAATTCAATAAAGTGGTATCAGAGCTACAGGTTGGTAGTCTTGATTGAGATGGGAGACAAGAGTAGAGTCAAGGAGTTCGATGGAACAGATTTCACAATGTGGAAGATTCAAATGATTGCGTATCTCCGACGAAAGGATCTAGATGATCCGTTGTTTGGTGTGAAGCTAGAAGGGGCGGAGGTCAATCCAGTTGCTTTAGCGGGCTGGAATAGATTGGATCAGAAAGCGCTTGGGCAGATTCAGTTATCGCTGAGCAGGAAGGCACTATTTCATATTGAGAAGGCAAGAACCGCAAAGGAGGCAATGGAGATATTGACACATGTTTGAGAAGCCGAATGCAGCGAACCAGATCTTACATCTAAAGAAGTTGGTTAACTTGAAGTTGTCAGAAAGGGGTTCGGTTGCTGAGCACATCAAAAATTTCTGTATGGTTTATAATCAGATGGAATCTTCGGGTTTAAAGTTTGAGGAGAGGGCACAATCGTTGTTGTTTCTATCCAGTCTTCTTGACAGCTACGACATAGTAAAGCAAACTATTACTAGTACCATGACCGATACGCAACCCTAAAGGATGTTATAAGCAGCATCATGAATGTGAATGCAAGGAGAAAAAGACATGAAGAGACTTCAGTGTCATATCCTCGCAATACCGCGCTGTCAGTTGATAACCGTGGTAGAAGTAACAACAGAGGGAGGTCACAGAGCAGGAATCATAGGTCCAAGTCAAGAACCGGACATCGCAAAGGCGAGTGTTTGTACTGCAAGAAGCTAGGACACAGAAGAGACTAATGTGAGGAGTATAAGAAAGCACAAGCAGGGTCACAGGTAGCCAATGTGGTAAGTATTGAGCCCTGTCTAGATGAATTGTGTTTATCTGCTGGATTTAATATTTTGCAAGATGATTGGAGTATAGACTCAGGTGCTTCTTATCATTGTACCCCCATGAGCGATGTTTTTGAGGATTACAGGATAGGTGATTTTGGTGCAGCTTCAGTTGGTAATGGGAAGATATGTTCAGTTGTAGGTAGAGGCACTGTGAGAGTGAAGGCTCGCAATGGTGGGCAATTGGTCTTGTTTGATACAAGACATATTCCGAACTTGAAGAAAAACTTGATCTCAACTAGAAAATTAGACAAAGAAGGGTTTACAATAACTTTTGGGCCTGGAGAATGGAAGGTGACTACAGGTGCCAGGTTGGTGGCAAAAGGAAAGCGTGGTGATACGTTGTACTTACTCAGGGGAGGTGATTCAGGTGATATCATTGCTAAAGCATCAGTAGGTAGTTCCTCTTCAATTCTATGACATGTCAGGTTGGGGCACCTTGGTGAAAAGGGTGTCAAGCAGCTTTGTTCTAGAAATTTTTTGCCGGGGCTGAAGAAGGTTAAAATGGATTTTTGTGAGAATTGTGTTATGGGCAAACAGAAGACAGTTAGCTTTCAGTTGGGTGGGCGTGAAAAGAAGCTTGCGAAGCTAGAGTTGGTACATACAGATGTGTGGGGTCCAGCTCAGGAATTCTCTTATGGTGGTAAGAGATACTTTGTCACATTCATCGATGATGCTACAAGAAAGGTTTGGATTTATGCAATTCGCGAGAAATCAGATGTTTTTGAGGCATTCAAAGCTTGGAAGGCCAGGGTTGAGAATGAGATGGGTTGCAAGGTGAAAGCAATCAAGTCAGACAACGGAGGTGAGTACACAAGCAAAGAGTTTGTTAACTATCTGGCAAAGGAAGGTATCAGAGAAATTATGTAACCCGTGTTTCCCTAAACCCGTATTTTATGTGTATTTTTCTATATTTAAAATTATTGTACATTAATTTTTCTGCTTTCAAATTCTTTGTTAAAATTTATTATTAGATCTTCTGTTAAAACCTATTTTTAATCAATAGTTTATTTATAACTAGTTCCCAATGATATATATTTTTTATAATACAAATATTTTTATTATGCTTTGGATTATTATGTGTTGATTTTTGTATTATTAATATTATTTTTGTTAATGCTCATTATGATTATTGTTATTTTTGTTATTCGTGTTATTTCATCTTTTACTCTTGTTTGTTGATTTAAAAATCTATTTCTATTGTTATTTGTATTTGTAGTATTTCAAATAATTTCTATCTTGTAGATCAATATATATTTTGATATATAATCCTACTTTTATTTATTACTTTATCTATTCGATTTGATCTTTTATTTAAATCCTATTTTAAAACCACAATCCTATTGTTGATCCCTAATAGATTTACCAAAGCTAAATTAAATCCAATCCTATTTTAAATCCTATGCCATTAATCCATATCAATACCCATTAAACAAATTCTACTACTACTCCTAATTACCCACAACCCAATTACCTATTAACCCTAATCCCGTATATATATATATATCTCACCCCTCTCTCTCCCTAAACCCTAACCATAACATCTAAACCCTACACCCTAGCACCCGGCCTACTCTCTCTCTCTCTCTCCCCCTTGGCGGTGCCGTACACACCCGACGCCCACCCCCCAGGCCGATACCCCCCTCCTTTTGGCCGCACTCCATCCACTCATCAATCCGACCTCCTACACCACCATATACCACTCTAGTCTCTCTCCCTTGGTGTCCTCCTGTGGCTGCAAGCCACTATTGTCATCATCCCTCTTGGATCATCTCTCTTTTGGTGGAGTTTGTTTGTGTGGAGATTTTCACTCAAGTTTGCTTGGATTCATTAGTTCGTGGATTTTCGTTCGTGGGTTTTGCTCGTTGTCGAGAATCCATTCCCGTTACTCTGGATTCCCGTTACTCTTGATTTTCGTCATTCTTCACCTTCGGTTAAGGCAAGTAACTTGTACTCCAATTCCTTTGTTTGATACAAGTCAAAAATACCACCTATAGTATAGTTGGGTCTAGAGACGACTCTTGTGTGTTATCCTTGATGGGTTTTGTCTCTATTGTGAAAACTTGACCATAGTTGCCTCATGACAATATGAACATGATTTAAGTTAGGTTTTACCCGTTCTTGATTTGATCATATATGTGGGATTTTTGTGAGAATTTGAGTATTTGTTGGGATCCATGTGATAGCCTTGGTTTAGATATGTTAATTACCCTATTTCATATTGTTTGGACACTTGGTAGACTAGATTTTATGTTTGGTTGTGTTTGGATCAAGTTTCGTTTGAATAATGTTGATTTTGGTTTTTGAGGAAAATCTGTATTTTGTCGATATTCTGTTTTGAATTATATTTTAGACCATATTAAAGTCAGAATCTTAATTTCAGTATAAAACATGAATTGTAGAGAAATTCTTCTTCTTTCCAACCCCTCTGACCTTACTCGGTTTCGTTTTCGTATGAGTGACTTATGAATGTTTTACTGCAGAGGTGTAGATAGATTCCAGATTTCGTTTCTTGTTGATTTTGATAACTAAATTATTTCGATACTTGTGCTATACATATTATTTTGATCTGAAATTTTGGTCAGTTTTTCTATACATATCTAGGGATTACCCAGAATTTTGGTATATTTTATTGATGAGTTTTATGTGCCGTTTCATGCTCGTTTATGAAAACTATACTTGCTGTATTTTGCTCGCTGTTCTGTAATGAAACGTATTTTCACCCTGATTCCTTTTACTGATGAAAAATGTTTGTGAAATATGAAAGTTAATATATTTTTTCTATTTTTATCTCCCTTTGGCAGATTTGGATTTCGTTTCACGGCTTGCGAGATACTTCAGTTTTCGTACAACAGTGTTGGGAATCCTAGATTTGCCAAAGTACCGTTTCTTGATGTTTTCTTATCTTTGATGACTAAACAAATTTTACTGGAATATTATAAAACATTATATTCTGATTCTAGACATTTAGGGAAATACCCCAGATTTTTCCTGAATTTATTTGAGAGGTTTTGATGCGGTTTTCCTGACTGAGAAATTGTTTTACTGATTTCTGTTTGAACATGTTTTTCTGGATTCAAACCTATTTCGAGTTATGATGTTGTGAATTACTATATGACTTATTTATACTCGCTGGATTCGTGTGGAAGTCTATTTTCCAGATCCTTCGACGAATCCAGATTTGGATGTTTGTAGTAGCAGGAATCATTATTTTTGTACAACACTGTCTTGCTGTCCTGAACTAGAAAACTAGTTATTTTACCCTGTTATGTGTTATCTTATACCTGTACTTGTTTATCTTGCACCCTGACCGTGATACATGTTTATACCCTGTTACCCTGCTTTATTTTGTGACACATACATGCATGCCTGATTATAATAATAAATAACCAAGCCGGGGTTAATGGGAAAGATATAGTAGTGGATAATTCAGAACGTGTACTCGGAAGGGGGCCCGTATTTCCCATATTTGGAATTTGGTATATGATTTGGATTATTTGGAATTTGGTATATGATTTGGATTATTTGAAATTTGGTATATAATTTGTTTAATTTGGAATTTGGTATATGATTTGGATTACTTGTCCCTGAGTACACTGCCCTGTATGATCCACTATGAAATCTAAAAAACAAAATTGCATTGACGGTAGCAACCATGTAGTAAAAGGATGGATGCATAAAGTTTTACCTAGATAGTAATAATACAAGACTTGAACATGATCACTTGACATTGAATACTTGATCACTCGAACATGATTACTTGATTCTTGCTACATGACACTTGATACTTGGTTACATGATACTTGTTCACTTGACACTTGATACATGCTACTTGTACTTGTTCACCTTACCATACTAGTTGTTATGTTTTGCTATCATGCTTATGCCATGTTATTAGTTAGTTTCCCCATGTACTTGTATCCTACATTATAAGTGACCCGTAACTTGCAATTAACGGATACTTATTTTTCTCTTTCCCTCGTCCCTACATTTGTTGAATTGCAGATTTTGGAGAACAGGTTCCAGATGGTATTGGTGACATGAAGTATTAGTGCTGGGTCTTGTTATAATTATTCTTTGTAGTTGCTTGAACAATAATTGTATTCATGTATTTGGATTTATTCTTGTATTTGGACAATGTGACACAGGATTTATTATGTATTTCAGATCATGACTATTTGAGATTAATATATTTTATTTCAAGTGTTCTTGTTGGTATTTGGTTCATATGTGCATGTGGTTGACTTTTATGGCTTCCGACTCTGAGTATATTGTGATATGTTGTAAAGATTCTTGAACAGCTTATGGATGATGAAAATCATTCGCTGGGCTTTTGTCACGTATCTGTATTTCGTATTCTTTTTGAAAAGCGGGGCATGACAAATCAAGACAGTTCCTAAGACTCCACAGGAGAATGGTGTAGCAGAAAGGATGAACCGCACGATACTCGAAAGGGCGAGATGCATGAGACTTCATGCGGGTCTTTCGGTCCATCTTTGGGCCGCTACAGTTGATATAGCAGTGTACTTGATTAACCTTTGCCGGTCTAGTGCTCTTGATGGGGCCATTCCAGAAGAACTATGGTCAGGTAAAACTGTTAATTATTTACATTTGAAAGTTTATGGTTGTATGGCATATGCACTAATTGACAGGGAAGAAAGAAAGAAGTTGGACTCTAAGTCCAGAAGGTGTGTGTTCATTGGTTACGGTGGCAATGAGCATGGTTACAGGCTTTGGGATTTTGTGGATAACAAAGTCATTCGCAGCAGGAATGTAGTGTCCAATGAAGAGGTTCTATACAAGGACAGGCACACAGGTCAAGACAGTATAACCAGTTCAGAATCAGATTGGGGTTCAGACTCAGACTCAGATTCATATTCTAAAGGCGGCCATAGTAGTGGGGGCCCTACAGTGCAGCAGCAGGTACAGGTACCACAGGCAGCACAGGAGGCTCATGGTGAGCCTATTGGAAATGAGCAGGTTATCCAAGACGAACATGTACAGCCAGAACAGTTCGGGGAACCTGTACCGGTCGTTGAACCAGTATACACGTTGAGGAGATCGACACGAGAGAGGAGGCCAACCAGGATATTTGATCCATCACCTAGTGTTGTTCACGAGCATGTTCTGTACAAAGATTCGGGAGAGCCAGAGAGTCATGAGGAGGCTTTGAGGGATGAGGCTCGAATTTAGTGGTAGTTAGCCATGAGGAACGAGATGAACTCCTTAAAACAGAACCAAACTTGGGAGTTGACTAAGTTACCCACAGGGAAGCACGCTCTTATGAACAAATGGTTTTTAGAGTCAAAGATGAGGCAGATGGCCGTAAGAGGTACAAGGCCAGGCTTGTTGTGAAAGGATTCTCTCAAAGGGAAGACGTCGATTATAGTGAGATCTTTGCACCGGTTGTGAAGATGGCTTCTATTAGGGTTCTGCTCAGTATTGTGGCAGTTGAAGACTTGCACTTAGAGCAGTTGAATGTGAAAACAACATTTCTCCATGGTGATGTCGAAGAAGAGCTGTACATGAGACAACCCACAGGTTTTGAAGCTAAAGGAAAGGAAGACATGGTGTGTCGATTGAAGAAGAGTCTTTATGGGCTCAAATAAGTACCGCGGCAATGGTACTTGAAGTTTGATTGCTTTATGAGAGGGAAAGGTTTCGATAGATGCAAAACGGATCATTGTGTGTATATTTGTAGATATGAGGACAATGATACAGTTACCTTGGCGTTGTATGTGGAAGACATGCTGTTAGCAGGTTCATGTATGGAGAAGATCAAGGAAGTGAAAAAGATGCTAGCTTCGGAGTTTTCAATGAAGGAGCTGGGTGAAGCAAAGCAAATCTTCGGCATGAAAATCAGTAGAGATAGGAGTAGCAAAAAGCTTTGGTTATCACAAGCAGACTATGTGAAGAAGGTGTTGAAGAGATTCAATATGGATGGCGCGAGGCCAGTCACTTGTCCCTTGGCTGCTCACTTCAAGTTATCAATGGACTTGTGTCCTAAGACAAAGGCGGAGATGGAGAAAATGGCTGCTGTTCCTTATGCCTCAGCCGCTAGGAGTTTGATGTATGCGATGGTATCTACAAGACCAGACATTGCACAAGTAGTAGGAGTTGTCAGCCGTTACATGAAGAATCCAGGTAAACAGCACTGGGATGCAGTAAGGTGGATTCTTAGATATCTAGTAGGTACTTCAGATCACACTCTTTGTTTTGAGGGAGGTTCTTTGCATATACATGGTTATGTGGATGCAGATTTTTTGGGCGATCGTGATGGTTGCAGAAGTAGTACAGGGTATGTATTTACAGTTGGTGGAACAGCTGTTAGTTGGGCTTCGCAGTTACAAAAGGTTGTAGCGCAGTCAACCACAGAGTCAGAGTATATGGCACTTACGGAAGCGACGAAAGACATGTTGTGGATTTCGGAGCTTATGAAACAGTAGGGCAGGAAGCAACCCATAGGTTCTTGAGGATTAATCACATGTTCCTTCTTGATGAAACTTTCCCGATACTTACGATTCTTTTTGAAACTTTCCTGATAATTGTGATCTCTTATATTTGCATGATTCTTTTCCTTTTGCTTTGATTATGAAGATTTTGAGGTTTATTTGAATTTCATTCTATATTCTATTGTAAAAGACTTGGATAAAAATATTAGATACATGTGTATGTTTTGTACACACCAAACTTAGGGTTAACTCTCCTTCTTTGGTGTAGACAAAACACACTAAGAATTTAAGATAAAGCACCTGCTTAATCCACTACTCCCCCTTAATTCATGATTACATCATAAGAGCATATAAGTATATGTATGACAATATGTATCATATATAAGAGAAAAAACATGCACACACAATCTGTACATGCATAACAACAGTTATCTTTCAGATGGATTAACCGACACATATTTCATTTTGATCAAAAGAGATTATACAATAAAGAATATCAGTCATATGAATTAATCATTACATTTGTCATTCCAATCAAAAGATCTTATACATGATAGAACATTAGCACGATAGAGATACACAAAAACTTGAAGATCATAAAAGCAAGAAAAATAAGTTCTTTAAATTCTTCAAGCCCCTAACTACTCCCCCTTTTTGGAACACAACAAAAGGGAGCTACTCCGCATCATCCTCATCCTCATCTTGACTACCAACATTCTCCACTAACCTATCCAAATCTCTCAAAATTTCTTATTATCACCTCTTCAATATTTGTTGGGTTCAAGCAAACGGTTCTCGCTATATGGACTCCCAACCTAGGTGCTCCACATGAAATCATTCTTCTTCTTCTACTACACCTAAATCCTCAAACTCTAAGGGTAAGCAACATATGTGTCATAGGGAGAAAAAAAATTAAAATTAAATATGCAACTGGCAGTCGACTGCGTCAAGGGACAGTCGAAAGTTAAACTCTTTAACTATGGAATAAGTCATTATGGTCGACTGTTAATTTGTGAATTTGAAAGTCGACTGTTATGCTAGCATTCGACTGCAAATATGTTTATTTGGATGTAACACGAAAAAAATCAAGAAAATTAACAATAAATCAAGCAGAAATATTGATAATATTCAATTCACCTCGTAACTCGTTTTTCATCTAAAGATTTTGTAAAAATATCATCTAATTGCAAATCAGTCAGAACATAATCAAGAACAATATCACATTTAATGAAATGATAACGAATTTCTATATGCTTTGTGCAAATATATTGATCAAAGTTTTTAGTCATGTGAACAGTACTAGTATTATCACACTTAATTGGAATATGATTAAGAAATACCTTATAGTCCTCCAATATGTGTTTCATCCATAATACATATGCACAATATGATCTTGCAGCTATGTATTTGGCTTCGGTGGTGGATAACGTAATGAAGTTTTACTTCTATGAAGCCCATGATACGAAACAATTTTCAAGAAAGTAACATGTGCCGCTTGTACTGTAACGCCCCTGCCCCGGGCTCGGACAATTTATACAATTTATAAGACAAATTAGATACTATATAGTACAACTGCCCACCACAGGCTGCCTCTCAAAAGTTGGTTAACCGATTAGGTGACTCTTGATCCTTGGCAATATTATTTATATTATTATATTCTGTTTTTAATCATCGATATGGGATTTTTACTCGCTACCTTTACCTGCTCTTCATACTCACCCGGGTGGGCCCCCCCTGTGGAACAGCCACGTCATCACAATGACGAAGTCAAAGCAAGCCAAGCTTTTTTTTTTTGAAGACCAGCACATTGATGTGCCTTCCTTCAAACTCCACGTGGGACCCCCCCTTTCCAAACTTACCATTTCATTTTATTTCCATATAACCATCAGCCAAACCCCCATATATATCTAATATATCTATATATACTATACTTTGAAATTACCGGGGTGTTACACACATCCCCCCTTCAGAAATCAGCGTCCTCGCTGAGCACGGGGCATGCACAATCTAGTGCAGGATCTACTTTCTAGCCGATGTAGAGTGGAGTACCCTGATTCTGCGTGTTGTCCAGACCCCTAGCCCACCCTCGTGGATTTACCAGGCGTCCTGGCCACAACCCCGCTCCCTCTCAGGCATACATCTCACCCACTCTTACCCACACTCGGTGTCGAAAGTCGGCTCTGATACCATTTGTAATGCCCCTGCCCCGGGCTCGGACAATTTATACAATTTATAAGACAAATTAGATACTATATAGTACAACTGCCCACCACAGGCTGCCTCTCAAAAGTTGGTTAACCGATTAGGTGACTCTTGATCCTTGGCAATATTACTTATATTATTATATTCTGTTTTTAATCACCGATATGGGATTTTTACTCGCTACCTTTACCTGCTCTTCATACTCACCCGGGTGGGCCCCCCTGTGGAACAGCCACGTCATCACAATGACGAAGTCAAAGCAAGCCAAGCTTTTTTTTTTTGAAGACCAGCACATTGATGTGCCTTCCTTCAAACTCCACGTGGGACCCCCCCTTTCCAAACTTACCATTTCATTTTATTTCCATATAACCATCAGCCAAACCCCCATATATATCTAATATATCTATATATACTATACTTTGAAATTACCGGGGTGTTACATGTACTTTTTCTGTTAGTTACACTTTCAGCATAAAGGGCATTTGAATATCCCACAAGAGAAAATTTTCTTTTTTTCGGCTACCAAAGTCTCACATTTGGAGTACCTTTGAGGTATAGAATGATACGTTTAACGACAACCAAATGTGATTCTTTGGGACACGAATGGAAATGGGCACATAGACAAACACTAAACATAATATCAGGATGAGATGCAGTAATATACAGTAAGACTTCCTATCATACCACGACAGGTAGAAACATAACCATTTTTATCATTTTCATCCTTTGAGAGTTTTGTAGTAGTTTTCATCGGGGTTTTGTATGTGTTTGCATTTTCCAATCCAAACTTCTTAACCAATTTTCTCACAAATTTAGATTGATTTATGAAGATTTTGTTTTTTTCTTTGTTGTACTTGAAGACCAAGCAAATAGTTCAACTCACCCATCATGCTCATGTCAAATTTATCCTGCATGTGCTTTGAAAACTTCATGCACATATTTTAGTAAACCCAAAAATAATATTGCCAACAATCATATTGAATCTGAACAATAAAATTTGAGCAATCAAATATCTTTAAGATAGTGCTTGAAAAATGCAGTGTCTACTTTTCTTTTTGAGAAACCTATGTGAGTAAAAAACGAGGTGAAACATTTATGCCAATTAAGCTCGAGGTACTTCCTTCAAATCGTATAGTGTCAAAAAGAACATATCCAATTTTTTATGTATCAATATGCAAAATACGTATATAATATTTAATATATAAATGATCATAACAACAATTAAAACCATTCTCATTTTATTGTTTAAAACTCTTTTTTTTATACATTAATAAGGGGCATAAAAATAAATCAAAAATTAGTTGATGAAAACCAACCTTTGCTCAGTCTGTAAAACAACAATAATATATTTTTGTACAAAACTCTAAATAAACTTAAACCAATTTTATTTAAAAGATCTTTTCGAGCTCTTGCAAAATGATACCTTATTTGACTAATTTAGTAAGGAAATGAGAGAGGTATTAGTTCCACAAAATCATTCTATCAATAAATCCTAAAAATTACAAATTATAATCAAATTAAAATTAGATGTTAAGAAACTTTGGTCTAGTTTGACCTCAATTAAATTCTAAAAAGTAGTTATCAAATATAAGTTAGTTAGATAGACATATTTAAAGGAAATATAGTATACAAATATGATTAAAATCCTCTATTTGCTTGAATGCAGAACTAGTTTTGATATATTTGAACATCCATAATAATTTAAACTGATTCCAAATAATTCAAAACTCCATAAGAGATCAAAATAAGAATAGAGGAAAAGTAAATGACACTAAATCAAGTGGATTGCAAAAAATGGAGTAATTTGAAATAAAAATAGGAATCCAAATTTAAGCATGATAATAAAGCATGATTTCCAAATGACATGGTAAACTAAAATAGCACACAAAAGCATAAATGTATGTGGATATAATTGCTCCTAATAAGCAAAACAATACAACATAACTGTGACCAAGATGAATTAATAAAAATAGTGTAAGGTGTACAATTTTTACCTTATCCATTGTTACCCAAAAATGACTTCTTAATAGGG
Organism: Hemerocallis citrina; assembly: GCA_017893485.1. NCBI lineage: Eukaryota > Viridiplantae > Streptophyta > Magnoliopsida > Asparagales > Asphodelaceae > Hemerocallis > Hemerocallis citrina. The sequence goes on from CM030362.1 coordinate 152,369,398, forward strand.
TTGCAAAAATATGTCATTTATCAATGAAAACCACTATTAATATATCATCTTTCTTAAAATATCAATAGTTGTCGCACATCTATCAAAACGAGTAGATGAAACTTTTGGTATCCAAGTTTGTGTGCCACCTGCATTGTTAGTCTTTCTAACCCAAACAAAATTAGTATTCTTTTTAAAGCACAATTATAAGAAATATGTCTTATTCTACAACAGTAATTGCATGTAATATGATTATATCTTGGTTCACATACATTTGAATAATTATACATATGTGTATGAGAAGATTGTTTAGGAATTTGATGTTGTGGTGGATTGTTGTAACCAAGTCCTCTTTTATCATAGGCCGTAAGTGGGTTCCTTTTCGTATTTTTCAATAGTTACTTTGAGCTCAATTATTTTACGACAAAGCCTCTTTCTTGTATGATCATCATCTTTAGTATCCCAACGAAGATTATTGAGTGTTACAACAAGTTGTCTATTTTGTTCAAGGACTTCTTTACAACCTTTTACTACTTAATCAAATTTCTTTTTGCAGTCATCAAGTTCAGTAGTAAGCTTAGCAATATGAGTAGTTTTCTCATGGATAACTCTTAGATTTTCATTATTTATTGATAGAGATTTTTGAATTGGTTGTTTTAAACGTTCATTTTCCTCTATCAATAAACCATGATCTTTTCTAAATAACTCGTTTTTCAATAATTAAAGAATTCATATTTTTAATTTTTTGTTTCTATCAATGCATGAGTCATGCAATCCATTATTCATTCGTTTATATTGCTTTAAGTTCACGACTAACCATTTTGGCATAATTTTTTAAATTATTAGCAATATCAACCAATTCATCATAAGTAGGTTTTTCGATTACCTCTTCTTAAAGTGATGATTGTCCCTCATCATCTCCAAGAGCCATGAATCCAAACACATTTGCTTGCTTATATTAATTGTCTTCATTGTCTCTTGAATGAGAATCAAGCCAAGTTGCCTTCAATGCATTCTTTTTGTAGTTGGGATTATATGATTTGTTCCAATCTTGAGTGAGAGAACAATTTGGACGAATATATCTGGGCTTCTTACATTTGTAACAAGCATCTTCTTTACCTTTGTCTCTTCCTCATTGGTACCTACCATATTTTTGAGTTTTAAGGTATTTACTGAATTGTTTGGTCAATAGTACGATGTTTTCGTCGGATCCTTCATTGTCTAAATTGGTGTTCGAACGACTTGATGTAGTGACTTTTACGACGATGGTCTTCTCCTTAGTTTTGGGTATGATCCAAATGTTCGGCCTATACGTCTCCACCATCTCCTTTTCGTATATTTTGAGTTTACCTTGAAAAGTGTAATAATCGAACCCCTTTTCTTTGTGTCTTTCAGTCATGGCAGCAGCTTTGATATTCCATTCTGGCGAGAGACAACGTATGAATTTTCCAATCTTATGGTCATCATCCAAGACCTTACCCAAGGTTTCAAGTTCATGAGTAATAACATCAAAAAGGGCAAACATCTGATCAATTCTTTTACCTGGAATCATATGAAACACATCATACTTATTATAGCATAATAATACTTTAGCTTTTACCTACAAAGTTGTTCCCTCATGATGCATTTGCATGTTGTTCCAGATTTCGTATGCACTTTTATAGTTTCATCTACATTGCATGAGTTCTTCATTGTTCAAGTTTGCATACAGTGCGGTCATAGCTTTGGAGTTTGCATTGTTTCAGTGAAAGTTCAGCTTTGGTGAAAGATTCCATTTCATAACTAATAGTAATATCTACTTTGTTGATGCAAACATTCCAGACATCTTCTCCACACATCTGCAAAAAGTGGGACATATGAATTTTTCAAACATCATAACATTTTTCATCAAAATAAGGTAAATGTGTAATACTTGACCCATCGGAGTTGGATGACTCCGATGGGTACAAGTCTATGGGATGAGGGATTTCAGCCATTAGACCTTTTGTCATGCCCCACTTCCAAAAAATACGAAATACGAGTACGTAATGTAGTCCCAGCAAATGATTATACATCATCCATAAGCTGTAACAAATTAACTCAACAATATACAAGAGAATACAACCACGCAAGAGAAACAATAACTACACAAACAATGAATAACTCCAAAATAATCATGAAATAAATTCACCAAATAATAATCGAACATCCGGGATAAAACAAACTTTGGGTCATAAAAGCCCAAGAATACAAAGTATCATAAAAGCAATACAATAAGCAAATAACAAGAGATAGCTATAGCAGTCTAATGGTCCAACTCCGATCTTCAGAGAGTTTGCTCACCAAGTTCTTCTGGTATTGCTCCTTCGGTACCGGTGAATACTTAATCTAAAAAGAGAGAAAAGGGTGTCCTTAGAGCAAGTCATGGATAGCAAGTAGAGAAAAATAGAGGATAAAGAAAGCATGAATATCAAAGAAAGGGACGGGAACAAAGTCAAAGAACAAAGCAAAGGCAGGCAACAATATCAAAGGTCTACAGTAATCACACATGTAATGCGTGATGTCGAGTCAAGCTCCATACATGATCAAGCATTCGGTTTATTACTCATTTTATTAGCCTATCTAGTACACGTACTACTGCATCCCATATTACAGGTTTGGCGCAAACACACAGTGAACATTTTAGACTGATGGTGAATTCACGGTTCGTGTACTCGGCCCAGTGATTATCAGGCAGTGTTTTATGTTCAGGGACAGTGGTTATCAGGCGGTATTTTATGTTTAGGGACAGTGTTTATCATGCAGTGTTTTATGTTTAGGGGCAGTGTTTATCAGGCAGTGGGGCCCGGCGGAGTACAGTTTCCGATTGTTCACTATCAAGTCTACCCATAATACCCCAGCTTTTTATTAGTTTATTTTCATCCTATGTGAGCATGCAAGAAGGTTTCAATATTGTATGATACTAAGTGTGACTAATTCTATTCGTTATAAACAAATCATGAAGCAAACAAGTCATTCAAACACACATCACGTAATCAGGATAGCATGACCTTGCTGTACTAAAATATGGATTACTACTACCACAGAAAAGAAAATCTAGATCCTTCAGAAGTTCTAGAAACTAGACTTCCACATGGTTCCAGCAAATATATATAAGGCATATAAAAGATACAGAAGCTATGGTGAAAACTCTATTCTATTCAGATTTTATGTTCAGGCAACATAATGTAAATTATGTTCACCTATTTGTTTCAGGTCCGAAAACTCATCAAATAAATCTATAAAAATTTTTGGGCATTCTTACACATGTCTAGTCTCAACTAGATTTATTTTAGATTTCTATTTTACAGCTAACACGGTCAAATAAATTATAGAACTGCAAGATACGTATGCATTCGTGAATCTGAAAATTCTGATACAGCTATACTAAAATGATGATATCTAACAGATCACACATTGGAATCTAAATCCGCAAAAGGGGTAGGAAACTAGACATCAGTGGCTAAATTTCATGTTCATAAAGTTATTTCAAAATATAATAGCAACATGGTCAAAAATCTGATTCAAAAAGAAACAACTAGCAGTCTAGAATATATTTTGACATGAATTGGCAACAATTAAATTATACAATCATATTTTTCATGCAAATTAATGATCAAAGTGTCAATAAATGTTTAATATGCATAATTTCAGTTTCTAAGATGTAATTTCAGAGGCATGGTAGTCAATTCATTAAATCAATGTAATCTACATGTATACAATTCATCAAACAAGTCTACAATATGGATCTAGTTATTTTCATGTAATTGTGCATATGCATGAAACAATAGGTATGTTTTAGATCAAAGAGAACAACACGATGTTAAGAGTATGTCGGGTTAGCTCGTGTAAATACTCGATAAACCTAATGGAATTGCCAAATACAACATGATAAGAAAAAGGACGGGATCTACTTGCAGAGATCAAAGAAATCTTGAACAAAATAAAATACTAGTTCAAGAAAAGACTTGCCTGTTAAATTACATATTCGAATAACTAGAATAACGAGATACGAATCTTGGGCAACGACCCACAAGAACACGTGAGAGTCACGTGCGAACTACGTGCAAAACACCAACACAGCACTCAAGATCCAATCAGCACACAAACCCCACAGCGGAACCCAAGCACACACAGAACAACCAAGATTGGATCCAAGCCAAAAGAGCAAACGACGAGACGAGATCTGCACAACACCAAACACCAAATCGGCCAATGGTGTTCCTTCTCCTTCCTTACTTCGAGAGAGAGAGAGAGAGAGAGAGAGAGAGAGAGAGAGAGACTAGCGGCGCTCAGGACGATGGAGACGACACCATGGCGAGGCAGCAACACTGACAACGGCAGTGCTGTGGTCAGGAGGCGACGGCAACGGTGAGGCTTCGACGACGGCTCTATTTCTCGACGAGAACAGAGGAGACGATAACTGGGGGATGAACGGGATTAGACGACGACGACGATGATGAGGGGGGTTCTCTGGTGGTTATGAGGGTGAACGAAGTGGGGATCACAGTGGACGAACGGTGGATGGAGAGGTGCAGGCAGTAGGCTCGGTGACGGGGGGATGGGTTCGAGCGGAAGATAGGCTACGGGGTGGAGATGATCGGTATGGCGATGAGATGGTGGCGATGAGGGGACGGTGAAGAGGACGATGGTGGAGGAGGAAGGTGGTCGATGTGGCGATCAGGAGTTTGGTGGGTTCGGTCGAAGATGAAACATAGGAGAGGGGTGGAGGAACAGTAACGGGGATATTTAAGTAGTGGGTGAAGGGTTAATGTCGACTAGGGGATGATTAGGGTTGGATTAGGGTTTAATTAGAAGATTAGAGTATATTTATAGGAAAAAATAGGATATTGGGTTATAAGGTAATTGGGTATTTGACCTAATAAATAAAAATACATTGTATATGAACATAATTGATCAATATAAACCCAAATACAAAAGAATAGGATATATGGTAAGATATGGTTTATAACAAAAATACAATTTGTATCACATTACATAAATTATTTGGAATCATTAAAAATACAATTATTAAAGAAGAACGGATTTGTTTTAATAATCAACTGACGGAGAAAATAATAATAACAATAGTAATAAAACATAATTCCAAAACAATATGAATAATAATAAACAATATGAACAATAATAGGATATTGGGTTATAAGGTAATTGGGTATTCCAAAACATAATTCCAAAACTGTAACCCCTGTTTTCCTAAAAACGTATTTTTACATATTTTCTGTATTTAGAAATTTTCGCAAATTTTTTTTTTTTTCGGTTTTCAAATTCTTTTGTCAAAATGTATTTTTTTTTGATCTTCTATTCTAAAATCTGTTTTCGATCAATAATTTTAAATTATAACTATTTTCTATGATTTTATATTGAAATACAATTCCTAGTTTTGTTATTATTTCTCTTATTATTATTACTGTTATTATTGTTATTATTATTACTAATTTTGACAGGTTATTGAAAATCCATTTCTATGTGCTAATTATATTGTATCTATTTTAAATAAATACTATTTTGTAATGCAAATTATATTTTTTGTAAACAATATTTTTATTTGTTATTTAATTTTCCAATTTAATTTTAAAACCCTATACACATTTACAAAAATCCCTTTTTTTAAAAAAAAAACCCCATAACCCGTTTACTACCCCACCCAGAAACCCATTATCCTTTTTTCCTAAATACCCATTTACCCAATAGTGCATGCTCTGTTATTCATACCTATTAACTATCATTTTAAATCCTATTCCCATTCTGTACACTATCACCCTATTATCAAACCAACTAACCATATATGCATCTATACCATATATCCTATTAATTATCTAACCTAAACCAACCTATTAATTACCATGTGTACACCTCCTCCCTTCCCTGGGTATTTAAAAGCCATGCAACCGAACCATTACTACCCATTTATTAAACTTCCTATTATGCATCCCTACAAAATCCCTTATCTGTTTTGCACCCACTACCGAAATCATGTATACTACCTCCTAACCCGATCTGCATGCTAACCCGACCTGTAGCCGCCACAATTTCCCCTAACCCTAATTTCTTTTAACCCCAACATATATATATATATATATATATATATATATCATTCCCATGCACTGGGTGTATCCCCTAGCCGCCAAAGATATTTCCCTCGGTTCTCTCTCTCCTGACGCCATCTCTTGCTCTCTTGCTCTTGGGTTTTCTTGCGCGTGCTCGAGTGCGCATGTAGATCGTTCGTGAGTTCGTGGGAATTGCTCATACTTTTGAATTCGTCGTTCTTTATCCCGATTTAAGGCAAGTAACTTGTACTCCAATTCATTTGTTTGATACAAATCAAAAAAGTTCATCTATAGTGTAATTGAGTCTAGAGGCGTCCAATTCATTTGTTTGATACAAATCAAAAAAGTTCATCTATAGTGTAATTGAGTCTAGAGGCGACTCTTGTTTGTGTTTTGCTTGATGGGTTTCGTCTCTATTGTGAAAATATGACCATAGATAACTCACGACACAATTTGGATATGAAACAACCTAGGATTCGCCTGTCCTTGATTTGATTCATGTATGTGAGACTTTGGTGAGAATTTGTATTTTGGTTGAGAACCATATGATATATTTGGCATGAACATGTTAGGTACCCTAAATCATGATGTTTAGACACTTTGTAGACTCGATTTCATGTATGGATGTGTTTGGATCAATTTTCTTGAATCTATGTTGGTTTTGTTTTAAGGGAAAAATCTGTAGTTTGTCGCTGTTCTGTTTTGGTTGCTGTTTTGGACTATTTTAAATTCAGTATCTAAATTTCGGTATAAAACATGAGTTTTAGAGAATTTCATATATTTTCAAACCCCTCTGACCTTGCTTGATTTTGTTGTTGTATGAGTGAGTTATGACTGTTTTACTACAGAGGTGTCGATCTTTTCCAGATTCTGTTTTTCGGTAATTTTGATGACAAATCATTTTAAAGAACTATGCTACATAAATTATTTTGATCCAAAAATTTGGTCAGTCTTTCTATACAAATTTAGGGATTACCCGGAATTTTGGTGAATTTTATTGGTGAGTTTTATGCATTGTTTCATGCCCGTTTAAGAAAACTATACATGCTGTATTTTGCTCGCTGTTCTGTAAAGAACCTTATTTTCATTATGATTACTTTTACTGTATGGAATATGTTTGTGAAATATGAAAGTTAATATATTTTTTCTATTTTCATCTCCCTTTAGCGGATTTGGATTTCGTTTCACGGCTTGCGAGATATTTCAGTTTTCGTATAACAGTGTTGGGAATTCCAGATTTTCCAAAGTATCGTTTCTTGATGTTTTCTTATTTTTGATGACTAAACTAATTTTACTGGAATATTATAAAACATTATATTCTGATTTTAGACATTTAGGGGAATACCCCAGATTTTTCCTGAAATTATTTGAGAGGTTTTGATGCAGTTTTCCTGACTGAGAATTCGTTTTACTGATTTCTGACTAAACATGTTTTCTGTTTTCAAATCTGTTTTGAGTTATGATGTTGTGAATTACTATGCGACTTATTTATATTCACTGGATTCGTGTGGAAGTCTATTTTCCAGATTCTTTAACGGATTCAGATTTACATTTCTGTAGCGACAAGAATCACTGTTTTATTATTGCACTGTCTTGCTAACCTGAATTAGAAAACTAGTTATTTTATCCTATTATGTGTTATCTTGTACCTGTACTTGTTTATCTTGCACCCTGGATCTGATACATGTTTATACCTATTATTCTTGCTTTTTTTGCAACACATACATGCATGCCTGATTATAATAACAATTAACTAAGCCGGGGTTTAATGGGAAAGATCTAGTAGTGGATAGTGCAGAAACATGGACTCGGAAGGAGACTTGTGTTTCCTGTATGACATGTTACCGATCAAGTTACCGATCAAGTTTACCGATCAAGTTACCGATCAGGTTTACCGATCAAGTTCTGTGATTCTGTGAATACCTGAGTATACTGCCCTGTATGGTCCCCTATGAAATCTAAAACGTAACTGTTTGTTGTAGCAACCATGTGTTATAATATGGGGTGCATGAAGTGCTACCTAGATAGTAAAATAACAAGACTTGACATGACATAATCTGATATTCTGTATACCTGATTATTCTGTTACATGATTACCTGTTTATCTGTTACCTGATACATGATACATGCTTGCTTGATACTAGACTACATGATACATGAGACTTGTTTACTTGAGACTTGAAACTTGACACTTGATACATGATTACATGATACCTGACACCTGATGCATGTTTACATGATACTTGATTACTTTACACTTGATTCATGCCATTTACACTTGTTTACTTTACCAAGCTAATTGTTTATTTTGATATCATGCTTATACCATGTTGCTAGTTGGTTTTCCAATGTACTTGTATCCTACATTATAAGTGGCCCGTAACTTATAATTGACGGGTATTTGTTTTTCTCTTTTCCTCTTTCCTGCATTCGTTGAATTGCAGATTTTGGAGAACAGGTTCCAGATGGTATCGGTGATATGAAGTATAGTGCTGGATCTTGTTATTATTATTTCTTGTAGTTTGCTTGAACAATATTGTATTTTTGATACTTAGATTTATTCTTGTATTTGGGCAATGTGATCCAGGATTATTTATGTATTTCAGATCATGACTATTTGAGATTAATATATTTTATTTTAAGTATTCTTGTTGGTATTTGGTTCATGTGTGCATGTGGTTGACTTTTCTGGCTTCCGACTCTGATTATATTGTGATATGTTGTAAGGATTCTTAAACAGCTTATGGATGATGAAAATCATTCGCTGTGCTTTTGTCGCGTATTCGTATTCCGTATTCTTTTTGGGAAGCAGGGCGTAACAGTAACCATTACAATAAAAATAATAATACTAATAATATCGATTAATAATAACAATAACAATAAGAATAAAAATACTAACAATAACAATAGAAATTATCATAGTAGTTATCATATATATAAAAATAGGAATTTGTTGAAATAGTCCAAACAGTAATAATATTTTTTATTTGAGTTAAAATGTAAATGGTTGATCAAGTAGAAATGGATACAAAGTTTATTCAAAATAATTATAACTATTGTTTAGAAAAATGCTTTAACAAAACGAATTTAATAAATAACAAATTTATAAATATCAAAATACATAAAAATACTTAAGAAAATACGTATTTGTGGAAATAGGGGTTACACCTTTACTCTAGATGTTAAGCTAGTTTTGAGCACCTCGCTCCGATACCACTGTAAATCACCCTTGGTGGAGGGGAGGGGGGGGGGGGGGGGGGGGGGGGGGGGTGATTGTGCTGAAATTAAAAACTTAAAGTAAATGCATATAATGATTGCATAAAGCAAAGAGTAAAGATAGAGAAAGCAAATACAGCAATGAAGCAAGACACAAAGATATAAGTGGTTCGACCCACAGGTCTACTCCACTATCAGTTACTTGCAGCAATTCTACACCCCAAGTGTTCCACTATACTTCAACCCGTACAGTGAGTTCTCGGTATTCAGGCCGAGATTCCTATTACACCCAATATTACTTCTATTAGATGCTTGTGTATGTTTTGTACACACCAAACTTAGAGTCACCAAATTGAAATACTTCGAATTTAGAAACCTTAATATATATCAACATTTTTCTCATACATTACATCAACGAAAAAAAATTGAGATGTAAACACTGAAATATCCTAAACATTCACAAATACAATTGTTTATAGATAAAAATATGTACAACCTATTTGTTTATTGATTTTATATTCTATATGGGAAATGGATACAAATAACTGAGTGAGATTTTTTTTTCTCTAACCTTATGAATTGATAGAGATAAGGAACTAAGAATTTGTAATGGATAGTGATAAGAGGAGTGATATTTATCATGTGTTTAATATGAAAATGCCACATGGTGAAATGAACAAAAGATGATAAATGTTAATTTTATCACATGTTTAATATGGAAATGCCACATGGAACAAGAAAAGAAATAAAAATATCTGTGTGGTTCAAGCAAAAGAATCAAAACATAGCTTTATATATATATATATATATATATATATATATATATATATATATATATATATATATATATATATATATAATATAGCAGTAACCCGTGTGATGCACGAATGAACATGTTCATGATTTTCAAGTTGTTGTGATGATGATATTAAAATTAACATTTTAACTTGCTCATTTTTTTATTTGACCAGAAACTTTCGCACTTTTTGAAGGTAGATAAACAACAAAGAAGAAAACAAATTTTCTAAATTATAAACCAAATTCTAAAAACAACAATTAAGTGGAAATAGAAAGTAGTAGTTTAGTTGAATAACTTATAAATAAAACTTAATATCTAGATATTTTTAAAACACTATTAGATAGATCTGAATCTATCTAATAAACTATATTATCAATATATTACACCCTAAAGTATTAGACCGTATTTCCAACATATTACATGCACCCCACCTTGCGAGACTGTATTGCCCCAACCATTTCATATTTAAAGCAAAAATTGTAGATTGGTTATCAAGCTTATTTCAAATTAAATTTTTATTTCCATTTTCATTATTAAGAAGGAAAATTGTGTAGTCTAATACAAGGCAAAGCTTTTCAAATTAGTTTAATATTTTTTCCCATTTTCTTACTCGAGTGTGGGGGTAGTTTAGTTGGGATATGAAATATATGGCCTAAGATAACATCAAGGTAGTTAGAAGTTATTTAGGTAATTGTGTAGCACAAAAAATGTCATGTGGTGGAGAAATATAAAAATTGGAAAAAAATAACACGTGACAGAGAAAAGTAAAACTCATATATATATATATATATATATATATATATATATATATATATATATATATATATATATATATATATATATATATATATATAATCGATGCATATTATTCTTTACCTTGTTGAACAATTTCTAGTCACTCACTCTATTTACCATAACACAGGTATTAGAACAAGCGAGACTGTAAAGACTATAATACCTATCTCATTGTGGCCATTGTTCCCATTTGTATGTCGTGCATATAGACACATTGCAGCCGCTCCCTAATGCCAATATGAACATGCAACCATTCATATCTACTGTATTTATAGCCCCCCCCCCCCCCCCCCCCCCAATCACCCACTGTACACTATTGACTACACAAAGCTGTAACTGTTGGTGTATGCCCTAGATGCCAGTTGTGTATTGACATTATTAGTTTACATTGCATCATAACATTTATTTCATATATGAGGTATTTTATTTATTGTGTTTTTTCTTATTGTGATTAAATGAACATAATAAAGTCCTTAAAATAGCAGGTTCAATACCATGGGAGGTCAAGTGCATAAATTAATTGTGAGATCCTATTGATTGTAATTATACCACTATTCTTAAATGTCCCAAGTCAAGTATTATTGTGAATTAGGATAACAATAATACATAGAATCTAGTATGAGCATAGACTGATGACCATATCTCACGGATCATGGATATGAGATATCAAATCTTCACATGAGTACATATTAGAGTAATTATGTACTGGACTGACTCACCATGAGAACGCTGCATGGATCATTACGTGAGTGTCATAAGCGGTTCTCACAGTGACCATGGTATACGTAGTCCTTTGACTAGAAGTCACGATGGTTCCCTACATGAGAAGTTGTATGTTTTAAAATCGTCAAATGTTGTCTGTAATAAGGTGATTATAAAGTCGACTATTGGATATACTACAAATCACGCGGAGGGATGTGAGTGACTTAGATCGGATTTGTCATTCTTACATAACAGGACCGATATCTATGGGCCCCTTGATTGAGTGAGACTGCAAAATACATGGCCGTGCTCAAATGAGTCAATATGAGATATTGAGCTCATTTGTTTTAGTAAGTATACACAGACATCAAGAAACCAAAGATTGAATTATACAAGGGTGTCACGCTCTATGTCTTGTGGTCAATTAAGATATCTGGACAAAGGAACTAGACTACTTGGTAACATTGGTCACAGATAGGTTATGTCAAATCACTGATATTCCCGTTACTTAAGTAGCATTGATGTATTGCTAGATACTGCTCACTGTTTGTAATACTAGAATATGATTTTAGTATTACTATCAATGTAATGGGAATCTACAGGGTCACGCACTTAGAATGGATAGAAGTTGGGTGAATTTTAATGGGGATCCAGTAAACATTGGTTGGACATTTAATTAGATTAAATGGGCTGACTAAAGTTCAAAGGTCCACACACGAATCTGACCGAGGTCAGATTGTGAGCCCAACAACCTCCTTACTCTCTTAGGGTTGATTTTATGCACCTATATATATGATAGAAATTTGTTGAAAAGATGCACATGAGAAAACCCTAGCCTTCACAGAAATTGTGAGAGATAGTGATCATGAGGAACATCCCCTTCTCGCAACTAGCATTGCAGCATGAGCGAAAGCTTGATTTGATCCATTCGTGTGGATACTATGGAGCCACTGCAATATTGTAGTGCTATGATCGACTTACTGTGGAGACAACAAATCCATCTTCAAGGTATAACTCCTAAATACGATTTATGGTTTTTGCATGGGTTCATGGCTAGGTTTCGATATTTTTTTGTAAATTTTCCACTATCTATTTAATTTGTGATTGCCTTCGAAACCTAAAAGTGGTATCAGAGCCACTTGCGAAACCATAATTCGGTTATGTATAATATGTGATTATTCATGATATGTTCGTACTTTTAAAAGAAAGATTCATATGTGACATATTTTTTGCAACAGTTGCAATATAAGGATTCGTTTATGTATTGGTTGTTAACATAGATGCCACACCAGGGTAGCCCTCAGTTTGGAACCATTGAAAACCCTGGAGCAGCAAGATATGATTTGCAGTGACGTTAGGGTTTCTTAATGTAGCGCCCCGGATCCCCGTTACCGGACATCCGTGACCCCTTCCAGAATCTTTACCTTCAAATGCATCTCAACACAGTAATAACATGGAAATTTAAAAACTTCTTTATTGCCAAATAAGTCATTACATCATTGATTACAACCGATAACTTGTTCTTGGACAAGGAGTACAAATTACATCAATTCATTACAACTTATTACAAGTATTTACAGACTCTTGTAAAGCTATCAGCTGCCTCCTGGAATGGTAATCGACTGATTACTTGCGGAACTTCACTGAGCGGCCCATCGGCTCCCCCGGGACTTGCTTCTTAGCTACAGGCTTCTGCTGCGTGACTCTGATATCTCTGCACCTGTTCGGAAGGTATAACCGATACCTAAAAGGTGGAAAACGTCAGTACTTCGACTGATGCAAAGCTGGTGATAACAGCGATCCTCTAAAATTCAATCACAACCAATAATTTATGCAAAAAGGAAAAGTGTTGTGCCAAAACAAGGGTTTAGTGGATTCGGGTTCTAGTGCAGTGTTATGACATGACACTATGGCTAGATGCAGCAAACTCACATGCCTAACTTCTAATGCAAGCAAGACTTTGGAGCACGAATGCATCCCATACTACATAAGCCCCCAAATCTAGCCGTCTTTCTCTGCAATATAGGGATTCGAACCCTCGCCATGCATCCTAATCTTGTACACACTCCAGTTCCCAATAGACTGTCCGTCACCCAAGGAGATTGCAGTAGTCAGTCTATTTCCGCCCTGCAGTGCCCAAGTGGTTACCGCCACTTGGTACCCGCGTACGGACCTCCTTAGAAAACACGTGGAACCTGGTCCTTACGACCCTTGGTTCCACATGTCCATTTATGGACTCTCGCATGCGTGTTCACCCCTCATCGGGTAATGAACTGATATACACCAAAAAGAAACACAAAACACAAAAATCCGTGCTTTAGGGACGTGAGCACCACGGAAGGTCAATTCCTTCGGGCCTCCCGCACCTTACTCCGGCAAACTTTGGGAATCAACAGATCGAGATACGAGCCGGGGACTCAATCTATCAGCGGCCGAGAACGTATCCCTACTGTAACGCCCCGAATTTCAAATAAGGGTAAATTCGAGATTTCACAGGATCTTTACTTCACTTCGTACAATTTTACAAGGAATTTAAAACTTTTTATTCACAATACATCAGAGTTCAATTACAACTTGGTTTTACACAGCGGAAGAATAAAATTTACAATAAAACATTTCCAACATCTTTAAAATAAAACAGCATCAGCATATCCACTTTATAGCTCCATGAACGGTCCTCTACCTGCATATCAATCTGTGGGCACGTCAGTTACTTACAACTGACGAAATGTTATACACGGCTATCCTCTCTATGCCGGGAATAGTATAACGATCTCATACTTTAACAAATCAACAAAAAGATTGAATGAACAAGTAAAGTGTCAAAGGTGATTATTCTAAACATAAGTGTATGTCATGCCTTAATGCCTAATGCACACATTTCTATACTAGGATGACACTAATGCACACTTGTTCGGATTCTATGCATCCCATACTACATAGGTCCGAGGGCAAGCGCCTACGTACTCCACATTAAAGGGTTCGATCCCTCGCCATGAGACTACCCAGTAATAAAACAAGTTTTAGAGTTATTTCACAGATACGGATCTCAGCCTCCCTGGCTTATATTAACAGATCCCAGCCTCCCTGGCTATTATATCGTGATGATAATCCCGTAAATGCCCTTCTAGCCCCAGTATATACATATTCTTTGGAGTATGGTAAACATCCGTCGACTACCCTAAGTCCCGGATAAAATACAGTCCATCTCCTATGGGGCAACCACAGTCCACCAACTGGGTCTATAGCCACGGAGATCCACCGCCGACTATATAGAAGCACCCATTTACGTTTGCACAAGTTTATCACATCTTCACTTAAGTGCCTAATTATTTTTAGTTCAAGACATGAATATGTTATCACCCTAGAATCAGTTTTACCTCCTACCGGATTTATTCACAAAATACGAGATCGCCCAACGGCATTATCTCAAAATCATATCAATTCTTTCTTTCAAAATTACCGGTAACCGAAGTCTTACTAATTCTTAATCATAATCTTTCATGTACAAGAAACATGGGTACACATACCCTTTTGTAATCATGTCTAAACTTATATAATTTCATCTTTCAATTCACTTCACAAAAATAATCAAATCTTGTCTTAACACTTATCCACAAAGTAATCATTTCATAGTCTTGCCACTATTCATGATCTAGTTATTCATAATAAATAATAATTCATTCACAATTTCAAATTCATACGATGTCTCATTTTAACACGATTCAATGTCTCATCTTTAGCACTAAACATGATTTACTCATTCACAACAAAATCTTTCATGATCTCAAAAGTCACATAACTCAACCATATTGCATTTCTAGAAATAAAGAGATTTCAATTCACCCTAAATCATTATTTTGTAAATTAAAAGTCATGCTCTTTACTAATACTTTTGTAGTCATTTATTTTTCTTCCTATCTCAAATCCTCGTTAAAACTTATCAATTACACAAAAACAATCTTTAAGAATAAATTCTTCATTCATGTTTTATGAATACTAAAATTTACCCAAAATGAAACACTTTTGAAAGTTTTTACCCAACCGACCCACTCTCGAAACTATTTACCAAATTGACCTACTCACCATCAAAATTACAGATCTAGTTCCCACGGAAGTTTTTACCAAACTGACCCACTTTCGAAACGATTTACCAAATTGACCTACTCGCTATCAAATTGCAGGTTTAGTTTCAACAGACCCAAAAATTAAATAAAAAGAAAAAAGTGGTGGGGTTTGATCCCGTGATTGAACAACCAAGGCCCAAGTATTAATATGCTAATCAATAGTCCACTATGACTAGGTTGTCATAGAGAAGGATTTAACTTCTGAAATATCAATCTCGGCCTGTAGTTTAATTTTAACCAAAACAAAAAGAAAAAGGGAAACATATGGTTCGAACTCGGGACCTCTAATTCCATACAAGCTACAGTGACGTTCTTAAGGACCCCCAACTAGCCAGTTAGTCCATTGTGACTACTTGGCATGAGAAACAAAACTAATCTTTTGTCCAAACTTTCTATTATTCTATTATCATCAAAACTCGATTTTCCTCTTGATCTAATCTTTCATGTAATTATAATTGGTTCATCTATATTGAGTTTACTTTCTCACAGTAACCCATAATTTTATAATGCATAAAAATAAAACTAACTTTCAAATTTTTATATGAATTTGCATTTATTCAATTCAATCAAAGTTGCACACTACATCTTTTGAAATCAAAGAGTTTAATAGCATCAAATTTACATTACAAAAATATAGTTGCTTATCAAAAAGGAAAACTCAACAATTAATCACATGATCAAAAATCTCTACATTCATGTATACTAGTGCATGGCAAAAATAAATTCTTTTCTCATTTATCAACTAACAAGTTGTAATTTAATCTACCATAACATGATTCACTACTATTCACCACATCCAATAGCATAGATTATTCTACTCTTTTTTTTTTCAAAATCAAATCCTACACTACACATTTATTTTTTTATTAGCATGCACATTATCTATAATTTAGAAAGTAGGAGACACCCACCTTATTGAAGCTTGAACAATTGAAGGAAAGATGTGACACTTCTTCTAGCTCCAAGACAACTCCTAGCAATGGCTCCTCCTCCTAGCAAGCTCCCTAGCAATTCCTCCAAAAGGACCCTCACTCTCTTTCTTTTATTCTTCTCTTTCTCTTTTTTTTATTTTATTTTTGGTGTGAAAAAGAATGAGAAATGGGTTGCTATTTATAGGACAATGCTAGGGACTATATTGCAAAATCTCCCACCTAATAACTTCTCATTTTAATTCTCTTTTTAATTCTCACCTCTTCATATTTTTAACTCCTAAAACCTCCATCTCTTCATCTCCCCACTCTCCACTAACTCAACCTACCAACTCTTCTCCTCCCCTTGCCCAAAAAATGGTCCAAATACATTTGTGTATGCATGCACACATGCATAAACAAATATGAACACATTTCTATAACTCTAAATGTGTACTAATATGTGTAACTTGTCATGTATTAGTACATGTTTAGCTAAAAATGTGATTTTAATAGTGGGCTTGCTACATGGGCTCATTACTAATTAATTTATTTAATTATCTAGTGGGCTTGCTACATGGGCTCATTACTAATTAATTTATTTAATTATCTAGTGGGCTTGCTACATGGGCTCATTACTAATTAATTTATTTAATTATCTAGTGGGCTCCTCTCCTAATGGGCTACATTTTAGTTTATAGATCCATGGATCAAAAAAAATGCTAAATAAAACTAATGCATGCTAAAAATAGTAAAATGAGAGTAGCAAAATGAGAATAAAAATTTACACGTGCACCATACGTGCAGAAAAAATTGACAAATGCATTTTAATCAAAATAGGGGGAAAATAAATTTCAGTTTTATAAAATGGGTTTAAATACATAAAAATAAATAATTTAAACCTATAGAAAATATTATACGTAGTGGTGGAAACACGTGCATCAAAACACGTAAAAAGCACGTAAATCCCAGGGATTGAAATATTATATTTTAGTTGACTGAAATCAATACGGAAAATGTATAAATAGTACGAATCCAAAATATGTAGTGAAATACATTACAAAATATACGTGCGTAACACCCAGGGGCAAAATTGAAATTTTCAATTTTGCGGAGTGTTACACTCTCCCCCCCTTAGAGTAGTTCCGTCCCCGGAACTCGCTAAGGTAAAGATTGTATTTTGTACACGCCAAAGAAAATATCATTCTTGTATTTAGAAAACTGCAAACTTTAAGAAAAATAAATATAGTATACACAACAAGGAAAAACAAGACAAATTCTTTATAAGAAAACTATGAATATTAAGATGTTACAAGACGGAACAAGAAAATTAGGAAAATGACATAAGAAATGAAACATGACAAGGGATAGAATAGTTTGAGAGAAATTTTCGTACAAAAATAATATTAGGTAAGCCTTTTGATAAAGGGAAAAGTCAATTATGTCGTTAATTTCGAAATAGTTCGGAAAACAATGTGGTGAAGAAAACATAGTCAATAGATAATTTAGAAAAATTTATCAATGTATTAAATGGTAGAAAATTCGCAAACTGTATAACGAAATCTAATTAGCAATTTAAAACAAGGCCATTGAATAAGAGTTTGGAAAAATAATTGGGAATGAGGCTTAGTTGAACATAAAATGGCTTTATATACCAATTAATAAAATAGTTTGTAAGGTAACTATAACAATTATACACACAATTTGAAAAAATAAAAGGCATACGTCGAAATACTTTTGAATATACAAAATTTTGTAGTGATGAAAATAATTTATAATATTAAGACAAAATAGTGTAAAGCACATACACGAGATGAAAACACAATTGAAAACAATAATGATGTAGTCTAGCAAATTAAAACAATAGACATAGACAAGTAAATGCAAAAATATTAATGTAGTAATTAGATGAGGGTAAAATGATATGTATAATGGGAATATTGAAATATATGATATATATAGAAATCATTGAAAAAATATATATAATAACTAAGAGTGTAAAGACAGTTAAAATTTGAGAAAAGATAATGTATAAATAGTGAGTATATGCATTATATTAAAGAAGTGTAAAACTTTAAAAGTAATGAGTAGCGATTAATAGAAAATTGAATATATCAAAACAAATATGCAATAATAATAGTACCGAATGTAGACAATAAAACAAACGGTAGGTCATATTTACATAGGTAGACAATTTCAATCTCATTAAAAACATATAGGATAAGGTAATATAGTATCACAGAAATCAAATCATATAAAATGAGAGCACATAAGAAAATTTCATAAGAAAAATCCAAAATGAAGAAAATAATTGTTGAAATATTAATTTAATAAATGGCAATTTAAAACTTGACAAAATACGTAAAGTAATAGTAGATATAACGGGTAAACATAAAATGACGTAAATACATGAAAGGCGAAATTTTAAGTTTGAAAAACAAGTTTAAAATATCAAGACTAAGGAAGATAGATAAATAATAAATATTCAAATGATTTAATAACATAAGAAAATATTTATTACAAATTTATATATTGAATATGGAGAAAGTACCATGATAATTATCTACAAAATAATTTGAGAGAAAAATGTGTAAGGTATCATGAATGACGGTCCAAGCCAACCACGCTTCCACTGCGCCACTCTGATACCCAGGGGAAAATGTGCTCGCATACACTCTCATATTAATGTATACGAGGAGAACATCATGAATAAAATTGAATGTAAGTTCAATAACAACTTTATTCACGACTCCAGCAACCAAAAGAAAAAGAAAACATCAGTGCATAGAGCAACACAAATGTAAATCACTTACATTTAAATCTCTATAGACTGAAACTCACACTCTAGTGTCTGCAGGAATAATATCGTAACTACTCAATAAAGTGTCACGGGTTCTAGACTATAGTCAATGATCTTATTACTTTTCCTAAACAAATCTTTAGTCTATCAAGTTCGGATTTACTTGGGTTAGCCGTAAGAGTCGGTTCCCAGCTAGCGGTGGTCCGAAGACGCTTAAATACCGTGTCGCTTAGGGTTGTTTACACCCGGTTGACAGAAGGACTCTTTTGGTTTGTTCCCAAATTTATCGTCACTTTTTATCGTTCCTTATAAACTTGTACTACTTGTGAAGCATGCTCTGATACCATCTGTAACGCCCCGAATTTCAAATAAGGGTAAATTCGAGATTTCACAGGATCTTTACTTCACTTCGTACAATTTTACAAGGAATTTAAAACTTTTTATTCACAATACATCAGAGTTCAATTACAACTTGGTTTTACACAGCGGAAGAATAAAATTTACAATAAAACATTTCCAACATCTTTAAAATAAAACAGCATCAGCATATCCACTTTATAGCTCCATGAACGGTCCTCTACCTGCATATCAATCTGTGGGCACGTCAGTTACTTACAACTGACGAAATGTTATACACGGCTATCCTCTCTATGCCGGGAATAGTATAACGATCTCATACTTTAACAAATCAACAAAAAGATTGAATGAACAAGTAAAGTGTCAAAGGTGATTATTCTAAACATAAGTGTATGTCATGCCTTAATGCCTAATGCACACATTTCTATACTAGGATGACACTAATGCACACTTGTTCGGATTCTATGCATCCCATACTACATAGGTCCGAGGGCAAGCGCCTACGTACTCCACATTAAAGGGTTCGATCCCTCGCCATGAGACTACCCAGTAATAAAACAAGTTTTAGAGTTATTTCACAGATACGGATCTCAGCCTCCCTGGCTTATATTAACAGATCTCAGCCTCCCTGGCTATTATATCGTGATGATAATCCCGTAAATGCCCTTCTAGCCCCAGTATATACATATTCTTTGGAGTATGGTAAACATCCGTCGACTACCCTAAGTCCCGGATAAAATACAGTCCATCTCCTATGGGGCAACCACAGTCCACCAACTGGGTCTATAGCCACGGAGATCCACCGCCGACTATATAGAATCACCCATTTACGTTTGCACAAGTTTATCACATCTTCACTTAAGTGCCTAATTATTTTTAGTTCAAGACATGAATATGTTATCACCCTAGAATCAGTTTTACCTCCTACCGGATTTATTCACAAAATACGAGATCGCCCAACGGCATTATCTCAAAATCATATCAATTCTTTCTTTCAAAATTACCGGTAACCGAAGTCTTACTAATTCTTAATCATAATCTTTCATGTACAAGAAACATGGGTACACATACCCTTTTGTAATCATGTCTAAACTTATATAATTTCATCTTTCAATTCACTTCACAAAAATAATCAAATCTTGTCTTAACACTTATCCATAAAGTAATCATTTCATAGTCTTGCCACTATTCATGATCTAGTTATTCATAATAAATAATAATTCATTCACAATTTCAAATTCATACGATGTCTCATTTTAACACGATTCAATGTCTCATCTTTAGCACTAAACATGATTTACTCATTCACAACAAAATCTTTCATGATCTCAAAAGTCACATAACTCAACCATATTGCATTTCTAGAAATAAAGAGATTTCAATTCACCCTAAATCATTATTTTGTAAATTAAAAGTCATGCTCTTTACTAATACTTTTGTAGTCATTTATTTTTCTTCCTATCTCAAATCCTCGTTAAAACTTATCAATTACACAAAAACAATCTTTAAGAATAAATTCTTCATTCATGTTTTATGAATACTAAAATTTACCCAAAATGAAACACTTTTGAAAGTTTTTACCCAACCGACCCACTCTCGAAACTATTTACCAAATTGACCTACTCACCATCAAAATTACAGATCTAGTTCCCACGGAAGTTTTTACCAAACTGACCCACTTTCGAAACGATTTACCAAATTGACCTACTCGCTATCAAATTGCAGGTTTAGTTTCAACGGACCCAAAAATTAAATAAAAAGAAAAAAGTGGTGGGGTTTGATCCCGTGATTGAACAACCAAGGCCCAAGTATTAATATGCTAATCAATAGTCCACTATGACTAGGTTGTCATAGAGAAGGATTTAACTTCTGAAATATCAATCTCGGCCTGTAGTTTAATTTTAACCAAAACAAAAAGAAAAAGGGAAACATATGGTTCGAACTCGGGACCTCTAATTCCATACAAGCTACAGTGACGTTCTTAAGGACCCCCAACTAGCCAGTTAGTCCATTGTGACTACTTGGCATGAGAAACAAAACTAATCTTTTGTCCAAACTTTCTATTATTCTATTATCATCAAAACTCGATTTTCCTCTTGATCTAATCTTTCATGTAATTATAATTGGTTCATCTATATTGAGTTTACTTTCTCACAGTAACCCATAATTTTATAATGCATAAAAATAAAACTAACTTTCAAATTTTTATATGAATTTGCATTTATTCAATTCAATCAAAGTTGCACACTACATCTTTTGCAATCAAAGAGTTTAATAGCATCAAATTTACATTACAAAAATATAGTTGCTTATCAAAAAGGAAAACTCAACAATTAATCACATGATCAAAAATCTCTACATTCATGTATACTAGTGCATGGCAAAAATAAATTCTTTTCTCATTTATCAACTAACAAGTTGTAATTTAATCTACCATAACATGATTCACTACTATTCACCACATCCAATAGCATAGATTATTCTACTCTTTTTTTTTTCAAAATCAAATCCTACACTACACATTTATTTTTTTATTAGCATGCACATTATCTATAATTTAGAAAGTAGGAGACACCCACCTTATTGAAGCTTGAACAATTGAAGGAAAGATGTGACACTTCTTCTAGCTCCAAGACAACTCCTAGCAATGGCTCCTCCTCCTAGCAAGCTCCCTAGCAATTCCTCCAAAAGGACCCTCACTCTCTTTCTTTTATTCTTCTCTTTCTCTTTTTTTTATTTTATTTTTGGTGTGAAAAAGAATGAGAAATGGGTTGCTATTTATAGGACAATGCTAGGGACTATATTGCAAAATCTCCCACCTAATAACTTCTCATTTTAATTCTCTTTTTAATTCTCACCTCTTCATATTTTTAACTCCTAAAACCTCCATCTCTTCATCTCCCCACTCTCCACTAACTCAACCTACCAACTCTTCTCCTCCCCTTGCCCAAAAAATGGTCCAAATACATTTGTGTATGCATGCACACATGCATAAACAAATATGAACACATTTCTATAACTCTAAATGTGTACTAATATGTGTAACTTGTCATGTATTAGTACATGTTTAACTAAAAATGTGATTTTAATAGTGGGCTTGCTACATGGGCTCATTACTAATTAATTTATTTAATTATCTAGTGGGCTTGCTACATGGGCTCATTACTAATTAATTTATTTAATTATCTAGTGGGCTTGCTACATGGGCTCATTACTAATTAATTTATTTAATTATCTAGTGGGCTCCTCTCCTAATGGGCTACATTTTAGTTTATAGATCCATGGATCAAAAAAAATGCTAAATAAAACTAATGCATGCTAAAAATAGTAAAATGAGAGTAGCAAAATGAGAATAAAAATTTACACGTGCACCATACGTGCAGAAAAAATTGACAAATGCATTTTAATCAAAATAGGGGGAAAATAAATTTCAGTTTTATAAAATGGGTTTAAATACATAAAAATAAATAATTTAAACCTATAGAAAATATTATACGTAGTGGTGGAAACACGTGCATCAAAACACGTAAAAAGCATGTAAATCCCAGGGATTGAAATATTATATTTTAGTTGACTGAAATCAATACGGAAAATGTATAAATAGTACGAATCCAAAATATGTAGTGAAATACATTACAAAATATACGTGCGTAACACCCAGGGGCAAAATTGAAATTTTCAATTTTGCGGGGTGTTACACCTACGACTGGAAGATACAACACCGACTATGGTTTACTAAGACTAATGCAATTTTCCATCCCCCCTAATAAACCATTCTAACCCCTACCTTACTCTAATTATTTCGGGTAAGAATTAACTGCTTCCACACTTGCCTATCAGCCTCTGGCCCGTGGCGATACCAGTCCGGTTCGTCACTTCCCCGACTTGGACTTGTCCAGCACAGTGGCCTATGCCTGCCGCTACCACGGCTATAAATATATAATTGCCCTGTGAGCTCCACTCACTGGAATGCTCGGATGTCCTACGCTCGGCAGAAGTCTAATAATATAGGCTTGATAGGTGCAGGGTATCCTTTACCCTAGTGACTAACTCGAGTCATACATCCCACTTGGGGAAATCAACCATCACAATAACCGAGATCAACCATCCCTAGACACGAGTCACCGACTCAGCTCACAACCAAGGGAAAGAAATGCTTCCACAACCCTTAATCCAATCCCCAGACTAAGCGACCTACGGGTTTCTGCCCGAATATCAAAATGGTCATAACTCTATCGATACAACTCCGATTGGAGTGTATGGCCCCAACCTGGAAAGGTTAGATCCTTGGCTACAACTACCTAGTTGACCACGAGCTTAGATTCAACCATCTAAGTCATCGACATAGTTTCTCAAGCTCCAACCTGCGTGCTTCCTGCGCACGGGCTGCACCTCACCAGTGACACGAAACCCTATTCATTCATCAGAACGACACGAACTCAACTTCTATATGAGGGTGTGGGTATCCTCAACAACCCTCTAGTCGGTCATAAGTACAAATTATACCCTTAAGTCACCTTAACACACTCATCTATCATCAATACACCTATTACACAATTGGTCTCTCCAATTCAGAGCACACAGCTCTGCTCTAGTCATCTGTCCAGTCTTACAAAAATCATAATAATTCAACCGTTTACTGGATTTACCTCAAACTAGTTTTGTTGGAATGTTCTAGGTGTCCCCTACAACTCTCTCCTGGGTCATGATCCTCAAAATATGCCTCTAACAGGTCTCAATTTTCTAATCTTTACAGAGTATCGAAACTGGCTGAAAACAACATAGTGCTCAATCACAAAATCACAATAAATTGCAAATTTGTCCAATTGACACAAAATTTATGGTGGTGATACTAGACAACATACCCAACATTTTGAAAAAGATCTCATGTCAAAATTCTAAGTATTCAATGAGTAATAGCCACTGCAAGTTATCTCAGAAACCATCCAGTTTTCTTAATTCAACCTCAGATACTGATCATAGATAGATTTTTCTCATACCTATAATTTCATCCAAACAATTTACTGATTTTTTTATATAATCAACATGAATTAAGGAATAATGATTAAAAATTTCAGATCAAAATCAAGCTTCAATAAATTACGAAAAATTCCTACAATATCAACCATTCTGTTTTTCTTTTCCTGAGTCAGCCTTACGACACATATCCATTTCTCAATTTTATTAGCATAACAAATGATCATAGAAAAATCTGAAATAATTCATTAATTTCGTGGTCCAAATCCTTTTAATTTCGTGGTCTAATTCAATATATTGTGCTCTCGGAAAAATCCACAACATGGCACTCCGAACCAGCTTTCTCTAGTTCCATTCTGACTTCTACTTCTAACTTTAGAAAAGCAATCCTATGCACTCTAACACACATGCATGCAACCAAATTTGATTAAAAGACAAGAATTTAAAGTTTAGAGAAACTTCCTACCTTAGGTTGTAGTAGTAGAAGGGATCTCTTCAAGCTTCTTCTTGGAAATCTCCTTCTCCTTCACTTCCTTCTTCTTTTCTCTCCTCCTTCTCTTTGGGGTGTTCTCTTCTGAAAATTCCAGAGAAAATGGGAGAAATGAAGTGGAAATGAGGGTGATGGAGGTATGTGGGACGGATTAAACAAGGGGGGTGGAGGTGTAGGTTAGGCTATAGCTGGTTTGTAGGCCTCAAAACCATGACTTAGCCCATTGGTTTGGGGTGTGTTATGTTGGCTGCCCAACTTAACTCTTAACGAGCTCCAACGAGTGTGAGACGCGTGTTTTAACGAGCGCACGCAACCTATATTCACTGTAGTACCATACCGTGTTATATTTGCATGTGCGTCGTGCCGAAAACTAGCTGTTATACTAGTATCGGTCCGTCTCGTTCTCGTGCATCCTTGGAATGCAACTCTCACAAAAACCGTCCCGTAACCCTACCATCCACCACGATGTCAAAAATCGACCCAATAATACTACAATCAATTGCACGCATAGTAACAATATACATACACATATGCATATATTCAGGTACAGTACAAAACGGGGTGTTACATCACTCCCTCCTTAGAATCGTTTTGTCCCCAGAACGTCCTTAGTGGGAGAAAGAAAAACAACAAACAACACAGAAAACATTCAAAATAAATCCGGATATAAGGCCTTCATGCGGCTCTCCGGCTCCCATGTGGCTTCTTCCACGAACTGGTTCCTCCAGAGAACTTTGACCATCGGGATAACCTTGCTCCTCAGTACCTTGTCCTGATGATCAAGTATCCTGACTGGTTTTTCTCTACAGGAAAGATCTACCTGTAAATCCTTCGAAACCTCTGGCAACCGATGGCTTGAATCTGGGACATACTTCCGTAGCATAGAGACGTGGAACACGTCATGCCCATGAGATAGCTCGCCCGGCAGCTCCAACTTATAAGCCATCCTGCCAATTCTTTTCAGAATCTTGTATAGTCCAATATACCTCGGAGCTAACTTCCTGCCTTTCCCAAACCTGATAACTCCTTTTGTCGGCGATACCTTAAGAAATATGGAGTCGCCTTCCTCAAATTCCAACTCTCTTCGGCGGTTGTCCGCATAGCACTTTGCCTGCTTTGTGCTCCTTGAAGCCTCTTGTGAATAAGCTCGATCTGCTCCGACGTCTGTTGCACGATTTCTGGTCCATACATCTGCCGCTCTCCTACCTTGAACCAATAAATTGGCGTCTTGCATATTCGCCCATACAAAGCTTCATATGGGGCCATGCCAATGCTTGCCTGATAGCTGTTATTATAAGCAAACTCTACCAAGGCTATGTATTTTTCCCAACTTCCTCCGAAGTCCAAAATGCATGCCCGTAACATGTCATCGAGAATCCTGTTGACTCTCTCCTTTTGTCCATCCGTCTAAGGGTGAAAAGTTGTGCTGAAGTCTATTCTAGTTCCTAATGCTGACTGTAAACTTCCCCAGAATCGAGACATAAATCTTGCATCTCGATCGGATACTATTGACACTGGCACTCCATGTGGCTTTACTATCTTCTCAATGTAGACCTCGGCCAACTTCTCGACTGTCCAGGTTGTCTTTACTAGAAGAAAATGTGCTGACTTGGTCAATCGATCCACAATCACCCATATTGAGTCATTTTCTTAGGGCTTTTGGTTTCTGATTTCCGGCCTTAACTTATTGGCATGTCAAACACTTGGCGACAAACTCTGCTATATCTCGCTTCATCCCTAACCACCAATAGTGTTGCTTCACATCGCGATACATCTTGGTGCTTCCGGGGTGAATCGTGAGTAATGTGGAGTGAGTTTCCTTCACGATGTCTTCCCTCAACTCCTCATCCTTTGGTACACATAGTCGGTTACCCAACCATAGTGAACCTTCTCTTATACTGAATTCTGCCAATTTTCCTTCATGCACTTGCTTCTTCATGTCTTCCATCTCTGGATCTTTGGTCTGAGTCTCTTTCACTCGCTCATCCAAGCTTGGTTGTAACACTAACTGTGCCAGAACTGCACTTATGTGTTGTGTAACCACTTCGATGCCTGCCTGCCTGATCTCTTCATCTAGCTCCCTCCAGGTCGCTATCAATGTTGCCATACTTCTCTTCCTACTAAGCGCGTCTGCTACCACATTGGTTTTTCCTAGATGATATATAATCTCAGGCCTGATGTCTTCGAGTACGTCCAACCATCTCCTCTGCCTTAAGTTGAGATCCTTCTGTTGGTAGATGTACTTTAAGCTCTTGTGATCCGTGTAGATTTCCACCTTTGCTCCGTAGATATAATGTCTCCATGATTTTAAAGCAAAAATTATCGCTGCAAGTTCCAAATCATGGGTTGGATAGTTCTTCTCGTGTGGTCGTAGCTGTCTCGAACCATAAGCTATAACCTTGCCTTCCTGCATCAGCACACATCCGAACCCCAAATACGACGCATCACTGTAGATGACGTAGTCTTTGTCTTCCTGAGGTAAAACCAATATAGGTGCGGAGATCAAACGGTTCTTCAGTTCCTGAAAACTTTCTTCACACTTCTCCATCCAGTCGAAACTTTGGTTCTTTTTGGTCAAAGCTGTAAGGGGTACAGCTATCCTTGCATAATTCTGGATAAAATTCCGGTAATACCCAGTCATACCCAGAAAACTTCTTACTTCCTTCACCGTCTTTGGTTGTGGCCATTCCTTGACCGCTTCTATCTTCTGAGGATCCGTTGCCACTCCCTCCTTAGTAAGGATATGGCCTAGGAATGCAACTTCCGATTTCCAGAACTCACACTTAGATAATTTGGCATACAACTGATGCTCCTGTAACTTGTTCAAGACTGCTGTTAGGTGTTCAGTATGATCCTCTTCCGTCCTTGAATATACCAAAATGTCGTCGATGAAAACCACGACAAATGAGTCGATAAACGACCGTAGAATTCTTTTCATCAAGTCCATGAAAATAGCTGGAGCATTAGTCACTCCAAACGGCATTACCATGAACTCATAGTGTCCATGTCGAGTTCGAAAAGCTGTCTTAGGTACATCCTCTTCCTTGACTCGTACCTGATGATATCCAGATTGTAGATCAATCTTGGAAAACACTGCTGCTCCCTGAAGCTGATCGAACAAATCGTCGATCCTGGGAATTGGGTACTTGTTCCGAATAGTGACTTAATTCAGTTTTCGATAATCGATACACATCCTGGACGACCCGTCCTTCTTCTTAACCAGCAGTACTGGTGCTCCCCAAGGCGATGCACTTGGTCTGATAAATCCTTTCTGCAAGTACTCTTCAATCTGCTTCTTGATCTCATTCTGCTCTACTGGTACCATTCGATAGGGTGTTCTGGATACTTGAGCGCTTTCTGGTTAAATTGTGATGCTAAACTCGACATCACGGTGTGGGGAAATTCCAGGTAAATCCTCTAAGAATACGAGTGGAAAATTCCTCACCACTGGTATCTTACTCACCTCTTCTGGTACCCGTACTCCACTAGTAGTTGCGAAAGTCATTGCCTCCGATCTCTGCTCCCCGTGGAATACAAGTTCCACTCCTTCAGCTGAAATAATTACCTTCTTCTCCTCGCAGTCAATGCTTGCCTTATGCCTCGACATCCAATCCATGCCAATAATGACATCTGTCCCGGCAAAACTCAACTCCAACAAATCGATACTAAGGATTACTCTGCTAATCTGGAGCTTACATCCCCTATAGCATAGATTTGTAGTAAGGTTTGCCCCTGCCGGCGTAGTTACCGTCAAAGCTAACTCTGGGATTGCCCTTTGTGTGCATCTTAATTTTCTCAAAAAAGATTTTGACACAAAAGAATGAGTCCATCCACTATCAAACAAGACTGTTGCCAAAACTCCATTTATATATATATATATATATATGTCTTGTTACAACAGTACATCGTCCACCAACTTCCATAAACTCAAAATACAACTTAAACTTGATTACATTACTTCTTCAGCTTCCAAAAGATCTCAAAATATAGTAGATCCACATATTATCTTCACCTTGACATTTATCCGGTTACTTGCTCGATGAGCATCCCCTTTGTAATTCTGGGCAATCTGACTTGACATGCCCAAGTTCCTTACAGTTGAAACAACCCTTGATCGCTGCTGGGCAACGCGACTTGTAGTGTTCGACTTCCCCGCATTTGTAGCAACTCTTAGTCGCAATTGTTCTCTTGGAGTATTCTCCTTTAGAAGGTTTGGTGATTTTTCCAGTAGTTTTTGGCTTGGGACCCTTCTGAAGTCCCCACCAGCGGTTCTGAAGGTGTGTCATACTGCCTTGAAGCTTCTTTCGTTCTTTCTTCAGGCGTGTCACCTGTGCCTGATGAAATTTGATCTGCTGCTGAGCCCAGTGGATCGCCTTGTCCCTGCGTTCCCTTGCCTTTTTCATTTCCAGATACCCGATGGCTATCCTCTGCTGCTCTGCCGTTGGGTCTACCGATGGTGGAGGAGAGTTCTCCTCACCTTTGGTCTCCTGTAGCACTTTCTTCATTTCTTCCTCCATCGTTATCGTTTTCCTTGTTGGCATTGGCTTACCTACTGACCCATCCTGGATGAAGATATCTTCGAACACCATCTGCAAAACATATACAGGGTTTAGTTTCGGAATTACAGACACATCTTGTTCTGTCTGCCTCCACTAATGTCTGGTAACAGACTAGCCACAATTTGGACTTGACTGCTCCAAGCATGTTAGTAAAGATGAAGTAATCTGAGACTGGTTCACATATAGGGAAGATCATAATCATAAGTTGTAGCGCTACCATATGATTTGTAATCATCCTATTTGTTAACTAGAATCATTTTATCTGGCCTTCAAGTCTAATTTCCAACCGTGTTAGACTGCAATTTGAAGTCAGCTCTGATACCAACTTCTGTAGCGCCCCGGATCCCCGTTACCGGACATCCGTGACCTCTTCCAGAATCTTTACCTTCAAATGCATCTCAACACAGTAATAACATGGAAATTTAAAAACTTCTTTATTGCCAAATAAGTCATTACATCATTGATTACAACTGATAACTTGTTCTTGGACAAGGAGTACAAATTACATCAATTCATTACAACTTATTACAAGTATTTACAGACTCTTGTAAAGCTATCAGCTGCCTCCTGGAATGGTAATCGACTGATTACTTGCGGAACTTCGCTGAGCGGCCCATCGGCTCCCCCGGGACTTGCTTCTTAGCTTCAGGCTCCTGCTGTGCGACTCTGATATCTCTGCACCTGTTCGGAAGGTATAACCGATACCTAAAAGGTGGAAAACGTCAGTACTTTGACTGACGCAAAGCTGGTGATAACAGCGATCCTCTGCAATTCGGTCAAAGAATCTTTCTTTTTCCCAGAGAAGAGTCTTATTTAATAAATAAAGACATAGGATTTCCCAGAACAATTCTCCCAGCAAGGGGAATCCTAGAGGAGGAAAATTCAATCACAACCAATAATTTATGCAAAAAGGAAAAGTGTTGTGCCAAAACAAGGTTTTAGTGGATTCGGGTTCTAGTGCAGTGTTATGACATGACCCTATGGCTAGATGCAGCAAACTCACATGCCTAGCTTCTAATGCAAGCAAGGCTTTGGAGCACGAATGCATCCCATACTACATACGCCCCCAAATCTAGCCGTCTTTCTCCACAATATAGGGATTCGAACCCTCGCTATGCACCCTACTCTTGTACACACTCCAGTTCCCAATAGACTGTCCGTCGCCCAAGGAGATTGCAGCAGTCGGTCTATTTCCGCCCTGTAGTGCCCAAGTGGTCACCGCCACTTGGTACCCACGTACGGACCTCCTTAGAAAACATGTTGAACCTGGTCCTTACGACCCTTAGGTTCCACATGTCCATTTATGGACCCTCGCATGCGTGTTCACCCCTCATCGGGTAATGAACTGATATACACCAAAAAGAAACACAAAACAAAAAAATCCGTACTTTAGGGACGTGAGCACCACGGAAGGTCAATTCCTTCGGGCCTTCCGCACCATACTCCGGCAAACTTTGGGAATCAACAGATCGAGATACGAGCCGGGGACTTAATCCATGAGCGGCCGAGAACGTATCCCTACGACTGGAAGATACAACACCGACAATGGTTTACTAGGACTAATGCAATTTCCCAACCCCCCTAATAAACCATTCTAACCCCTACCTTACTCTAATTATTTCGGGTAAGAATTAACTGCTTCCACACTTGCCTATCAGCCTCTGGCCCCTGGCGATACCGGTCCGGTTCGCCACTTCCCCGACTTGGACTTGTCCAGTACAATGGCCTATGCCTGCCGCTACCACGGCTGTAAATATATAATTGCCCCGTGAGCTCCACTCACTGGCATGCTCGGACGTCCTACGCTCGGCAGAAGTCTAATAATATAGGCTTGATAGGTGCAGGGTATCCTTTACCCTAGTGACTAACTTGAGTCATACATCCCACTTGGGGAAATTAACCATCACAATAACCAAGATCAACCATCCCTAGACACGAGTCACCGACTCAGCTCACATACAAGGGAAAGAAATGCTTCCACAACCCTTAATCCAATCCCCAAACTAAGCAACCTACGGGTTTCTGCCCGAATATCAAAATGGTCATAACTCTATCGATACAACTCCGATTGGAGTGTATGGCCCCAACCTGGAAAGGTTCGATCCTAGGCTACAACTACCTAGTTGACCACGAGCTTAGATTCAACCATCTAAGTCCTCGACATAGTTTCTCAAGCTCCAGCCTGCGTGCTTCCTGCGCACGGGCTGCACCTCACCAGTAACACGAAACCCTATTCGTTCATCAGAACGACACGAACTCAACTTCTATATGAGGGTGTGGGTATCCTCAACAACCCTCTAGTCGGTCATAAGTAAAAATTATACCCTTAAGTCACCCTAACACACTCATCTATCATCAATACACCTATTACACAATTGGTATCTCCAATTCAGAGCACACAGCTCTACTCTAGTCATCTATTCAGTCTTACAAAAATTATAATAATTCAACCGTTTACTGGAATTGTCTCAAACTAGTTTTTTTGGAAAGTTCTAGGTGTCCCCTAAAACTCTCTCCTGGGTCATGATCCTCAAAATATGCCTCTAACAGGTCTCAATTTCCCAATCTTTACAGAGTGTCGAAACTGGCTAAAAACAGCACAGTGCTCAATCACAAAATCACAGTAAATTGCAATTTTTTCCAATTGACACAAAATTTATGGTGGTGATACTAGACATCATACCCAACATTATGCAAAAGACCTCATGTCAAAATTCTAAGTATTCAGTGAGTAATAGCCACTGCAAGTTATCTCATAAACCATCCAGTTTTCTTAATTCAACCTCAGATACTGATCATAGATAGATATTTCTCATGCCTCTAAATTCATCCAAACAATTTACTGATTTTTTTAGATAATCAACATGCATTAAGGAATAATGAGTAAAAATTTCAGATCAAAATCATGCTTCAATAAATTACGAAAAATTCCTACAATATCAACCATTCTGTTTTTCTTTTCCTGAGTCTGCCTTACGACACATATCCATTTCTCAATTTTATTAGCATAACAAATTATCATAGAAAAATCTGAAATCATTCATGGATGATCATAACACATAAATGAACAAACCCTTTTAATTTCGTGGTCTAATTCAACATATTGTGCTCTCGAAAAAATCCACAACATGGCACTCCGACCCAGCTTTCTCTAGTTCCATTCTGACTTCTACTTCTAACTTTAGAAAAGCAATCCTATGCACTCTAACACACATGCATGCAACCAAATTTGATTAAAAGACAAGAATTTCAAGTTTAGAGGAACTTTCCACCTTAGGTTGTAGTAGTAAAAAGGATCTCTTCAAGCTTCTTCTTGGAAATCTCCTTCTCCTTCACTTCCTTCTTCTTTTCTCTCCTCCTTCTCTTTGGGGTGTTCTCTTCTGAAAATTCCAGAGCAAATCGGAGAAATGAAGTGGAAATGAGGGTGATGGAGGTGTGTGGGCCGGATTAGACAGGGGGGGTGTAGGTTAGGCTATAGGTAGTTTGTAGGCCTCAAAACCCTGGCTTAGCCCATTGGTTTAGGGTGTGTTATGTTGGCTGCCCAACTTAACTCTTAACGAGCTCCAACGAGTGTGAGACGCGTGTTTTAACGAGCGCACGCAACCTATATTCACTGTAGTACAATATCGTGTTATATTTGCATGTGCGTCGTGCCGAAAACTAGCTGTTATATTAGTATCTGTCCGTCTCGTTCTCGTGCATCCTTGGGATGCAACTCTCACAAAAACCGTCCCGTAACCCTAACCATCCACCACGATGTCACAAATCGACCCAATATTACTACAATCAATTGCACGCATAGTAAAAATATACATACACATGCATATATTCAGGTACAGTACAAAATGGGGTGTTACATCACTCCCTCCTTAGAATCGTTCTGTCCCCAGAACGTCCTTAGTGGGAGAAAGAAAAACAACAAACAACACAGAAAACATTCAAAATAAATCCAGATATAAGGTCTTCATGCGGCTCTCCGGCTCCCACGTGGCTTCTTCCACGAACTGGTTCCTCCAGAGAACTTTGACCATCGGGATAATCTTGCTCCTCAGTACCTTGTCCTGATGATCAAGTATCAGAGGGATGCCAAATCAAGTTTCGCTGAATCAGGTGATGAATTAAACAGTATTTTTGTTTCAAGTCTTTTAGATGTGATTCCCGGTTGTTCTTTTGATTTGGTTAGTTCTTTTCAAGTTTGCTCTGAGAGGGAGATGGTTTCTACTTTCAAATTTGCATCATATTATTGTGTGGGAACGAAGGTTGATAAGATTTGTGAAGTAATGGTTTCTACTTACAAGTTTTCTTCATGACGTTATGTGGAAACAAAAATTGACAAGACTTGTGAAGTAAGGGGTGAGAAAACAAATAAGTCGAAGATGACAGACGGAAGGGATACACACTAGAGGAGGGCATGTATAATCCTTTGATGAAGCAGAGCCTTATTTCCATGAGAAGTCTAGAAGCTCAGGACTGCAGGTACACTGATCCAGGTGGAGTTCGTTCAGTTTGGAAAAGTTATCGTGAGGTGATGAAGGGTGAGAGGGGGATTGAGCAGGGTCAGCACAACCTCTACTAGCTTTGGAGGAACAGAAAAACTTGCGCAAGTGTTTCGAAGCCCATTGTTCCTAAAGCATCATCTAGTATACCGTCACTAGAATCATCCGAGCGAGACTGCAACGTTCGCATATCGTCAGAAGGTGGAGAGAACCTTGAGGTAGGTGGAGTTCGTGTGGAGGGTGGCACCTCCATAATTATATCTACTGGGGTGTGCCCTTGAGGGGGGCATACTGTGGGAGAAAAATAGGTGGAGATAGATTCAACTAGCAGAGGAAGCCATCAAAACAAGTTGTTTGCAAGAAGAGAAGGAAAAGAGTCTAGAAGGTTTTAAATCACACATGTGTGGATTCATGAGTATGCAATCCAAGGTGGAGATTGTTGGGTTTATGTCTTGCATACTATGTTGGATAGGAAGACAATAAGACGATAGAGGAATCGAGACGATTGGAGATAGAGTGGAAGCAAGGGAAATAGTAAGCAGCATTAGTAGTAGGAGTTGCGATTGACCGTACTTGGGGTGCGGTCGACCACCCTACTCAGCAGAAGTTCCCGAGAGGGGGATGGTCGACCGAACTTGGGCTGCGGTCGACCGACAGTGACGCTGATGGATTATTTAGGTCTGGTCTCGGTGATTCGTGAGAAGCCCAACTTGCTCTTCAAGTCAGATCTTGCGGCTCTTATCATAGGGTTATCTCTTCAGAAATATCCAATGGTTATTGTATCAAGATATCAAACTAGGTTTTCTCTAGATCTCCTTATATTATTGTTATTGGCATCCATTGAGAACCAAGAGAGAGAGAGAGAGAGAGAGAGAGAGAGAGAGAGAGAGTACTTCATTGAAGGAGAGATTGAGTGATTCTCTAATTGTAAACAACTAGTACTTGCTGGTGAGGCTTGAGAGAGGGTCGTGGTGAGAATTGTAATATTCTTGTATCTTCTTTAGTTGAATAACATCTTGGGTTTATTCTCCCCCGGATTAAGGCAAAAGTCCCAACCGGGACAAATTCGTGTGTGCTTTGGTGTGTTTGGTATGATCTCATATGTGTTTGGTAGTTTGTGTTGATTGCATCGAATAACTCAACAAGATTCTAAAGAGGGGTTTTCGGTAGAAATCCCTAACATTTTTGTTGTTAAACTTTATCATGCAAAAGGGGTTTTGTGGATAGACAAGAATGTTGTAAGTAAATGAGTGCATTGCATTGGGCAAGACATTATATATAGTCTGATTGTTACTGTGGAAACTACAGGTTTATGAGTATCGACAAGAGTGAGGAGTACATTGCGCCTGTGCTGGAATTACTGGAGCAAAATCTGGAGACAACCATAAAAAAGGTCTAGGTTGAGATTGAGAGGAAGATGGGTGAAGAAATGAGCCAACTCAAGAACATGGTTCAGTTCTTTAATTATTATTATAAAAATTATTGACATCCTTAATTACCTTAATTACTTTTCTAATGAATTATTTAATGATGTGGGTGATTTGTGAAGGTGAATGACAAACGGCACGAAAGTTATGAACTGTGTGAGAAAGTAAGATTTTATGTTTAATATCACTTTTTTTTGGGGGGGGGGCACCTTCACAGTGAGATGCAATGCTTTGCAATTTATGCAGCTTGCCAACATTCATAAGTTGAGAAACATGAGAGTGAGATCATCAAACTCAATTACCAATGAACTTGATCTCAAATTAGGTATTCACCTTTTTGGATGATATCTCTGATGCTTGACATGTTGGGGTTTGTGGATCCAATACACGATAATGAGGTTGGAGAAGATAGGCGAGAAGGAGAGTCGAAAAGGGAGCAAAAGGTCAAGAGTAGTTGGAAGCTACAGCAGAGTTGCGGTCGACCGCACCCCCCGACCGCACCCCCCAACCGATGGCTGGTCGACCGCGCAGTCGACCGTCCGGCTCTCTAATTCAACCTGCAGTCTTGAAGAAGTGACCGGTCGACTGTGCACTCGACCGACCCGCTATCTGTTGGAACTCGTGCAGTCGAAGGGGAAGACCGGTCGACCGTCAAGATGGTGCGGTTGACCGTCCCAAGGCTGATTGATGAGAGGCTGAGATGGAAAGTTGTGGAATCCTATACATATTGTATTTTGTACGATTTTAGGGTTAAGTGAAAAGAAAATAGAGATCTACCAGCCGTCATTAAGAGAGAGGGAGATAGAGAGAAACCCTACACCTTGGTGGTGAGTTCTTGAGAGATTTGTAAACCTAATCTTCATATTTCTAGTGAAAATCGCAGGAGTACCTCTACACGGGGAAGTAGCCATTATTTGGGTGAACCTCGATAAAAATCTTGTGTGTTGCTTTTACTTGTTCTTTCTTCTCTTGTTTTGATTCTATAGTTCTTGCATCTCGTCGTTGTTGTTGAGTTTATTTCGTAGTTAGAATTCAATAAAGTGGAATCAGAGCTACAGGTTGGTAGTCTTGATTGAGATGGGAGACAAGAGTAGAGTCAAGGAGTTCGATGGAACAGATTTCACAATGTGGAAGATCCAAATGATTGCGTATCTCCGACGAAAGGATCTAGATGATCCGTTGTTTGGTGTGAAGCTAGAAGGGGCAGAGGTCGATCCAGTTGCTTTAGTGGGCTGGAATAGATTGGATCAGAAAGCGCTTGGGCAGATTCAGTTGTCGCTGAGCAGGAAGGCACTATTTCATATTGAGAAGGCAAGAACCGCAAAGGAGGCAATGGAGATATTGACACATGTTTGAGAAGCCGAATGTAGCGAACCAGATATTACATCTAAAGAAGTTGGTTAACTTGAAGTTGTCAGAAAGGGGTTCGGTTGCTGAGCACATCAAAAATTTCTGTATGGTTTATAATCAGATGGAATCTTCGGGTTTTAAGTTTGAGGAGAGGGCACAATCGTTGTTGTTTCTATCCAGTCTTCCTGACAGCTACGACACAGTAAAGCAAACTATTACTAGTACCATGACCAATACGCAACCCTAAAGGATGTTATAAGCAGCATCATGAATGAGAATGCAAGGAGAAAAAGACATGAAGAGACTTCAGTGTCATATCCTAGCAATACCGTGCTGTCAGTTGATAACCGTGGTAGAAGTAACAACAGAGGGAGGTCACAGAGCAGGAATCATAGGTCCAAGTCAAGAACCAGACATCGCAAAGGTGAGTGTTTGTACTGCAAGAAGCTAGGACACAGAAGAGACTAATGCGAGGAGTATAAGAAAGCACAAGCAGGGTCACAGGTAGCCAATGTGGTAAGTATTGAGCCCTGTCTAGATGAATTGTGTTTATCTGCTGGATTTAATATTTTGCAAGATGATTGGAGTATAGACTCAGGTGCTTCTTATCATTGCACCCCAATGAGCGATGTTTTTGAGGATTACAGGATAGGTGATTTTGGTGCAGCTTCAGTTGGTAATGGGAAGATATGTCCAGTTGTAGGTAGAGGCACTGTGAGAGTGAAGGCTCGCAATGGTGGGCAATTGGTCTTGTTTGATACAAGACATATTCCGAGCTTGAAGAAAAACTTGATCTCAACTAGAAAATTAGACGAAGAAGGGTTTACAACAACTTTTGGGCCTGGAGAATGGAAGGTGACTACAGGTGCCAGGTTGGTGACAAAAGGAAAGCGTGGTGATACGTTGTACTTACTCAGGAGAGGTGATTCAGGTGATATCATTGCTAAAGCATCAGTAGGTAGTTCCTCTTCAATTCTATGACATATCAGGTTGGGGCACCTTGGTGAAAAGGGTGTCAAGCAGCTTTGTTCTAGGGATCTTTTGCCGGGACTGAAGAAGGTTAAAATGGATTTTTGTGAGAATTGTGTTATGGGCAAACAGAAGACAGTTAGCTTTCAGTTGGGTAGGCGTGAAAAGAAGCTTGCGAAGCTAGAGTTGGTACATACAGATGTGTGGGGTC
This sequence comes from Hemerocallis citrina, assembly GCA_017893485.1. NCBI lineage: Eukaryota > Viridiplantae > Streptophyta > Magnoliopsida > Asparagales > Asphodelaceae > Hemerocallis > Hemerocallis citrina. The sequence continues at coordinate 152,407,646 of CM030362.1, forward strand.
CAGCTCAGGAATTCTCTTATAGTGGTAAAAGATACTTTGTCACATTCATCGATGATGCTACAAGAAAGGTTTGGGTTTATGCAATTCGCGAGAAATCAGAAGTTTTTGAGGCATTCAAAGCTTGGAAGGCCAAGGTTGAGAATGAGACGGGTTACAAGGTGAAAGCAATCAAGTCAGACAACGGAGGTGAGTACACAAGCAAAGTGTTTGTTAACTATCTGGCAAAGGAAGGTATCAGAGAAATCATGTAACCCGTGTTTCCCTAAACCCGTATTTTATGTGTATTTTTCTATATTTAAAATTATTGTACATTAATTTTTCTGCTTTCAAATTCTTTGTTAAAATGTATTATTAGATCTTCTGTTAAAACCTATTTTTAATCAATAGTTTATTTATAACTAGTTCCCAATGATATCTATTTTTTATAATACAAATATTTTTATTATGCTTTGGATTATTATGTTTATTATTATTATGTGTTGATTTTTGTATTATTAATATTATTTTTGTTAATGCTCATTATGATTATTGTTATTTTTGTTATTCGTGTTATTTCATCTTTTACTCTTGATTGTTGATTTAAAAATCTATTTCTATAGTTATTTGTATTTGTAGTATTTCAAATAATTTCTATCTTGTAGATCAATATATATTTTGATATATAATCCTACTTTTATTTATTACTTTATCTATTCGATTTGATCTTTTATTTAAATCCTATTTTAAAACCCCAATCCTATTGTTGATCCCTAATAGATTTACCAAAGCTAAATTAAACCCAATCCTATTTTAAATCCTATGCCATTAATCCATATCGATACCCATTAAACAAATTCTACTACTCCTCCTAATTACCCACAACCCAATTACCTATTAACCCTAATCCCCGTATATATATATCTCTCACCCCTCTCTCTCCCTAAACCTTAACCATAACATCTAAACCCTACACCCTAGCACCCGGCCTACTCTCTCTCTCTCCCCCCTTGGCGGTGTCGTACACACCCGACGCCCACCCCCCAGGCCGATACCCCCCTCCCTTTGGCCGCACTCCATCCACTCATCAATCCGACCTCCTACACCACCATATACCACTCTAGTCTCTCTCCCTTGGTGTCCTCCTGTGGCTGCAAGCCACTATTGTCATCATCCCTCTTTGATCATCTCTCTTTTGGTGGAGTTTGTTTGTGTGGAGATTTTCACTCAAGTTTGCTTAGATTCATTAGTTCGTGGATTTTCGTTCGTGGGTTTTGCTCGTTATCGGGAATCCATTCCGGTTACTCTTGATTTTCGTCATTCTTCACCTTCGATTAAGGCAAGTAACTTGTACTCCAATTTCTTTGTTTGATACAAGTCAAAAATACCACCTATAGTATAGATGAGTCTAGAGACGACTCTTGTGTGTTATTCTTGATGGGTTTTGTCTCTATTGTGAAAAATTGACCATAGTTGCCTCATGACAATATCATGATTTAAGTTAGGTTTTACCCGTTCTTGATTTGATCATATAAGTGGGATATTTGTGAGAATTTGAGTATTTATTGGGATCCATGTGATAGCCTTGGTTTAGATATGTTAATTACCCTATTTCATGTTGTTTGGACACTTGGTAGACTAGATTTTATGTTTTGTTGTGTTTGGATCAAGTTTCGTTTGAATGATATTGATTTTGATTTTTGAGGAAAATCTGTATTTTGTCGATGTTCTGTTTTGAATTATATTTTAGACCATATTAAAGTCAGAATCTTAATTTCATTATAAAACATGAATTGTAGAGAAATTCTTCTTCTTTCCAACCCCTCTGACCTTACTCGGTTTCATTTTCGTATGAGTGACTTATGACAGTTTTACTACAGAGGTGTAGATAGATTCCAGATTTCGTTTCTTGTTGATTTTGATAACTAAATTATTTCGATACTTGTGCTATATATATTATTTTGATCTGAAATTTTGATCAGTTTTTCTATACATATCTAGGGATTACCCAGAATTTTGGTATATTTTATTGATGAGTTTTATGTGCCGTTTCATGCTCGTTTATGAAAATTATACTTGCTGTATTTTGCTCGCTGTTCTGTAATGAAACGTATTTTCACCATGATTCCTTTTACTGATGAAAAATGTTTGTGAAATATGAAAGTTAATATATTTTGTCTATTTTTATCTCCCTTTGGCAGATTTGGATTTCGTTTCACGGCTTGCGAGATACTTCAGTTTTCGTACAACAGTGTTGGGAATCCCAGATTTGCCAAAGTACCGTTTCTTGATGTTTTCTTATTTTTGATGACTAAACAAATTTTACTGGAATATTGTAAAACATTATATTCTGATTCTAGACATTTAGGGGAATACCCAAGATTTTTCCTGAATTTATTTGAGAGGTTTTGATGCGGTTTTCCTGACTGAGAAATTGTTTTACTGATTTCTGTCTGAACATGTTTTTCTAGATTCAAACCTATTTCGAGTTATGATGTTGTGAATTACTATATGACTTATTTATACTCGCTAGATTCGTGTGAAAGTCTATTTTCCAGATCCTTCGACGAATCCAGATTTGGATGTTTGTAGTAGCAGGAATCATTATTTTTGTACAACACTGTCTTGCTGTCCTGAACTAGAAAACTAGTTGTTTTACCCTGTTATGTGTTATCGTATACCTGTACTTGTTTATCTTGCACCTTGACTCTGATACATGTTTATACCCTATTACCCTTGCTTTGTTTTGCGACACATACATGCATGCATGATTATAATAATAAATAACCAAGCTGGGATTAATGGGAAAGATATAGTAGTGGATAATTTAGAACGTGTACTCGGAAGGGGCCCGTATTTCCCATATTTGGAATTTGGTATATGATTTGGATTATTTGGAATTTGGTATATGATTTGGATTATTTGGAATTTGGTATATGATTTAGATTATTTGGAATTTGGTATATAATTTGGTTAATTTGGAATTTGGTATATGATTTGGATTACTTGTCCCTGAGTACACTGCCCTGTATGATCCACTATGAAATCTAAAAAATGAAATTGCATTGACGGTAGCAACCATGTAGTAAAAGGATGGATGCATAAAGTTTTACCTAGATAGTAATAATACAAGACTTGAACATGATTACTTGACATTGGATACTTGATCACTCGAACATGATTACTTGATTCTTGCTACATGACACTTGATACTTGTTCACTTGACACTTGATACATGCTACTTGTACTTGTTCACCTTACCATACTAGTTGTTATGTTTTGTTATCATGCTTATGCCATGTTATTAGTTAGTTTCCTCATGTACTTGTATCCTACATTATAAGTGGCCCGTAACTTACAATTAACGGGTACTTATTTTTCTCTTTCTCTCGTCCCTACATTTGTTGAATTGCAGATTTTGGAGAACAGGTTCCAGATGGCATTGGTGACATGAAGTATTAGTGCTGGGTCTTGTTATAATTATTCTTTGTAGTTGCTTGAACAATAATTATATTCATGTATTTGGATTTATTCTTGTATTTGGGCAATTTGACACAGGATTTATTATGTATTTCAGATCATGACTATTTGAGATTAATATATTTTATTTCAAGTGTTCTTGTTGGTATTTGGTTCATATGTGCATGTGGTTGACTTTTCTGGCTTTCGACTCTGAGTATATTGTGATATGTTGTAAAGATTCTTGAACAGCTTATGGATGATGAAAATCATTCGCTGGGCTTTTGTCACGTATCTCTATTTCGTATTCTTTTTGGAAAGCGGGGCATGACAAATCAAGACAGTTCCTAAGATTCCACAGGAGAATGGTGTAGCAGAAAGGATGAACCGCACGATACTCGAAAGGGCGAGATGCATTTGACTTCATGCGGGTCTTTCGGTCCATCTTTGGGCCGCTACAGTTGATATAGCAGTGTACTTGATTAACCTTTGTCGGTCTAGTGCTCTTGATAGGGCCATTCCAGAAGAACTATGGTCAGGTAAAACTGTTAATTATTTACATTTGAAAGTTTATGGTTGTATGGCATATGCACTAATTGACAGGGAAGAAAGAAAGAAGTTGGACTCTAAGTCCAGGAGGTGTGTGTTCATTGGCTACGGTGGCAATGAGTATGGTTACAGGTTTTGGAATTTTCTGGATAACAAAGTCATTCGCAGCAGGAATGTAGTGTCCAATGAAGAGGTTCTATACAAGGACAGGCACACAGGTCAAGACAGTATAACCAGTTCAGAATCAGATTGGGGTTCAGACTCAGACTCAGATTCATATTCTAAAGGCGGCCATAGTAGTGGGGGCCCTACAGTGCAGCAGCAGGTACAGGTACCACAGGCAGCACAGGAGGCTCATGGTGAGCCTATTGGGAATGAGCAGGTTATCCAAGACGAACATGTACAGCCAGAACAGTTCGGGGAACCTGTACCGGTCGTTGAACCAGTATACACGTTGAGGAGATCGACACGAGAGAGGAGGCCAACCAGTTGATTTGATCCATCACCTAGTGTTGTTCACGAGCATGTTCTGTACAAAGATTCGGGAGAGCCAGAGAGTCATGAGGAGGCTTTGAGGGATGAGGCTCGAATTTAGTGGTAGTTAGCCATGAGGAACGAGATGAACTCCTTAAAACAGAACCAAACTTGGGAGTTGACTAAGTTACCCACAGGGAAGCACGCTCTTATGAACAAATGGTTTTTAGAGTCAAAGATGAGGCAGATGGCAGTAAGAGGTACAAGGCCAGGCTTGTTGTGAAAGGATTCTCTCAAAGGGAAGACGTCGATTATAGTGAGATCTTTGCACCGGTTGTGAAGATGGCTTCTATTAGGGTTCTGCTCAGTATTGTGGTAGTTGAAGACTTGCACTTAGAGCAGTTGAATGTGAAAATAGCATTTCTCCATGGTGATGTCGTAGAAGAGCTGTACATGAGACACCCCACAGGTTTTGTAGCTAAAGGAAAGGAAGACATGGTGTGTCGATTGAAGAAGAGTCTTTATGGGATCAAACAAGTACCACTGCAATGGTACTTGAAGTTTGATTGCTTCATGAGAGGGAAAGGTTTCGATAGATGCAAAACGGATCATTGTGTGTATATTCGTAGATATGAGGACAATGATACAGTTACCTTGGCATTGTATGTGGACGACATGCTGTTAGCAGGTTCATGTATGGAGAAGATCAAGGAAGTGAAAAAGATGCTAGCTTCGGAGTTTTCAATGAAGGACCTGGGTGAAGCAAAGCAAATCTTCGGCATGAAAATCAGTAGAGATAGGAGTAGCAAAAAGCTTTGGTTATCACAAGCAGACTATGTGAAGAAGGTGTTGAAGAGATTCAATATGGATGGTGCGAGGCCAGTCACTTGTTCCTTGGCTGCTCACTTCAAGTTATCAATGGACTTGTGTCCTAAGACAAAGGCGGAGATGGAGGAAATGGCAACTGTTCCTTATGCCTCAGCCACTGGGAGTTTGATGTATGCGATGGTATCTACAAGACCAGACATCGCACAAGTAGTAGGAGTTGTCAGCTGTTACATGAAGAATCCAGGTAAACAGCATTGGGATGCAGTAAGGTGGATTCTTAGATATCTAGTAGGTACTTCAGATCACACTCTTTGTTTTGGAGGAGGTTCTTTGCATATACATGGTTATGTGGATGCAGATTTTTTGGACGATCGTGATGGTTGCAGAAGTAGTTCAGGGTATGTATTTACAGTTGGTGGAACAGCTGTTAGTTGGGCTTCACAGTTACAAAAGGTTGTAGCGCAGTCAACCACGGAGTCAGAGTATATGGCACTTACGGAAGCGACGAAAGACATGTTGTGGATTTTGGAGCTTATGAAACAGTTGGGCAGGAAGCAACCCATAGGTGAACTATGGTGTGACAGTCAAAGAGCAGTTTTCTTGGCGAAAAACTCGGCATATCACTCTAGAACTCGACACATTCAAATGAGGTATCATTTTATCAGAATGGCGGTTGAGAAAAAATGGTTGAAGCTAACTAAGATTCTTGACACTAAGAATCCGACGGACATGCTCACTAAGGTGGTGGATAGCAAGAAACATCAGTTTTGCTATACCGCTATCGGATTGTCTCTAGGTTAATTGTTGAGGAGACTCGCAGAGGCACATGCCTAGACTAGGCTAATGGAAGAATGAAGAACAGGTTAGAGACTTCGTGTATATGTCTCCAAGTGGGAGATTGTTGAGGTTTGTGGATCCAATACACGATAATGAGGTTGGAGAAGATAGGCAAGAAGGAGAGTCGAGGTGGGAGTAAGAGTTCAAGAGTAGTTGGAGGCTACAGCAGAGTTGCAGTCGACCGCGCGGTCGACCGCACCCCCTGACCGACGACTGGTCGACCGCGCGGTCGACCGTCCCGCTCTTTGGTTCAACCTACAGTCTTGAAGAAGTGACCGGTCGACCGCGCAGTCGACCGACCCGCTCTCTGTTGGAACTCGTGCAGTCGAAGGGGAAGACCGGTCGACCGTCAAGATAGTGCGGTCGACCGTCCCAACGCTGATTGATGAGCGGCTGAGATGGAAAGTTGTGGAATCCTATATACATTGTATTATGTACTATTTTAGGGTTAAGTGAAAAGAAAATAGAGATCTACCAGCCGTCATTAAGAGAGAGGGAGATTGAGAAAAACCCTACATCTTGGTGGTGAGTTCTTAAGAGATTTATAAACCTAATCTTCATATTTTTAGCGGAAATCACAGGAGTACCTCTGCGCGGGGAAATAGCCATTGTTTGGGTGAATCTCGATAAAAATCTTGTGTGTTCTTGTATGTTGCTTTTGCTTGTTCTTTCCTCTATTGTTTTTATTCTATAGTTCTTACATCTCATCGTCGTTGTTGAATTTATTCCGCAGTTAGAATTTAACATGACATTCTTGCTTTTTTAAAATGAATTCACAATTTGTTTCATATTTCCTTTGCAGGTTTCAGCTAAGGATAGCGAACTAACTCTCGAGAACTCTATAGTATTTATGTAGGATTTCCAGGGTTGTAGTTACTAGCATTGCTGGTCTGAATCAGTACTAGAAACTTTTGTATCAAGGAATGATTGTTATTTATGTCTTTGTTTTAATACTCTCCCTGTGGTTGTTAAGGGCTTAGTTTCAAATTTGGATGGAGAGAAACAAAGTTAGCAATTGATTCAATGCCGCATTTCTAATGAACCAACTTCGGCTTAAGAAATTTCTTTAAAAAACACAGAGTACAAATGTTATAACATCAGAATATGAGCAATCTATTTTTCTATTAATAAGAGGCATCCCTATGGAATCAGAGGCCACAGGCCACAGTTTGTTTTTTTTTTTTAAGGAAAAGGAGAAATCTGGTCACCCTGTTTCATTAATAAGAAATTAACGATACAAACCCAGAGAACTGGGGCAGACAGTAAATAAAACATACGTGAAGCAACATGACCCGTACAAACAACAAATCCCTCCGACAACCCTGGAGGGTGGGCCGACAAACAAGCTCGGTCCAGCTAAATTGTAAGTACGTTAGTTTAGCTTCGTACACTGCTTCCACGGCACGTGCACACCCACATGAAACTAGTCTGGCAGGCTTTTATCATCTGTCGTCGATCCCTGCCTTCTCCTCACTAGGGGGACCCCATTTTTGGGCCCAAGCCCCGCAGGCCGAATTACGGCACAAGCACAGCAACCGTACCCTCCTACCAACTCCACCAATCATCCTACAAACACGCAAACAGCTCCCACAACCGCTACCAAAGAGATAGCCGTGAAGAGGATACCTTCACATCTCTCACGATTGTGCTTTCTCCGGCGACTTCTCACCAAACAACTATCTCGCTCATCCCACCAAAAAACCACGCTCCAAGGGAGAGCCGTGGAGAGGATACCTTTACATCTCTCACGCTCTTCCTCTCTCCGGCAATTTCTCACCACACAGACTCATCTCGACTCTTACTCCCAAATCGAGGGAAGAGACAACGCTGTAACGAGACAGTGGCCTAAGCTGGAGGAAACTTAATAGCCTGATAGTAGGCACTGTGAAGACTGCACTGGTGATGTCATTGGACACCCCAGAAGTCGAAACAAGTGAGCACACAACGTGGAGGGACCCCATCTTCGGGCCCAAGCCCCACAATCGTGCAAACTTCACACTCCCCATCTCTTACAGCAAATGTTCCCCACCACAGGTGTACCTGGATCTCCCCATCGTGGGAGCTCTCCACCTTCAAAGTTGGGAAGTAATATGAGGCGCAGGGGGTAGTGGGTTGCACCTCGCCAGCGCCCAAATCCGAGCCGATTGCGACCAAAGGCGCGGGAGAATGCTCTGGCGTGACGAAGACGTCGCTCTGCTACCTAAGGAGGTACGATCAACATCCACGATCGGCGCGCCCACACACTCTGCAGTCGAACTACTATGGTACACAGTTGGATGAACTCTGAAATCGGGGGGGGGAGGGAGGCACCAGTCTGTGGGGACTAGTGACGGTGGCAGATCTCTCGGGGGATTTCGATGTGGATCTGAGGGGCCATGATCTACTCTGCCGTCGTTGAAAAGAGGTGGCGAACTGCAGTGCTGCGCTGGCTCCGTCTTTTTGTCAGCGCGAGCAACAGGGCGTCGTGGATATCGTCAAGCGATGGAGTAAAGCGCGGGGAGGGACTGGACGCCGTGGAGCTCAGAGCTCAGTCGCAGCGGCGCTAGCTGAAATCGCAGTGGCGCGAGCCACTGGATGCCGGTGAACTCCGTTGACACGAAGGAAGAGCGTCTCTGTTGAAGCGGCACGAGCAATTGGATGCCGGCTTCGTCACCGCGATAGAAAGGAGGATGGGTCGCCGCGTAGGTGGAGGAGTGGTAAAGGGGGACGACGGGGTGCCCGGGGGGGGGGGGGGGGCACTGAGGGCAAGCCGCCGCCGCCCATAGGAGCTAGATCTAGGGTTTTTTGGCGTTCTTTTTTTCAGATCTAGTTTCTCTCTCTAGAATTTTCTAGAGAGAGAAACTCTAGGAATAAAAACTGAGTTTCTTTTTAAATTTTGTCAATCAGAGGCCACAGTTGATAATGATACGATGGTGGGTACACCTTTCCAACTTGGGCAAATAGATGAAGAGATTGCTTTCCATACAGCGTCGTGTCGAGGACTGCTCTGCCAATTATATCCTGGCTTTTCCCTTTCCTTGACCATATGGGTATTTGCAGAGTGGATGGAGTGATCATGAAGTTTACTCTGCATGCGACGACAATTTTAAATTTGGTGCAGTGACCCGTTACATAAAATTAGACAAAGAAAAGGTTTGGGTGCTTTTCCTAAAAAAAGTGTCACCAGATAGACTTTAATTCCAATTATAATTAACAAGTTGAGTAATGCTACATCCACTACCAATTTCACTACAATTTTGTTCACTATCTTAGGTGGCACACTCCAATAGGGAGAGAAAGATAGAGTAGGTGGGAGAACTCTCCAATAGGAATATGCCACCTAAGGTAGTGAACAAAATGGTAAGGAAATAGGTAGTGGATGAAGCATTACTCTAACAAGTTAGGGTAAACTGCACAAACATACTTGATTTTTTCACTAATCATTAACTTAGTATGATCATCAATGTTTAAATACTACCCTAAGATTTCATTGTTGTGGTTCAAACTCTCGTACCATTCCCGTAAATTCTTCTTAGGAATAAAGATGCCCCTTGGTCAAAATTAAATTAGTTATGGCAAATACATTTACAACCGACGGTATAAATTTCCAAACAAGTCGATATCTTGCCTCAAAAGAGTATATCTTCATATCTATATTCAATCCGCATTTATGATCATGTTCAGTTTGATTTGATGAGATGTAGCCTACATTTTGGTGCAAATTTATGATGTTCAGATTACTGATTGGAATACAAATACAGTCAATTCCATAGTTCCAGAATTCAGGTTATAGATTTCCATAGTTCTTTTAATTTCCTCACATCCAAATCATCCAGAATTAATATACTTACAAAATTTTCCTTCATTTTTTAGGATCAAGGCTTGGATGTTATAGTTGAAGGATTGGATACATCGAAAAACTGATTTTGGTATTGGTGCCTATCTCTATAAGTAAGTCTCCAATCGAAACTTTGCTATTGCCATGGCCTATGGCTGAACTATTGTTATGTCTTTCTTCTTCCATATCAATAGGAATGTTCTAGATAGCTCCATGTCACTCATTCTTCCAAAAATATTAATCAGCTAATACCGAATTTTTAATGTACTTCGTTAATTGTTAATTTTTCTCCTTTATTTTCAGATTTTTTTAGATAGCTTGATATTTTGGTGGTTAAATGCTTTACTATTTATTTTATTTTACACAATTCATTTAATTTGATGGCTATACATTTTTGTAGGTGTGCATCGCACGTGCATTATACTAGTTTAATTAATTTCATTCTGTAAATAGTAATGTTTATCTAAAAACAATTAATATAGATGATATAATTAGATTATAGCACTCAAGAGTCATAATCACATTTCATATTTCATGCATTTAAGAGTCAATTGTGTAAATCACCCCACCCGGGGGGGGGGGGGGGATAGAGGGGTTGTGCAGAAATTAAAAACTCAAGTAAATAGTAAAGTTAGAGAAATTAAACAGAGTAACGAGGCAAGACACAAGGATATAAATGGTTCAGTCCCCATGTCTACTCCATTACCCGTTACTTGCTGTAATTCTACGCCCCAAAGCGTTCCATTATACTTCAACCCCCGAATGTGAGTTCTCGGTATTCAAGCCGAGATTCTTATTACACCAAACATAACTTCTATTACTCTATAAGCCTCGAAGATAGACTTTATTCAAAGCTTAAAAAAGTGAAAAAGCACGATCAACGTATTGACTAAGAAAACAATACAAGTACACTTTCTTCTTGATCTTTGGCAAAGTAATAAAATCTGAAGTTTATGAGTCTAAAAAGATAATTAATACTATGTTAATTCACCTCTATTTATAGAGTTACGAAATTATTCATTTCAACAAAAGTGAAAAGAAATACCAAAAATGGTTTGGTGCAGGTTGCGGTCGACTACTCATTTGGGCAGTCAATTACCAATTCCCCCTATACAAAAGTCGAGGGAATTGACAGTCAATTGCACCAATTTCCACTAAGTTGCAGTCGACTATAAATGGTGCGGTCGACCGTACTTGTCCCGTATCCAATATTTGGGGGCATCCACTTTATCTTATTTTCATAACTCGATCATTTGCCAATAATACATTTACATATATATTTCTTTCGCTCAAATAAAGTAGTAAATAATCTTGAATGCACTAGCTTCTTGAGGATTAATCACATGTTCCTTCTTGATGAAACTTTCCCGATACTTACGATTCTTTTTGAAACTTTCCTGATAATTGTGATCTCTTATATTTGCATGATTCTTTTCCTTTTGCTTTGATTATGAAGATTTTGAGGTTTATTTGAATTTCATTCTATATTCTATTGTAAAAGACTTGGATAAAAATATTAGATACATGTGTATGTTTTGTACACACCAAACTTAGGGTTAACTCTCCTTCTTTGGTGTAGACAGAACACACTAAGAATTTAAGATAAAGCACCTGCTTAATCCACTACTCCCCCTTAATTCATGATTACATCATAAGAGCATATAAGTATATGTATGACAATATGTATCATATATAAGAGAAAAAACATGCACACACAATCTGTACATGCATAACAACAGTTATCTGTCAGATGGATTAACCGACACATATTTCATTTTGATCAAAAGAGATTATACAATAAAGAATATCAGTCATATGAATTAATCATTACATTTGTCATTCCAATTAAAAGATCTTATACATGATAGAACATTAGCACGATAGAGATACACAAAAACTTGAAGATCATAAAAGCAAGAAAAATAAGTTCTTTAAATTCTTCAAGCCCTTAACTACTCCCCCTTTTTGGAACACAACAAAAGGGAGCTACTCCGCATCATCCTCATCCTCATCTTGACTACCAACATTCTCCACTAACCTATCCAAATCTCTCAAATTTCTTATTATCTCCTCTTCAATATTTGTTGGGTTCAAGCAAACGGTTCTCGCTATATGGACTCCCAACCTAGGTGCTCCACATGAAATCATTCTTCTTCTTCTACTGCACCTAAATCCTCAAACTCTAAGGGTAAGCAACATATGTGTCATAGGGAGAAAAAAAATTAAAATTAAATATGCAACTGGCAGTCGACTGCGTCATGGGATAGTCGAAAGTTAAACTCTTTAACTATGGAATAAGTCATTATGGTCGACTGTTAATTTGTGAATTTGAAAGTCGACTGTTATGCTAGCATTCGACTGCAAATATGTTTATTTGGATGTAACACGAAAAAAATCAAGAAAATTAACAATAAATCAAAAAGAAATATTGATAATATTCAATTCACCTCGTAACTCATTTTTCATCTAAAGATTTTGTAAAAATATCATCTAATTGCAAATCAGTCAGAACATAATCAAGAACAATATCACATTTAATGAAATGATAACGAATTTCTATATGCTTTGTGCAAATATATTGATCAAAGTTTTTAGTCATCTGAATAGTACTAGTATTATCACACTTAATTGGAATATGATTAAGAAATACCTTATAGTCCTCCAATATGTGTTTCATCCATAATACATATGCACAATATGATCTTGCAGCTATGTATTTGGCTTCGGTGGAGGATAACGTAATGAAGTTTTACTTCTATGAAGCCCATGATACGAAACAATTTTCAAGAAAGTAACATGTGCTGCTTGTACTTTTTCTGTTAGTTACACTTTCAGCATAAAGGGCATTTGAATATCCTACAAGAGAAAATTTTCTTTTTTTCGGCTACCAAAGTCTCACATTTGGAGTACCTTTGAGGTATAGAATGATACGTTTAACGACAACCAAATGTGATTCTTTGGGACACGAATGAAAATGGGCACATGGACAAACACTAAACATAATATCAGGACGAGATGCAGTAATATACAGTAAGACTTCCTATCATATCACGACAGGTAGAAACATAACAATTTTTATCATTTTCATCCTTTGAGAGTTTTGTAGTAGTTTTCATCGAGGTTTTGTATGTGTTTGCATTTTCCAATCCAAACTTCTTAACCAATTTTCTCACAAATTTAGATTGTTTTATGAAGATTTTGTTTTTTCTTTGTTGTACTTGAAGACCAAGCAAATAGTTCAACTCACCCATCATGCTCATGTCAAATTTATCCTGCATGTGCTTTGAAAATTTCATGCACATATTTTAGTAAACCCAAAAATAATATTGCCAACAATCATATTGAATCTGAACAATAAAATTTGAGCAATCAAATATCTTTAAGATAGTGCTTGAAAAATGCAGTGTCTACTTTTCTTTTTGAGAAACCTATGTGAGTAAAAAACGAGGTGAAACATTTATGCCAATTAAGCTCGAGGTACTTCCTTCAAATCGTATAGTGTCAAGAAGAACATATCCAATTTTTATGGTATCAATATGCAAAATACGTATATAATATTTAATATATAAATGATCATAACAACAATTAAAACCATTCTCATTTTATTGTTCAAAACTCTTTTTTTTATACACTAATAAGGGGCATAAAAATAAATCAAAAATTAGTTGATGAAAACCAACCTTTGCTCAGTCTGTAAAACAACAATAATATATTTTTGTACAAAACTCTAAATAAACTTAAACCAATTTTATTTAAAAGATCTTTTCGAGCTCTTGCAAAATGATACCTTACTTGACTAATTTAGTATGGAAATGAGAGAGGTATTAGTTCCACAAAATCAGTCTATCAATAAATCCTAAAAATTACAAATTATAATCAAATTAAAATTAGATGTTAAGAAACTTTGGTCTAGTTTGACCTCAATTAAATTCTAAAAAGTAGTTATCAAATATAAGTTAGTTAGATAGACATATTTAAAGGAAATATAGTATACAAATATGATTAAAATCCTCTATTTGCTTGAATGCAGAACTAGTTTTGATATATTTGAACATCCATAATAATTTAAACTGATTCCAAATACTTCAAAACTCCATAAGAGATCAAAATAAGAATAGAAGAAAAGTAAATGACACTAAATCAAGTGGATTGCAAAAATTGTAGTAATTTGAAATAAAAATAGGAATCCAAATTTAAGCATGATAATAAAGCATGATTTCCAAATGACATGGTAAACTAAAATAGTACACAAAAGCATAAATGTATGTGGATATAATTGTTCCTAATAAGAAAAACAATACAACATAACTGTGACCAAGATGAATTAAAAAAAATAGTGTAAGGTGTACAATTTTTACCTTATCCATTGTTACCTAACAAAATTAGTATTCTTTTTAAAGCACAATTATAAGAAATATGTTTTATTCTACAACAGTAATTGCATGTAATATGATTATATCTTGGTTCACATACATTTGAATAATTATACATATGTGTATGAGAAGATTGTTTAGGAATTTGATGTTGTGGTGGATTGTTGTAACCAAGTCCTCTTTTATCATAGGCCGTAAGTGGGTTCCTTTTCGTATTTTTCAATAGTTACTTTGAGCTCAATTATTTTACGACAAAGCCTCTTTCTTGTATGATCATCATCTTTAGTATCCCAACGAAGATTATTGAGTGTTACAACAAGTTGTCTATTTTGTTCAAGGACTTCTTTACAACCTTTTACTACTTAATCAAATTTCTTTTTGCAGTCATCAAGTTCAGTAGTAAGCTTAGCAATATGAGTAGTTTTCTCATGGATAACTCTTAGATTTTCATTATTTATTGATAGTGATTTTTTAATTGGTTGTTTTAAACGTTCATTTTCCTCTATCAATAAACCATGATCTTTTCTAAATAACTCGTTTTTCAATAATTAAAGAATTCATATTTTTAATTTTTTGTTTCTATCAATGCATGAGTCATGCAATCCATTATTCATTCGTTTATATTGCTTTAAGTTCACGACTAACCATTTTGGCATAATTTTTTAAATTATTAGCAATATCAACCAATTCATCATAAGTAGGTTTTTCGATTACCACTTCTTAAAGTGATGATTGTCCCTCATCATCTCCAAGAGCCATGAATCCAAACACATTTGCTTGCTCATATTAATTGTCTTCATTGTCTCTTGAATGAGAATCAAGCCAAGTTGCCTTCAATGCATTCTTTTTGTAGTTGGGATTATATGATTTGTTCCAATCTTGAGTGAGAGAACAATTTGGACGAAGATATCAGGGCTTCTTACATTTGTAACAAGCATCTTCTTTACCTTTGTCTCTTCCTCATTGGTACCTACCATATTTTTGAGTTTTAAGGTATTTACTGAATTGTTTGGTCAATAGTACGATGTCTTCGTCGGATCCTTCATTGTCTAAATTAGTGTTCGAACGACTTGATGTAGTGACTTTTACAACGATGGTCTTCTCCTTAGTTTTGGGTATGATCCAAATGTTCGAACTATACGTCTCCACCATCTCCTTTTCCTATATTTTGAGTTTACCTTGAAAAGTGTAATAATCGAACCCCTTTTCTTTGTGTCTTTCAGTCATGGCAGCAGCTTTGATATTCCATTCTGGCGAGAGACAACGTATGAATTTTCCAATCTTATGGTCATCATCCAAGACCTTACCCAAGGTTTCAAGTTCATGAGTAATAACATCAAAAAAGGCAAACATCTGATCAATTCTTTTACCTGGAATCATATGAAACACATCATACTTATTATAGCATAATAATACTTTAACTTTTACATACAAAGTTGTTCCCTCATGATGCATTTGCATGTTGTTCCAGATTACGTATGCAGTTTTATAGTTTCATCTACATTGCATGAGTTCTTCATTGTTCAAGTCTGCATATAGTGCGGTCATAGCTTTGGAGTTTGCATTGTTTCAGTGAAAGTTCAGCTTTGGTGAAAGATTTCATTTCATAACTAATAGTAATATCTACTTTGTTGATGCAAACATTCCAGACATCTTCTCCACACATCTGCAAAAAGTGGGACATATGAATTTTTCAAACATCATAACATTTTTCATCAAAATAAGGTAAATGTGTAATACTTGACCCATCGGAGTTGGATGACTCCGATGGGTACAAGTCTATGGGATGAGGGATTTCAGCCATTAGACCTTTTGTCACGCCCCACTTCCAAAAAATACGGAATACGAGTACGTAATGTAGTTCCAGCGAATGATTATACATCATCCATAAGCTGTAACAAATTAACTCAACAATATACAAAAGAATACAACCACGCAAGAGAAACAATAACTACACAAACAATGAATAATTCCAAAATAATCATGAAATAAATTCACCAAATAATAATCGAACATCTGGGATAAAACAAACTTTGGGTCATAAAAGCCCAAGAATACAAAGTATCATAAAAGCAATACAATAAGCAAATAACAAGAGATAGCTATAGTAGTCTAATGGTCCAGCTCCGATCTTCAGAGAGTTTGCTCACCAAGTTCTTCTGGTATTGCTCCTTCGGTACCGGTGAATACTTGATCTAAAAAGAGAGAAAAGGGTGTCCTTAGAGCAAGTCATGGATAGCAAGTAGAGAAAAATAAAGGATAAAGGAAGCATGAATATCAAAGAAAGGGACGGGAACAAAGTCAAAGAACAAAGCAAAGGCAGGCAACAATATCGAAGGTCTACAGCAATCACACATGTAATGCGTGATGTCGAGTCAAGCTCCATACAGGATCAAGCATGTGGTTTATTACTCATTTTATTAGCCTATCTAGTACACGTACTACTGCATCCCATATTACAGGTTCGGTGCAAACACACAGTGAACATTTTAGACTGATGGTGAATTCACGGTTCGTGTACTCGGCCCAGTGATTATCAGACAGTGTTTTATGTTCTGGGACAGTGGTTATCAGGCGGTATTTTATGTTTAGGGACAGTGTTTATCATGCAGTGTTTTATGTTTAGGGGCAGTGTTTATCAGGCAGTGGGGCCCGGCGGAGTACAGTTTCCGATTGTTCACTACCAAGTCTACCCATAATACCCCAGCTTTTTATTAGTTTATTTTCATCCTATGTGAGCAAGCAAGAAGGTTTCAATGTTGTATGATACTAAGTGTGACTAATTCTATTCGTTATAGACAAATCATGAAGCAAACAAGTCATTCAAACACACATCACGTAATCAGGATAGCATGACCTTGCTATACTAAAATATGGATTACTGCTACCACAGAAAAGAAAATCTAGATCCGTCGGAAGTTCTAAAAACTAGACTTCCACACGGTTCCAGCAAATATATATAAGGCATATAAAAGATACAGAAGCTATGGTGAAAACTCTATTCTATTCAGATTTTATGTTCAGGCAACATGATGTAAATTATGTTCACCTATTTGTTTCAGGTCCGAAAACTCATCAAATAAATCTATAAATATTTTGGGGCATTCCTACACATGTCTAGTCTCAACTAGATTTATTTTAGATTTTTATTTTACTGCTAACATGGTCAAATAAATTATAGAACTGCAAGATACATATGCATTTGTGAATCTGAAAATTCTGATACAGTTGTACTAAAATGATGATATCTAACAGATCACACATTGGAATCCAAATCCGCAAAAGGGGTAGGAAACTAGACATCAGTGGCTAAATTTCATGTTCATAAAGTTATTTCAAAATATAATAGCAACATGGTCAAAAATCTGATTCAAAAAGAAACAACTAGCAGTCTAGAATATATTTTGACATGAATTGGCAACAATTAAATTATACAATCATATTTTTCATGCAAATTAATGATCAAAGTGTCAATAGATGTTTAATATGCATAATTTCAGTTTCTAAGATGTAATTTCAGAGGCATGGTAGTCAATTCATTAAATCAATGTAATCTGACATGTATACAATTCATCAAACAAGTCTACAATATGGATCTAGTTATTTTCATGTAATTGTGCATATGCATGAAACAATAGGTATGTTTTAGATCAAAGAGAACGGCACGATGTTAAGAGTATGTCGGGTTAGCTCGTGTAAATACTCGATAAACCTAACGGAATTGTCAAATACAACATGATAAGAAAAAGGACGGGATCTACTTGCAGAGATCAAAGGAATCTTGAACAAAATAAAATACTAGTTCAAGAAGAGACTTGCTTATTAAATTACAGATTCGAATAACTAGAATAACGAGATAAGAATCTTGGGCAACGACCCACAAGAACACGTGAGAGTCACGTGCGAACTACGTGCAAAACAACAACACAGCACTCAAGATCCAATCAGCACACAAACCCCACAGCGGAACCCAAGCACACACAGAACAGCCAAGATTGGATCCAAGCCAAAAGAGCAAACGACGAGACGAGATCTGCTACACACACAACACCAAACACCAAATCGGCCAATGGTGTTCCTTCTCCTTCCTTACTTCGAGAGAGAAAGAGAGAGAGAGAGAGAGAGACTAGCGGCGCTCGGGACGATGGAGACGACACCACGGTGAGGCAGCAACACGGACAACGGCGGCGCTGTGGTCAGGAAGCGACGGCAACGGTGAGACTTCGACGACGGCTCTGTTTCTCGACGAGAACAGAGGAGACGATAACTGGGGGATGAACGGGCTTAGACAACGACCACGATGATGAGGCGGGGTTCTCTGGTGGTTATGAGGGTGAACGAAGTGGGGATCACAGTGGAAGAACGGTGGATGGAGAGGTGCAGGCAGTGGGCTCGGTGACGGGGGGATGGGTTTGAGCGGAAGATAGGCTACGGGGTGGAGATGATCGGTATGGCGTTGAGATGGTGGCGACGAGGGGACGGTGAAGAGGATGATGGTGGAGGAGGAAGGTGGTCGGTGTGGCGATCAGGAGTTTGGTGGGTGCGGTCGAAGATGAAACATAGGAGAGGGGTGGAGGAACAGTAACGGGGATATCTAAGTAGTGGGTGAAGGGTTAATGTCGACTAGGGGATGATTAGGGTTGGATTAGGGTTTAATTAGAAGATTAGAGTATATTTATAGGAAAAAATAGGATATTGGGTTATAGGGTAATTGGGTATTTGACCCAATAAATAAAAATACATTGTATATGAACATAATCGATCAATATAAACCCAAATACAAAAGAATAGGATATATGGTAAGATATGGTTTATAACAAAAATACAATTTGTATCACATTACATAAATTATTTGGAATCATTAAAAATACAATTATTAAAGAAGAACGGATTTGTTTTAATAATCAACTGACGGAGAAAATAATAATAACAATAGTAATAAAACATAATTCCAAAACAATGTGAATAATAATAGTAACTGTAACCCCTGTTTTCCTAAAAACGTATTTTTACATATTTTCTGTATTTAGAAATTTTCGCAAATTATTTTTTTTTTCGGTTTTCAAATTCTTTTGTCAAAATGTTTTTTTTTTTTGGATCTTCTATTCTAAAATCGGTTTTCGATCAATAATTTTAAATTATAACTATTTTCTATGATTTTATATTGAAATACAATTCCTAGTTTTGTTATTATTTCTCTTATTATTATTACTGTTATTATTGTTATTATTATTACTAATTTTGGCAGGTTATTGCAAATCCATTTCTATGTGCTAATTATATTGTATCTATTTTAAATAAATACTATTTTGTAATGCAAATTATATTTTTTGTAAACAATATTTTTATTTGTTATTTAATTTTCCTATTTAATTTTAAAACCCTATACACATTTACAAAAATCCCTTTTTTTTAAAAAAAAACCCCATAACCCGTTTACTACCCCACCCAGAAACCCATTATCCTTTTTTCCTAAATACCCATTTACCCAATAGTGCATGCTCTGTTATTCATACCTATTAACTATCATTTTAAATCCTACTAGTGTTACCCTGTGCAAATTGCACAGACTAAATAAGTTTGGCATATGCATAAGTCAATTGACTATCTATAGATTCTAACAAAAAATATTAACTACAAAACCCTAACTTAGAGAGCAAGAGAAAAAGAGTGAATAGGTACCTATGATGGTGATGTGAGCATCAGTGACGTTCTTGAGTTCGATCGAGACCATCTCGTTGTTCAACTTTATCAAAAACCTAAAACTCAACCAAAAAACTGAAAAAAGAACACGAAAATAAAAGAAATAAAACATAATAATTCTAATAAAAAATTAAGAAATGGAAAGAAGAGATGGAGGTTCCTACCGTGAACAGCAGTGGCGTTGTTGGGTTCGATCGAGACCGTCTCGTTGTTCAGGTTCATCAAAAACCTAGAACCCATCCCCAAAACTTTTTTTAAAAAAACACGAAATTAAAGAAATAGAACAAAATAGTGCTAATCAAAAATTAAGAAATCGAAAGAAAAGAGGGAGATACCTTCCGTTAACAGTTGTGGCGTTCTTGAGTTCGATTGAGACCGTCTAGTTGTTGAGCTTCATAAAAAACCTAAAACTCATCATCAAAACAGAAAAAAGCAGACAAAAATTAGAGAAATAAATCATTAATAATGCGAATTAAAAATTCAAGAAATTGAAAGAAGAGAGGGAGGAACCTGACGTGAACAGCAGTGGCGTTGTCGAGTTCGATCAAGACCGTCTAATTGTTCAGCTTCATCAAAAATTTAGAAGTTATGAGTTAAGAAATTAATTAGCTATAAGTTAACAACTATAGTGCAAGATGATTGAGGTGAGTGTGGATGTTAAATTACTCATTTTGTCGTACTTTGTCAGTCGGTATAACATTATGTTAACTCCAACAGAGGTTACAGTTTGATGTTTATTGAGAACCCGTTTCAATTTGGTTCATGTTGGTGTGGTTTGTTGGTTGTTTCAATGAAATGAGTATTTAAGATGAAAAATAGTTAGTTTCAATGAAATGAGTATTTAAGATAAAAAATAGTTAGTGTTGTAGTTGAAATATAGTCCCATTTGATCATTTGAAGCGTAAAGAGGAATCCGAAGGTAGATTTGTTTACATGTAGCCTCTTAGTCTTCGACCTCGCATCTAGTGTACCACCTCAATCATCTTGCACTATGGATGTATAACAAAATTCCCACTTCAAAATCTCCAACAAAAAACACCGACATGAACCAAATTGAAACGGGTTTTCAATAGTTGGAGTTCACATAATGTTATATCGAGTAAAAAAGTACGACAAAATGAGTAACTTAACATCCACGCTCACCTCAATCATCTCTAGTCTAAATAACTATAATGAGTAATGTAAATATTCAATACCAACATTTCCAGGTTCCTCTCAAAATCAAATGATCAAATGAGCGCACATTGCAACTAAACCACTAACCAAATGACATCAAAACTTGCACATAAGGTGTCTGACAAAATACCCACTTCAAATCCTCCAAACTAACCACACCAAATCAAGTCAAATCCTAATGGGTTATCAACATAATTTCCAACTCTACACCTCATTTAAGGATCTCAACTTATGGTGGCTCAAAAAGCTTAGTTTCAGATAAAAAGCTTGAATTTGGGTAAATAAATTATATAGATATAATATAATATAATATATAATAATATAATTGGCAAAAATGGCTACAGGGCGGATGTTAGAGCATCTGTAGTCGTTTGATGCCATATTTTGGGTATTTGGCAAATGGAAATGGAAAAAATGGCTTTGCGCTGTAGTCGTCAAAAGCCAAAATTTGAGTGAGGTCTCAGAAATTTAAATAAATAAAAAATATATATATATATAGAAAATATATTTGCATTGAAGTGAGGGAGTGAGGGACAAAGTACAAAAAAATAATAAAAAAATAAAAAAGTTAACAAAACTGTACACAAAAGGACAAAAAAAAATTAAAAAAAACCAAAAAAAAAAAACCACCAATTGCCTGGGACGGGGGATGAAGTCCCGTCCTAGGCCAATTGGCTTTTGAGAAGTTGCATTGGACGGTACATTATGTACTGTCCGTCATTTTTTTATTTTTTTTAAATTTAATTAATCAGACGGGGGATTATCTTCCGTCTATCGCTTTTTTCGTATACAAAATTGCAGCGATGGTGTATTGTTTGTCGTCCGTCATTTCGGACGAAATATTATCTATCGTCTGGCTATATTTTGGCAATTGCCATTTTGATTGTCAAATATAGCCGTGTCCTGTAGCGATCAAACCCAATTTTTGGGTATTTGGCCAACGACTACAAAGTTTTTTTTTTCCAAATTTTGGAAAATTTGGGTATATGGCAAACGACTACAGATGCTCTTAAACTCAACATCATATTATGAGAAGCAAACAAAAAATGGAGGAATCAGATTAAATGCAGATACTGATGGATATTAATAGAAATGACACATGCTTTGAATACAAAATTAGTTTTGCCTAGTAGAATTATTTGATTATTTAGATATTTAGGTTCGCTAGCTTTTTTTGGCTTCCACTGCTATCTCTCTCTCATATTTATTAGAGAAACACCCAAAAAAAATAAAATAATAAATATTAAAATTACATTAGCTTCCTACTCTCACCTTGTCGACTTCCCGTTTACTTCTTCTTTTTCTTCTCCGATTTTGAAAAGTCGAAAAGGGTTTGCTCAAAATCTTGTGCACTTTCAGAAAGTTACCATCTTTATTAGTTCCCCTCTTTTTCAGATTTTGAATAAGGGTTTTAGAGTACAAACAGAGAGAGGAAAATGAGCTTCATTCTTGATCTGGTTTTTGGGATCGTCGTGCGGCGGGCGGTGGGCGGCGACGGGCGACGGGTAGAGACGGCCGGCGATGGCAAGGAGATCGACGGGCGGCAGAGAATATTTAGGTGGGTTTTGGGTAGGCAGAGTTAGGGTTTGTGGGTTTTGGGAAGATGTGAAAAAGAAAATATTTTTTTGTGTGTTTTTTTTAATTAATTATGTTTTGACAATTGGTGTGGACTGCACGTATAAATTTCTAGTTTTTGCTCTCCTTCCTTTATTTCAAAATAGAGAAAGAAGAGATGAGATAAACCTATTAGCTTAAAATATATATAATATATAATATAATTAGCAACTAATAATCACTCAATCTACACAAAATTAACCATAAATCAAACTTTACCAAAGACCTTACATCCTCCCCCCCCCCCTAAACAAACACATCTCCTTGTACAAACAACCAAATTTTGCCCCCCAAAAAATCCAAAAAAAATCATAAAATTCAACTAAATTAAACTCGGGATAACAAAGTAAAGATCAAACTGGGCATCTTAAGAATAAAAGAAAAATAATACTTGAACTGACTCTGCTGACATGTTCCTTCTTCAAATCCTTGCCTTCTTTCCTAAAATCAGGACTGTTCTTCCCATCCTCCTCCTTATTAGATGTTCCAAAACATGGGAACAACCCATTTAAGACAAAATATAAAAATATTGTAATATACTAAAAAATCCCAATGCCTTAAAAAAACTACAGCATCAGTGAGTTTGGATTTCCAAATGGATTTATGAATTCCTTTATAAATTCGTAAATGGATCTTGCAAGATTAAACTTGCCCTAAAAAAACTGACCTTCAAAATGGCAAGCGACGATCGGGGCCGGGCGTGGGCGTCGGCCGGCGGACGGCGTGGGCGACGGCCGGGATCGGGACGGCGTGGGCGACGACCGGGATCGGGACAAACGGGTGAGGAGAGTTGGGAGGGTTTTGGGGGCAGGGAGAATTGATTAGGGTTTGTGTGTTTTGGAAAGATGTGGAAGATGGAAGGTTTTTTTTGGTATTTTTTAAAATTTTTCTGTTTTAACAATTAGTGTGGGTTGCACGTGTCAGTTCCTACTTTTGCTCTCCTTTCTCTATTTCAAAATGGAGAAAGGAGAGAGGAGGTAGGCCTATTTGGTTAAGATATATATTCCCACTCTGTACACTATCACCCTATTATCAAACCAACTAACCATATATGCATCTATACCATATATCCTATTAATTATCTAACCTAAACCAACCTATTAATTACCATGTGTACACCTCCTCCCTTCCCTGGGTATTTAAAAGCCATGCAACCGAACCATTACTACCCATTTATTAAACTTCCTATTATGCATCCTCACAAAATCCCTTATCTGTTTTGCACCCACTACCGAAATCATGTATACTACCCCCAGGGCCAGCCCTGAGTTCCGGGGGTCCTAGGCGAACTTCCGAAATGGGCCTCCCCTGCCCCATACATTTAAAGAAAAACATGCAAAAAAAAAATTACGTGCGAAATGCGTGCCTATATTTACAAGGGAAGTTTGAAATTGGGAGCCCCTAAAATCGCGATTTCGGCGGGGGCCTGAGGCGGCCGCCTTGCCCGCCTACATATCAGGGCCGACCCTGACTACCCCCTAACCCGATCTGCATGCTAACCCGACCTGTAGACGCCTCAATTTCCCCTAGCCCTAACTTCTTTTAACCCCAACATATATATATATCATTCCCATGCACTGTGTGTATCCCCTAGCCGCCAAAGATATTTCCCTCGGTTCTCTCTCTCCTAACGCCATCTCTTGCTCTCTTGATCTCTTGCTCTTGGGTTTTCTTGTGCGTGCTCGAGTGCGCGTGTAGATCGTTCGTGAGTTCGTGGGAATTGCTCATACTTTTGAATTCGTCGTTCTTTATCCCGATTTAAGGCAAGTAATTTGTACTCCAATTCATTTGTTTGATACAAGTCAAAAAAGTTCATCTATAGTGTAGTTGAGTCTAGAGGCGACTCTTGTTTGTGTTTTGATTGATGGGTTTCGTCTCTATTGTGAAAATATGACCATAGATGACTCACGACACAATTTGGATATGAAACAACCTAGGATTCGCCTGTCCTTGATTTGATTCATGTATGTGAGACTTTGGTGAGAATTTGTATTTTGGTTGAGACCCATATGATATATTTGGCATGAACATGTTAGGTACCCTAAATCATAATGTTTAGACACTTTGTAGACTCGATTTCATGTATGGATGTATTTGGATCAATTTTCTTGAATCTATGTTGGTTTTGTTTTAAGGGAAAAATCTGTAGTTTGTCGCTGTTCTGTTTTGGTTGCTGTTTTGGACTATTTTAAATTCAGTATCTTAATTTCGGTATAAAACATGAGTTTTAGAGAATTTCATATATTTTCAAACCCCTCTGACCTTGCTTGATTTTGTTTTTGTATGAGTGAGTTATGACTGTTTTACTACAGAGGTGTCGATCTTTTCCAGATTCTGTTTCTCGGTAATTTTGATGACAAATCATTTTAAAGAACTATGCTACATAAATTATTTTGATCCAAAAATTTGTTCAGTCTTTCTATACATATCTAGGGATTACCCGGAATTTTGGTGAATTTTATTGGTGAGTTTTATGCATTGTTTCATACCCGTTTAAGAAAACTATACATGCTGTATTTTGCTCGCTGTTCTGTAAAGAACCTTATTTTCATTATGATTACTTTTACTGTATGGAAAATATTTGTGAAATATGAAAGTTAATATATTTTGTCTATTTTCATCTCCCTTTAGCGGATTTGGATTTCGTTTCACGGCTTGCGAGATATTTCAGTTTTCGTACAACAGTGTTGGGAATTCCAGATTTTCCAAAGTATCGTGTCTTGATGTTTTCTTATTTTTGATGACTAAACTAATTTTACTGGAATATTATAAAACTTTATATTCTGATTTTAGACATTTAGGGGAATACCCCAGATTTTTCCTGAAATTATTTGAGAGGTTTTGATGCAGTTTTCCTGACTGAGAATTCGTTTTACTGATTTCTGACTGAACATGTTTTCTGTTTTCAAATCTGTTTTGAGTTATGATGTTGTGAATTACTATGTGACTTATTTATATTCACTGGATTCGTGTGGAAGTCTATTTTCTAGATTCTTTAACGGATTCAGATTTACATTTCTGTAACGACAAGAATCACTGTTTTATTATTGCACTGTCTTGCTATCCTGAATTAGAAAACTAGTTATTTTACCCTATTATGTGTTATCTTGTACCTGTACTTGTTTATCTTGCACCCTGAACCTGATACATGTTTATACCTATTATTCTTGCTTTTTTTGCAACACATACATGCATGCCTGATTATAATAACAATTAACTAAGCCGGAGTTTAATGGGAAAGATCTAGTAGTGGATAGTGCAGAAACATGGACTCGGAAGGAGACTTGTGTTTCCTGTATGACAAGTTACAGATGAAATTACCGATCAAGTTTACCGATCAAGTTTACCGATCAAGTTACTGATCAAGTTTACCGATCAAGTTACCGATCAAGTTACCGATCAAGTTTACCGATGAAGTTCTGTGATTCTGTGAATACCTGAGTATACTGCCTTGTATGGTCCCCTATGAAATCTAAAACGTAACTATTTTTTGTAGCAACCATGTGTTATAATATAGGGTGCATGAAGTGCTACCTAGATAGTAAAATAACAAGACTTGACATGACATAATCTGATTTCCTGTATACCTGATTATTCTGTTACATGATTACCTGTTTATCTGTTACCTGATACATGATACATGCTTGCTTGATATTAGACTACATGATACATGAGACTTGTTTACTTGAGACTTGAAACTTGACACTTGATACATGATTACATGATACCTGACACCTGATGCATGTTTACATGATACTTGATTACTTTACACTAGATTCATGCCATTTACACTTGTTTACTTTACCATGCTAGTTGTTTATTTTGACATCATGCTTATACCATGTTGCTAGTTGGTTTCCCCATGTACTTGTATCCTACATTATAAGTGGCCCGTAACTTACAATTGACGGGTATTTGTTTTTCTCTTTTCCTCTTCCCTGCATTCGTTGAATTGCAGATTTTGGAGAACAGGTTCCAGATGGTATAGGTGATATGAAGTATAGTGTTGGATCTTGTTGTTATTATTTCTTGTAGTTTGCTTGAACAATATTGTATTTTTGATACTTGGATTTATTCTTGTAATTGGGCAATGTGATCCAGGATTATTTGTGTATTTCAGATTATGACTATCTGAGATTAATATATTTTATTTTAAGTATTCTTGTTGGTATTTGGTTCATGTGTGCATGTGGTTGACTTTTCTGGCTTCCGACTCTGATTATATTGTGATATGTTGTAAGGATTCTTAAACAGCTTATGAATGATGAAAATCATTCGCTGGGCTTTTGTCGCGTATCCGTATTCCGTATTCTTTTTGGGAAGCGGGGCGTAACAGTAACCATTACAATAAAAATAATAATACTAATAATATCGATTAATAATAACAATAAGAATAAGAATAAAAATACTAACAACAACAATAGAAATTATCATAGTAGTTATCATATATATAAAAATAGGAATTTGTTGAAATAGTCCAAACAGTAATAATATTTTTTATTTGAGTTAAAATGTAAATGGTTGATCAAGTAGAAATGGATACAAAGTTTATTCAAAATAATTAAAACTATTGTTTAGAAAAATGCTTTAACAAAACGAATTTAATAAATAACGAATTTATAAATATCAAAATACAGAAAAATACTTAAGAAAATACGTATTTGTGGAAATAGGGGTTACACCTTTACTCTAGATTTTAAGCTAGTTTTGAGCACCTCGCTCCGATACCACTGTAAATCACCCTTGGTAGAGGGGGGGGGGGGGATTGTGCTGAAATTAAAAACTTAAAGTAAATGCAATAATGATTGCATAAAGCAAAGAGTAAAGATAGAGAAAGCAAATAAAGCAATGAAGCAAGACACAAAGATATAAGTGGTTCGACCCACAGGTCTACTCCACTATCAGTTACTTGCAGCAATTCTACACCCCAAGTGTTCCACTATACTTCAACCCGTACAGTGAGTTCTCGGTATTCAGGCCGAGATTCCTATTACACCCAATATCACTTCTATTAGATGCTTGTGTATGTTTTGTACACACCAAACTTAGAGTCACCAAATTGAAATACTTCAAATTTAGAAACCTTAATATATATCATCATTTTTCTCATACATTATATCAACGAAAAAAAATTGAGATGTAAACACTGAAATATCCTAAACATTCACAAATACAGTTGTCTATAGATAAAAATATGTACAACCTATTTGTTTATTGATTTTATATTCTATATGGGAAATGGATACAAATAACTGAGTGAGATTTTTTTTTTCTCTAACCTTATGAATTGATAGAGATAAGGAACTAAGAATTTGTAATGGATAGTGATAAGAGGAGTAATATTTATCATGTGTTTAATATGAAAATGCCACATGGTGAAATGAACAAAAGATGAAAAATGTTAATTTTATCACATGTTTAATATGGAAATGCCACATGGAACAAGAAAAGAAATAAAAATATCTGTTTGGTCCAAGTAAAAGAATCAAAACATAGCTTTATATATATATATATATATATATATATATATATATATATAGAGAGAGAGAGAGAGAGAGAGAGAGAGAGATAATGAACTAAGAATTTGTAATGGATAATGATAAAAGGAGTGATATTTATCATGTGTTTAATATGAAAATGCCACATGGTGAAATGAACAAAAGATGATAAATGTTAATTTTATCACATGTTTAATATGGAAATGCCACATGGAACAAGAAAAGAAATAAAAATATTTGTGTGGTTCAAGCAAAAGAATCAAAACATAGCTTTATATATATATATATATATATATATATATATATATATATATATATATATATATATATATATATATATATATATATACATACACTAGCAGTAACCCGTGTGATGCACGAATGAACATGTTCATGATTTTCAAGTTGTTGTGATGATGATATTAAAATTAACATTTTAACTTGCTCATTTTTTTATTTGACCAGAAACTTTTCCACTTTTTGAAGGTAGATAAACAACAAAGAAGAAAACAAATTTTCTAAATTATAAACCAAATTCTAAAAACAACAATTAAGTGGAAATAGAAAGTAGTAGTTTAGTTGAATAACTTATAAATAAAACTTAATATCTAGATTTTCTAAACACTATTAGATAGATCTGAATCTATCTAATAAACTATATTATCAGTATATTACACCCTAAAGTATTAGACCGTATTTCCAACATATTACATGCACCCCACCTTGCGAGACTGTATTGCCCCAACCATTTCATATTTAAAGCAAAAATTGTAGATTGGTTATCAAGCTTATTTCAAATTAAATTTTTATTTCCATTTTCATTATTAAGAGGGAAAATTGTGTAGTCTAATACAAGGCAAAGCTTTTCAAATTAGTTTAATATTTTTTCCCATTTTCTTACTCGAGTGTGGGGGTAGTTTAGTTGGGATATGAAATATATGGCCTAAGATAACATCAAGGTAGTTAGAAGTTATTTAGGTAATTGTGTAGCACAAAAAATGTCATGTGGTGGAGAAATATAAAAATTGGAAAAAAATAACACGTGACAGAGAAAAGTAAAACTCATATATATATATATATATATATATATATATATATATATATATATATGCATATTATTCTTTACCTTGTTGAACAATTTCTAGTCACTCACTCTATTTACCATAACACAGGTATTAGAACAAGCGAGACTGTAAAGACTATAATACCTATCTCATTGTGGCCATTGTTCCCATTTGTATGTCGTGCATACAGACACATTGCAGCCGCTCCCTAATGCCAATATGAACATGCAACCATTCATATCTACTGTATTTATAGCCCCCCCCCCCCCCAATCACCCACTGTACACTATTGACTATACAAAGCTGTAACTGTTGGTGTATGCCCTAGAGGCCAGTTGTGTATTGACATTATTAGTTTACATTGCATCATAACATTTATTTCATATATGAGGTATTTTATTTATTGTGTTTTTTCTTATTGTGATTAAATGAACATAATAAAGTCCTTAAAATAGTAGGTTCAATACCATGGGAGGTCAAGTGCATAAATTAATTGTGAGATCCTATTGATTGTAATTATACCACTATTCTTAAATATCCCAAGTCAAGTATTATTATGAATTAGGACAACAATAATACATAGAATCTAGTATGAGCATAGACTGATGACCATATCTCACGGATCATGGATATGAGATATCAAATCTTCACATGGGTACATATTAGAGTAATTATGTACTGGACTGACTCACCATGAGAACGCTACATGGATCATTACGTGAGTGTCATAAGCGTTTCTCACAGTGACCATGGTATACGTAGTCCTTTGACTAGAAGTCACGATGGTTCCCTACATGAGAAGTTGTATGTTTTAATATCGTCAAATGTTGTCTGTAATAAGGTGATTATAAAGTCGACTATTGGATATACTACAAATCACGGGGAGGGATGTGAGTGACTTAGATCGGATTTGTCATTCTTACATAACAGGAGCGATATCTATGAGCCCCTTGATTGAGTGAGACTGCAAAATACATGGTCGTGCTCAAATGAGTCAATATGAGATATTGAGCTCATTTGTTTTAGTAAGTATACACAGACATCAAGAAACCAAAGATTGAATTATACAAGGGTGTCACGCTCTATGCCTTGTGATCAATTAAGATATCTGGACAAAGGGACTAGACTACTTAGTAACATTGGTCACAGATAGGTTATGTCAAATCACTGACATTCCCGTTACTTAAGTAGCATTGATGTATTGCTAGATACTGCTCACTGTTTGTAATACTAGAATATGATTTTAGTATTACTATCAATAATGGGAATCTACAGGGTCACACACTTAGAATGGATATAAGTTGGGTGAATTTAAATGGGGATCCAAGTAAACATTGGTTGGACATTTAATTAGATTAAATGGGCTGACTAAAGTTCAAAGGTCCACACACGAATCTGACCGAGGTCAGATTGTGAGCCCAACAACCTCCTTACTCTCTTAGGGTTGATTTTATGCACCTATATATATGATACAAATTTGTTGAAAAGACGCACATGAGAAAACCCTAGCCGTCACAGAAATTATGAGAGATAGTGATCATGAGGAACATCCCCTTCTCGCAGCTAGCATTGCAGCGTGAGCGAAAGCTTGATTTGATCCATTCGTGTGGATACTGTGGAGCCACTGCAATATTGTAGTGCTATGATCGACTTACTGTGGAGACAACATATCCATCTTCAAGGTATAACTCCTAAATACGATTTATGGTTTTCGCATGGGTTCATAGCTAGGTTTCGATATTTTTTTGTAAATTTTCCACTATCTATTTAATTTGTGATTGCCTTCGAAACCTAAAAGTGGGATCAGAGCCACTTGCGAAACCATAATTCGGTTATGTATAATATGTGATTATTCATGATATGTTCGTACTTTTGAAAGAAAGATTCATATGTGACATATTTTTTGCAACAATTGCAATATAAGGATTCGTTTATGTGTTGATTGTTAACATAGATGCCACACCAGGGTAGCCCTCAGTTTGGAACCATTGAAAACCCTGGAGCAGCAAGATATGATTTGCAGTGACGTTAGGGTTTCTTAATGTAGCGCCCTGGATCCCCGTTACCGGACATCCGTGACCCCTTCCAGAATCTTTACCTTCAAATGCATCTCAACATAGTAATAACATGGAAATTTAAAAACTTCTTTATTGCCAAATAAGTCATTACATCATTGATTACAACCGATAACTTGTTCTTGGACAAGGAGTACAAATTACATCAATTCATTACAACTTATTACAAGTATTTACAGACTCTTGTAAAGCTATCAGCTGCCTCCTGGAATGGTAATCGACTGATTACTTGCGGAACTTCGCTGAGCGGCGCATCGGCTCCCCCGGGACTTGCTTCTTAGCTTCAGGCTTCTGCTGCGCAACTCTGATATCTCTGCACCTGTTCGGAAGGTATAACCGATACCTAAAAGGTGGGAAACGTCAGTACTTCGACTGATGCAAAGCTGGTGATAACAGCGATCCTCTAAAATTCAATCACAACCAATAATTTATACAAAAAGGAAAAGTGTTGTGCCAAAACAAGGGTTTAGTCGATTCGGGTTCTAGTGCAGTGTTATGACATGACCCTATGGCTAGATGCAGCAAACTCACATGCCTAACTTCTAATGCAAGCAAGACTTTGGAGCACGAATGCATCCCATACTACATACGCCCCCAAATCTAGCCGTCTTTCTCCACAATATCGGGATTCGAACCTTCGCCATGCACCATACTCTTGTACACACTCCAGTTCCCAATAGACTGTCCGTCGCCCAAGGAGATTGCAGCAGTCGGTCTATTTCCGCCCTTCAGTGCCCAAGTGGTCACCGCCACTTGGTACCCGCGTACGGACCTCCTTAGAAAACACGTTGAACCTGGTCCTTACGACCCTTGGTTCCACATGTCCATTTATGGACTCTCGCATGCGTGTTCACCCCTCATCGGGTAATGAACTGATATACACCAAAAAGAAACACAAAACACAAAAATCTGTGCTTTAGGGACGTGAGCACCACGGAAGGTCAATTCCTTCGGGCCTCCCGCACCTTACTCCGGCAAACTTTGGGAATCAACAGATCGAGATACGATCTGGGGACTCAATCCATGAGCGGCCGAGAACGTATCCCTACGACTGGAAGATACAACACCGACTATGGTTTACTAGGACTAATGCAACTTCCCAACCCCCCTAATAAACCATTCTAACCCTTACCTTACTCTAATTATTTTGGGTAAGAATTAACTGCTTCCACACTTGCCTATCAGCCTCTGGCCCCTGGCGATACCGGTCCGGTTCGCCGCTTCCCCGGCTTGGACTTGTCCAGCACAATGGCCAATGCCTGCTGCTACCACGGCTGTAAATATATAATTGCCCCGTGAGCTCCACTCACTGGCATGCTCGGACGTTCTACGCTCGGCAGAAGTCTAATAATATAGGCTTGATAGGTGCAGGGTATCCTTTACCCTGGTGACTAACTCGAGTCACACATCCCACTTGGGGAAATCAACCATCACAATAACCGAGATCAACCATCCCTAGACACGAGTCACCGACTCAGCTCACACACAAGGGAAAGAAATGCTTCCACAACCCTTAATCCAATCCCCAGACTAAGCGACCTACGGGTTTCTGCCCGAATATCAAAATGGTCATAACTCTATCGATACAACTCCGATTGGAGTGTATGGCCCCAACCTGGAAAGGTTCGATCCTAGGCTACAACTACCTAGTTGACCACGAGCTTAGATTCAACCATCTAAGTCCTCGACATAGTTTCTCAAGCTCCAACCAGTGTGCTTCCTGCGCACGGGCTGCACCTCACCAGTAACACGAAACCCTATTCGTTCATCAAAACGACACGAACTCAACTTCTATATGAGGGTGTGGGTATCCTCAACAACCCTCTAGTTGGTCATAAGTACAAATTATACCCTTAAGTCACCCTAACACACTCATCTATCATCAATACACCAATTACACAATTGGTCTCTCCAATTCAGAGCACACAGCTCTCCTCTAGTCATCTGTCCAGTCTTTTCAAAAATCATAATAATTCAACCGTTTACTGGATTTTCCTCAAAATAGTTTTGTTGGAAAGTTCTAGGTGTCCCCTATAACTCTCTCCAGGGTCATGATCCTCAAAACATGTATCTAACAGGTCTCAATTTCCCAATCTTTACAGAGTGTCGAAACTGGCTAAAAACAGCACAGTGCTCAATCACAAAATCACAGTAAATTGCAAATTTGTCCAATTGACACAAAATTTATGGTGGTGATACTAGACATCATACCCAACATTATGCAAAAGACCTCACATCAAAATTCTAAGTATTCAGTGAGTAATAGCCACTGCAAGTTATCTCAGAAACCATCCAGTTTTCTTAATTCAACCTCAGATACTGATCATAGATAGATTTTTCTCATGCCTCTAAATTCATCCAAACAATTTACTGATTTTTGTAGATAATAAAAATGCATTACAGAATAATGAGTAAAAATTTCAAATCAAAATCATGCTTAAATAAATTACGAAAAATTCCTACAATATCAACCATTCTGTTTTTCTTTTCCTGAGTCTGCCTTACGACACATATCCATTTCTCAATTTTATTAGCATAACAAATGATTATAGAAAAATCTGAAATAATTCATGAATGATCATAACACATAAATGAACAAATCCTTTTAATTTCGTGGTCTAGTTCAACATATTGTGCTCTCGAAAAAATCCACAACATGGTACTCCGAACCAGCTTTCTCTAGTTCCATTCTGACTTCTACTTCTAACTTTAGAAAAGCAATCCTATGCACTCTAACACACATGCATGCAACCAAATTTGATTAAAAGACAAGAATTTCAAGTTTAGAGAAACTTTCCACCTTAGGTTGTAGTAGTAGAAGGGATCTCTTCAAGCTTCTTCTTGGAAATCTCCTTCTCCTTCACTTCCTTCTTCTTTTCTCTCCTCCTTATCTTTGGGGTGTTATCTTCTGAAAATTCCAGAGCAAATGGGAGAAATGAAGTGTAAATGAGGGTGATGGAGGTGTGTGGTGCGGATTAGACAGGGGGGGGGGGTGTAGGTTAGGCTATAGGTGGTTTGTAGGCCTCAAAACCATGGCTTAGCCCATTGGTTGGGGGTGTGTTATGTTGGCTGCCCAACTTAACTCTTAACGAGCTCCAACGAGTGTGAGATGCGTGTTTTAATGAGCGCACGCAACCTATATTCACTGTAGTACCATACTGTGTTATATTTGCATGTGCGTCGTGCCGAAAACTAGCTGTTATACTAGTATCGATCCGTCTCGTTCTCGTGCATCCTTAGAATGCAACTCTCACAAAAACCGTTCCGTAACCCTAACCATCCACCACGATGTCACAAATCGACCCAATAATACTACAATCAATTGCACGCATAGTAACAATATACATACACATATGCATATATTCAGGTACAGTATAAAACGGGGTGTTACATCACTCCCTCCTTAAAATCGTTCTGTCCCCAGAACGTCCTTAGTGGGAGAAAGAAAAACAACAAAAAACACAGAAAACATTCAAAATAAATCCGGATATAAGGCCTTCATGCGGCTCTCCGGCTCCCACGTGGCTTCTTCCACGAACTGGTTCCTCCAGAGAACTTTGACCATCGGGATAACCTTGCTCCTCAGTACCTTGTCCTGATGATCAAGTATCCTGACTGGTTTCTCTCTACAGGAAAGATCTACCTGTAAATCCTTCGGAACCTCTGGCAACCGATGGCTCGAATCCGGGACATACTTCCGTAGCATAGAGACGTGGAACACGTCATGCCCTTGAGATAGCTAGCCCGGCAGCTCCAACTTATAAGCCATCCTGCCAATCCTTTTCAGAATCTTGTATAGTCCAATATACTTCGGAGCTAACTTCCCGCCTTTCCCAAACCTGATAACTCCTTTGGTCGGCGATACCTTAAGAAATATGGAGTCGCCTTCCTCAAATTCCAACTCTCTTTGGCGGTTGTCCGCATAGCTCTTTGCCTGCTTTGTGCTCCTTGAAGCCTCTTCTGAATAAGCTCAATCTGCTCCGACGTCTGTTGCACGATTTCTGGTCCATACATCTGCCGCTCTCCTACCTCGAACCAACAAATTGGCGTC
The DNA here is from genome assembly GCA_017893485.1 of Hemerocallis citrina. NCBI lineage: Eukaryota > Viridiplantae > Streptophyta > Magnoliopsida > Asparagales > Asphodelaceae > Hemerocallis > Hemerocallis citrina. The sequence continues at coordinate 152,443,140 of CM030362.1, forward strand.
CTGCATCTTCGTCCATACAAAGCTTCATACGGGGCCATGCCAATGCTTGCCTGATGCTGTTATTATAAGCAAACTCTACCAAGGCTAAGTATTTTTCCCAACTTCCTCCGAAGTCCAAAATGCATGTCCGTAACATGTCATCGAGAATCCTGTTGACTCTCTCCTTTTGTCCATCCGTCTGAGGGTGAAAAGTTGTGCTGAAGTCTGTTCTAGTTCCTAATGCTGACTGTAGACTTCGCCAGAATTGAGACATAAATCTTGCATCTCGATCGGATACTATCGACACTGGCACTCCATGTGGCTTTACTATGTTCTCAATGTAGACCTCGGCCAACTTCTCGACTGTCCAGGTCGTCTTTACTAGAAGAAAATGTGCCGACTTGGTCAATCGATCCACAATCACCCATATTGAGTCATTTTCTTAGGGCTCCTGGTTTCTGATTTCCGACCTTAACTTATTGGCATGTCGAACACTCTGCGACAAACTCTGCTATATCTCGCTTCATCCCTGACCACCAATAGTGTTGCTTCACATTGCGATACATCTTGGTGCTTCCGGGGTGAATCGTGAGTAATGTGGAGTGAGCTTCCTTCACGATGTCTTCCCTCAACTCCTCGTCCTTTGGTACACATAGTCGGTTACCCAACCATAGTGAACCTTCTCTTATACTAAATTCTGCCAATTTTTCTTCATGCACTTGCTTCTTCATGTCTTCCATCTCTGGATCTTTGGTCTGAGTCTCTTTTACTCGCTCATCCAAGCTTGGTTGTAACACTAATTGTGCCAGAACTGCACTTATGTGTTGTGTAACCACTTCGATGCCTGCCTGCCTGATCTCTTCATCTAGCTCCCTCTGGGTCGCTATCAACGTTGCCATACTTCTCTTCCTGCTAAGCACGTCTGCTACCACGTTGGCTTTTCCTGGATGATATATAATCTCAGGCCTGATGTCTTCGAGTACTTCCAACCATCTCCTCTGCCTTAAGTCAAGATCCTTCTGTTGGTAGATGTACTTTAAGATCTTGTGATCCGTGTAGATTTCCACCTTTGCTCCGTAGATATAATGTCTCCATGACTTCAAAGCAAAAATTATCGCTGCAAGTTCCAAATCATGAGTTGGATAGTTCTTCTCGTGTGGTCGTAGCTGTCTCGAACCATAAGCTATAACCTTGCCTTCCTGTATCAGCACACATCCGAACCCCAAATACGACGCATCATTGTAGATGACGTAGTCCTTGTCTTCCTGAGGTAAAACCAATATAGGTGCGGAGATCAAACGGTTCTTCAGTTCCTGAAAACTTTCGTCACACTTCTCCGTCCAGTCGAAACTTTGGTTCTTTTTGGTCAAAGCTGTAAGGGGTACAGCTATCCTTGCATAATTCTGGATAAACTTCCGGTAATACCCAGTCATACCCAGAAAATTTCTTACTTCCTTCACCGTCTTTGGTTGTGGCCATTCCTTGACCGCTTATATCTTCTGAGGATCCGTTGCCACTCCCTCCTTAGTAAGGATATGGCCTAGGAATGCAACTTCCGATTTCCAAAACTCACACTTAGATAATTTGGCATACAACTGATGCTCCTGTAACTTGTTCAAGACTGCTGTTAGGTGTTCAGTATGATCCTCTTCCGTCCTTGAATATACCAAAATGTCGTCGATGAAAACCACGACAAATGAGTCGATAAACGGCCGTAGAATTCTATTCATCAAGTCCATGAAAATAGCTGGAGCATTAGTCACTCCAAACGGCATTACCATGAACTCATAGTGTCCATGTTGAGTTCGAAAAGCTGTCTTAGGTACATCCTCTTCCTTGACTCGTACCTGATGATATCCAGATTGTAGATCAATCTTGGAAAACACTGCTGCTCCCTGAAGCTGATCGAACAAATCATCGGTCGTGGAAATTGGGTACTTGTTCCGAATAGTGACTTAATTCAGTTCCCGATAATCGATACACATCCTGGACGACCCGTCCTTCTTCTTAACAAGCAGTACTGGTGCTCCCCAAGGCGATGCACTTGGTCTGATAAATCCTTTCTGCAAGTACTCTTCAATCTGCTTCTTGATCTCATTCTGCTCTACTGGTACCATTCGATAGGGTGTTTTGGATACTGGAGCGCTTTCTAGTTGAATTGTGATGCTAAACTCGACATCACGGTGTGGGGGAATTCCAGGTAAATCCTTTAAGAATACGAATGGAAAATTCCTCACCACTGGTATCTTGCTCACCTCTTCTGGTACCCGTACTCCACTAGCAGTTGCGAAAGTCATTGCCTCCGATCTCTGCTCCCCGTGGAATACAAGTTCCACTCCTTCAGCTGAAATAATTACCTTCTTCTCCTCGCAGTCAATGCTTGCCTTATGCCTCGACATCCAATCCATGCCAATAATGACATCTGTCCCGGCAAAACTCAACTCCAACAAATCGATACTAAGGATTACTCTGCTAATCTGGAGCTTACATCCCCTATAGCATAGATTTGTAGTGAGGTTTGCCCCTGCCGGTGTAGCTACCATCAAAGCTAACTCTGGGATTGCCTTTTGTGTGCATCTTAATTTTCTCAAAAAAGATTTTGACACAAAAGAATGAGTCCATCCACTATCAAACAAGACTGTTGCCAAAACTCCATTTATATATATATATGTCTTGTTACAACAGTACATCGTCCACCAACTTCCATAAACCCAAAATACAACTTAAACTTGATTACATTACTTCTTCAACTTCCAAAAAATCTCAAAATATAGTAGATCCACATATTATCTTCACCTTGTCATTTATCCGGTTACTTGCTCGATGAGCATCCCCTTTGTAATTCTGGGCAATTTGACTTGACATGCCCAAGTTCCTTACAGTTGAAACAACCCTTGATCGCTGCTGGGCAATGCGACTTGTAGTGTCCGACTTTCCCACATTTGTAGCAACTCTTAGTCGCAATTGTTCTCTTGGGGTATTCTCCTTTAGAAGGTTTGGTGATTTTTCCAGTAGTTTTTGGCTTGGGACCCTTCTGAAGTCCCCACCAGCGGTTCTGAAGGTGTGTCATACTGCCTTGAAGCTTCTTTCGTTCTTTCTTCAGGCGAGTCACCTGTGCCTGATGAAATTTGATCTACTGTTGAGCCCGGTGGATCGCCTTGTCCCTGCGTTCCCTTGCCGTTTTCATTTCCAAATACCCGATGGCTATCCTCTGCTGCTCTGCCGTTGGGTCTACCGATGGTGGAGGAGAGTTCTCCTCACCTTCGGTCTCCTGTAGCACTTTCTTCATTTCTTCCTCCATCGTTATCATTTTTCTTGTTGGCATTGGCTTACCTACTGACCCATCCTGGTTGAAGATATCTTCGAACACCATCTGCAAAACATAAACAGGGTTTAGTTTCGGAATTACAGACACATCTTGTTCTGTCTGCCTCTACTAATGTCTGGTAACAGACTAGCCACAATTTGGACTTGACTGCTCCAAGCATGTTAGTAAAGATGAAGTAATCTGAGACTGGTTCACATATAGGGAAGATCATAATCATAAGTTGTAGCGCTACCATATGATTTGTAATCATCCTATTTGTCAACTAGAATCATTTTATCTGGCCTTCAAGTCTAATTTCCAACCGTGTTAGACTGTAATTTGAAGTCAGCTCTGATACCAACTTCTGTAGCGCCCCGGATCCCCGTTACCGGACATCCGTGACCCCTTCCAGAATCTTTACCTTCAAATGCATCTCAACACAGTAATAACATGAAAATTTAAAAAAAAATTTATTGCCAAATAAGTCATTACATCATTGATTACAACTGATAACTTGTTCTTGGACAAGGAGTACAAATTACATCAATTCATTACAACTTATTACAAATATTTACAGACTCTTGTAAAGCTATCAGCTGCCTCCTGGAATGGTAATCGACTGATTACTTGCGGAACTTCACTGAACGGCCCATCGGCTCCCCCGGGACTTGCTTCTTAGCTTCAGGCTTCTGCTGCACGACTCTGATATCTCTGCACATGTTCGGAAGGTATAACCGATACCTAAAAGGTGGGAAACGTCAGTACTTCGACTGACGCAAAGCTGGTGATAACAGCGATCCTCTAAAATTCAATCACAACCAATAATTTATGCAAAAAGGAAAAGTGTTGTGCCAAAACAAGGGTTTAGTGGATTCGGGTTCTAGTGCAGTGTTATGACATGACCCTATGGCTAAATGCAGCAAACTCACATGCCTAACTTCTAATGCAAGCAAGACTTTGGAGCACGAATGCATTCCATACTACATACGCCCCCAAATCTAGCCGTCTTTCTCCACAATATAGGGATTCGAACCCTCGCCATGCACCCTACTCTTGTACACACTCCAGTTCCCAATAGACTATCCGTTGCCCAAGGAGATTGCAGCAGTCGGTCTATTTCTGCCCTGCAGTGCCCAAGTGGTCACCGCCACTTGGTACCCGCGTACGGACCTCCTTAGAAAACACGTTGAACCTGGTCCTTATGACCCTTGGTTCCACATGTCTATTTATGGACTCTCGCATGCGTGTTCACCCCTCATCGGGTAATGAACTGATATACACCAAAAAGAAACACAAAACACAAAAATTCGTGCTTTAGGGACGTGAGCACCACGGAAGGTCAATTCCTTCGGGCCTCCCGCACCTTACTCCGGCAAACTTTGGGAATCAACAGATCGAGATACGAGCCGGGGACTCAATCCATGAGCGGCCGAGAACGTATCCCTACGACTGGAAGATACAACACCGACTATGGTTTACTAGGACTAATGCAACTTCCCAACCCCCCTAATAAACCATTCTAACCCCTACCTTACTCTAATTATTTCGGGTAAGAATTAACTGCTTCCACACTTGCCTATTTGCCTCTGGCTCCTGGCGATACCGATCCGGTTCGCCGCTTCCCCGGCTTGGACTTGTCCAGCACAATGGCCTATGCCTGCCGCTACCACGACTGTAAATATATAATTTCCCCTTGAGCTCCACCCACTGGTATACTCGGACGTCCTACGCTCGGCAGAAGTCTAATAATATAGGCTTGATAGGTGCTTTACCCTAGTGACTAACTCGAGTCACACATCCCACTTGGGGAAATCAACCATCACAATAACCGAGATCAACCATCCCTAGACACGAGTCACCGACTCAGCTCACACACAAGGGAAAGAAATGCTTTCACAATCCTTAATCCAATCCCCAGACTAAGCGACCTACGGGTTTCTGCCCGAATATCAAAATGCTCATAACTCTATCGATACAACTCCGATTGGAGTGTATGGCCCCAACCTGGAAAGGTTCGATCCTAGGCTACAACTACCTAGTTGACCACGAGCTTAGATTCAACCATCTAAGTCCTCAACATAGTTTCTCAAGCTCCAGCCTACGTGCTTCCTGCGCACGGGCTGCACCTCACCAGTAACACGAAACCCTATTCGTTCATCAGAACGACACGAACTCAACTTCTATATGAGGGTGTGGGTATCCTCAACAACCCTCTAGTCGGTCATAAGTACAAATTATACCCTTAAGTCACCCTAACACACTCATCTATCATCAATACACCTATTACACAATTGGTCTCTCCAATTCAGAGCACACAGCTCTACTCTAGTCATCTATCCAGTCTTACAAAAATCATAATAATTCAACCGTTTACTGGATTTGCCTCAAACTAGTTTTGTTGGAAAGTTCTAGGTGTCCCCTACAACTCTCTCCTGGGTCATGATCCTCAAAATATGCCTCTAACAGGTCTCAATTTCCCAATCTTTACAGAGTGTCGAAACTGGCTAAAAACAGCACAGTGCTCAATCACAAAATCACAGTAAATTGCAAATTTGTCCAATTGACACAAAATTTATGGTGGTGATACTAGACATCATAACCAACATTATGAAAAAGACCTAATGTCAAAATTCTAAGTATTCAGTGAGTAATAGCCACTGCAAGTTATCTCAGAAACCATCCAGTTTTCTTAATTCAACCTCAGATACTGATCATAGATAGATTTTTCTCATGCCTCTATATTTATCCAAACAATTTACTGATTTTTGTAGATAATCAAATGAATTACGGAATAATGAATAAAAAATTCTGATCAAAATCATGCTTCAATAAAATACTAAAATTCCTACAATATCTACCATTCTGTTTTTCTTTTCCAAAGTCTGCCTTGCGACACATATCCATTTCTCAATTTTATTAGCATAAAAAATGATCATAGAAAAATCTGAAATAATTCATGGATGATCATAACACATAAATGAACAACCTATTTTAATTTTGTGGTCTAATTCAACATATTGTGCTCTCGGAAAAATCCATAACATGGCACTCCGAACCAGCTTTCTCTAGTTCCATTATGACTTCTACTTCTAACTTTAGAAAAGCAATCCTATGCACTCTAACACACATGCATGCAACCAAATTTGATTAAAAGACAAGAATTTCAAGTTTAGAGAAACTTTCCACCTTAGGTTGTAGTAGTAGAAGGGATCTCTTCAAGCTTCTTCTTGGAAATCTCCTTCTCCTTCACTTCCTTCTTCTTTTCTCTCCTCCTTCTCTTTGGGGTGTTATCTTCTGAAAATTCCAGAGCAAATGGGAGAAATGAAGTGGAAATGAGGGTGATGGAGGTGTGTGGGCCGGATTAGACAAGGGGGGGGGGGGGTAGGTTAGGCTATAGGTGGTTTGTAGGCCTCAAAACCATGGCTTAGCCCATTGGTTTGGGGTGTGTTATGTTGGCTGCCCAACTTAACTCTTAACGAGCTCCAACGAGTGTGAGACGCGTGTTTTAACGAGCGTACGTGTTGTGCAAATCTAGCTACCTAAATAAACAGATAAACTAGACACAAATTAAAAACCTCGCAAGTGCACGAATCGTTTAGAAAAGCGTAGCAATAGCAAGGGTCGATCCCACAGAGATTGTAGACTTTAACTTACTAATCAATAAAAAGAATAGGAATCATAAAGAGTTGTTTTAAAGATCTAAAAGAAATAAAAATATTAAAACTAAATTAAGAAGTGTTGAATCACAAATATTTATGAAGTAGTTGGGTTTAGATTGTCACCAATAGTTAGTAATGCTGAGTCACCTTCTGAATTTCTTCTTATTACTCATGTTTGTTCCCTTTAAGTGCATGGTATCTACTCCTTAAGGTATTGTTTCCCTAAGCTAAGAATTAGGCATGGTATCTACTCTAATTCGTTTATTCCATTAAGTGCTTAGAATGGTATCTACTAAGTTGTACTTAAAGAAAACATAAGATCAGTGGAAACGAACAAACACTCAAGGTTCTAGAAATTGGTATCAGATCTAGATCCCTTAAGTTGATTGAACCAAGAACCCCTAAGATTCCTTTGTTACAATTACAGGCACGAGATACGGATCGTCTCAATATGCTCATATAACAGATTCAGATAAATGGTAACACAAACTTGATATTCTCAAGCTCTGTTTGTCAGTCGACTGGCTCTCACCTCAGTCGACTGCTCTCAGACTTCGAGAACAAGTTTGGTTATCACAAACCTATATCAATTCAATCAGATTCAATCAATAAGTAAATAGAAGAATTCAGAAGAACATAGAACTACATAACTACGGCTTCAATCTACCCAACTATAGAATTTAGTTCCACATAATAATACTTTTATTAATCAACAAGTTCGAATACATGATCATCATAAAAGAATAGAGAGAAGAGAAATAAACTAATGAAGTCCGGCAATAAGTCGACTGTCTGTCACACGGTCGACTGCCTTCGAGTGCTGGATCTCCTCTCTCCTTCTTCGATGCTGATAGAATAATGCCCCTGTTGAAGACTTGAATGCTCAGAACTCTTGTGATTCGGTGATTTTGGAACGTGGAAGGAGAGAGACCCCATTCATGCTTCTTGGTTGGTATTTATAGAACACGACTGAGGAATTAGGGTTTCCCCTTTTTCAGGAAAGTCCCTCTCTTTTTATCATTTCTTTCCTTATTTGATCGGCGATTTATATCTTTCTCTTTTCTTCTTTTTATTCCTTATCTGCTAACCACGTGCTCTTGCCAATCCCCTGTCTCTGGCTTTGATTCGTTGGAGAAGTTATTATTCGCATATAGCCTGGGTTTGGATAGATTTAGATTTAGATTCGGCTGCATCTTATCCTTTCACTCCGCCGCATACCAGTCGACTGCCTTGGATGTAGGTCGACTGGTACTGAGACATCTGTGGCTTCACGACTTCTCGGTCAAGTCGACTGGTGTGCGGGGAAGTCGACTGTGCGGAGGCTTAGCAAACTCTCTGTCCGGTCGATTGGTTGAGGAATTAGTCGACTGATCTCTGCTGTAGTCTGTATTGGTCTGGAATCTGCTCTGTTTTGCTGTTATCGGCTGTTTCCTATTGAAAAGAGAAAATAAGAGTTAAATACCACATATAGAGCTTTTAAATGTGCATTTATAATAAGATTATTGCTCCTAAATGTGAATATTCTTGTGTTCATCAGTACGCAACCTATATTCACTGTAGTACCATACCGTGTTATATTTGCATGTGCATCGTGCCGAAAACTAGCTATTATACTAGTATCGATCCGTCTCGTTCTCGTCCATCCTTGGGATGCAAATCTCAAAAAAACCATCCCGTAACCCTAACCATCCACCACGATGTCACAAATCGACCCAATAATACTACAATCAATTGCACGCATTGTAACAATATACATACACATATGCATATATTCAGGTACAGTACAAAATGGGGTGTTACACTTAAAGCATGAAAAGATCATGCACCGACGTTGTCTGCAGTGGCATTAGGGTTTCTTAAAACATGAAGAGTTCATGGTCTGGCGGTGGCAAGGGATAATGAGGCAATTTTTGCTTGGGGGCACTGCCCCGTGACCCTGCAAGGGGCGGCCTCCCCTTGACCCCCGTCTGCTGTCTGGGCAGCAGGAATCCCATGCCAACTCTGCATAAGGCAATATTAATTCTCCGAAAACCAATCCTTTTTAAATAAAATCCTAACAACATGTTTTTTGTTTATTAAATGTGTTAGGGGCCACAACCAAGTCACATATATTTTATGCTTTTATGTTGTATGAGATACATTATTTGTTTTTTGTTGCATGCAAATGGATAATAGCTGGTGAGATAAATTAATAAAATAACATAATCCCTCAAATTAAATATTAAGTCATAATAAGATGTCTTCCAATGCGTGACACTCGTCTAGGCTAGGATCGATTAAATGTAGGCCTGCCAAAGTAGGTTGCCTTTATCTATCCTGGTGAGACGCGATGAGATAAAAGTAATATTCAACTGCCAATCATTGGGTCTGACTTAACTAGGCTATTTCAAGAGGATTGAAAGTTTAGAGGCATAGAGTTCGGCTTTAGACTATGAGATTGACTACAATAAGTGTTATTCACTCAACTATCTGGGAGTTACATACGATGTAATTGGGAAGTGTTCCCTACTTGAATTTTGGGTGATCAACCAAAGCTGACTCAGAACAAGGTGAAATATGGATCTTGGCCTACTAGAAAATCTTACGATGAAATTTTTCGAGTCAATGCTGAGGGTCATTGATTTAAATAAAAAATAGTTGGAGGTATATTTAATAAAAGACCTTATTAAATATTTTAATGTCATGATACATACTATGCATATTTTTGTTGATGGTTAAATATTTCTTACTTTGCATAATTCTGTTAAATATTTTAATGAAATGATATTTACTTTGCGTATTTCTGTTGATAGATTACCATGGCATCCAACACATTAAATAACCTATCATTGTGATTTGTCCTTTCTGGGACAAATTTTCTGAGACAAATTTTCTAGACTGGTACAGAAATTTGAATATAGTCCTCAATCATGAGAAAAAGTTGTATGTTCTAGAGCAGCCTATTCCTGAGCCACTTGCTGCAAGTGCCCCTCGCACTTCAAGGATGCTCATAAGAAGCATCAAGATGATGTCTTAGAAGTTGGTTGTCTCATGCTAGCCACCATGAACTTTGAGCTTTAGAAACAACATGAGAACATGGATGCCTATGATATGATCATACACCTCAAGAGGCTCTATCAAGAGCAGGCTAGGCATGAGAGGTTTGAGTCTTAAAGGCATTATTTTAGTGCAAACTGGCAGATGGAAGCCCTATTGAAACTATGTGCTCAAGATGATTGGGTACATAGATAACCGTGAAAGACTTGGTTTCCCTTTGGGTCAAGAGTTTGCCACTGACTTGGTCCTGCAATCGTTGTTGAAAAGTTATAGTAAATTCATCATGAACTAAAACATGAATGAAATTGACAAACCTCTGCTAGAACTGCTAAGCATGTTGAGAACTGCTGAACAGAATATTAGTAAGGAAAAGACTATTATGATGGTCCAACATGCCAAAGGTAAGGCAAGGACAAAAAACAGATTAAGAAACCTAAGGGCAAAGAGAAGGGCAAGGGCAGTTACAAGCCCAACACTTCTGTCTTAAAACCTAAGGGTGGGGTGACCAAGGAGGGCACATGCTTCCACTATGGTGAGACCAGACATTGAAAGAATAACTGTTATAAGTACCTGGAGGAGCTTAAGAAGAAGAAAGGTAGTGAGACTTCCACTATAGGTATTTTTGTTATAGGAGTCAATTTATCTACTTCTGCATCTCGGGTATTAGATACTGGATGTGGATCTCACATTAGTGTAAATGTGCAGGATCTTAAAAGGAGTAGACCATTGGCTAAGGGTGAAGTTGACCTACGAGTTGAAAATGGAGCAAAAGTTGCTGCTTTAGCTGTAGGAACTTGTCATTTATCATTGCCCACTGGGCTTATCATTGAGTTAGAGAGCTGTTATTTTGTGCCTGCTATTAGTATGAATATTATTTCTATTTCTTGTTTGGACAAGAAGGGTTTTTCATTTATAATAAAGAACAAAATTTGTTTTATTTATTTGAATGATATATGTTGTGCTATTGCACAATTTAGTAATGAACTTTATATTCTTGACCTCGAAATGCCCGTCTATAATATAAATACTAAGAGGTTTAAATCAAATGATACAAACCCAACTTGGCTCTAGCATTGTCGTTTGGGCCACATAAATGAGAACCACATATCCAAACTCCATAAAGATGGATTTTCTTGGACTCATTTGATTTTGAATCATATGAGGTATGTGAACCTTGTTTGTTGGGCAAGATGACAAAAGCTACATTCATTAGAAAATGTGAAAGGGCTAGTGATCTTTTAGGTCCATACATAATGATGTCTGCTGACCTTTCAACACATTTGCTAGAGGAGGTTTTTATTACTTCATTACATTTACTGATGATTTCAGTAGATATGGGTTCGTGTATATGATGAAACACTAATCAGAATCATTTGAAAATTTCAAAGAATTCAAGAATGAGGTACAAAACCAACTTAGTAAAATTATTAAAGCCCTTTGATTAGATCGGGGTGGTGAGTACTTAAGCCAAGATTTTGATGACCATCTAAAAGAGTGCGGGACAATATCTTAACTCACTCCCCCTGAAACACTGCAATGGAATGGTGACTCTGAGAGGAGGAACCATACCTTGTTAGACATGGTCCGATCCATGATGAGTCATGTAGATTTTCCAAGCTTCTTCTGGGGACATTCTCTATTAATAACTGCATTCACGCTTAACCGTGTTCCATCTAAAACGATTTAAGAGACACCATATGAGATATGGACTGGGAGGCGTCCTAGTGTGTCTTTTATAAAGATTTGGAATTGTGAAGCCTATGTAAGGCGCCAAGCATCTGATAAACTTGGTCCCAAATTTGATAAGTGCTTCTTTGTAGGATATCCCATGGAAACCAAGAGATACTATTTCTATAATCCCAATGAAAGCAAAGTGTTTGTCGCATGAACTATTATGTTTCTAGAGAGAGAATTCTTCTTCAAGAGAATGAGTGGGAGAACGATAGTACTTGAAGAAATTCAAACTTCGCAAAGTAGCAGCGAACCAATGGTGGAAATGGAGCAGGCTCCACAAATTGTTGTGGATCAACAACCTGCTCAAGTAGCACAAGGTCTATGTAAGTCTAGTAGGATCCTCATCAACCCGAGAGATATGGATTTCTCGTGACTCAACATGGTGATGTATTGCTCATGGATAAAGATGAGCCTACGACTTATGAGGAAGCTGTAAAAGGGCCAGACTCTGAGAAATGGCTTGAGGTCGTTAGATATGAGATGGAATCCATGTATGTCAACCAAATATGGACCTTGGTAGACCCACCTGAAGGGGTAAATCCTATTGGGTGAAAATGGGTTTTCAAAAAGAAAACTGATATGGATGGTAACATGCATACTTTTAAGGAGTAGTTGGTGGCTAAATATTTCAAGCAAGTTCATGGTATAGACTATGATGATATTTTTTCCCCAGGCTTAAATCCATTCGGATTTTGCTTGCTATTGCAGCATATCAAGAATATGAAATATTGCAGATGGATGTCAAAACTGCTTTCCTAAATGGAAATCTTCTCGAGGATGTGTACATGACCCAACCTGAGGGTTTTGTCACTCCAAAGGATGATGGAAAGGTGTGTAAGATGCAACTATCCATTTATGGATTAAAGCAAAGTTATAGAAGCTGGAATCTTCATTTCTATGTTGCAATCAAAGAGTTTGGTTTCATCAAGAACGAAGATGAACCTTATGTCTACAAGAAGGTTAGTGGGAGCACAGTTGTATTTCTGGTATTGTATGTAGATGACATACTGCTCATTGAAAATGTCATCCCTACCTTACAGTCTGTAAAGACTTGGCTAGGAAAATACTCTTCCAGGAAGGACTTGGGTGAAACTACCTATGTATTTGATATCAAGATCTATAGAGATAGATCAAGAAGACTGCTTGGCGTAACTCATAGTACATACATAGACAAAGTATTGAAACGCTTCAATATGCAAGAGTCCAAGAAAGGATTTCTCCCTATGTTGCATGGTGTAAGCCTATCTAAGGCTCAATGTCCTTCCAATCATGATGAGAGAGACCGCATGAATAAGATTCCATATGCATCTGTAATTGGATCTATCATGTATGCCATATTAAGTACTCGTCCAGATGCTAGTCTGATCCCGGTGAGAGTCACTGGATTGCTGTTAAGAACATAATTAAGTATTTAAGAATGACTAATGATTTGTTCTTGGTATATGGAGCCGGGGAAGAGCTTGTTGTAAAGGGTTATACTGATGCTAGCTTCCAGTCCGATAAGGACGTCTCCAATTCGAAATCAGGTTTTGTGTTTTGCCTAAATGGTAGATCTGTGAGCTGGAAGAGTTCGGAGCAAGATACAGTAGCCGATTCCACCACAGAGGCTAAGTATATTACTGCCTCCAATGCAGCAAAGGAGGTCATTTGGATCAGAAAGTTCATCACTGAACTTGACATAGTTCTTAGCGTTGTAAACCCAGTGGACCTCTATTGTGATAACAATAGGGTCATTGCACAAGCTAAGGAGCCTAGATCTCACAAGCGATCCAAACATATACTTAGGTGCTTCCATCTCATTCAAGAGATCATCGATAGAGGTGATGTGAAGATATTCATAGTACTGACAGATGAAAATATTGTTGACCGACTAAAAAAGACTCTTGCACAGCGAAAGCATGAGGGTCACACCATGTCTATAGGCATTAGATGTATGTCCGATTGACTCTAGTGCAAGTAGGAGATTGTTGGTGTATACTCTAGAGGCCAGTTGTGTATTGACATTACTAGTTTACATTGCATCATGACATTTATTTCATATATGAGGCATTCTATTTATTGTGTTTTTTTTATTGTGATTAAATGAACATAATAAAGTCCTTAGAATAGTAGGTTCAATACTATGGGATATCAAGTGCATGACTTGATTGTGAGATCCTATTAGTTGTAATCAGAACATTATTCTTAAATATCTGTGGTCAAGTATTATTATGAATTAAGACAATAATAATATATAGAGACCAGTATGTGTGTAGACTGATGACCATATCTTACGAGTGATGGATATGAGATATCAAGTTTTCACATGGGTACATATTAGAGTAATAATATACTGGACTGACCCACCATGAGAACGCTGCATGGATCATTACGTGAGTATCCTAAGCGGTTCTCACAGTGACCATGGTTTACGTAGTCCCTTGACTTGAAGTCACTACGGTTCCCTACATGAGAAGTTGTATGTTTTAATATTATCAAACATTGTCTGTAATAAGGTGATTGTAAAGTCGACTATTTGATATACTACAAATCATGCAAGGAATGTGAGTGACTTAGATAGGATTTGTCCCTCTTACATAACAGGAGAGATATCTATGGGCCGCTTGATTGAGTGAGACTGCAAAATACATGGCCGTGCTCAAATGAGTCAATATGAGATATTGAGATCATTTGTTTTAGTAAGTCTACTCGGACATCAAGAAACCAAAGATTGTACTATACAAGGGTGATATGCTCTATGCATTGTGGTCAATTAAGATATTTGGACAAAGGGACTAGACTACATGGTAATATTGGTCACATATATGTTATGTCAAATCACTAACATTCCCGTTACTTGAGTAGTAGTGATGTATTGCTAAATACTGCTCACTGTTTGTAATACTAGAATATGATTTTAGTATTACGGTCAACGTAATGAGAACCTACATGGTTATATTTAGAATGGATCGAAATTGGGATTAAATTCATAAGATGAATTTAATTGGGGATCCAAGTAAGACTTGGACTTCTGACATTTGTTGGACATTTAATTAGATTGAATGAGCTGACTAAACTTCAAAGGCCCAAACACGAATCTGACACATGTCAGATTGTGAGCCAAACGATCTTATTACTCTCTTAGGGTTAATTTGCTGCACTTATGTATATGATATGTATCTGTGGAAAAGACACACATGAGAAAACCTTATCCGTCATAGAAATTGTGAGAGAGAAAGATCGTAAGGAACATCCCCTTCCCGCAGCTAGCACCGCTACGTGAGGGAAAGCTTGATTTGATCCGTTCATGTGGATATCGTATAGGCACCGCAATATTGTAGTGTTGTAATAAGCATACTGTGGAGACAACAGATCCATCTTCAAGGTATAACTCTTAAATATGATTTATGATTTTTGCATGAATCCATGGCTAGGTTTCAATATTTTTTTGTAAATTTTCAGCTATGTATTACCTTCGAAACCTAACAATAACAAGTCTGCTTCTCGTTCCAAAATGATATAAACCTAGAAAAACTCACCCCTGAAAAAGCTAGTTGTTAGAAGGAGAAAACCCAAGTTTATATCTACCTCGTATTGGAAAGTAAGATCGTAACATTCCCCCTCTCTTCCGTAATCCGACGTCTTCGAGCTGGTGCTGCACCGTCTTCATTTGACTTCATCGACGTTGTGCGTGCCTCCTTCAACTCCTCCACGGCACAAACTACAATAGCACCACAAAACCACCAATGTCTCTTCCTCCCACCACATCCCCACTCCTCCCTCCCCCCTCCCCCTCCCCCTCCCCCTCCCACCCAATGCCAAACCCAAAACACAAACCCCATCCATTAAATTCCAATGGAACTCCCTCATCCAATCGCATCTCCCCCCACCACCCTCACCTCTCCCTCTTCAGCTTCCACTCCATGCTCCTCTCATCCTCCTCTCCCTCTCAGCCTCACTCCACTCCCATTCCCCATCCCTCATTTACCAACTCCACGCATTCGCCCTTAAACCCTAACTCCTTTCCCACCCCCATTGTCACTCCTCCCTACCCCCCCTCTCCCACTCCCCACATTCCCCCATCACTCATACCCTCCACATGTCCCTCCTCCTCCTCCAATGCTCCCTCCCCACTCCCACCCTCAATTATTCAACAATATGCTCGAAAAAGATGCCACCCTTTGATTACCATGTTTCCTCACTGCAGTGCCAGCTGGAGGTTGAAATTCATTAGACACAAAAAGGGTGTATAGTGTTGCCAAGATGGGTGGGTTCTTCGAGAGGGTGGAGGTAGGTAATGCGATGGTGAAGATGTTTTTGCAATGTAGGAAGGTGGAGGAGGCGAGGGCGATGTTTGAGGGGATGAGGGTAAGGGATATGGTGAGCTGGATGACGATGGCTGGTTGGTTTTGTGGGGAGTGGGGGTTTTAATGATGGGTTGAAAGTGTTTAGGAGGATGGGTGAGGAGGGTATTGGGGTTGACGGGTTTACAGTGTGTAGTGTGCTACTGGCGTGTGGGAGGGAGGTTCATGGGAAGGTTGTGAGGGGCGGGTTGGAGGGGAATATGGTGGTGGGGAATGCGTTGATGGATATGTATGTGAAGTCGGGGAGTGTTAAGGATGCTTGGAAGGTTTTGGGGAGGATGGTTAAGAAGTATATTATTTATTGGACTTTGATGATTTTGGGGTTTAGTTTGCATGGGCAGAGTGAGGTTGGTGTGAGGTGGTAGGAGAAAAGTGAAGTCTTTCCTGATAAAACTACGTATGATGCTGCTCTGCATGCTGCCAACACCGCATGTTTGGGGGAAGAGGGCAGAGTTTTCTTTAATCATATAGCCAAACCAGAAATTGAGCACCATGCTCTAATGGCTGGCCTCCCGTCAATGGGTAGATTTTTTTTTTGAAGCACGTGCTTTTGTTCAGGATCCCCATGTTGGCTGGTTCTTCTGCAATGCATCGAGCAGTGCTTGATGGCTGCAAAATTCATCGAAATGTGAAGTTGGGCAAGTGAATTGCTGAACAATTAATTGAACTAGAAATTCTAAATGCAGGTTTTCAAAGAGTGGAGCTTTTCGTATCACAGAAAACCTTAGGATTTGTCGAAATTGTCGTGAAGCAGCTAAAAGGATCTCTAGAATTGTTCAACGAGAGATTGTTTTGAATGATCCATGCTAGTTTCACCATTTTAAGAATGGGAATTTTTCATGCAGAGATGTGTGGTAATTTCATAGATTATATTCATCGAAGCCGTCAACAATTTTGAATTGGAATCTGATTGCGTCAATAAGGTAAGTGATCAATGCCAAGGCTGTATTCATTTATTGAGTTATCTGGGCAAAGATTTCTGTATCAATTTCTTTAGGCTGTAGAAATTGATATTTGTGAATTAGGTTTGATTTGTCTTGTTGCATTGCCTTTTCTTTTAAAAATTGTGTTTGTAGTATGTGGTATCTACTGTAGAATCTGATAAAACTCGTAGTGCTAATAGCGGAACACATACCACAAGCAACAGAAACTCCCAAGAACTAAATGCACCAAGAACAAGCTACCAAAATAATCAAAAGATCACATAAGAACACAATAGTATGTGGAGATAACCAATATTTATTATTCTCCAAGAAATACAAAGATTACAAAGAGATTACAACTCTCAATCTCTCTCTCTCTCTCAACTTTAAAACACTGGGCACTCACCCCTCTTAAAGTTGTACAATGATAACGGCTCTGTAATGCCTCATAATTTTAAATATAATATTTTGAATTAATAAATAAATTTTAAATTAGTTTATTTAATTATTTTGAATTTATGTGAAATGGTCGTTTTGCACATGCAAAGCACGTGCAAATATTTTTCAAATGCAAGTTTTGGAATTTTGAGTTTCTAAATAAACTCCATCATTTATAATTGGATATATTTGAATTTTTGGGAATTTTTCTGAATAAGAGAAACTACTTTTGTAAATAGTTCGAAAGAAGGGGACTTTTTGTAAAAAGTCGTTTGGAGGTAAAGATTGAATTAAAAAAATGGTTGGCTGCATTTTGGGGGCCGTTTTTGGCAGTGGAGAGATTTGGGGATGAAATTATATCCATTTAAATTGATTTTATTTGATTTGATTCAACAAATAATTAATTATGCAAATTGGGACTTCTAGGGGCTTTTATTTGTAAAATTTTCTCAAAGAAACCATAGAAAGGGATCCCGACCTATTTAGAGAGCAACAACTTTCGGCCTCTCTCTTTCTTTTGGCTTTGGTGATTTTTGGAGACATTGGAGTTGATCTTTTGTTTGGAGGAGAAAACTACTAGTTTGTAAGGTAACACTCAAACTCACTTGCTATGTTTTATCTCATAAATATTTAGTATCATGCTAGGGATGAACTGTTGTTAATCATGGAATGTATCTAGCATGTTTGTAGTACTTGTAGAGATGTATGTATAATATGAGATTGTTGGTTATAAGGCATAAAGATTGAATCTTGATTGTGTATAGATCTAAAATATTTTGTTCTTAAATAATGGAGCTTGTATGCATGAAAGACCTAGTCTTTATTTGTATAAAGAGATTTAATGAACCCATAAATTGTTGTAGATGAATAGAACTTGTCATATGTTCTTAAAATTCATGTTGATTATTAAAAGATGAGATTTGTATGGTTTATTCGATGTTTTAATACAAAAATAAATTTTATAAGATGAATCTTGTTTGTTTGAGCATGCTAAGATGTGTATATTGCAAAAAGTTAATCAAATATTGGGGGTTAGGGTTTCGGCCACCAAGGGTTGGGATTCGGTCGCTAACCGCAGAGGTTAAGGGTTTCGGTGTTGAGGTTTGCACAACAACCAGGGTTGCACAGTGCCAACCCGAGCACTGTGCAGACCCCAAGGCTGTTGTATTTGGCTTTCGGGTGTGGGCTTGTGGCTCGGCTTTGGAAGGGTTGAATGGTTTGTGTGTTAGGGTTTGACGACCCTAGTGTGCATATAGATGAGTATATGTATATGTTTAAATCTAGTATTTGTATGAAGTTTAGTTGATTCTTTTGATCATGTTTCGAATGTGCAATTTCAGGTTTTAATGAAATCTATTTCCAGATTTAATGTGATCAACTAATAGTTTTGAGGGTGAAAATCTATATTTTTATATCCAAAATTCTCAGTTTTGAGGGGATATATGTTCCAATATTTAAAGACGGAAATTTGGGATTTTATTTTTAGTTTTCAAAGAGGCAAGTTTCAGACTTTTAGAACTAAAAAATTTCAGATTTTAGGGATGAGATCCCAGACAATAAAGAGACTTATTTTAGTTTTTCGATTTGAATTCTAGAAGAATTTATTGAATTTTATGTATGTATGGAAAGTGAGATTTAAAAGTGAAATTTAAAGGATTTTGTAGATTGGATTTTGTTTCCATATAAGAAGGAGTTTTCATGGCAATAACAGTTTATTAAATGAAATGTGAATAATGAAGAGATTTGTGGATGTACAAATGTTTATTTTGGAATAAAGTATTTTATGTTTGAGATTTTGATTCACAGCTGTGGTGTTGTGGCAAAAGTATTGTTTTTCAGAAAAGAGTATATAAATAGTATTTTGAAAGATTGAATCAAGTGGGGTTTTGTTTTTTATTATGGTTATCGTGAGAACCCTGGATGGACGCTTGAGGCATTTAATTGGGAGCAGTAGATACTGAGCGAACCCAAGAATACCAGCAATGAATATTTTGATTGTAGGAAATTAGCCTCAGGGGCTAGTGTTCCTGGATTGGCAAGTGAAGTCTGGTAGGGTAGAATTAATTCTAGGTGGCTCAGGTTGTTATTATTACAAATCTAAGGACATGCACTAAGTTGGGAATTGTGACGGAACTTGGGCAATGTGAGTATGAGCTATGTTTTTAATCGGGCAGATGTATTCCGGGACTGTGTATTTGTGTCTATCTAGTTTGTTTGTGCGTCGAGGGTCGGCAGGCCTATTCGCGGAATGTATGGAAGTGATACGGATTTGGTATGTTTGCATGTCGATGGCCGGCAGGCCTATTCACGAAATGTACAGTATGTTTGCGCGTTGAGGGTCGGCAAGCCTATTCGCAGGATATACAGTAGAGAGGTGATTCTCCAGAGTTAAAGCGATGCTTGCGGGATGTTTGCATGTTTACACTTGTACAGCTTGGCAGGTTGCGTACCGGGGTTGGGGTCTATTTCGGAGTGTCTAATCTTGTCTCTGTCACTGGTGTAGTTTTCATGGTGAAGGATTGAACCCTAAAAGGTGGTGAACGCTAAGGGCTTGCCCTCGGACCTATGTAGAATGAGATGCATAGAATCTGAACAAGTATGCATTAGTGTGGATCGTGTGCATTATGTTTTCTTGAACATTGTTTTATGCATTTTCCTTTTGTTTTCCCGACACACACTTATTCATTTAGTGTAGTTTCACTTGTTGATTTTATGAATCTTTTATCGTTGTTTTATTTTATGTTGTGCAGTAAGTTTATGATTGTGAGACTTTGGAGGGTTACTATTATTATAGTATTGTGTCAGTTGCATTCAATTGACGTGTCCACTTTTCTGGTCAGTTTTGAAGGATTTGTGAGTAAGTGGCTTGAGCAAGGTTAAAGCTTGAACTTCGAGATGACTGAAGTTAAATGTTGAAATGTGTTGTAATAAATATGTTTAATTTTTCGCTGTGCATTGTAATAAAGAACTGTTGTAAGAAAAAGTTGTAATTTTCCCTGTGTTTATAATGTGTTTAGATTACATTGTCACGCCCCGCTTCCCAAAAGAGAGTACGGAATACGGATATGTGACTAAGTCCAACAAATGATTTTCATTATCCATAAGCTGTTCAAGAATCTTTACAACATTTCACAAGAATAATCAAAGTCGGAAGCAAAATAATCAACCAATCATGCACATATGAACCAAAATACCAACAAAAATACTTGAAACCAAATATATTAATCTCAAATAATCATGATCCGAATAAGTTAAAATCCTGGGTCATATTGCCCAATACAAAATGAATCCAAGTATCAAAATCCAATATTGTTCAAGCAAGCAACAAGAAATAATAATAATAGTTCCAGCATTAATACTTCATGTCACCAATACCATCTGGAACCTGTTCTCCAAAATCTGCAATTTAACAACTGCAGGGAAAAGGAAAAGAGAAAATAAGTACCCGTCAATTGCAAGTTATGGGCCGCTTGTAATGCAGGATACAAGTACATGGGAAAAACTAACTAATAGCATGAAATAAGTATGATATCAAAATAAACAACTAGCATGGCAAGGTGATCAAGTGTAAATGGCATGAATCATGTGTCAAGTAAACAAGTATCATGTAAACAAGCATCAAGTGTCAAGTATCATGTAATCATGTATCAAGTGTCATGTTTCAAGTCTCATGTATCATGTAGTCAAGTATCAAGTAAGCATGTATCATGTTCAAGTATCAAGTTTACATGTCATGTATCAAGTCTTATAGTTATTACTATCTAGGTAGCACTTCATGCATCCCATACGACATGGTTGCTACATCAAATAGTTTCACTTTAGATTTCATAGTGGACCATAGAAGGCAGTGTACTCAGGGACAAGTATCAAGTATCGAGCTCAAAGCTTCAAGTATCATGTATCATGTATCATGTAATCACGTGTCAAGTTGTGCAAGTGGCAAGTAACGTGTCTTGCGTGCAAGTGTCAAGTAATCACGTGTTAAGTATCCTGTCTCAAGTCATCACATAGGATCAATGGATCCCCTTCCGAGTACACGTTTCTGAATTATCCATTATTAGATCTTTCCCTTAAACCCCGGCTTGGTTAATTATTATTAATGTCAAACAAGCA
Source organism: Hemerocallis citrina (assembly GCA_017893485.1). NCBI lineage: Eukaryota > Viridiplantae > Streptophyta > Magnoliopsida > Asparagales > Asphodelaceae > Hemerocallis > Hemerocallis citrina. The sequence goes on from CM030362.1 coordinate 152,464,672, forward strand.
TGTATGTGTGTAAAACATATCAACAATAACATGGCATGATCATGTGATAAGTTCAAGTAGCAAGATAAACATGTACAGGTGCAAGATAATACATGGAAGAATGAAATAACCGAATCTCAAGTTCAGGACAGCAAGACCATACTGTAGTAAAACAGAAAGTCCCGGTGTTACAAACATGCAAATCTTAATCCGTTGAAACTTCTAGAAAATGGACTCCCCACCGAATCCAGCGAATATAAATAAGTCATATAGTATTTCACAAAATCAAGTCTCAAAACTGGTTTGAATCCAGAAAATAGGTTCAGCTAGTAATCAGGAAAACGTATTCAAAGTCAGGAAAACAGAATCAAAACACCTCAAATAAATCTAGGAAAAATCTGGGGTATTCCACTATATGTCTAGTATCAGAATACAGAGTTTCATAATTTTTCAGTAAGATTAGTTCAGTCAACAAAAATCAGAAAACATCAAGAAATGATAGTTTGGCAAATCTGGAGTTCCCAACACTGCTGTACGAAAACTGTAATATCTCGCAAACCGTGAAACTAAATCCAAATCTTCCAAAGGGAGAAGAAAATAGACAAAATAAACTAACTTTTATATTTTATAAATATTTTTCATACAGGAAAAGGAACTAGGGTAAAAATACAAATCTTTACAGAACAGCGAGCAAAATCCAGCAAGTATTGTTTTTATAAACAAGCATGAAACGGCATATAAAACTCATCAATAAAATCCACCAAAATTCTGGGTAATCCCTAATTAAGTGTAGAAATATTGACCAAAATTTAAGATCAAAATAATTTGTTTAGCACTAGTATCAAAATAGTTTAGTCATCGAAATCATCAAGAAACGAAATCTGAAAATGAAATACACCTCTGTAGTAAAAAACCCATATCTCCCACATACGAAAACGAAATCGATCAAGGTTAGAGGGGTTGGAAAGAATAAGGATTTCTATAAAAATCATGTTTAATACTGAAGTTAAGATACTGACCTTAATATGGTCTAAAATAGCAATCAAAACTGATCATCGACAAAATACAGATTTCCCTCTTAACAAAAAATCAATATACAACATACGAAACTCGTCCCAAACACAACCAAACATGTTATAGAGTCTATCAAGTGTCCAAACATCATTGAAATAGGGTATATATCATGTCTACAATAAGTATATCACATCGATCCAGACAAACACACGACTCCTCATAATTATCTACAAATATAAACACACGACTCCTCATAATGAACGGTCAAAACCTAAGTTGTTTCATGTCAAATTTGTGTCGTGAGGCAACTATGGTCAATAGCACTATAGAGACAATACTCATCAAAAATACATTACACACGAGTTGTCTTTAGAACCCAACTACACTACAAGCGGAATTTATGACTTGTATCATACAAAGGAATTGAGTACAAGTTACTTGCCTTAACCGATAAAGAAAATGAATCCAAGCAAGAATAATGAAAACGGATTCCCAGCCAACGAACTCGACGAACCACGAATGGAACCCACGAACTCAACGACGATCAACCAAAATCCAAGTGCACGAAACACACGTGCACCAAGAACCAACAAACAAGAAACCCAATGATCAAGAACTCAAAGCAACACATGGCAAGAGCACGGACGGGGGACGAACAAGAACAATACCGTGAGTGATCACGCCGAGAGCACGAGGCAACAACCATGAGGAGAGTGCAGGGCTGGCGGTGCTGCTGGCGCCTCTAGCTGCTACTGCTGTGGTGGCCGAACAGTGCAGGGACAGAGACAGAGCGGGACGGGGAGAAGCAGAGGTGCAGAGGGGATGAAGTCAGGGTTCTAGGTGGTGACGCAGGTGCTAGGGGGCGATCAGGAGAGAGAGAGAACGGCAAGGTTACGGGAGTTGGGCAGGGTGTGAGCGGCTGAAGGATGGGGGGGAATAGGAGGCAGTGCATGGGTCGTTTAAATAGGGTAGGAGAGTCAGGGTTTTCGGGAGTGAAGAAAGGGCCAAACAGGTCTGTGGGTTGGGTTTTTGGACTAACGGGTCGAGTGTGAGGTAAACAGGGTATATGGTAGTTAGAGTAGATAATAGGTTGGTTAAATGTAAAACAGAGTATAGGATTTCTATAGGGTAAATAATGGGTATAGGTTTTATATTAGGTTTTAGGAGTATGAGATCAAAAAGAATTGATAGGGCAAAATGAATGAATTAAAATATCAAAGTGGAAACAAAAATAATTTTAACAGTGAGAATCAAAAAAAATAATGGCACGAGCAAAAAGAGACAAATCAAAAGGAGACAACCGAATCAAAAATTCAAATAAAAGATAATAAAACAATAAAAAGAATATATTGAAACAACAGATCCAATATACGGTCCAAGAAAAAGATACAAGAGCAAAATACACTAAAAGAAGAAAAAAATAATACACTCAAAATACGCAAAAGGAAAACAGGGGTTACAAACATTGAAGTAAAGATTCTGGAGTTGTGTCTCTTATATCTATTATTAAAATTCGGGGCACTACAGAAATTAGTATCAGAGCCAGGTTCAATAAGTAACACTAAACATGGTATAGGAAAACCTAGGTGGACGTTAGAGTGTGTGTATTAGTCTTAGAGTCAAGAATGTGTTGTTGTTGAACTTGCATTTGTGTTACTCTATACTTGTACTGATGTTCTTTTTCCTTTTTTGTAGGATGGCAGATAATCACAATCCTATGAAAAACACAGAAGAAGAAGATATTTTTCTCGAGGACCCCGTAACTGATTCCGAGGAAGATTCGGAGGAAAACCCGGAAGAGGAATCAGAAGAAGAACCAGTGGACTGTAACTCATGTGACTCATTTTTGTATTTTATTTGAATTTAATTAAATTTCTGATTATTTCATTTTATTTCTAATTGTATCTTTTTTCATCCCTTTTGAATTGTATGTTGTTCTCCTTGTGATTTATTTCTGTTTGATCTAGCCTTTATATTCTCATTTGTTTGATCTATAAATTTGTTCTTGATCTTGTTTAATGTTTAAACCTATTTCATGGCCTATTTGTCTCTTATTGGACTCTTTTCTTCCTATTGGATACTACCTATAAACCCAAAACCATATTCTCTTATTAGGTCCTATCCTGTTTAACCCACTAACCCTACCTACTCCTAAGCCCTATAGATATTCACTGTGTACAACCTATACCCTAACCCTAGATACTATTAAACCCTAATAGTCGTCACCCTTCCCGTTTCTCTCTACTACCTCCCGAACTTCACTGCCTGCCGTTCCCCTCGAACCCATCCCTACCTTACCGCTGTACCCTCGACGCCCTCATCAGTGCTATCCTCATCCCCCGTGCTCCCCTGGATGCTGCCCTGTTTCCTTCGTCCGATGTCGTTGTCTTCCTGCCGAGTAGCACTGCTCTCCTTGTCCCGATCCCCTAGCCCGTCGCTGCCTCGCCGCTGCATCATCAACCGAGTGTTGCCCTAATGCCGAAGTCCCTGTCGCTGCTATCCCTATGTTGTGCTGTCGCCACCCTTTTTGTGCCGTGTTGATGTCACTGCTGTTGTGGTCGAAAACCGCCACACTGCCGTTCCCCTTGTTGATGTGGTTGATGCTCTTGCTGTTGCTGTGTATGTGTTGGTGGTGGGCACGTGAATCTCTTATGCACGTGTTTTTTCTTGGTGTTGGTTCATGCATTCTCTTGTCTGTGGGTTGTGTTCGTTGTTCGGGATCCATTCCCGTTATTCTGTTCTTCATCTTCGTCATCGTTATCAGGGAAGTAGATTGTATGTAATTTTTTTCATACAAGTTAAATACTGTAAGTAGTCTTGCATGCATTTGTTGTCACTCTCATGATGACCATATTTTGTTAGTTTATCCGTTCCTTCATATCTTGATCATGAGTAGTTCACAGTAGTTGTCACCCGTTGCACGAAAACAGATTAGATTAGATGGACATCTTGATTGTATATTTGGTTGTGACATATCATATGTTGTAGTAAGCGTATATGGATGCTTTTTCAAGTGTAATGTCTTATTATAGATTGTTTGTTCACATGCTATGCTGATTTGAGTAACCAATATACCATGCTTTGTATGCCATCTTCCAGATTCAAAATTTTGCTGCATCACCTTGTTTTAAAATCTAATTTGAGCATGCTATATATAATATAATTAGATGAAATTTAATATGCTGAGACTAGACATACTAGAGATCCTTCCCTAATTTTCCTAGAATTATTTGATGAAGTTTCAGACCTGTTTCATGCTTGTAAATACAACTTTGAGAATTCTAGTTGAACATGAAATTTGTGTAGATTGCTGTTTTGACACCAGTTGCTGCCACTATTATGTATCTTGTTTATATGCACTGGAACCGGCAGAGAGTATAGTTTCTAGAAATTCTGACGGATCCATATATGCATTCCTGTAGCATTGGGAATCTTAATTTTGGTGCACAATGTCCTGCTGTCCAAAATTGGAATTCTCGCCATTTTTTATAATTATAATTTGTTTTGACACCCGAATATGCTTTCTACCTAGCCTAAACTTGTTCCCTGTTCTCTATCATATTTTATTGCCCCTATTCAAGTACTTTCATGCCTGTGTGATAATAATAACGAGTAATCAAGCTGGGGTTTAAGTGAAAGACCTAGTAGTGGGGTATATAGGAGGTTGTACTCGGAAGGGGGCCTGTGTTTCCTATGATTTTAAGTTAAATAGAACTAAGTACCACATCATGGGTGACAGGGGCCACCTCTAGTGCCTGCGGGGGTTACCTCTAGTGCCCATTATATGATTACATGATATGTATTTGCAATCAGATGGAACCAAGGGTCACGTTAAGGGTTGACAGGGGCCACCTCTAGTACCCATGTTTTGATTACATGCTCGTATTTCATTCAAGACCTGAGTACTTGATCCTGTATAATCCACCACTAGGCCTAAACGTAACTTGTTTGTATGTAGCAACCATGTGGTAAATAATTGGGATGCATGAAGTGCTACATTGGATAGGATTAAACAACAGACTTAAGTATAACATGTTCACTTGCACATTCTTGTTACCCATTCCTGTTACTTGTTACATGTTACATGTTATTGGTTACTTGATACCCGTTACCAATTACATGTTCACTTGTTACTTGACACTTGATACAAATTACATGCTTACTTGTTGCCTGATCCCGTTATTGGTTCGTTTTACTTCCTTGCTAGTCTCTCTGAACTTTATTACTTGTTGTATTCCCGTCATGTCATGTTGTATAATCTTGATTCCAAAAGTCTGTTTCATAATTTCTTGCACTTGTTCCCATACCCATTGCTTATACTACTTGTGGCCCGTAACTTGCACTAACAGGCGTCTGTCTCTTATTTCTCTATTTTCTTTCACATGATAAAATACAGGTTTTGGATATCAACTACCTACAGAAGTTGGTAAGCAAACATTTTAAGCTTCGCCTGGAAAATCATGCTTTAGTTACTTGTACTTTGAGTTTATTTATTTCATGTTGCTATTTAAACTTGTAACAGGCTTATTGTCCCGAAGTTTTACTTTCGATCTAGATGTTATATTTATTTGAGGAATTTATATTTGTTTCAAATAATTTCCGTTGATAAATAATTTGTTTCATGTATGCGTGGTTGCATATTCTGTATATTTCATGTTATGTTGTTGAGTTGATCCTACAGCTTATGAATGATGAAAATCATTCGTTGGGCTTTGTCACACGCTCGTATTCCGTATTTCTTTTAGGGAAGCGTGGCGTGACACAAGGCTTCCCTGTCTTATTAGCCATTGGATTGAATCGTAGGGTTAAGATTGGTTATGGATATCAGGGAGTTCCAATGCTGCCTATATACCCCCTTTCACCCCTTTATTTTTTTCTTTTCTTTCTTTCCCTTGCTTTAGAGCTTCTCTTTCAAGAATTTATCCAGGCTACTGGCAATGTACTTTCCGACAACTTTACAAGCAACAGAATCAGGTATAGTGTTTAGAAATTATGTCGAGGTCTCAATCCAGTTCTTCAGCCTCCGCATCCGGCCAATGTGATCGTGCTACCTCTTCATCATTGATTTCTAGGGAGGTTAAAGATGTTTCTTCCAAATCTACATCTTAGGGAGAGATCCAGGAAATCATTGAAGTCGAGCAAGTTCGAACCCAGGGTAAAGTACAGGAGGTCGAGGAGAGTGACTCAGAGCAAGAGACCGGAGCGGTGGATGAGGATAATAAGGAAAATGTGGTAGAGGAAGGAAATGTAGAGACATGTGAGGTGGAAGAGGCAGGCGAAGAAAAGGAGGCAGGTGAGGCGGGCGAAGGAAGAGACGAGGTCGACAAAGTCGGCCCTTCCGAGAGGACCGTTCATTTGGGGCGCCTGGCATCGCCATCCCCTCCAAGGCCCCCTCGGGCTCGAAGAAGGAGGCTGAAGTTCACTCTGCTGACTATCCCCAAGACGGAAACTATTGGGTATTTTCTAGAGGGTGGCTTCGATATCCCGTACTACCAGGAGCTGTACTCGATTTGATCCGGTTGGGTGTACAACCTTCTTCACCGAGCTAGAGGAAGGTTAAATCGGATAAGGTTTAGAGCGTGCTGACGAAGAGTGATCTTCCTCAGATCTAGGAAATTTATTTTATTTCCTAAGAATTCAAGTTAATGATTCCGAACCCCGGGCTTAGGCCCACAGACAGCTTGGCCCCTTGGTTCTGCATGTTCCCTTTAGATGCTTTCTCCTTGGGGCTGAGGTCCTTGCACCCATTTTTTAAGGAGGTGTTGAATTGGGCATGGCTAAGTCCGATGTAGTACGACCCAAACTCCTTGAAGCAACTTGTCTATTTTATGCTTCTCTGCAAAGAGAAGGGGGTGCCCCTGCGACTGAAGTATTTTGTGAGAGTATCGTGGGCTCCATTCTAGGGGATGTATGAGGAGCTCTTCTATTTCTTGACTCGACCTCGGAGGTGTGGTTCACGGGCATCCGGACTCTATCAAGGAGTGGAAGGAGAAGTATTTCGTTGTCCGAAGTCAAGTCCCTTGGGACATCCCGACTAAATGGTCATTTTATAAGCCTAACTTCAAATCTCCGAAGGCTCGGGAGTTTACAAAGGAGGAGAAGGATGAAGTGGACTTGATCATCGTTGGCGGGGGTATCGGTTGGTCGAATGTGACATAGGGATACCTGGCGAGGATTGGATTGAGCCCTGCCGACCCTTGTATGTTTTTCATTTTCTTTTTTTGCCCAACTTTTCCCTTTCGTTCTCACAACTATTTTTCTTTTTGTAGTTATGGATGATGCTGAGATCGAGGCGAGGAGGGTCGTCCTGGCCAAGAGAATGGCTATGGAGCATCAAAAAGGGAAGAAGAGGTCCACGACCCCATCCTCCGAGGGGACTTCCGAGGTGAAGTCCAAGAAGTCAAAGGCTTTGATGGGCTCTAGCACTCCGACCTCGACCAAGGGGACCCCTAGCTCAGGTAATCTTAAGGATACCGAGCTCGTCAAGTCGAGTCTGCCTTCCATCCGCCCCGAGGCCAAGGATATGGTCGGGGAGGCGGGAACTGGCTCCATGGAGGCTGAACTGGGCCGTAAAAGTGGCGGACTCCATCATGGAGAGTTCAGTGACATGGAGGTGGTGAAGCACTTGGCCACGCCTCGGAATCGCGATCGAGACCTTCGAATTAAGCTTCCTGAAGTGGGCTCAGGTCGACATGATCGTAAGTGTCCCTTCGCCTGGTTTGTTCATTCCTTTTAGTCATTATAGTGTTTTCTTCTAAGTTTTTGCTTTCGGTTCGCAGGCCAATATGTAGGGGGCGGAGTTGAAGAGATAGTACACCTGCGAGCTCAAGCTCGCCATCTGAGGGCTCTGAGGTTCTAGAAGGGGATGAAGGACCTGAAGGTTTAAGTCAACAACTTGGAGGCACACAAGCATGCTTTGAAAGCTGAGCAGACTATTGCAGCCCGACGAGTGAGCCCAGCTGGAGAAGGAGAAGGCTCACCTACAAAAGTGCGAGAAGCAACTGTTGGCCGACAAGTTGAATGTCATTGATAAGGTAATTTTGTCTAGGACCAAGGGTAAGATCGGGCCATCGAGCACGTCCTCGAAAGGTACCCAGACCTCGCCTTGAGGGCTTTAGCTTCTCCATGAAGTTCTTCGAGGCTTCGCCTACGTTAGGGGAAGTGGGTAGCGAGGAGAACCGTTCATCTGGAACAGAGGCCAAGCTTTAGGAGGTCCCCATCGTGGTCGTTGTGACAATGACCGAAGATGTGCCTCCCTCTCTTAAGCAGTAGTTCATTTTTTTTTCCTTTTTTTTATTTGCCGACATACCACCGCCTTTTGTATGGTCGTTGAAGTGTGAATGAAAAAAGTTTTTGGGCTGAACTCCTGGACTTGATATTTTTATGCGATGTTTTGTATTTTTTGGATTTGATAAAGTTTATGGAACTCGGAATAATATGAAATTTCTCTTGATTGTTAGATTACCCAGCCATTTTTGTTCGACCCCCGTGATACTGAGCTTGAATACCTTAGGAGTAGGGTGCACATCATGGAGTCGAGCTTGGCCCGCTACCATAATGTAATATCCCAGTTGGATATTATATTTGTATTATAATTATTTTTAAAATTAAAATATTTTTATGGAAATTACTTAGTTTTACTAATAAAAAGTTATATATATATATACAAGTAAGTATATATATGTATTGTATCAGTTTTGTGCACTTGTACAAAATCCTATAAAATGTGTTTTTGAGAAATTGTCTGAAATATTCGGGTCTGATATTAAAAATTATTATTTTATTATTATTTTATTTTTATTTTCATAATTGAAATATTTTTATGGATATTACCCGGTTTAACTAATAAACATTATCTATATTTATATACTAGTCTGTATATATCTGTATTGTATCAAATTGGTACTGAAATCATTCGAGCCAGTAATAGAATTATTTTTATTATTATTTCTGAATTAAAATTTTTTTGATCGAGATTATTCGTTTTAACTAATAAAAATTATCTGTATAGACAAATATATGTACGTATATGTACTGTATTGATTTCGTACGTTTGTACGAAATCATTTAGTATGTGATTTTGGGAATATGTCTCTTATTTTTTATCAATCATGATCAAATGGATGGTAGGGATTGGATTGGGTGTAGATTGCAATATATATTTGCACATTGATCCCTAAATGTTTTGAGCCACAAAGAGAGAGAGTGACAAGTGGCTCTCTCTCTACCACACCTCTCTCTCTCCCTCTCCTATATTAGGCCGGCCACACCTCAAGGGCAAAAGCCCTTTTCATTTTGTTCCTCCTTCTCTTCTCCCTCTCTCTCTTTCTCTCTTATATTTCTTCTACTTCTTTTACTTGCTTTTATTTAGAAAAAAATTGAGAAGAAAAGAAAAGAAAAAGAGTGGTTTCATTTATTGATTTGTTCTTGAGAGGAGGATCAAGAACAAGGAGCAAGGAGGAGAAGTGCAAAGCTAGTTCTTCCTACACTTTTGGGTGGGGGTTCTCAACTTGTTTTTATTGTTGTTATTATTGTCATTATTGTTGATTAAATGAAGAACATGGACTAATTTCACATGAATAATCATGATTGTGGACTATAATAAAATGGCATACAAGATTGAAGTGGTAGGACTCAATTAGAATACTAAAGAATCAATCTTAAACTAGTATGTAGTTTTGATTAATTACTTGTGCTAAAGTTGAAATTTTGACTCCAAATTATTTTTTAGAGGTTCTCATATGTGTCCTTACCATGCTCTAATTTTTATAGATTTTTTGGGGTTAGTTTGATTGGTGAAATAAATCGCTTCCCCAAAACACTGAGCTTTTAAGAAAATCGTTGTTTTGGTTATTTTTGCTAATGTTCAAATAGCTGGATTTTGAGCTCTATAAGGAATCTAAAAAAGTGGTCAACTAGAAAATTATAGTAGATGTTCTCACCTTTCCAAAATTTTTAATTTTTTTAGATTCCGATAAGTGTAGCAAAAGTTGTGAGCTTTATAAGTTTCAGCTTTTGCTGTCTTTTTGTTGTTCTTGAATTGTGTTCAAAGAGCTGGATTTTGAGCTCTATAAGGAATCTGAAAAAGTGGTCAACTAGAAAGTTATAGTAGATGATTTCCCCTTTCCAAAATTTCCAATTTTGTTAGATTCCGACAAGTATAGCAAAAGTTGTGAGATTTATAAGTTTCAGCTTTTTGCTGTCCTTTTTGTTGTTCTTGAATTGTGTTCAAGGAGCTGAATTTTGAGTTCTATACTGAATCAGAGAAAGTTGTCAACTAGAGCGTTATAGTAGTTTTTCTTGGCTTTCCAAAATGTTCAATTTTGTTAGATTGTGACAAGCATAGCAAACATTGTGAGCTTTACAAGTTTCAGCTTTTTGCTGTCCTTTTTTTTGTTCTGGAATTGTGTTTAAAGAGTTAGATTTTGAGTTCCATACGGAATCTGACAAATTCGTTAACTAGGAAGTTGTAGTAGATGTTCTGAGCTTTCCAAAAAGTCTAATTATGTTAGATTTCAGCAAGTATAACAAAAGTTGTGAGCTTTACAAGTTTCAGCTTTTGCTGTCCTTTTTGTTGCTCTTTGTATTGTATTTAAAGGGCTTGATTTTGAGTTCCACAGGGAATCTGAAAAAGTTGTTAACTAGAAAGTTGTAGTAGATGTTCTCCCCTTTCCAAAATATCTAATTTTGTTAGATTCCGATAAGTATAGCAAAAGTTGTGAGTTTTACAAGTTTCAGCTTTTACTGTCCTTTTGTTCCTCTTTGTATTGTATTTAAAGGGCTGGATTTTGAGTTTCACAAGGAATCTGAGAAAGTTGTTAACTAGAAAGTTGTAGTATATTTTCTTAGCTTTCCAAAATTTCCTACTTTTTTAGATTCCGATAAGCAGAGTAGGAGTTATGACTTTTACAAGTCACAGCAGCTGGCCTATTGGCCGAAGCTTCGCTGTTTAGATTGTTCAAAGTTTTTGTACCTCTTATTGACTGAATCTGAGAAGGTTTTCAATTAGAGAGTTGTAGTAGAGGTTCTCAACTTTCCAAAATGTCCTATTTTGTTAGATTTTGATAAGTATAGCACTGGTTATGACTTTTACAAGTCACAGCAGCTGGCCTTTATTGGCTGAAGCTCGCTGTTTAGATTGTTCGAAGTTTTTCTACCTCTTATTAACTGAATCTGAGACGGTTGTCAACTAGAGAGTTGTAGTAGAGGTTCTCACCTTTACAAAATATCTTATTTTGTTAGATTCCGATAAGCGGAGTATGAGTTATGACCTTTACAAGTCACAGCTGCTAGCCTTTTGGTTGAAGCTTCGCTGTTTAGGTTGTTCGAGGTTTTTCTACCTCTTATTGACTGAATCTGAGAAGGTTGTAAATTAGAGAGTTTTAATAGATGTTCTCACCTTTCTAAAAAGTATAATTTTGCTGAATTTCGATAAGAGTAGCATGTTTAATTGCTTCTAGGTTGTTAGAAGGCTTTTTATGTTGCTTTTGTGTATAAAAGATCAAGTTTTTGTTAGTAAGCTTATACACACAATTCTAGTTCATGTTAACTAGAGTTGTCGTGAATTTTTAGTAGTTTGAATCATACACTTGATTATGAGTAATAAGTATTCCTTGTGCTCATAAGTCATGTAATAAGTATTGGTCCGTCTCATACGTAGCTCACCAGGCTCATATGTAGTTGTTTATTCATGCGTAGCTCATTGGGATCGTATGTAGTAATTATCTTGAATAGATAGGCGATGAGCTAATCCGACGAGATCTTGTGAAGTCAAGATTGAGACTTGGTAGATTGTGTCAACAATTGTTACACTCTTTTGAAGAGGGACACGTGCAGTGCTTTTTCATGATAAGTTGAAGCATAGTGGCATGTCTCGCTTGTTTGAATCTTTTGGTGCCGTCTCATGGCAAGTTGAGAGTACGACTCTAGATTGAGAATACCTTCTAGCTCGTACCGTCCCATTTGATTGGTTAGGGTTAGTGACATCGTTAGGGTAGTAACTATTACTTCACCATTTTTATCTATGAATTGCCGAAGGGTGAGAGTTGTTGTTAGGGGTGATACCTTATAATCCGACTTCTCCTATAGGCCGACACTAGGTGGTGTTATTGGGATGTATCCCCCTATCAAAGGGATATGGGCGGTGCTTTTTCATGTTTAGTTGGGAGCATAGGGTCCGTAGCTCGGCTGTTAATTCCTGACGTTCCATGATAAGAACGGGAGGTTTTCCTAGGAAAATAGACCATACGATTCCGTCAGGTTCTATGCCTTCTCATGATGAGTTGAGGACACGGCTCAAGGTTGGCTAGTATCTTGTGGTTCATGTTGGCTTTTGAGTGAGGTCCGGTTCGCCAGGTAAATAGTGGCAAACATAGACACCACTATTGTACCGCAGTAGAGGAATTAGACCGTATCTGCAACCCCACCAGTCATGTAGTATTGTGTCAGGAACAGGATGGGTACAAGAGTAGAATTCATGACGCTGGTTCAAATCCCCAAATATGGAGAAACGGCTTGATATGGACGTATGTAGTATGGGCTGCATACTGTTCCAGAGTCTCGCTTGCATTAGAATAAGTGCATCATTGCATTAGTTAATCGTGCATTAGATTCTAAGTCATAGCATACACTGACACACCATTTATATATACACATTTCTCTTTTCATCAATCTGGTTGTTTAAAGTTGATATCCGTTGCTAGTCATGAGCCTTAAAGCGTCAGTATATGTACTGACGTCCTCACTTCAATAGGTATTGGACTGCAAAACTATAGGTACAGGATTCAGGAGGACTCAAGGCAAGAGAAGCAAAGTGTTGATTCTTATTTTCAATTGTAACATCTGTTGTAATTTATTTTATGTTGGGAAGCATCCAAGTGAAGTACCAAGTGTTATTTATTATTCATTGTACTCTAATGTAAATTTATTAAAGGTTTGTAACACTCGGGCTTGTATGGCATTATTGTAACACTGATGTAATGTATTGCAGTTTTATAACATTCGGACTTATAATACAGCTGTGTTGAATAAAAAGTTTTAAATTTTCCTGTTTTTTCTGTGTATTGTGGCTAATTGAAAGAAAAGATTCTGGCTTATGTCATGGTTTCCCAGTATAGAAAATCGAGGCGTTACACATAAGGAGGCAAGGGATCAGGAGTTGGCATTTTCATTTTACATCCAAAAGTAGCACCAAGTGAGCTTAGAGTTGCTCGCCTGAAGAAGCAGATGGTCGACAGGGATCTGAGAAGTGCCAAAACCTATTCATCTGTTCCTGGTGGTTCATCCCGGCATTTGACCTTGGAGGGTGATACTAGTTCGGCTCACTTTCCTTAGAGAGATGTTGGTGGAAAAGTAGCTGGAGATATACAGACAGAAGGTTGCATTCGGAGTAGCGGGATCCCAAGCTCCTTCTCTTGGCAGTGGTTTTTCTTCCGTCAGTTGTCCATCTCCGATTCTCAGATTGGAGCCAACGAACCGCGGGGATGCAAAGAGCTCAGTGGCGGGGGTGTCTACCTTGGCCACCCATCGGGAGGAGATCGATAGACCCGTCGAGGAGCAGACTCGCTCATTTGGGCTTGAACTGGTCTACGCCAGCCCTAAGGCTCCCCGGGGAAAGGAGTAGGCTAAATGGGCGACCTTCCTACTTGTTTTAATTTTGCGGTATCTTGTTGTAATTCCTCGGCTTCGTCGATTGTACTTGTTTGTACATATCTCTCAGTTAATTGAATGTATAATTACTTTGTTAATGAAGGACTTTGATGATATCGATCGTTCACACAGTCCTTTTGACACATGTTGACAGTTCGGGGTAATGGTCAAAGTGAACCGGATTACCCTGACTGTCAGCGTGTGACAGAATGACCGGCATGACCAATAATGTCAGCGGCGGACTAACAATTCAAGTGCTGATTTGGCGTAAAGTTCGGGATGCCGAGGCTGTCTTGGGTGTGACTTAAAATCCTCACCGATCGACGATGTAGCGACCTGAATTTCCAATATAATACCTCAGAAATACGTGGCACAATTTCCAGCATCAACCTCAACGTAATAGTAAACACAGCCAAAACACAGATAAATATTTCAACATTATTACAACAATTCTTTACAAAGCACAGCGGAAAATTAAACACCTTGAATTACAATTCTTTCTTTTACAACACAATCTTTTACAATTTACATAAGCCACATTATCATTCTACCACATGCAACCAAATCCCAATGCTAACAGTACCTACCTATAAAGCATGAGGCTAGAGATAACCCCAACCCCCAAAACTACAGGGGTCAGCCATAACGGTGTGAGTGACATAAAAAAGAAATACATTGTAAATAAAACATGAAGAATAAAGTTATAAACAACACTTACCAACAGTAGTAACAGATGGAATATGAAATGACAGTAAATAAAACATGAAAACATCAAGTGAAACTAGACTAAGTGTCAAGTGTAGGAAAAACAAGAAAACATCATACATAAAACCACGTCAAGAAAACACAAATACAATATGATGACTCTCTAATGCATACTTATCGGATTCTATGCATTTCATACTACATAGGTCCGGTGCAAGCCCTTATCGTTCTCCACTTTATAGGGTTAAATCCCTCGTTATGCAACTAATCCTACTACGGTGATGGAAACAAGATCCAGAATACTCCGCGAATAGGTATCACACAACCCTCAATGTGCCAAAAAAAAACCCACCGCCGTATACCCCACCGCCGCCCCTCGACGTGCAAGTACACAGGCACATCCCATGAATAGACCTGTTAGCCTTCGACATGCGAATGTACCTGTATGTTTCGTGAATAGGCACGGTAAACCCTCGACACGCAAACATACTAAATAGTCCTCTCGAGACAGAACACACAAGTCCTGGAACGCATCCGTTAGACTGGACCGCAAGAGCATATTCTCATGTTTCCCAAGTTCCATCACATCTCCATTCGTGCATGTCCTTAGGTTGATTATTATTAAAACACAAATTCTCCCTCTCTAGAGTTAGTGTATCCTGCCGGACTTAATTCCACAACAACAACCCCAATGACCCCAACTGGTCAAAATCCACAAAATCTCATTTGCCGGTTCACAGGAATCCCACTCAACTCCTAGAGACTCACAAACCGAATATCAACACCAAAACTTTCAATACAACTCTTAGTCAAAATGTTTATGTTGAGAAAACTTCTCTACTCAGTAAAACCAAATTCATTTAATATACTCATAAATTTCCAGAACTGAAATAAAGTACAAAATCCATTAAATAACTGAGAATTATATTTTGAAGTCATAGAATATCACAAAACATCAATTTCTTCAAAAACAATATATATATATATATATATATATATATATATATCTCACTTTATAAAGATATAGGAATGCAATATAATTTCTATTAAAATCAAAGTATAACTTTTTGTAAAATACTGTAATCTGTAGCAAAAACATCATCTAAAATAGTAGATAAATAATCCATAAGTGCGAGGAAATAATCGTTCGAGAAATAAACAAAAAATTCAACCAAAACAATCAGCCAAGTAGCTGACAGTCGATTGTCAAAATAGTGAAAAATATCGGCGGTCGACTGTCAAACAAAAGTCCAAAAAAATCAAGAATTGACAGTCGACTGTCATTCTTAGTTCAAAACCCGTCGGTCGACTGTCATGTGTGAAAATACACAACTTTGAAATTCGTGCACATTTTTACTGATACTTCAATTTATCTTTGTAAAATCATAAATTTGCAAAACAAAATTCTTGATATGATCAAATACAACTTGCATAACATATAAGAGTTTATAAAAAAGATCAAAACTAATCAAGATCATAAAAGAGTGAATTTTCATCAAAATCTTCAAAATAGTAAATGTGAATATGTATATATGTATATAGGTGTGTTCTAGCATCAGTTAAAGCATCAAATCCATCAAATAGGAGTGGTATAATGTTTATATTGAATCTCGGCACTAAAACAATCAAAATCCAATTGAAAACTTTATGAAAATCACAAAACTCCACTTTCGGTCTTTCTCCATCAGACCAAAAGATTACAACCCCTTCTTTACTTCAAGAACTGATCTTTTTAATCCAATAACTCCTTCCACAACTCGTTATGCACATACCCTACTGATTACAACAATTACCCATGAATATAAGTGAATACAACATGTAAATAATCAAGTTTTACTTCATCAAAATCAAAACCGAGCATACTTATGCTCATACATAATAAAGAACTAAGTTTTCATTCACTTTATGCAAAACAACATACAATCTCTTGGTATTTGTTCAAATCAGCAAGATCATGGAAGAAAACAACCTACTCATGATTTATGTTAGGTTCTTTAACAATCTCAAGTCATCTATTTAAGGTTTTAATGAACTATAACATAGTTTTCATGAAAATATTCAATTTTTGTTCATTCATCCATCAAAATTCATCATATCATCATAAAAACTCCTAACATGCTTTCTAATAAACAAATCATCACATACAACATGCATAGAATAACAAGAAAACACACATTTTTGAAGAATCAACCGAAGTAATAAAGAGAATAAGAAAATCCTTCCTTTCGCAAGAAAACCAAGATCCTCGCTTCGAAACTCCAAGAAAATAATAATAAAGAAAACTCTTTGTGTAGTGCAGCAAAGAAATGGATGCACTCTCATTTAAATAGGCCGGATTTCAAGTAATGAGGGTTTTTGAATAGGTTTTGTAAAATAGCCCTTTTGAATATATCTTTACATATATAAATTCTTATACTTGGAAATTAGATTAAAAAATTCAATTCTAATTTAAAAACAAAATAATAACCCTAATACTGGCCGGCATTGTTTGTAAACTCAGATAAACAAATTTCTAATTTTGCCTCTAAGTGGCAATTTTGCAAAAAAGACCATTCTTTAGCAAATTTGCGAAATACACCAAATATATTAAAAAAAAAGTAAACTTTTTACCTCTGAGTTGACTAGGCATCATGCTCAGCCCAAAAATTCGAAAATCTCGAGTTTTCACTCCAAGTGGTAATTTTGCACAAAAGCCCATTTTTTTGTAATATTTGCAAATAGGTCAAATAAATATCAGAAAAATCCAGAAAATTCATAAATAATACCTAATAATAAATAATAGGTTTCCCGAAAATAATTTCTGACTTTGTACTTTCCAAGAAAATATTTGCACGTATTTTGCACGAAAAAAAAATAAGATAAATTCGAGAAAAATATTTATTAAATCATCAAAAATCATTTTAATTCATTTATTAATCTCAAAATATTATTTAAAAATCTAGGGTGTTACATCAATCCCTCCTTAGAATAGTTCTGTCCTCAGAACTACTACTAATAAGGACCAAACAATATAAGCAGAAAAAATGAAATCTCATAAATGGAAATATAGTTTAAGGAATACAATCACACAAGAGAATTTAATTTAACCAAAAGAAATATAATTCATTCAAAAGAATACAATCATATAAAAGAAATATAATCATACAAAAAGCTCAGGAAAATCCTTCTGCATGCGATCCTCCGGCTCCCAAGTAACCTCCTCGAAATGCAGGTTCCTCCACAATACCTTGACCATAGGTATCACCTTATTCCTCGACACCTTCTCCCTACGATCAACAATCTCTACAGGCTGCTCCTTGTAACTCAATGTAGACCTGCAAGCACTTCCACCAACTGATGACTTTGATCCGGCACATACTTCCTCAACATCGACACATGGAACACATCATGCACCTGTGCCAATTCCTCCGGTAGCTCCAATCGATATGCCATCTTACCAATCTACCCCAAAATCTTGTATGGCCCAATGTACCTTAGCGCCAACTTGCCTCCCTTTCCAAACCTGATCACACCTTTAGTCGGAGAAACCTTGAGAAAAACTGCATCCCCAACCTCAAACTCCAAGTCCCTTCGTCGAGAGTCAGCATAACTCTTCTGCCAACTCTGAGTCTCGACCAACCTCTTACGAATCAACTCGATCTTCTCCGATGTCTAATGCACAATCTTAGTCCCAAACATCTGTCTCTTACCAACCTCATACCAACAAACAGGTGTCCTGCACTTCCTCCCATACAGAGCTTCATACGGAGCCATCCTGATACTCGCATGGTAACTATTGTTATAAGAACTTAACCAATGCCAAGTACATCTCCCAATAGTCACCAAAATCGATAACACAAGACCTTAACAAATCCTCTAATACCCGATTCACCCTTTCAGTCTGACCATCGGTCTGCGGATGGAAAGCAGTACTAAAATCGGTTCTGGTGCCCCAGGCTGCTTGCAAACCCTTCCCAAACCTCGAAGTAAACCTTGCATCTCTGTCGGAAACAATCGACACAGGAACCCCGTGAAGTCTCACAATCTCATCAATGTATAGCTCAGCCAATTTCTCCAACGACCAAGTAATCTTCATAGACAGAAAGTAAGTTGACTTAGTCAAACTGTCCACAATAAACCAAATTGAGTCATTGCCCTTCGAGCTTTTCGGCAACCCTGTGATGGAAATCCATGCTAATATTCTCCCACTTCCATTCCAGAATAGGGAAAGGCTGTAACAAACCTCCAGGTCTCTGATTCTCTGCTTTGATCTACTAGCAAGTCAGACACTTTGCCACAAAGTCTGCTACATCTCTCTTCATACCCGACCACCAGAAGTAATGTTTGATGTCTTTGTACATCTTTGTGCCTCCAGGATGTACTGACAACAAAGTACTATGTACCTCCTACAAGATACTCTCTCTCAGATCTGCATTCTTTGGAACACACAATCTCTGACCCATCCATAGAACTCCATCTTGGACACGGAACTCTACTAACTTGCCTTCGGAAACCTGCTGCACCATCCTCTGAATCTTTGCATCTGATTTCTGACCTTCCACAATATGCTCCCTCAAAGAAGGCTGCAACCTCAACTAAGCCAAAGATGCTCCCAAATCCTGCAATACCACCTCGATACCTGCCTGATCAAACTCGACTGCCAACTCTCTCTGAATAGTGATCAAACTCGATAAAATACTCTTCCGACTAAGCCAATCAGCGACCACATTCGTCTTGCCTGGATGATACTTGATATTAGGATGAATGTCTTCCAACACTTCCAACCACCTTCTCTGCTGAATATTTAGATCCATCTGCTGATAAATGTACTTCAGGCTTCTATGGTCGGTATAGATGTTGACCTTCTCTCCATATACATAATGCCTCCACTACTTCAAGGCAAAGATAATAGCTACCAACTCCAGATCATGCGTCGAATAGTTCTTCTCATGCGGACGCAACTGCCTCGAACCATATGCAATAACCTTCTCTTCCTGCATCAAGACACACCCCAAACCTCTGAGAGATGTATCACTGAAGATATTGTTAGGGTTATATACTGAAAGCATCACTTTTGTATTAACTTTATTTCCCTATTTTTTTGAATGAGAATCATATGGGCATATGTTTGCATATTGTGTTTATTATAATATTAATGCAAGTGTCTGATATTCTATAAGGTTGATAATATGGTGTGAGGTGACACACAGAAGATCATATTATCAGTTCCCTATGGAATATATAAATAGTTCACAACCTAGACGGACTTGGACAATCTATTGGAAAGGTTGTAGTGTAATCTGGTATTAGTCTGTCTTGACTATAGGTTTATACTAGTACACTTTGTGTGTATTGAACAGGACCACTTGAGGTTGTTCTCTTTGTACTGACTACAAAAGAGAACAAACACCTCTGTTATTATGGATGCTTATGCTCTTAATCCAGATATAATAACAGACATGTATATGCAGTGTGCATTACTTTGACTCATAAAAGAGTGAGATTCATTATGGATCAACAACCTCTATGAATTGGGTAATAGCATTGTATGTATGATGGACTATTGATTGTAAAAGGAATCCATGTCCCGATACGTCGGGTTGATGATGTCCCCTTAAGGAGCTCATAAGGATTGTCATGTAAACCCTGCAGGTGGATTACATCCGACATGACAAATAAAGTTGAGTGGTACTATTTAAGGATAAAAGATGTTGATCAATATAGTTGTCAGTAACTTAATTTGATCGACGGACATTCGATATCTTAACATGGGGAGTTGAACGAGCATATAATAAAAGGAGCCCATAAATATAATTTGGGATTAGGAAGGTAGTGCAACAATAGCTTCTTAGTGGACCGAGTTATTGTTAATGGGCCTGGGTTGTGTGTTCGGGCTGAACACGGGATACCCAGATTCGTTAGGAGACCTAACCCTAATTTCTCCTCATGGTCCCTGCCGTAGCCTTATATATATCCTCTATTCTCTGGCCGTCATTTACAATCTGAAATATAAGATTTTTTCTCAAAACTCGTGATTCACGTAAGGAGAGAAAGAGAGATCAGCCAAGGAGAAGAAAGGTTGGGAGATCGTCGCCCACACGACGTCCAACCCGAGGAAGGAATACGCGCAGAAGATCTTGGGGACGCTGTTGTCTTCTTCTCATCGCAGGTATAAATCGTGAACCCTAGATTCCGCTATATAGGGTTAGATCACGAATTTAATCTGTTAAATTTTTAACAATCGATACGCACACCAATCCGTAGTCCTGGGAATCATCTCAGTTCCATCAATTGGTATCAGAGCCGGTATTGGATCTGCGTATTGATTGTTACATCCATGTTGTCCAATAAAACTTGTGTTGTATGATAGTCGGTAGATGTAGATCTGTTCTAACTCGGTTTTGCAGGCATCTTAGATCCAACTATTATGGTCCAATGTATGTTTTGTTTGTGTTGTTGTTGTTTTGTGGATGTAATTATTGTGTTGTTGCTGTTTTGTGGATGTAATTAATATCACGAGGGTTGATCGTGCTTATAATTTTAATTTTTCAATCTAGATTATGTGTGAACTCCTTCGGGAGGCATAGGATTGATGTAATTTTAATTTTTCAATCTAGATTATGTATGAACTCCTTCGGGAGGCATAGGATTGATGTAATTTTATTTTATTTTATTTTATTTTTTTGATCGATCGTGATGGTGGTGGCGGCTGTTTCTAACGCCGGAGGAGATGCTGTTTTAGGCAGTCCGGAGATCGACAGATGGTTTTCGATGAAGAAATCGGCAGCCAAACCTTAAAAAAAAAAAAAAAAAAAAAAAAAAAAAAAAAAAAAAAATCGGGGCGCTGCCCCGTATAACTCCGCGCAGGGTCAGATTTGGGCTTCGCACAGTCCGGGAAGAATCAGGAAAGATGACCATAATAGTTGGATATTTATTTTCAAATTTATTGCCATTATTGCTTGTTCTGATTATGCATGTTTATTATTTTGTGATGTTTTTTTTGAAAAACTAGGATCACATTAATAATGGACAACATGGACATAAATCAACTAGTAGAAAAACCCTCATTGTTAAATAACTAAGTGGGAGAGGGAGTTCATTTAACATGAATCCCATGGTCTCCATTGCTGGTTTGTTGGTGATATAATTATACTTGCGTGTTGGCTTTAGTGCTTTCCTCCATATCGGATGAGTATAATTATGGATCACCAGTACAGACTTCCTTAGGGATAATTGTAGAAAGTTACCTAGTATGTGTTCACTTCTCCATCTGAAGGAACTCAATACAAGATAATGGACTTAGTATTAAGCAATGGTATACACTTAGATACAAATAATGGTATCCTCCCCATCGGAGTCACTGCTATTATTTTTAGGACCAGAGCAAGACCAACAGATTAATTTTATTTGTCATAAAGTTGTGTTGACATGATAGTAAAATTAATAGGAAAAACCTACTTGAACAAATATTGAATTTGTATACGTCCACACTATCGTGGCATGCTAAATTCATGGTGTTTAAGGTGTTGGTGAATTTTTTTTATTATTGTTTTGAGTGAATCAATATTTAATTAATTCAAAAAGTTTTGCCCTACATAATTTTTTTTATGTGATTCTTAGGATTTCAAAAATGGGTTCTTTCAGTCCACTTATGGTGATTCTTAAAGAAAACAAACTTACTGGCCCTAATTATATTGACTGGAAACGTAACTTGAATATTGTCTTAACTACTGAAGAGTACAAATTTGTACTCAATGAAGTATGCCCACCTAAGCCTGATGCTAACTCTGATGAAGAGGTCAAAGAGGCTTATAAGAAGTGGAATAAGGCAGATGAGATGGCGCGGTGTTACATTTTGGCACCTATGTCAAATGTACTGCAGCATCAGCATCAGGCCATGCCCACAGCTTATGATATGATGTACAACCTTAAGGAACTCTTCGGACATCAGAGTAGAGCAGCTAGGCAATTTGCTATGAAGGGTTTGATGAATGCATCTATGGCTGAGGGGACACCAGTAAGGGATCATGTTCTCAAGATGATGGGTCATCTAAATGAGATGGAGATCCTTGGTGCTGAAATCGATGGGGAAACCCAGGTCGATATCATTCTCGGGACTCTGCCTAAAAGTTTTGACTCGTTTTGCCTTAATTACAACATGAACAAAAGGTTGTATACTTTGTCAGAACTTGCAAATGAACTACAGGATGCTGAAGCTCTCTTCAAGCAGAATGCCCATGTTTATGTGACTGAAAAGGTCTCTACTTCTAAGCCGAAAGGTGGTAAGAAGAAGAAAGTTCAGAAACAAGTAAACTCAGCAAAGAAGGGCATGGGACCTCAAGGCGCTGTGAAAAAGCCGAAAGGCAAGTGTTTCAAGTGCAAAGGGTTAGGACATTGGAAGACTGACTGTCCACTTCTCAAACAAAAGAACAAAGAAGGTATATCTCATTTACTAGTTGTTGAAACATGTTTAGCGGTGCTATCTACCGGCACCTGATGTGTAGATACAGGAGCCACTAATCATGTCTGCAATACATTGCAGGGGTTCCAGGAAACCAGACGGCTCAGTGATGGAGAGATATGCTTGTTTATGGGTGACGCTACAAGAGTAGCGGCCATTGCAATAGGAGATGTTATTTTATCTTTTGGTAGAAATAAGTCTTTGACATTGAGAGATTGTCTTTATGCACCTTCACTTAGAAGGAATTTAATTTCTGTTTCTATGCTAGTTAAGGATGGATATTCAGTTTATTTTAATGACAATATTGTTATTAGAAAAAATAAGCATTTTATCTGTTCTGGTGTATTGGTTGATAATCTATATGTCATTAATCCCATTTCGCCCACAATGCAACTTATGGAAATGAATAATATGTCTTCTAACATAAATAAGAGAAAAGAACCTTCTTGTATGAACCAAACATATCTTTGGCACTTGCGATTGGGGCATGTTAACCTAAGAAGGATTCAAAGACTGGTTAAAGATGGACCTTTGAGTTCATTGGAAGTGGAGGCACTACCAGTCTGTGAATCCTGCTTGGAAGATAAAATGACCAAAAGGCCTTTCAAGGCAAAGGGGTATAGGGCCAAAGATGTGTTGGAATTGGTTCATTCTGATTTGTGTGGGCCCATGACTGTCCAGGCTAGAAGTGGCTTTGAATATTTTGTCACATTTACTGACGATTATTCAAGGTATGGATATATTTATTTGATGCGCCGTAAGTCTGAGTGCTTTGAGAAATTCAAAGAGTACAAGGCAGAAACGGAGAAGCGTCATGAAAAATGTATCAAGTCATTACGTTCAGATCGTGGTGGCGAGTATCTCTTTGGGGAGTTTAAGGACTATTTGTCAGAGGCTGGGATTACATCCCAATTATCAGCACCTGGAACACCCCAACAGAATGGTGTAGCAGAAAGAAGGAATAGGACTCTTATGGAGATGGTTAGATCAATGTTGAGTTATTCAGATTTACCAGATTCGTTTTGGGGATATGCCTTAGAAACTGCAGCTTATATTCTGAACTTGGTTCCTTCTAAGTCAGTACCAATTACTCCCACAGAACTGTGGACTGGGCGTAAGCCTAGTCTGAAACATGTTCGGATTTGGGGTAGTCCAGCACATGTGCTGAATGGGAAAGCCGATAAGTTGGAATCTCGTACAGAAGTACGCTTGTTTGTAGGCTATCCAAGAGGAACGAAAGGAGGTTTATTTTATAGTCCTAAGGATCAGAAGGTCATTGTTAGCACCAATGCTCGATTCTTAGAGGAAGACTATGTGATGAACCATAAACCCATAAGTAGAGCTGTTCTAGAAGAACTGAGAGGTGAGATACCAAATACTTCAGTACCAACAGTACAGCAGGATGTACCACCAGTAACTGCACAACGTGTCACAAATATTGCACCACAACCGATAGTGCCTCGTCGTAGTGGGAGGGTTGTGATACAACCTGATAGATATATGTTCTTGGGAGAGTCGTCAGACTTTGTCCCTGAGGAACAAGATTATGATCCCTGTACCTACAATGAAGCACTCCAAGATAAAGATGTAGAGTCTTGGCAAAAAGCAATGATATCTGAAATAGAATCTATGGATTCTAATCAAGTCTGGGAGCTTGTAGAACCACCTATTGGTGTAAAAGCCATTGGATGCAAGTGGGTCTATAAGAGAAAAAGAGGATCAGACGGTAAGGTTGAAACCTTTAAAGCTCGGCTTGTTGCAAAAGGTTTTACTCAAAGAGAGGGTATTGATTATGAGGAAACCTTTTTCGCCAGTAGCCATGCTTAAATCTATCCGGATTCTTTTATCTATTGCAGCTCATCTTGATTATGAGATTTGGCAAATGGATGTCAAGACAGCTTTCCTTAATGGAAGTCTTGAGGAAGACATCTATATGAAGCAACCAGACGGGTTCATTGAAAAGGGCCAAGAGCATCTTATTTGTAAGCTCAAGAAGTCCATTTATGGACTTAAGCAAGCTTCCAGATCTTGGAACATATGTTTTGATCAGGTTATAAAATCCTATGGATTTGATCAATGTCAAGATGAATCGTGTGTATACAAAAAGTGTGACGGAAACGTAGTGGTATTCCTAGTACTTTACGTGGATGACATCTTGCTCATTGGAAACAATGTGAAGGTATTATCTAACGTAAGGGTATGGTTATCCAAACAGTTTGATATGAAGGACTTGGGAGAAGTAGGTCACATCCTTGGGATCAAAGTTCTACGAGATCGCAAGAAAAGGATGTTGGGCTTGTCCCAAGCTTCCTATATCAATACTATACTAACTCGTTTTAGCATGCAAAATTCTAAGAAAGGTTTCTTACCTTTTAGGCATGGAATTGCTCTATCAAAGGAGCAGTGTCCGAGGACACCTAAAGAGATAGAGAACATGAAAGCAGTTCCTTATGCTTCAGCAGTAGGAAGCTTAATGTATGCAATGCTATGTACGAGACCAGATATCTGCTTTGCCGTTGGCATGGTTAGCAGATATCAGTCTAACCCAGGACAAGAGCACTGGACTGCCGTAAAGCATATTTTGAAGTACCTGAAAAAGACTAAAGATTACATGCTAGTTTACCAGGCAGATAGTTTAGTTGCCTTGGGGTATACAGACTCAGATTTTCAGTCAGATAGGGATTCCAGGAAATCAACCTCAGGTTATGTATTTACTTTGGGAGGTGGAGCCACTATATGGAGGAGTATCAAGCCAAAATGTATTGCTGATTCTACCATGGAAGCCGAGTATGTGGCAGCCTCTGAGGCAGCCAAAGAAGCGGTTTGGCTCAGAAACTTCCTATTGGACTTGGATGTGGTACCTAATTTGCCTAAGGCTATTACACTTTATTGTGATAATAGTGGTGCAGTTGCAAATTCGAAGGAACCACGAGCCCATAAGGCAAGTAAACACATTGAGCGCAAGTACCACCTGATACGAGATTTCGTAAAGAAAGGAAAAGTTGCTGTGATCAAGATAGCATCAGCAGACAACCTAGCTGATCCCTTCACTAAGAGCTTACCAGCTAAGGCTTTTGATAGTCATGTTGAGGGAATGGGAGTCAGATGCGTAGCAGCATGGCTTTAAGTATAAGTGGGAGATTTGTAACAGTATACTGAAAAGCAATGCTTTGAGTATAAGTGGGAGATTGTTAGGGTTATATACTGAAAGCATCACTTTTGTATTAACTTTATTTCCCTATTTTTTTGAATGAGAATCATATGGGCATATGTTTGCATATTGTGTTTATTATAATATTAATGCAAGTGTCTGATATTCTATAAGGTTGATAATATGGTGTGAGGTGACACACAGAAGATCATATTATCAGTTCCCTATGGAATATATAAATAGTTCACAACCTAGACGGACTTGGACAATCCATTGGAAAGGTTGTAGTGTAATCTGGTATTAGTCTGTCTTGACTATAGGTTTACACTAGTACACTTTGTGTGTATTGAACAGGACCACTTGAGGTTGTTCTCTTTGTACTGACTACAAAAGAGAACAAACACCTCTGTTATTATGGATGCTTATGCTCTTAATCCAGATATAATAACAGACATGTATATGCAGTGTGCATTACTTTGACTCATAAAAGAGTGAGATTCATTATGGATCAACAACCTCTATGAATTGGGTAATAGCATTGTATGTATGATGGACTGTTGATTGTAAAAGGAATCCATGTCCCGATACGTCGGGTTGATGATGTCCCCTTAAGGAGCTCATAAAGATTGTCATGTAAACCCTGCAGGTGGATTACATCCGACATGACAAATAAAGTTGAGTGGTACTACTTAAGGATAAAAGATGTTGATCAATATAGTTGTCAGTAACTTAATTTGATCGACGGACATTCGATATCTTAACATGGGGAGTTGAACGAGCATATAATAAAAGGAGCCCATAAATATAATTTGGGATCAGGAAGGTAGTGCAACAATAGCTCCTTAGTGGACCGAGCTATTGTTAATGGGCCTGGGTTGTGTGTTCGGGCTGAACACGGGATACCCAGATTCGTTAGGAGACCTAACCCTAATTTCTCCTCATGGTCCCTGCCGTAGCCTTATATATATCCTCTATTCTCTGGCCGTCATTTACAATCTGAAATATAAGATTTTTTCTCAAAACTCGTGATTCACGTAAGGAGAGAAAGAGAGATCAACCAAGGAGAAGAAAGGTTGGGAGATCGTCGCCCACACGACGTCCAACCCGAGGAAGGAATACGCGCAGAAGATCTTGGGGTCGCTGTTGTCTTCTTCTCATCGCAGGTATAAATCGTGAACCCTAGATTCCGCTATATAGGGTTAGATCACGAATTTAATCTGTTAAATTTTTAACAATCGATACGCACACCAATCCGTAGTCCTGGGAATCATCTCTGTTCCATTAGATATCACAATCCTTCCCAGCTTGTGGCAAAGCTAAGATAGACACAGTCGACAACTTCTTCTTTAGCACAAGGAAACTCGCCTCATACTTATCAGTCCATGTGAATGCCACATTCTTCCGACTTAACCTTGTCAAAGGAACTGTAATCTGAGCATAGCCGTGAACGAATCTCCTGTTGTACCCAGCCAAGCCAAAGAAACTCTTGACTTCCTTCACTGTCGTTGGCTTGGGCCAATCCTTCACTGCCTTAACCTTCTGAGGATCAGCGGACACTCTCTCCTTAGAAATGATATGACCAAGGAAAGCTACCTCAAACTTCCAAAACTCATACATCGACAACTTGGCATACAAGTTATGCTCCTGTAACTTCTTCAATACCTCTGCCAAGTGCTTAGAATGTTCATCCTCTGATGTCGAATACACCAAAATATCTTCAATGAAAACCACCACGAAGGAATCAATAAATGGCCGCAAAATTTGATTCATCATATCAACAAACACTGCCAGCACATTCGTCACTCCGAATGGCATTAACAAAAACTCATAGAGTCCATGACGAGTCATGAAAGCTGTTTACTCACATCTTCCTCTTTGACTCGAACCTGATGATACCCTGATAGCAGATCAATCTTCAAAAACATAGCTGCTCCTCGAAGCCTGTCAAACAGATCATCAATCCGTAGAAGCGGATACTTGTTCTGAATAGTCACCTTATTCAACTCCCGGTAGTCAATGCATATCCTCATTGACCCAACCATCTTCCTAACTAACAACACTGGTGCTCCCCACGGTGAAGAATTCGGCCTGATAAAACCCTTACTCGGTAATTCCTCAATCTGCTTCTTAACTTCATCATGCTCTACAGGTGCCATCCTGTACGGAGCCTTAGAAATCGGAGCACTTCCCGGCTGAACATTAATACAAAACTCATCATTTCGCTGCGATGACAATCCCGGTAAATCTTCCAAGAATACCGTAGAAAAATCCCTAATAACCGGAATGCCTCTGACTTCACCTGGAATCATCAACTTAGATACCATAGCAGTCACTTTCGGGTCCTTCTTCTTCCCTGAAAAGTAACTGTGGGACCTCCTGGTACTTTCACTAACACCTCTTTCTCTTTGCATTCAATTGTAGCATCATATATTACCATCCAATCAATGCTCACAATTACATCCACATCCATGACTTGCAGCTCAATGAGATCAACACCAAATAACCTCCCGCCAATCTCAATATCACAGCCCTCGTAATATCGATTTGCGATTAATTTTTCTCCAGATGGTGTAGCCACCGAAAAGACTCTGCCTGGAAACACCTTAGGCTCCACACCTAAAGCTTTAGCAAAATTCGGCAACACAAATGTATGCGAAGAACTAATATCAAATAAAACTTTTGCTTTTATTCCATTAACCAAAACAAATCCTGTTACATGAAGAATGATACTCAAATCTCCAATTTATTCTCAAACAATGTTTTACTTAATACATCAAATAAAATTTAAATTTCTTGCATACCCTGGATCACATCCTTTGGGTTACCCGCATTGTCATGCCCCGCTTCCCAAAAAGAGAATACGGAATACGGATAGGTGACTAAGTCCAGCGAATGATTTTCATCATCCATAAGCTGTCATGATCTTTACAACATTTCATAGGAATAACAAGAAGTAAACAAGGAGAAATCAACCAAGCATGCATGAATGAATCAATGTACCAACAGGATTTACTTGAAACAAAACTTAATAATCTCAAATAAACCAGTTCTGAACAAGTTATAAATTCTCGGTCATACTACCCAATACAAATAATCCAAGTAGCAATACATTTGTTCAAAATAAGCAACAGGAAATAATAATTATAGCAAGCACTCCAGCAACTAAATTCTCAGATTACCTACTCCATCGGGCAGCTGATCACCATTATCTGCAATTTAACAAATTACAGGAAAGGGGAAAAAGAAACAAAACGTCCGCCAATGCAAGTTACGGGCCGCTTGTAGTGCAGACACAAGTACAAGAATAAAATAAGCAGATATAGAGTAACAGCGGAAGCAAACATAGCATGGAGTGGACATGGCAACAAAATAAAATAACTAGCATGGATCATGAACAGAATCAAGTAATGTGGTGAGATAACAGGTGTACATAAGATGTGACAGGTAATAGGTATCATGCATGTAGGTGAACATGTAACAGGTGTCAAGTAGCATGTACAGGTAATCATGTAACAGGTATTATGTCATGTCAAGTTTTGTATTTATTTCTATCTAGGTAGCACTTCATACTTCCTAGATTTTTACCACATGGTTTCTACTTACATGCAGATTTCGTTTAGGACTAGTGGTGGGTTTCTATAGAGCCGTATACTCAGGCATCATGTAACAGGCAACTGGCACGAATCACATAGTCGTGAAATCTCGGCAACAGGAACAGACATGAATCATGTAGTCATGAAACATGGCATCATATAGTAAGTAACATGCATGAATCATCACGAATCATGGCATCATATAATCAGCTAGTAATAAGAGGCATGAATAATGTAATCATGAAGCATGGAAACATATAATCAGATAGTAATAATAGGCATGAATCATGTAATCATGAAACATGGCAACAAGTAATAGGAAACTCGGGCCCCTTCTGAGTACACATACCTATATTGTCCACTACTAAAGTCTTTCCCTTAACCCCGGCTTGGTTATTTGTAATTATTATTAAATAGGCATACATGTGTCAAAAAACAGGGCAAGAATAACATGGTATAAATAAGTAACAGGTTCGGGTCAGAAGATAAACATGTACAGGTGAAAGACAATTCATAAAAGGGTAGGACAACGAAAATTCTAGTTTAGGACAGCAAGACACTACTGCACCAAATCTTGGATTCCCATTGCCACAGATATGAAAACCAGGATCCGTCAAAAAATCTGAAAAATAGATTCTCGACCGAATCCAGCAAATATATATAAGTCATATGGTATTTCTCAAAAACAGGACTCAAAAATAGAATTGCATCCAGAAAACATGTTTAGCTAGAAATTAGAAGTTTGTATTTATAAATAGGAAAATGACATAAAAACTTACTGATTAAATCCAAGAAAAATCTGGGATATTCCCTAGTATGTCTAGTATCAGAAAATAAAGTTTCATAATTTTCCAACATAGATAGTATAGTCGAATAAAATCAGAAAACAGCAAGATACTGCAAGTTTGTAAATCTGGAATCGTAAATACAGCAGTACTAAAATAGCAATAGATTACAAAATATAAATCTAAATACAAAACCGTCAAAAGGGTGATAAAATAGATTCAGTATGCTACAATTCATATTCACAAAGTTTTTATAAACAGCAAATAGAATTAGGTCGAAATTATGTTTCTTTACAGAATAGCACGAAAATTCTGCAAGTATAGTAGTTGTTTGCAAGTATAGAATAGTTCATGAAAGTCAGCAATTAAATCAACAAAAATTAGGGGTTAATCCCAATCAGGTCTATTTATACTAAGAAAAATATTGGATCAAAATTTTATCTTTAGCATCAGTATAAAAATAAATAACCATACAGAATTCATATAAAACAAAATCTGGAATTTTCTACGCATCTGTATTAAAACAGTATTAACTTGCAACTCACAAATCGAAACTAAGATCTTTCAGAAATTCTGGAAAGTAGACAGAAATCTCTATAATTCATATTCACAAATAACTTTCATTTACTGGCCTTAATTGGGTCTAAAATACTAAACAAAAATGGGTAACTACAAGGGCAGAATTATTCTTCATGCATAAAATCAACTAGATCATATGAAACACATCCAAATCAAAACAAAACGTGAAATAGGGTATACTAGATGTCCAAGCAACATGGTATAGGGTATTTAGCAAGTCTACAATAAGTTATACTATGACTAACACAATCAAGCATACGACATCATACGAACAACATGCATGTAGACATCAAGAAGTGATTATCTCTAAGTTATTTCATGTCGTGTGTACAATGAGACAACTACGGGTGGATCAACACATAGAGACAAGATATAACAAGGACTTTCATGAGAATAGATCTTGAAACAACTACACTACAGTCGGTATTTAGTACTTGTATATGCAACAGAAAAGTATACAAGTTACTTGCCTTATAGTCGACGACGGAAACAATGCAAAAGCGAGAATAACAGGAACGGTTTCCCAGGAATGAACACAACGAACGACGAACCCAACATGCATAACAAACACGTGCACATAAAGAGAGATAGAGGAAATCAGGGGAACACGATCGGCATAGATCTCAACGATCAAGAGGATGATCATGATGTGATTATGATCCGACGGTTGAGATCTCACTGGATCAAAACCGACCAATCCACGACCATACAAGACGAGGCAGTCGGGTTTATGAGCATGCACTGCGGTGAGGGACAACGGTGGCTGAACGATGAAGACACACATGGCGGAACGACGGCAGCGCTGGCTGGCATCGCAGCTGGTTGGCGCTGCTGTCTGGCTGACGTTGGGAGGAAGCAGCACGGGGATGTCGATGCTACTGGGGCTGCTGTCTATCGTCGGAGGAGAATACAGCGTGGGGGAGGCGCGCTGTAGCTGCTGGCACGTGGCGTCTGGTGGCTGCGTCAGCTGAAGGGTGGCGCAGCGCAGGGGAGTAGAGGGATGGAGAGGACGGGATGAGGGAGACGAGGCAGAGGAGCACCGGGATGGGTGCAGGGTTGCTCGGGGAAGGTGAAGAGATGGGCGAACGGGAGGTAGGGTTTAGGAGATGAAGTCGAAGGGTTGCGGCTATTAGGGTTTTGGGAAAACATAATAGAGTGTATATATATATATATATATATATATACACAGAGAGATAGGTTAGATGGGGCTATGGGTTAGGTCTTTTGGATATTGGATAACGGGTTTTACTAATGGGTTATGGGTATTATCAATGGGTTATAGGATCTTAGCAGATCCAAATAGAAAGTAGGGAATTAAAGGGTTTAAATAAAAGATCCAATAATGAGATGGAAATAAGTTGACTAAATAAAATAGGACATAAACAAGTAAAATAATGGGGATCAAAATAATAGCTCAATCAATCAGAAATGAAACAATAGGCTGGCAATTGAATCAAGAAGATTAAATAAAAAGACGGCAAATCAAATAGATGAATATATATTGATAATGAAGATCTAATACATGGTCCAAAAAGAGATATAGAATGAATAAATACACAAAAAGAAAAATACAACCAAACATATAGAAAATGGAAAAGAAGGGTTACACGCATCCTCCTCAGTTAATGTGAACACTCGCCCCTGCTTCTGAAATTTGCCTCTGCCTGCACCTTCCTTCTTCAACTGTGGACAATCTGGTCTGATATGCCCTTCACGACCACACTGATAACAAATCTGCGCCTTCCGAGGCTTGGAGCATGCTGAAAGATAGTCACCTGTCTTTCTACAGTTGAAACAAGTCATGCCTTGAAAAGCGGATGCCTTCTGCTCTAGCCTACTGAACCTACCCTGCTTCACTGGGAACTTCTTCCCACTCTAATTAGCTGCAGGCCTCTTGTTCCTATTCCAGGTTTTCTGCTTCTTCTGGAACTGATCCATATCTTTATCTGTCATAGCTGCTCTCCTGACCAGCTTTCAAACCTTCTAATGTGCCCAACAGGATCATCCGCGACCTCAAATTCGGCCTCAAGTCCTGCTCGAATTTCTTGGCCTTCTTCGCCTCATCAACAATCAGCTCCGGTGCATACCTTAGCAGCTGAGCGAACTTAGTCTCATATTTGCGCACTGTCATGCCTAGCTTGTATGTATTCCTTTTGTCATATAAGTTAAATACCGTAAGTAATCTAGTATGAAAATAAGTGTACTCTCGTGATGATCCTAAATCATTAGTTTAACCATTGACATCATCTTTTGATCATGAGTAGTTACAACTGCCTTCCTCTCCTGAATATCTAGAGGAAAGAACAGATCCCTAAACTCATCCAGAAAAGCCTCCCAAGTCACCTATTGATCCCCAAAGCCCTTTTTACTGACTACCACCAAACGCTAGCGTCCTTCTCTAACTGCATGGTAGCCAATTTCACCTTATTGACAGCGGGGGTTTCCAAAACTTCAAAGACCATCTCCATTAGTCTAATCCAATCATCAGCCTCATTTGGATCAGACTGCCCCTAAAAAACATGCGGCTTCATCCGCTTGAATGACTCAACCTGCTTAACTGGATCAACATTCACAAACACTGGTTTAGTGTAGCGCCCCAAATTTCCAATATAATACCTCAGAAATACGTGGCACAATTCACAGCATCAACCTCAATTGTTATAGTAAACATAGCCAAAATACAGAGAAAATTTTTCAACATTTATTACATTAATTCTTTACAAAGTACAGCGGAAAACAAACACCTTGAATTACAAATTCTTTCTTTTACAATACATTCTTTTACAATTTACATAAGCCATAACATCAATGTAGTACAAGCATCCAAATCCCAAGCTATAGGTACCTACTTGTAAAACATGAGGCTAGAGATAACCCTAACCCCCAAAACTACAGGGGTCAGCCATAACGGTGCGAGTGACATAAAATAACTGAAACACAAATAAAAGAAAATGCATAGAGTCATAAAAAATCATGTATCAATAGCAAGAATAAATGAAATAAGAAATAACAATAAATAAAATAGGAAAATATGAAGTGAAACTAGCCCTTATCATTCTCCACTTGATAGGGTTAAATCCCCCGCTATGCAACTAATCCTACTACAATGACTACTACGAGATTTAGACATTCTGCAAGTATCGGTTCTCGCCCTTGGAATATTGGAGGCCAATCCCACTCCGCAGATCATTATGCGGCCCTTACGTCCATTGTCCCGAAAAACTGGAGATTGCCTCACTCCACAGGTCATCCTGGAACCCTCATTGCACAAACATCCCATGAGCGTCGCTCTCGTCCTCGGAATACTGGAGATCAATCCCACTCTGCGGATCACTCTGTGGCCCATTCGTCCATCGTCCCGGAATACTGGAGAATATCTTACTCCTTGGACCATCCTGGAGTCCATAACTCATGTTTGCTCTCATTTCACCATCTAGTGCTTGTCCTTATCTTGTTACGTTAATTAATTGTTTAATAGATTGCGAATCTCTTAGAGTTGGTGTACCTTACTGGACTTAGCTCAACTGAACAACAACCCAAAATCTCAATCACCGGTAGCTAAGACCCTACTCAAACTCTAAACACTCACAGCTCAACCATCAATACCAAAATTTTAAATAAAACTCACAAATCCATCATCAAAACATTTATATAAAGAAAACCTCTTAAATCGACAAAATTCAAAATCATTTAATGTGCGCATAAAACTCCAGAATTCAAATAAAATATTAAATCCATTAAATAACAGAAAATCATATTTTTAAGTCATAGAATATCACAAAAATATCAACTCCTTTGAAAACACATATAACTCTCTTAATAAGATGATAAGAATACATTTAAAATGCTTTTGTAAATAAAATATAACTCTCTGTAAAATACTGTAATCTGTAGTAAAAACATCATATAAAACAATAGAGTAATAATCCATAATATCGAGAAAAATAATCATTTAAAAGAAACGAAGAAACTCAGTAAAA
The DNA here is from genome assembly GCA_017893485.1 of Hemerocallis citrina. Taxonomy (NCBI): domain Eukaryota; kingdom Viridiplantae; phylum Streptophyta; class Magnoliopsida; order Asparagales; family Asphodelaceae; genus Hemerocallis; species Hemerocallis citrina. Next base: position 152,499,546 of record CM030362.1, read on the forward strand.
CAACCCAAGCAGCAATTGACGGTCGACCGCTCAAACAAAGCAGTCGACTGTCAATGGATAATTCTCAAAAGAAAAACATTACGGTCGACCGTGCGGTTAACCGTGACCTGCGACACAGGCAAGTTTGGTTTTTGTGCATGTTTGGACTGATACTCAATTAAAACTTTGAGAAATCAGAATCTAACTTCCTGAGATGATCCAACATATCTTGTATAACATAGAGGAGTTATTAAAACACATCAAAACATATCAAGATCTCAAAATAGAAATTTTTCACAAAAATCATTCAAAACAATCTATATATATATATATATATATATATATATATATATATATATATATATATTCAATTAGGAATTCAAGCATCAATTTTAGCATCAAAATTCGTCAAAGTGGAGTAGTATAATGTTTAAACAATCTCAGTACCAAAAACAACTCGAATTCGATTGAAAACTTCACAAAACATCAACTTTGACAAATCTTCAAATAGTATATATATATACTAAGTATGCCCGTGGCACGTGCCTACGGCACGTATTCGAAACTGCATATAAATTTATTTGTAGTTATTTGATTGTATGAACTGCATATAAATTTATGCATTTATTTGGAGTCATTCACTATACCTCTTTAACAAACCTTCGTTAAATTGTTTCAGTTTTTTATATATTTCATTTTTACTGCCCTTAAATTTCTCAATATTGACTTAGCCACTTCTCCTAAAACATAACTATTTTTCAAGAAATGTGAGCACATCCATTAAAAATATGCACAATGCCAAAAAAAATCTGAGTGTAAACAAATATAAAGTATTATATTTCACTGTGTACATGACGTAAGATTTATGTATCTACACAACTTTGAGACATAAGATTCAATCATTCTACAGACTTTCTTTCGCCCTAAAAGTTTCCAATTCAGATGAAAATAAGATTAATTAACTATAATCTTATAACCAATTGGATTGTCTAGGACTGGAATAAAATGCTTCAGAAGTACCTTAACATGTGCTTATTCTTCATTTGCAGCCTGAGGTTGTCGAGACGCTTGTAGGTTTGTGTGAAGGAATACCATGGAAAGATGCGAAAGAGGTGAGCATTTGATCATTTGCTTCTAAAAGCATGAATAAAAAATTTGCTATAATGCTTGGATCATTTTAAATGCTTGGATTCTGAAGTGCATTTGATCATTTTAAATGCTTGGATGCTGGAGTGCATTTGTAACATAGGTCTTTATTCTGATGTATGCAATAGATTGAAATGTTGCATGGTTCAAGAGTGCAAAGAAATATATGAGAATTCCCTTGTATATGGAATGCCCACGAAGATAGGCTTTGTCTTTGGAAAAGTGAAGTCACTTGATGCAAAAAAACGATACATGGAAAAAGCTCAGACATTAACAGATGTAATGTATACCTTTTGTATGATACGGAAAACTCCCCATCAATATTGCTGCTTGTTAGCTTTGAGTGGACTTATTCAAAAAAAAATAATTTAATTTTTTTTTCCTTCTTCTTTTGGTTGGTTATTGAGCAAGGTTAATTAGTTATTGTGTGTTTCATATTTCAATTCTATTATTGTTTGGACCATTTCGGACCATAAATGAGCAAAATTCCTTGTGTAAAAATAGATGGTTTTGTATTGGTTGATTCTTTCACATACAGTTGTATACCCTGCTGAGATTCTTCAAAATACTTATGGGTTTTTACCTTGTGTGTGCATTTGCCAAAGTATTAATGGTGAGCACTTTTGGTGGAAGATTGTATATTGTTTGAATTGCATCCTGGCTGAATTGTATCTTGGCTGATTATATATTGGCTAAATTGTATCTTGGCTGATTGTAAACATGGCTGATTGTATCTTGGCTGAATTGTATCTTAGCTGAATTGTATCTATAGCTGATTGTATTTTGGCAAAATTGTATCTTGGCCAAATTGTATCCCAGCTGATTGTATCTTGGCTGATTTGTATCCTGGCTGAATTGCATCTTGGCTGATTGTAATTTTGGCTGATTCCTTCGACAATCTCCTCTAAAATTTTACAGGCAGTTAATATTAATCCTTCCCTAAAATTTTCATATTAGCGAAGATACAAAATAAAAACGAAGATTTCATTTGAAAACATAAGAATTCTGCTCTTTAAAAGCAATTCCTTACGAAATTTTGCTCAAAATTAAAAAATTAACATCACAGGCAATAAATATCAATCCTCCCTAGGCAAATCCAAGCAACATCACATAGACATCATATATATAGTGCTCTGGGGGAAAAATCTTCATATGAGTACAGATACAAAATAAAAACCAAGATATCGTTTGAAAACATAATAGATTTTAGGAAATTTAGTAAAAATTTCGACAGGACCTCCCCTAAAATATTAGCCCTTTTACAGCAATTCCTTACGGAATTCTGCTAACAATTTAAAATATAACACAACAGGCAATAAATATCAATTCTCCCCAGGCCAAACCAAGCAACATCACACAGGCATCATATATATAAGGCTCTGGGGGAAAATAATCATAATATAATGCAAGATACAAAATAAAAACCAAATTTCGTTTGAAAACATAATAGATTTTTAGAAAAATCTTTGAAAAACCTTTCAAAAATCAAACATAGAACCTAATACGCCACAACTTTGCGGGTACGGGTATACATAACTATATTATATCATCATTATATACAGATACTTACATCATCTCAAAAAATGCTAAATATTACAACTATTACATCCTTCACCAAAATATACACCAACCAACCGAATGATGAATTTTTTTTTACAGGATTGTAAGAAAACACAATGCTTCAAGTCTTCAAAAATTGGACCATACAGTGAGCCTAAAAAATTAATAAAAGGTTTGAAACAAATAGTAAGAGTTTACAATAATCAGTGAAAATAATGAGAGTTTTAAAACAATAGTAAGAGTTTTGAAACCATTACCTTTCAAACAGGACAATACCTTTTAACTGAACATGTTCTTCATCACCCTACCAAAAGTTAAACTGTAAATATGTACATAAAGGTTTTGAGTGTAGACAACAATCCGGAAAAAAAAAAAAGCACTAAATTAGCGGCAATTAACGACAAAAATAAGGTGTAGTTGTAGTAAATATCAATTTACCTTATTGCAACCCTAATTGATCAATGTAGTTGCATTTATAAATTTAAGGTCCATGTCAGCTGCATCCCAGTCCTATTACAATTCAAATACGAAAGTCATACAAAAGTAAAACAACAATGAAAAAAAGTTTTGGTAGGTCTAACATATATAATTGGTGTTTTAATTTTGTCATATTGTTTCATTAAAGAAATAATAATAATAAAACATACATTTATGGTAAGTCTATCATATTACACGATGCAGGACGACCCTCTTTTTTTTTCTTCTTACTGATAAGTTAATTGATTTGAAGTGTTTGCTAGTTCATTATTGATTTAATGTTTGCTAATACAGTTAGAAATTCAAATGCCATCAAATCTATAGAATAAACAATGAAAATAAAGAAAGGGTGATACTTGTAAACTATATATAAATTCAGACATTCATATAGACATTAGCAATTGAAAATGCAGACATCTTTGTATATAGCAATTGTCAAAATTGATACAGTATCACCCTTTATTTCAAATTTATACTATATAGCATTTTCAATATAGGGTGATACTGTATCAACACAATTTTGACAATTTATACTACAGAATCACCCTTTCTTTAAAATTTTCAATACTGATTCAATAATGTATATAGCATTTTCAATACTATACAGCAATTGCCAAAATTGAAAATTCATACTGTATCACTCTCATCTTTTAAACATCTTTGTTCAATGCAGACATCTTTAAGAAAATGCAAACAATTATGTAGCAGGATTGCAAATAATTTTTTAAAAGATGTCTACATTTTCTGCTACGTAATTGTTTGTTATTGCAACTCCAATTGCTATATGGTTGGAAATTTAGCATCGTCTTGTAGAAAAATAAAAGATGTCATTTCAATATATAGGATGAGAGTGACAACCTACTGTTTGTTCTAGCTAGCTAATATACAAAATTATATTGTATTCAATATATATGCTTGTGTTTAAGATAACCATAGTTATATTTAATTTTTTAGCTAGAAAAACTGTAGTTATATTTAATATCCATCTCTATCAAATAAGTAAAGAAGTTAATCTGTTACAGATTGAAACATATATGTTATAACTCCACTTTAAAAAGTCACTTATGAGAAGTGTAACTGTGAAGTGTGAATTGATAAACAGATGATCACACTAAAGGCCTGATAAGATACTAATTGTCATTCATATGTCAAGAATATTTTTAATAACTACTATTGTATATACTTTTCTTTTACTCCTGAATTTAAAATTGTATGGTTAAGATCATTGCTTCCATGCATACTTAAATATATAGTTAATAAGATTATCTGTAGTTTTCCTTACTGATGCAAAGGAAATATAGACACTGTATACTTGAGAGCATGTGCTGAGAGTACGGAATGGTAGCTCATGCACAGTTTGGTAGATGCATTTTTTAATTGTGGTTGGTGAGATTTAATAGTTTGTGGATCATCCATAATACTATTTAGAGAAAATTTTGCTATCTTAAGTCTCTTAATTAATGAATTAACAAATAGTTATTATTAACCTCAGAATCATTAATAAATATTGGTGACTTGAGTTTATGAAGATCACTTAACTGAATAAAAAGTTTGAGTATATTCAAGTAAGGTTCATTAGTTAGAGTATTCCTAATGTATTAGGATTACCTAGAAAGTATGTATACTTTATGCAATTAAGATCGGTTTCTACTTCCATACTGATTAATCTTATTTTGCACAACTTTCTTACAACAGTTCTGCTGTTCCTCAGTCTTTGTTTGTGAATATTATACTTATTTAGGTGAATCTTACCAATTTTTTCCTATTTAACTTCATATATACAAAAATGCTTTTACTTGTATGTTTGTAATGTTATTGATTGTCTTACAGCTCGGGTTAGTTCAATACCAATTGTGGACGACAATGATTCTTTGTTGGATACATACTCTAGAAGGTGTTTTTTTTTTCTCTTATTCTGGTTGGTCATTTCATTCTCTTAACGTTCATCATACTTGGAGTTTTGTTTTCTAGGAGATGGTGAAGTTAATTTATTTTGTCTACAGTGATATCACAACTTTGGCTAAAGATAGAGCATATGTTCAGATTCGCCTTGATGAAATGACTATCCATCAGGTATATGCAATATTCTTCTTTTCAAAGCAAATTATTTATGCTCTCTGAAAATAATTACAGTATAAGAAATCAATGAGAAAGTGCATTTCTTAATAATATCAAACCAGATCCAAATAAGCTACAAAATTGAATGAGCATGATTTCTTTCAAAGCGTATACGAACATAGAACAAAGCCTATAAGCTACAAAAGCCTACAAATCCAATCTTTACTTGAGAATGAGCATCAAAATTAGAATTCAACTACCTTGTAGCTACATTAGAATGTCCATTTTGTAGAATGAGCATCAAAATCTTTGAATGAGCATCAAAATTAGAATGTCCATTTTGTAGCTACATCTGCATTACTTCGTAGACAAAATTTGTTTGGATCACATACTTCTTTTTAAAAATCTTTGTATGTGTTTTGGTTTGAAGATGATTTTGAATGATCTGTCTGAGATGTATTATGCATCTGAGATGAGGAGATAAAAGTTTTCATACATGCTCAAAAATTTCAACTCTTTACCTGATGTTGTCTTCTAGTGCTTATAAACAACATAAACAGAGATCAGTATGCCTGGAAACAACATAAACAGAGCTAAAAATGCTAATAGATATAGTATTTATACAGGTAACAAAGGGTTGTTACCTGGATCGATACGGGTTTGGGTTTTCTCAGGGATTGTTACCTGGATTTCTAAAGTTTATCTGGACTTCTGCTAAATAACACCAATGGTAGTATGTAAATTTGCTTCTTTTAAGTTGTTTTTTTTTAATTTAAATGATCAATAAATGTGCATAGCATGTGCCATTACTATTTTTTTCAACTTCACATCTTATGATGAAGAATGAGATGCTCGGCAAGAAAAACAAATAGATCCGTTGAAAAACTAAGAATAGGTGTTAGAAAACTAAGAATAGATCCGTTGAAAATATACTATATAATAAGACTGATTTTTAATGAACATAGAAACATTGAAAAACTAAGAATAGGTGTTACCCATGAAGATGGGGCGTCGGCTTGAAGGTGATAATAAATTGTGATCCGTTTGTGTTTGGACCAGCATTTGCCATAGGTAAAACTCCAGGTGCATTATGCTTCAGTTTGATATTCTCATCTGGGAAGAAAAATAGATATATATTAGCATAAATAATACAAACATATGTGCTTTTAATCTAAGAAATTCTCGTTAACAGAAACAGGCTTGTCTAGGACTCTAGGTTATCATATATAACATAGTTCATCAACATATGCAAAAGTTGAACAATAACCTGAAAAAGAGCCTTTGATAACGGTGGATTCCTTTGAAATAGGTACTGAGCTAATGGCTTGTTTTGTGCAACTAAGGCCTATCATTAAGTCAAAATATATCATATGTTTTACTGAGTAGCTACCAAAAAAATAACAGAAAAGGGAAAAACTTGGCTTGTAATATCTGTAAAAAGATCCTACCTTCATTTCGAACATAATTTCATTCAGCTGCTGTCTGGCATTTCAGCCAGATATTGAGTGAACGGATCACTTCCCAAACTAGAGGGGTGTTGCAAGCCATTTTGGATGGCCAGAAAGTTGCTAGCCTGATCTCCACCCAACGTTCTAGCCATGACAGATGCAGCGGTAGCTGCTAGTTGATGACCAATAGGTTGATGGAGAGAAGAGTCCACCGGAATAGGAGCTCCAGGTAATGCTTTTTTGGCATCTGCAAATTTGATCAAGAGTATAAGCAAAGACACTTGTGAAATGAATCACTGAAGCCCGAGAAAATCCAAAAAGGAAAGGTTGATATTCAAAATTTTGAAGGATAAGAGAAAACCTCTCTTAAGCTTCACCCCCTCCTTCAAGTCAACAACTATCGCATACTGACTAATTATCAAGTCAACTCCATTTAAATGTACTCCTACTCCACTTTCATCCATCAAACACAATCTCATAGGGTGCTTCTAAATCCCAACTACTACTATAGCTGTTCTTCTTTGCTCATGCACAAATGGAATTACCCATGTCTAAGCATAAAACTCTCTGCCATTACCAAATATAAGCTAATGGACACAAAATCTCAAATCACATTAACAATTGTGCGGGAAAACAACACATTTACCCATAACCCAGGCTAAACATAGGCATATAAACACAATCCCAAACCCCCTAGCCAAATTCATGAAACCGAACCAAACTACAGGCTGAAAATCCATTAACAAAGTCACAATTTTCAGAAACCCATGAACTTTTTCATGAAGTAACAGCTTTCAACAAAATAAACTAACCCTAAAACTCCAACCACTATCCAAATCGTCAAACCTTATCAACAATGTCACCAAAAAAAATTATATTTCCAGCGCCAAACCACACAAAAATCCACCCTCCAAAAAGTCATCAATGATGGACCAAAATCCTCAAACCCCATAAACAATGCCACATAAAAATCCCATCTTTGCAGTGCAAAACCAATCGAAATTGAAAATTGGCAACAACCATTAACAATGCAACACTACTTTCAGAACCCCCACCAACATTTTGATGAATTTCCAGTTGCAACCCTAAGTTTCTCTTTTATTTTTATCCATCTTCACTACCCAGAGTTTGTTGGAAAAGGGAAACATTCTAGTATTTTTTGTATTTAAAAGAAATGAGAGTAGCTTTTAGTTTTTTGGTGAAATTTTTGGGTAGTTTTTTTGCATTTTAACAAAAATAATAATAATGAAAAAATGCAAGGTCAAATACTTACTTGTCAGATTACCAAATATTTGTCAAAGAACACATCAAAGAAGCAACCTAATCATCACTCTCAATAGTAAGAAAAAATCATGTTCATAATGGTTTTCACTTGTAGAGTTTTTTTCCCTTTTCTAAATAAAAGTTGAAGGATAAATATTGGCAGCTATTGGAAAGAAGTTTATATTCTCACCTTTGGAAGATTTCCAACTCCTTCAACCTTCTCATCGTTTTCCAAAAAATCGACATCGGTAGCTCCAAACCTTTTCTTTTCATGTTCACTTTCTCCTGAAGTCAATTGAACATAGGAAGAAGATGAGAAAATCTATATTGTCAAGACTTTTGACATTAAAACAAAGAGTATGAAAGACCTCTTAATAAATTCAAATTAATATGAGAGAAGGTGGATTTGCACGGGCATATATAAGTTCTGCAAACCATCACTCTTTTACACACAGTAAACTTATTCTGCAACTGCGAGAATTGGCAAAACACATGAACATTATCTAAATAAACACTGACTGGATGTTTTCCAATAATTTTGAAGAAAAACCAATTCGACAATTGATGTCCAGACTAATCAACTAATGCACAAATCATTTCATGGTACCCGAACTATAGCAGAGGAAGGATAAACGAAAACAATGAAAGCCATAAGAACATGATGAGTAGTAGTAGTAACCGAACAATCTTAACTCTCAAACCATCAAATTTAAGTAACTCATAAGAACATGAGAATGTGCATCAAAATTGAAATTGAAATTTACATGAGAATGAGCATCAAAATCATATCTCAAACCATCAAGTTTAACTAACCAATAACTAACCATCATGATGAGTAGAAATGGGTTTTTTCCGTCCAATCTAACCCATAAGAACATTGAAATGAGCATCAAAACTGGAAATTGGACTGACCCATTGAGGAGGGGAGGATGAGGAGGGCAGCACCGTCAACAGAGGCAGGCGTCGGGGAGTCGGGGCTGCAGGAGGTGGGGCGTCGAGAGGGGATCAGCGCCGTCGACAGAGGCGATGCGTAGGGGACGTCGGGGTGGCAGGAGGTGGGGCATCGGGAGGGGATCGGGAAGAGAGAGGGGGGGTTTGGGAAGTGAGGAGAGAGAGAGAGAGAGAAAGAGGAGCGGGATGGACATCGACGAAGGCGAGGCATGGGGGCATCGGGGCGGCAGGAGGTGGGGCGTCGAGAGGGGATCAGGAAGAGAGAGAAAGAGAGGGGGTTTCGGGAAGTGAGGGGAGAGAGAGAGAGAAAGAGGGGCGGGATGGATGAGATAGAGAGAGACAGAACTGGGGAAGTGGGAGGGGGGAGAGAGAGAGGGGGGGTTGTTTGAGTTAATGTGTTTTAGGGTTTGAAATTTTTGATTTTGGAATTTGAAATTTTGGGCGGGAAAATATGTTTTGTGAGAATCAATCTGGACCATTGGTTTCAGGGGAGATTGAAGGAGAGCCACTTGATAGCTTTCTTTGTAATTTATTATATAGATATATATATATATGTGTGTGTGTGTGTGTGTGTGTGTGTGTGCGTGCGTGCAGTTAGTGTATGTTTGCATCAGTGACATCAAGAAACTCAGTATATATATGTAGCATTAAGTTCAAAACCACCTCAGTACTAAAACAACTCAATCCAATCGAAAACTTTACAAAACTCAGTTTGGCCATATAGCATCAGACCCGAAAACACTTTCTCAACCCCCAATTTTAAAAACTTGATTCTTTTAGTTCAAAACTCTTCTATAACTTATTATAAGCCTACCTCACTAATTAGAATAGTTATTTCACGAATACTATGCATTTATAACCTGTTTTAATCAAGTTCTTATTTGTCAACAATCCAAACAGAGCATATAGGGCATATACAAATGAATAATAGCTTATCATTTACTTTCATGTAATATCCTCATACAAATCATTATAATAAATCAAAACAGCAAGTATATAAAGGAAAACAACCTACTCATGATTTCTATTCAGTTCTTTAACAATCTCAAGTCATCAAATTAGGGTTTTAATCATCAATAGTATAGTTTCATGAAAAGATTCACCTTTTTAATTCAACTACTCATCAAAATTCATTATATCTTCATACCATCACCTAACATTCTTTCTAATAGATAAATCATCACATACAACATGCTTAGAAAAATAGGAAAACAAATATATGTCACTTACCTTATTGAAGAATCAACCGAAGATAATAAAGAAATAAGAAAAATCCCTCCTTTTGCAAGAAAACCAAGATCCTCGCTTTAAAACTCCATGAAAATAATAATAAGAAATCACTTTGTGTTGTGTAGCAAAGAGACAACTGCACCCTACCCTTTATAGGCCAAAATTTCCAAGTAATTAGGGTTTTGAATAAATTTGTAAAATTCCTCTTTTGAATATATCTTTACATATATAAATCCTTGTACTTGAAAATTAAATAAAACCATCTTAATTGAGATTTAAAACAAGAATAACCCTTTCTATTATCAGCCGGCACTGTTTTGAAAACTCAGAAAATGAAATTGCACTTTTGCCCCTCTAAGTAGTAATTTTGCAAAAAGACCCTTCCTTAACTTGCAAAATATCCCAAATTTATTAAAAAAAAAAGTAAACTCTTTACCTCTGAGTTGACTAGGCACCAAGTCCAGCCCAAAAATCTGAAAATCTGGAGATTTTACTCCAAGTTGTAATTTTGCACAAAAGTCCCTCTTTTTGTAATATTTGCAAATAGGTCCAATAATTATCAGAAAAATCCAAAAAATTCACAAATAATATATAATAATAAATAATGAGTTTTCCAAAAATTATTTTTGACTTTGAAATTTCTAAGAAAATATTTGCACGTGTTTTGCACGTGTAAAAAGGTAAATTTCAGAAAAATGTTTATTAAATCACAAAAAATCATATTAATTAATTTATTAATATTAAAAGCATTATTTATAAATTTGGGTTATTACATCACTCCCTCCTTAGAATAGTTTTGTTCTCAGAACTACTACTAATATGGTCCAAACCAAATAAGTAAAAGGAAGTGAAATCTCATTAATGGGAAATAGTTTAAGAAATACCATTACACAAGTGAATGTAATATAATAAAAGAAATACAACTCAACTCAAAAAGAGTACGATCATACAAAAGAATACATTCATACAAAAAACTCAGGAAAATTCTTCTGCATGTGATCCTCCGGCTCCCAAGTAACCTCCTCGAACTGCTGGTTCCTCCACAACACCTTGACCATATGTATCACCTTGCTCCTCAGAACCTTCTCCCTACGATCAACAATCTCTACAGGTTGCTCCTTGTAACTCAAGTTCACCTGTAGACCTTCAGGCACTTCTACTAACTGATGACTCTGATCCGGCACATACTTCCTCAACAACGACACATGGAACACTTCATGCACCTGTGCTAACTCCTCCGGAAGCTCCAATCTATATGCCGTTTAACCAATTCGCCCCAAAATCCTGTATGGCCCAATATACCTTGGTGCCAACTTGCCTCCCTTACCAAACCTGATCACTCCTTTGGTCGGAGATACCTTGAGGAAAACTGCATCCCCAACCTCAAACTCCAGATCCCTTCTTCGAGTGTCTGCATAACTCTTCTACCGACTCTGAGCCTCGACCAACCTCTTGCGGATCAACTCAATCTTCTTCGATATTTGCTGCACAATCTCGGACCCAAACATCTGCCTTTCGCCAATCTCATACCAACAAATAGGTGTCATGTACTTCCTCCTGTACAGAGCTTCATACGGAACCATCCCGATACTTGCATGATAACTGTTGTTATAAGCAAACTCAACCCTACCAAGTACCTCTTCCAGCTATCACCGAAATCTGTAACACAAGCCCATACCCTCCAATACCCGATTCACCCTTTCAGTCTAACCCTCAGTCTGAGGATGAAAAGAAGTACTGAAATCAGTTCTAGTCCTCAAAGCTGCTTGCAGACTCTTCCAAAACCTCGAAGTGAACCTCAAATCCCTGTCAGACACAATCGACACAGGAACTCTATGAAGCCTCACAATCTCATCAATCTAAAGCACTGCCAATTTCTCCCACGACCAAGTAATCTTCATAGACAAAAAATGAGCTGACTTGGTCAAACGGTCAACAATAACCCAAATCGAGTCATTGCCCTTCGGACTCCTCGGCAACCCTGTAATGAAATCCATGCTGATATTCTCCCACTTCCATTCTGGAATGGGCAAAGGCTGCAACAAACCTCCAGGTCTCTGATTTCTGCTTTAATCTGCTGACAAGTCAGACACCTTGCTACAAAATTTACCACATTCCTCTTTATACCAGACCACCAAAAGTGTTGTTTGATGTCCTTGTACATCTTTGTGCCTCCAGGATGTACTGAAAACAAAGTATTGTGTGCCTCCTGCAAAATACTCTCTCTCAAATCTGCATTCTCCGGGATACACAACCTTTCACCCATCCATAGAACTCCATCTTGAACACGGAACTCTCACAACTTACCATCGGAAACCTGCTGCAACATCTTCTGAATCTCTACATCTAATTTCTGACCTTCTACAATTTGCTCTCTCACATAAGGCTGCAGCCTCAACTGAGCCAAAGACGCCCCCAAACCCTGCAGCACCACCTCAATACCTGCCTGATCAATTTTTGCTGCCAACTCACTCTGAGTAGTGATCAAGCTCGCCAAACTGCTCTTCCGACTAAGCCCATCGACCACCACATTCGCCTTGCCCGGATGATACTTGATCTCAGGACGAATGTCTTCCAACACTTCCAACCACATTCTCTGCCAAAGATTTAGATCCTTCTATTGATAAATATACTTCAGGCTCTTATAGTCGGTATACATGTTAACCTTCTCACCATATACATAACGCCTCTACTGCTTCAAGGCAAAGATAAAAGCTGCTAACTTCAAATCATGCGTCGGATAATTCTTCTCATGCGGACGCAACTGTCTCGAACCATAGGCAATAACCTTGCCTTCCTGCATCAAGACACACCCTAAACTTCTGAGAGACGGATCACTCTTTGTATTTTACATACATTGCACGTGTTTTCAATACACGTGTCGATTACATATATTTTTCATTACGTGAAACATCTGTAACATTATTACATATACAAGTTTTGTATTTTGACTGTTTTCATTCTTCCAAATTAATTTTAATATATTTATGTGCATTGCACGTAAAATTTCTGTGCATTTTATTTCTAAAATTTTCTAGGATGTCAGGCACATTTCTTTCTCATTTTATTTCACATTTTGTTATTTTTATCTTATTAAAAATCCATAGGTCTAAAGTTTATTTAAAGTCCACTAAGTTAATTAAAAGAGAAGCCACTAATTAAAATAAAAGCCCATTAGTTAATCCACCTTTTTTTAATAAACACTTTTAATCCTACACTTGTCATGTAACAACATGTACAATCAAATAAATAACAACTAACTAAATGAGAAGTGTGCACATGTGGAAAATCCAAGGGTTGGCCAATTCATGAAGGAGATGAAGAGTTGGGAGTTTGTGGTAGTAATGGTGGTGGGTGTTTAATTTTGATAATGGGCATTTATATTTTGGGTAATAGGTGTCTCTTCATTACCTATTTAACCCTATAAATACCAGCCCTTTTCTTCATGAAATCTTGCACCAAAAATCAAAATAAAAGAAAAGATAAGAAAGATAAGAAAAGAAAAAGAGGAAAATAAAAAGAGTGTTATTTGAGTTCTTGCTTAGAGGAAGGATGACTTGCTAGGAGAAGAAGGAAGTCCCATTCTTGGAGCTAGGAGCAACTTCTAGAAGTTTTCTTCTACATTAGAATCTTCATTGAGGTGGGTGTTCTTTTTTGATTTCTAAAGTAAAATAGATTGCATGTGTAGAGAAATTGATATTTAAAATTGTTTATATATATGAATAGTAGTTAATTTGTGATGATGATATTTAAATGAAATGCATGCTAATTAAATATTGTTATCTAGATAAGTTGAAATGATGTTTTTTGGGTTCATGGTAATACATTATATGAATTGGATATAAATTTGTACACGAAGTTGCTAATTCATGCAAAAAAAAAGTTATTGTTGAATTTTGTTTGCACATCAGAAAATTATATTTAATAAAATAGTTAGAATCTAGAGCTAAAACATTTTTTAGAGCATCTTGTATATGTCAGGAACATCCCTTTAAAATTTCGTAAGATTTCAAAGTCGTTTACTATTTTAATAAAATCTAAACTCAGAACTGATGAGTAGTTGACTGGTTGCTGGAAATTTGTACACATTTCGGTTTTTGATCAATTCTGCATTGTAAATGAAATAATTTGAGAAAAGTCAGAACTAAGAAGTTGTATTAGACTCGTTAAACTTTCTGAAAAGTCTAAGAAATCAAATTTTCACAAAGAATTGAATATTATATGAATTTTACAAACTGTACAGTGGCAGTATTTCAGTATTTCGACCCTACTGTATATTTCGAAGAATTCAGGGTTATAAATACAGTATTTTGAGGAAACTTATAACTAAGAAATTGTAGTAGACTTGTATACCTTTATTTTGATATAAATAACACAAAGTTTCGTGAAGTATATGATTTTTACAAACATCATGAAATGCAGTTTATGACTTTGAATATACTGTTTTGCAAATGATACTTAAACGAGGTGATTGAGATTATATTATCGCTATTTTAAATTATATTTTGGGAAAATAAAGATCATATTCATGCTTAGATGAGATGTGAACTCAAGAAAAATATATATATGGTTAATAATGTTAGGAATTGGTTTAAAATAAATCAAAGGAAAATGATGAGATGAGTTTTCAATGATGAATTTTAAGAGATTATGTTTTAATCTTAATTAACTTGTATTGAGAAGGTTTTGATGAATATGAAAAGTGTATTATGAAAATGAATAGGTTAAGATTGTACTTATTGATGAATAAATAATAATGAATGAAAGAATTTGAATGAATTATGAATACATGAATATGAGTTATAAGAGTATGAGTACCCTATGTTGTTAGACATGGAAAGATGTTGATTCTAGAGGCTTATTGATACCTAGGTACCGGCAAAAGTAATAGAAATGAATAATTGAGTTTTGAGAAGTGGCCAATATGGGTTATTGTTCTCGGTATTTTTGTGTAAGACAGGTAGGAGGGTAAACTAGCTCTAGGTAGTATAATTTATTCATGTTCAAACTTAAGAATTAGGCACTAAGTGAAGATGTAGTAAACTTGGGCAAACGTGAATGGAGGGCCTCTATATAGTCGGGCGGAGGATTCCGGGACTATAGACCCAGTCGGGCGATGGATTCCGGGGCTGTGGTTGCTTGCGATGGAGGCGAACCTTAATTAAATCCGGGATTATGATTGATCGGGCGGTGGATTCCGGGATCATGATTAGTCGGGCGGATAGTAGGCCGTACTCCAGTGTATATGCGTATACCGGGGCTAGAGGGACACTTGCGGGATGTTCGCACGATGAGGATTCTTTATAGTCGGGTGGTGGATCTCCGGGACTGGAATTCGTACTCGTGGAATGTCTAAACTTTATTTTATTACTGGGTAGTTATCATGGCGAGGGATAAAACCCTTTTATGTAGAGTACGTAGGTGGCCCTCAGACCTATGTAGTATGGGATGCATAGAATCAGAACAAGTATGCATTAGTGTCATTGTAGTATAACATCTGCATTAGGCATTAAGTCATATCATACATTGACACGTTTAGGATAGTCACTCTTTATACTTTTATATGCATTCAAGTTTGTGTTTGTTAAAGTACGAGATTTCGTTATAATACAGCATTGAGAGGATCGTTGTTTATAACATTGCATCGGTTGTAAAAAACTGACATGCCCACAGATTTTCAGTGTAGGGCTTGATTGGATTGGCAAGGACTTAAAGACGGTTGATGATAAAGATTATATTCATGATTAAAGCTACTGATATTAGAGTTGTTTTCTTGTTGTATTTTTATTTAACTTCTGCTGTGTAACTCTGTAATAAACATTGTTGTGTAATAAAAGAAAAGTTTTAATTTTCTTGTAAAATTGTACGAAATGAAGTAAAATATCCTGTCGTATTACGAATTACATGTAAATGAAATTCGGGGTGTTACAATGAGATCCTGAGCATCCTATAAGAGAGTCGGCCAGTAGTACCCGTGGTTGAGTACTTTTCTTACGAGCGATCTACTGCCCATGTGGCAGCTTTCAATCCCCTCGTGCATCTCATCGAGTGTGTACTTGGTACGAACCTCCCATCGAAGGTACGGCAGCGGAGGTACGTCCTCCCATCGGTCTTCGTGTCTGACCATTTGAAGAGGACATCATTGACGATTACGAACCTCTCGACTCTGACTCAGACCTTTCTAGCCTTGGACCTGTCCTGCAGCAGTTCACCTTTTTCAAATAGTTCATGATCAGATCCATCCAGGTTGGAGGATATATATGTGGCTCAAGGCAGAGGACCTTGGTGTTCTCTTTGTCGATGCTCTGTCTTACAAGAACCTCTACCAAGACCGTGCGATCGAGGCCATTGAAAGAAGAGGATGCCAACTTAGACAGTGCGTCAACTTTGTTGTTCTTCTTGCATAGATCCGGACTACTGAGCTTTCTTCGAAATCAGCCGAAAGGAGCTTAACGTATGCTAAGTACTAGACCATCCATGTGTCTCGACCTTCATATTCCCTGCAGACTTGATTTACCACGAGCTAGGAATCGCTGAAAGCCTTGAACCATTTTGCCCCTGCTTTGCAGGTGAGGAAGAATCCGGCGATAAGTGTCTCGTACTAGATTTCATTATTGGAGGCTCAGAAGTTGAGGCGCAGTGAGTATTGGAGGAAAAGTTGTTCGGTCAGTTCAGGATTACGCCTGCCCCACTTTCTTCCTCGCAGAAGGAGCCATCCACATAGAGTTCCCATACCGGCTCAGCCACTTGGATTTTTGATGTCTCTAAGATGGTGCACTCGGTTATGAAACCAGCGAGCGCCTGCCCCTTGATGGAGGTCCTCGGCTACTAGTTGATGTCATGTTGACTAAGCTTAATGGACCACTTGACCAATCGGCCAGAGCTTTCTGGCTTGTTGAGGACTGCCTTGAGAGGTTGGTCTGTCAGTACTTGGATAGAATGGGCTTGATAATGCGGGCAGAGCTTTCTTGCAACCATTAGAAGGGTGTAGGCCATCTTCTCCATTTTAGAGTAACGGAACTCGGTGACTCGGAAGACTTTGCTGGCGTAATAAATGAGCCTCTGCGCCCCATTTTCTTCTCTAATTAGGACTGCACTGAAGGCATGTTCAGATGCCGCTAGGTAGAGGGAAAGGATCTCACCCGATTTAGGCTTGCTGAGGAGAGGAGGATGGGCGAAGTATTCCTTCAGTTGGTCGAACGCCTGCTGTTGAAGCTCACCCCACTCGAAGCCCTTCTCTCCCCGAAGGGCTTTAAAGAAAGGGAGGGATCTTCCCCTGATTATTAAAGAAAGCGCTAGTGAGCCTCTGAACCGCCTTGACATTCTTATGCGGAGTCATGTCCAGTATGTCTCGAATCTTCTCGAGATTTGCCACTATTCCCCTTCACTAACCATAAAGACGAGGAACTCTTCAGATGTTATGCCGAAGGCACACTTGGACGGGTGGAGTCTTATGGCGTGCCTTCTTAGGACCCCGAAAGCTTCTTCAAGGTCTTTCACATGATTTTCCTTCCTCAGGCTCTTGACGAGCATGTCTTTCACATACACTTCCATGTTTCTACCTATTTGCTCCTTAAAGATCCGGTTGACGAGCCTCTAATATGCCACACCTATATTTTTCAGCCCGAAGGGCATACCCGATAACTGTAGAGCCCTTGGTACGTCTCTATAGTGTCCCGAATTTCCAATATAATATCTCAAAAATATGTGGCACAATTCCAGAATCAACTTCAATGTAATCATAAACATAGCAACTAAATACAGGGAAATTTAAAACTTTTTATTACATCAATTGTTTACAAAGCACAGCAGAAGAAAAAAAACACCTTGATTTACATTTTTTTTCTTCTACAACACATTCTTTTACAATTTGTCTAAGCCATATTATCATTCTACCACAAGCATCCAAATCCTAAGCTATAGGCACCTACCTGTAAAACATGAGGGTAGAGATAACCCTAATCCCCAAAACTACATGGGTCAGGCATAACAGTGTGAGTGACATAAAATAAATGCAATATAAATAAACATAAGGTATAGAGTCATAAACAACATGTATCAACAGTAGTAACGAAAAGAAAAAGAAATAACAATAAATAAACCATAAAAACATCAAGTGAAACTAGACTAAGTGTCAAGTATAGAAGAACAGGAAACAACATGCATAAAACCAAGTCAAGAAAATACCAATGCTATATGCTGACTCTCTAATGCATACTTGTCGGATTCTATGCATCCCACTCTACATAAGTCCGGTGCAAGCCCTTATCGTTCTCCACTTGATAGGGTTTAATCCCCCATTATGCAACTAATCCTACTACGATGACTACTACGAGATTTGGACATTTTGTCAGTATCGATTCTCGCCCTTGGAATATTGGAGGTCAATCCCACCCACGGATCATTCTGTGGCCCTTACGTCCATCGTCCAGGAAAACTGGGGATTGCCTCACTCCGCAGGTCATTTTGGAGCCCTCATTGCACAAACAACCCATGAGCGTCGCTCTCATTCTCGGAATACTAGAGATCAATCCCACTCCGTGGATCACTCTATAGCCCATACATCCATCGTCCCGAAAAACTGGGAAATATCTCACTCCTTGGATCATCCTGGAGTCCATAACTCACATTTGCACTCATTTCATCATATCGCCATCTAGTGTCTGTCCTTATCTTGTTAGGTTAATTAATTAATTACGAATCTCCTAGAGTTGGTGTACCCTACCGGACTTAACTCAACCGATCAACAACACAGCCACAACTGGCCAAACCACAAAACCTCAACTGCTGGTGTCTAGGGACCCACACATCCTCTAGAGACTCACAACTCAACCATCACACCAAAACTTTCAATAAAACTCACAAATCCATCAAAATGTTTATAATAAGAAATCGCCAAAATTCAAATCCAATTAGTGTACTCATGAAATTCCAGAATTTAAATAAAATATTAAAACCATTAAATAGCATAAATCATATTTTGAAGTCGTAGAATTTCATAAAACACCAATTCCTTTGAAAACCACAACTAGTTCACTTAATAAGGTCATAAAAATAGAATTAAAGTTCTATTATATTTAAAATATAACTCTCTATAAAATATTGTAATCTATAGTGAAAACATCATCTAAAATAGTAGAGCAATAATCCATAATATCGAGGAAATAACCGTTTAAAAAAATGAAGAAAACTCAACAAAACGACTCAAAACAGAAGGTGCGATTAACTACCCAAATAGTTCAAAAACAGGGCAGTCGATTGCCCCTTTTGAATTTCTCAAAAATAGAATGGCGGTCGACCGCGACCTGCTATACAGCCAGGTTTGGAGTTGTGCATGTTTTGACTGATACGATGATTATACTTTGTAAAATCACAAATTTACAAGACCAATTTCCTGGGATGATCAAATATAACTTTTATAACATATAGGAGTTTATAAAACAAAGCAAAAACACATCAAGATCTCAAAAGAGCAATTTTTGACGAAATCTTCAAAACAGTCAACATGAATGAGTATATATGCATATAGGTGAGTTTAAGCATTAGTTTAAGCGTCGAAATTCATTGTGTATAAGTAGGATCTTGTCTAGTTCAACCTTCGTACCAAAACAACTCAAAACCGATTGAAAACTTCACAAAACATCAACTTTTGACAATTCTTCAAATAGTATAAGTGTATATATATATATATATATATAAGTGTAGTTAAGTGTATGTTTGCATCAATAACATCAAGAAACTCATTGTATATATGTAGTATGAAGTTCAAAACCACCTCAGTACCCAAAACAACTCAGATCTAATCGGAAACATCAAAACACCAAAAGCCCAATTTTCGGTCTGAACATAATCAGACCCGAAAACTCAAAACCCCTCTTTTACATCAAATTGATCTTTTTAATTCGAAAGCTCTTCTTGTAATTCATTTAACTCATATACGATCACTCACAATAGTTTACCCATGAATATAAGCAATTTCGAACAAGTATTAATCAAGTTATACTTAACAAACATCAAGAACAATATGTATGTCTATATACACAGTAAAGGTTAGGTTTTTGTTTACTTTTGCATTGAACAACATACAATCTCATCATAACAAGTCAAAATAGAAAGTAGATGAATGGAAAAAACCTACTCATGATTTCTATTAGGTTCTTTAACAATCTCAAGTCATCTATACGTAATTTTAATCATCAATAGCAAGGTTTTCATGAAAGATTCCATTTTTAACTCATCCTTCCATCCATAGTTCATTATATCAACATAAAATCCCTAAAATTCTTTCTAATAGGCAAATCATCACATACAACATGTATAGAACAATACAAAATAAACATATGTTACTCACCTTATTGAAGAATCAACCGAAGATAATAAAGAAAATAAGAAAATCCATCCTTTTGCAAGAAAACCAAGATCCTCGCTTTGAAACTCCAAGAAAATAATAATAAAGAAATCTTTTTGTGTTGTGTAGCAAAGAGATGGTTGCACCTCACCTTTAATAGGCTGGAAATAGGGATTTTAGGGTTTGTAAGTAGATTTGCAAAGTATCTCTTTTAATATATCTTTACATATATAAATCCTTATACTTAAAAATTAGATCAAACCAACTTAATTTGTATTTAAAAACAAAACCAACACTCCAGATCTGGCCGACACTGTTGTAAAAACCAGAAAAATGAAATTGTACTTTTTTCCCTCTAAGTGGCAATTTTGCAAAAAAACCCTTCTTTATCAAAACTTGCAAAATAAACCAAATTTATTAAAACAAAAATTAAAATCTCTACCTCTGAGTTGACTAGGCATCATGCTCAACCAAAAAATCCAAAAATCTAGAGTTTTCACTCCAAGTGGTAATTTTGCACAAAAGTCCCTTTTTTTGTAATATTTGCAAATAGATCAAATAAATATAAAAAAATCCAAAAAATTCACAAATAATACCTACTAATAAATAATATATTTTTTAATTAAAATTTCTGACTTTAATTTCCTAGAAAATATTTGCACACGATCCACTTAAATTCCATATTTGCAAAAACACCATATTTGTTTAAATCTTTACCGAATCAACTCTAAATAAAATTTAAATACGTTTTATTTTCAATGATGACCATGGAAAGCCCAAAAATCAGTAAAAATAAATTTTCATTATTTGTTTGAGATCCAAACGGCTTTTTACATAAAAGCCCCTCTCTTTCGAAGTATTTATAAAATAGTTTATTTACTCATAAAAATCCCAAAATTTAGGATATACTTAATTATAAATAGTAGAATGTATCCAAAAATTTAAAATTGGAGATTTGTACCAAAAAAATATTTGCACTTGTTTTGCACGTGTAAAATTGAAAAATTCATAAACTAGTCAAATAAATTCAAATAAATTTGAAAATTAAAATATTATAAATAAATGAGGAAAATAAATCATTAACCATAAAATTTTAAGAATTCAAAATTTTCTAACTCTGCACGTGTGTTGCGTTGCACGTGCAAAATTGCAATTTCAATAAAATAGTCAAAATAGTCAATTTTATCAATATAATATTATTTAGTAATGCAAAATAAATTATTTTATTTTGCGGGGTGTTACAGTCTCAAAAGTAGTCTTCGGGATATTCAGGGGGAACATCCGAATCTGATTGTACCCCTAGAATGCATCCATGAAGCTGAGGAGCTCGTACCCAGACGTCGCATCGATGAAGGCATCGATGCTCGGGAGGGAAAAGGGATCCTTTGGGTATGCCTTGTTGAGTTCTGTGAAATAATTGCAGATACTCCACTTGCCACTTGATTTCTTGACCATTACGACGTTGGCCAACCATTTCAGATAGTTGACCTCTTGAATGAAGCGGGCGGAGAGGAGCTTCTCCATTTCCTCTTTCACCACCTACTGCATCTCAGGGGTGAATTTTTGATGCCTCTTCTGCACTGGCTTGGAGTCCCGATGGAAGCTCAACTTATGCATAATGAGATATTCCGAGATCCCAGGCGAATAGGTCTATGTTCTGCCGGATGCGGCTGATGACGTCCTCTTTGAGGACATGGGGGATTGACTTTCTTACTTGGAACCATTTAGGTGTGTCTGCCTCGGAGAAGGGGACCTCCTCTAGTTCGTCCACAAACTCAGAGCCGATTGAACTATGGTCAGACAGGAGTTCGATTTCATTGAGAATGAGGGCCGAGCCCCCCACCGTGGTTATGTAGCAAGCTTGGGCGGCCTCTTAGTTTTCCTTGAGGACCCTAACCCCAGACTTAGTGGGAAACTTCATCCTCATGTGGTAGGTCGAGGGCACTGCCTGGAAGAAGCGAAGCCGAGACATCCGAGGATGGCATTATAAGCAGCTTTGACATTTACCACCATGAAGTCCATTGCCACGGTCTGGGAGGTCGGGGAATTCCTGGCGGTGACGTCCAAGGTGATGATCCCCTCGACCTGAACCGGAATGCCTGAGAAGCCGTGAAGGGTGTAGACCATAGGCTTTATACTCTCCTGGTATAGCTTCAACACCTCTAAGGCGGTAAGAAACATGATATTAACCGAACTCCCATTATCCACAAGAATAAGGCGGACCTCGTGGTTGGAAAGGCTAAGGCTGATAACCAAGGCATCACAATGAGGAACCCAAACACCTTTGAGATCCTCATCCAAGAATGAGACTGACAGTCCATGGACTCGAGGAGGAAGGTGGTAGTGGACCAAATTGACTTTCCAGATAAAAGCCTTACGGGAGGAGTTTGAGTCTCCCCCAATGGGTCCACCGTGGATGCAGTGGAGGATGGCCATCCTTTCGGAGCCCTGAGGTTCGGACTCAACTTCTGGATGCTTGTTCGCACCTCGTAGAGGAGGAAAGGATCTGGGGTCGTCTCGAGTGAACTTAGACAGGTACCCTCTCCGAATGAGGGCCTCAATTTCATTTTTAAGAGCCCGACAATTTTCGATCTCGTGGCCATGATCTCGATGGAACTGACAGTAAAACCTCCTGTCCCTTTTCTTGTTATTGTTGTTGGACCGCCATGGGTGTTGGGTCAACCCCTCCTCCTCCACCTCCATGAGGATGGCGGAGACACTCATGTTAATGGGGTGAATTTCTTAAAGCGAGGGACTGGAGGTGGACGCCTCTACTTGGAGGTATCCTTATGAGCTTTCTACGGGGCATCTGAACTGTCCACCTTCCTTTTCCCCTTGGCTAGGGATACTTTCCAACCCCATGGGTGCATGGACTCTTCTACCCTGATGTACTTCTCACTTCAAAAAAGTAGGTCGTAAAAATCGGTAGGTGGCTTCTTAGCCAAGGAGGTGTTCAACGGATGGTTGCAGACATTGTGTCGAAAGGCAACTACCGTGACCCCGACATCGAGGGAGGATATAGATCTAGCCTCGGTTGTGAACCTCTAGACAAAGTCTAGAAGGGACTCCCCATCTTTCTGCTTGAGGTCCAGTAGGGAGGTGCTCATTTTTTTCGACCTTGTGGCTGGTTACGAAGTGAGCGAGAATGCTCTCCTCTAGTTGATCAAAGGAGAAGATCGAGTTTGGGGGGAACTTGGAGTACAATTCTCGTGCAGGCCCTCGAAGCGTGGCTGGGAACGCTTGGCATAGGAGGGGATCTGAGGCAGTGTGAATCATCATGAGGGTCTTGAAACCGTCAACATGATAAGCAGAATCTGACTACCCATTATATGTTTCAAATGCAGGTGGCTTGAAACTCCTTGGGACCGGCACTTCAAGAATATAGGTGGAGAAAGACGGCCAAATTTGACGGTATCCCTTATGGGACTGCTTCTCGCCTTCCCCTATCTCGGCGAGGCGATCTTCCATCTCCTGTTGCTGCTTGAGGATGGTGTTCTCTCGTTCCCCGGATCGGGTCGACCCGTAGGACTCCCCATGCTCGATTTCCTCGAAACAGAGATTATCCGTGCGATGTTCGCTCCTAGGACCGCCTTGGAGGGCCTGGAGGACTTCGTTTCAAAACTCTTGGAACTTGGCCCACGTCACATGCCCCCCTTCTCCGTGGTTTTTAGGGGTCGGCGGTCTCTTGGGGAGCAGCTATGCTCCTTCACCCGACTGTGGGATGAGTGGTGGCTTTGGCTTGGCGGATGACCCGAGGGTGCTTTATTCTGAGAGCAGTTGAGGCGATGGTGAAGGTCTTCTTCGTTCTGTCTATTATTGGTGGCGTTTCAAAGATATGAAACAATTGGACGTTCGGTCTTTGGTGCGACTGAGCTGGATGCGCTCCGAACCGGACCTTCGGGTCCTAGACCTGCTGATGTTGAGAACCCTAAGTGGTCGAACGACCACGGGATGGACGAGGAGGAGGAGGAGGGGGAAGATGGGGGGAGGGGTGTTCGGCATTACTCCCAGTGGTAGTTGTCCTCTTGGCTTTGGGAGCCATGGAAGAAGATGATTACTAGGTAGGATCCAAGGCAGAGGCTATATCTGTCTGATTTTTCATAGAAGGTGCCAATTTGATGCTGCTATTTTTTGGTGTGGGAGCAATAGATAATGAGTTCTTTTGATGAGAGGGAAGAGCATATCTCAGTCGTAGATCCAATCCTGATGAGAGGTTGATGTGTGTTTGGGATATGTGGATCTGATGGTGGTTGCGCCGACCCTTGGCTGCCAAATACCTACAAAAAGCTTTGAAACGCCCAGAGTTTTTCCAATGATAGGCCCTCCGACGATCAAGTCAGTTAGTTGAGAAGGAGACTAGGGTTTAGAGGTGAAAGAGTCATTACCTTGCAACTGAGGAGGGAGATTATTATTTATAGGTAGAGAAAGGGACCCTTAGTGAACCGGGTTGACCCTCTTCTGTGGTCCGAATTGAAGTGGTGGGTATGCCGGTGACCCACTGGTAGTATATGCATGTCTTTAGGGATCTCCGGATCTGTTGGGACCGGATGGTTCAGATGGGCTAGATTTTTACCCACATCAGAACTCAAGAGGAATATGAGAGATTTTTAGTGGCAAAATACTGATTACCTGGTTTCTGTGGTGGTCATGAGGTATTTATAGTCGTTTTGGTGGTCAGTTTCAAGATAATGATTTATCTCTACTTCCCGGTATTTTGGATTGAATTTGTTATCTCTTCTACAAGATAAAGGTGGTTGTGGAGATTGAATTAAAACTCTTCTCATGATAAGAAATATAGTTTTTGATTCATCTCTTATGGATAATTATGAGTTTAAATCATATTTAAATAATCATGGACTCATTCATATCAGGTTGTTATGACAACCCAATTAGATGATCCGTTTCGGGCTATTGGGCTTGAAAGTGGCATAATTTCCGTCTACGAACCCGTTTCTAGTAAAAATTATTATTTTACCTCTGAGAACTTTAAGATTCGTACCGATTTGGTTCAATTTTCCCTTTTAGGTGTCCTGTCCATGAGGACATCCAGAAGTCACCCATGTTGTTGTTAACTTCGGTACCGTACTTGACGAAGCTGAGAGAAGATCGCCAAGAGATGTTACTTTTTGCAGTAGGCCGAGAGATCTGAAAGATCCAACTTTGATTGTGTACGCCATGATAGATCAGTTCCAAGCAGTACTGGACTGGAGAAGAATAGAGGGTCACAGGTTGACGACATGAAGTAAATTCTTTTTCCACCGTAATTCAATTGCAATTCGTTTTAAGATGGTTCACAAAATGAAAATTGTCCTTAGGAGATTGGAGGAAATTATTGACGAGAAGAGAAAGGTTCCATTTGGAAAAGAGGCATACAGAAGATAGTCATACATAATGAGAAACATATTCATTCTTTATTGAAAATAAAGTCTATGGAAGAAATGACGAGAACAAAAAAGTAATTGTCTGTTTTGACAAACAAAGATAGTGATAAAGATCTAGTGGTTCTGCCAATAATTTGGTTGGGAGGATTTGGTTAAACAACAGTAGTTCAGCCGGTTTATAAAGGCAAGAAGATAATAGAGCATTTTTATTTTCAAATCTTGGTGTGCGTTGCTAAATATTTCAGTGTAAAATGTGTTGCAAATAAATTGTACAAAGTGTCAAAGTACCGCAACAAAGTGCATAGTCTCAGCATTTGAAACCATTCAACAAATTCTGAGATACATGTCAAAGACAGAAGGTTTCGATTTGTTCTAGATGATTTTTGGATGAAGATGCAGCCAAATAGGAAAGGCTAAAGCCACTTTTGGTAGGTGGTAATGAGGGAAATAATGTTACAGTAATCACCCATAGTAAAATTAGTTGCTAGGATAATGGGCACGGTAGCCACCCCTCATCCATTGAAGTTTTATCAACTGATAATTGCTGGATCTTGTTTCCTCAGAGGGCTTTTGACTAGGGAGGGAAGAAGTGTTGAAATATAGTAATAATAAATCTGTATTTTCTGTTTCCTATAGATTAGGAAACAGATTCTCTTAAATCACTCATCTCCTTAATCTTCTCCTCAATTTATTGTACCCCTTCTCTAAGAATGTAATGTATATATAAAGAGGTACACAATAGAAGAATAAAATATACGAAAATATGTTTTTTCTCAAATCTGATTTCAAGATGATATCAGAGCCTAAAATATCATAGGCTAGGTGAAGAAGATCCCGATCCCTCTTCTTCTATTGATTCCAAAAATCCCAGATCCTGATCCCGGTCCCGCCGAATCCTCTCGATCTCGTCGACGACCCCCGATCGTCCTCCCGATCCCCTGTCGTCCTCTCATCTAGACCCCCTTCCGTGCACCGCCGATCTCCTGTCCTCCTCTCGATCCTGATCTCCTGTTGTCATCACCGATTTGCCTCACGTGGCTGCCACTGTCGCAGTGGCCACTACCTCCACAGTCTTCTCCATCGATCCCAGATCGAATCAGAAGATCCATATCCAAAATCCAAATTTTCATTGGTCGAGAGTTGGTGTTTGGTATTCAGCCTGTTGGACGTGATCTGGATCTGTCCAAACCCTGACATTTCCACTGGCCGAGCTTTTTTTGGCCAGAGGCGGGGATCGTTGTGTTCCACCACTTGATCTTTCAGATCCCATACCTGATTGGGTCTTGTTGATGTTTGCTTTTGGGCATCTTGTTGTGTTGTTGTTTGTTGTTGTGCATCTTGCTGTCGTTGCTGTTCTTGCACCAACTCGCCACCACCGCTACTGTTCCTCCCGCTGATCGGATCTTTTATCTACCATATCTCAAAAGTCAGTTGTATGGGGTTCTTTGTTTGTAACAATACCATGGGACCAAAATTACTGTATGAGTCGAGGAAGTATACTTTTGGTCACACAAAGCTGTTATGAGATAATCGGCTACTCGGAAAACTGGGATCATAGCATAGATATGCAGAAGAAGAATTGCAATCAACCCACTGTCATCGCTGGAGTTGTCGATGGAGCTAAGAAGAGTGATAGATAAGCCGCTGCATAGTTACAGCAGCAAGTAATGTTGGTAAGGGATTTAATGTTTCTGCTTCTGTTATGAATAATGTATGGATAATTGATTCGGGTGCTACCGATCATGACTTTTGATTCTAGACAAGTCCAAACCTTAAAGCCATCCACCAAATCCAGAGTGTGCACTGCCAATGGAGATCCTGCCACCATTACCAGCGAGGGTTTCATATCTCTCACAAAAAATCTAACCTTAGATATTGTGTTAGTTGTGCCATCCTTGAATTTTAACCTATTATATGTTGTTCGAATAACTACTGCCTTACATTGTATAGTGGTTTTTTGGCCCTCCCATTATGTGTTTAAAGATATTCGGACTCGCAAGTCGATTGGTTATGGAGTTAGACACGGGAAGCTCTATTACCTCGATTTAGTATTTGAAAGTTCAAGCACGTTAAGCTCCATCTATGGAAGGATCCAAGGGGGAGAAGAAGAAATCAGAGATTTGGCTATGACATCGACGTCTAGGGCATGTATCTTTTGGTTATTTGAATAAATTATTTTCAAGTTTATTTTCGAAGTTGGATATTTCTACCTTTCAGTGCGATGTGTGCGAACTCGCAAAAAGCCACCATGTCTCTTTTCCTCTAAATCTAAGTAAAAACTCTTTCCCATTTATGATTATTTATTCTGATGTTTGGAGTCCATCCAAAAATACTATTTTTTGAGTAGAAAAATGGTTTGTGACATTTATTGATGACTGTACTCGTATAACTTGAATTTGTTTGATGAAGTCTAAAAGTGAAGTTAGTGGTTTATTTCTGAAATTTCATATAAAGCACAGATTCATGTTCTTAGGAGTGATAATGGTGCCGAGTACCCGAGTTCCGATCTGCAATAATATTTGGTGGAATTGTCCACCAAACCACATGCTCGTATACACATCAATAGAATGGGGTTGCAGAAAGAAAAAAATAGACACTTGTGCGAGTTGGTCCGTGCTTCCCTTAATTAGGGCAATATGCCACTCATGTATTGGGAGGAAACTCTTACTTCTGCTGCATACTTAATCAATCGAGTTGCCTATAGTATCCTAAATTTCATCACACCATTTCAGGTATTAACTGAAGCTGTGAATGCACCAACAGTCGTCAACTTGTCATCTCGTCTGTTTGGGTGTGTCGCATTTGTCCACCTTCATCAACACGAGATAAATTAGTTAACTCCTTGAGTTGTACGATGTGTTTTCGTGGTATATGCAAAGAATAAGAAAGGGTATCAGTGTTATCACCCACTAACTCAAAAGATATTTGTGAGATGTTGTTTTCCTCTAAGGTTGAAATTTAGGGGGGGTACCGAAGTAAAGTTCAGACTCTTGTTTATGACAAAGTGGTTATTCACACTGAACAACTGAATACAAGAGGTGAAAATCTAGGTGTAAGTAGCGACGAGGGTGAAAATTTGGATGTAAGTAGTGGAGATCACTCGAATAAAGATTTGGTTGAGGGAGAAGAACCCCACGAGGAACTGCAATCAATGCCGAACCCCGTCAAAGATGAACCATCAGGATTCATGCCATCGCTAGTGTCCTCTTCACCACCAGTATCGTTAGAACCACAAAACCAATCGTCATTCTTGTCCGAAGCTCC
The DNA here is from genome assembly GCA_017893485.1 of Hemerocallis citrina. Classification (NCBI taxonomy): domain Eukaryota; kingdom Viridiplantae; phylum Streptophyta; class Magnoliopsida; order Asparagales; family Asphodelaceae; genus Hemerocallis; species Hemerocallis citrina. The sequence goes on from CM030362.1 coordinate 152,528,651, forward strand.
AAGAAGGTAACTCCCGAATCATACTACAAAAGGTATCCCAAAACCTACTTATGAGCCTGATCCCACTAGTAATGAAAAGTATCCCATGAGTCATTATGTGTCCACTCACCGATTGTCTGATCAAATAAGTCATTTGTGAATCAATTATCTATTTTATTTATTCCTAACAGTGTGCAGGAAGCCTTAGCCGACCCAATGTGGAAAGCGGTTAGGGATGACGAGATGAAGTCCTTGAAGAACAATGAGACCTGGGAGATAGTTAAACTGCCAGCTGGAAAGAAGCCAGTAGGATGCAACTGAATTTATACCGTGAAGTATAAGTCTGATGGTTCAAGAGAGCGATACAAGGATAGGTTGGTTGCCAAAGGGTACACACAAACTTATGGAACTGATTATGATGAAACTTTTCCACGTGTGGCAAAGTTTAACACAGTTCGAGTTCTACTGTCACTTGCTTCAAATCTTGACTGTCCGTTACAACTATTTGATGTGAAGAATGCTTTTTTGCATGAGGAATTGACAGAATAATTTTACATGGATCTACCACTAGGATCGAACAGACCCGTCCAATAAAGTATTAAAGTGTGTCGTTTGAAGAAAGCACTGTATGGTCTCACGAAGTCACCAAGAACTTGGTTTGGGAGATTTGGATATTGTCAGAGTAATTTAGATCATAACTTATTCCTAAAAAGGAAAGAAGGTAAGATTACTGTTCTAATTATATATGTGGATGATATGATAGTAACTGGAGATGATCATAAGGAGAGAAAAGGCACTGCAAAGTTACTTGTCACAAGAATTCTAAATGAAGGATCTTGGCCCTTTGAGATATTTCCTTAGTATTAAAGTTTCTCGCTCTAGAAATGGTATATTTCTGTCTCAAAGAAAGTATTCTTTATATTTATTGAAGAAAACGGGAATGTCTGCTTGTCAGCCTATTGATACGTGGTACAAGAATGACTGAAACTTTGTAATGATCCAGATCAGGTACCGTGTGATCAGGAATGATATCAGAGATTGTTAGGACGGCTGATGTATCTTGCACATATGCGGCTAAATATTTCATATGCCTTAAGTGTGGTGAGTCATTTTATGCATGCATCTCGTGAACAACACATGAAAACCGTGATGAGAATTCTGAGATATACAAAGTTTGCTCCAGAAAAAATGGGTCTTGTTTGCGAAACATGGTCACTTAAAGGTTGAGGCATATATTGATGTTGATTGGGAAGGATATGTTGTTGATAAGCGCTCCACTTTATGATACTTTACCTTTGTTGGAGGAAATTTAGTTACATGGAGAAGCAAAATGCAAAATATTGTTGCACGCTCTAGTGTAGAGGCTGAGTATCGCAGAGTAGCATTAAATATAACTGAAGTTTATGGGTGAAACTCTTGTTATAGAATTTATGTTGTGATCTGAATAAGCCTATTAAGGTATATTCTGACAGTCAAGCAGTGTGTGATATTTCTGCCAATCCAGTTCAATATGATAGGACGATACATGTAGAGGTGGATAGATTCTTCATCAAGGAGAAATTAGATTAGAAAATTATTGAGATCTCTAAGGTGAAGTCAGAAGATCAACTTGCAGATATTCTTACCAAGACAGTTTTAAATCGGCTGTTCTTGAAATTTGTGGACAAGTTGGGCATGTTCAATATCTACACACCAAATTGAGGGGGGGGGGGGTTTAAAATATAGTAAGAATAAATCCGTATATTTTGTTTCCTATAGATTAGGAAATAGATTCTCTTAAATCTCTTATCTCCTTAATCTTCTCCTCAATTTATTGTACTCATTCTTCAAGAATGTAATGTATATATAAAGAGGTACACAGTAAAAGAATAAAATATAAGAAAATATGTTTTTTTCCAAATCTGATTTCTAGAAGAAGAGACACCGGACTTGGTGACAATAGAAAGGATTATTGAAACACTTAATTGTTATTCCTTTTAAAGGTGAGATATGGTTTAAGATGAACGATGTTTTCAGTTATGAAATTCTTCTTCTTGAAATCTAGTTTTTCACAAATGTTTCCGTACTCTGTAAGATTATAGAAACAGTTAATTGTTATTTAATCTGTTTCTTTTATAAATTTAGGGACAAATTGGGTTGTTTACTAAGTTCTACTTTCCAGATAAGGGAATGGTGCATAATTATACCGTAGTCTGTTAGTTTTACGATACTTTGTTATACTATAGTCTATTAATGTTTGTAAATTGTTGGATGATAACCAAATATTTGAATGTTATAAGAGTAGGGGAAAATACAAACCCCCACCCCAAACGTTTGACTTAGATGCAAAAAATACACAAGTACAAAGTAGACCCCTTTCGTGAGTTTCTTTGTTATTTCTCATCTCTATCCTATGACTCAGCATTGACCACCTTTGACCTTCGCCCTTACTGACTCTATCAGAAAAAATGGAAATACCCAAAACACTCCTCCTTTTCATCTTTAACCCTAAAAAACACCAAAAAAGGAGGGGAGGTTTAGGGTTTTCCCTTTTGTCTAGTACAGTCAGCAAGGCAAGGTCAAAGTTGATCAATATTGAGTCACAGGAGAGAGATGAGATATAACAGAGAAAACTCACGGCAGGGGTCCACTTTGTTCTATTTGCAAACTTGTGGGTATTTTTTTTATCTAAGTCAATTTTTTTTTAATCCTATAAAATACTAATGATACTAATGTATTTTACCCTTTTTGCAAACGTGAGTATTTTTTTTTCTATAGAGCATATGAGGTTTTGTTCTAGAAAATACTAATGATATTAGGACATCTAGGAATTACTAATGATCATATCATAGGACCAAAACTTCCAATTACACCAAGATCACTGTTTGGGAAAGAAGTAAGAAAGGTTATTTGTGGTGGAATATTGTTACGAAATTATCTTATTAGACACTTTTTGAAGGATGACTTCTATTAGCGTGTTCATCACAACCCCAATTTTATGAAGTTGGTTCAGTATCATAACAAAGATACCTCAATTTCTGCAATATCTTCTAATAGACTTGTCATCATCGGAAGTGTGGCAAAGGGATATAAAAAATTGGTGAAGGATGAATTTTTAATATTTCAGGGACAAGGAGAGGTCCATTGGGACAATTGGGTAAAAGGGCAATCAAAATTAGATTCTTGGTTCATTGTTCTCATCTTTATTGAAGGTTAACAAGGGACTTCTTTTAGGTGACTCCTTTACTATGAGGGACTAGTGTTACAGGCTGGGTTTGCTGAATAGTTGAAGATGGAAGATGGAAGATGGGAGATGGAAGAGTGAGCTTGAGTGTGCACAAGTGGATGGGAGATGGAAGAGTGAGCTTGAGTGTGCACAAGTGGATGTATCAGTGTACCTGCATGTATCTGTTTGATTTGGTCTGTTTAGTGAATAGTTGCTTTCGGGTTGGGTCTATGTTGTAAATGGGCTGGGTGTAGTATAATAAGTGGAGTGAGTTAGGCGGTTAGCACTGTAGAGAAAGAGAGATTCTCCATGCACCTCATGTACTTCTTTCTCCTATAAATCGGAAAGAGTTAAAAAAAAAGGTTTCGCTCTCTAGAAAACCCTAGAATGAGAAACTCCTAAAATCAAATCTCCAAAGTCAGGCGATGGCGACTTCGATCGGGGAGGGGGGAGGAACCTCGACACCTCTTCCTCCTCCTCCTCCCCCCCCCCCCCCCCCCCCCCCCAAAACTCCCGCTTCCGCAGCGGTGTAGAGGAAGTCGGAGATTGCCCAGTGTTTCGCAATCTCCGAACCTGTAGATGTGGTCGGCGACATCGATGCGGCATAGATGGCGTGTCCATAGAGGAGCGCTGTCAGGGGATGTAAAAAGGTGGCGTCGTGGCGGCGAAGTTGGATGCTTCGAGACTCCAACGTGGAGGAGGAGTAGCTTGTCGGATATGCTCGGTCTCCAACGCCGGGGCTACGAGAAGTAGCTAGATTCGAGACTCCGATGCCAATGGGTCGATGGAAGACTGGGGCTAGGCCAACCGGGGGTTGGTGTTGGCCAGAGAGAGACTAGGGGAAAGGTTATAGATCTGATAATGATCAAACAAAGTCAATAATCAAACAAATTACATGGTTTTCAATAATCAAACAAACTTAGACACAGATACAGCTCATTCACAAAGTCAATAATCAAACAAATTAAATCAAAATTTAGTGGGTTTTCAATAATCAAACCTGATACCTCTGTTAATGGATTCGGGTCCAAAAATTGGTGGGTTTTCAATGGACCGATCAGCTTCCTTAGATGGTTTTTCACCCTCGACCTCCCCATCAAGATCGCCATGGCCATCGACGATGAGGAGACGGCGGGAGTGAGAGAAGTGAGCAAGACCGACAGGGAGAGAGAGAGAGGGAGTGGGAACAGCGACTGCGAAGGGACGACGATGGAGGGCAAAACGAAGGAGGACGGAGAGAGAGAGAGAGAGAGAGAGAGAGAGAGAGAGAGAGAGAGAGAAAGTGAGTGAGAGAGAGAAATTATAGAAAGAAAGAATTGGGGATTGAGTGGCTAGTGTTTGGATTTTTTAATTAGAAGACGACGACGGAGAAGACGATGACGAGGAGCGGGGGAGGAAAAGAAGGTGACGACAGCGTGGGGATTAGGAAGCGGGGAGGAGAAGATGGCGACGGAGAAGACGACGACGGGGAGTGGGGAGAAGATAATTGGACTAGGGTTTGAGAACAGGAAGGAGAAAATGAACAGTTTTTGTGATTTTGATCAAGAAGGAGAAAATGAACTGGTTTGAGAATGATTTGGATTTTTTTAATCCGAATTTTCTTTTTTACCCTTACCATTTCAGTTTATTTACAGATATTATATAGCATTTCTAAAACGCTGTAAAAAATACAACATTTTAAAAATGCTGTCGTAGCTAAGAATAAATGTCAAAATCAATCAAAGATAACATTTTATTCAGAAATGCTATTATTGATCACTTTCAATAATATTTACACTTAAACTCTATAATAAATCCGCTGTAGAAAACCATATATGTTGTAGTGTACACCATCTACATCAAGAACAACGCTACAATAATTCCTACTTCCTCCCACTCTCAACAAAAGCAAGACCCAAACAACACCAACAACAACAACAACTCCAGCAACAAAATCCTCTTCCTTCAACCTCAACATCGGCAACACCTATCATCTACAAATCCAACAACAACAACAACAACTAAAACCTCCCTTCTTCCAGTTTACCAAATCCCCGACTAACTCCGGAAACACCATTAACTCCGGCAAAACAAATTCTCGAATCACTAACTCGGTAACACCAAATCCCCGACTGAACCCATCTCCTCCGACTGGACCCCACCCTCACCTCCCGCCACTCCTAGCACGAAGGGATCTGCGGCTCCTACACCATGAACATCGACGACGACAATGGCCTCCGCTACCTCACCTCATTGTCGACACCTTCATCCCCAGCAATCTTCGTTCACTGCATTGCCTCCTCGCCAAAACCCTACTCGCCGCCTCGTCATACACCTCCACCGCCTCCAACTCCTGTTGCCCAAATCCCTAGCCCCCCTTCTCTTCCAACTCTTAATCCCACAACCTTAACCCTAGTTATTATTCCTTTTCTAATCCCCTCCACACCATAACCACTTTCCACTAAAACTCCAAACTTGAAACCCACTCCAATTCCAACCCGAATCCCAAAACCCTATTTTTATTTTCTTTATTTTTTCCCCAAAGCACTAGTAAAAGAAATCCAAAAAAATAAAATAAAATTTCTTGCAGGTTCTTCAGCTTCTGCTTCCGCATCTAGATCCCGCTACAACCTCACACAGGTTAATTCATTGTGAGTTTGAAAGGGGATATTCCAACATCATTCCAGCTCCTAACACTACTACTATTCTCAATTCAGGGGTGAGATCACAACATGTACCGCTAGCCGAGCACCAATACTACTACTTCTTCTACAACACAGTTTGGGATATGGAGATCCCAACACCACCACAACTACAATTCTCACGTCAAGGGTGAGATCTCAACACTACTACTATTCTCAAGTCAGAGGTGAAATCCCAACATGCGTCGCTAGCCGAGCACCACCACTACTACTTCTTCTACAACACAGTTCGGAATATGGAAATCTCGAGATCCATCACAATTCGGGATATCGAGATCCCGAGATCCATCATACTTCGGGATATGGAGATCCCAACATGCACCATCTACTTGAGCATCTTTCCTACGCCATGCTTCATCACCAAGTGCATCATCATGTACATCCCTGCCACATCAATATCGTCAACATTCCAAACTCATGTTGCTTGAACCAACTTGAGTTTGAGAGACGGTGTTAAATATTATGTTAGATATTATATTACGAGAGATATTAGTTTAGTCTCATATCGAATAATGTATTGGTTTAGTCTTCCATTCTCTCCTATATATAGGAGACCTATTGTACTCGATTAAATCAGTCAATAAAAGAATATTTTCCTATCCCTAATTCTAACACTATATATTAGCCACAATCTCTTATTGCACTCATATATGGTTCGGCTATCTTCAATGCATCTTGCATACACAAGTTGAGGGTATGACATGCACATTTGACATAAAACATTTCAGGCCCTGGAGGTATAAATGCTTGAATTAATGAAGGAAATTTCTATTATTGGTGACATTATCTTGGGTAACAGAATTTTTTTTTTCATAAATACCAAAATCATTGAATGCTTTTCTAATTTGTGATGCAATAGCCGCTCCATTATGTGGATCCATCAAATATCTAAATTGTATGATCCTTTTTTGAAGGATCCAATCAGTATCCAATGATAAGCTATGCACATAATGCGAACATCATTACAACATTTCCAACAATCACCTTCGGGTACATCTCGATCCCCACTCAAACCACCTAATTTGGTCTAGATCAATCCAGCTATCGCTTCTCAGCCCCCCCTTGCTTCTCAGCCCCCCCCCCCCCCCCAAAAAAAAAAAAAAAAAAAAAACTCTCTACTATGCCTGTCTCTTCAGTGGATTCTGCTCCTTCTCTTTTTTCCTCTCGACCGTCTTTGAATGCAACTGCAACTATTCTTGCTACTACGTTGGCCACTCCTACACTTGATCCCTCCTCAGATGATCTTTCCTGGCCTGTTTGGAGTGTTAATCCACATTGTTCTTCGGAACGGGATAAATGCGTCTCTGTTGTTCAAGCTTCTTCGGCTCCGAAGCCCACTTTCAATCCAAAGGGGTCTGAAAATCCTGATAAACTTTCCAGTGCATCTTGGACTGAGTCCTAAAGCCTACCGGGGTCTGAAAAGAAGAGCTCTCTAACCTGCCAACCAAGTGCAAGGTACTTCACTTATTTTCTCCAGTTTCCTTTTCTTTTCAATTTTTTGCACCTAGATGATGTAGTTCTCTTTTGTTTTCGGAGGTATTTCCATATCTATGATCCAGCACGTTAATTCACATTTTTTCCATGTGCTACCGGGTAATTTACCCACCTCTTCTCCTATTCTCATTCATACATCCTTAGAACATCTCTTCTCTTTTCCTATGGATGCTACTTCTGTGCGGATTAATTCTCCTCTACCCCATCATGGTTCTCTTGTAATCTTTGAGGCTGAAGTTTCAGCTGAGGTTACAGCTAGAATCGAGGAGGTTCTTGTCCTTCTTCTAAATCTTTTCAACCCTACCTCAATCTTTCGCTAAATGTAAATACTCGAAGAAACAATATTCTTCTTCCCTTAAAAGAACTAGTGCTCGTATTAGAGCTAAGAAAGATGGGAACCTATCCTCTTCCTCCAAGGCTCCTTTAGCCGCGCAGATTCGGAACCTAGAGATTCCATCGATATCTTCTCATCTCATATCAAATGAACCCCTTGGTCCTATGTATCAAATTCATTTTGATTCCTTGTCTAACCAAGGACATATTACAGCTAGCCTCTTGTATGGGCTTTTTTTATCCTTCTGGTCCTAATCCTTCTAACATTCGGGCTTCTGAAAGTGTGAGAGCTAGTGCGAAATTTGTTCTTAATGATTAGTGCATCTTGGAATATTCGTGATTTAGGTAGCTACCATAAACAAGAAGCTATCACTGAGTTGTTCTCTAAGATTCGTTGTGATATTATCTCCATACAAGAATCTAAAAAAGACTATTTCCCCTACCTTACCCCGTGGCCTTAGAAATTTCCCAGTGGATTAGCCTGGATGCTATCCAGGCTCGTGGTGGGATTCTTTTGGGTTTTAATGCTGCTACTTTCAAATTAGTCTCAGTTCGTTGTCTTAAATTCTTTCTAATTGCGTCCTTTGACTGGTTTGAATTTAATTGTGTTCTTACCATTGTATCGGTTTATGGTCCATCGACCGTTGATGGCCAACCTGATTTTTGCAAGAATTCAATTCTTTTTCTAGCTCTATCAACAAATTCTGGATTTTTTGTGGGGACTTTAATGTTACGAGATTTCGTTCTGAAAGGCTCAACAATTATTCTAGCCTTAGGGATTCTCAAGCTTTTAATGATTGCATTCAGGACCTGCATATGGTCGATCTACTGATTAATGGTAGATCTTTTAACATGTGTCTCCTTCCCTCTATGCCAAAATTAGACTGCTTCTTGGTTTCGCAAGACTGGATCTCTTTCTGTAACTCTTTTGTCCAAGCCCATCTGAATCCTTGTTCGGATCATGTGCCTATAATTTTTCAGTCTAATTTTAAATTCTCCAATCACATCTTTGTTAATCTTATTACTCATTGTCTTTCATCTGTGGTTAGTTCATATAGCCTGGGCCACATTCTACTTAAACTTCACACTGTAAAACATGGGTGTAAGATATGGCGTATACATAGATTTGGTAATTCTTCTGTGCTTAAGGAATCCTTTCTTGCTAATATTTATTCTATTGATCATCTTGAAGAATTGGGCCCTATTTCGGATAGTGATTGTTTCCAGCGCAATGAATGTAAGTGTGAATATAATTCACTTCTTCACTTGGATAACATTAAATGGGTTCAACGGGCTAAGATTAAATGGCTTAAGCCTGGCAATTGTAACACTTCTTTTTTCCACAGCTATACTTCTTATCGTCAACATTGCAATCACATCTTTTCTATTATCGAGGATGATAGACTCTAATGATGAATTTCATTCCGCTTTTCTTTCCTTTTTTAAAAACCTTATCGGCACATCGACTAATCGCTCTATCCATCTGGATTAGGATCACCTTTTTGGTGATGGGAATAATGATCTTTCTTCCATCGAGACTCCTTTCTCTTTAGAAGATATTAAATTGGTCATCTTCTCCATGCGTAGCGATTCCGCGCTGGGTCCAGAAGGCTTTCCCACTTTCTTCTTTCAAAAATTCTGGTATCTACTTAAAGATGATCTCTATCACATCTCCACTAGTTCATGTCCTTATGTTTATTATATTCAATTAAATAAAATCACAGTCCCCCCTAGAGTTGGTGCACCTTACCGGACTTAACTCTACCAAAACCAAGAACGAAGACCCCACTGGTCAACTTCCACAAAAATCTCATTCGCCGGCATACTAGAGTCCCACTCAACCTCTAGAGTTTCACAACTCGAAATGTCAACACAATCCTTTCTTTCAATCTCTTAAGTTCAAAGACAAACTCATTCATAGTGAGGATTTCTCTCAAATCAATGTTAATCTGAAGCACATCTATAGTCATTCAATGTCTATATATTTTATTACAAAACATCCCAACCGTTTGCTTAATTCGATATATTAATATCCATGTAATTTTACCAAGATGAGTTCTAAGTTTGTATTCTACTCCGAATTTTAAATCATTTTAATCATGAACAATCCCCCCTTTTTTTTGAATTTGAATTCGAAACTAAAATTCATCTAACACACTATCTAATGTCATTTTAAATCCCGAAAATACATCTAAAAATGGTGGAGAATTATTAGCAATGTTCTAGTAATATTTTAAATTATTTCTACACTTTTCCCCAATTTTTAAAATGTGAAAAACCCTTTAAAAATATATATAATTAAACTATGTACAGCCAGGATCGAACCCAAGACCAGTAGCAACCAACTGCAACCCCCCAACCAACGAGCCAACTCGCAATTGGTGAAGACTCTACATAAAAAATTCTTATATGTTTTCTTTCCACAGTTTGGGCACTTTATCTGAGTTTTAAAAAAAAATGTAAAAGACCCCTTCCTGGACTCGAACCCAAGACCAAGCAGCACCTAACACGGCGCGCCAGCCAATTGGCCAAACCCACATTCCGATTATATCCCCTCTAAATTCTTTTTATCTCAACTGTAACATACCGAATCCCAAATACAACTGAATTCGAGTTCCACAGGATCTTTTCACTTCTCTTCATACAATTTTACAAGGAAATAAAACTTTACTTTACATCAAAGTTGCATTTACATTAACATTTATACAGCGGAAGCAAATTTTACATCAATGAACGAAATACAACAACAGTTGAATAATCTTTAAGCATCAGGTCTTCTTTAGTCTTTTTCATGTGCTTTACCCTGCATAGAAACTGTGGGCACGTCAGTTTATTCAACTGACGAAATATTATATACGGCCATCCTCTCTATGCCGAAAACAGTATAACGATTCTCAATACTTAACAAACCACAAACTTGTTCACAAACAAAACTAAAGGGACTATCCTATTGATATCGTGTTGTGAATGTGCACTTAATCCATAATGCAATTATTTCTGTTATATGATACTAATGCGCACTTGTTCAGAGTCTATGCAACCCATACTACATAGGTCCGAGGGCAAGCCCTTAACCGCTCTTCATCTTGTAGGGTTCAATCCCTCGCCATGACTTAATCTACTACTGTAACTACGGTAAGTATCCTAGATGTTCTATGACCTACGAACTCATGTCTAGGCGCCCTGGAGAGAATCCCAATGCACTGTCATATGACTCATCATGCAAGCATCCTGTGGTAATTCACCTCCTACCATAAACATGACACCACTCGCAGTCACCAAGCACCCCACGAGCGTCGCCACCGGGACGGTACTCTGGAGTAGTATCCATGTCCTACTCATGACTCATCATGGGACATCCTGTGAATACTCTCATGCCGCCAAACCAATGGCCCTCATACTCAATGTTTTACTTTCATCACATCTTCACTATGTATCTAGTTCTTAATTTAATTGAATCATGAACAAAATCAATCCCTTAGGGTTAGCACTCCCAATATACCGGTCTTATTCATTCATTTCACATGACCCAACTCTTGGTCTTTTCATTTCAAATTTCATTCCAGCATTTATTTTATTGCCAGTATAAGGCTTAGCTACACCCTAGTTCTTAATTTCAACTCATAATTACAACATTGAGTTTTTCATACTCATAATTTCTCTTTTTCATGGTTAACAATAATTTCTATTTCATGTTCACATCACTTGTATATTCATAAATTCATCAAGTCATTCAATTTCCATTTCATGTGCACATCATGCATAAATAAATAAGTACAATAAGTCAAACTCAAATAGCTAATTCATTCCACAAAACTTTCTTAATCTTATTTTAATCAACACTAACCTTTATGTAATTCTCATACTAATGTTCGTTTCATTTATCTAATTCAAAGGCATAAAGTCGTATTTTCATTCCTAAACAATACTTATTTTAACAATGAGAGTCCATAGCTAACACACTTGAATCTTCCTTCTTCCAAAAATTTTCCTTTATCACTAAGCATAATTTCTCGAAAAATAGATTACTTTTAGAGTTAACGAAAAATACAATTTTCTATGGAATTCTACCCAATTTTTACCTCTAACTCATTTTTACTTTGTCTAAATAGTGTTCAAATATTTTTCACAAGATCTACATATTTTAAGAATAATTGTAGTATTTTTTTGGAATTTTTAAAAGTCAAAAATTCGATTTTAAACTTAAAAAAAATCAAAAATTGTTCAAACAGCCGAAAGCCAGATTCGAACCTGCGACCTGGACCAAGTCAGCCACTACCGCAAGCCAATTGGGCTAAGGCGCCTATGCGATATGAAAGGTGGTTTTAGTGGGATAAGCTTGTTCTTGGATTTTGGTTTTTTACTCAAAAAATGAAATAAAATACAGGGCTTGGGTTTCGAACCAGAGACCTGAGGGGGTCTGACCACGGCTACAGTAAAAGCCACCGCACCGCTAGCCACTTGGTCTAAGGGACCAGATTGTCTCAAAGAGTAATGGGTTATTTATAACCCAGTTCTCTGTTCATTTCTAAATTTTATAAATCTCAAAACAATTTTGTTTCTTTTTCTTCTCTTTTGAAAATAAAAAGCTCCAGATTTTACCAAACATGAATTTACAGTAAACCCGTATTTTTATAACCATTATTTACTTTATAAAACATGTATTTTGGCCGTACTTTATGTTCTATGTCCATAATTTGGACTTTGAGAACAAACACCATATTTCTTTATAACTTAGAGTTAAATTTCCACAACTACTATATTTCATTGTTCTTTTATTCATTAACCACCTACAATAATTCAGAGACAATTTCTCATCTTTCTACAACAAAGAAACTTTATTTTAAGCAATCAATTACACAAAAGGCATTTAATTCAACTAGTTGTCTCATAAGCACAAATTTTATCATAGCATTCAATTAGAACATGTAGCACAACTATATGGTGATTTCTAGCACTTTCATTCACAATTCATCCATTAGCAATCATTCTATCAAACATTCTCTAAGTTACCATTCCATTTGATTAAACAAGCATGGTTCCAATTTTCAACTAATTGATTCATATTAATTTCATTAAATCATCCCTAGCATGGCATCTAGTTCTAGAAGTATGAAAAACACCCACCGATTTGGAGAAAATTGAATGAAAAGCTCCTAGAGTCTCCTAGAATGCAAGAAAGTAGCATTCTCCTCCTAGATTGTATTGCAAGATGCTCCTCTTCCTTGCTCCTTGGTGCAACCCGAGCCTCCTCCTTGTGCTTGATGATGGGCCGGCCTCCTCTTGGAATGAACACACACACAAATATGCACACTTAATCTTTTACTCACTTAAACTTCTCAATCTTTTTCTCACTAGCCTTTTCTTCTCTTAGTACTTTGTTGTGCATAAATGAGAAGAAACTAGGGGTATTTATACACTTTTAGGATGAAATTGAATGGGTAGGATTAATCAAGGAGTTAGAAATTAAGGACTAAGATGAGTTGGGAAGTTGTAGCAACTTCCATGATCTCAATAACTACCCCTCAAATCAATCCCACTCTCCCTCTCTCTCTTGGCCACAACCGGCCTCCCTTGGGTGTGCAATGCACACACAAGTGCATGCACGTGTCCCAACTAATGTTCCCTATTAAAAGTTATACAAATTTAATTAATCAATTGTCCACTAATTGTGTCTACATGACAAGTTGTGACAATTAAAAGATTAATTAAGTTTGTGGGCCGCAAAATAGTGGGCTTTAGGCTCATGGGCTATTTAATAAAATATTTAAATTATTAGAGTTGACTTAAAATAAGAAAACAAGTTTAGGCTTTATAAAATAGGTTTTTTAGAAAAATAAAGAGAAAGAAAGAAATAATTGTCCATGTTATAAAAGATAATTTTATAGGAAAATATGCATACAAAATTTTGCACGTGCACAACACGTGAAAATCAATATTTCTCATTAAATGAAAAATTCAGGGTATTACATTAACTCTCTGTTTCTCATATATTTAATTTAGTCATATAACTTCAATTTTCTTCTTCTTCAAATATTTCCCTAATTGTTGCTAATATGTAGCATCCCTAAATTTTCAGAAATGAAATTCTCTTTAATTTAAGGCACTTTAACATGAAATTTTATACAAATTAATTTGAATAGAAAAATTTTGACTTCTACATTCATGAACCTTATTAACCAATTAGACTACAATTAGTTATAGATCTATAAAATTAGCATGAATATTTCTATCAATTGATATGAAATTGGGGAAATACTCATTCTTATGCATATGTGAAACCATTACTAAATCGCATCCTAGTTTACACATGTTGTAATTGCAATAAAGTAAGCAACTTTCATAAAAGCAAGGTTTAGATATTTTCCAATTTAGATAATGACTCATACAAGTCTCATACAACTTTTAATCCCTATCATTGCATATATGATTATTGAAGCATAATATAAGAAAAGTAAGAGTCTTCGTGCATTACAAATATCTAACATTCTTCAACCATCTATGCATGAAAGGTCACTCATCAATTTAAGGTTTTATTTCATGAACGTTATCAAGGATTACTCATTCATTGCGATTCTTTCTTTAATAGATCTACATCAAAAGAACATACAAAACTCCAACATACATCCTACTTGATCATCATCATATTCTACAAATATATAACAAATCAAGAGATAAGGAGTACAAGGAAGACCAATTGAAGAATAATAATAATAAGATCCAAAGATCGAAGCCTTGCAAAAATCTAAAGATCCAAGCCTCCAAAACACCAAGAAATAATAAAGAAGATAATATTTTGTTCACAATAGAGGAGGCACATGTAGCAGTAGCTAAAATAGGCTGAGGATCTATTTTTAGGGTTTCTTGACAAATTTGACAAAAACCCCCCTCCAAGAAATCAAATATTTACAAAAATGTAGATCTACCAAATTAAGTAGTTAATCAAATCAATTAAGGTAAGATTCCACTTCCTAATCTCTCATGATTTGGCCAGCCCCCATGCGTCGCCAAGGAGGTTTCAAATTTCGAATTTTGCCTCCAAGTGGTAATTTTACATAAAAGTCTTTCACTTTGAAATATTTGCAAACATGCCATAAATTATTCGTAAAAATTTAGAAAATTTAGAATTATTATCTAATAATAAATATTAGATTTCCCAAATAAATATTCTGACATTTTATTTCCAAGAAAAATATTTGCACGTGCAAAAATGATAATTTTCATAAAAATGCTTAATAAATCACAAAATATAGCAAATATAAGAGTAGCAGAAAACCCCCCATTCATTCTCTCTCTTATATAAGGAGGTTCTGGGAAATTAGGGTTTTAATTACAGTTTGGCAATAAAGTTCCCAACAATTACAAAATTGCATAATTATATATATTTATTTACTTAAATCAATAAAAACCAACCAAATATGGATATAATCTAATTTCTTAGAGCCATATACTGATATTCGGCCCTAAAATGCAGTCAACAAATTTTAAATTCAAAATTTATCTCCAAACGACTTTTTACAAAAAAGTCACTTTCTTTCGAAAATTTACAAAAGTAGTTTTCTTTATTCAGAAAAATCGCAAAAATCAAATATACCCAATAACAAATAATAGAACTTGTTTATTAACTCATAATTCTAAATTCACATTTCAAAAAATATTTGTACGTGTTTTACACGTGCAAAAATAGTAAATGAAGAAAATTATAAAATTTACCATTCCTTCATCCAAATGAAATAAAAATAAATAATAAAACTTAATGAATGAAAAATATAGATACATGAATAATAGTGATTGTATAATCATAATACATAGTATTGCACGTGCTAAACGACAATTTTACAAATATTCAAATTAATTAAGTAAATTGATTTTAAAATTATTTATTAATTCAAAATATAGTATTTAAAATTCTGAAGCGTTACATCTTTCATGGCCTCCAAGTGGTTATGGATACCAGGCCTCAGCCTCTGCGCGCATATTCAAATTGGTCCAGTGTTCAGTCAATTTCATCATGGAAAATTTGACCTTCACGGTTTCGCTCATTGTAACCCCCGTTTCCGGCTATACGTATTTTCTGCGTATTTGCTGTGTTTCGATTCTGTATAAAGATTTTCCATTCTTAAATTCATTTTGTTTTAAATTTGCTTTTTGATCTCCTATTAAAGTCCATTTCTAATCGTTAATTGTATTTTTTCAAATGACTATATATATTTTAATACAAATCTTATTCCAATATTAAAGTTTATTTTCTATTCATAATTGGTTGATTATTTGTATTTTAGCCCAAAACCAAATCTATTATTATTCGTTTTTTATTTTATTATCTAATTAATGTTACTACTTGATATTTAATTTATGGTTACTCTTTATACTTAATAAATGTTTTTAAATTTATGATTATTTAATTTATGGTTACTCTTTATACTTAATAAATGGTTTTAAATCTACTCCAAGCCCAAGTTTTCTAACCATTCTATAATAATACTATTTTATTATTTTATTGTTTAATGTATGAGTTAAGCCTAAATCCAATTTAATATAAACCCAAAACCCATCCCAATATTATTATTATTTCGTGTATGCCCAACTATTAACCCAAGCCCACGTTTGTAGACCCAAACCTGTTAACCCATTAGTCACACCCTACCCAAATTCAACTATCAGCATACCTCCAATCTCTCCACTACCCCCCTTAATCTCTTTAACTACCTACTAATTACTCCTCACTAACCCCATCATTATCTCAACCTAACCCCCTAATTAATCTCCATAATTAATCCCCCTAATCTCTCTCCCTCTTCTACTTCCTCTTCTCGTCTTCTTCACACCAAACCCTTCAGCCACGCCCCAACTACACCCTCACCTCCCGCTCGAGCACACCTCGCCACCTCCTCGACATTCCACATCACTAAGCCCCTGCCTCACCTCCACCTTGCTACTGCAACCATCGACAACCGAGCCTCCATTGCCCACCGAAGCTCTGCGATCCTCCACCTTCTCCCCGTCGACAGCGCTCCAGCCCTTCACCATCGAGCCTTGCCGACTGCTTCTTTACCACCTCACCACCACCTGGATCCCCGACCTCTCGTTCCCACAGCTGCCTTCGTAGCCTCCTCGCCACCGCCCTCCTCCTGCACCGTAAATGCCCTGCTCCTCCACTATCAATTGCCACCCTGCACTCCTCCCCGTCGCTGCTGTTCCATATCCCGAGCTTCAACTCTGACGCTCCGTTCCATCTCGACTGCATCTAAAGCCCCTTGTTGACTCGAAGCACCTTCTTGCTGTCATCGCTGCTTACTTCCTTCCTCGCAGCCTCGAGCACCCCCTCCTACACCCGCAGGTCCTCCCCCTGCCTCACTCCACCGCAGTACCCCGAGACCCCCTCCATTGCCCGACAGCCCCCTTGCTACACTTTCTGTTGCTGTCTCTTACTGTTCTTGCTGTGGCTTTTGTTGTCTCTTGCTATTCTTACTGTGGCTTTTGTTGTCTTTTCCTGTTCTCACTGTGGCTTTTGCACTCTCTTGCTATTCTCGTTGTTGCTTTCACTTTTGTTGCTATAGTTTTTGCACGTGCTATTTCCATCTATAACGCCCCGAATTCCAGATACGACCGAATTCGAGATTCCACAGGATCTTTACACTTCACTTCGTACAATTTTACAAGGAAATTTAAACTTTTCATCATACATCAGATTTCTTTACAATTTTATACACAACGGAAAATAAAATGAATTACAACAATAAAAATAATACACAACTTGTACAACTTTATCAATGTATTTAATCAACAGCATCATAACATCTTTACTTGTTCATGAAAAAGTCCAGTTCCTACATAATAAGCTGTGGGCATGTCAGTTATTTACAACTGACGAAAATGTTATAATCGGCCATCCTCTCTATATCGTACATATAACGATCTCAATACTTTAACAAATCACAAACTTGAATGAATAAAAAGTGTCAAAGTGATTATTCTAAATGTGTAAGTATATGTGATGCCTTAATTCCTCACGCACACATTTTATACTAAGATGACACTATTGCATACTTGTTCTGATTCTATGCATCCCATACTACATAGGTCCAAGGGCAAGCACCTACGTACTCCATAATAAAGGGTTCGATCCCTCGCCATGACAAACTACCAAGTAATAAAACAAGGTTGAGTCGTTCCAGGAGTATGGATCCCGGTCCCAGAGAACCTCCGCAGCAAGACCCCCGCCCGACTATTATACAGACTCCCCGTCGTGCGAACTTCCCACAATTGCCTCTCTAGCCCAGGTATACTTATATACTTTGGAGAACGGCAAACTATCCGCCCGACTACGCATAGTTTCGGATTTAAAATAAAAGCTCGTCTCCCACGAGACAACCACAATCTCGGAGTACACCGCCCGACTGGGTCTATAGCCTTGGTGAACCACCGCAGCAAGACCATCGTCCGAACATATAGAGAGCCCCACTTACATTTGCCCAAGGTTTACCACATCTTCACTTATGTGCCTAGTTCTTAAGTTCAAGACATGAATAAATTTCCATACCTAGAATTATTTTTACCTCCTACCGGACTTAATTAACAAAATACGAGATAGCTCTATGGCCATATCTAAAAATATATCTCAACTCTTTTCAATTCAATAGTGTCGGTACCCGAGGTCTCACTAACTCTAAATTACAACTTTTCATGTACAAGAATCTATGGGTACACATACCCTTCAATAAACATGTCTTAAACTTAAATATTCTTATCTTCAACTTATTCATAAGTGATCAATATCTTGCCTTAACTCTTATTCACAAAGTAATCATTTTCTTAGTCTTGACACTATTCATAATCCATTTATCCATTCATGATCTTTAGAAGCAAAAATAATTTGTTTCAAGAACACAATTTCGTAACATGAAATCTTATTAACAAATTCAAGCTCATACAATGTCTCAACTCACTTCAAAATATTATTTAAACAAAATAAGAGTGTAATCTCTTCAAGAGAAAATTACTTCACAAAATAATATTTTACTCTTCTTCACAAAAGAAGTGTTATTCTCAAATAATAGATTTTGAAGTCACATAATTCAGTTTCCTATCTCAAATTTCCATTTTTATATCTCAAATATACTAGAAAAATTCTACAACTCTTTTTAATAAAATCTATTTCATTTTGTAGAAATTCTAGTATTTTTCTCCAAATTTTATTCTCATTAAAATCCATTGAAAAAGTCAGAAAAAAAAAACAATTGCAGCCAAGGGGGTTCGAACCCAAGATCGCACACCAGCTACAGTAATGCCCAAAGGCCCAACCCACTAGCCAGAAAGTCCATATGGACTCTGTGTTCAAATAGACACACCAAAACCCCAAATATCAAAGCTCTTGTATTCGGTTTTTCATTAAATGAATCAAACATAAATGTGACTATCAAGTTTCGAACCCAAGATCTCCTACAAACAGTGCTCTGTGGTGCACTGGCTAACCAGTAAGTCCAAGTGTGATTTCTGTTTAGGAATTGTATTAATATACTTTTGTTCATATTGTTCTGAAATTGGTTCTTTTTCGCAAAACTCATTTATCCAATGATCCAATCTTTTAGGATATTGAAATAAACTTTTCTCTCGACTGAGAATGAATTTTTAAAACAGTAAACAACTAATTTCAAATTCATTTAAAAATATATAATTCTATTTTTAAATAATTCCTCTTCCCATTTTACACATAGCCTTGTATTTTTTCCAAAACTTGAATTTAAGAATTGTATTCATAAAAACTAGTTTAGGTTCTCAATTATAAACCAATTTTCATACAAATCATACATCTGACATGTAAAAATTTATAAGCAAACTAACATGATTCATAGTATTAGTTCTTTTGTCAAAGTTCTTCTTTCTAATTAACACGGTGGGTATTATTTACTTAATCACAACAAGATTATTCTCATTCATTACATATTACACTAGCATGGATTTTATCTACATATTTCACATCAACATTAACTTTTATTACTTATTTATAATTTTTAGCATGCATTCTCTACAATTAGAAAGTAAGAAATCACCCACCTCTTATGAAGAATGAAATAACCAAGATTGGAGAGACCACTTCTAGTTCCTAGCTCCAACTAGCACCTCCTTGTCCTTCTCCTCCTGGCAAAAGCTCTCCAAAGCACAAAGGTACTTTCTTTTCTCTTTCTTTTTCCTCTCTCTATTTTTGTTTATTTTAGGTGTGACAAGAGAAGAAATATGAGGGGTGTATTTATAGGACAAGGTGAGGGTTTAAAGTGCAAATTTCTCCACCTAATAAATTCTCACTTAAATCTCCACCTCTACACTACACTAACTCCCATAAATCCCAACTTTTCACTACTCCACCTCTTCACCTAACCCCCACCTCTTCATATAAAAACCGGCCAACCCCTCTTTCTTCACTGAGTACACATAAGCCCATGTGGTCCCCGGGCCATGTCAGCAGAGAGCAGAGGACAGCAGCAACCCGGTGGGACCCCCAGTGCTGACGTCATCTACTGAAAGACGAAGTCAACAGCAGCACAAGCTGCATTAACATTACCGCCCACATCAATTCTACTATTCCATTAAATTACTATACTGCCATCAACACATTTTTACTTACAAACAGCCAACTATATATATATATATATATATATATATATATATATATATATATATATATATATATATATATATATATTATATGTTTATACTCTTTTAAAAATTACAAGGTGTTATACACACTCCGAAATTTATTTTGAAACCAAATACGCTTAAATACGTGCACCGAAAAATACGTACTTCGCACGTAAAACATAAAAATACGAAATTCGGTTTTATCAACGGAAAAATATTAAAGATAATAAAAATACAATATACGAAAATATATTTATTAATTTTATATATTCCACGACGTAATTGCTACATACGTAGGAAACACGTGCATTACACGTACAAAAGTATTTAGATCAAAAATGCGAGAAAATAAATTTCTATTTTATAAAATAGATTTGAAATACCTAAAATAAATAATTTAAACACACAGAAAATATTACACGTAGCGGTGAAAATACATAATCGATACGTGCATCAAAAACACGTAAGAGCACATAAATATGCAGAGATTGCGATTTAATATTTTAGTTAATTTAAATAGGATAAAATATATGAGAAATGTATAAATAGTTAGAAATCACAATACATAACGAAAATATGTTACAAATATTACCAGTAACGGTACAAAATACACGTGCGTAACACACAAGGGCAAAATTGTCATTTCCAATTTTACGGGGTATTACACCATCGCTTGCACATGTTTTTTTTGTCGTTTAAACGTGTGCCGCCATCTGGATCTTCTCATATCATCATCGTTCATATTCGGAAAAAATATCTAAAAGGCAAGTATCGTGTATATTTTTATTGTTCCGTACAAGCATTTTATTTGACCTCCCGCAATTAGTATTTATAATTGATTATCGTATTTTGAAACCCGTTACTTCAACCATCGTATTGTTCATACTTTGTGGTTTTCCCATGATTAAATCTGTTGATATATTGAATCGAATCAACCCATTTGCCTTTATGATTCGATGTCCATCAAAAGATCATAAATATCAATTTGTGTGCTTCTGCCCTGCTGCTTGTGCTAAGTCGTAGCGAGATTTTAACCTAGTTACATTTTAAATCTGTAATGCCCTTGTCCCAACTCAGACAATTTATACAATTTATCAGACAAATTATTTATAGTATAGTACAACTGTCCACCACAGGCTGACTCTCAAAAGGTGGTTAACCAGATTGGTGACTCTTGATCATAGGCTATATTATTTATAGTTAATTAATTCATTTTTATTCCCGATGTAGGACAATTTTAACTTACAAAAAACGTTCTCTCTCTTGCGAGAAAGAACAGCGAAGCCACGTCAAAGTGGCCCCCACTACTGACGTCAGCAATGCGCCACAGCAGTAGTGCTGCTGCCTACAACCCATGGGCCCCATCTGATGTCGCCACATCATCACGAGAAAACCCACAGCACTAAGCTGTATACAGCGGGCCCACCTCCATCAATCCTTAATTCATATATAATACCCCCTATAGGAAATCTTATGGGGCTAACAGCCAATTCCTCTTATACTTATATATATATATATATTATATTATATTTTAACACGGGGTGCGGGGTGTTACAAAATCAATTGAAACTTTATAAATGATTGTTGTACCCCTATGAATCTAGTTTCCAAAAATTCTTACGGATCCAGATTCTGAGTTGTAGGCTGCAAGTTATCACATTTTTAGTACTATATGGTTTCTAATTTTCAGATTACTGATTTGAAGTACACTACCATGATTTATTGACCAAAGCATTGTGTTAACAGTAAAACAAAGACTTGATAATAACTAGAATATTACTAGACCTGATTAAGAGTCACTTTATAATTTTTATAAGATTTTTTAAATGATTTTACAGTCGAGTTATATATATAAAAAGTTGACCCGGAGCTGCTGTCTGAACAGTAGACCCATAAAGAAAAGAATGTTGGACCTAGTTTCTATTTTTATAATGTATCTTATGAATATGCGTCAGATGCTGCAGGGAGTCTAGTTTCTAGAACTTCTGACAGAACCTGATTTGCTTTCCTGTAACAACGGGAAAATGAGTTTTTGTATAGCAATGTATTGTTTTCCAGAATTATAACTTCATGTTTTTTTATTGTAAATATGTTTATTTCCTACATTTAATGAATTAAACCTTATATCATGCATTGCATAGCCTTGATACTCCTTGATCCCATCCTGATACTCGTTCGCATTGTTGCATGTTCATGTTTAATTGTTGTAAAAGTATAAAAAACCGGTGTAATAAAGGAAATAATCTAGTAATGGAAAATATAGGAGGGTGTACTCAGAAAGACACCCGTGTGTCTCATAATAGTGACTCTTATTTACATAATACTCGATTACAAGTTATATGGAACTATGTGTCACGTCTAGAGCCGACGGGGGCCACTTCTTGAATCCATTACATGATTACATGATTACATAATCTGGATTACATGATCTGATTCCTATTATTGTCATTGAAAGATCCGAGTACATGGCCCTATAAAATTCACCACTAGAGTCTAAACGTTAACTTGATTGTATGCACGCGAACCTGTGGTATGGAACGCAGGATTGCGTGCATTAGTTAGGGTTTATAAAAAATTGCTAGACTTGAGATTAACACTGAACACATGCATGACTCATAATTCCAGTTACATGTTACCTATTACATAATTACATTATTCTTGTTTACAAGTATACATGATTCCCGTTTGCACGACATGTTTCCTGTTACATGATTCCGGATTATAAGTTACATGATTCCTGTTTATAAGTTACAGGATTCTTGTTTACATGACAAGTTTTCTATTACATGATTCATGGTTCTTGATTGGTTATATTTTGAGATTTGTTTTAGTTGTTACTTGCATTACATTTGGTCATGTTGTATTACAATTACATCGCCAGTTCTTGTTTTCCTTCTTGTCCGGTTATGTTTCTCCCTTGTTATATATATTGTTTCTTGTTATCATGGTTGTTCCATATTTGAATTGCCATTTCTTATTGCTTCCTGGTTATGCCTTATTTTCTGTCCATATTTTGCTTATTACTACTTGTGGCCCGTAACTTGCTCGAACGGGTACTATCTATTTTTTTTGAGTTAATGTTATATAGGTACAACGATGGGATACTGAAGGAACTTGGCAAACTACTTACTGGATTGTTTATTCTCGGACTTATTATAAATTCTTGTATCTCACATATTGGTTATTATATTACATTCTCGTTTTTGTGATTATTACTATATTGTTGAGCTTGCTAGTATTGCACAGCTTATGAATAATATGAGTTGGTATACTTATGTCATTCGCTGGGCTTTAGTTACGTGCCCGTGTTTTCGTGTAATGGGAAGCGGTGCGTGACACTCATACCAAACCACATGAATTATTGGTCCATGACACAGATCCAATCAAGATAAGCTTGGGGTTCCATATGACCTTCAAAGTGGGGAACGCCAGCCTTAACGTTCTTCTTGTATTTTTTGTCCGGGTCACGATCTTGACGTTGGTCGTCACGATCATTCCCTTGAGGGATATGATGATGAAGCTCAGGAGCAATATTTTAATTCAATTCAACTTTCTCCAATCTCTGATTGATATTTGCAAGAGTTGCTTGAATGACATCGAGGGTAGTGGAAATATCAAAGTTTTCCATTTTAGTTCGAAAAGGGGCTCGCTAAATTCTAAGGTTTGTGGTGATGTATGTTTGCTCAAATTTGGGGAAACATGTCCTAAATGCACCTAAAATGGTTTTTTTTTAATTCTGAAATGATCTAATAAAGAAAAAAGAAAAAATAACCTTAAAATGATTGCAATTTTTTTAAAATTATAAAAATGATGCAAGAACGGTTCCTAAATGAATGCATAAATTATGACTAAATGATGCAACAACTAGGGTCTTAAAATACCTTCGCTCTGATACCAAAATGATGTAAACTTAATCCTAAGTAAAAAAATTCTAAGAATTTTAAAAGATTAAGTTTACCAACATGTAATACAGATTAAGTCAGAAATCAAACTACTAATTGGTTTGATGGATTTTCAAGATATGAAATAGTTTAACAAGCCCAATTAAAGATTCAATCATAACAATCAATAATTATACCTAAACGTTCTTAGGAATAAAAATACGCAATAAAGATTTGTACCCTAATTAGCAAGTAGAAGCACACACTCTCAATATTTGTGGACGACAGATAAATCAAATAATATTCTAGAGACAATAGATAGTATCACAAATAAATGGATAATGGAAAGAAATTGCCGGGTTCGAAGAAAGTTGCGCTGGAGCTCGGGGTGGCTGCAGTGGCGAGCAGCGAGGAGGAAGGCATCGCTATTGGGCAAGAGGCAGCGATGGCGGTTGCAGTTAGTAGTAGAGGCAGTCAGCGAGGAGGAGTCGTCAAGAAGTCGACGGGAAGAGAAGGAAGGCAGCGACCTTTGGTGGTGTCGGGGGTCGATTTAGGCTTAGGGTTTCGAATTTGGGGTGAGAGTTTGGGGTGGTCGGTGATGTGGTGGCAGGCGGCGAGGTGGTCGAGGTATTTGGAGATGATGGGGTTTTGAGAGGTGGTGAGGTGTTGGTGGGGGGGGGGGGGGGGTTCAACGACGGTGAGGGGGTTGAAGGTGGTGGTTACAGGGCGTGATGGAGGGGTGGTGTCGAGTGGTATGCTTGTGGTTGTGGTGGTGCAGCGGAGAGGATTCAAGGGGAGGGAGAGATGGTCGTCGGGGTGTTAGGCTGTAGGAGATGGAGTAAAGGATGGGTTCGGGGTGTATGGGTGAGGTAGTCGATGGTGGGGCAATTGGAGAGGGGCTAGGATTTTGATCGGGAACAGGGAGTGTCACGCCCCGCTTCCCAAAAATACAGAATACGAGTATATGATATTGGCCCAGCGAATGACTAACGTCACCCATAAGCTGTTTATCTGATCAACTCAACAATATAATCAATACAGAACAATTGCGCAAGCAATAATAACAATCTCATGAACAATAATACTTGAATTAAGCAATAAAAATATCCAAATATAATAATATTCCAACATCTGGAAACAAATAGCAATATTCAGGACATAAGCCCAATACAATGAAATAACAATAATTTAATAATTAAGTCTTCATAACAAAGCAATAAATATTTATTAAGCGGCGATGCAATCAATTTCTTCACCAATGTTGTTCTCCCAATCCATCGGGCAATTCTCCATCAACACCTGTAAACACTTAATCTAAAAAAGGAGAAAAATTGTCCTTATAGCAAGTCATGGACTGCAAGTAGAGAAAGTGGAGAATAATGAAATAACGATATAACAATGAATCAATGGATCAATAGGAATCAATAAAATGGAACAATATCATGATAATCGATGCAATTGGCTATAAACAATGGTTCAATAATTGGTAACAATAATCAGTGATCAATTTCAATAACACTTAGCCAATATTCGATATCAATAGGAACAATAATGGGCAAAATGCAATGTCGATGTGTAATCCTTATGTTTATTAATCATTTTAACTCCTAACTAATGTATATACTACTGTGTCCCATGTGTGCCGTACCACAGGTTCGATGTATACAATCAATTTCGTTTAGACTATAGTGGTAGACTTTATAGTTCATGTACTGGGTATGACGACGATAGCAATATAACACGGGCCATGTGTAATTTCTTACACGATGACGATAATAATAACACGGGCCATGTGTAATTTCTTACACAATGACAATAACAATAACACAGGCATCATCCGAGTACAATCCCTATATCATCAACTACTCTAGTCAATCTCTTAAACCCCGGCTAATTAATTATTCTATTAATGCAACAATACAATATATAATATGAGACATGAGATGAAAAATAGTATCAGTAGGGAAACAATAGGATGATAACATGGAGTATGACATTTAGAATGATGATAATGACTCATTAGAATCATGCAATGCAACATACAAACATCAATTCATGTAATAATACGATATAGGAATAACTAATTTATTAAAAAGGGGCATCTAAAATTCTAGACAACAAGCACAACATGTACAAAAATACAGTTTCCTGCTGACTCAGAAATCAAAAGTTGAATCCGTCAGAAAATATGGAAACTAGACTTCCATACGGTTCCAACGCATACTTAAGGTTCAAATTCCGACAACAGTAGCTTGGTCAAACACATGTTTCTTTACAGGTTTTATGTTCAGGCAGAAATTCGACATCTTGTTAATTTAATTTTTGAATCAGCAAAAACTCAATATTAAAATCAGTAAAAATATTTTCTGGACTCCTAACCATGTTAAGCAACAATATGGAAATTTTCATAGCAAAATTTTATCGTTTGATCAGCCTTTTTACTGTTTAAACATGAAAGGTGCGAGAATCTGAAAACCTGAAAGTAAAAACACAGCTGTAGTAAAACGGGTATAACTTTTGCTACAAAACTCGGAATTCAAAAATTCAAGATGATCTGGAAATGATAAAGATAAGGCTACAATTAATATTCAGAAAGTATTTTATTTTAAGGTCGTTTACTGGTTCGAAAACAGCGGTCAATGTTCAGGTCAGCAAGCATATACAGTTTTTAGGGTATTTTTCTTGAAAATAAATTAATTAAACGCGATGGGTATCGATTATTTAGTCAATAAATTGTGTAATCAGCATGATGGGTGTCAACACATGATAAATAAAAATTAGAACACATACATATACAAGTCTAACATCAATCAATCATCAAACGATCAAACAACATACAACATAACAATTGTCTCTAGAATAATTTATTTGTATCGTGACTATTTGTGTAACCCTAATATCCATACTATATGATGTATGCAAGATTCAATATTTTTGGAGTCAATTTGGCACGATGTCAAGAGTATTGGGGTTAGCTCGTGTAAACCCTCAATAAACCCAACGAAAGAGAGAAACAAAGGATAATACGATAACAAAGAGATCTACTTGCAAGAATTTCAATGAAACTTGAATTTGATACAATTAACAATTTAAGAGGGCGGTGACTTGCCTTATAATCGATGAATTTGAATATTAAGAATAATGGGATGAGAATCCCTAAGTAACGAACTCACGAACTAGCACGATCCCAAAATAGCACGTGCAATATACGTGCAATCAAGGAAATCTCAACAAAGTAGCAACATAAGGAGAACTCAGCAACACAGCAATAACAGAACCAAAGAGACAGCAGCAGCAACAAGAAAGGGCTTCGGTGGCTCGATGGCGGGAGGGCACCGAGCGGTAAGGCAGCGGCGTGAATCGACGCAGGCGGCGTCGGAGTGCAGCTGGTCTACAGAAAGGTGGGGTTTCGGCTGGCGTGGAGACAGTGGAACATGGGAAGAGAGGTTGGAGATGGGTTTTGGGTGCCTGGCCGACAAGGGAAGAGGAGGGCGGTGCTTGGGAGTCGACGGGAGGGGTGGTCGGGATTTGGCCAGAGAAGAAGATAGGGAGATGGGTTCAATGGGTTTGGGCAGGAAACTCACGGGAGAGAGAGAGAATGGGAGGAGAGAGAATAGAGGAGAGAGAATAAGCGGCTAGGGCTCAAAATTGTTCAATTTTTAGGGTTTGCATTAGTGTTGTATTTATAGTGTATAATTAGGGTATTGGGTTAGTGGTTTAGAGTCCAATAATAGCGGATTTAGGTCAAGAACAAATGAAATTGGGTTTAGGGTTCAATTAAGAGATAGATCCAAATCAGTAGGGTTCAAATAAAAATATCCACAATAAAAAAAAGAAAAAAAGGATTAACCAAGAAAATAATTCATCAAGAAGATCAAAGAGTTTCATGAACCAGAATTTAAATCCAAATAAATAAATAAATAATACAAATGAATTGAATAGAAACTGGGCTTGAAAATAAGTTGGAATTCACCAAGAAAACTAGGTCTAGTACAATAACAAAATAATTCAATAAATAAATTTTAATTAAATAATCAAGAAACAAAAATTAATTATTATAATAATAAAATCATACAATAAAATAATATCCGGGTTTAACAATTTACTAAAATGACCCAATATATATATATATATATATATATATATATATATATATATATATATATATATAATTTGGACTCAAATACAAATAGTTGATTAATAAGATATAGAAAATAAGATCAAAACACATCATTATTTGAAATGAATAAATTTTCGATTAGAAAAAAAAATACTTTAATATAAAATCCAAAATGATTTTAACAAATAATGAATTTATAATATTGAAATACAGAAAATACGTATTTACGGGAATGGGGGTTACAAGGAGAGAGAGGACGGTTGTGAAATAGGGATTAGGGTTTGAAATTTGGATTGGATTTGGGTGTAGTTTTAGAGTTTATTACAAACTCTAAAATTTATCTCAATGTCTCACGCAAAAAGATGAATGAAGAGTAAAACTCAATCACAATAATTTTTTTAATCAAGAATATCATACTTTCTCATTATTCTCAAGGCCGATATATAGGCTCAAAATAAATCTCAATATAAATCTCCAAAATATTCTAATGCATAAAATAAATGGTGCAAATTGCAAAACTGCTACATATGGCTAAATTTCAAAATAAAACAAAACTGAACCGATCTCCTCATCATACAGACCTTAGTTTCCTCTTTCAGATTGTTTGGAGATGGAAAATATGTATAAAGTTTGTGGAATTTGAAAGTATGTTCTCTAGATTTTTGGGAAGAAGATAGATTCTCGGTGTCTGGTGTTTTGGTTTCTTCACAATGAATTTCATCCTTATATTGTGGGGAAAACTGGAATGGTCAAACTCTCTAACATCATTCAATTGTGGAACATAATTAGGGTGAATGTATTCGTGGATTCTTGTGGACTTTGACTACGTGAACGTGATGATGTCATTATTGTATGAAATTATAAAATTGATATGAAACAAGTGAGAAATTAATAAGTAATAAATTAACACATAATAAATATTGAATTAAGAAAA
Source organism: Hemerocallis citrina (assembly GCA_017893485.1). Classification (NCBI taxonomy): domain Eukaryota; kingdom Viridiplantae; phylum Streptophyta; class Magnoliopsida; order Asparagales; family Asphodelaceae; genus Hemerocallis; species Hemerocallis citrina. The sequence goes on from CM030362.1 coordinate 152,557,917, forward strand.
GATATCGCACTAAAAGAACTCTCAAATTTGTGTTGTGAATGGTTCTTGAATTGAACTTCTTCACTTCTTCACACTTTGAGAATCCACAAATTGAGAGTTTAGACTTGAAAGAATTGTTTGGTATAAATTGAGAGAGTTGAGATAATTATTTGGGAATTTTAGTGTGAAGAAAATGATATGAAAGGGGTCTTTATTGATAGAAATAGAAGGCTAAAATTGAAAAAACCCCTCTAAACTATCCTATATCTGCAGAAAACCACACTCACCTTTTTATTACGCTGAAAACCACACTAAACTATTGGTGCAAAAAACCCCACCTTCACACCGTTAGGGTTCAGTTTGTTTCTTGTCACGTGCTATGCACGTGACTTAGTAAATGTCGAAAATATCCCCAGAATACAATCTGATTATTTTCTCTTTTGTTTTTTCTTCGTTCTAAACGATTATTTCTCTCCCAATTAGAAACCCTAATCCCAAATCTAAAATCCACCAACTCCAAAATCATCCCAATCTTTCCGAAATCCTTCCTCATCGTCGACGGTGCAATCAGTAGCGGAGGACGCCATCTCGTCGAAGTCGGTGAGAGCTTCCAGACTAAGTCGTCGTTCTCCCCTGCAGTCGAAGTCGTCGCACTCCACCCAGCCGAGGTCGTCGCTCTCAACCCAGTCGCGTTCGTCGCTCTCCACTCAAATTGGACGCGAAGTCGAAGAGCATCGAAGTCGTTCCCCACACATTCGTCGCTCTCCACCCAGTGAGTTTTCTTTCTTTCTTTGTTGCTTCTATGGAGATGTCTTTATTTTGTTTCGGTAGTATAAAATAGTCGCTTAGTTTGTGCTGTCGGAAAAACAGATGGAATATTTTGCTTTTGGTCTTGGGATTCATAAACAAATGTGAAGGGGGACCCTCAATTGTTGGGTGAGATGGGGACACTTAAAAATTTGTCTGGATATGGTCTAAAAGTTAATACTATTGGTAAATTGAGAATAGCCATACAATTATATATAAAAACCTAGTTGAGAAGAGCTTGGCTCTATACCATGATCTCACTTGTTTGTAAGAAATACATTAGCTTAAAATTAAAGGTGTTGAAGGGTGTAAGTATTACTCAAGATCACTTGTTTAATATTCTTTAACAGCAGGATGGTGTTAGCATTGTGGGTTAATTGGGATGGATACTTTCAGAAAAATTCCGAGAAGTGGGTATACATTGGTGGTAAAAAAAGATTATATCGGTATGTGCTTCCGGAGTTGCATGGATGGGAATCATTGAAAATCATTTTAACGAGATGTGGTGTCTACACTCCTGAAGTTGGTATTCACTACAGATTAGGGGAGGGGGAATTTCTAGGAAATTTTCATTTGGTGAATGACCAAACATCAACGAAGCAGATGTGGGAAGCTCATAACATAGAGCCTGAGGTAGGGTTTGTAAATTTGTATCTTGATGGAACCAAAGGGCTTCGTGGAGATGGGGATTGGGGTTATCCTCCAGGGTATGTGAAGATTGTGGATAATGGTGTTCGCATTGATAATCCCGTTCTACCTCCAAGAGCGATTAGCTCAGTTGATGGTATGTTTTCGTTACTTTATTACTTTGTAATGATAAAATATTTCTATAATTTAATTCTGCTCTTGTGTGATTATATATAATACATTTCTTTATTTTAATACGGATGCAGATGAGATCCCAGATGAGCTAATGCCTCAAGCTCTTGATCAGCTAGGCACTCAGTCACAAGTGTTGCAGTCAGAAGTGGGAGGTTCGCAGTTAGCTACTACTCACTATTTTGTGGATGAAGGACCTTCCCAATCAAGCGATGTAGTCACACAAGAGAAGGCCATAAGCAATGAAGGACTTTTTAAAAATTTGGGAGGTAGGCCAAAATCGCAGAGGAGGCAACCCGAAAACTTGTGTGGCGATGACTGTGATGTAGAAGTGGTCGATACAGATTATGAAGATAGTGATGTTTTGGGGTCACTTTTAGTCTCCGATGGGGAGGAGTGCGAGATGAAGGTACAATACAATAGAGACAAGCATAGTGAGGAGCCAGTTATTGTGATCGGGATGGAGTTTGCAAATGCTGGTGAATTCAGGACTTGCTTGAGAGAATGGGCTATTCGGAATGGCTATGATCTATTTTGGAGGCGGAACGATGCAAAAAGATGCACAGTTGAGTGTATGTCGGAAGGTGACTGTCCTTTCTATGTAGGTGCTTCTTGGAAAGAATCTGATAGAGTCTTCCGAATTGTATCACTCCGAATAGAACACACTTGCGAAAGGGCCGTCGAAAACAGTCAAGTCACGGCTAGTTGGTTGGCAACCAAGTACCTCGAACATTTCAGAGATGAGCCTAATTGGAGTTTGTCAACTTTCATTTCTGCAGTTAATAGAGATTACGGTGTTGTAGTCAGCAAAAATGTGGCTGCTAGAGCTAGGAGAATGGCTCAAGATGAAGCTGATGGAAGGCATGTCGAGCAGAACAGTCAATTGTGGAATTATGCAAATGCCATGATGAAGAAAATGCCTGATACTATGGCCATTATCAAGACTGAGAATATAGAGGGTTGCAATGAGAAGAGATTCAAAGGTTTCTTCGTATGCTTTGGTGCATTAGTGAAGGGTATGTTGAATGGTTGCAGGAAGATTATTGGCATGGATGGGTGCCATTTGAAGACATCTGCTGGGGGTGTATTGCTAACTGCGTGTTCAAGGGACCCGAACAACCAGATGTGGCCAATTGCATGGGCAGTCGTTGGAGTTGAAAACAAAGAAACATGGAATTGGTTCTTAACACTCTTGATGGAGGCGATCGGTGTGCCAAATTTGGTAGGGTGGACATTTATTTCAGACCGACAGAAGGTATCAACTCAGACATTGATATTAATTAATGTTATTGTTTTTTCCACAAATTGTATGTGTTAACCATTCGTTTCCTACTTGATTGCAGGGGTTGATGGAAACATTTAAAGAACTCGTGCCTGAAGCTCATGTACGATTCTGTGTGAGACACTTGTATGCAAATTTTGTGAAAAAGTTCAAGGGTTTAGACTTGCAGGGAGAAGTGTGGGGGGCAGCTACTGCATACACTCGTCAAAGGTGGGAGGTTTCAATGAAAAGAATTAAGGATATATCCGAGGAAGCCGCACAATGGTGGATGGATGTCGGCCCTGAGAAGTGGTCCAGGTCACACTTTGATGAATCAACCAAGTGCGATTTGCTTTGCAATAATATATGTGAGGCTTGGAACAAATACATATTGCAAGCGAGGGATCGGCCAATCATAACAATGTTGGAGATGATTAGGAGAATGGTGATGGTGAGGTTGCAGAAATAGAAGGAGATGATTTGTAGGTCGAGTGGGGTTGTCACTCCCAAAATCCAATTGAAGTTAAAGAAGACATACGAGAAGTCTAGGCATTGTTTCATTTTCAAATCCGATGAAAACAAGTATGAGATAATGGAGCATGGGGTGAATTATTGTGTGGACTTGAATGAGAGAACTTGTGATTGTAGAGAGTGGCAGGTTAGTGGAGTAGTATGTAGACATGCACTAGTTTCTCTAACTAATAGAAGAAAAAGAGTAGAGGACTACTGTGACACCTACTACAGTATGACTACATATATGAAAGTCTACGAAGGTAACTAGTTTTATCTCCAACCATTTGTTACATTTCTTTACAATTTGCACCACCTATTAACTTTTCCACTTACTGTGGCATAATATAGGTATCATTGAACCAATCCCAAACTCATCTCTTTGGGATAAGTTGGACTATGTGGACATCCTTCCGCCACGATTGAGAAGAGCTCCTGTAAGGCCAGCTAAGGCTAGGAGGAAGGATCCGACGGAGAGGAAGTCGAAGAATCCAACTGGCTTGCAAAAAGCAAGTAAAGTGGGGATCAAGATGACGTGTAGGAGGTGTCATCAATCTGGTCACAATATTAGAAATTGCACGAACGAACCAGCTCCACCAAAGCAAAGGTCAACCAACAAGGGAGGGAGGCCAAAGGGGCAAAGAACCGATGAAGTAGTGAGGAGCGTGAGGCAAACTTTAGGTGAGATTCAAAGAGATACTCATGCTGTTAGAGATGGGGGCAGCCGAAGAGTAGGACCTCATTCCATTTCCGACGAGACCCTTGGAATTGAGAGAGACAATGTTAAATGTGGGAGGAAAAGGAAGGAAAAAGGACCATATATGGGAGGGGTTAATTCCAAGAAATCCAAGGTAAATCGTACAAAGAATTAATTTCATGTTACAACAAACTGTAAGTATAATCATCTTTTTTACATTCATATAGGTGAACATCTCTAATGAGAGTCCTGCTGGAGAAGGAGATGGAAGCCAGCATGCAGACTGTTGATGGTAATGCACTAACTGCACTGACTCCAGCTAACATTGAATCTCATGCACCAACTGAACTAACTGCATTAACTCAGTTTGAATCCCCACTTTGAGAAGTCTCATTTCTGCACATGAACTAACTCATTTCTGCACTAACTCAGACTACTCCCATATATCAGATGAGGGGCATTATTGGATAATCCTTCCTCACTCAATACACTTAAACAAGTAACTCATTTCTGCACATGAACTAACTCATACATGCAAGACTCATTTCTGGTTTCACTTGCATTATTAATTTGTAAATCAAATTGTGGGATTGAAACTCTTGTAGGAATAAATAAATTTGCCTTCGATTTTTGTTCATGGATAATTATGTCATATTTCATATTTAATCTTGAGAATGATTTATTTTTATCACATGATTTAGCATTTGTTTCATTATAGTGTAACTGGAATTTCCTACACAACCAAAATCACAAGGTAATGGTTTGTATACATACAACGGAGACTGATAGCCGCTCACCACCCAGTTAGGTAAGGAAAATTGATAGGATGGGATTTAAGGGAGCAAAATTGACTAGGTCTAGACTGTATATCTAAACGAACTTGGGTTGAAGCTATTAATAGGAATTTTGAAAGTGTTAATTTGGTGGTGATGTGGTCCTGAGTAGAGTTGACTGGAGTAGAGTTGAGTGGAGAAGGATTTATGTATTGGACCTCGACATTTTGGCATGAAGGCTTTGTTGATAACTTATTATACATATGTTATAAATGCACTATCAGTGCCATTCTGCACTGGAGATTCTTCATTTCTTAACTTATGATTCATATGTTTTAGATGCACTATCAAAGACATTCTGCACTGGAGATTCTTCATTTCTTGTTGTGTAGATAACTTATGATACCTTCATGTATTAATTATGTTACAGATCCTTATCAAAAAATGATCAAATGATATTTGCTACTTGGTGCAGGTTGATTATTGACTAATTACATGCAAGACTCAGCGTGAGCTCTGGTCTAAGGGCATCTATCTTTAGCGATTAGATGAGGGGCATCTAAGTATTGGAAAACAGGTGTTATCAATACTAATTCATTTACTAATATTTTCACCATCAGTTAGAACAATAATTTGATATCTGAGCGCTCATTGGATTACACCTTTTATGCAGCACAGACCCGAGAGCCTCCTTTACTACCTCGTTTTGCTGTCCTGTTGAAAGGTACTGTTTACTAAAGTCCTTGTTGGTTCCTGAAATTAGGAGAATATGCTTATAAGCTTATATTTAAAGCATGTAATATATATATATACTTGTATGTCAATATGGTGAGGTAAATGCCTTGATCTTTTCTATTCCTGTGAACATCAGTTTTCCCAGAAGTGTCAATAGAATATTGATTGTCTATGTTGTCCTTGCATGGAGGGGTTTGCTTTCAACTGTTTGAATATTTCCTGTAAAAAACAATAATTGTTTGTATTTAAGGATTAAAATAAGCTTGAAATAGTGGAGGGGCTTCTCTTAAGAGGAAGGGAAAGTTAAAAATGCAGAGCCTAGTGCTAAGGAGCACTCTGAAATAGTCTTAAAGTATACTTGATACACTTGTATCCTTGGTACACTCTGAACAATAATATTAATGCAGAAAAAGACATGTAATGTATTCAGGCAACTAATCTGAAATAGTCTTTAGCGATTAGATGAGGGGCATCTAAGTATTGGAAAACAGGTGTTATCAATACTAATTCATTTACTAATATTTTCACCATCAGTTAGAACAATACTAATAGATGTAAATTGATTAATATTCCTATTACTGATTGATTTTTCTGTTTTTCATTTCCTTCTTCTTTAGTTGGAGCTCCTTTCCTTTTTCATCATTGAACTTTGTCTTGTGGAGTATCAAATGCTGAAGTTCCAGCCATCATTGAACTAATTCATCTTTCTGTATCTGCAGATATTATAGTGATGGACTGGTTAGGTGGGAAAGTGAAGATGCTGATTGAGGACATGCTGATGCTGCTCATGCTGATGCTGATCATGCTGCAATGTTTGCCAATATGGACAAAACTTCGAGACTAAACTTCCAGCAATGTTCCAGACCAAACCAATTGCAACAATTTGTTTGTTTGCCAATATGTTCCATACTAAACTTCCAGCAATGTAGTTTTTTTTATGTTTTTTTTTTACACTTGGTGGTAAGAAGCTTCATTTGGACTCCTTGGTTGTAAGAAGCTTCATTTGTACTCCTTGGTTGTAATGCAGATTGCTATTCACCTGGAGCTCTTTTAGTCAAGTATTGCTTAGAACCATTGTACTACAAATCTGGGATAGAGCATTACTGCTTATAGCAACTGTTGGTTTTGAACACGAACAATTTTGGACTGTTTGTTAATTACCATCTTTCCCTGTGTAACAACTTGGTTCATAAGACCAAAAACAATGTGAAGATACAGTACAAAACATGGGATGCAAATTAACACCAAATCTGAACATGGGATGCAAATTAATAGGCAGGGAATGAATGATATAATAAGATACAGTACAAAACAATGTGAAGATCTCCAATGCCACGTACGAACATATCCATTCCCAACTTCAACGATACACGTACTAACATATCCATTCTATAAAGCTAACACAACAACAATTATCTCCTTTCCATATTTAGTTCATAATAAGTAACAACAGAATAACCAAGAAAATCAAAAGCAAACACCCTGTAAATCCTTTCATGGTTCCCTCTCTAATTTTCAACTCGACCACCTTCTTTCTCAGCAAATTACATTCGGCTTCCAACTCAAGCTTCTGATTCTTTAGATCTGCGACAATCGCACTTAGTTTATTCTCCATCTCACTAGGTTCATCAACTACCAGCTTCAACTTTGCATTTTCCATCTTCAGTTCTGAGTAAGATTTTTCCTGTTTCTCGGTTTCACCCACTAATTCAATCCAACGAAAAAATCAACATTTGTCTGTTTGCCAATATGGACAACCCGCAAAGTATCTTCCAGTATTAGCAGCAGTGCTTGCTACCTTCACAACCGCAGGATCTTTGTGAAAACACACTAAGGTTCCACCTTCATCGCAACAGTTACGCAAGTTCTTCCTCGAAGATTTGGAGGTTGTAAAATCTGCGTATACACAAATCCAGACATCAAAATAATCAAATCGAAAAATAAAAGAGAATGAAATCGGATCGAGGTCAAAAATAATTCAATAGAAAGAACAAATCACCTGACATTGAGTCTTCGACTGAAGAGTAGGACGTTAGCTCCACTTGATGGCGTCAAGAAATCGACTTCAACACCTGGAACAAGACGATGCGTCGATGGGGAGGTCCAAACGGTGGCGACGTCCGGCCGATGGCGACGTCGAGTGGATGGCGTCGTCCGGTCGGGATGTGCTTTTGATTAGAATTGGGTTCAATTGGGAATTGGTCGATGCAGATCTGAAGAAAGAAGGAAGGTTGGGTTCTGAAGAAAAGAGGAAGAAAAAGAAGAAGGGGAGATCGCACGTGAGTGGGAAGATCGCACGAAAGAAGGAAGATTGTATTCTGGGGATATTTTTGACATTTACTAAGTCATGTGCATAGCACGTTACAAGAAACAAACTGAACCCTATCGGTGTGAAGGTGGGGTTTTTTGCACAAATAGTTTAGTGTGGTTTTCAGCGTAATAAAAAGGTGAGTGTGGTTTTCTACAGATATAGGATAGTTTAGAGGGGTTTTGATGTAAAACCAACCCTAAAATAGAGAATTTTCCAAGAATTTTAATGGGTTAATTTTACCAACATGAAAGTGCGGATTTAGATTGGATATTATAACAGTTAACAGGTTCGATGGGTTTTCAAGAATTGAATCAAATGCTAACAATCCCAATTAATAATTCAATCTTAATCAATAAGTAAATCCCTACGTGTTTTAGCAAGTAAAAAGTGCAATACCAATTCGTACTCTAATCTAGCATGTGGATCACTCAATCTCAGTATTTTGTGGTCGACAGTCAAATCAGATAATATACTAGATGATAAGGCAGTAAACACAAATATGTAAGAATGGAAAGAGTATACCGAATGTAAAGAAACCCAGCGTAGATGTAGGAGCGGACAGCAACCAAGATCACAGCAACCAGGGAGCAAAGTCAGCAACTAAACCAACGCAGTTGGCAGATCAGGGCAGCAACCAAGCCAACGCAGTTGGCAGATCTGATTCCGGCGATGAGGGGAGGCGGTGAGCGGGAGTGGCGACGTCGGCGAGGTGCGACGGCGAGCGGGGGTGCACGGGGCGGCGCAGATGAGGCAGGCAGTCGAGGTTGTTTGGGATTGAAGGGGTTACGGTGTAGGGGAGAGGGAGATGAGGGCGTGGGTTGAGGTCGGGGTGGAGTGGCAGGGATGGGGGCGTCGGGATGTGGGTAGGGGTCTTGGGTTGGTGGTGGAGGAAGCCGGCAACTGGATTGAAGGGGTCGATGAGTTTGGAGGTGGTGACGGGAGGAAGTCGAGGATAGGAGAGAAACAGCGGGGACGATGGCGGGGGTTTTCGTGGGTGTGGATTTGGATGTCGGGAGGAAGAAGGAGAAGATGAAGTCGCTGGTGAGTTGGGTTTGGTGGGGATCGGGGTAGGGAAGAAGAAGAAGCGGCGGCTGATGGGGGTTTTAGGATTAGGGTTTGGTTATTTGGGATTAGGGAATATTATATTGGGGATTTTTTTAATTGGGGATAAATTTTAGAATTAATCACTAATTCTAAAATTAGATTAGGATTTATCACAAACCCTAATTTGTCTCTCAGTTGTATCACACAAAGGAGAAAAAATGAAGAGCAAAACTCAACACAGATTTTTTTGATCAATAATGGCATGCTTTTCTCATTCACCTCAGGGCCTTTAAGTAGGCTCAATTACATCTTGAAACACATCTCCAAAATATTCTCAGAATCTAAAAATTACAAAAGATTACATATGGCTATAATTGCCAGAAACAAAAATGGTAATAAAATAAAAATCCTAAACTGTAAAGATGTCCTCATCATTCTCTCCGGGTGGGAGAGCTCGACCCAGTCGAGTCAAAACCAGTGATCATGTCATCGTGCTCCAAAAGATCTGGATCCAGTTGCGGGAGCCCCTCACGACCACTGCAAGTGTCATCCGACTTCGGCTTATTTTTCCACCTTACCAAATACTTGTGCATACCACCATCTCTAGTAGAGATTATCTGATCATCTAAAATATTATCTAATTCTTCTGTCGATGGGTAAGTAATATCTGGTAGTGGAGGTAATGGGGGAATCTCACCATTAGGCTGCAGGGTAGGCTCATCTATAAGAAAATTTCTAGGATTGAATTTTGAGCCTTCATAAAGTACTAGATCCTCAATATTGAAAATTTCACTTATGCCAAAACCTTCAGGAAGGTCAACGACATAGGTACTATTATTGATTGCATGTAGAATCTTAAATGGGCCTGCAGCCCGTATGTTCAAATTCTTAACGGGTCCAACAGGAAACCGTTCCGGATGAATCCGAACCATCACTTCGTCACCAATATCAAAAGTTATAAATTTTCTTCTAGTATCTGCTA